>OY728151.1:778828882-781328882 GCA_963277665.1 Viscum album | reverse complement strand
CCAAGACTATCTTAGTGGACAAAGTCCCTTTCTGAATCGAGTAATCCTCGTTTCAGTCCTGTTTCACTGAACCGGTATAACCTACCATTCCAGCCATGTCTATCTCATGAGATATGAAATCTTTACCCAATGCATTGGAGGGAGATATAGGTCCCACCCATCTCTTAATGAATCCTTTCTTATGTGTGCCACCAAATCATAAATCATACATCATTGCATAACCCATGTAATAAAAATGGGATTCTTAAACAACATGACATCATAAAACCATTCATATAATATAAAGGAATTCATAAACATAATTCCATCACAACATAGTCAAATCACTGTAAAAATATGGATAGAAACAGAACCCTTTATTATCTTAGATGAAAAATAATTTTGATAAAACACTTGAATTGAATTCTTGAGGAAAATATCCTTTTTTCTTCAAAATCAATTTCTTTTCACAAAACATCAAGCAACTTTAAAAGCAAAAGATTTTATTGAAAATAGTCATGAAATATTTTGGAGGAAGGTTCATGAAAATAAGGCTTTATAAAAACGTAAAAATCCGTTCCTTCCGTATAAGTTAAAAAAAACATTCTTCGTACTTTTGTCGGAAAAGTCAAAAAGTACCTCGTACGAAAAACGACAAAAGATTCCTTTCATACATATTACTAAAAACTCACCGAAGGGTAAAAATGGATTTAAACAATTGTAGGTGGATGGAAATAATATTACATATTGATGAAACATGGATGTGGATGATAAAATACACCCCAGTAAATACTTACGAATAAACAATCTCGGATAAAAATGAGATTGTGATATTTCCCTTACCTTAGGTCCGACTTGCTTTGTAAGTGTCCGAACCTCCTGTATAGTGATTTAAATCATGTTATTGACTAATTCCAGAATCATACATGTTGATATGATATCATATATGGTCATATTCTTAGCTTCTTGTTAGTAATATTTCATTGTTACTTGTTACTAGGGTCTTTATTGCCCTTTGTTCTTATGCGTGTTTTGCAGAATACATTCTTATTCTTCTTTTTAAGGTTATAGATACCTTATATCAAGAATGTAAAACATGATTTATATATAATATATATATTCAGAATATACATATATATATAATATATTGATAATGGAATGAAATACACCGTTCATGGAGACGGTAGTCCGTACGTACGCATGAACGCTGTTTTCGTTTCCTTATTGAATTGAATGGAATTAAGTAGATGACATACATATAAATATACATAAATCCAGTATCGTTATTATGTCATATATTTCATTAGTACTTATTAAATATACTTTATAATCATTCATGAATGGTTAATCATTGAGAATGAATCTCATCGCGTCGTGGAGACAGTATTCCGTACGTACGCACGAGCGATGATATCATTTCCATAAATATTGAATTGAATTGGAGTGGATTATACAATATATCAGAATCAATATGATGTTGTAATAACTATGTATAGTTATTCTTTACACCATTATACCCATCCATGTAAGGTGGTGGTGGAAAATAGATTACACCACGGCGTGGAGACGGTATTCCGTACGTACGCACGCGCGGTGATTTCTTTTTCCGTAGGATGGATAGATGGTGAAATAGGGTTGTTTCATACTTATAATAACATATCAGTATATGAGTGATACTGATGTTATTACTTCATAATGAAACAACCTAAGAAGAAGAAGTGGAAGAAGAAATAAAGATGAAAGAATTGGTAACGGTAATTACCTCTTCTTTGAAGTGCCTCTTTGAGACCTCCTCTTAGGGCACTAGAATTGGTCTTTGAGGAAGACCAGAACCTCTAGGATGTTTCTAGGGAAGTGGAGAGGAGAAAATGGCAGGGGTTGGCCGAGCTTGAGTGCTCAATTTGGTGTGAGGAGGAGGGGGAGGAGGTGTCCTTTTATAAGGGAGGAGAGGGGCACCTTAGGAATATCTCAAAATATTATTTTATATTAAAGTCAAAATCGGTTTATAATGGCTCCAAAGGGTCTTATTTTGAATATAAGGTGGGGAGGGGTCGAAATCCTATCAACCAATAGAATTTAGACAAGTTTAGGATATTATTTTAACCTTATCATTTAGATTTAACTCTAAGTTAAATAATTTAACTTTTATCATGTCTTTTTGTTTTCTTTCACTATATGGTTAATACACTTACAATAACATGCCAAACGAACCCAAAATTGTTTATTATTAATATATATATCCTTATCTAAATCATTTGGCCGAACATTAGATTTTTAGGAATACAATAACAATTAATAATATAATATTTGATTTAAAAACTATTTTGTGTCAATTTTGACACTATTTGATATATGATTTTTGGGAAAGTCATAACAGAATTAAATGTTCGAACCAAGTTGATTAAATCAACATTAATATATCATAGTAACCTAGAAAATTAGTGTAATTCATAAAAAGTCTCAAATTACATTTATTTTGGTGTTTATAACATCAATTATGTCAATATTTCGTTAACAAGATAATTACTGCATCATCTTTGTGTCATAAATAAATTAAATTATTTGATGTCTAAAAATTACAAATAAAATACCATCATGTAGGAAATATTTTTAGCTTTCTAATGAATATTTACAATCGAATTTATCTTATGTATAACCCCATATTAAAAATGTTTTAGTAAATATACTTTGATTTTAACTCTTTTAACCCTTCTTTAAATAAATTAATAATAAATGTCCTAATCTAATCCAAGTGGGCCTAAATGGTCATATTTTATTCCTAAGTTTGTTTTTGGTCGAATTACACTTGTCCAATAGAATTAGGACATGTGTTAGGGTAATATTAATATCATATTTACCCTTAGTTACCCTATTTACTATTAACCGCGGTAAAAAAAGTAAAAAGTTACTATTCACCAAAAAATTATTTTCATCTCATTGAACCACATTTTAGTCCTTGATATTAACCGTGTCTCTCGGATTTTTGAAATTCCATTCACAGAAGCGGTAAAATTAAGTTTTATGCAAAATTCAGTTTTTAACCTACCACTTAGTGGTTTCACTATTCATCAAAAATTGAAAGTTTTCAGAAAAATACCAAAATTTCACCCTAGGCTAATTTTGATATTCTGAGTCCAAAAATGAAGTCCATTTTGAAAAATAAAATTTATAAAATTTCAAAAAGTGGTTATTACTATTCATAACGGCTAGTTTTAATAGCATATTGTTGTTTAGTGAAACTCGGTATTGCGTACGACGCAAGCTATCGAGGAAGGTCGCGATTGCGTGTAAAGCAAGCCAAGAAAGTGTTGTGTAGAAAAAGATTCCTTTGATGATTTATATAACATAAAAGTCTCGGGTGTTACACTATGGCCATGTACATTGGCCATGTACTACTTCAGTGTAGTAATTTTGAGATATCATGGGATCTGGAAGTCAGAATTGGGTGTGCGAGTAGTCTATTCTGAACATTTTTTAACATAGATTGCAATGGTGGAATTAGTTTTACATTTACAGGTATTATAGTGGTTGTTTATGGGGTTTCAATCAAAATTGATGTGTTCTTCCTCCACTTATTTAGTCTAGTTGTCACCGTAGAGTGAGACTTTGGGTGGATTAAAGGTTGGGTGATCATAAAAACATAGTTGAGACCTTTAATAGGAGAATATCTGTGAGCTATATCCCATAACCCATGATTTAGAGGATGTTTCCCTTGTGAGACATTCCCTTCTGGCCTTTGAGGCATTGAGACTAGGTACATCTTAGGATCCCCTGAAGGATGCCATTGCATGTGTGTGGACCTAGGGAGTCTCATGTAGGATATCTCTCTTGTTCTTCCATTGATAGGAACCATGTTATGGAACGCCTATGTTGTCCTTCCTTTTTGGATCTCTTGTCGGATTCCTCCCTTACTCTATGCTAAGGATCCCGCGTTGGATGCCTTCGTTCGTGTTTACCCGAAGGATCCCGAGTTTGATGCCTCCTTAGTGTTTGACCTGAGGGACCTAGTGGGTGCCCGTTTTTTGACCGACCATGAGTTGTTATGTCGGATTTGGGTATATATGGTGAACAGGTTTTACCTAGAACCCGTGCCAAACTGGTAATCCCTTTGGGCTTTGGATGTTTTTTTTGGTTGGGCATTCGGGCCATCATCACAGTTTGTTTATATCTGACATGGTTTTGCTGATGTTGTAGTGTTTACCAGAGGTGCTTCCTAGTTTGTGACTATTGAGCTTGACGTGAGACGTCATTCTTGTTGTTGGGATGCCTACTATTCCTTGTGAACCTGAGTAGGTGCTTTTCACCTTACCTTTCGAAGTCATTGAGTTTTATTTTCATGTTCCACCAATACAATTGAATGGGGTATTACGTGTTTAAATTTTTTACCCTATTGTTTTCCTGCCTTTCTTTAATTATTTTGTATAGGTAATTTGATCATGTGTGTGGATAATTTGTTGTTCTTGGATTTTTTTCCATTCCTTATTCTGTTTACGACCCTTTGGGTCTTGTTTAGCTTTTTGCCATTATGACTGTTTTCCAAGCCCTGTGAGTGTAGGATGGATTGATATTCTTAACATGCTTTTTATGTTGTAGACTTGTTATCCAAGTAGATCTATAGGTGTACTTTGTCCTTATAGAATTATTATGCTCTTACTGGCACGAGACTGCGAGAACCTGGTGCTATAGACTATATGGGATAGACTGAGTGAGCTTCTCAGAGAGTCTTGGATATTATAGACTACAGGAGGGTAGATTGAGTGTGCTTCCTCAGAGAGTCTTGGACATTATAGACTACATGGGATAGACTTAGTGAGATTCCCAGAGTGTATGGAATATTATAGACTACAAGAGGGTAGACCGAGTGAGCTCACTCATAGAGTCTTTACGTTATATGAATTTCTTTTAAACTTTTCCAGACCAGAGATGGAATTGACTGAGTGAGCATCCTTAGAGAGTCTATGATTGACCGTAAACTATAGGAGGAATTGACCGAGTGAGCTTCCTCATAGAGTTTCTATACGTGGGGCCTATAATAGGGTTAGACTATGTCATATTCCTCGGAGAGTCCCTGACTACCCTAAACTGTAAAGAGAATTGACCGAGTGAGCATCCCTAGAGAGTCTTATAATTTCGTATGACCAAACCAAAGGGGTTAGGATGAGTGCACTGCCTTGAGGGTTGTTGGTACTTCTTGGATAGGGCCAGAGGGTATGGTTATGAGTACTTCATAGAGGGTTACTTGTTGTGTTATCAATTGCATGTGTTTGATTGGTTGACTAGAGGATAAAATTTCTTTGTTTGGCTTATTCAGATGCATATCTCCAATATTGGCCAAAGAAGGTACATGTCGATGGGATTACGGACCCAGAGATTGACTTATTTGATATACGGCTCAAGTGGAACTACGTCCAGATCAATTCCCTTGAATAGGATGTCCAATAAATCCAGTATATGGTCCCAAGGATCGACTTCTGATGTTGTTTCTTGTTATATGAATCACTTCTTCATTAATATTCATATTAATGTATATGTGTATAGGTATGGGACTATTCATGTGTACGTATATAGATATGGACATCCATGGTGGCACTTGCCCAGTTGACATGGATTACTTACCCAGAGTTCAACTGTGGTTGCACGGTTGTTTTAATTTCTTTTGTCGTGTTCTAGATACGTTGACCACACTGCTGTTGCATACACGTTTAGCTGCATAATTATAGGTTTCTTTTCGGGGTTCCCTACTGATATTATTTCTAGCCCCTTCACGTTCACCTCGTTGAATGTGTATAAATTATTTCTATTTTTAGGTTGTGCATGATTTGAATCATGTATAGGGATGAGGCCCAGTGTTGCATGATCCAGCGGATCTAATTGAGTGGTTCTCCTGATTGGGCTGCTGCAGTTCGAATGTGTCTTGAGATCGGGTACGTGGATTGGCTTAGAGTTAGTAAGAGATCCATGTACATTTACCTTATATATTCTTGTACTTGTATTTGAATGGTCGGCCTAGTGGGTGACCAGTGCTGTATTATATTGCCTAGTTGCTCGGGCTTTTACAATATGTTACTATTACAGCTTGTTCTATTTTTGTTTTTTATTGCTTCCGCACTATGTTTACTTTCCACTGGGTATGATACTTAGTTATTTCAGGTGTTTGTTTACTCTGGTATGAGGGAATAGCCTCCCCACTATCACACCCTAGGCCATCGCTGCTATTCAGTAGCCTCTAGCATACGGGGAAGCGTGCTTGAGGCCTTGTGGCTAACCTGCTCGGAGCCCCGGTTTAGTGGCATCTGGGTCGGGATGTTACAAAGTGGTATAAGAGGAGTTTTCCTTCTTGGTCATTACTATTTGGGATATGGTGGATATGAGTATTTGGAATGTTATGGAACCTATGATGGATATCGGGCTGGTGAATCATGAACAGTTGTTTCGGTAAGAAGTCCTGATTTCCAGGGTTTGGGATTGTTGTTCTGATTTTGTGATGTTATGGTTGTATATGATTTTCGCCTTGAGCGACTCACATGTTATGTGATGTTTTTATTTACTATGGATCTCTATCTCTTGGCCATTGGTAAGATGCCAGGGATAGATTTTGACTATTGGCTGGAAAATTCAAGAGGCATATCATGCATCATACTAGGTACATAGGATTCACAGCATATAAACCATCTAGTGTGCATTTTTTCTGAATATTGAGACAATTGGGTCTTCTTACACATACTTTTTACTCTGATGGAAGGTTATGTTGATCTACATTGAGGCGTTGGTGTGAGGATGATGAATCATTCCTTGTGCACATGTGGTGTAGTGACCCCAGTTGGCCGATATGTCACGTGATGCCCTTCTATTTAACCCTTATTGGGTTTTGTTTCTCCGGTTTGTGGTTATCTAGTCAGATCTTTTAGAATGATGTTTATAGATACCAAGTATTTTCTTGTTAACTGGACCTCCTTGTGGTATGTCTGTATACAGATACCCAATGGGTGTTAGGTCAGCTAGTATCTTCTGTTATGTTTGTGACCTCCAAGGAGTCGTTCCTTCTGAGGATGATAGGAGAAGATTAGGTCCCTTGTAGGCAGTGTTTCAGTTTTTTCATTCTTGGGTTGTTATGATCTTTACCATATTATGAGTGGTTTTGGATCTTTTGGGCCAGGTGGTTAGACCTTGTGACCTAGTTGTGAGGATTTTTCTTTAGGGATAGTTGGAAGACCAAGATAACCTTGGTTTTGACTCGAACCATTGTAGGCCGATGTAAGTTCCGTTCTAGGGGAACATTTGTGAAAATGGTTGACCCATGCTTGAATCATGGTCGGGTTTTGGTAGCATGTCAGTGTTTCTTGGAGGGAGATAGACACACCTTTGGTGAAATCTTAATGTACTCCTATAAGAGAGGACCACACACTATGTTGATTCATCTTGAGTATTTTGCGAGAGCATCGAACCTACATCAAGATACTTTTTTCTTTCTTAATGTTCTTCCCTGTCGAGGGTGAAACGTATTCTGGTTGTGCTCTCGAAGTGGTGTAAAGAAATCCATATAGTGGGGAGTGCACCATTGGCCCAATTGAGGGTGGGTTTCCTTGTTTAGGTTAAACATCAGTGGTTTCCGGTGGGATTTTGAGCTCAGGGTTTCCTTTTAAGATGACGACATTGGTATTCCTATTGTGGGGAGTACCAGTTGGTTTTCGTTGAATATATTTTATGTAGAAGGTGGCAGTTAATTCTATAAGGAAGTTCATTGGACAGTCTAGATATCATGGTTGTGCAGATGCTCAGGCTATGAGCAGGGTTTTTTTCCTTCCTTGGGCTTCTTGGGGACAAGAAGGCTTATGGTGGGGAGTTTGTAAGAACCCGTGTTTTTTTGGATAGTCGTTTTGACTAGAATTTTGAATTTTTGTTGTTGGATGCTCATAAGGGGTAAAATTTTTATTTTACCCTACCTTAAAATTTCGGATAATTTTTCTAACAACTCTGTTGGTCCTGGAATAGGGAGTTTACCATAGGACATGAGTTTGTTGGAAATTTGAGTTGTTCGAATTTTAACGCAATAATTAATATTTAATATTATTAAATTAAATATTAAAATATTCGAGCTGGTTCATTTGGAAATGAAATTTAAACAGAGCATCGGATTGAGATTCTGTCGACGTCATTGAGTCCAGAATGGGGAGTTTAGCCTAGGGAAGGCATAAACTCATGTCGGGAACTAGGGCCAACACATGCCCCTCTTTCATCATTTTATTTTCTTCTTTCCTTTTCTTTTTGTCTATCTTTTTTCCTCCTCCACCTTGAGCACGTCTCCTATGATTATCCTCCTTGGCCATTCCCTATGGGATAATTGTGATATCGAGAAAACAAGATAGAAGGAAGGCGAGAGTGGTACCGATTCGATGCTCTCGACGTGCTGAGTCGGCGTGCGACAACCATGAGTCGTGAAAACAACCGAAGATTCGGTGTTTTCCACACAAAGGCAGGGCCATTAAGGTTTTCACCATAGATCCCCTTAAAACAAGTTTTTTATGTCTTTAAAGCCTTATATTTCTTGTTTGTATGCCCATGGGGCTTGATCTGTTTTTCCAGGGGTACACTCCGTGTGTTCTTCCCATTTGGGGAAGAAATTTTTTTTATGTAAGTTCCATGTAATTTTAGTACACGCTGTGTACTGGGTAGCCGTGTGGCTGGTCGTGTGAAATAGGACACATAATAGTGCTTTTTAAGGATTACACGTCGTGTACTTCATGTACACACCCTGTAGTGGTACATGGGCATGTGTTAGGGTAAAAATGACCACGATGTAACTTTTTCTGAAAATTACACTCCGTGTACAGTAAATTATATGCCGTGTACTATTTCACAGGCATGCCCATTGTGCTCTGGCCATGTACTGCTTTAGTTTTGTAATTTTGAGATATCTTGGGCTCTAGAAGTCAGAATTGGGGATGTGAGTAGTCTATTCTGAGCGTATTTTTGCATAGATCACAATGGTGGAATTATTTTTTCTTTTAGAGGTATTTAAAAAGGTTTTAATGGGGTTTCTATCTAAATATAGGGGTTCTTCCTCCAGTTATTGAGTCCAGTTGTCACCATAGAGGGAGACTTGGAGTGGATGATAGGTTGGGTGTTCATACCAACATATATGAGACCATTAATAGGAGATGAGCTATGATCTATCTCTTGTAACCCATGATTTAGAGGATGTTTCCCTTGTGAGATGATCCCTTCTGTAATTTGAGGCTTTGAGACCATGTACTTCTAAGGATCCTTTGAGGGGTGCCTTTACTTATGTGCGGACCTAGGGAGTCCTGTGTCGGATATCTCTCATCTTATTCCTTTGATAGGAACCATGGTCTGGAATTCCTATGTTGTCCTTCTTTTTTGGATCTCATGTAGGTTTCCTTCCTTAGTATTTTCCTAGGATCCCGCATTGGATGCATTCGCTCGTTTTTACACGGAGGATCCCGTGTATGATGCCTCTTCAGTGTTTGACCTGAGGGACCTAGTGGGTGCCCATTGTTTCACCATCCCTCAGTTTTTATATCGGGTTTGGGTAGAGATGGTGATCAGGTGTCACCTAGAACTTGTTCCAAACATGTAATCCCTTTGGGATTTGGATGTTTGTAGGGATGGGCGTTCGAGCCACCCTCACTGTTTGTTTATATCTAACATGTTTTTGGTGATGTTGTAGTGTTTACCATAGGTTCTTACTTGTTTATTGCAAGTGAGCCTGATGCGAGACATCTTTCGTGTTATTGGGATTCCTACTATTCCTTGTGTTCCAGAGTAGGTGGTTTGTTCCTTTCCTTTCAAAGTCTTTGAGTTTTATGTGCAAGTTCCACCAATACCCTTGAATGGGGTATTACGTGTTTACCTCCATTCCCCTGTTGTTTTATTGCCTAGAGTGTATGCTTGTGTAGAGGTAATTTGATCATGTATGAGGATAATTTGTTGTGCTTGGATGTTTTTCCCATGCCTTGTCCTGTTTACGACCCTTTTGGTCTTGTTTAGATTTTGTCTGTTATGCGACCGTAGGATGGAATGATATTCTTAACATGCTTATTATGTTGTAGACTAGTTAGCCATGTAGATCTTTAGGTGTAATTTGACTTTGTAGCATTATTATGCACTTACTAGAATGGGACCGTGAGAACATGGTGCTATAGACTATAATGGATAGTCCGAGCGAGATTCCCAGAATGTCTTGGATATTATAGACTACAAAAGAGTAGACTGAGTGTGCTCCCTCAGAGAGTCTATGACATTATATACTACATGGGATAGACTGAGTGAGCTTCCCAGAGTGTCTGGGAAATTATAGACTACAGGAGGGTAGACCGAGTGAGCTCCCTCAGAGAGTCTTTACTTTATTTTATATTCTTTGAAACCATTCTAGAATAGAGAAAGAATTGGCTGAGAGAGAATCCTTAGAGATTCTGTGATATACTAGAGTCTATAGGAGTAATTGACCAACTGAGATTCCTCGGAGTGTTTCTAGACCATGGAGCTCTAATAGGGTTAGACCGCATGATCTTCCTCAGAGCGTCCCTGACTACCCTAGACTATAAGGGAAAATGACCAAGCGAGCTTCCCCATAGAGTCTTATAATTTCTTATGACCAAACTAGAGGGGTTAGGCTTAGTGCACTTCCCAGAGGGTTGTTAGTACTCCTTGGATAGGGCCATAGGGGTTGGCTGTGAGTACTTCTAAAAGTGTTACATGTTTTGTTATCTATTGCCTATCTTTGATTGGTTGATTAGAGGATTGCTTGTCTTTGTTTATATTGTTCAAAGGCATATCTCCAGCATTGGACTAAGTAGGTACATGTTGACGGGATGACGGACCCATAGATCGACTTATTTGATATATGGATTGAGTGGCACTACGTCCAGCTCAATGACCTTGAATAGGATGTCCAAGTGATCGGTATTATGGTCCTAATAATCGACTTCTGATGTTGATTCTTTTTATTTGAATCAATTCATAATGAATATTCATATTTATGTATATGTGTATAGGAATGGGACTATACATGTGTACATATATAGATATGGACATCCATGGTGGCACTTGCCCAGTTGACAAGGATTACATACCCTGAGTTCAACTATGGTTGCACGTTTGTTTGAATTTCTTTTGTTGTGTCCCAGCTAGGCTGAACACAGCACTATTGCATACACTTTTAGCAGCACAGTTATATGTTGCTTGTCAGGGTTCCCTACTGAGATTATTTCTCACCCCTGCACATGCACCTCAGTGTACGTGTAGACCTTATGTCTTCTGTGAAGGATTAACAAAAGTTTCATGGTGGATAGGGCTGAGGCCTAGTGTTGCATGATCAGGCAGATCTACTCGAGTGGTTCTCCTGATCGGGCTACTGCAGTTCAACAGTGTCTGGAGATTGGGAATGTGGAATGGCTCAGAGTTAGTAGTAGAGCCCTGATCATTTAAGTTCAGTTTCTTTTGCACTTGTGTTTGTATGGTTGGCCCAGTCGGTGACCATTTCTATATTATATTGCATAGTTGTTCGGGATATCACAAAATTTTACTATCACAACTTGTTCTACATCAGTTGTTTATTGATTTCGCACTCTGTTTACTTACCACGGTGTGTGATACTTAGTTATTTCCACTATTTGTTTACTCTGGTATGAGGACATAGTTTCCCCACTATCACACCCTATGCTCTTACTGCTAGTCGGTAGCCTCTGGTGTACGGGGAGGCGCGCTTGAGGCCTTGTGGAGAACCGTCTCAGAGAAACGTTTTAGTGGCTTTCGGGTCAGGATTTTACAAAGTGGTATCAGAAAAGTTTTTCTTCTTGGTCTTTACTATTTGGGATATGGTAGACAGGATTATTAGGAATGCATCAGAACCTGTGATGGATATCGGCCTGGTGAGTCGTGAAAACTTGTTCCGGTAATAATTCATGGTTTCCAGGGTTTGGGATTTTTGTTCTGATTTTTTTATGTTACGGTTGTATATGATTTTCACCTTGAGAGCCTGACATTTTTTGTGGTGTTTTGAATTACTATGGATATCTGGCTCTTGGAAATTGGTCAGATGCTAGGGAAAGATTTTGACTCTTGGCTGGAAAAGTCATGAGGCGTCAAATGCATCATACTAGGCACATAGGATTCACAGCATATAGGCCAGCTAGTGTGAGTTTCTTTCTGAAGACTGAGAGCTTTGGGTCTACTTACACATACTTTTTACTCATATGGTAGGTTATGTTGATCTATGTTGAGGAGTTGGTGTGAGGATGATGAATCAGTCCTTGTGTACATGTGGTGTAGTTACCCCAGTTGGTCGATATGTCACGTGATGCCTTTCTATTTAACCCTTATTGGGTGTTGTTTCTCAGGTTTGTGGTTATCTAGTCAGTTCGTTGACAACAAAGTTGATAGATACAAAGGATTTTCTTGTTAACTGGACCTCCTTGTGGTATTTCTGTATACAGATACCCCATGGGTGTTACCTCACCTTGTCTCTTCTATTTTGTCTGTGACCTCCAAGGAGTCGTTCTTTCTGAGGATGCTTACAGAAGATCAGGGCCCTTGTAGGCTGTGTTTCAGTTTTGACTTTCTTGGGATGTTGTGATCTTTACCATCTTATGAGTGGTTTTGGATCTTCTGGGCAAGGTGGTTAGAACTTGTGACCAAGTTGTGAGGCTTTTCCTATAGGGATAGGTGGAATACCTAGATAACCTTGGTTTTGACTCTAACCTTTGTCGGTCGATGTCTATTCCATTCTAGGGGAAGCTGTGTGAAAATTGATGACCCATGCGGAAATCCTTGTAGGGTTTTGGTAGGATGTTAGTGTGACTTGGAGGGAGCTCGACATGCCTTCAGTGAAATAATATTGTACTCCTACAAGAGACGATCATGCGCTATCTTGATTCATCTTGAGTATGCTGAGAGAGCTTCAACCATAAATCGAGCTCCTTTTTTCTTTCTTAATGTTCTTCCCTGTTGAGGGTGAAACCTGTTCTGGTTGTGCTCTCGAAGCAGTGTAAGGAATGACATATGGTGGGGAGTGCACTATTGGCCCGTTTGAGGGTGGATTTTCTTGTTTAGGTTAAACTTTGGTGTTTTCTAGTGGGCCTTTGAGCTCAGAGTTTCCTTTTATGATAACATCATGGGTATTCCTATGGTGGGGAGTACAAGTTGGTTTTAATTGAATGTCTTCTCTGTAGAAGGTGGCAGTTAATTCTATAAGGCATATTGTTGGATAGTCTAGATAGCTTGGTTGTGAAGATTCTCAGGTGATGATCATTGTTGTTGTTTCCTTCCCTGGGATTTTTGGGGACGAGAAGGTTTATGGTGGGGAGTCTGTAAGAACCCGTGTTTTTCCGAACAGTTGTTTTGACAATAAATATGACTTTTTTCTGTTGGATGATCGTGAGTGGTAAAATTGTCATTTTAACCTACCTTAAAATCTCAGATATTTTTTCTGACAACTCCGTTGGTCCCGAAATAGAGATTTTACACTGGGATAGACGTTTGGTGGAAATCTGAGCTGTTCGAATTTTAGCGGGAAATTTTAAATTTAATATTATTAAATTAAATATAAAATTATTCACACAGGTTATTTTGGAAATAAATTTTAAACGGAGTGTCAGATTGAGATTTTATCTATGCCGTTGAGTCTGGAATTGGGTGTTTAGCATAGGGAAGGCATAAACTCGTGTCGGGTGTCGGGGCCGACCCGAGCCCCTTTATCTTACTTTTCTTTTTTCTCGCCTTTTCATTTACATTCCCTTATTTCCTCCTCCTTGGGAACATATCCTATTCTTATCCTCCTTGGATGTGACCTATGGGATAATTTGGGGATCGAGAAAATGGGATGGAAGGAAGGTGAGAGTGGTACCGATTCGAAGCTCTCGATGCGCTGAGTCGGCGTGCGGCAACCGTGAGCCGTGAAATCAACCGAAGCTTCTGAGGATTCCACCAAAAGGAAGGGCCATTTATGTTTTTACCATATAACCCCATAAAACATGTTGTTTTAAGTCTTTAAAGCCTTGTATTTCTTGTTTGTATGCCCATGGGGCTTGATCTATTGTTTCGGGGGCGAAAACGGGTGAATCGGGCGTTTTTAGGGATTTCCTGTCGGAATACCTAGTATACCCGGCATGTATTTTAGGGGTACATGCCGTATGTTCTTCCCATTCTTGGAGGACGATGTTTTCTTATGTACACGCCATGTAGTGGGTAGTCGTGTGTATGGTTGTGTGAAATGGGACACAGAATAGTTGTTTTTAAGGACTACACGCCGTGTACGTTAGGTACATGCAATGTAGTGGTACATGGGCATGTGTTCCGGTGAAAACAGACATGGTGAATCTTTTTATGAAAAGTACATTATGGGTATAGTAATGTACACACCGTGTACTATTACACATGCATTCCCATTGGGCTCTGGCCATGTACCCTTGCCATGTACTGCATCAGTTTTGTAATTTTGATATATCTTGGGCTCTGGAAGTCAGAATTTGGCATGTGAGTAGTATATTCTGAGCATTTTTTCACATAGATCTCAGTGGTGGAATTATTTTTAAATTTGGTGGTATTATAAAGGATGTTTTTTGGGTTTCAATCTAATTAATGGGGTTCTTCTTCCACTTATTGTGTCCAGTTGTCACCGTAGAGTGAGACTTGGGGTGGGTGATAGGTTTGGTGTTCCTACCAACTTATTTCAGACCTTGAATAACAGATGAGATATGAGATATATCTCGTAACCCATGCTTTAGAGGACATTTCCCTTGTGATAGGTTCCCTTGTGAGATGTTCCCTTCTAGCCTTTGAGGCTTTGAGACCAGGTACTTATAAGGATCCCATGAGGGATGCCTTTTCTTGTTTACTGACCTAGGGAGTCCTGTGTAGGATATCTCCATTGTTCATACTTTGATAGGAACCATGTTATGGAATTCTGATGTTGTCCTTCGATTTTGGATCTCATGTAGGATTATTCCCTTACACTTTCATAAGGATCCTGCATAGGATTCGTTTACTCATGTTTACTGGGAGGATCACGAGTACGATGCATCCTCAGTGTTAGACCTTGGGGACCCAGTGGGTGACCATTGTTTGACTGACCCTGATTTGTTATGTCGTGTTTGGGTAGAGATGTTGATCAGGTGTCACCTAGAACCTATGCCAAAATGGTAATCCTTTTGGGCTTTGGATGTTTGTTGGGTTTGGCATTCGGGACACTTTCACAATTTTTTTATATCTAACATGGTTTTGTTGAAGCAGTAGTGATTACCAGAGGTGCTTCTTTGTTGGTGGCTAGTGAGCATGATGCAAGACGTCTTTATTGTTGTTGGGATGCCTACTATTTCTTGTGTGCCTGAGTATGTGGTTTGTTCCTTACATATCAATGTCTTTGAGTTTTATGTGCAAATTCCACCAATACCTGTGAATGGGGTATTGTGTGTTTACCTTTTCCCCTGTTGTTTTCCTTCCGTACTTGTATGTTTGTGTAGAGGTAATTTGATCATGTGTGAGGCTTATTTGTTGTTCTTGGATGTTTTTCACATGCCTTGTTCTGTTTACGACCCTTTGGGTCTTGTTCAGATATTGTCCGTTATGCCTGTTTTCCATGCCTTGTGACTGTAGGATGGAATGATATTCATAACATGCTTATAATGTTTTTGACTAGTTAGCCAAGTATATTTGTAGGTGTACTTTGGCCTTATAGAATTATTATTCACTTATTGGCACAGGACCGTGAGAACATGGTGCTATAAACTATAATGGATAGACCGAGTGAGCTTCCGAGAGTGTCTTGGATATTATAGACTACATGAGGGTAGACTGAGTGTGCTTCCTCAGAGAGTAATGGACATTATAGACTATAGGGGATAGACTGATTGAGCTTCCCAGAGATTCTTGGATATTATATACTACAAGAGGGTAGACCGAGTGAGCTCCCATAGAGTGTCTTTACATTGTTTGAATTTCATTAAAACCATTCCAGACTAGAGAATTAATTGACTGAGTGAGCATCCTTAGTGAGTCTGTGATAGATCTGAGACTATATGAGGAATTGACCGAGTGATCTTCCTTAGAGTGTTTCTTGACCCTGGAGCTATAAAAGGGTTAGACCGTGTGATCTTCCTCAGAGAGTCCCTGACTACCCTAGACTATATTGGGAATTGACCGAGCGAGCTTCCCTCGATAGTCTTATAATTTCCAATGACCAAACCAAAGGGTTTAGGCTGAGTGAACTTCCCAGATGGTTGTTGGTACTTCTTGGATTGGGCCATAGGGGTTGGATGTGAGTACTTCCTGAAGGGTTACCTATTGTGTTATGTATTTCTTAAGTTTGATTGGTTGACTAGAGGATATCTTGTCTTTGTTTAGCTTGTTCAGAGGCATATCTCCGGCGTTGGACAAAGTAGGTACATGTCTACGGGATTACGGACCCATAGATCTACTTATTTGATATACAACATGAGTGGTACTATGTCCAATTCAATGACCTTGAATAGTATGTCCAAGAGAACGGGCTTATGGTCCTAAGGATCGACTATTGATGTTGTTTCTTATTATTTGAATCACTTCATCATGAATATTCATATTTATTTATATGTGTATAGGTATGGGAATATACATGTGTATGTATATAGATATGGAAATCCATGGTGGCACTTGACCAGTTGACAGGGATTACATACCCTGAGTTCAAATTTGGATGCACTTTTGGTAGAATTTCTTTTGTTATGTTCCAGCTAGTCTGAGCACACTATTGTTTCATACACTTTTAGCATCACAGTTATAGGTTGATTGACGGGGTGGCTTACTGAGATTATTTCACACCCATGCACGTTCACCTTGGTGTATTTGTAGACCTTATATCTACTTTTCAGGTTGAGAACGAGTTGCATGGTTGATAGCGCTAAGGCCCAGTGTTGCATGATCGAGCAGATCTACTCGAGTGGTTCTCCTGATCAGGCTGCTGCAGTTCGACAGTGTCTGGAGATCAGGTACGTGGATTAGCTCAGAGATATTAGTAGATCCATGTACCTTTTATTTTAGTTTCTTTTGTACTTGTATTTGTATGGTCGTCCCAATGGGTGACCATTTTTGTATTATATTGCATAGCTATTCGGGATTTTACAACATTTTACTATTATAGCTTTTTCTATTTCAGTTGTTTATTTCATCCGCACTCTGTTTACATTCGGCTGTGTATGATACTTAGTTATTTAAATTGTTTGTTTACTCTAGTATGAGGTCATAGTATACTCACTATCACACCATAGTCCCTCGCTACTAGTCAGTAGCCTCTGGGGTACGGGGAGGCACTCTAGAGGCCTTGTTTTGATCAGGCTCGGAGCACCATTTTAGAGGCTTCTAGGTCGGGACGTTACAAAGTGAGATTCACAAGGGAAGTCACTCTGTGAAGAATTGAGCATTGTTAGAGAGATCTGCGTGAGTGATTCGCGAGAGTTCTTAATGAGACTTCTTCAGGAGAGTGGTTTGAGAAAAGTCTAGAGCATCGCGAAGGCATGTTTGAGCTTCATGAAATTGGGATCCTCGCACAATAGGGTGCTTTGAGAAGGAATTTCCAAAGGAAATGCACAGTGTTCTGGGGAAAATGGTTATTCATCAGTTGATGAAAGTGTAAATTTAACAGAGCATCAATAAATATTTGAGGATGCATGTATTAATGCAAATGCAGAGACCTAAAGGACTATAAACTATGAGTGGATCCCTTCCAAGTGCAGTGATCAAAGGAAGATGAAGAAGGTTATTCTTTCTACCAGCAGTGATCCATAGAGAGAAATAAAGGGTGACCCTTGGGAGAGAAGTGAGTTTACCCCAAACATTGTATTGGAAGTGAGCCTAAGCATATAGGTGATCTAGCCCGAACATTATTGGTAGTGAGATTTTTTAGATTTTTTACAACAACACATCTCTGTTGTATGCTCCCTGGATGTATCCCAGTGAGGGTGAACCAAATAAAAATCTATGTGTCTGCCTACTTGCTTCTCTACATTGCATATAAAGCATCAACATTAGATTATGAAGAAAATAAGTGATCATAATACACACACTCAAGTGAAAAAAGTTGACCCTTGTAATAAAGAGGTCAAGATCCAGTGGGACATGACAAATTTAAAAAAGAATATCTATACTCTCATTCACCCCCCCTTTAATGGTATATAGGCCCCTTTTGGTCCTAACAGTTTTTATAAATATATAAATATTTTAAAAATACATATTAATTTCATTATAAAAATCATTTCTTTTTGAGAAAATTTATAAATAACATTTAAAATGAATTTATTAATATTTATATTACAATATTTTATAAATAAATAAATTTACTGTATAAATAATTATAATACTAATGTGTTGTTTCATAGAAAATAAATCTCATATATAACTCAATCCATGTCAGTGTTGTGTGGAATATATCTATTAAATTATTTTCATGAGAAGACATACGATGAAATTTTGTGGCCTTACATTCTTATATCTTTCAATAAATTCAATCCTCTAAATTTTTAATTTTTCTTTGAAAATAAAATGTTAATCATAGAAAATACCTTTGTGGAAAAACCAGATCAGAATTACGGTTCATAAAATTTTGTCTTAATATGATAGAAATGAAAATGAAACAATCCACCACCATATGATGATTTTTTATAGGAGAACATTGGTTCAAATTAGAGTCACATAAGTCGAGTAAAAACGTAAATATTTATAAGGGTGATTGAGGTCATCAATCACATATATGTGAACAATAAATGGAAAATTGTGGGACTCAAAGCCTTAAATATAAAATGATTTAAATAATCATCTATTCAAAAAAAGGTATTAAGACAACATATTTTTTATTTTAAGATCCTTTCCCTAAAGATTATGAATTAATATTTTCATGGAATAATAATAATGAATACTAGACAAGTAGTGTTTCATCCTTTAACAAATTTCTACCACAAACTCAAATATCACTGTAAGAAATAATATAACTCAAAACTAATATATTTATCCTAATAATATTATATTCTAAAAATATGAATTTATAATTTATCTTTCAGTCTATTAAAAAACAATATTATACAAACCAAAAAATCATGTAGGCCTGTAGTAGGTGACACACCCTTGTCGCCCTTCACTTACGGGTTCATGTGTCATGGGATTTCTGGATGTGATGACTTTTCACTCAACCTCTCAGATGTCCCTTATGTATCAGTCCAAAGATAAATAATCACATTAATTTAGATAACCATAAACAATAGTATCCAATGTCAAACATAATCCATTCAATTCTGTAGACATATCCAAAAAAATTCTATCCAAACTCACCATCCAAAGTTGATAAGGAAGGTCATATAATACACATGTGAATACCCTCATTGTGTATTCTATTAAAACATGGTAATACTTTTAATTACTAGAAAACCATATTGAGTACTTTCATTCTTCCTCATTACTAATATAAAACATAGAATACTTGATATACAACTTAAATTCAAAAATGTTGAAAACTCTCAATAATGATTGTTTGAACAAAATTTTAATAGAACCATTAATTAGTTCCATGGAGGTCAATAATATCCTTTTTAAATTATCTAGAAAATTTATCTCGATATTAGGAACATATTAAAGTTTCTCATTCCTTCATCCATGTATTTTTCAAAAATATTATCTTGCTATTGAGTCACTTTTCCTTATTCCATACTATATAAAATCCTCAATGAAATAGTATGGTAGTAAAATAATTAATTATATCAATAATTCATATGACCAGTACCACATTGATACAACACTCAAATGACATAATTCATCAATTTGAAAACACAAATAAACTAATTATTCCACGTAGACCATAGTAATATATCATGCATGACCTTGATCATTTTGATTCTAATGAGCTATATTTCCTTGACGATTAGGATATTTATTTGTGTATTTCCCCCTTTAACTACAGTTTAAACAATGAATATTAGTCTTTTAATTGTTCCATTTTCATTATTTTTCTGGATGATCCTTTTTTTACACATATAATAAATACACAGTTCTTTCATGCACTCCCCTGGGTGATTGTTTCCACAGTTATCACATATGGGAAAATCCATCTTTCAATTATTCCCTTTACCCATCTATCTCTCTACTATCCACTTCTTATACGGTTTCCCTTCAAAGAAATATGTCTCAAAGAATTCATTACTTCTCTTATTAACACATGAAAATATTTCCTTAAATGATGTGATTTCATTGGAGGCTATTTCTCTTAGATAATTTGGCTTATTTCCTTGAAATATTGGATTATTCTTTCTATTTGGATCTTGCATATTACTGTAGTTTTCATTCATTCTACTATGAACAATTTATAAAGGATGATATACACTATGTTAGATAATATAATAATTTATAATCCAAAAACTAGAAATATTATCAAGATTAATTGAATATTTTCACACATCTAGTCTCATAAAAATTGTTTCATTGCTGACATATTTACCTATAAATCCTTCATAATAGTATGGGGTTATATTTTTGTAATGGAAATTCTACCCTCATTTTCCTCTGAAAATTGGATACACTAATGAATAAATTTGTATTCATGGGGTTATATTTTCTAAATAGGATAATAAAATTTATATTTTAAATCTTTCTATATATTTGTTTCCATATTTTTATACATTAAACATTTCTTATGCTAATTTTCCCCTAAATAGTTTTAATTTATTTTAATTACATTCACTAATAATTTTGGTCAAAAAATATTTTATCCTTATGAGACATTAAAAATTATTACGATTCAAAATATTTAAAACATTTTTACAAATTCTAATCAAATTTTTGGAAAACTGTTAAATAAATGTAATTCTGCAAAGGGGAAAAAATCATGAATTGAAAGTAAAAATTATAAAATGTTTGGTAAGTTGCTATGTCCATTTTCAAAGTGAAAATTATTCTTGTAACCTAAATTTAATTAATATATGTTTATTTTATATAATTAAAAATTAAAATCAGTAATAAATATAATTTATCATTATAAATAAATGAGATATTAAATATATATTTAAATTAAAATTCTGAATTTTTATTATTCCACAGAAAATGAAACATCACAAATAAATAACCAAAATACACCGTAAACTAATTTTTATGTTTCTATTACAAAAATATTTTTTATATTTACAAAAAAAATCCATAAAAATCCATATTTATGAATAAAAAATGATCTCCATTGTAAGGTGGTAATACAACTTATATAATATTATTTGTATCAATGTGTATTATTGGGTTTGTGAAAGTCTTATACCAATTGAAAATATTCGATGAATATAAGAAAAATATTTTTTGGTATATAATAAATATTCTTAATTACAATCATTCACCAATAGTATTTTATTTAAATTATTATTATAAAATACTTTTGTGACAAAAAAGAGGGTCTTATAAAAACATCCCCTTTATATTTAATGTGTTCTTATATGGAATTTTAATTTATTTATAACTAATGAATTAAAAATTTTATTTTAAAATTGTAGTTAATACTAATCACAACTTCTAACATAATGGAAATGATATATATTATTATATTAAATAATTTAATTTTTAATCATATTTTATTGTTAGGTAAAACTCACCATTCCGAGGGAACCGATGGAATCACAGCGCTAATTTTCGCTTATGGGGACTTTCACCTCAATGGAAGATGATCGGGGTTGAGAGTTGGTTTTTGGGATTCACGTGGATTAATAAAATAAAATAAGTGACAACTTATTTTATCAATGTTTAACCCACGACATGTGGATAGTGGTGGTTAAAAGCTCCACATGGGAGTTGGTGGTGGGACTGCCACACCCTAGCCTCCCATGGGAGGATAATTAGGGTGGGGACCACCCGAGCAGCATAACCTCCCATGAGAGGTTATGACATGGGGTCCACATGGGGCTTAACCCCCCCATTTAATGGGAGGGGGGAATCTCTCAATACTCCCCCATTAATTTGGGAGAGCTTCTTGGACTCTAACTCCCTTCTTAATGGACGAGAATAAAACCACCTCAACCCCCCCCATTTAATAGGAGGAAACTCCTTGACCCTCTCCTTGTTAATTAGGTGGGGACCACCCGAGCCCCTAAACCCCCTAGAAACTCCCCAAATTAATTATGTCATCCACTTCGGAAATTAATTTGGCGGAGCCTCTCCACTTTTGAATTTTTTTTTGAATTGTGCCAACCATCGTGAACTTAATTAAGTGGCTCCCACTTAATTAATTTCCTCCACCAACACTAATAGATTATATTCTATTATTTTTGGGCACGTTGTTACACTTTTTGGTGGAGAGCTTGAGATAACTTCTTCCTCCAGCAAATAACGTCGACAATGCTTCTTCCCCGACCTTCTTCAGTCGTCTTCCTTGAAGCCCCTCCTTTCTGAAGTGGTGCTTATCTGACGACCATCATTCCACCCTCCTCATCGTCAACACACCGACGCACGAACTCGATAGTGGAAGCGTGGGTTGAGCGATGTCATCATCTTCCCCCGCAATGCCGCTTTCCGCGATGCTTTTCGAACAAAATCTCATTATCAAGGTAGGGGTTAATTACTTTTTGTTCGTGAAATATCCTTTGTCATTCTTCGTCTTTATTTTTGAGCCACTTGATATCAACTTATCGGGAGGAGGTCGGACCGCACGAACACGGCCTACTCCCCTCCCCCTTTGGGTTTCGTGACGTTGCGGTTCAAAATAAGGCGGCGCGGTGCGACGGCACATCGAGGAATCATGCGACAAAGATGTGCGGCGCTGTCGCGCCTTTCCGTTGAGGGTGAATGAACTCGTGGCTGGAGTTGGTCCACAGAAAAGGGGCACGACGCCGTCGCGCCATTCCGGAGAACCTCGAAGACACCGTGGCCAGAGCGGGGCCGCGACGGAGGGGCGCGACGCCGGTCAGACCAAGGCCGCGACCCTTGGCTTAGGCGGAGCAAAGAGCGGCGGCTGAAACCACCGGCCACCGGCGCGTCGATGGGGCAGGACCACAGGGTCCCGCGGTAGCAGTACGTCTAGCTAGCCGGGCAGGACGATCGAGGAAGGATAGGGGTTGAAACCCTCAACTGGCCAAAGGAGCGTCCCCCTCACATGGAAGCTGCGGTTACACAAACAGGGGGGCAGCGCCCCCCCCCCCCCCCTGCGCGCTCAGCTTGGCACCGACCGAGCTGGCTGTGCCGACCACGCTCGCACGCCAGGCCTGGCCACCCAGGCCTGGCCGGGCCACGCCCTAATGGGCCGGACCCGGACCCAGTTCAGGTCATCCCCGGGGGGGGGGGGGGTATCGGTCCGGGTCGGATCGGGCCCGAACCCCCTATTTTCGGACAGACCAGTTAAAACGCCCATAACTTGGGCTACAGAATTCCGATCGACTCATCGCCATCTGTGATGTGATCCTTGGATCAAGGCGGTCGTTTTGGTATATTACAATCAAGGTTTCGGAGAACATTGGGCACAACCGGGTTGGTTCGAACACGAAACCAACCGAGCCCTCGGAGCGGAAACGCTTATAACATGAGCTACGGACGTCCGATTGACATGCGGTCGATTTTTTTGCTTTCCTCTTAGTGAGATGGACCACTTGGCTTACTCCGATCGATGTTTGGGCGTAGCTGGTGTGCGGTCGGGTCGGTTTTGACTTAAAAACCAACCGGGCCCCTGGGACAAAAAAGCCAATAACTCTCGGACCGTGCATCCGATTGACACAATGTCTGTTGCGTTTTGTCCCTTTTGATGAGACAGAACATTGGGAAACATCAACTCTGTACTACATGTCAGCTGATGTATCGACTTGTTGCCTCATGGAGTGGAACCTCCCGGAACGAGCATGCTGTGTGAGGAAACCCAAGAGCTGGCTGAGACTTGACAACTGGTGATTGATCGACTCAGTGTGTTTCAAATATCCCAGTGGGGAGCGCTTGGTTGTAGAAGAAGACCCACAGCGGAGGATCACTTGGTTGTAGCGGCAGACTCGCAGTACTCAACAGAAGGAGTACCTCTGTAGGCTATGAGGGGGAGCGCTTGGTGGTAGCAGCAGACCCATGGTGGGAAGCGCTTTGTTGTAGCAGCAGGCCCACAGTACTTGAAGGGGGAGCGCTTGGTTGTAGCAGCAGACCCATGGTGGGAAGCTCTTGGTTATAGTAACAGGCCCAGAATACTAGAAAGGTGGAGTACTACAGTAGTCCAATGTTAGTTGGAAGTGCTTGGTTGTAGCGGTAGGCCCACTATAATCTATAGAGGGGGAATTCCCCAGCCGCTATGTTTTCGACTTCATGATTAAATCCATGTTTGATCTGAGTCATGACATCAATCAATATATTCGATATGATTGTCTTGCTTTCCCAATGTGGATTGAGTTGTGTTATCCTGTGTGGATTGGGTTGTACTTCTATGTGGACGTGATCAAACATGGGCTCAGATGTTGGAACCAAACTGGAATTGATGACTTAGGTATATGTATGGGCATATACCTTAGTAGTGTTGTATGTTACATTGTGATTATATCTTTCCTCTATGGATTATCCTTTGTGGATTCTGGGAGACCTTCGTGAGTCTCGGGGTCCCTACTGAGTATTGTATACTCACCCATGCACGGGCTATGCCTGCACTATGTTGTGTTGGTTGCAGACGACGAACATCACCGATCGAGGTTGAGGCTTATTGAGTTGGAAGGTTTCCGGAGGATGAACCCATGACGAGTCGGTGCCGGAGTTGGATTTCACAATGAGCCCATACTTGGAGGTGGACCACTAGGCGGGACGTACATGGGGTGGACAGTTGAACCTGAGGAGCTGAGGAGGCTATCTGTACCCACACTTCAGGTGGGATTTCCAGTGGATGGCTCGGTGTTGCTGCTATACTTTTCAGTTGTTGTACATCCTTTCAAGTTGTACTTTACATTCCGTTTGGGTTTGTATTCTTGCCCACTTACTTTTGAACCCTGCATTACTTAGTTTTTTCTTCTGCTAGCTTACTCTGTGGAGTTTTTTTACTTTATAAAGGAAATGACTTCCCCTTTATTCGGGTTTTATACCTTTGGTGCTAGTCGCCAGCCCCTGGCCTATGGAAGGCGTTCTTGGGGTAGTAACGACACGGGCCTCATGGTTGGGTAATGAAATTCTTGACCATAATGATTCATGCCACCAAAATGTCCTCAAGTTGTATGCCAGATACAAGGAAATGATCAGAAACATACAATTTTTGATCATGGACTACTAGCAGATCCTCCTGATGTGCCTATCTTGGCACCAACAGTTGTAAAAGACACATGTTCTAATACACAGATCCATGAAGGGTTTATTAGGATGATGTAGTATTTCGAGGGATCACTATATCCTACCCTAACTATCGAAGAGTTGGTGTTGGTTTTTTAGTAGTAGTATCCTTCCATTTTTTTAGAAGGTGGGGGACCATAGGCTACCGAGTCATGGTTGGAGACCATTCTTTATATCTTCGAGCATTTGGAGATGCCTCCAGATAAGTAGGCGAATTTTGTGACTTACATGTTACATAATTATTATAAAATATGGTTGGATGTTTTCTCATAGGCATGAAATCATTGGGATATGGCTTCAAAATAGTTCACTAAGACATTCTATGACTACTTCTACCAAATTACATTGAGAGCTGAATTAGCCTTAGAGTTTATGCATTTGGAGAAGGGAGCTCTTTCAGTGATGGAGTACTCTTCTTATTTTATAGATCTCCAGTGATGCACACATTTTCTAAGAGTTTATGAGTTATAATTAGCTTAGAAGAATGAGGATGACATCAGGTATGACTTCATATCACCTTAAAATGTTTTCTGGCTGACATTGGTTTCATATATAGTATATGTGGTTCTGATTAACGAATTAAATATGAGGGTTTTTGGAGTTATGAGCTAGGATGGTTCAACAACATGGACATTAACTCTATTGAATGATGGTAGGATGCACCATAGGTAGAATTATCATGGTTATTCCAATTGCAGGGATGTATCTATACATAGCCACCTGAGGTTCTCCAAGTTCTAGAATAGTGGGAACAAGATACTTATGTGCTCAAGATACCTAGTTGAGTTCCGACAATGCAGAAAGATGGGAAATCTTTAGTGTTTTTCCAGTTTTTATCAATAGTATCAATTGTGATGGGTGTAGTAATGAATCCATGTTTAGAAGCAGAACCACCAGTTTTTTCTCAGTTAGGGAATTGGAGTTCCTCATGCCATTCAAGGGGGGGAGGTGGTCGTGGTCATGGTATCCAGATAGTAGTTTTCCATCGACTGTAGGGTGGATCAGTGTCGGGTAGTTAGGTAGGCTCACAGGGCCCAGTATTGGTTGTAACTTTGCAGTGGATTAGACCCCGCATGAGCAGGATCGTGGAAAATTTATAGTTAGATGTATGATTCTAGTCGCCTCAGTTTTATCTTCAAAATTTATTGATATAGGGGTTTCACGTAGTTCTATATCTGTTGTTTTTGTGCAGAGTCATGGGCTCTGTATCTTTGCATCTGAGTATTTCATAATTCTTGACATTTCTTTTGGAATTAAGGCGACTAGTACATGTTAGTTCTAAGATTACCCTCTTGAGATTGATGGGTGTCACTTCTTATTAGTCCTCTTTATCATATAGATTACATTCTTTGATTTCATTCTCGAAATGGAAGGGATAGTCTCCTTTCAGTAATTTGTTGATTTCTATCACTGTAGTGTGAGTTTCAAATCACTGGAGGGTGGTTCTTTTCTACACAAGGGTTAATTGGATGTCCATGCGAGCAGAGAAGTGCCTAAGCATCATTGTTTGGAAGGAATTACAACCTATATTTCTTATTTATATCTGGATGACCAGGGGACTTCTCAACACAACATTCTTCTAATGGTTGATCATTTTAGATATTTCATTCTAGATGCCATTCTAGGTTTACCTCCAGAGTGAGAGGTATATTCCATTATTTATCTTCTTTTAGGAGTGGCACCGATGTCCATTACTCTTAATAGGAATGATAAAATAGAGTTATAAGAGTTGAAGAAGTTGTTAGCACAGTTACAAGATAATGGTTTCATCTGACCTATTACTTTTCCTTTGGTTTCTCTTGTCCTTTTATTGATTTAGGTGGATGGTACTCTCAAACATTGCTTGGATTATCAGACGTTGAACCAGTTAAAAATAAAGAACCTATATCCATTTCAATGAATTGATGATCTCTTTGATCATCATCAAGGAGGCCAGGTGTTCAAAATGATTAACTTGAGATCCGGTTTTCATTATTTGCATGTTAGACATTCAAATATATATCTTATATCCTTTCTCAGTTGGAATGGTCTATATAAGTATTCTGTTATGTTGTTTGGTCTCACAAACATGACAAATGATTTATGGTACTGATTAAACAAGTGATCCTTCCATATATTGATTCATGTATTGAAGTCATTGGGGACGATACCATGGTGTAAAATGACACTCGACATGACCATGCCACCCATATTGATATTATAGTGACTACACTGAGACATTATTAGTGATATTCCAAGATCTCAAATTTCCACTTTTGGATGGACCAGATTTACATAAGGGGTTTTGTCATCTCAGAGATAGGGGTGTCAGTAGGCCAGAGAAAGTGTGAGAATTAGTTTCCTCAGTGCAAACGAATAATTTATATGAGTTAAAAATTTTCCATGGGCTTCCTTGTTACTGTAGACTCTTTATTTAAGGCTTTTCAAAAATAGGATTGCCACTGATGGGCCTAAATCAGAAGGTTGTTATGTACTTGTGGAATGATTCCTATGATTCATCCATTCAAGGGAAGAATGGGATAATTTCATCAGCAATGATACTGATTTTTCCAGAGCCATGCTTGTGTTACACCATTTACTCTGACATAATAGGTATCAGAATGGGGGTAGTTCTTATATGGGGGAAGGATTCATTGTGTACAGGTCTAAATAGATGAGTCCACATGGGAGGAATTACCCAAAACATGTTCTCGATTTTTCCACACATGTGTATGACATATGATATTACAAAAATTATTTGTTGGGGTACAATTTAGAGGTATAAATTGACACAAAACACTCAACTATACCTTTAATCAGTGTGACCTGAATTTGATACAGTCAAGATGGGTTGAGTACCATCAGTCCAGTGACGTTGATAATACATAAAAATCTAAGAAAGGAAAGAATGTGGCTGATGTGCTGATTAGGGGGACTCAGATTGGGAAATTTCTAGAGACTGGCAGTGAGAGGATGCTTATGGATCTATACTCTGAGATTTATTTGGAAGGTCATGATATAAAGAGGTATACTTTTTTTCTTCTATAGATGTTACCTCTAATCTATAGGATAGAGTGTTAATGAATCCACTATCAGATTATGAAGGCCTAGCCCTATGGGAGAGTGTGCAAGGAAAGGAACCTACTTGCTCGTGGACCATAGGAAATAAAGTGGTCTTGCATTTCCATAGGTGTGTATGGGTTTCAGCAGACATACGTACGGTGATTTTGTGAGTTTTTCATTCCTATGTTTTGGAAGTTCATCCCAGTGTCTCCATGATGTATCGAGATATTAACCATCAGTATTGGTGGCCAAGTATGAAGAGGGATTTTTAGATTTTTTTATGAGATGTTCCACCAGTTAGCAGGTGAAGGCGATGCATCCGTAACCGACATGGATTTTACAGAAGGTACCTATTCTAGAGTTGAATTGCAATGATGTCACGATAGATTTTGTGATAGGTTTACAATGGTTTTCTTGATGCAATGATATAGTTTGTGTTGTTTTATATTAACTCATGAAGTTTGTAAACATCGTACCGATAAAGAAAACCATCTGTGTTAATGAGATAAGAAGTTTGTAATCTTTAGATATTGTACATTTTCATTGTGTTCTACACACTATTTTTTCATAAATGGACACCGGGTTTTATTCCCAGTTATAGAAGGGACAATAGAGGGTTAGGGAATATAGGTACCTATGATTAGAGCTTACCATCCTCAGAAATAAGGGCAGTCTAACCCCACAGTAAAGGATATGGAGGACAAGATATGAGCATGTATCCTATATTTTGGGGGTTATTAGGAGAGACACATACCCCTAGTGGAGATTTCCTACAATATAAGTTTTATGTGATGATTCTAATGTCACTATATGAGGTTTTGTACGGTATGCCATGTTGTTTACCTCTATTTTGGAAAGATGTTGGAGAGGTTGATTTACTAGGACCTTGTCTTGTCCAAGAGACCACTGAGCAGGTGGAGTTTATTCCGAAGAGAATGTAAATTACATCATCTTGGAAAATTTCTTATGTTGATTTTTGCAGATGACCTCTAGAGTTTTTGGTCAAGGATCAGGTTTCCTTACATGTTACACTGAGGTTGGGACACAACGGTATTTAGAGATAGGGGAAGCATTCACCAATATATGTTAGGTTTTTGAGGTTTTGGAGGGAGTCGGGATTGTTGACTATCAGCTGCAATTACCTCATTGGTGCAATGATATTCATTATTTTTTTCATATTTTTAATCTATGACATTACTTTTCGAACTATATTCACGTTTTTTATCCCAAGGAGGTTGAGTTGGAGGTGGATGTGTCCTTATAGGAGCAACCTATTCAGATTATGGATCATAGTATGAAAGTTCTCTATGGCTGGTCTATTCATCTAGTATGGGTGCTGTGGAAACATATTCTATTATAGCACAAGAATTGGTGTAGGGAGACCGGCTTACGCTCCCAGTGGACAATGTTGGTTGATGTTTCTTATTCTCCACCCTTGGAATGGAATCTTGGGGACAAATATCGTTAAGGGGGCCGGGGAGTTTCTAAGATCATGAATCTTCATTCTAGGTATGTATCATTATTTCAGGTTTTTTAGGAAAAAGAAATAAGGGGAGAAATTTTTTATGCACACACCATTTACATTTCAGTACACACCGTGTACTCTGTTGCAGCGTGTAGCTGTGTACTATCTATGTAACGATCTAGTATATAGTCATGTATGTGGCAAGTAAAACCACCTAAAGGGAGGTCTAGTGGATACTTGTACACAATGTGTACTTTAAATGAACACTTCACATACTTTTATTTTTAATTAATGAGTCCGAGAAGGGTCATGACTCACCTATAGAAAACATTTATTCTCCTCGTATTTCATATAGCAGAACGATGTACAAACGATGAACATCAATCTCTTAATGTTCCTCTATCCTACCTCGGATTATTATGCTTCTAGTTGCATTGTATTCCCACTAGTCAGTTCTCAATTTCCGTAGATTTTCTCTCCATAATTCCCCCCCCCCTCAAAAGTTATTGAGGGATGAATGTTTTTTCCAATTTCAATTATCTACATTGTTCTAGGCCGATTCAATGGCCGACCATCTAGAGTGTTCATCAGACTACATCAAGGTAGGTGGTTAGTGATTTTGATTTTATTAGAATTAAATATACATACAGTGATGAATACCCATGTTAGGGTATTGTGGGTTTTTTTATTATAGGTCGTTTATATACTTCCATTGGTTTATTTGATGAAAATGTTATGTAGAATATGCGTAAGGAATATTTCATTATTTATAGGACACCCCCTGGGTTTATTTCCCTAGCTTTTCTATCTATGGACGTTTGTCCTAGGAATAATATATGGAATCACATTGTTTCCATTCCATGAGTTATTTAGGATAGAGTTTGATAGATAATATGAGTTCCATGTCTTATGCTTGAAAATAATATCCATGTTGTAGTTATAGATTACATTTTCTACCTTATTATGATATGCACAATGATTATATAATGGACTGTGAGATAATTAGACATGGAAAACTATGGGGGTTTCCTTGTTATTACACAGGACTATGAGAGCAATGGTATATACTTTGACCCTATGTAATTTACCAATAGAGCTTCCAAAAAGGTGGTTTATGATTATTTATGCTATGTCGACCTAGAATGTATTTACCATGAGAGCTTCTCAGAGGTTGGGTATACATTATTGATACCATATAGATCCAGTAGTATTGTATGTGATAGCATCCCCAGTGGTGGTCTGTATTTGGTTACTGTTATGTTAAACCAAAGGGTTTGACTGTGAGAGAAGAATAGATGATCGTTTTTATTTTATTAGTGTTATGTCAATCCAAAGTTGTTAGACAATGAGATAATTTACAAAAGGATGTTGAGAATGGTTTAATGACGATGAATAGTCTGCCTAGCCAATGAACAATCTTGGACATGGACATAATTGTTTGTTTATGTGGCCTTCTAAGACATCTTTTGTTCTATTACTCAGATGGATACGTAGCTTAGTCTTGATCATGGGATTCATTATTCAATGGTTTGAATATTCAAATAATATAAATGAATGTAATTGAAAATATTAAAATTGTTTTATTTTGAGTACATCTGAGTTTAATGTATTATTTTTCACATTTCCTTCTATATATATTCATTGCAGTTAGGCACAAATCATTTTTTGGATGTCTAATAGGATTCATCTCAAACCATATTTTCGACATTCTTTTGGAACTTAATAGATTAAATGGTTGTAGGTATAGATAATTGAATTCACAATTCTTCCTAGGGTATTTGATTGCCACTGGAGCTGGAGAACATGTGACCAAGATGTGGCTCACTATGCTATTAGACATTACTGTTTTATTCTTGTATTTTGTATTGATTATTTTATTTCCAAAATTGTGACTTTTTAGTCTTCATTCCTATATAAATGTTACAAGAATCATTTATTTATTCTCCAGATGTTTTTCTATTATGAGTCTTATGCTGTTCTCTTTTGTTGTATGATATTGTTGCTTTCGTTAATGTCTACGATTTGTTTCTTCTATGTTACTATCCCAATGAGGGAATTTTTCTCCACTATCACATCCAAGGCCATCACACCTCTTTGGAATCTTATTCCATTTGATAAAATGTGCTTGAGTCCATCAGACCAATTAGGTAAAGGGCACCTTTGGGCAGTACCCAGATCTAGGATGTTACATATAGGTTCCATGAGGAATCTCCCATTTAAATATATGTTTGTTCTATTTATTTTATATAACTTTTTAGGAAATTTTCATGTTACTACTGTGGAATAATTTTGATATAGTTTTATTTAATAAAAACAATCGCTCCTAAAAATAATATCGATGTTATACTCATTAGTGATAAATAAAAAATAAATCAGGATTGGTTATTCGATGAATTCTTAAGATATAGTGGTTGAGAAATAAAAATAGAGATCATGAGAGAACTACCACATAGAAGTGATTGATAAAAAAGATAATTAACCCTATAATGAATTGATTACTTATTCTATATCAAAATATAGTGAAATAAATGCTTATGAGATACATATTAAAGGAAATAAATAAAGGGGAATAAAAATTATGATAATAACTATGTGTTATAGTGTTTTCAAAATTTTGATACCTCTCAAAGAGATTAAGATAAGTGATCTAGTATTGTTTGAAGAATTTTTTTCATCATTTGGTATTGATACCAAATAAGAATAATATTTAAATAGATAAAATTGGTCTCTAATTATTTTTATATAGGTATAAATTATTTTCGATAGTATATACATATTTCATTTGGGATGCTTAGTGGTGATTAAAGTATTAAATAAATCATTGTGAGAAGATCGAATAGATAATTTTTGAATTATAGGAGATCCTTTGATCATGTATCATGAATATTTCATAAAGATATAAGGGGATTTGAAGACATTATTCTAATCAAAATTAAATATATTCCATGAATGTAGTGGAATTTCTGAAAAGATCATATATAAACATCAGAAGGGCTCAAATGGTGCCTTAGTATATTGTAATTTTTTGTCTATGGAATATAAATGACTATATATTTGTAACAAAATCATATTGTGACTTAGTGACATCAATGAGAAGAAGGTAGTGTAAATTATAGAGAAGTTTTATAAATTATAAATAGTATGAGATGGGTTTTATGTGTATTGTGAACAAAAAACAATGTACTCTGACAATGATTATCATGTAGAAACAAGGAATCGAGAAAATAACCACTCATGATTAGATGAAGGCTTTAAAGGAAGTGGATGAGCCTCAGAAAAATACTACATTCCTTATTTTTTTCATTTACTACACTTCATGTGGTTGATTCAAATTTTATTTAAGTTAAAACAAACTTACTAAAAGCATAATATTATATATATATATATATATATATATATGTTTTAGTAAAAATTGGGATGTTTCATATTTCATTTAAGAATTTGATATAAAAAAGGTAACAACTATTTCACACCCCATCCCATAATTTTCTACATTTCTACCTAAGTGTATTTTAATAGGCATCAATTTAATGCTCCCATAGATTTAAATTATTTTTTATCTACTAGTTATCATTGTAAAAAAATACAATGTTGATATATAATGAAATGACTACGATCGAAGTACCATTCTCTATTTGTGATTAAAAATAGATAGTCCTAGTCAAGACATTGAATCGTTTTCAATGAAGAGTTGAAGAGAAACTAAATAATTATTTAATTATGATGGAGGATTAACCAACACATTATGGTTATTGTTGTTCTATGTGGAAACTCATTATGGGGGTGAATTGAGTTCCTACATAAAATTCCTGTTAAAACATTGTGATAAAAATCCCTCAATTTTCTAATATCCTTGTTAATTGCGGTATTAGAGATATAAGTCTTCACTTGTTCAATATGTTTCTCAAAGGTTGATTAGTCCTAGTTGAATTAGTGTAAAACACTAATTCAACTTCTGAAAAAGGGGTACTAAATGAAACACATATACACATTAACCAGAACTAACTATCAGTGTTAATGCAAAACATGATTCTGTTTTGAAATTATAAGCAACGAAAAAGGAAAAAACTGAGTATTACAAAATATATTAAAGAACAGAGTTAAACTAGAGGTTCAGTCTCAAGACAAGACTTAATAAACTCCACATGGTGACGACCTACCACCAAGATGTTTATATTAATAATAAAATTGATATATACGATGTATTGAGATTTACAACAATTTTTACAAACTCTCATGGTATCACAACCTCTAACACAGTTCTTCATGCAAAAAAACACACAACCAGGCCATACAAAGCCTCTCACACCTTTACAAATGGGGAGAAAAGTATAAGTAATGTTTTTTGTGAGGATGTAACACACCATGATTTCATAGTACGCTATTTTTTAAAGTAATTCAACAACATGAACTACATGCAACTCTGAGTTCAAACACACCAAGACTTACCAAACATGCCATTCAAAGTTGTTATTAATAATATTGACTGAATTTTGAACTTTATCTATTTTTTATAATTTTAGAATCCATATTATGAGTTTTATAGTCATAATGTAAGAACAAATTCAAATTGTTAGATTAAGGAAGTATTTTCCAAAATATGATATTTTACAGCCTTTTGACGTCGAAACCTTTTTAAATACAATATTTGACACTTTTATATATTCAATTTGATAAAATAAACTTATTCTTTTCAATATGGTGAGAAATTTTAGTTTTGATAAATTTTTTGTATTTTTCTGATAACATTCATATTTTAGGGAATTGTGAAAAATACTAACTTTTAATTAAATTATTTTTTAATAATAATAATTTATAATGTTAAATTATACATTTTAATTTTTAGGAAGTATAAATAGATTATATTTTTACCATTTAATCCTATGTTTGTCATTGTATGTAATTTCACATTGAAATTGGACATAAACAAATGTCAATCTTTTGATAGTTATTATTTGTTAAACATGTGCATTTTTGTTTTGACAATAGGAATTAATATAAAATAAATAAAATAGACTTATATTATTTTATTTGGTAAAATTGACTTCATTTTTTTATTCGTAATATCATAATTTTCTTAGGGTTAAGGTTTAGTATTTTTATGAAAACTTCAAATATTAATGAATATTGAAAAACTCTGAGTTATAGTTTAAAACAAAATATTTATTTAAAATTTTATTTATTTTATTTTAAATTATTTTAGGTCAAAATAGATACATAATACCTATATAAGTTAAATTAAATTAATTGGAGTCAGTTTAAAATAATTTTAGACATTTAGATATTTTATTTAACTTTTCACCGTCTTTTAACCACCTACTAGGAGAATTTGCAAATTCACATAAAACATGATTTTACCACTTATTTGAGTTGAATTTTGAAAAACTGAAAGAAACCGTTAATATCATAGAGTATAATTTGGTTCAATAAGATAAGTATAATTTTTGTTGAATTGTAACATTTGACTTTTATTTACAGCGGTAAAAGGTAAATAGTATAAATTAGGGTAAAAAGAATATTTTAATAATTAAAAAGTACCATAAAACATGTATTAACATTGTTTGATGAGTAATGGTGGACCATGACATCGTTGGGTCGATTTTGGGACCCCATGGAGCCACTTATGAATGATAATGACACTTTAAATTAATTAATTTAAAGTAAAGACAAAATTGAAATAAACAAAATTCCTCTAGTAATTAATTATTATATGGTTCTATATAATTAATCTTTTTCAGTGTAAATATTCATTAAAAATATAAAAATATTTCCAACATAATGGTATTTTTTTCGTTTTTATACATATAATAAATTAATTTATTTAGGTCACTATAATGATTCAGTATTTATATCATTAATAAATGATTTAAATATATTTGATTATAAATATTAAAATAATATCCAAAACATGTAAAATTTTTATTGGATGAATTTATTTCAACCATTAGTCATTTTATCTTCGACCCTAATGATTTATGGACCTTTATAAACTAAACATCATTTTATAATAAAATAAGATTTTCCCACTTTCCTAAAGATCCCCTCCTTCCCATTATAAAAGAAGACCAATTGTAACCAATTTATCACACCTCTGAAGCTTTTAATATCATCCAACCTCTTCCAAATTAATCCCACTACATCCCTGTCATCCTTTCAGAATCATTTTCTTAGGTATAAGTCACTTCAAAAAGTTCTTTTGGTTCAAATCAAAGGAATTTTCCTAAATTAATGGTAACTGTTTTTCTTAACTTCTTTTCATTTATTTTACTTCTCCAAACCCTAAAACCTTTTTATTCCATTAATTTATAACATAAAAATTATCATCAATATACTAGTATGTGTTTATGAGAAGGATTCAAATTAACTTACAAACACCTCCATCTGATGGGTGAAGAACATATTGTTTCTGTTCAAGGAAAACTAATGCCTCACGAAATGATGATTATTCAATTTATTCTCACCGCCTCTCATGGTGACCATTATGATGGATCATTAATAATATATTATATATATTATGTATATTTTTTCTTCATGATTCTGTATTTTTCTGTTATATAATACCTTTATGGTTTCCATTATAGGTAAACACGATAATTTCTGTTCAGGAAGTGCGGACTACCGCCCCCTCAAAGTGATGTGACTCATTACAACCAGATCTGTGACATAAAAATGATGGAGTTAATGATATTATATATGATATTATACTATATTAAAATATACCTATATATAATTATGTTTTAATTCCATTAAAATATTAAATAGAAATGAAAGTAGTGCTCATGTGTACGTACGGCTTACAGTCTCCATGAATGGTGCATTTCATTTTTTACCCCAAAATGATATGTACTGTAATAAATACATGTATATAATTGATATATATGATATATATGATATCTATATCATGAATATCATTCTGTATATAATGAATGTTTGACCATGTGAACAACATGTAAATATATGGTGTTCATTTTTGACTCAATTGCCAAATTTCGACAAAACGAATGTTATTAACTTAAATGAATAAATATTTTTTATAAAATGGTAATAAGTTATATTAATGGAATAATAAACTTGAAAAATGACCTTAAGCATGTAGAAATTAAATTTAGTTTATTATTCATGATATTAAATAACGAATGGGTCAAGTCAGACACGATGTAAGGGGATTCTTATCTCAATTTTATTTTCGTGATATTTATATTGTTCACCACTTAGTGTATTGTGTACTAACATTATATATATATTATCATGATTATACTTATATTCATTATATTCTGTGATTCATTTGGTTATTATTGAATATTGTTCATATGAATCGATTGATTAGAAAGAGGTAAGTGGTAATTCTACAATCCCTTTGTTATCCGAGGTTGTTTATATGTTATTATCTAATGGGACCTATTTATCATCCACACACTTGTTTCATAAAAATGTATTCCAAAACATTATTATGATTCACTAGACTATCGGATAAAGAAATTTATACCATTGTTTTACTTTTATAAGATGTTTATTAACAAATCTTTCTGTTGTTTTCCAAACAAGGTCCTTTATAACCCTTTCGACAAAATTAAGGTTAGAATATCATTTTTATCTTATACAGCCGGGGAGGATATTTTCCGAAGTTATAACATCGTATAAGCATCCCTTATGAGCATATAAGAATATTTTCAAAATAAATGTTTTTTTTATAATTATGAGACTCTTACATGATTTCAAAATAGAAAGAAATATTTTTCTAAAATAGGTTTTGATTTCATCTGCGTCGACATTCTTTGATATTTATTAAGTTTATTTGAAGTTGATCTACTATTATACAATATTACATATTGTATTGAATGGGTTATGATTTGTTTGACAGTGGATGTTCTATTTGTATACCATCATGATTTATGGTTTATGTGTAGAAATTTCATATGCTTGTTTTAGTACGAATGTTTCTATTATATTTCAATTGTTTATTATGATGAATTTAATTGACTAGTATGTAGGGGTTGGGGACTGGTTAATGTAATCCCTCAGGGTTGGGTTCTGGTTACATCAGACCCTCCGGGATGAATTCCAGTTAGATAGGCTCTCCGGGATGGATTCCTGTTATAGAGGCTCTTCGGGATGGATTCCTGTTATCTTCCACTGTATTTCTTACCCTTACTGAGCATTTGAGCTCACCTCTTTCTATGTTTTATTTTACCCGGGATTCAAATAAGTGTATTATCATCGATATGTAGGGTTAAGCTAATGGAATAATGGCATTTATAAAGGATTATTTTGTGCGTTGTATGTTATATATTGTAATGTTACATTCATGTATGTAATCAATTTTCCATGACTGCTAAAACGATTGTTTTTTAGATATGATTCCTTGAAATCATTCCAATTTATTAAAATATTGCGCTGACTATGGGTAACTAGTCTCGAGGAGTTACAATTGTTATCAGAGGAAGATTTTGAATAACCTTGGAAACTAGATTTAGATAAAGTTTGATTAGAACCCATATCCCTAAGATAGAAATTTAGTATTAGTATAGAAGAACATCCTAAAATTATGGAAATGTAGTGATTTTGTGAGTTTTCCAAGAAGATACATCCCTATCTAGATACGAGCAGGTAGAGGCGGCTATAGCAGAGATGTACCTTGGGGTAAAACCAGAAAACACCGATTTGAGATATACTTAAACGCGAACTGGTGCCCGACAATGGGTCTTGCTATACTCATGGTTACAACACTCCCAGGGGTTATTCTTAGGATAATTCCCTTTTTTATTTAAAAATAATTATGAAGGTTTTATTAGTATATAATTCCTCTATGAATTTTTTTTATGATTATGGATTCTATCCGTAAAATGTTCACTTTATTTTTAGTGTTTTACTAGTTTGGAATTCTATAATTCGATTAATAAATGAATATATTTTATGTCATTGTATATAAATGGCGCCCAGTAAAAGGAATGTGAACTCCAACAATACGTATGATCCAAAGAGTAAGAAGGATCATATATTTCATGGTATTATGCCAACATTTAGAATGGAAATAGTCTCTCATGTATTCTCCACATATGAAGAAATAGTATCATGTGTTAATAAGATACGTAATGAATTCTATGATTCATATGGATTAAAGGGAAGCAAGATAAGAAAAGGATGGAAGAGAGAATGATGGATAAATTGAAGTGAGAAAAGATGGATTTTCCTATATGTGATAATTGTGTAATAAATCAACTTGGTAAATTCTTGAAGGGAATAAATGTTTGTTATATATGTGGAGAAAATGGACACCAAGTACATGATTTCAAGGGTATGAAAAAGGTTTCCAATTTACAATGCTTCATCTGCAAGGATTTGGGACAGTACTCAAATCAATGTCCAAATCATCATAGTATACCCCAAATACTGATATTGGATAATAATAATGTTATTATACTACCAAATATGAATATGAATGATTAGATTTCTTACATTGTTATTAATGTATTATGTCATTAGATTATTGTATTAATGAATTAAATGTTATAAAAATTATAGAGAATATGAGGATTGTACAACATTATTATTTCATTAAGGACTTAAGATAGAGTGGAACAAGGAAAAGTAACTCAATTGTATGTTAAAATTTTGGAAAATATATGGCTGAGTTAAATATAAACCATTATATGGTTCTGAAAACGAGCTAGTTGATTTGGATAAATTATACTGCATATTCTTGACTTCCTAGGAATTGATTAATAGTTTGTTTATTTCATCATTATTGGAATATTCAATATTATTTTATATAAGGAATATATCAAGTATTATATAAAGGTTAAGGGAGAACGAATGTAATCAATAAGGTTTTATGGTAATTGAGGGTGTCAACAAGTTTTCAAATAATACATGATGAAGGTGTTCACATGTTATTATGTGGAAAAAGAATCTTCATTGTGTTTAACTTCCTTATAAATTTTGGACAGTGATTTTGGATATATTTATTTTGGATAAGTCTAAAGGTCGGAATGGATTAAGATACTATTGTTAAGGATATTTTTTGGATTTTTATAAAAAGGACAACATGTGGACCATGTGACAACCCGTCGCGTCGGACAAAGCTGCGGGAATCAAACCCACAACCATAGTGGGATTGGGATTTATCACCTACCCCTAGACTATGTGAAGTACATAGAATATAATGTAGTTTTACATTTAAAATGTTTTGATATGTGAATTATAAATTCATTTTTTTTGAACCCTATATGAATAGGTTGAATATAATATTTTTTATTTCTATTATGTTTTAGAGTGAATTATTAGTTTGTGGTAGAAATTAGTTAAAGGATGGAACTCTACTTGTCATGCACATAAATATATTTTTTCTTTCATTCTATGAAGAAATTAATTCGTAATCATTAGGTAAGGGATATTAAAACTAAAAATGTGTTATCCAAATACCTTATGTTATGTTAAACCAATGATATTTTATTTCATCAGATATTGATGGATTTGAGGCACTCAATTCTATAACTGTTTTTGATTGATGACCTCAATCACTCCCTATAAATATTTACGTTTTTACTCCAATTATATGTATGTAATTGACATGAATGATGTCCTAATCGAGATCATAATTTGGTGGTGAATTTTTCATTCCCCCTATCTTTTATTAAGACTAAATTTTATAATCCCAATTTTTGATGTGGGTTTTCTCACAAAGGTATTTTTTATTTTCATCCACTAATTTTTGAATAATAATTTCAAATTGTGTGGATGTAATATATTGAAGGAGGGAAGAATTTAACATTCCAAGACTTCATAGTACTTTATTTTTTCAAAGTAATTCAATAGTATGCACTACACGCAACAATGAGTGAAGCGGACCACGACTTACCAAACTATCTGTTCAAAGCGGTTATGAATATTATAAACTTATTTTTGAAATATATATAATACTTATAATTTTAGAATCCATATTATGAGTTTCTTAGTCATAATGTAAAAACAAATTAAATTTTTTAGATAAAGGAAGTATTTTCCGAAAAATGAAATTTTACCGCCTTTTGAGGGAGAACCCTTTTTAAAACCAATATTTCACACATTCATATATTCAATTTGACAAAAAAAATATTCTTTATAATGAGGAGAAAAATATTTTGTTTTGATATTCTTTTCTGATATCTTTCATATGTTGGTGAATAGTGAAAAATACAAAATTTTAATTTAAAATAACATTTTTAATCAAAATAAATTATCATGTTAAATTATACATTTTAATGGTTCAGAATTATAAATAGTTTATATTTTTACCATTTAATTCAATTCTGGTCTTTCTAATAAATTTATCTTTTAAATTGGACATAAAAAGTGTCAGTCTTTCGATACTTATTATTTGTTAAACATACACCTTTTGGTTTTCATAACGAGAAATAATTTTAAATTAATACAAGAAACTTATATGTTTTGAATTTGGTAAAATAGAATTCATTTTTGAATTTGGAATATCAAAATTAATTCAGGGTGAGTTTTTGGTATTTTTCTGAAAACATTCAATTTTTTATGAATAATGAAAAACACTATGTTATAGTTTAAACTGAAATTTTATTTATAAAATTATTTATCGTATAAATTTTTTTTATAAAAATATATACATAATACATATATAAGATCAATATAATTATTTGTAGTCAGTTTAAAAAAAATTTAGACATAAAATATTTTTATTGAACTTTTCACCATTTTGAACCCACCGCCTAGAAGAATTTAAAATTCACTTTATTCCTAATTTTACCACTTTTGTGAGTTGAAATTAAAAAATATTAGATACACGGTTAATATAAAGGAGTAAATTTTTTTTCAATAAGATAAAAATAAATTTTGCTGAATAGTCATTTTTGACTTTTATTTACCGCGGTTAAATGTAAATAGGGTTAGTCAAGGGAAAAAGAATATTGTAATAATTCAAAATTAACATAACATATGTCCTAACCTTATTTTATTAGTAATGTCAGACCATGTTCATCCTTGGGTAAATTTTGGGACCCGAAAGAACCAATTATGAATGATAATGACACTGTAGATTAATTAATTTAAATTAATGACAAAATTGTCAAAAAAAAATTAGTAATTATTTTTTATATGGTGTTATATATGTAATTATTTTTACTATAAAGATTCATTTTAATGATATAAATATTTCCTACATCATGGTATTTTTCTATAATTTTTAGACCCCGAATAAATTTAACTATTTTTGACACAATAATGATTTAGTATTTACCTCATTAATAAATGATTTATATAAATTAGATTATAAAAATTAAAATAATATACAAAACATGTCCAATTCTTAACTGATGATTTTATTTTTACCACGAGTCGTCTTATATTCTACGCTAATTATTTTTGGACCTTTAAAAACTGAATACCATTAAATAATAAAATAATATTTTCACACTTTCTTAAAGAGTCCCCCCTCCCCCTTATAAAAGGAAACCACTTATAAAAAATTTCTCACACCTCTAAAACCTTTAGGTTCGTCCAAACTCTGCCATATTAATCTCCCTACATCCCTCTCCTCTTCCTAGAATCCTTACATTTTTCAGAGGGCACTTCGAGAAGTCCTTTTTGTTCAAACCAAAGAATGTTTCCGAAATTAAAGGTAACAGTTTCTTTTAACATCATTTATTTTATTTTACTTTTCCAAGCCCTAAAATATTTTTATTCCTTTCATTTATAACAAAACCAGTATCCTCAATATACTAGTATGTTGTTAGGAGATGGATTCTAACTACACTTACACACAAATCAATCTAATGGGTGAACAACATAATATTTCTGTGGATGGTAAACTAACGCCTCACGTAATGATGATTGTTCAATTATCTTCTACCACCTATCATGGTGGCCATTATGATGGCACATTATTTATATATGATATATATTATTTTTTTCTTTTCTTCATGTTTCTATATTTTTCTTTTATTTCATACCTTAATGTTTTCCATTGTGGGTAAATGTGATAATTTCATTTGAAGAAGTGCGGACTACCACCCCCTCAAAGTGATGTGACTCATTAATACCATATGTAGGTCATACAAAGGATTATTTTAATGATATTATATATGATATTATACTGGAAATATAATATTCCTCTGTATCATTATGTTTTAATTCCATTAAAATAAGAAATATAAATGAAGGTAGTGATCATGCGTACGTATGGTTTACCGTATCCATGAACGGTGCATTTCATTTCGTACCACAAAATGATATGTACTATTATAAATACATGTATATATTTTATATATATGATATATATGATATCTAAATCATGAATATCATTCTGGATATGATGAACGTTTGATAATGTTGATAACATGAAACTATAAGGTGTTCATTTTTTACTCAAGTTTCAAAAATTGAAAAAACAAACGTTATTTACTTAAATGATTACATAATGTGTTTAACATGGTAATAAATGATATAAATGGAATAATAAACTTGAAAAAAGTTTCTTAAGAATGTCGAAATTATCTTTACTTTCTTATTCATGATATTAAAGAACGAATGGGTCATGACAGACACGAGGTAAGGGGTTTCTTATCTCACATTTAATTTCGTGACATTTAAATTGGTCACCACATATTGTATTGTCTACATACATTTGATATATATTATCATCATTCCATTTATATTCACGATATTCTGTGATTCATTTGGTAATTATTGACTATTGTTCATATGTCTAGATTGATTACAAAAAGGTAAGAGTTAATTGTACAATCTCTTCGTTATCTGAAGTTGTTTATAAGTAATTGTCAATTTGGACCACTTTATCATCCACATCCATGTATCTTAAATATGTATTCCAAATAATTTTTACTATTTACTAGACTATGGGTTAAAGTCCTTTATACCCGTGTTTGACTTTTATAAGATGTTTATAAATGAATCATTCTGTTGTTTTCCAAACAATGTCTTTTATAACCTTTTTTCTAAAATTAATGTAAGAATGTCTTTTTTTAAAATATATGGTGGGTGCGGCTATTTTCCACCATTATAACATCGTCTAAGCTTCCCTTAGAATTTTATAAGAATTTTTTCAAAATAAATGTTATTTTATAATTAAATGACTCTTAAAATAATTCAAAACAGAAAGAGATATTTCTCTAAAAATGTTTTGATTTCATCTATGTCAACATCCTTTGGATTTTAAATATATTTGAAGTTGATTTATTATAATACAATCATCTATATTATATTGAATTAGTTGAAATATGTTTGACTCTTGATGTTCTATTTTTATACCATTCATGGTTTATGGTTAATGGTTTGTCATTTCATAAGCTAGTTTTAATATGATTCTTTATTTTATATTTCAACATTTGTTTATGATGAATGTATTAGACTAGTATGATCAAGGTTGAGGATAGGTAAAAGTAAGACTTCCGGGTTGGGGACCGATTACAGCCGACCCTACAGGATGGAGTCCGGTTACATAGACTCTCCAGGATGGAGTCCGGATACGAAGTCTCTCTGGGATGGAGTCTGGTTATAGGAACTCTTCGGGTTGGAGTCTATTTAAAGAGGATCTCCGGGATGGAGTCCGGTTACAAAGGATCTCCGGGTTTGGGACTGGTTACAATTATCCCATAGGTCCTGGTAGGATTCCGTGACACAGAATGTAAATTTTGGTAGTATACATTCTCTCATTATGATAATAATATAGATGGTTTATGTGGTTATTTGACTATTAGAATACCCATGATTATGTTTTATTATGGCATTATTTACTCTAATCAAATTCCTGCAATAAAAGTATTCATGTTTATTAGTGGTAAAGGCATGTGGTTTCAATTATTCTCCATGATTAATTATTTTTTTATCTTCCACTGAATTGATTAACCTTAATGATCGTTTGATCTCACCCATTTCTATGTTTTATTTTTTCCAAGATTACTATAATTGTATTGTGATTGATATGTAGGGTTTGGCTATGGGAATAATGGGGTTTATAAAGGATTATGTATGTTGTTTGGTATGATATAAAGTGTAATTTTACATTCCTTTATGTAATCTATTTTCTAAGACTACTAAACTGATTGGTCCTTTGGGACTTGATTCCTTGTAATCGTGGCATTGTATTAAAATAATTCACTAACTCTAGGTAACTGGGGTTGGGGCATTATAGAGGATTTTCAATATCCTCCAGTTCAATCGCATGAGATAGTGTGTAATAGAAAATGCACACCTCTGACGAATGTATGATAAAGAACACAAAAGATCAAATTTTATAAATAGTGATTCTAGAAATATCTATGTGTTTACAGTTCATATATTGACTCCTTAGAGTGAATGAATTGTTGTAAGAGTCTTTATAAGGAAGTTATCTCCAAAAAAAGTGTCACAACTCTAGGTTCTAGATTCCAATTACTGAGGTGTTCTACTTTTTATTTTGAAAAATATTGGATGAAGTAAGGATGAACATCTTTAACTTGTTCTCCCAAATGATATTCGTGATGATATTGGGTTCACAGTGTGAGTGATGGGGTTTTTCTTTTTTTCTTCACATCTAGCATGTAATGATCCTATCTCATGCATTCATCTATATCCTTCTATTCCTCGGCATTCTATTTTATATTTCAGTTCCGACAATATGAATAAGAATACCATGTGCGATATTCCTTGTACCTCATACTATCTCCACATACAGTCTCTTAATATGCCTAAAATCAACATTAATTAGTGTCAGAAACATTAAATTTACCAAATTTGACAGAATATTCTTAATGTTTTGAAAACATATTTATTAGAAGAGTTAGTATCAATTGACTAGTTGCAGTATCCTTCTCAATGGTTGGATTCATCGGTACCATTGGTTGGTATACATCATCTGTAGCCTTCATCTGTATCCTTCATTGGTTTCCTTCATCGGAACACGTTGTCAGTTTCTTTCACTAGTTGCCTTAATTTTTAGCCATCATCAGTAGCCTTTACTAGTAGCTTTCATCGGTAGATTTCAATGGTAGCCTTCATCGGTAGCATTCAAAGGTATCTTTCCTATGTATCTTTCAAAGGTATCCTTCATCAGTAACTTTCATCGATAACATTCAAAAGTATCCTTCATTGGTAGATTTAATCTATAGCCTTAATCTATATCATTCATAATTAGATTTCAACATTATACATTCATTGATACTCAGTGATGAGCATGCTTTGAAATCTCAGCGGTGAAGTTCATCAGTGGTAACATTTGTCAGTAACCTCTATCAGTAACCTCTATTGGTTACATCTATCGGTAACATCTAGCGGTAACCTCTAGCAGTACCTTATTCGGTTACTTTCTACATAGAGTTTTTTTTCACTCAAAACATAATCGATAGAGCATTGAAATGAATGATACATAGTTATTACATGATAGAAATTATAAATATTAATGAAAAATGATTGTCCTATAAAAGAAATAGGATTTGGGATCATTAAAACATGTGAGTCCTAAAATATCCTTCTTCTTGATGATCACAAATTATGTTAGTGAAATTTATATTGATGTATTATTGAATCAGGGTGGAGAACATTTGCTAATATTTTCAGAGGTGTTCGTATACATTTAATATGTATCAGGAAATGAAATATAATAACTTGAAATATAATAAAATATAACCATGTTTATTGTTGAAAATATATCAGAGCATATATTCAAGGGCTCCAATCATAAAATATCTCCCCCTTTGGGATTATCAAAATGAAAAGAAGAAAAAAGGTTTAAAATAATTTTTTTTAAGGAGGTAGTAAAATATAAAAAAAAATTAACATGATACCTATCTACTAAGTAATACCACATTCAATCAACATCCGAGATATCCAAGGGAGCTTTTCCATTGAGTACTGAGGAGGCAGGTTCGAAAGATGGAGGTACATACCTAGGTATGGAAGTGAGCAGGGTAGGAGGATCTGCATTAGAGGCATCAGTCGACCAATAATGAGTAGATCTTTGAAAATCTTAGGGGTTAAGCTTCTGATGGCCTGTGTAGTAGTCATAAAAGGGGGAGAACTAGGAGAGCCTGATGCAGCTGAGGAAGTAGGTAAGGTTGGAGGAAAAACAATGGGAGTTTAGTCCACATGTAGGAAGGGGAAAAGGAGATTCATAAAATCCACATGGATACTCCTTCCACCATCCATTACTGAGATAAAATCATCCCTATTCTCCATGATATTTTCTAAGGCCCAAGTCAACTCTCTAAGATGGCTTAATTGATCCTGAAAATCCAGAGTGACATTTGTAATCCTCATGTTCTCCAACATCAGCTTCAAGTGACCATCCAATTGATGCTTATTTTACACTATATTATAATAGAAGTCAAATTTCTCTTTGATGGACTTCTGATATTGGGAAGCCACATTCAATTAATCTCCACCAAGATTATGAATGTCTCTAGTGGTACAAATTACATGAGTCATAGACCGAGGCTCTGAGGTACTTGCACCAGATAACTACTCCACTTCTTCTCGAACAACTGATATGAAAGATTCTTGATTGATATGAGGATAGGATGATGAGGAAGAAAAAGCACACAAAAGTGCCATTGTAAAATATATTATATCCTTAAATGACTTGGTCAGTCCACTGATCAACTTCTTCAGATAATCATCATGACCAATCACATGTGTCCCTAAAGACAAATTAAATTCCTCAAACATAGTGACCATCTAATGAACCACACTCTTAATATACTTAAGAACTTTTTCCACCAGAATTTTTGAAGGCAAATATGAGTCTAAACACACAATTTACTATTTCCTAGACTCCATAGATTCAGCTAGGGTTAAGACATTTTTATGGCATGCCTTTTCGTAATGTAGAAAATTGGATTGAAAGATAGAGATTACTCTGTCCAAGGAATATGCCACATCTTCTTGATTGAGTTCCACTGTTCTCTCTATCCCAACATATCTCCCATAAATGGTTCTATTAAAATCTGATTTCAATTATTCTATATCATCCTTAATTACATAATCTCAAGGTAGAAGAACTTCTGGCTGCACAATAGTTTTCTCTGAAAGAGAAGGAAATAGAGGGAATATGTTTGGATTTCCATCTTCAGAGTCTCCATAGTCTATTCCCGAGCCCACAAATCTAGGGTCTTCTGACCAATATTATATTTCATGATAAATAAAAATGAAACATGTTGCAATAGGTTCCTCCCCTTCATTAAGAGAATTCCCATGATCAACTACATTTACCTCATCCATTACTCCTTGATCAAATGCATCAACAAGAGAGTCCATTGAAACTTCTTCTATAGAATCATCATCCACATATATATCAATTACACCTAGAATAGTTTCACCATTCTCTTCATCTTTACTCTCTCTCACTTCGGTATATCATATAATGGGTATGAGACATAAGAATTCCTCTTCACATTCCACAACAGCTCTCTCAAAATCATCCTTACCAGATTTAGCTTCATCCTCTTCCTCTGAGGTCTCCCCAACAGAATGTTTCTTAAGAAATTCCTTTCTTCTTTTTCTTCTTGGGGTTCCACATAATCACTATCACTTTGGATAACCTCTCTCCTAGGAAATTACTTTGGTGGAATTGTCTCACCAAATGATACAACATTGACCTGAGGTCATGGGGGAAGGCCAGGATAACTCAGGTCATCAACAGAATAATCCCCTCTATCTAGAAAATAGAAACCTTCTCTTATTCACCTGAATAAAATGGTTCCTCTTCTTCAGATTGAAAATGAGGATCACTCTTAGTCTTGGGCCTAGTTGGATTGGTAACAGGATTGAATTCCTCATACATCATAGAATCATCATTCACCCAATCCCTTTCCCAATGGTTCCAGTTTGTATTCATAAACATGCAAATCATTTTGGTAATATAGTAGTTGTCCCATACAACTATTGTTTCATCGTTATTCCCAAAAACACCTTTCACTCTAAACATTAATAATATCCACATGGAATGAAACAAATAAATTTATTTTGATCTTGTCTTAGTCATATCTTATATCTAAGTCATCAACAACCTACAAGGTTTTATCTATTGTCCATTATTTAACAGATACAATAAAAATATTTCTTTATAATTCAATGAGGAAAATTCTCCTCTCTGGGGACTCAAATCCTGTTGAAAAACATTAAAAAGAAATTTGTTTTCCCCATCAATCATAGCAGCAATTGTCTTCCTATGGATTCTATTCCCTTTCACCTCATCCGTAGCCTCTTCATAGCAAAAAAACTCATGGGTGGGAGGCACCACACCATATAAATAATAGAATTTGACTTCATGAGGGACTCTTAATCTATCATACAATTCAATATATGTGATGCTCACACTTACTCAATTGACCTTTATAGTCATTTGGTTCTCATCCTCAGGCTCATTAAACTTCATAAATTCAAAAAATTCCTTCACTAGCATCAGGTAATATGGTCCATTGTTAGTTGCAAATTATTCTATCCATTCCTAAGCTTCGATTTCCATCATCACCAGAGAACTACTCGACATGATCCATTCTAAACATAATTACCTATTAACCAAGATTTCAATCTCCAAGAAATGTGGAGTGATCTCCTTCACCACAGCCTTTATTCTACTACATGACCCAGATCTAGGTCTCATTGGGTTTTGTGCATCTCTGTTATCACCATCCATCGGTCTCTTCAATCATTCATTTTGATCTAGAGCGGTTTGTGGGTTTTAGAAGATGTTTAGGTTCGACGGTTAGGGAGAAGGAGGTTTGGGAGAGGATTGTAGTGGATCAAAATGTGTTAGGTAATTTGTTTTTATCATTTAGTAATTGAAAAAAAATTGTGTAAACTAAATAAATATGATTAAAAACAATACCGATTCTTACATAAAAACATTTTCTCCCAAACCTAAGTAAGGTCGACTATAGATAAGGTACAAATGGTGAGGTCCTAACAGTGATGTCATATGGTGAGGTACAACAGTGAGGTCCTAATAGTGAGGTCCAAACATTGAGTTCCAATGGTGAGGTCTTAATGATGAAGTCCTTGTTGTGAGGTCCATTGGTGAGGTCCAACGGTGAGGTCCAATAGTTTATCATACCTAACTAATGTTTGATGTGATTTAAACTCTCATAATTCAAAGGATTTGTGAAAAAAACAGGTAATTGATGTTCGGTTCCAATGAATTCAAGAATTATATCACCTCAATGATAATGATCTCCCAAGAAGTAATTTCTTACATCAATGGACTTTTTCCTAGCTTAAGTTACTGGATTTTTTGAGATGTTAATATTACTTTTATTATCACAGTTTATAGAGACTTATTTTAATTGATATCCATAGACCAATAATGTGTGTTTCATCCACATAATATTTGCACAACAACTAACATCAGCAATATATTTATCTTAAATAGTGTATAATGAAACAGTATCATGTTTCTTACTACACCATGATACTAGTGACATGCCCTAAATGTGACATGGTCAAAAGGTGATTCTTCTACCTAACTTACAACCAGCAAGGTCAGCATCAAAATAACTTATTAAATCAAATGGTTGACCTTTTGGAAAAAATAGTCCTTTGTTTTTAGTATACTTGAGATATTTATAAATTGTTTTAACATTAGTTTAAATGTTATTCTTTGTTATTTTCTGGAAATCGATAAAACATGCATATACTGAACATTATATCAATTCTTCTAGTAGTAAGGTAGAGCATACTCCCAATCATACCACTATATTTGGGTTGATCCACTAGTTTACCAGTTTCATCATCATCCAACATATTATTGGTTTTAATAGTTGTATCGCTACCTTTATTACTATCCAAACCAAAACGTTTTAAAATATCTTTAGTATGTTTACATTGATTTAAATCAATATCATTTTTATTTTGAAAAAGTTGAAATCCAAGGAAAAATTTATGTTCCCCCATTAAACTCATTTCATATTCAATTTTCATCATCTTTGAATAATCATTACGTAAAAGAATTTTTATATGGCCCAAAAATAATATCATCTACATTAATTTGTAATACTAAATCATATTTGGAAAACCATTTAATAATAAGATTAGAACCATCTATTCCTTTACTAAAATATTTTGAAATATGAAAATAACTTTTTCTTTCACACCATGCTCTAGGAGCATGTTTTATACCATATAAAGCTTTAGAATGTTTAAAAACATGATTTGAAAAATTGGGGATTTTTAAAGATAGGTGTTGTTCAACAAAAACATAATCAACTATATACCCATTTAGAAATGCACTTTTTACATCCATTGCATAATTTTTAAAATCCATGTGTGTTGTATAGAAATGTATGATTATAATGGCTTTGTGACTAGATACTTGTGAAAAGGTTTCTTCATAAAAAATTCCTTCTCCTTGACTATATCATTGTGAAACTAATCTATCCTTTTTCTTATTATATTTACAGAATCATAAATTTTTTTTCTAAAAACCCATTATGTGCTTATATTCAAGGTTCCCTTTGGTCTATCTACTAATTTACAAAAATTGTGTATTTAAAAATGATTTAATTTTTCTTGCCTTGCTATCACCAAAATTCATAATTTATACCATCATTAATATTTATGTGTTCAAGATGTTAATAAAAATCTTGATGAGAACTTGGTTTCATAGAGATTCTCTAGTTTGTGTCCATATATTAACACCACCTACTATATCATCTAAAGGATGATTCTTGAGGTTTTTAATACCGATAGAAATGATTACCTAGTCATGTCATGGTTTTCTACAGGGTAGATTCAAATTACTCAGATTCAAGAAAATTTCAAGAATTTGTTGTTTTCCTTGGGGTTTCATTGTCAATATCATTAAGGTTCAGAATTGACATACCGTCCTCAAGATATTCAAGAGTGGTTTTGCATTCATGTGAATCAGCCTCATCAAATTAGACACGAATTGATTCTTCCACACATTTGGTTTTCTTATTGAATACTCTATTTTATTTACGAGATATTTAGTAACGTAAAAAAATTTCATCATTTCTTTTTGAAGAAATTTTTTCAAGATTATCCCTAGTGTTATGGACAAATAATTTTCAACCAAAAACTCTAATGTAATTAACCTTACATATACTATTGTTCCATAACACATAAATGGTCTTTATAAGAACAAGTATTTTTAAGACTCTATTGACGATATAACAAGATGTAATTACAGCTTCAGTACAAAAAAAGATATCCAGGTTGTTGTAATTTAGCATAGTCTGGTCAATATCATAATGTGTCATGTTTCTTCTTTCTACAAATACATTTTTGAGGTGTTATTAGAGAATATAAATTGTGATTATATCCATTATGTGAGAAAAAATAATCAAAATCCTTATTTTTAATCTCATAACCATGACCACATTGCAAGTTCTTTATTCTATGTCCACTACGATTTTCTTCAGACATAGACTACTTAATGAAGTATGAACATGCTTCACTTTTGTGAGCTAGTAATTATACACATGTGTATGTAGATAAATAATATAAAAGAATATAACATAGTGATTCTTATTTAATCTTGGAACTCCGGATGGTCCAAAGATATCCATGTAAAAAATCATAAGAGGTCTAGAAGTTGAAACTTCTTTCATTGGTTTGAAAGAAACATTGTGTTTTCTTTCCATTTGGAAAGGATAATATAGACTGATAAGTGGGAATTCCGATTTAGGTAAGACTATATGTAAACCTTTCCTAGTTCATTTCCTATGTGATTGCACATTATAGTGTCCTAATATTCTATTCCATAACCAAGATTATTTTTGAAAACCATTTAAATAAAATACATTTTTCTTAGATAAAGAGTTTAAATGAACAACATATACATTTTCATTTATAAGAGAAGTGAATATTAAATAATTTTTAAATTTAAAAACATTACTTGAATTATTTTCAATCTTATCTTAAAACCAATCATCACAAAACTGAGAGATACTAAGTAGATTGTACATTAACACATACAAAAAAAGTACTTCTAAAAATAATATAGTATTAGGGATGCCAATTTTTCCTATGGTAATGATCATCCATTTAGAATTATCACCAAATGTAAAATTTCCACAATCCCTTTAATTTATCTATTGAAGCATGATTATTCTCCAATCATATGTCATGAACATCCACAATCCATGTATTATTGGGTTTTACATGATCTCTTTATAAAATTATTTTGAAAAATATATTATGTATAAGGTAAATTTGGTACCTAAGAACTCTTGGGACTGGAGAGGTTAGAATTAAAAGCATTGGGAACCCAAACTTTTGTTATAGGTTTCATATAAAAAAATATATGTACTAAAACATGAACAATATGTTCGGTCCTTTATAAATATTTTTTTCAAAAGAATAACCATAGATTGAACTAGCAATGAACTATCCAGATTTAGGAACAAATTTTTTCTTAATAATCCTTATCAGGCCTAGGTGATATCCTAAACCAGTTATGTATTTTGGAGTAAAATAATTTCCTATAAACTGGGTCAATGTATCTCTACCAATTGTAAAAATCTCAAGATATATTTTTAATTTCTCATTTGATAAATTTAGTTCATCGCTTTGTTTTAATAGTTGAACAAACTTTTATTTTTTCAATATCCAAATCATACATATATTTGACATTTAATGCATCCTTTCTTCTCAATAAGTTATATTTGACATTTATTTCATTAATTTTTTCATCAAGAATTCCACAATATTAAAATTGGTTTCCATAGTCATATTTTCATCATTATTTCATTAAATTTCATTCCCCGAATAGTATGAATTGTATATAATGAAATTATGTGTTACCTCATATGTTTCTATCATGAAACACATGTTTTCATGATTATTATTTTCAATATAGATGTGTTGGATCCCAAGGATATGTCTTCTGAAAAACTCCAAGCAACATTCATATCCTTTTTATATACCCTTCCCTGGTCTTTATATTTATTCTTATATTTCAGCTTGGGGAAATCCACATTCATATGAACTTTTAATTTACACTCATGGAAGAATATCTCATTTTTGTTTTCATTCCAACTTCTCCCATTTTTTACTATCCATTACTATTATACCTTCCTTTATAATTTTACTTTCTAATGAACATATTCTTTCGGTAGAACCTGTTGAACCTTCTAGCAAGATGACCCATCTCATCATCACATTCAGAGTCTGAATCGTCATTGTTCGAACTATCTACAGGAACCCAAAGTTTCAATTTGCTATTTGAGGTTGCAGTCATGAATGCTGAAAATTTCATTCTTGGTTAATCATATTCATTTTTGATTCACTTTAATATCATCTACATACAACCAATGATTTCAAATTATTCCATTCACTGGTATCTTGGTTATGTCACGTGAGTCTCAAAAAGAAACAGAAGTTCTTCTCCATCTGTCAGGAAAGAATCAAATCAACCTCATTATCTGATCCTTGTTTTCTACTAGTTTCCTAAAAAGACTCATGAAATTTATTATTTCATTAAACATCAGGTACATTTTAGAAATGGGTTCATTAGGCTTCAATTGAATTCATCATCACCTATAGAATAGTAAAATTAATTCATTGATTTTAAATTGTTTTTATATGTAGCTTTAGTTAATTGAGAGCTTGTGTCTCTATCAATAAGAGGTAATTCATGTTTTTCTTCTATTGTGTCCCATATTTTAGGACCCAAGAGCTCTAGATGAATTTTCATTTTCAATTTCCACTGAGCATAATTAGTAACATTAATGAAATGTGGATTATTAGTAGCTGCACCCCCATCTTGGTTATCCATAGTTAATTAAAATATGAAGAACATATGATTTAGATAATATAGAAATTTTAAGATCATTATGATAAAACTAAAATACAAGATGAAATGAAATTGAAAAATATTTTTAGTAGTTCTGATGGTAACAATAAAAACCAACTTTGATACCAAATGTTGGTCAGAGTGGAATCTTAATAAGGGTGAATTAAGCTCCTTCTTAAAATTTCTGTTAAAATGTTTTGATAAAAAAAATTCCCCAATTTTAAAACATCCTAGTTAATTGATGTAGTAGAGAAATAATTTTTCACTGGGACAATACATTTCTCAATGGTTAATTAGTCCCCAGTTTAATTAGTTTAAAACACTTATTCATCATTTGAAATAGGTTTACTGAATTAAACTCATATACACCCTAACCAGAACAAACTATCAGAGTTAGTGAAAACCAATTAGTATTTTTAAATTATTAGCATTGGAAATAGAAAAACATAGTATTACAAAATATAGTACATGAAAGATTTAATCAATAGTTTCAGTCTGAAGTCCTGACTTAATTTTATCCACTTGGAGATCACCTCCCACCAAGTAGTTTATATTAACAATAAACTTGATACATAACCTGTATCGGTATTTACAATATTTTTCATAAACTGTCCAGGGATTACACCCTGTAATATAGTTCTTTATGAGAAAAAAAACCATGCCACACAAAACCTCTACAACTATTGCACGTGGAATGAAAAGTGTAATTAATGTGTTGTTCAATTATTTTCATTATCATCCAGTTCATGCACATGAGAAAGTTTGTAATAGATAAAAACAAACTTCTCAAAATTTAATGATAAATAACATAAGAGGGAAAATGTTATAAAAAGCAAGTTTAACTAATCTATGTGTTTACAATTCAGCACATGACTCTATAGAGTGAGGGAATAGTAGTTCAAGTCTTCATCTGGAATTTTTCTCCCAAACTGAGTGTCACAACATCAGGTTCTCACTTCCCGGTACATAGGTATTTTACTTTTTATTTTAAAAAGGATTTTATGAATCACAGAGGGTTGTCTTGAACTTGTTCTCCAAAATGATTTTAGTGATGCTATTGGGTTCATTGTGTGAGTGCTTGTGTTCTTCTTTTGTTCCTCATATCTATAATGTAACATTCCTCTCTTCAGAATTCTTCTCTATCCTTTTGTTCCTGAGACTTCTTTTTTATATTTGAGGTCTGACAATAGGAATAAAAAAACTGTGAGTGGTCTTCCTCAATCCTCGTACTATCTCCACATACAGTATAATACTATTTCTACAATCTGCATTAATTAATGTTATAAGCATTTAATTTTCCAAATATGAACATTAAAATAATCATAAGAATTTGACAATGTATGGAGTTGAAGAGTGAGTATCTGTAGAATGGTAACAGTAGCCTTCTCAATGGAAGGCTTCATCGGTTTCCTTTATTGGTACCCATTATGTGTTTCCTTCATCAGTAGCCTTCATATGTACCCTTCATCGGTAGCCTTCATTGGTAGCTTTCATCGGTAGCCTTCATCAGTATCTTTCATTGGTACCCTTCATCAGTAGCTTTCAATAGTAGCTTTAATAATTAGCCTTCTTCGGTAGCCTCCATCAGTAGCTTTAATTGGTAGCCTTCATCAGTAAAATTCATCGGTATCCTTTATCAAGTGCGTAATCAGTAGCTTTCAATGGTATACATCACTGGTAGACTTCATCAGTATCTTTCATCGGCATCATTCAATGGTGTTCATCATTCGTAGCTTTCATTGATAGAATTCAAAAGTATCTTTCATTGGTAGCCTGCATTGGCAACCTTCATCAGTAACTTTCATTGGTAGCTTTCAACAGTATCCTTTGAGTGATAATCAATGATTGGATTGAATTGAAAACTCAGTGGTGAGGCTCCTTAGTTGTAACCACTATTCGTAACTTCTAGAGTTAACATTTATTGGTAACCACTTTTTGTTACCTCAAGCGGTAAACTCTATCAGTACCCTCAACTAGTGACGATATTTTAAAAGAATGTTTTCTCTATAAAATTAATTTATAGAGGAGTGAGATTAAAGATAGATAGTTATTACATGATTGAAATTATAAATATTAATGAAACATGATTATCATTTAAAATAAACATGAAATGGTATTTTCAAAATAGTTTATTCCAACAATCTCCCCCTTTTTGATAGTCACAAATTATATTAGTGAAATTTAGATTGATTTATTATTAAATCAGGGTTAATCACATTTTCAAATTTTATTATATGTTTCATTACACAAATATTATGTATCAGTACTTGAAATAGCATAAAATTGAACAATATTTATTGATGAAAATATATCAGAGAACATATTCAAGGAATCCACTCATGAAACTTCTCCCCCATTATGATTAGAAAAATGAAAAGAAGGCAAAGGGGGAAAAATATTTTTTTATAAATAAAGAAAGAGTAAAATATAAAACATATTACAAATATCCCTATAAACTATGATATCCCGCATTAAATCCACATTAAATATGTCCAAGGGAGCATTAACTTTGGGAGATGAGGAGGTATGTTCAGAATATGAAGGTACAAGCCAAGGTATTACAGTGAATAAGTTAGGATGAGAATCAACAGAGGAATTAGTTGACCAAAAATGAGTAGATGTTTGAATAATCATAGGGGTTATGCATCTGATGGCCTATGAGGGAGTAGTCAATGGGACAACACAAGGAGACCATTATGAAGCTGAGGAAGAATTTTTTGTTGGAGGAACATTAATGGGAGTGTTTTCCCAGTGTAGGATGGGAAAAATTAGATTCATGAAATCCATAATGTTACTCCCTCCACATTCGATTGCTGAGATAATAATAATCCTTATTCTCGATGAATTTTTCTATGGTAGGAGTCGAAACTCTAGGAAGTCTTGCTTGATCCTTAAAAGCATTCGTGAAAGGTTGAATCCTAATATTATTCAACAATAGCATGAAGTGACAATCCATCTAATACTTAGTGTACACTCTTTTATAATAATATAAAACATGCCCTTTTATGGCCTTTTGATCTTGGGGTTCCTCCATTCAATAATCTCCTACAAGCATATGAATGTCTCTGGTGTTGGAAATGACCTGAGTCATAGACTGAGTGTTTGAGGAACTTTCACTAGAGAACATCTCCACTTATTCTCTAACAACTAATCTGAATGCTTCTAGATTGATAGTAGGAGAGGCTGGTGAGGATGCAGAAGCAGACAGAGGTTCCATGGAAAAATCTATTATCTCAATAAAAGTCTTGTTTTTCCACTAATTAACCTCTTCACATCGTCATAATTACCACTCACTAGTGTCCCTAAAGACTTATTAGAGTCCTCAAAAACAATTACCATCTTCTAAACCACACTCTTAACACATTTATGTTCTTTTTACACCTGATATCTTAAAGCCATATATGAGACTAAACTCACAATTGACCATTTCATATACTCCACAGATTCAGTAATGGTACTAACAAGATACTGGCATGCGTTCAACCCAGGTAGAAAATTCGGAGTGGAATATATAGATTTTTAATTCCAACATAGATGCCATAAAATCTTGATTTAGAGCCACCATTCTCCATAACCTAACAGATCACTCAACAAATTGCCTCTTCAAATATGATTATTATGATTCTAAATCATCCTTATCTAAAATTATCTCGAGGTAGAAGAAATATGAGCTAAAAAAATGTATTCTCTGAAATAGAAGGAATTGGAGGGCTTCTCTTAGAATTTTCATCTTTAGAGTTTCTATAATCTAAGCCCAAGACCACAAAACCAGGGTCTTCTAACCAATCATGTATTTCATGAGAAAAAAACTGAACCTATGGTAACAGTTTCCTCAACCACATTTGGATAATTATCAAAATCAACTAAATTTACCACTTCCAATCCTCATTGATCAAATAAATCAACAAGAGATTCCATTTTTATTTATTATATAGAATCATCAACCATATCCATAGCAATTCCAGCTCCAACAAATTCAAAATTCTCTTCCTCTTCTCTCTCTCCAACATTTTTATATCTGATAAAGGGACTGATCCTTATGAATTCCTCTTCACATTCATCACAAAATATCTAAAAATAATCATGATCATATATAGCTTCATCCTCCGCCTTTGGGGTCTCTCCAATAATATGGTCTCTTAAGGCATTATCTTCTCCTTCTTCTTAACTAGATTTTTCACCATCACTAACCGTTAGGATAACCTCTCCTCTGGGAAATATCTTTTGTGGGATAGGCTCACTAAAGGATACATCATTGACATGAGGAAATTTTGGAAGGTCAGGATCACTCCTGTCATCAACAGGAAATTCGTCTCTCTCTTGAACAATAGTAACCTCCTCTTCTTCATCTAAGTAAACCGGTTCCACATCATAAGCTTTTAAACTTGGATCTATCATAGTATATGGCCATGTAGGATTGGTAATAGAATTGCATTTTTCATAAATATTAGACGCCTCATTCACCCAATCCCTTTTCCAAGTGTTCCACTTTGTCATCATAATTGTTATAATCAGTTTGGAAATGCAGAAGTTGTCCCATACAACAATTATTTTATCTTTATTTATATCAATACTTTTCACTTTCAACATTATGGATATCAACTAATAATGAAATAGAGCATTTGATTTTTAACTTGTCCTAGTCATAACTTCTAACTGAATCATAGAAACGTAAAAAATATTTAACCTTAGTCAATAAATTAATAGATAAAATGAAAATATGTCTTTATTATTCAATGTGGAAAAGTCCCCTCTCATGGGACTCAAAACATGTTGAAAAATTTTAAAAAGATATCCTTATTCCCCTCCTATATCAGCAGCCTTTATCTTCTTAGTGATTCCATCCCTAGTCTGCTCAGCAAGATCCTCTTCATAGAAAAAATACTCACTAGTGGGAGGCACCACTCCAGTGTTATAATTGAATATACCTTCAGAAGGGACTATTATAAAATCAACCCATTCAACAGAATAGAATATCACATATACTCAATTTACCATTGAAGTCATTCCGTTCTCATCATCAGACAAATAAAACATCAGAAATTCATAAAATATCTTCACTAGCTTTGGGTAATATGGTTTATTTTTATTTTAAAAACATTCTACCCAATATTGAGCATCGTGTGCCTTCCCCACTTGATACCTACTTGATAGCAGCCATTATGAACTTAATTCGTTTTCAACCATTATTTACCTCTTCAAAAAATGTTTATTGATCAGCTTCACCACATCCTTTCTTCCACTACAAGACCCACCTCGAGTTCCCTTCGGGTTAGGCACATCTCCTTCATCACCAACCATCAGTTTATTCAATCTTTCAATTACACTCTAAAGCCGTTTTAGGATTTACGTAGAATGTTAGGTTCCATGGTTAGGGAGAAAATGGTTTTTTAGAGTATTGATGTGGATCGAAATGCTGTTTGTACATTTTTTTTCTCTTTATGGAATCAAAAAACAAACCGAGTAAAAGAAATAAATAAGATTAAAAAAGTTAAACATTTCTGAAAACATTCTAAGTCTCTGACCTATGTTAAGCCGACTATCTATAAGGTGGTAATGGTGAGGTCCTAACAGTTATGTCTAATGGTTAGGTCCAATGGTGAGGTCCAAATGGTGAGGTCCAATGGTGAGGTCCTAAGGGTGAGGTCCAATGGTGAGGTCCTAATGGTGATGTCCAACTATGAGGTCCTAACAGTGAGGTCCAATGGTGAGGTCCTAATGGTGATGTCCAATAGTGAAGTAAAACATTTATCATACCTAACTCATGATTGATGTAATTTCACATCTCATAATTCCAAGGAATTGAGATTATATCAGCTAATTTAATTACAGTGCCATTGAATTCAAGAATGATATCACCTCATTGATAATGATCTCTCGAGAAGTGATGTCTTACATCAATGTTATTTTTCCAAGCATGAGATACTAGATTTTAATTTATGTTAATAGAACTTGTATTATCAAAATTTATAGAGACATGTTTGAATTGATATCAAACTTCATGTAAAGTGTTTTTCATCCATAGAATCTGATCACAATAACAACCAATACCTATATATTCAGTTTCAGCAGTTGGTAATTTAACAAGATTCTATTTCTTACTACCCCAAGATACTAGTACTTTCCTAAAATGTGACATGTTTATATGCATTCATGACTCAAATTAGTGTTTTAATTTTCTCAGTTGTCAGTTAGAAATCCAAACTATTAAGATCAATAGAATCTTCTTACAAACCTCCCCAACTCAATCAAAACAATCCACCTATATATGAAAAAATTATATAACGAGTAATAATAAAAATAAATTAATTTAATATGAATTTTAACCAATACATTATTGCATAAATGAATCCCAAAATAATATAAAATATATCCAATACGCCTTCCTAAATTTATATTTGTAAGATGATGTGTCTTTCTCGATAATGATAAAATTATTTGTTCTTATATATTTTGTTTTTACATTCTTTATTTTTACTATACATAAATTCTTTTACTAATATATATATATATATATATATATTTACTATACATATAAAAAATCCCTCTAAGTAAATTTTTGTTTGTCCATCCAACATTTTTATGAATTTAATGTACTGAAATTTATAATCATTATAAAATAGACATTTAAAATATAACACTTTATATATTAGAATTATATTTTAGTTATGAAATGTACAACTTTTACTTCTATTTTTCTTAGTATTATAATGTGTTTATTACTAAAAGATGCATGCTAATATTATCATATATGTTTTTAAACACCACTATACATTCATTATTTTAAATAGGCCTTTCTAATTTATTAGTTTAATGTTATAAATAATTAATAAAACAATTCATATAAAATAATTTTTTAGTAATTATCATGTTCATCAAAATTAATCATAGTAATCATAAATTTATTCATAACAGCCAAAATATAAATATTACATAATATTATAATATTCCACTAAAATAAAATGAACCTTTTATGGATATAATTTTAATATATGAATTATACTATATTTTAATATAATTAAGTACAACAGTATTGTGATTAAAATATTATTTATGACTGAAAATTTATATAAAACACTTTTATAAATATGAATATTTATATTTTATTATTTATTATATATTTATTTTTATAATATAAAAAGTATTGACAAAAATATTTTATTCTTGCTTTATAGAAACTAGTATTTTTACCCATACATTCAAACAGATTTACTCTAAATTATATTTATACAAACTATTTAGTGTATGAATTAAATAATTAATTTAATAAAATGTAAACATGGAATGAAACCATATGATTAAAATAATAAATAGTAAATATGGAATGAAATAATGATAAAAGTGAGTCAAAAATAAAAAGATAGTATATCAATTAATTTCAAAAGATAAATAAAAATTGTTACCATACAGTACCACTTATGTAACGGTATTGAAATTTATTACATCGTTAAAACATATCAATAATGAATTATGGTCCTGGATTAGAAAAAAAAGAAACCTTATTGATTGTAATGAAAAAAAAATCAACTACAATTTCATTTGAATGTGAAAATCATAAACATGAATTGTAGTCTCTCTAGTGTAGTAATAATTTGATCCCGAAACAGGTACCTAGAAACATGCATTTTTTCACATTAACATATACTTGGAATTGTAGAATAATAATTTTGAAGGCATGTTCCATTAATACCCTTTCTCTATAGATCCAAAATCTTACATCTCAATCTTATAAAATTGATATCAAATAAATAAAATTTTTACTGAAAAATTAATTTTTTATATCATTGATAAATTGAAAAAATAAATATGTATTAATACGAGAGATATATAACTATATGAATTCAAATATTTATTTTTTAATGGTTCAAATAAAAATGAACGAATGATTTTTATAGTAAATAATATTCAGATTATGATATTTAGAAGATTTATATATCATCATGATATTTTTATCTCAATTTAAAGTGATGAAATTGTGAAATAATAAATATATGCCAATTTTTACCACACATGGTTGAGTGAAACAAAAAAATTATGATAATTGTAAAACTATTAATCAACATCATGCATAGGGAGTAATTATCAACTTATAATTTCTAAATTCAAATTTTATTACTATATCTAATGGAAGTATAAGTTATTTATATAAGAAGATAAACTTGTTACATTATGATATTTAATATATTCGTTAATCTCATATATGGAATTACAAGATTAATCTAAATGATGAAATCTGGTACGGAAAAGTAAAAATAATTCAAACTATGGAACACATTGACAAACCACCTAGGTGGACATGAAATATTATCTATGGAGACTTTTGAATGATTTAAAAATTAAATTGTTTTCATTTGGGAGGGGAAGATAAATTACAGTGGGACCTAAAATGATATTATAAAAATGATTTATTTTTTTATTTGAAACACTTGGACTGATTAAAAATAATTTTCATTTATTAATAATGTGATAATTTAGATTAAGTCATGAGTTTCTTAACTGGATGACTTTCATCTTCTATTATCGTATTAATGTTGTAATTCCTAATAAAAATATTTTATAAACTCATCTATTTTCATATGAATCATTTCTTGTTCAAAATATTGGTATTATACAATTTCATGGAAAATCCCCTATTTAAGAAATAAATTATAGGGAGGTTATAAAAAATTATATTTATTGGAAATTTCATAATCTAAATGTTAAATATTGAGTTATTAAAAAAATGTAAATCTTATAACTTCAATAATCATTCATCCAATATAATAATATGTACTGTATTAATTTTGTAATAAAAATATAGAAGGAATATGAAATAATGTAAATTAACTCAATATATTATAAATATATCTTGATGAATTTATTATCAAATATAAATTAGATTGAGTATACTATAATGTAATATATATATTGTTATTAGAAAAAAATAATTAAATAATATATTTTTATGAAACCATTAAGATGGTGTCTTAATTTACACTGAAGAGGGTATCAAAGCGCGGTAGGGGGAGGTCATAGGGTTGGTGTTCTGTATTTCCATGGAAGAGGGGAACCGACCTGGGTAGAGGGTTGTAAAATGGGGATATAACCATTTTCTTTGAAGCGGGGTACAACTATCTTGGTAGATGGAGGTGGTAGGGGATCTTGGGGGTATGATTATGAAGGGGTGTCACAGGGGTCAGGGTCTCCATTGTGAAGGTATGAGGTAAGTTGAAGGGGTGGGGGGAACACAGTCGTGGGGTCAGGGTCACCATCTAGGAAAAGAGATGAGGGTGTCATGGAGGGAGGGGTTGAAATTGGTTGGGGTCACACAGAAGTAGTGGCGAAGGGGGAGGAATTATGGTTTTTTAAATAGGTATTGGCCATATAATTAAAACCATTTATAATTTTTAAAATGATTAAAATATAGAGGCAGTTTTATAAATCAATCACTGTATTATTTATATGTTTTAAATGAATTTAATTTTATGTGGTTACTGGAACATCCTCTATGAAAAATCATCTAATAATTGTTTTTTAGTGTGGTCAATATTAGAAATGATCAGATCGATGTATACAAAATAATCAAAAGATCGAAAAAATTTACTAGTTATGAAATGAACATTCAAGTAATATGAAATTTAAATGGTGAAAAAGGATTTGAAATAATTATTAAAATCTATTTTGGTTGATAAGAGAAAACACTTTTTAATGATACTTTAATTGCATATAATGTTGAAAAATCAAGAATCATCCATTGCTAAAACATCAAATCTTGTTGTGAATAAGTGCACTTCTTATCAATTTTATGAGAACTGTTTTCTAGGAAAAAGTATTCATTATAGTTGTAAATAGATATTTATATAAACTAGGAAGGTATCAACTTCAAGTACATGGAATAATGTATCTCTCTATCGATGAAAACTTTATTTCACAAATTATTTTTAAACAATTAGTGTAACAAAATTAGATTATGAAGTATATATTTCATTTTATTATATTAGAAGTATTTGATATCCTTCATTACATAAACAATTCATATTATGGGAAAAATGTTACTATATTTAAATATATTTTGAACATTTTCCTTAATAAAATTAAAAATTCAATTATTTATAAATTATTTTGAAATAAAGATAATAATTATTGAAAGTAAAAGAAATATTATTTAAAAAAAATTATTCAATAAAAATTGGATCTCTAATTGATTATAATAATAACTCTAGATAAATTATTTTCATAAAATGAACATATTATATATCTATTAAATTAATTAAAATTCATCAAATTATATTTATTAGTCATAGAATGATTATAATGTAATTTTAAGAATTTAAAATACAATTTCGTAAAAAGAAGTGTTATTTTATTTATGGATGGATATTTTAATAATTTTATTAAAAAAGTATATTTGTAATTTAAAAAATGGAAATAATTTTTATATTATCAATTCATGACTATAAAGTGGATTTTATTATATTGAAAAAAATTAGTTTCTAGTGAATATTGAAAAATACTGACTTCTGCCAAACTGTCCTTTCATTTTATTGTATAATGAAATTTTAAACAACCATTTATGTTTTTTATTTATTTATAATGTAAATTAATTTTCATTTTAATAATTATAATCTAATAAATTATATATAAATTGAAATTTTTTGTATAATTTTATTTTTATCTTTAAAATATATTTTTTAAATTGTATTTCTTTTCATTTATTATACATATTTTAAAATTAACATCTACAAATTCTAAAAATTGATTCCTAAATAGAAAAAATCAAATTTTTAATTAATATGATAATGATTAATAATATGGAAAATTTAATTTTAATTCATTTTGAATAGTAACATTAGTAAAAATGCTTTCACCGTGGTAAAAGGGTAAACTGTTATAATTATTATACAAAATTTTTATAATGTCATAAATTTTTATTTTTTTTCTCAATGGATGTGGGTATTTAAAACATTATCACATTATAATTGAATTCGATTATTTTAAGAACTCATGACCCTCTAATTAAATATTTTTATTATCATAAAATCTACTATTATGGGTTTAGTGGGAACCCCAAAATCCATCATTAAACTTGATACAAATAAAACTATTTCATCGAAAATTCAAAAAAATATCTGAGTAAACTTTTTATAATATTTATTAGGTGTATTCATCATCAATGATCGTTCTTGGGATGGACTGATAATTTTATGATCACACCTTAATGTCGATAGTATATTGTGTGTATATAAGATACCTAATTACCTGAATATGATTTGATAAAAAAATGTAAAGGATTTATTATCATCATCCATAAAATTTTGATCCATATTGTACTGAATCTAATATATATTTTTTTTATCATGGCCCAATGAAACCACCATATAATTCCTCATTTCTTGATATTCTGTTCATGTCTTCATTTCCCAATGATTTCCCTCATTGATCTCATTCTATAATTCATTACAGGAAAATATATATATAACATTTATTTTCTAGGATAAATATTTTAGAATAAATATCATTTAATATTTTATTTTATTGGCCCTTTCAGCACCATATAGTCATTAGGTCTCTTATAATCATCAATGTTTGAAATCCATGGAAGGATGGTGTTAGGTTCCTTCCAGAATGAAATTATCAACATTGGTTTAAAAGCATATGAGTATTCTATATTTCTAAAAGGATTCATCTCAATACGTATAAAAGGCCCCCCAGGAAATTATCTTACTTATAAACTAAGAACAAGCTATATAGATATTCATTTATTTTCCCTTTTATCATGTTGATACCCTGATACACTAGTAATTCATCAAAATACATCTCTTTATATTCACTCAAATCATGTGACCCACCTAATTTGTGTAGATCCTATAACCTATATTGTATTCCCCATTGAAACACTATCATGAATTGAAATATATGATTAGTCAAAGAATTCCATTTTCCAATACTCCACACTTTTCATGACTCTATTCTCTCTGTATTTTACAACCTCGTTAAAGAATTAAATTCTATTTGGTAGACTTAAACATGAATGGGATATCTTCTTTGGATGAATATGATTCATATTATCATTATACATACAATTTGTATTGGTCTTAAATAATTAAATACAATTGTAATACCATTTCACTAAATAATTTTTCTTCTGTATGAAGGTCCCATAAATAAAACAATCATTCAAATCATGAACTTAATTATATGTTCTTTTTATGATGGGATCTTTATTACACCCATAAATTATATTTCAAATAGATTTAAGAAAAACCACAAACATGATGGTTGAGTAGGAAGTTTCTGACTAATTGATAATTATTTATTTTATCTTATTCATGTTAATAATGACACATTATGTCTAACCACTTTAAAAAGGAGATTTGATGCTTTAGTTTAATCATTTAACTGCTGAATAGTGAAAGATAGCTGTATTGAGAGATGGAGGGATGGGATCCCACTAAAATAATTTCTTTGACCATCAATGATCAATCATGTTCACTAACTATCATAGAGAACCATTATTTTCCTCGTGGAAATATGATAAAACATTTTTTTTCATATTCCCTATTCATAAATATGATGAAAAAAGAACACAATTTCTCAAAATGAACCATATAGAACCATCGGTACTAATAATATATATTGATCCAATTCATTTAACTAGACATTTTAAAATTTTGTAATCCTAATGTATTTATAGAAAAATAGGATATAACATGAACAATGGCCTACAATCAAAATAACGGAATATAATGACTAGGATTCCATGTAGTTGAAAAATTACAATGTTTTGGAATAATAGAGGAAGTCTAGGGAATCATACCTAGATAACTGAATATTTCAGATCATGATTATTGTGAAAATAATATGAATATATTAGGAAGTATAATTAGTATCCATCAATAATATACTATTAAATCGACTATAACAATGAGAAAACATATTATTCATTGATGAAAATCAAAATATTATGAGATATCGAAAGGCAAATAGATATATCACTATTAATGACCTAATATAATTTAAAAATATAATAAAATCATCTACTGATGGATTCCATTGTACAAACGGATCAGCCTGTAAAGGATGGAATATATATATGATTCTTTGAAGAAATCTATGAGAGAAATAAAAATCATCAATGCCCTGTACTATGACAAACCATATCCTTAATAAACACTAATTAAATATTTAATACATATTTATACAATCAATGTAACCCCATATGATTACGATTCTTGGTGTATTTATTTAATTGGATAAATAGATAAAAAAATATTTATATAAAATAAAAATATATAATCCAAAATCCAAAATTTTCCAAAAAAAATATTCCTTATATTATATAAATCTCATGAATAACCTAGGTACTTATATAAGAATGTGGTGTGATATAAATCCTAATAAGTTAATAATCAATTATTAAAAAGATGTACATAATACATGTTTGTTAATATGCATATCAAGGAAACGTAAAGGGATAAGAATCATGAACACAAAAATATTAAAATGATATAAGATGTTAACATAAAGGTAACATGGGAAATTTGACAGAACATAAAACATTACATAAAAAATAATTAAAGGATAAGTTTAGAGAAAAAAAAATTTCATATGATAACCTCCCATTAACCAAAAAAAATTTCACGGGATTAATGAATTTCCCAATTCATTTGTGGCATATATAATTCTAGTCTCACTTATCACATTCATTTCATGTTACATAAATATTTTTTCCTTATATTTAATACAACATATGAATATACTTTATTGGGTTAATTCCCAATATTAAGAAGTGTAGTTTTAAAAAATGAATTCATCTATAAATAATGCATGTTTACATCATGATTAGTACCCTTAATTAGAAATTGGGGTGTTTTCACTACATAAATGATTATAAAGGGAAATTCAGATGATATGGTTTGCAGCATAAAGGCTGTACATACAAATTTAGGTTGGGACTGAATGAGAGTAAAATGTGTGTATCATACAATATTAATCATAACGAGTCTTACATGGACATTTAAAACTACTCCCTCCACAAGAACTTTTTACATAAAATGTTATAATATAAATATTTTACATGAATATAGACAATATATAGATGATCTCATACCTTGATAAAGAACTTATAATGTCATTTTAGATGCTTCTTAAAATCATTGAAACACCTTTGGGGGATGTAGATAGGGAAGCCTATGGTAAATTATTCTTCGAACTGTTTTTATAGATGAAGAAGGACAGTTTTTATGTGGTAGTAATGATAAAGATATCTGAATCCTCTATAATATTCAATATATAGTTTCTGGACTCTATGATAAATTAATTGAAATGAGAAACAATCCCATTGTTTTTTTGGATTTTTTATTCAAATGTGAAATTGGTTGTGTTACTTCAAAATTATAATAAGATAATTAAATAAAAATAATACCCATGTAGATGGGGATGTGATTAAATCTTTTTAGTAACTGATTTCAAAACTTTAATATATAATATAGGTTTTAGACGATATGTTATGAGTTTATAAGATTTATCAAATGAAACAAGGAATAAAATATTTTAAAGGGTATAAATATTATAGATCATGGATTATATTTATAGTATTTATGAATTTTTTTTATGATGTCTTAAAAATATCTAAGTATTCATAAAGAATTTAATTCTTATACTAAAATATGAAATTTCATGAAAATCATGATAAATTCACATTTCGATAATTTAGATGAAAAAATATAAAAAATAATTTTACTTATAAAAAAAATACTATAATTAAAAAAATTTAAAATATTAATACATATATCATCATTTATATAGAAATATATGTTTTTATGATCATAATAGTTTCTGAGCATTATAATAATTGCATTTAGATTCCAAAAAACCATATTAAAATTTGTATAAAAATATTTATAATTTATCAATAATACCTATATATATAAAATGTCTTTATGAAAAATTTAATTCATTAAAATGTTTTCCTGAAAAAACAAAATATTTTTAAAAAATTATATATTATACTTATATCATTGTATCAAAGTACAATTTTTATCAAAACTATTATTTAATCATTATAATTTAAATATAAAATGGATAAATATACTATATATATTGTTAAAAGTAAACATATAAAATTTCATACAATCATGGACTACATACCTAACACCTTATAAAAATTCTATGATTTCAAAGGGAATGGGGACTAAAGGTGACACCAACATTGGGTGGTTCAGTCAATGGGGCTTGGGACATAGTCTGAAAAAGATTCATCTTCTCCCATAAATTGATTCTATCATGATTCTATTGTTGGATATCATGTGGGGACGAGTCATGGAAAACCCATAGTTATTCCTTATCCCATAGAAGATCTTATATATGAGAATCATAGTGAACAATCCTACTAGTTGTGGCCATCGATGCTATCATCCGTGAAATCTAGATATTATGAAAACCCTTAATATATAATAATATTCTCAGTCACTATACAATGGTTATATTATCAATGGTTATGTTATAAAATATAATATTAAATCTAGTATGATATATTTAATAATTTGACTTAAATAAGGATAATAGTGAATCTGTTTTCCATAACTCCATTCCTTAATATAGAAGTAATTAAATAGAAATGAGATTTTCTTTTATAAAACATATGGTTGTTAAATTCATCTCCCCTTCATAAAAATCCCATTCATAATTTTATAATATAAAATAGATGAGGGTTATTTAGTTACATCATATATTTTAGAACCAAATATGGTTCCTCAATCATGTGTCTCTATAACTGTTCTTTAACCATGTGAGTTGTCTTGTTTAATAGAACATTTTCTCTATGATCTAATATCATTATTATTTAATCATCAAATAAAATATCATTATCAAATGATATTTCTTCATGATTTAGTTTGTGTTAGGGTTTTGGAATGTACATCATCAAGAGGGATACACGGAACACATCATGTACTTGAGTTGGGTTTGGTGGGAGTTCTTGTTCAAAATCCACAAATATTATGTGATCAGGGTTCTCAATGGGGAAAATGTTTCATTGACTAGGTAATCACATCATATAAAATCTCAAAATTTTCTTCGAATGAAATATAAAATGCAACACCATATCCCTATCGTAAATATAGTTGTCTCATCCATGATTGTACATATATATATTTTTTTGACTTAACTTTGATTTCATATGTCACTAAATGGTTTAATCATTCTCTATAATCCAAATGATATGATCAGGTCCCATCAGCTTCTATTCTCAAAAATCATCTAGGAATTTTGGAATCTGATACCTCTTTCCATAAATATCCTAATGATGTTCTATTTGATTAATAGAATTTGATCTATTTTAATATTTAAAATACACTAAGGGAATGTATTATTTCTACCATCCAAGGAAACATTTGAACATTACCTCTGAGTATCCTCTATAAATGGAATGGTTACCTCATATTAACTATATGTTTGAGGGTGATAAGCCTTACAAAAACACATCTCTGTATCGAATTATTATTAATGGATTCTTAAAAACGTTAATATAGACATAAGATCTCTAACAAATACAAGGGTGATTCTCACTACATATAGTATTACTAGTAATTTTATTAATATCTAGGAAATTTTTCTTGGATAGAAATCTACCTTAATATAAATTAAAGACACATTAATTGTATGTTGATTAAATAACACATATATGGAATTATTTCATATAGATTTACTATGGTGTCTGATAATAAAATTCATTGTTATATAATCTCATTACCATAATGGTATGGGAAATAGATTCACCATTTCTATAATGACATGATATTTTGTAAATGATATTCACATTTCAAATTGGAAACTACATTCTCATGTAATTTAGCCATAGAAAAAACAACATCTACATAAGTTCTATTTTAATGATTTATTCTATTGTATTTAGGATGAAATTAAGAATTATATTGATTTATGATATAGCCACTGTATAATGACTATTATGATTATTATCTTAACGTTTATGATAAGGATCAATTAGAATAAAAGAATGAATTTATGGCCACAACCAGTAAGACCATACCTATGAAATCCTATTTATAAGAGGTTTTCTTATGTATATATTATACATTGTGTTTTACCATGAAAAAAACCTATTGGATATTCAAAAACTAAGTAAAATTATATACTTTTTACAAAATACACTCAAGCGCATGGACATCCTGACCTAAACTCTGTATATTGAGCCATACAAATAAAATATCACAATCCCAAACCTAACCATTGAGGAATTCAATTACGTAATAATGAGAAATTTTTTTATACACTAGTTATATGAGTTTTTATATTTTACATTACATAAAATAATGAATATATTTATTCATTTTATAATAAATTATTTAAAGGATTAAAAATTAGTTTGATAAAAATTATATTTTGACATAGTGTAACACAAATTGTATTGTTTTGAAATAAATAGTTTCTACCATAAATCGAAATTGATGAATTAATCATTTTTTAAAATAAATGATATCTTCCTAAAATATTATTATTAAATAAAATTAATTCAATATATATTATAAAAACAATTATAACGTAATATGTAATTTTATAAGGATTAATAAAATATTATGGTCAAAAATTATTATTTTTCATTTAAAATAAAAAATAAAATATCTTAATGAATTATTTTTATATATCAGTATTATTTTTTAAATAATCACGTAAATATTATCCAAAATTGAAATTTTTATAATTTTTAACACATTTAGAATTTTGGTTCAAAATTAAATACAATATAAATATGAATTTCGTATTTAGAAATCAAAATGTCCTAAAACTGACGTAATATATTTTTTAAAACATATACGTGACAAAATAAATATAAACCCCTAAAATATAATGTTTATAAGTTGATTTGATTAATTTTATATACAATTAATGAATCCTCAAAATAATATATTATATTATATGTTTTTAAAATCAATTACTTATAAACATACATCACATAAAAAACAAAGATGGTATAATTTTAATAAGTTCAATTCAAAACTTTATAAAATTATGAAAATGAATATTCTTTGGAAGAAACCATGGGAATTTATTATTTTATTGTTCATCTTTATTTACATTATCATATTGTATATAATATATATTTTTATAAATTAATAAATAAATCTCCTATAATTTGATATATAATCCCCACAAATGTATCATTACTCTTCAATAAATAACATTATTTCTCTACATTACACTGAATTTCTTTCTCTAGAGTCCTCGTTATGTATCTTTATTTACATAAAATTAACTTCCCATGTTTTTAGTAGTTTCCCATCATGGTAATAGTTCATTTCCATATCCTCTTAATTCAATAATTATATTTAAACTACACCTCCTGATTTCTATTGGTTCATTTTGGTATATGTTTTCCCACCTCCCTCTAAATGCCCTTGTGTTTTCTCAGTAGTGACAAGCGGGTCAATTATTCTCTCATTCAACACTACCTTGAGACAGTAATGTATTGTGAATACCTATCCCAATTTACACTAAGGGGTATTCTCCTAGAGGTATATATCATTCATTTATTTTTTACTTACATGTATGTATAACCTATTTATTAATCATGGAATTAAATTTCACTAAATACAGACTTATCTTGTATTGTCTAAATGGAACAGTTATGCATCTACATGATATGAATTTCATGTGTGGACCTAGAATTATATTTCAAATCAAATCAATTTTTTATTTTTTTAATTTAATGATATTTAATGTATGGTGTAGGATGGTAATGCTAAGGGAAATATGCTTAATTGTATTAGAAGTTAACTAGGATTTATGTTTGTGATTTCATGTTATATGTTGTTTTAAAATTCCCATTAATCCTCTACGCAATCATGTTATGTCATGTGTATGGTTAAATATTAATATTCTCACCCCTTTTTTGTGGCCATAATATTCCTTTGGCCACACATGTATAACATTACCTTATACTATGTTTTTTATTCCCTTACATGTTTTTATATCTCACCGATTTTTTTGTACGTCATCGGGTTCTACATTGTATTTTTAGATGTTATTTGGAATATAAAGGAATGTTTCATTGTTTTTAAATAATTTTGGTTCACTCATGTTTTATATTATTATTTATTTTACTTAATTTCTTACTACCATAAGGCCTCATGATCATTTGGGGTTATTTTAATTGATCCTTTATATGATTAATCATTAAATAATGTGTTATAATATAATGGTCCCTATAGTGGGAATCATAGGAACGTATTTCAAATTTCGTTATTAGGAAAGGAAAAATGTTTTGAAACACATAGTGATAAGTCTAATAATAATAAAACATCCATATATTATGGTAATGCATAGTGTATATTGTTTATATGGAAACACTTCCCTGAATGTATACAAAAAATGACATGTCAATTTAAAAATTGTACTTATGATGAAAGAACTCTGAAAAGGATACATTGATCTGGACTTGATCATCGTTTGGTACATTAAAATGGTCCCTACAGTAGAAATAGTTTAACACTCCTTTGGGATATTATTCATAAATTTAAAAAGGTATTTACAAACACATAAAAAATAAATAAAATTTAACATGATATTTTATATTAAGAAAAATATCATTGAAAACATTTCATGAATCATATGAATTCATATATTAAGAAATATATATCATTTATGATTTATCCCTTTAATATTTATTTTTTATTAATCATTTGTGAAATAATTTTAAAATATTCTTCCCTATGAGTATTTTGGATGATCTAATTCGTTTAAATTTTAGTAAAATATCAAATTTTATGATTAATTTATATGATTCCATACATTATTTCATATCAGTCATGGTTATGTAAACTATTCAAAAACTACATCAAATCATGGATGTTGAGTTTTCTATAAAGAAGGAATATTTTTTATGTTTTTAATCAAAATAATATAATTCATATCATGTCCAGATTTGTGGGATCAATTTACCATCAAACCATTTGATACTCCCATTATTGTAATTAAATGCTATTTTTCTCATCGATTGGATTTCATTTTATATATCCAATTTAAATTACCTAGGTAATTTAATCACCATTCATATTATAAATCTCACAGAAATCCTATAAAAGTGAATGGGGAGGATGATTCTTATTTTGTACCAATACCTCATGAGTTAATATTATTTCATTAATGGAATTAATGTCATAATCATATAACTTATATTAAAGAAAATATTATACATGATGGCGTACCCATTATATGGGAATATTTATACATTTTTATAATGAATGGACTGGTCATCCAAAGAAATTTGAGGTTGAGTTTTCATTAGATTTCATGCATAGATAATTAGATATATCTTATACACTAAAGAGGATGAAAATTATGGACATGTGGAGATTAAGGAACAATTACATGATAATCGTAATAATGGGTTTATACCCCGGAGATCTTCTCTATAAAATTCACTGACCCTCATCATCCAGAATAAGTATGGGTTAGTGTGTATCTGAATTGATTATCATAATCTTAATAAGATCATGATAAAAAACACATATCCTCTTACACATACTGATGACTTGTATGATTAGCTATGTGGTCCCTAATACATATCAAATCCAGAAATTTGGTTAGGATAATATACTTTCATAGTAAAAAATTATGATAACCCCATGACTATTTTACATACACGGTTCGGGAACTATGTGTACATTGGGATTTCACATGGTCTTAATAATTCTCATATATTTTCTCCTTGGAATTAATAAATATATTGTTTATACATTTCCTGAAAAATATTTGCAGAAATTATAGATGGTATTTTAATACATTCCAAAATTAAATGGGTACAAGATTTTAATTTAAAATATATATAAAAACTATGTGGGAGGAAACGTTATATGATATTTCATGAAATGAGAGTTTTGGATAAAGAAAGTTACTTTCTAGGGGCATGTTCTTTGAAAAAATGGGTATATGAAGATATTTAAAAAATATATGAAATAAATTGTTCACCCAAACCAACAATTATGATTGAAATTAATATTTTCAATGGACTAGATGAATAAAGAAAATATTTTTTTAGAAACCAATTTTTTTTTAAATGGCCATTAAATAAGCAGGCTCAAAAAACCAATTATTTTTTTAGACTAATTAATGTTGATAATGATTTAATGTGCTGAATTATAGGATAATAATTTATTATGATATTATGTTATCCCGAATGCAGAAATATTTGTGATATATAGTGATGTTTCTAAAAAATAATTTGGTTGTGTACACATGAATGATGGAAAAGTGATAGCTTATGCATCCCCATAATTAAGGATCCATGAGAAGGACAACAGAAATAATTTTATTGATTAGTTTGTATTTATAGAATAATTGATGATTTAGTGAAAGTATCTCATCTATTAAATTTATGAAATATATACAGACCATAAAATTCTCAATTATATATTCACCCAAATAGAACATTATATGTTCCAGTAATAGTGGTTAATGATTATCACATATTATTAATTTTCAAGATAGTACCTTCATGGGAAGGAAAAGAGTCCATTATGCTTTTAATATTAAGTATTACAACACCCTATCCATGGAAATGAATGAACGGGATCCAATAATATTGGACATTCATATGATTCATATGGTTATAATAATGTGATATTAATCGTACCTTGGTCAACTAAAATTTAAAATTATATTCATTAAAGGATAAATGTTTCAGATAATGATAATCAGTTAACATAGAAAAATATAGAGAATATTCTAGTGTTTATCAAATCATATTATGGATTTATAATGTTTTTAACCTATATATGTGTCCATTAAAAACAAAAACTATGGAATCAAATTCATGATGATTTTCATATACCATCCTTTTATAATCATCGTGATATCAATAGGATATATAGAGATTTGGATGAAAATATCATTTTTTATAACATAATTAGGTAGAGTGTATAATTATTATCATCAATCATGGTATACAGACAAATCAAGGAAGAATGATAAAAGTCCAAGGGTGGTATGAGACCATTTAAAATACCTCTACGGAAATGGGAAGGCATGGTAAAATATTTCATCTTACGACTCCCCTTGACAAATGAATGAAAACAATTCCTTTTGGGTGATTGTTTATCATCATAAAAAGTATTACAATTTCATTAATATAATTGGGTAATTTTCTCATTCAAAACTTATAATGATATATATAAGGGAAGTGGTATGACTGTATGGAGTTTAATAAAAATTTTCAACTGAATGAGATTAGAGGTTTACTATCATGTTTTGGTGATGCCTTCAGTAATAGTTGGATTTAGAAATGAGATTTGACCCAGGTTATCACCCTCATATTACTAAGAAAAATTAAATCGTCATTCATACACAGTAAGACAAAATGAGATCATGTTCATTGGATTTATAAGGAAAATTGGATAAACCCCTTCCCTATGTCCAGTCCCAAAGTAACAAAAAAATTTCAATATTAAACTCAAATTAGACCTTCTGATGCTCTATATGTGAATAAGTGTCGGAATATAACAAGTTGGGATAAATATACGGAGTGAAAGATAAAGGGGCATGATCTTATCCACAAGATGATATATATGGATTACAATGTTTATCAACATATGATATCCACAAAAAATAATTATAAAATATATTAAAAAGGTCATTGATCAGACATTAAGTTTCTGGTTCGAGATAAATTTCCAATTACATATTATTATCGAATAAAATCACGAGGTTTGAGAAGAAGTAAAATCATAATAATAGATTCATCGGACCGTTAAATATCATTGATCGGATCGAAGAGTTGGTTATCTACTGTTGAAATCTCATATAATATCACATATACATGATGTGTTTCATGTACCACTCTCATGGAAATACATATAATACCCATCACACATACCAAATTTTGAGGTGGTACAATTTTAATATGATATTTCATTCTAGGATCATCCATTTAATATCATAGATCATTGAAAAATTGTTATACCAAAGAAGAAAAAATAACATTTTCAATGTGTAGTAGGGGAAAAAAAATTCATGGAAGAGAAATGGGAATACAAAGAGGAGATGAAATTAAAGTACCCAAATCTATTATACATTGAAAAATGAAAATTTTGAGATATAAATTTATGAATTTTATAAATGAAATTATCTTTTTGAATTAATAATCACCTTATAATTTAATGTAGTTAAATAATTCACATAGAGTACCTTAATTTTTATTTACAGTTATGTTTGCTTGGATTTAAAAGACAATAAATAATGCTAACCATTCTAAATATCAGCATTTCTTAATGACCATTAATATTATTATATAATGTGATGTGATAAATTCCAATTGACATAGATAAGAGAATAAATTTCCTCAACTCGTAGAATCATACCCTATGAAGACCGTCTAAAATTTTGTCCATGAGAGATAGAATCTATGAAATTTTCCCTTGATCAATCCCATGATGATAGTCAATATCAATTTCACATTTTATAATTCATTTTTTATTTTTTCAAGATAACCAAGATCACAAAAAATCATGTAATCTAAAACACCTCAATAAATATTACCATCACACATCTTAAACATAGGTAATTTTAGGTTACAATAAAGGGATTTGTATCTACCCCTTCATAATATAGAATTTTAATAGTAATATATTCAATAAAAATATTTAGTATATGTATTCCTTTTATTATATGTTTTCTAACTTAATAAATAAAGAATTTGATAAACATGATAATTTTATACGATAAAACACAAATTTTACTTTTTTGAAAATATATAGTATTAAGCAAGACAATATTTTGATGTATTAATAATTTTTAAAAGAAAAGATAATTTAGTAAAATATTAATATTAAAAAGTATTAAATGTAAATGATAATATGATATTATGAAGTGAAATGTAATCTTTATAACAGTCGTGAAACTTATAATGTAAGGACCCATTATTTTTCAATAAATATTTGGTTTTTATTTAAAATTTCAATTCACGTACTTGGTAAATTATTTGGAAGAAGATAACAATATTTTTGAATTTATCATGTTAAAATTATAAATTGGTTATTTTTTCATAACAAGTCAAATATCCAAATTTATTTATTATAATTAAATATAGTATAATTATTCAGTGTCTTTATGAAATCATAAATACCCAATATTGATTTAATATGTTCTATAAAATGTATCCAAACAATATATATATCCCTTTTAAAATATTATTTTTTGGGGTTATTTTATATATTTTATAAACCTATAATTAATCCTCCAAAAAACAATAATATATTTTTAATTTTTTAAAATTAATTCATCCAAAATATTACTCACATCTTCTTCACAAATGGTATAATATTAATGATTTATCTTAATATCCTTGTCAAATAAATAAAACCACTACAAGTTGGATGATTTTAGGAGAAAATTAAATTTGTATGTGTTTTAATTTTTATTATTATAACATATAGATATCAAATATTATGTCTTGAAATTAAAATTGAACTCTTCCGTATTTTCCTAAATAATACATACCAACTAGTATTATCTTCACTAAAAATAATTTGAGAATAAAATTACTCAACCATTTCCTCTCTATTACACTCAAAAGTTCACCCAAAGATCCCAAGAATCTCATTCCGTTATATTACAAGTGCCCTATCAAGGTAATGTGTCCTCTCCTTCACCTCGTTATTCAAAATGTTTTAAAATTGTTCCCTTTAATATATAGTTTATCATACTATAAAATGTTTTTAAAAATCCCTATTACTACACATACAATGTAAATGTGATGATATTCCAATTTATATCTAATTAATTTATCTCATGGATCATTCTATACAGCTATTATGATGCTTCAGTAATCCATTGATTTACTACCACAAACATTGTTTTGTGAATAACTATCTAGATTTACACAAAAGGGTGTTTGTCTAGATGTACATATTCTTAATCTAGTTGGGACACAAATTTGTATAGGTCTCACTCAATAATCATGAGATTATAAGTTATAAATTAAATCCTCATTTTTTATGATAAATGGGGTGAAATGATTCGTTTACATGATATGAATGTGATTCGTGGGAAACTACATATATATCCCTACAATGACTTGGACAATGATTTAATCTCACATGATTCCATTTATTGTTCATATGATGTAATCCTAATAACAAGATATTATTTTATCTATACCGGTATCCTTGACATATATTTATGATTTCATGTTTTATGTTGTTTCCACTTTCACAGGTCACCTCAATTTGATCATGTTATATCATGCCTAATTATTCACAATTATGATTCTAAATCCTCTTAATAATAATTTATATTCCTCTTACGACACATGTATTGATTTTAATTTTTCTATTCGTTGTTTATTCCATTATAGGAATTTATTGATCACACGTTTCTGAGGTATGTTCTTTGGGATTCCAATGTAGATTTAGAAGATCTATGAAATATAAAGGATTAGTTATTTGTTTCTAAATAATAATATGACCTTATGTTGAATATTATTGTATCATGTACCTTATTTCCCCATGAAACATGGCCTCATAATCTTATCATGATTTTTTATGTGCACCTGCATGTAATAAATCATAAAAAATGGTGTAATAGAAAATTCATTTTCATAATACCCATAGACAAATATCATTTAGACATGACTAGATCAAATTAAAAGAATAATTATAAAACCAATAAAATCTATCCTTTTATGTTACCGAAATAGTAGTGTTTCATTAGGTATGTATACATCCTTGTTGTTCCTTGATAAATACTAATGAATTAGCTATGTAAATAATCCAGATGTTCTCTCATCTATGTTGTTTTTATGGGACACATATGTGTTTCCACTACTATATAACATCCTATTAAGAAATAATGAACTCTATAATATTACATACCTTCATATTTTGATCCTTTTCATATATTTAGGCCTCCTAGATCCTCAAAATAATGGATTATTAAAAATATATTTGATCATGTTACGATGATGATAATTTCATTATTTCCATTACCACCCTCTTCATTTCAATGATTATTGGATCCCTTTCATACTTGTATAATGATATGATTTTGGATCCATTAAAACTAGTGAATATCTTATTTATTTAACCACACCAGGATTGTAAGGGATAAAAAAATAATCTATCATCATTTTGAACCACAATTATTGGATTATATTGATATCCTTTGTGTGAATATATACTCAAGGCTCAAAGAATCTCTTTATATTTAACACTTATCCAAAAAAATGATGTTTCCAATTATTCTATGAAAATATCACCATAACAAATTATCAATCATGTTTTGGGTATTTCATCTCCTAGAATTTTAATTTTTAATTGGAATAGGATATATCTTTACATCTTGAATGTGTAAAAAACCAAAACCATTTTAATTTTCCTCTCTATTGATTATAAATTATTTTCCACTGGATGGTAACATGTGTACATGTGTAGTGTTAATCTTATCCTATAACTACTCAAATATCACTACACATGCATTGGTCTCGAAAAACATCACCCTTTTTTATTTTATCATCGTTATTATGAATTAAAATTGTAGTTATTTTCTGAAAAATATATAATAGTACCTACATAATCTTATGAAACTATGTATTTCCACTATATATATAAGACTGTTATGTAATCAATGTTCATATGTTATCAAAGTACCCCAAATAACTTTTTTTGGTGAAAATATTCCCTAGTAATGTTACATTATCCATCCATATATCGTATTATTGATATATTGTATATAGTGTTTCCTTTCACAAGGTCATTAGTACATCATTCAAATTATCCTTATTATTTTATTTTCTTTTGGTGTAGATTATAATATCATCTATAACGGCTTAAAAAAATTGGATGTGATTCATGTCCACATTATAAAATATATCCATAAAGAGAGTAAGGGAATTATAGAGACTAGATTGCATCACTATGAACTAATTTTTCATATACCATGTACGAATTACAGTACTGGGCATGTCCCCTTTCATATCCATTAATTGATAATATCCTAAAAAAATATTCTTCTGGGGATGTATTGGGATACACATAAATGAAAAAAAAAATCATCAATATATGGAATATGATACATATTCAATAGAATTATGTTTTTGAGTTTGTCATATTCATTACCTAGGTGAATTTTCCTATTCTAGTATTTATCAAAATGTATTACTGCACTCACAACGAAGCACATATGTATATAAACTATTTATCTGGAATCTAATATAGTTTATTAATTATATCATTAATTTCAATAGTTTTGATTAAATATGGAGTCATGGAAATTTGAAAATATTGGGGAATAAGTTCAATTGTAAACTCAACCACACTGCTGGGGGATGAAATGGGATCCTTTAGGAAAAAAATCTATGTATTTCATTATAATTGACATGTCATCAAGGATGATATTTTCAAAAAAAATATTATTTTTAAAGAGATATTCCTACAGATAAGGAAATAATATCCATTCTTATAATTATGGTAGTATATAATATTTATCCTCATATTTCTATTTATATAGAATCAGAGATTGACATGTGATAAAGATGGTGACTACCTTATATAATAAATTTAAATTTTTCCAATTAATGTAAATAAATTTACTACAAAAAGTAACATTTAATTTCTAAAAACATTGCAGTACAATTTCCAATATGAATTTCAACCAAAACAATACATATAAGTGATTAGTTATGTATTTGAGATGTCATACTTATCACATTTTTCATTAATTGATCTACTTGAATGATTTATATGGGTTTTTCAATAGTTATAGTAAATGTTCATGATATGAATGAATGGAAAGAACCAAAATAAAATAAAAAGTTTTGTATCATTGAATGAATAACTTGTTAACCGATCACTATTTCATTTTTAAGATACAACATAGTAATTGTGAAGGGATAAACCCAATCATTATCTCTAAGAATTTGATGATTTAAACTTAGAATATAATCGAAAAACAATAGAGTAGTTCAGTTTGTTTATATTTTCTTTGTTCTTATTCTTTACTCAATGTATTGAAGGATGAGGGTCTACTATATAATTAATTTCATCCACAAAATGGGTGGGATTCACATGATGTCATTTGATATATAGGTTTCCCTCCCATAAAAATTTCCTTTCCTTTCCAACACTAATAAATTTCAAGGATTCTTCTTCCCCCACTTTTGAAATATTGAATGTTGGTATATACTTCCATCCTAATTATTCTCTATCATACATGTACGTTTAAAATATATTATAAAATTATTATCTACTAACACATGATAACCAATAGACATTAAAATCAACTTTTTAATATTGAGTAAACACCAAAATATTTTTTATTGGTTTATGTGTCTCTTATTTGCAAATAATTTCATATACATGGTTTTATCTCACTATATATGTAGTCTAATATACTTTTAATATCAATGAAATTTTTTGGCCTATTAGGGAGGTTTTAAAATTTTCATCTTCTTTTAATTGTTTTATCCTTTGATCTTTTTTTAGGATTATGATGTTTCCCAACATTTTAAATCTAAGAGTGTGAGCAAAATATTTATCTAAAAGAATTTTATCGTGTTCATCCAACTCTATCACACTGATACCCACATTGGGCTTCAAATTTTTAATCAATTTACATCATTGATAAAAATATCCTTAAATATAATAAATTGATAGAATTATTTTATCCTTCATAGAGAATTAATGGATTGATAATATATTTTAAATGTAGTTTAACTATTATTTTGAAATTAAGGTATCAAATGATCCATTGAATGTTAAGGGACTATATCATATATATGAGTCAATTTAAATATTCACTTTCATTTGGGGTTTTGGTGTTCATCATAAGTCATATATCTATAAAAAAATTAGATAATAAATAAATATTTCTCATGAATATCCCAATTCATGCTCCCATCGGGTTGGTAATTTCATATGGCGAGTCCACACATTTCTCATCACATTTTTTTGGACTCAAATATTCGTCTACCTATCCATTGAGTAAAAAATAAATTGGAATTTATGGATGATAATTTTTAAAGTATTACACACATAAAAAATATCTATTAACATATAAGGGATAACTTATCAATGAAAAATATACATTAATTTCAAAATTTATAGGTTTCAATCACTGTTATCCATTGTCTATTTCCAAATATAAAATATATTTTTTCTGTTTTTTTCTCATAATAATGGTTCATAATGTTAGTTTAAATTTAACAAAGCATATCCTTTGTGAGAGTTAATCCAATTTGTATAGTATCGAATTTATTCTATTCCCCAGGTGATGATCATGTCCGATCTTAATTTTCCCATTTAGAGTTATTTACCCTATGTAAAAATAACATAGACCCAAATCTACATATAACATCAATATTGTTTTTTACTTTTATAGAAACCATCTATTCATTACATTAACAATACATTTGTTTGTTTTCCTATGATTTTCATAATATATAAGGATTTATATTGGATTTCTAATACTAATTCCCATAAATATGTAGAGTTTAATTTCTAACAAACTAAGAAAACACATATCCTTAACACACCATAATTCATTATTAATTACCTAATGATTAACATAACACCACCCAATATTGTAATGATTAAAAATATCATTAGTTAATTATGTGCATATATTATTAAATTGAAACAAAAAAAATACATATACTGAAACTCGATAACATGGCCTTAAATTCAATTGATCTTATAAAACTACATTGGATAACCTGGGGATGTTCAAGAAAAATGGATAAGATATATATTATATTTAGGTAATAATTTATGCATAACATGATGATTGTAATACGTGGGAGTCTTTATAAATGTCAAGCTATCATTAGAGTTGATAAAATCAAAAATATGATCATTATATCATAATATAAGATGGAATTATAAAGTGCATATTGGAATGAGGAAACAACATTAATCATTACATCAACATTGTTCAAGTATAACTACAGAGACACCATAACAAAGTGTTCATTATATAACCTTCCATCCACCATAAAAGGCAATTTATGATATAAATTTTTATCCCAATTAGTTGGATAACCATATAATTATAGGCCCACCTATCACTTCCATATCATGTACATGTATTAGTGTGCTACATAGATCATACAACATTATTATGCCTTTTAATGGACTTAATACCATAGTTAAATATTGTGGGTTATATAAATGGAAACACTATATAAATTATGTATAGTTACATATAGGTGAATACCATTGAGTGGAAATAGTTATTCATATTCACTATAAAAAATTTCGCATCTAAAATTCACAAGGGAATTTCAACAATAAAATTGGTCACATAATGATTTATGGAAGGGTTTTATTTGGTTGACATGGGTTAATTTTCACTTTTACATCATTATTTATAAACAATTGATATTTATATAAACATATCCCAAAATGATCCAATAGAAGAATAAAATTCAATATAAGTGTAATATGTTGGATTAATGAGGAGAAGGAGATGATCCCATTCCTTGAGAGGGAAAATCTAAAATATTGGCAATAGATTATTAAAAACATTGGAATACCATAGGAGGTTACTAAAGATATAATTCAATAGTAAATTCATTTAAATTGTTATCTAGTGATGTGTAAAGGGATGTTGGGTTAGTTTTTGTAGAAAAAGAGAGGTGGTTCATTATTAATATCTATTAATATATTTTAGAACCTATTTGACAAAATAATTCAATCTAGAATCTATAGCATGTTTTATTCACATTGGTTCTACTAATTTTAAATGGGTTTCATTAATTTATTATTCTATGCACAAGATTGTGTTAAATTATACACTTGGTGATATAGAAGTGGACCATTTTATTATAATTGACTTTAAAACTGTAAAATATAATATATAATTTTAAGGATTCAATTATATTTTATTACATTGATCAAATAAATTCAAAAAAAATTAGAGTATAAAAATAATTTATATCATGGAAACTCCTTAATGTTTTTACTGAATCACTTTTTCAGATTTCACGAAGTCATTATGAAAACTATATATTTATACCATTTGAGAATTTTACCCCTAAAAATATATTGTCTTATAAAATTATAAAATAATTAATATTTGATCATATGGAAGTTTTTATTTCAATAATAATATTTTTTATGGATGAAATATTCAATTAAGTAAAGTAAAAAAAATTTATGGAAAATGTAGATTTACTAGAAATACTCATTTTGACATTTATTACATGTTTATATCCTTATAAATATATAATTCAAATTTATGAATTATATTATTATTTATATATTAATAATTATTATTTAATAAGTATAACATTTAAAAAAATTAATTCGAAAAATAATGAATAAATCAAAATTAGTGTCGTAATTGAAAATATATATTTTACAAAAATTATTTCATCAAACAAAATTTTTTTTTATATTTTTCATATTTTATTATTTATATTTACTAATAAAATGGATAAATTTTATCATTATTTAATTATAAAATTATTCAATTATGGTCTATATTCATATCCCCTCATTATGGTAGAGTATTTCTTATGGTTTTGGTGTCAGATAGTTACACATTCATTAAATGATTTGGAAAACATTGGTTAGTATATGGTCTTGATAAGAGTTAAATTCTACAGTAAATGGTTTTATCTAATTATTCAGTTCATGTCAATCATATTATGCATCATTAAGATAAGCCTACAGATTAAATCTCCCTCATGAACTATGATAAATTTACTTCCTAGGTTATGGTCCTAGTGGTTGAGACCATCACTCCTAATGTCTATGAAATTTAGGATTCATTGAATCCTATAATATATACTAATCTTATATGTCAAAATATAATAAATATATTATCAATAGTTATGTATCATAATGTTATTTTAAATCCATTGGAATATATTTTATAATTGTTCTAAACTATCGAAGGTACATCATATTTCACTTTTTTCTTCATTCCTTTATAAATCATATAGTCATGTGGTATGTAAATCTCATTTACAAAAATTTTAGTAGTTATAAGTCCCCTTGTGAATCGAGATTTTGGAAAATGAAGGTTCTTGGGAAACCTTCAAGTGATATATGGACTATTAAGGAGGTTAATCCCAAAGGATTATCTATCTGGGAGATCATATAGGGTTCAACCCCCTCCCCTAGCTGAGGAGTGGTGATGGATGCGACTATCGTAACTGACCAAACCAATAGACCCAATGATGGAAGAGGCCATAACCATAGTGGGTATCAATATTTTTGAATTAATACAAATGGTAATTATCATTATAGGTCAATATGTACATAATAACTTCCTTTAAAATATTTAAATTTTTTAAATAATAACATGTATTCCACAACCATCACATATTAAATAGAACGGCCTATTATCACATATACACAACACTTGAGCCCTCAATATTCTGAATTCTCAACCATTTCATATTAAATACCATCCTCATTATATCCTTGAGGAACTGGTCAGACCAAAATATGAATCTAGAATACTTGTGAAGAAAATCAAATGAGGGTTTCCAAATAAAAGATATAACTCTTAAGAAATATTTTTCATGATATTTCATCATAAAAATACATTAAATTTATCACAAACATTTTGGTATAAATACATCAGCACATTTAGTTTATTTAAATGTTTTTATGTTTATTATATACCCCCTTTTCATTTTTTTCCATCCTATTTCAAAGGACATCATTTCTCGTGCTTACATATGGACCACAAAATCCATGAAGTGATGGATTTCATTTTCATCTTAGTCTCTCAAAGATGGTTAAATATTTTGATATAATGGATATATATGAATTTGATAACAGAATTATGATTCTATTAAAATAAAATATTTTCTACCTTCTTACCCACTCATCCATTAGAATGTGATTAGCTCACTCGTGCATATGTGTGGACACCCACCTCCAAAAATAAATGTGATTTGTTTTCCATTTATAATTTACAAGGATGGTCATAAGAAAATATTAAATGATAATATTTGTCTTTTATTATATTAATAATATTTTTTAATGATTCTTATTATTTATCATTATTTCTTTCTAACAACTGAAAAATGGAGTTAGTACATTTCCCTGCGTGAAGAGTACCATCTCCATTAAGTGATATAGTTTACTTTTCATCACCTATGAATATAGATGGATGAAAAATATTTAATGATCAAATATGAAATTTTTCACATGATATAGATTCAATAGATATTGAAAATATTATGATGTTTCGGGGACTAGAACTATCAAATTGACACATGCATCGAAATTTGACCATCTTTTAGTATATTAATCATTTTAATGAAAAAAATTAAATGGAGGGTAATAAAATATTATTGTTGAATGATATAAACCATACAATGTCACATGAATTGAGAATGGTGGTTTTTTGTTGAGGTATATCTACAATCCCTTCCTCAAGGGATCAACCTTTGCATGTTTTAATACTAGGTCGTGTGATCTACACAAACGGTGATAGACCTAGGTCGTATGTAGAGATTAAGAATCATATTTCTCATTGCAGGGGAAATTGGGATTGGAGGATAATTCCCAATGGGAGATATTTTTTTTCATATCATCCTACAATCCAAAGAGGGTTTAAATTTGGCTTAGAATATTTGCAATTTGTAGTTGATACATGGAATTCTCAAGTTATCTTAATGGGATGTGAATTTCAGTTCCTTCAATCTTAAGAAATCTAAAGCCCAGATCTGGATTAGGTTGCATGGTCTAAACTAGGGGTAATGGAAACCACGTATTTTGAATGATATAGCCTATTGTGTTGGTACACCAATCATATTGGATCAAAGAACTATGGATGAAGAATTTGGATTCTTTGCTCGTATGCTTGTTGATGTCAATATGAAATTTAGGAAACCCAACAGCATATCATTCCTTACTAAGGGTACTAGAATAGAGGTGAAAATTGAATATGAGAATGTTCCTCATTTTTGTGAGGTTTTCTAGATAGTGGGCCACTCAGTTACCAATTTTAGATTTCTACAAAAGAAGGTCATTGTTCTTAATTCCCCTAAATGGAGTGATGCCAACAAGAATAAATGATCAAAAAATGATCACGTCGAAAAGACATGAGTCAATATGATCAAGTTGGTCCTTCACAGTTCTATATGAGGATTCAATCAGTTTTTTCTACTGAAAATCATGAAGAGATCCAATCTGTTATCATAGAAATTGATCAGCCTAGACCATCAACTAGAAAGTAGTCATTGGCAGATATAGTTGAAGAAGAGGATGCTGAAGATGTTGTTAAACATGTGGATTCTGAGATATCGAATGACATCATCAATCATGTAATGAAATTGTAACATGAAATGGTAGATGAATTCATTTCTCTGAAATTTTTTAATGATATATGCAACCTAGAATGATCATTAAAATAGGATCATAATCCAATTTATGAATCACATAAGTCCCACCTCACTTGAAATATTCAAATAGTGATGTTGTCAATACTACTCATTCTGGACAAAACCCCCTGGGAACTTCATTAGCAATTAATAAACCAACATCAATCATAGTTTTTGGTTCTAGAAAGATTACAGAACTTGCAGGGAAATTAATTCATAGAATCATTGACACTACTTTGAATTCATAGACAGAGTACATATTGGAATGAAATTCAATGGAACTGAATCTACTTGTAACAAGGAACCTTCTAATATAGTTATTTTTCATTTGGATAGATCTGATCTTATTGGAGGTAGTAAAGAGAGAATTGATTTTAATATCTATTTTAATTAGGTCACTTGGATCAATATGGGGAAAATGGAACTGCATCTAAAAGGAAAAGTTTTGCTAAACAACATAGTTGATGTCTCTGATCTATTAGAAGGCTTCACATCTCCAAAAAATAAGGTTGGATGGCGACCCAAGACACAAGAGCTTAAAAATATTTGGGGTCCCAGCCTAGTAGTTTGTTTCATATAATGATGTTATTTTTGAATTTTCAAGGCCTTGAAAATATGGAAACCACTAGATCCATTCAGATGTTCATCCAAAAACACAAAACCGTTATTATAAGCCTATATGTGCCTAAATAGATCATCCTTCCTAATATTTCAAACTTACAGAAGATTTGATTCCCTTTAATTGAAAACAGAAGGTGATAAATTTATGTCCATAGGCATTGGGTTTTGGTTCATTCTTCTCTGACCAGTACCTCTACGGTTTTTTCATGTGATCAGCATGTCACCTTCTCATCTAATTACCTTGGCTCAGATTTTGTTTGTACATTCATATATTCAAATAATATTTATCGGGATCGTAGGAACATACGTTTAGAAACTGGATCCTTAAAATCTAGTATCTCTAGACCCTGGATCATATTAGGGTATTTTAATGCCATCCTTAATCTGGATGAAAAAATTGGAGCTATCAGTAACTCCATTTCTTCAAGAGAATTCAGAGCCTACATAGACCAAAATGACATGGTTATGGTCAAACATGGATGGTTCCAAATATAATGGGAATAGGAGGAACCTTAATAGTTATGTTTACAGAAAAATTGAAAGGGATTTCATTAATTTTGATTCTCTACATTCATGGGAATCTATATCATGTTCCTCCCATGCAAGACATAATTCTGATCATTACCCAATTCTGGTGGGCCATGCTGATAAATAGCCTAAGCGCCCTGTCCATTTTAGGTTCAATAAGGCCTAGGTCACTCAACCAGACTGCAAGGTCATTGTACAAATCACCAGGGACTCTGCGAATTGTAGGAATGATACATTTTCTTATATCACTAAGCTCAAAATCCTCCAAAGGAATCTGAATTTCTAGAGAAAGGATAGATTTATCTCCCTACATTTAGATATTTCTTCTCGTGAGGCATCTATTCAGAATATTCAAGAGATATATTTGAATAATGATTTCTTTAATGGGTGCTTGGATGAATCTGAGTTAATCATCAAGCTAAAAAATCATCTCAAACATAAGGATGCCTTAAAAAGGGATTACTTCACGGATAAATGGTTAAAGGATGGTTATTATAATTTGAATACATTTAATGCTCTTCAGAAAATACAAAAGATCTCTAATCCCCGTTACGTGATCAAAAAATTGGGATAATTTAATTGATAATAGAAAGGATCAAAAGGAGAACATCATCCCTTAATTCAAGGAGCTCATCAATGGGACACATTCAAATATTAATCCTTTGGATCGTTTGGTTTCAATTCTTTTGAATCAAGAGAATAAATTCAACTGTATTGCTACTCCTCTTATACAGGGAATCAAGGAGGCTGTTTTCAGCCCCAATTATGAGAGTTCTCCTGGTACGAATGGATTTGGAAATTTATTCATTCAATATTTTTGGGATATAATTAATAAAGATGTCTATAGGTTGGTTAATCATTTTATTAATGGTGGGATCCTTCTCAGTGGATTGAATTCTCAGTTCCTTTCACTTATTTTGAATATGGAGAATGAAAATTAAATTCATTTATTCTGGCCAGTATCTATAGTCAAAAATTCATTGAAAATTAGTTGAAAAATTATTGCTATCCGGTTATCACACATTGCATGCAAGATTGTATCTACCAATAAGTTTGGCTTCATCAAGGGGATATCGGTTCTAGACTGCCTTATAAATACCGAGGACTGTGTGTATCTTTAAAAATTCCCATCAAAGGTGGTAACTTTTCCCTCATGCTGGACATCAGGGAGGATTTTGACATATTTTATTGGAGCATCATATGCATGATCCTTTCCATGTATGGATTTGATGATGTTATCATTACTTAGATCACACATATTTTTAGCTGGACTCACTTTTTAGTTATTATTATTGTATTTTCTAAAGGATACATTGATTGTTAAATAGGTATAAGGAAGGATGATCCTTGTTCCACAATCATTTTCTCCAGTACTGAATATTACCTCAGTAGGTTCCTATCTATCATGGCTGGCTATTGAATATTGAAAACCATTCATGTTTGAAGAGGGTTGTTTTCTCAATTTCATATATATACACTGATGAAATTATCCTATTCACTCAAAAGGGAAAAATGACATATCATGAACATCAACAAATCCCTTTCTCTCTTTGATATGGTCTCGATCAAGAGGATAGTTAGAGAAAGTCCATTGTGTATATTGGGAGGAATTTCTCATCCACTAGGAAGAATGAAATCATAAGAGAGCTCGGTATTCTTGAAGGAGCTATTCAATTTATCTACTTGGGGGTGCCTTTGTTTTGGGGGAGACTGATTGCTTTCTATTTTTCTAGCATTGTTGGTTTGATTCGAAGACAACTTTCCTCCTAGAATGGTAAATTTGTATCCATTTCTGGTACAGTGTGTCTTGTAAATTCGAACAATATCTATTAATTTGTCCACTCATTCATTGTTTACAAGTGGTAGATTTATTTGACAAAGAACATAAAGTACACTATCAATAACCTCATTTGGAATGGATGTATCGCTGAAAAGAGGCTTTCAATGATCCCCTAGAATTCAGTGAGAAAGCATTATGATGATGGGGGATTTGGTATCTGGAATTGGTGTTGTTTTATTTATTCTATTCTTGATGGCCTTATATAGAGACTTGTCAATATAAAATATGAAGCTATATCTTTTCATAGAGGCAGATCTATTCACAGACTCAAATTAGGCAATATAAATTTAATTAATTCTTCTGATTAGGCATTATTAAAGAATATAATTTCCTTAATTGATGCAGATTCTCATTGGCTGGTTTCAAAGGAATAATATCTTTCTTTTTGGAATTTTAATTGCACTAGAATTCACTTGGAATACTTGGCTCTTTGTGATAATTATAACCTTGACATTGATCTATCAATTAATGACCAAATTGGATGCATCGAAGATCATTCAAATCAAGTTATCTATTTTATAAGGAAGTAATTATTTTCTTAAATGGGGGCTTCAGGGCATGGGAGTTGGACTCTAATGGGATACTACCCTCTAAATGATTTTATAAGAAAAATATTGGAAATTTGTCTAGTTTTTAGTCGATGGGTAACATGAATAAGGGATTCCTAAAACCATCTCGGGCAAACTTTTCTGGGAGATTCGTACACATGAGGCTTCCAACGGATGATCATATTAAAAAATATAGGATTTCCCTTTATTCAAGGTGTGTAATGTGTCATCAAAAAAGCGAATACATCAAGCATATCTCTATCAGTTTTTTGGAAACTTCAGAAAAGTTGGTGGTTGTCTCTAGTTTTTCTGAAGACCACCTAAAGTGGATGAATTCAATGACTGAATTTATGATGAGTTGGCAGGATATTAATCTCTCAGCACATATCTTATCTATTTTTCATAGTTCTTTTGTGGAGGATAACTCAATTATTTTTAATTCTAGAAATAAAATCATTCATTACCAGCATGATTTTTCAGTATTTTATGTTATTCCATGATTCCTTAATTCAATCAGTGAGGCTGTCTTCCCGAATGGTATATACTGTAGGAATTACATTCATGATATGTCCATCCTCAATAGGGTGGGTGTCAAGGGAAATTGTCCTCCACCTCTTGTCATAATTGATGTTCAATAGAAGGAACCCTTTAATGTCTAGTTCAAGGTGAATTCATAAGGTGCTTCGTGTTGTAATCTGGGAGACTCAAGCATTGGTGTGGTTTTTAGGGATCAGAAAGGGTGTGTTATTGGTAGTCTTTATGGTTTGTGTGGATTTTACTCTACTCTTGATGCCGAGATTTGTGGATTTATTGAGGTAGTTGAACATGATGAATGAAGGGGCTAGAATAATCTATGTAATGAATGTGATTCCACACAATTGGTGTTAGCTCTCATGACAGGTTCTCTTCATCTTTTGTGGAAGCTAACTAATCGTTGGATAAAATGTTTTGATCTCCAATATTCAAAGGAGCATATTATTTCTCACACCTATAAAGAATAAAATTCTTTGTCATATGTTCTTGCAAAAAAAGGTTTTAGTGGAGCTAATCATTATTGGGGGGATAATGCGATAAGTAATATTTTTCCCATCATGAGGAGGGATTAATGTAAATCGTCTTTTTTAAGCCTAGTTTATGTTATAATTTTTCCTAAAAAAGTTATATTTCTTTTATGGGTAATGTCTCAGTCATTCATAAAGGAAATATTTTTTTGAGACATGCTTCATTTAATACTCTTATTTGTGTCCATATGATACATTTTCATCCCTGTAGAAATATTATATCACCAATCCCATCATAAAAATTGTATTTACTTTTCCATGTAATGTTGTTCCATGGGTTTATGATTCCAAAGTGACCATGGCGTTTAAGGTTATTGTTTATAACTAATTTTTTTTCGAGATATTATATGTTAAATTTCTAGTGAGGGGAATTATATAATATTTATATTTAAAACCCCATATGATTTCAAATAATAAGGTTATTTCTAGTTTTCTATTTTTTCCAATACATTTTCGACTATATGAAAATTTAAATGAGAAAGAAATTTTCTTATGAAAATACCATATTATGTAGACCATTGTCTTTGATATGTTTATGTTGTATTTTTGTAACTCAATTTTTTTTAGAGAATTGTTTACTAATTAATTTAATGTTTCAAAATTGTCATTTTCATCACCTTTTATTTCAGTTTTTATGTTTTTAAATTAATTATTTAAATTTTTTTGAACATATTATTTTTTGAATTTTTACAAAAGTGTGACAATAATTTTATCTTTCATCATATACAACATGGTAGTGTTTTCTCACAATAATGTCGTTCATTATTAATTAATTTTCTATTAAATGATTTTATGGATTCCAAATTGAAGTTATCTTTGAGTTATTTTATTAATGTATATTATTTTTTATATTTCTAATAGATAATGGATGTTTTAAATTTAATTTTCATTGAAAAATTTAATATCTTTTATAAGATAGATTTTACATCCATGTGATCATCCTCTATGTGTGTTTTAATTCACTAAGGATATGATCATATGATAGAGTCATTTTTACTTCTCATTATGGATGATGATGATTCTGTTTTATGGATCATTCTATTAATTATGGCAATTTCCTATTTTTAAATTATATTATTATAAAATAATTAATAAAGCAATTACTTTTCTATTGGTTTTAATATAAAGACTGTTTCATTATATTTTTCACACATATGTATTGTTTTCATTATCAGGTGGGTTGTATTGGAATTATATATCCCTACAATTCATTATGTAAATGTTTATATCTCATGATATATATATTTTATTCATGATCTTAATTTCATGAATGAAACATTTGTCATAAACCAGTTCATATTATGACATGATTATAATGGTATGTGTATACCTAGTATCAAGCCCATAATTATTTATAGGGACCTTCTTAAATATCCAATAAATGATGAGTTGATCTATTGGTTCCTATACAAGTTTATAATTATATAATTTCATATGCTTCCTCATCTTGCATGTTCTTATGTTATATACATGTGTTACAATCTATGGAACAATATAGGAGTTTCATGAATACACACATGTCAGTTGTCATGTTAATACCCATATGTCCTAATAATTATTTATGACCATGACTGATTAGGTATGATTTTTTTATGTTATGATGATATTTTTGTAACTTATTTTAGACAAATTTTTCAGTTAAGATCATTGATTGATATATACAATGATTACCTTTATTAGCCATTTGAGTTCACCCCTTATTATATTTCTACATTACTCATGTTTTAAAAATGTTAATTAATTGGGATAATCCGAGTAGGGTAATGGACATGGATATTTCTTCGAAGATAATAAAGTACATTCGGGAACAAAAGTTGGTTAATTAAGATTCCTCCAAACACACTAAAACATTGCATCACTTCATCCAATATTATTTTGAGATTATTTTCATCTTAATCTAAAATGTCATAAAATTTATATAATTAATGAATCAAGAAATTTTTTTTCATAAAAAAATTTACTTTTATATTTATTAATATTTTAAAACTTCTTAATAAAATAATAAATATAATTACTTATATAGGATAACATCATAATGATTTGTTATGGGACATATTTTATGGTTTCCTAGAAATTATATACATTTGTGTATTAGAAAAAGTGGGTAAGAGAACTATAAAATATTCATATAGGGGTAATAACCCAGAAATGGTTTGTTAGATATTAACATGATTATTACATGGTGAAATAAAAAATATCCAAAATTAAAAACATGTTATGAAATTCATGAGGGATATGATTTATATAATTCACATTATAACTAAAACCCATTGTGTTTAATGGAATAATATAATATCTAAAAAATATTATAAAATAATTTTATTTTTTCATACTAATATATCATGGGTTGATAATATAATGTCATAATTTTGAACATAATTGTGATTATTTACATTATAATATGATTATTTACTTGTAATATTATTTCAAGATTATCATGATAACCATTAATGTTTTATTATGTTATTTTTGATAGAATTATGATGTTGAGGTGGTGTTTAGTAAGCTCAAGTGTTGATGATTCTTATTTTATATTTTTCATATAAATCCATTAGTTTCATGAAAATACTCAATGAATGTGTATTCATATACTCAATGATAAAATTTTTAGTTTTAAGTGTCAAATCCTATTGGAATAATAATTTAATAAAATGTATATATCTCTTTTAAAAAATAAATTTGTTATAATTTACATATTATAAACATTTTTATTTTTCCTATATATTTCATTGATGTGGTTTTGTGAATGCATTAGATTTCATTATATATATCTCTAATCAATTTCAATGGAAGGGAAGTCACATCTAAATTTTTGAGTCAACTTCTTATCGGCAATGTTTGTAATGAGGAATATGAAAATCCCATGGTAGGTACTACAATTATGTGGACATTACTACCAACTCATGATGGGAATGTTTTTCAGATGGTTTCATTGAAGCAAAATATTTCAGATAACCAAATTATTATGGAATATATAGTTGTATTTCATGAATATTTTTCTAGTATTTATATGAATCACTGTGTTTACTTTTCAATAAAATTCATACATATTTCTAAATCAATTTCAAGGATATATTATAACAATTTGGAAACGAAAAAGCATGAATTTAATTACAAAACACCATTATAATATGCTAAATAGTTTCATATTCCTTACTCAATCACCATGGGGTTCACCCATTGTTCTTGTTAAGAATAATGATGGATCATTGTGTCATTGAATAAATAAATAGAAATAAAATAATATACATATGAACTAAAAAAATTCTTTACAATGTATTTATGACATATTTTTATCAATTATAATGTGATCAATACGTCTATATGATTGAACATAATAATAAAATTCATTAGTTGAGGTTCAAATGTTATGATATCCCAATGAAATACATTAATAAAAGTTAGTCAAATATTGAATTTATTGTGATTCCATTTGTCATGGAAATATCCCTTATAGATTTATTGAAATAATTAATAGTTACTCTAAATTTTACCTTAATCAATTTGATGTTTTATTTATTGATGATATTCTCATATATTCATATATAAATGCATATCATGAATATCATTTTGGATTATTCGAAAAAACTATAGTATGGATAAGTTGAATTTCAAATATGAAAATTATGAATTTTGGGAACATAATATTTCATTCATGGATCATATAATCTCAATAATCGGTTTATCAATAGACCCTTAAATGATAGATGTTATTGTGAAATTGTTTAGTCCAACTATGTTGATAGAGATCTATATTTTTCTTCGGATGGATTGATTCTACTAATTCATTGTGAGAAACTCAACATATATATCTAATTAAGTATCCAGGTTCATATGGAACTGATTCTTGTTAATTTTAATAGATGAATGTGAGAAAAAAATAATGTATATGATGATAATGTTGGTATGAATAGTTTTACTCACACTACCCTAAATTGGTTAATAATATGGGATATTTAGAGTTGTATAAATCAAGGGACCGTGATTTTTCCTCATGTCGAATGACATGGTGAGAGATTATTCCCTATGACATTTTACAATCTTAATAAAATTTACATGACTCGTGATTTCCAAATGGGATCAGATATATTTCATTGATGATATAGAGACATTATCTATATGATAAATGGTGCTATATATATACATAATGGTATTTTTATAAACTAGATAATTTTTTTGTGTTGATCAATGATAATAATTCCTCATTTCATTTCCGTCATTGGAAGTAGAACAAGAATTTTAATTTAGTCAGTTGGATAGACTTTACTATTTCTTCCATTAAGAGTATTGAAAAAGATCAATTAAATATGTATTTATAAAAAATGGTTCTCGAAAAAATTATTAATGGTGATATATTATATCATTCTTAGATAAATATTTAACAATATATCCATGTATTTATTAAAGTGGATCATATGGGGAATGTAAAAATACACCAGAATGTGATAATTGTTTTGATTTTGAACCTAATTTTTGATAGAATATTAGGGTTCAATAACCATGATTGTTTCATTCAAATAATACATTTCAATGTGTCATTGGATAAATATCATAGTTCCTCAATCAATATTCATCATATATGTAAAAAATATATTGATATCTTAAAGTGAATTTTTTGTTTGAAATCATGGAGTGGGATATTAAAGAGTATGTATCTAATTTCTTGGTATTCAAATAAATTATTGTCGAGAGCCTGATATCTTTGGGGATATTATAATTGTTAACCATTCCATTATTTAAATGTTAAATCAACAAAATTGTTTACTTCATCAGACACCCAAAAAAATTCAATAGAAATAATAACATTTGGGTTGTTGTTCATCTCCATAAAACATAATGTTATTTCCTTAAAACACGATATGATTTATTTCTTGATATGAATTATATTATATATATTATCCTATTAGTAATGTTTTCTGGAGTGCTAAATTAAATCTTAGTTCATCAAGATCAATACTTACCTACATTTTTTTATTATTAATTGACATGCATTGAATATATAGTTGAACAATAACACTACACATCATCATCAAAGAAAAAGTAAATTTCAATGGAAAATTTAAATCCTCTAAGATATTCTAGGTTCTATATAAATTTTTTTAATGGTGTTTAGGATTGATAGCTTACCATGTTTTATTTTATTACAATAATAGATTTTACCAAAGTAATCATATATCTACTTGTTAGGAACTATATTCAATTATGTGTATACCTATAACATTTTGAGATGATGTTAGAGAATGAATGGTATTGTGACTTGAGATTGCATTAGAAATGAACGGGAAATTTATAGGAACTAGACATCATATCACAGTGACACATAGATGATAGAAATATGATTCTGAAATCGTTGAGGAGATAAAGAGTATTATTTTGGTGATAATTTATTACTTCAAATGTCTCTATGAATTAAATTTAATGATTTTTATGGAAGGAGATGTTGATCCCAAAAAACCATTGTCCATTCATGATACAGAACAAGTAAGGGATATATCTTATCACTCTATGCTTCCATTGAACCCCCCTTAAGATTATGATGTGTTATATGTGTCTAATTTTAATTTGTTAATACAATATCATTAACATGTAATGAAATCCTAGTTTGTAACATTAGAGTATGAACATCATTATGTTAGGAATCATTAAAAACATCCAGATAAAATATTAGTGTGTGACAATAAACATTTCAAAATTTTATAAATTCCTTTAGAATTAACATTCCTACATTCCTAATTATATTTCGGGTTTAGTGTTTCAAAAAATTCTTATATAATTCATACATATGAACCAAAAAACATAAAAAATGGGTAAAACTAAGTCAATATCAATTTCATCCATCATATAATTTTTTTATTATAAACATGAAATATTTTCAATAAGAGTATTCACAACATTATTCAATGATTCTCCTTTTATCTTAACTATACTTAAAACCAATGTAAAAAAATTTAAAACATTTTATGAGCTAAAAATCTCAGAATGGGACAAAAAAATGAGAGAAACCATTATTCTAGGAATATTAATAAACATATAAAATAATTTTCACAATGACATCCTTCTCACTCAAAAATTTTCATATAGTTGCTTTGTGAAAAAAATAGATTTCATAAAAACATAGAAAACATAAATAATACCACAAGGGAAATATGGACCATTAATTACCCAATATTTTAACCCTTGTGGATAAGATATGATTTTTATCCATAATTTATATCTTATAATGTAACTTTTATGGCTAATTTATATTGTAACCCATAGAGAAACCTTATGGTGTAACCATCGTAATTACACTTTGAGTAACAATATGGTTGACCTCAAACATAAACATACATACATAATTAGTGGGAGATATATGTAACACCATTCATCATAATAAATACCAAAAAAAAAATAATGATAAAATATTAATAATTTCATAATAAAATTCTTTTTGAATTTTGATAAAATACAAATTTTAATATAGTATTTATAAATAAATTTACCTTATAAATATTAGATAAATGATGTGATAATAAGAAAAAAAGAATGTAATATATGTATAAAATGTAAATCTATATAATAAATCATAATATAATCAAAAATAACTTCACTAAAAATATTAGTACAACATTATCAATGAAGTATATTGTTAACCTAATGAATAGAAATTGGTTTAGAAATTCTCTTACCTCATGTCGGTCTTACATAAAAAATATTAATAACAACATCATAATGGTTTAATGAGTGTTATTAATATGTTACCGAACCATATTCATATTTTATGTTATATATATTATATTCATATAACATATTTCCACCCATTTTATAATAATATTTAGTTGTTTTATTGTTATAGGTACATTTATTCCATGTTTCTATGGTTGGTATGTTATTTATTTTCATGTATAATGGAAGAAAAACTCCAAAATTAGAATGAAATTATTTCAATATGTTTCCATAATTCTTAATGATACAATATAAAATTTCATTACATTATTATTGAAAATGATTTAATTTATTTTTGCAGGTTTTATGATCATCACAAACTAATATCATTTTATTCAATATAATGTTTATATATTCATTAAATAAATTAAATAAAATATAATATGTGTAATAAAATGTTATTTAACAATAATAAAATTTTATTAAATGATGTGGAGGTGCTAATGAAAAATGAAGGTGTCTCGTCCAAGATGGATGTAAATCGACACATAATAGAAGATGTTCTCATCTTTTGAATAAAATGTAGATGACAAAAAATTTTATGATGAATTTTTCCATTAAAATGATAAATTTATAGTATATATAATATAATTGAGATTTAATACCTCTTATATAAGGGTATGTGAAAAATTTAAAACTAAATAAAAATAGGTGAAAATAAAATAAAATAATATAAAATTGGACTTTACCACTAGAATTATTCTTCGTAAGAACCTCCTCAAGGACCATGTATTTTGACTTTTGGTGAGAACATACGGTCTTGGATGTAGGGAACAGACTATGGAATGTAATTTATATTAAATAAAAAAACTACAAATTTTTGAGTTGTGATGAGATGAATTGGTGAGAGGTTGTGTTTTAGTGGAGTGGAGGGGTGTTTTCTCATTATTATATTCATTAGTTTATTTGTTGGATCTTGACTATGAATAGTTAGATTATTATAACTAAATATTTTTAAGTAATTAATTTGGTTTCTATATTATTATTCCAATATCAATGATGACTCAATAAATAGTGTATTTAACATATAATGTATATATACCATAAATTAACATATTTAATTATTCACCAAAAAATCAAGTATTTTAGAAAAATACCAAAAATATAGCCTATCATTAATTAAATGTGTGGAATAAATTAATGAAATCCATTTTTAGAAAATAATTTTATTATATATTAGAAATTTTATATTTAAATTAAATCATCATTTATTCAAAAAATAACAGTTTTAATATTATATGTAAATTTATGAAATTTTGAAAACTTTATTATGTCCTACTAAAATTATCTACTAATCATAAGAAAAAACATATTTATTTACAAATAAATTTTAAGATAATAAATTTTATTTTATATTTTTATATTCATTATAAAATTGTATATAAAAATTTATGACCTACCAAAATAACATCACTTATTTTATCATTTTAAATATTTATTTACAAATTCCATTAAATAAATATAACATATAGTTACTTATAAGTTACATATATTTTTTATATAATTTAATAGATGATTTTAGATTCATATTGTATTTATTTGTATTCCAAATGTTCATGTTACTATTCCTAATGTCGAGTTACTATTACATCGGTTTGAATTACATAATTTCTATTAATTTCATTTATTTCATAACATAATTATAATGAATTAAACTATTTGATTACCAAAGGAAAAAAATTATATAAGTATCATCTCCACATTCAAGATAATATTTCCCATCATTTTTTATTTACTAATTAAAAAAGCGAGGAATCATTTCCCTCATATCATTTTCAATATCACATGATTATTTTTCGACCATGTGGTTTCTCCATAAATCCTTAACCTATTGAATTAAATTATTAATAAATACTATTTCTCAAGGATAAAAAATTTGGATAGATTTATTTTTATAATAATGGTTCTTTTTCAGCAAAACTACATCTGGGTTGAAATCAAGAGATGAATTTGGCACATACTTTCTCAACATTGAAACCTGAAAGACATTGTGTTCTTTATATTAACTCAGATGAAATGATACTCGGTAGATGAATGGTACATATTTATCCTAGATTTCAAAAATTCTAATAAACCATGGACTTGTATTTACATTCATAACAAAATGTATAACACCATTCCTTGGTGAGATTCTAATAAAAACATGACCACCTATCTTGAAAGAAAATTATCCTTCATTTATCTACATAACTTTGCTTCCTACTCGGATGTGTACTCGTGTTTTTTAGGATCATATTCACTTTATCATCTTGTTAATCAATTAATTATATTCTCATATACGTCGTTTCCATACCTTCCTTCCAAAATGATGGAGTTCAAACCAAATTTTTATATAATACGTAAAATATTTCCATCTGTATACTAGATTTAAAACTATTATTATAAGAAAACACACCTAAAAAAGTATATTGATCCCAACATCATTTGTAAAAATATTTTCAATATCGTATAATATTATACATTTTCTAATTTGTTCTCTCATTCAATATACCATATTATGGGTCAAATATAGATCTGAAATTTTATTTTTTGACTAATGACATCTGAAGACCATTCTAAAAGTTATAAGTAATCTTGGGATCAGGGTTAGATACAATGGAAATATGAACTCCATGTGACATGACAATTTACTTCAGGCATATTTGATGAATATGTTCCAAATACATTATATCTTTAATAGAAAGGAAATATTTAGATATACTAAGTTGGTGACCAAATAACCAAAATTGATATTTTAATACTATAATTATTTTGTAGTCCCACCAAGAATTTCAAGTATATATTTTCAAATGTCCAAACTAAAACTAGAAAAGATAGAATTATCCCTTTCTATGTATTATCTCTAAATTAATATATTAAAAAATCATAAATTTCATTATAAAATCAGCAATATCAGTTTTTATTCTAGGCCCCTGTAATAGTCCCAAAGTCTATCTACATGTTTCTGAGGGTAGTTTGATCTAAAAATGGAGAAAAATATTATTAACATAACAACTCTTTAATATATAATGAATCCTAGGGAACACATAATCACTTATTAAATCTCAGAACACAATATTATTCAATATTAAATTCTGGTAACAAACACTTTTCACCAATTCTACATTTGTTAACTCATTTTATTCCTTCTTCTCTTACATAATTCTATCAGAAAGTGGTTCGTGAATTGAAACTGGAAGAAAAAATAAGTAATTTACTACACCATCAACATGAAAGGAAATTTTTTTCAAATCAATAAACAATGGGGAATATTCCAAAAGAAACATTGTTAATGATGCATGTTGTTTCCAAATTACAGAATCCCCCACACTTTTTCCCTTTCTGTTATAATAATTACTCATGATATAATAATACTTTATCAGTTTATGAAATGTTCTCAGACTCATGATTAATTACTTCTAATTGAGTATATACATTAGGCATTTATGGTCAGTATATATTTTTTATTTGTCTCTTAAAAAATGATTCCACTAAATGTTAAAGTAGAGACCCACATATGCTAATTAACAATCTTGTGGCTGTTAATTTAATACATTAGGTATTATTTTTCAAGATGTAAAATCAATTACCATATAATTATTCATAAAAAAACTACCATGTTCCTTCAATATATCATCGCAATAGATGGAAAATTCATCATTTATGGATGGCAGTGAAAAAACTAAAGTATTCACCAATCCCTTTTTCAGATCCAGAAAAAAATCATCATTTTCATCTATACAATTACATTTAACCGCTTTTTATATTAACATTGTTATTTTTCATGATAAACATGAAATGTTTTTGACAAACTATCATTAATAACCTACTAATACAAGGAAAATATAAATTCATGTAACATTTTTAGGTATTTTTCATTTATTAGCAATTTTCTCTTGGAAGGATCCACCGTTATTTCTTTCTTATTTACAATATTCCCAAGAAAAAATATTTTGAAAAAAAATAACATTTCCTAAATTTTCAATATAACCTCATTCATTTAAGAGTTTCCAAGAAAAACATAATATGTTTTTCACGGTCATTATAAGAATTTGTAAATAATAGATTATAATATGTCAAAAATATCTCCAATTATTTAGGTAATATTATATTAATATGTTCCATAATAGATCATGATCATTTTGCATGCCAATGGAATAACAAAAAACTCATAATGGAAATATCTAGTACAAAATAATATTTTGGAATTTCATCCTCCTTCAGCTTTATCTAATGATATTAGGATGTCATGTCATTCATGGAAAAATCCTAAACTCCTTGGATCAGATAAATCAAGTCATTGGTATGAGTAAAAGAACACTTATTTATAAAATTAATTTTATTCAATGATATATAAATAATATAAATCCTTAGGAAACCAATTTTATTTAAAAAAAATATCACACTAGGGAGATGTGCTAGGATGAATGAAACCCATATCAAAAAAGTCTTGTAAGTATATCATTCAATTCTATTTGTTCAACAAGGGCTATTTGATAAAAGGATTTTTAACTAATATTATCATTATGAACAAATTCATTAGTAAATTGTACTCCTAGATCACGTATAACAATGAGAAACTCTATAGAAAAAACATACTTGTATTAATTTACCATTGACCCATTATTAACATGAATAATTCCCCTCTTTTCAACAATATAAGAATCCTAAAATTAATTTACATCTTTTAACAATTTCTCAACATCCTGATATGTTATAAATTTTATGCCTTCATTATTTCATACAAAATAAAATTATTTCTAAAAAACAATTTATTTTCTCTATAATCAATATTTTCATCATAGATAGAAATCAAATCAATACATATAATAACATTAAACTCCACTTTGTGATGGAACTAACAGTGTTATAAAGTAATTTCATTCCACATAAAACAATAGGAATATTCATATAATTAGTTTTTTCTATAATATATCCCATAGGTGTTTTAACCATATGTTTTTTTCTCATTTCATGACTTGAAATTTCAAATTTACCCTAAAATTTCTCATAATTAAATTAATGTTTATACGTTGTATCAAACAACATAGTAGAAAAATATGAGTAAACAATCAAGGTTTCTTGTACTACTTCGATAGACTGCCCATCATATACTAACGTAGACACAACATATATCTATTCCCCTTTCTACATATAATAGAACTACATTAAACCATTGAGATATTTCTTGGGGTAGGTATTTTCCTAACGACCTATCCCACCACATTCAAAATACATTATTGTTATCCTTTCATAATTAAAATTAAGATCATTTTCACGATAATATTGGGCCATATTTCCGAACATACCACATCACAATTACATCCCGGTACTACTATGTCATTCAATAGTTTTATTTATTTCACAAATTTCACAAACTAGAAACAAGACTTTCTTACCTCCATATTTCACTAATTGATTCTATCCAATTGTCTAACATCATAATATTTTGTTTTCATTATTTTAAAAGTGAATTTCATCCTTAGAAAACTATAGTTAAACCCTGTTATCACATCAAACATTTTTTTCATAACATTTTAATTCATGGGAGACCAAATCCATTCCGTATCATAGCATCAATCTAGAGAAAAAATAACTGATTTTTCTATCAAGATCCCAAATATGTGTTGGAAAAAAGTTTTCTAATTAGTTAAAATTTTCATTATACATGGCCACTAAGTCCTCCTTATTTTGATTAAATTTTCATAATTTATTTTCCATACTATGGAATCTTACCTTAATATGATTTTTTTAGATGAATTTGTTTAAAATTTTATCAATTCCAAGGAATAAACATCATTTTTATCCTTGATATTCATTAACATTAACCACTATTAGTAACCTTCACCTTTAAATCAATAATTTTAAATACTATAATTTTCACTATATTAATTCCCCATAACATAAAATATGTTTTTGAAGCACTTCTTCCATAATTTAGTTGGGACTGGGTCAAAGGATCAACTAAATGGAGGAGGATGTTCCCTCATAAAATGTCCCATTGTCATCATATTCCATTGTGGTAGATCTGGATGTTCACATTCATAGATCCGGATATCATTTATAAACTTATTCAACTATATCATTACTATCACAAAATATTTGGTTCCAATTCCTACCATACTAGGTTGGAGATTCCAAAAGATATCATCCTATCGGTTCCTCCCAACTTAATATTCGATGTTTCATCTGTGGAAAAAAATTCAAAATAAAAATATCTTATATGGTGTAACATATTAATCATTAAATGATATTTTATTTAAATAAAACCCAGAAGAGAAAAATAAACTATGGTATTTTATTGACATCTTTTTAGACTATAAAATTATCTAAAACATGCTATGATAACCACTATAAGGACTAAAACATGAACAATTTAAAATCATATAAATTCCATTAGAATTCACAAAAATGCATTCCCAATGATATTTTAACATTACAGTTTTATAAAATAAAGACATGAATCAAAAATATCATCAAAATATAATACTATGTGGTTAATTCAAAAATAATCCCATTTCATCCATAATACTAAATTATTTAATAAAAACATGAAATCCTTTCTTGAAAAATCATTACAACATTCATCCTGGCATTTACATTTCTCTTACACGTCCTTAAATATTGTAAAAAATATATTAAAAAATGGGATGAGAAAAAAATACATGTATGTTATATTAAAAGAAGGATTGAAATTGTTAGTGAATGAATAAAAACAAACATTTGATATCATTTTCACAAATACATACTTCTCAAAAATACATCTCATATAATTACTTTGTGAAAAGGAAAAATTCCAATAAAATATAAGACACAAAAATAATACCATAAAGTTAACAGAGCTAATTAATCAGTTAATATTTTGACCCAGATGGGTACCAAATTATTTTTAATCCTTATAACTTAATTATAATGTAACCCTTGGTACAACATTAAAATTTATCCCCAAAAGGTAATTTATTTTGTAACCATCGATGCTAAACATAAAGTTACCAAACGGTCGACCTATAACATAATAATTCCCTATTAATTTGAGGGAGATATAGGTTTTATCCATCACCATAATCAATTCTCAAAAACCATTATCATAATATAATAATACAATGCTAAAATCATTCCTTTTTAATTTTGAAAAAATATATATTTAAAAGAATATTTTTAAAGAAAAGTCCCTTCAAAATATCGGGTATTTGAAATTTGAATTGATAAAAACAATGGAATATGTGTATATATAGTAAATAAAAATAATACAATTAAATATAATAAAAAATAATTTAAAAAATTAATATTACCACATAATCAATGAAGCGGATGGTTAACCTAATGAATGTAAACTGAGTTAATAATCCCCTTACCTCGATTTCGTCTTACATAAAGCACATATAAAATGATAGTATTGTGATTCAAAGTGTTTTAATAATATAATAAATAACAATATTGTAAACAATAATTACTCATATGATATTCTTATAAGTTTATTACACCTAATTATAAATAATGATTTATTATTTTCATCGTATATTGTGCATTTATTTCATTTTTTCCGATGTTTTCTTACAATGGATTTTCATCTAGAAGGAAGGAAAACACCAAAAGTGGAATGAAATTGTGTTAATATATTTTTTAATATTTAAATGAGACATTATGAAATTTTTTCTATTATGAGGATGAATCAATACATAAAACATTTATGAAAATGATTTAATTTATTTTTTTAGTTCTTTATCACTAAGAACTTATATCATTTTTTCAATAACTTGCTAATATGTTGGTACCATAACATTAATAAATTTATAAAATGTATAATAAAATATCATTTGATAATTACATTGGTTTTATTACCATCCATTATGGTTCTATTGAAAAATATATTTTGGCATCCATGATGGATGAAAATCAACTCATCACAAATAACATTCTCATTTCTAGAAAAAATAGTAGTGGGGATAAATTTTGAGGTTGTATTTTTTTGTTAACATGATAAAATTACACTATATATAAGATAATGGAGTTTTCATTCAACATTTATATTGTTAGTTTATTATAGTACATGAAAATAAAAATAATTCAAAATAAAATAAAATAATATGATAGAGGATTTTTCCTCTTGAATTCTCTTCCTTGAGAACCTTTTTAAGGCCCTTGTTTTTTGACTTTAAGTGATACTATAAGATCATGGATGTTGGGGAGAGTCTATGGATGTTAATTGGATATAAATAAAATATTTAAAATGCTTTTTTATTGGAGGATAAGAGGTGGTGAGGGGTGGTATATATAGTGGAGAACATGGGAGTTCTCTGATTATTATATTATTTGTTTGTTATTTTGGCTCAAAGCTATAACTAGTTTGAAAATAAAACTATATTTATTAAAATTATTAAGGGGGATTCTAGAATATGGTTCTTACATCATAGATGACTCATGAAATAGTTTATTTAAACACTAATGTATATATACCATAAATTACCATATTTTAAACTTCACAAATATTCATGTATTTTTTTATCCAATCAATTTACCTGAAACTTTTTTTTTGAAATTTTGAATTAAAATACGAGTTTCATTTTCTGAATATAATTTTATTTATGTGATGAATTTAATTTTTAATTAAAATCATTATTTATTAAAAAATAACAATTTTAAAATTATCGCCTATTTTATAACACTTTGAAAATTTAATTCAGGACTCCTAAAATTATTTTATAATAATAAGACAAAAAAATATTTTTTATGAATATATATTATAAAATTAATAATTATAATAAATATAAAATTTTAAATAGGAATTTATGATTACAAAATATACCCAAACATAATTAATCATTTATAAAAAAATTATTTACCTATTTTGTGACATATAGATATATCATATTTTCTTTTATTTGGTGTATATTTTTTATTTATAATTTCATAGTGGAGGTAACTATTCTGTTGGACTAATTACAATTCCTCCATTTAATTTTACTTTTCCAAAGCCAATTCTTTTATTCCATTATTATAAATCCCTTAATTTCAGAAAATGATTCTTACATAATTACAAGATTATAATGAATTTTACAATTTAATTTAAAAAAAACTTAATATAAGTTCTTTAACATCACTCTATGTTTTCAAGTACTTTTGATGTTTCTAAGTTCCTATGTTTTTGATTAGTAATGAATGGGAGAGTCGGGAAAAAATTAAATGATGTTTTGAGGAAAAGGAGAAGTCGCACAGGCAACACACAGGTTGTCTAAACCGTGTGGGAAAACCGGGCATAGTTGTCCTTGGAGGCTGTAGTTTTTGCAAGGGTGGCGCACAGTTTGTCTAACCATGTCGAAAAACCATACATGGGGTGTTTTCCGAGGCAGTGGCTAATGCACTCTTACCGCACGTTTTGTCTAACCATGTGGGAAAACCATGCATCCACTTAAATGAGATCATATAAAAGTGGATCTCACTCGTTTTTGCCTCTAAGTGCCTCGTTTTTTTCTAACTGGCCGTAACATGGGATTTTTCTTCTCTTAATGTCAGCATAGGTTCTCCCATTGTTCCAAAGGGGATCCAAAGGCTTCTCTTGGTGAATCGTAGCCGGATTCTTGAGGTATGTGATCGTTCTTCATAATTCATGATCGGTTTCTTATATCTACTTAGATCTACATCTCTTCTTCTCTTAGTTTCTTATATCTAAACCCATTATTGGTAGATCTACGTGTTTTTATGTCAAATATGATGAGATTTTACCTTGATCTTGCTATGAGATGAGTTCTAAGGCGGGTTGTTGAAGTAGCAACCCAGTTTTCTTAATCATTCTCAACCGTTGTGGTTTTGTTCAAACTCTTTGAGATAGGTGGTTCAGTCCCGACATGCCAAATTGATTATCCTTGTATTGATTTATTTATTTCAATTGTTTATTTAATTTAAATTTCTCAAATTTTATATCAATTTAATTGATAAAAAGTCGATTATAGTGAATCGAGGTATTTAAAATGGTTTTGGAAATAAATTTTGGAAAACCCCCAATTCCATTGAATTGGGTGTGTTTATGGAAGTTTCCTGATTTAAATTGTTTAATTTAAATTGAGGATTTGATGGTAATGATTTCAATTAAATTTTTGAATTTAATTGTGAAAATAAAATGTGTGATGGTGGAATTAGTTATGATTGGATTTCAAACCGGTGAAAATGGAATAAATTGATTTGATATAAACCCATTGGTTTTATCTTTTGACAAATTCATGTTTTGAATAAAACCTATTTTCGTTTTCAATGGAAAGAAATTGGAACATTTGAAATGGAAGAATGAGATTGATCATATTTTTATGATTTCTTCAAATAGTCCACCCATTATGTAAGAGCACATGAAATCCTTAGATAGATGGCGAGTTATCTTTTTTAAACACAGCGTTATGAAAACATTTTAAAATGTAGTTTCACTAGGTCACATCCTCGATAGGTTAGTGAAGAGGCTCATTTGTCTAGTGTAATAGGGACATTTGTATACACATTTTTCTGTGTTCACATAGAGATTACAAAAACCTATAACTAGTTAATACTATCGTACCTTTTGGAAGATGACCATGTTGCTCTATTGTTTAATTATATTTGAGATATAAATGTATTCCAATGCTTTTGAACTACATTACATGCATTCTGAATTCATATAAACTATTTTTTATAAATTATTTATTTAAGACATTGTTTTAGAAATATTCCATTTTTGTAATGACATGCCTAAAATATTTATTTCCAACATTTGAAAAAGTATTGCATGTTTGGTTGAAATATGCTTTTGAATTTACAAACTTGTTTATTTAAAAACTGAAATCTTTCATTTGGATAATTTATATTTGGCATCTGTTATTGAATCATTGGTGGTGTCCTACTAGGCTTAGGCTCACACCCTAATTTTACCTTTGGGTGTTTTTAGACTTCCTTCTTCCATGTTCGAGCATATAGAAGAGATCTCTTAGAGGTGGATCTATCTGTTGATATTTGTTCTTGGTAATTTGTGTCCTTAGAGAATTTTTGGATGTTTTCCAATTCTTAGTACATGGTTTGTAGTACTTTAGGCTTTTTATGCCTCTATGTATTATGGTACATTACTCCTAGTGGGGTTTCTTTTGTTATACATACTATCTTGTTTCTTTTCAACCACATTGTTGCCTGAAAAATTGTTACCACTTGCAAGTTATCTGATTCCAAGTGCTAGTTTCTGACACATGGGGATCAAGAACGCACTTTGGGCTATGTCAGGGCCGGCTTAGTTATCGGGTTACCAGGGTACCCGGGATGGTTCATGAAAAAATGGAATTTGAGGGAGGTTAAGCATCGTTCCATGATGACAGTATTCATTTGAGTATTCTTATCGGGACTTAGGAGGTAGTTGTGATTGAGTTACTAGATATCTCTCACCACAATGAACCTTATGTCACCATGGTTGTTTAGGGAAATAAGACTTGTGGAATAGTTCTATTATTTACTCTTTTTTTATTTGGATAGAGTGGAATCCAAATCTTGTTATCCCTTCTATTAAGAATAGTTTTCCTTGTTAATCTATTTCAGTGTAATTCTATTGTCTTTTTATGTTGTGTAGCATCATGCCTCTGAGAAGACTTGGTAATCAGATCCAAAAAGAAGTTGCTGCTGAATCTCAACAAGAGAGTCTTGTTGTGGATCCGAGTCTGGTTGAGAAGATTGTACACATTGTCCATGCTCTTAGACATCGATAACCTTCAATTCCTATTTAGACTCCAGCTATAAATCCTCATAGTGATATTCTATGAAGTCATTTTCAAGAGTTCCTACGCCAGAATCCACTAGTTTTCAAAGGCTCCACTAACCCTCAACATGCTGAGGAATGGTTGAGTAAGATTGAAAGTTAGTTTAGGTTCATGGAGACACCTAATGTGATCAATATGAACTATTATATCTTCGTGCTAGAGGGACCAAGTCGGAGATGGTGGGACACGATGGTGATGGCTAGGAAACATGAGGTTATTTAGTGGAAGGACTTTAGGGTTCATTTCAAAAACATGTTCCTTCTAGAATCAATGGTGTTGGCCAAGGCTATAGAGTTTTTCAAGTTTGAGCAGGCCAAAAAACTGTGACAGAGAACTCAAATCGCTTTTCTAATTTGCTACAGTTTACTCCTGAGATTGTATCTAATGAGAAGATGAAGGCTTGACGATATGAATTAGGACATCAATTAGATATTCGTTCACAGGTTTTGTAAATGAATCTACCCACTTATGATGATGTGCTAGATAGGGCAATGATGGTTGAGAGGGACCTTCCATGGAACGTCAGGGTTGATGGAATTTCCTTTACCTCCTAGTGGAAGTGTTGGTTCCTTATATGTAAATAGAAGCACACCGTTTCTCATGGTAGTTCTCAACAACAAAGTCATTATAGACCTCCAGTTGCACTAAGAGGGTCTTCTTTGACTTGATATCAATGTGTAATGACACGAAATTCTAAGAGGGTTTGCACTGAGGCACCCAATATTTGTTGCTCATACATACATTGAGGGAACTTATGGAGATACGTCCATCATTTCAATACTCCACCATGTGGGACAGGATCATCAACACCTCTAAAATCTGAGGGGCTATCTAATGCATCACATACAATAGGGTTCCAGCCACAGGTATCTATAATAAAGCATCTTCACGCAGTGGAAGAGTCACTAGAGGTTGCTGATACAGGTTATGCAACTCTGAGAGGTACCATTACTGTAGCTTCATCTTTATTGATGATCCATTTTGATACTGGTGCATCACACTCATATATTTCAACCCATATTGTTAATCTGCTTAATCTACAAATGGAGATATTATCTGGTGTGATGGATATTACTGCACCCCTTGGTACAATGATAGAGAAGGGTCTCAGTAGTTCTTCTTGTGACTTCTCTCTATCAAATGTTGATCATGCATGGAGTTTTCTAATTCTCAACATGAAATCATTTGATGTCATATTTGGGATGGATTGGCACAGTTCCAATAAAGCCCAGATTGATTTTTATCTTTGATGGGTATACCATACTACACCTAGTGGTGTGCCACATGTTTTTCAAGGAGTATGGACATGAGGTCAAGTAGAATTGGACCCTCCTATCCAGAGTTGGGGAATGTTATATCATTGTTTGATTTTGATCTAGAGAGAGATTCAATGTGTGGTGATCTTCCTCTAGTCAATACTGTGTTTCCCAACTTGTTTCCTTATGACTTATCTATTTTTCCACTACTAAGGGAGGTTTATTTTTCTTCTGTCTTAATTCGTGGTACTCAAACAGTTTCTATTACCTCTAAATGAACTGCTCTAGCATAAGTAAATGAACTGAAGACTCAGTTAGACAATCTTCTTGAGAACGGTTTTATATGGCCGACTGTGTCACCGTGGGCAGCACCCGTTCTCTTCACCAAGAAGGTTGATGGTTATCTTTTCTTATATGTTGATTATCGAAAGCATAATTGAGTCAAGATAAAGAAAAAATATTTGTTACCACAAATTGATGATTTGTTTAATCAATTGAAAGGGAAAATAACTTTTTCAAAAATTGACATTCGATCTAGTTACCATCATTTGAGGATAAAAGAATATAACATTCATAAGACTTCCTTTCGGAGTAGGTATGGCCAATAAGAGTAGTTATCTCATAAAATACAATGATAAAGATTTTTTGTGAGAAATGAAACATAAAATGATTAAAATATATGAAATTTATTGTTATTAATTAAAAGTACCTGTTGAATTATTCTAACAATATCTATAATAGTTTTTAAATGTATGATGAGAGTACTCATCAGAAGTAATGAAGAGTATATTTTTATAGTGTTTAATGTTCATTGAATGGGGATATTGAAATATGAAGTTATATGGAACCCACCTTATGATGAGATAACATTAATATTATATTAAAGATGATAAACATCTAGAATTACAAGTGTTTTAAATGGATAAGAATTATCATTAATTTAGTGGGTAGTAATGAACTTGATATACACAAATATGAATTTTCAATGTCATCAATATCTTTTAAATGAACTCGAAATTTTTTGAACCATTTTTATAGTTCCTTGAATTTTCCTAATTTAATGATGTTAATTAATTAGATTACTGAATGTATGGGATGTTTTTAACAAATCATTCAATTTATTTGATTTATATATATAATTTCTAATCCAAAAAACCAATTGTTGGACAAATATTTTCAAATCTGTATGGATTTCTACGGTGCATAAAAATAATTTAGCGTAGAAACATAATCACTATATAAAAACGGTCTTAAAATCATTATTCTACTTTAATATATAACCAATCATACATAAACATGGTTTGGATATATGTAAAAATAAATTGGATGTTGTCTTTGAAATAGTAACCTTTTTGCAAAAGAAATATTTCCTTATGAAGATTATTTTTTAATTTGTTAAGGCTAACTCCAAAGGAGTGAAAAGTATATTATGAAAATAAAAATTATTCTAATTATACATATTGATTAATTTTTATATATGTATGAATTAACTATATATTCATCATACTTGAGTATGGATTAAAATATTTAGAAAATTCATATATTTATATATAATGAAATATAGAGTTCCTAATTTGTGTTTATTAATATGGGAATAATACTGGATGAATACAAAGAATAATATTGTTCTAAAAGAAAATTCTAACAAATTAATGTGAGTGTAATTTTACCTATGGAATTATTATATGATGATCTAAATGTGTTGAAGACGAAGAAAAAATATTTATGAAAATATTGAATTTAAATATAGTTCATATTATGAAATACTAGAACATAATTAAAACAAATATGTTCTTAGTAGATCTCAACATAATTTTTTAAATCAACATAATAATGTTGTTATTCAATTTTCAAGGGTTTATGTAAGATAATTGTACATCAAGATGAATTTATATGAATTTTGATTATCCTTAAGAAGGAATTTCTATATTTAATTAATTTTGATAAAAATCATATTGATGGTGAAATTTCGTAATAGTGGTTCTAATCACCAAATGAAATTTATTTTTATTTATGGAATATTTATGAAGTAAATCATTAAATTTGGGTTTCTAACAAAGATTATATGTCTTGATGCAAATTTTATAGAACTAATCATGGATCTTAAACATTGTAAGATGACATTTTTAATAAATATTTTCTAATACTATATAGAATATTTTCATGTGGATGATAGGAAAAATTTCAATGAATAATATGAGGAATAAAGTAGATCATGGTGGATAATAAAATTGAATAAATTTTGTTTTGAGATTAATGATAATTAAAAAAGGATGTATACTATTAAAAATACCCTGGTGATAGAAGTTGAGAAATAGTAATAATTATTTTTGTAGAACCCCTGAATAAAAATTCATATAGAGATGAGTCGAGTACACATTATTGATTATAGAATATATTCTATATCAAAATATTTGAAAATAATTTATGGGGTCCTATATAGAAAAAGAAAAAAAACATAGATATGTTGATTTTATGATGAACAAAATGATGTGATGTGTTAGGAATATAGATACCCCTCCAAGAGAAAAATAAGACTAAACTGATATATTTTTAAGAATAATATCATCATATGAGTATCGAATATGTAAATATAAAATAACATTGACCACCAATCATAGATAAGATAAACTTATTTTAATCAATTATAATATGAATCAAGAAGATAAAAATGTGGAAATACTAATATTGTTTCATGTTATTCAAATATAGGTGTTGATCCATTTAGATATTGATGACCTCCAAGATCTATGATGATTAGAGATGTTCATTTGAGTATAGAAATCCTTCTAAGAGAATTATGTAGTAGATATGATATGTCGAACAAAAATTGTGACCATATTGCAATCAATTCTCTTTAAGAACGTGTAGCATTCGAAGAATATATATGGAGTGAATATAGAACTATTATATTAATATAGTGAAATCCATAAGAGAAAAATAGAAATAAATTATAAGGTTTATAATGAATCACATGTATATACTAGATGTGAATATATAGAACTAATTATACATTGGGTATAATAGAGTGGAACAGTGTGACTGTGATATCTATTTGAAGGTGGTAGTGTGACACCTAGTCAAATAATGGCATTTGTGAACATAATTTGATTCCAAGACAGAGAGAAATAAAGCATATAAACAAGATTATATTAAAAAATATCAGATTCTTGTGAATAAAAATCACACCATGGAGTGGAAATCCAACAATTAGGAAACTAATATAAAAATACAGTATCTTTACATGCTTTAGTTTCATTTATTGATATTTTTTTGTGTACGGTATAAATCAAAACCAACTCCTAAAAACCATAACATGTAATACTGATTAAATAATTAAGGGGGTAACTGCTGGAAGGAATAATTTTTTATTTGATAAAAAATAGGAATCAATTGATTTAAACACACTCTACCCCATGAGTTGACTGCATTGATCCTTAGGGGCATTCCTTAAACCCTCATTTTTACACTAATAACATTAAATTTTAAATTTTATCATTTCTAGAAATATAATTTTTTTATATTACATTATTCTGGTAATATAATTTAATTAAAAAATAAAATTTTGACACATTATTTATCATCATACACGTTGGAAAGTCAATTAATTGTTTGAAAATTTATTTCATTACTTTATATTAACTATTTTAAAATTAAATTATTTTCAATATATATTTCTCATTTATTAAGTTTTAAATTACTTCTTCTATATAAAAAGGTTCAAATATATATAGATTTTTCATTATGTAATTATATTAAGAGAAATTGTCGATCCAAACATGTAAAAGTAATCATTATATTATAGAATAACTATTGATAAAAACAATGGAATATGATTCCTAATGCATTGTAGGTTACACTTATATAGGCCAGAAAATATGCCATAATTCCCAAACTTCAGAGTTAATGATATGTTGGAATATCATATAAATGTTATTAAAATATCCTTAGTTTATGTTATATATATCCCGTATCTGATTATACAACATCCATGTTCCACTATACTAATCTTATATATGTATCACATCCACTTTCAAGCAACACGTTTTTATCGTAAAGTATGATAGATAGATATTGTGTAATCTATAATCATACAAATTATAATATGGATGTGTCATTAAGTACAATATGTACAAATTATTTTCATTTCTAAATTTAAATTATGAATATTTTATACCATTTATGAGGTGTTAATACATTTTTTAAAATGGTTCTTTAGGGTATTTATTTATATTATACTATTTTTTTGAATTAAATAATAATTTCATTTTTTATAATTAATTATTTACATTTTTATGAATCATTAATTAATGATTTTTTCATAATGTTAATTGTAAATGTTAATTATCATTTCTAATTATATTTCAGGACATATAATTTTGATAATAAATATATATAAGAATATTATAAGTGTATTTTATAAAAAAAATAAAATTATAAATTTTTAAAAATTTACAAATGATATAATATTAAATATTAATAGTTTTTTATTATTATTAATTTAAAATGAACATATTAAAGTGACATATTTAAAATTTATTTAATCTATATGAAAAAGAATTTTAAAAATTAACATGAATACCTATTAAATAACATAAAATGTTTTATATTCTCAATGTTTTCATAATATGATAGTGGATCACATATGAAATGTCAGTATTTCATTAATCATATCATCATGTAGAATCACATAATAAAGGATAATGTAAAATATTTTATATTATTAGTAATTATTTAGTCATTATAACTATTCACTAAAATAAATTCTAAAATACATGTGTAAATTATAAATTATGAATAATTATATGTATTCATGAATTTCTCAAAACTTCATTATCAAATGAAGAAATTTAAATTTTTTTTAGTTATTGAATTTATTTTTTACCTTATACACATATATATGTATATTATAAAGAAATTATGATTTATTTTATATTTACATCTACATATAAAAATTTTTAAATATATATTTAACGACATCAATTCACATTATGATAATTGGTATACTTTTCTTCTACCATTACTTTGGATTGTATAAAGTTATGTGAATAAATTTAAAAGATTATCATTGATTTAAAATATTATGTGTTTCAATTATGATATAAATTTGATCTCTTTTAAGTAAAGTATCCTTTGGAAAGAGAGACTTGGTGTTACACTATTCACTAACATGAAGGATTATTTTCTATATTGAAATGTGTGGGTTGGATACCTATAACATCAAAACATATTTTTTGTTGATCAAACATATTATATAGTTTTATTCACCACAATGAAATAATATTATGTACCTTATTAAAGAGATTCAATTTTATATGTATGAATATCAATGGGGTGTAATTTTTTTCAACAAAAAAATCATTATATTTTTAATAGAACTCCCTAATTTTTCATAAAATTTATTCATCAAAAAAATTTATCATACATGATATATTCTATTACACACCACATCTCATTTAAATAATAAAATACATATTTTAGAAACATTATTATTTATTATTTAAATTATCAGATGGCCACTTAAATTAGTTGAGTAAATATGAATATCTTTTATATGATTATTATTTATAATGGTTTTTGATTATGAAATCATATTTATAACTATGTTCTCAATGTTTTTATATCCTCTATCTGCTTCCAAAATTGGGTTTCTTAAAAAATTATTTTTTATGGTAAAATAAAATATTTCAATAATTTAAAATTTAAAATATTTATTCGAAAAAAACTATATACATTTTTCTAATCATCATTTCATAATTATCGTTGGCTGGGATTTTTGATAATTTTGAAGAAAGATTTATTTTTCGATGAGTAGTTAGAAATACTTCATTTTTCTAAGAACACCATTTCCATTTAAATCATTTAAAGACTTCTATTCTGTATTATAATTATTATAGAAGTATCATTAGTAAAGTATTTACATTGATATTAATTTTTAAACATTTGAATAATTTGTATGAAATTTTTTGACATTATACCTTTTATACATATGAAGTGTTTTTCTTTGTAAAACTAAATTTCATCACATTTCTTAGGTAAAATATTAAATTATATTCTTCCACTTATTAGTTATGATTTATCAAAAACATATTCCATATTTTAAATCCTCATATTAAATATAATATAATTGTTAAATTTTAATTTTTGGTCATTATGTATAGCGAACATGAAAAATATTTATCACCTCTATAAAACAAGAATAATTTCTTGGAAACCAAGGGGTTAATATAAAACTATGCCTAAAGAACTCATGTATCATCGTTTATAATATTTATTTCAAACAAATTTATACCATATGAGTAAATATATCATTTTGAATATTATTTTTAAATTGAGAACAGAATGGATACTTTTTTTAAGATATGTTATATTTTATTCAAATTAAAAAAATAGTTTTCATACCTCGAAATTAATGAAATGGGAAAAAAATTTATTGGTATTGAATTTTTCCAAAAGTCTAAAAATAATTTTTATTAGTTAACCATAAATTATTAATGATTATAATTAATTAATTAATTTAAGGGCATAACAAATTGTACTCCTAAAAAGAGTATTTTACTAAAAACCCCATTTTTAAGCATTTTATGTTGTTATATTAAATGTATTTTCCAAAAACAAGAGAAAATTAAACTAATAAAATTTATTTCAAAATTGGAAACATAAAATAAAAAATTACATGGTTGATGTTATTTTGGGTTGTATAGTTATGTTATTATAGGAAAAATTCTATGTTATTCTAGCTGAGGTGAAAATGGGTTTAATTTTTCTTAATTAGATGATAAGGTATAAAATCTATAAAAACCCCCAAATGTGATTTGAGGAATGTTAGTTTTATCCATTTCACATATTATTATTAATTTTTTGTATCCTAATATCCACTTGATAAGATTATAACAATTATATTTTTTTTAATATTTTAAGTAATTGTTCATGGGCCTTTTCCATCCCTTAAACATGATACCATATATACTCTATTATTGAAACATAATTATCCTTTTATATGTTACAATACCTAACATTACATAATAATATCATACTTTACCACTTTCTAGATAAATTTTTTCATTCCAAAATAAAATCATTTAATATCATATTGTATATTCTAATGAAGGTATCTCAATAAAGTATCATAACAGTTAATATAGTGTTTACAATTTTAATTCTTCTAATACCTTCATTAATTCAAGGTATCTATTCTAATATAGTTTATTAAGAATATTTAATATTTAAAAATTTAATAACTTTTTTTTAAAACCATTATTCAACTCCTTCCCATCCTTCTAAAAATGAAAACATCACTGGTTTGTACATACAACCTATCGTCTCCACATATCAGAGTAAATTTATTTTCATAACCATTTTAACATCTGTTATTATAAAGATGTTAATATTGATTACATAATATTTTTCAGAAACAATTATTTTTCATTAATTATAAAATATTTTATTTATTTCTTCATAAGTTATATCAATAAATGAAAACTATGTTCATGTATATATATGACCTAAAATCTCTATAAATGAAGATATTTAACATTATATTTATTCCATTAAGTGAACTATTCATCCTCCAAAATCTCTTGTAAATACTAACATAACCATATACAAAATACCATGGTAATAAGTATCATAAAATATATTACTTAATTAATGACTTTTATCAAATATTCATTAAAAATTAAATGCTAAAATCATTGTTTTGAGTGATAAATATTTGGTTTTTACTAACATTTCATGTTTGGTAGTTTTTGTAATTTTATTGTGATCATGGTTAAATAATATTCATTATGGTAAAAATTATATTATTATCATATTTTACTATTGTATATTTAAATATTGAAATCTATTGAATATATATATAGGAAATGGATTACAACATTAGTGGGGATGGTAGTTTGTATGTATTAATGAATATTTTTTTCATTTTTCTCCACAGAATCAATGAATGAATAATATATATTAATTCACCATCAAAGAATAAGTATTCTTCAAAAAATTTAATTTCTATTAATCAAATAAGTCTTTATTACCAACCATTTGAAAAAATATTTAAATGTTTCACATCTCTATGTAGAGGTAATAGACCACATGTATAGAAAAGAAGCTTTTATTATTTCCCAAATTATTGGAAGGTAAAAAGTTTTGAAACATATATTATTTTTAAAAATTTATATACCATTAATTTTTTATTATAGTTTATTTAAATGTAACTATTAATTAATCCTATATGGATGAAATAAGAATCATTTTTGTCTAGGGGTCAGTAGAACAGAGATCTATAAAATGGGATAAAAAAACATGGTCGCTTGGTTAGGGGAAATTTTGCAGCCCATCCTTCATGGTTTCACTAAATCATGTGGTTGAAGACTATGTTGAATTGGTGCATCATGTTTTTTATAACCAAATTTAATCTAGGGTGTACTGTCATGACATCCATTGACCATTATTAATAGAGTGGGTTTTAATAGTTTGTGCATGTTTAGATAAACTGTGTTTCAAACCATGTACGTTTCCCTTTTGTATAAGTGGATTGGTTTCCGTTCAGCAAACCATGCGGCCAAACCATGTGTAGTTGTTTTTTAGTGTGAAATTTCAATTTTTACCTCATTATACCACAATCTAATTTCTTATTCAACACCTATATTTCTCCAAGGGTCTCCCATTCTCTTCATGTTTGATATTAAATTCCTTTAAGAGTAAGGTATCAAGATAAAAAACGTATTCTACATCTATTTCACTTTCAGTAAGATGAAAATAGAATCTAGAGGTGAGAAAATCTATCATATATAATCTTTTTTTAATTTTTTGTCCCATATGCTTCAATATCATGGTGTAAGTTCATTTTCCTTGTTTTTATGTAATTTTATGGATTCTTAAATTTATTATAACATCACTTGAATAAAAGGATGAGGCTAGACTAGTGAAGATCATAGAGGATATGGTAGGTTTTATTGGTTCATTAAATTAATTTCATAGCATTCTATAAAATTTGACATCATTTCCTAACCTATAACAATTTGGTTTCACCTCAAAATGTTTAATAAACTTATATATATATATTCCACATGCCTTTTGAGACTTCTTATAGTGGATAATCAACCACTAAAGTTGATCAAATTGAATTTCACCACCCCAATGGGTGAGCTATACATTATATCCTTATCTTATCCTTTGATCATATTTGTACTAACACAACTTGATGTGTGATGTCACATAATAAAATCTATTAACCTAATATTTTAGTTGAATTGAACATTGAGCCATGAGATAGACCAATATCTATCATTATCTAATAAAATTGTTGTGAATAAAATCATTTTCAATGAGTTTAGGTTGTGATAGATATACAGCATTAAAAAAACTGTTTTCCTATTGGGTTTCCTTGATTAATATACCAAATATTATATGAATGTTGAATTAAATGAGATGGTCAATTTTTCATCTTTTTATATATACTTATATTTTTATTTTAATTGCTTAACTATAGTTTCGAGGAAGATAAAAGGGGATCCAACATAATTACCCCTTGGATATACTCTCATTCCTTATTAATATCTTATTAGTTTCTATTTTCACACTAGGGGAAATATCAATAATTCCATAGATTGTCCCGATGTGTGTTATTTATTATTACATCCAGATTAGTGACAGTAGTTCCCTTAGAAGACCCATTGGATAGGCTTGATGGTTTGATCAGTGTACTACTACATGAATAAGAATCGGGCCCCAACATGTGATATAATATATGGACTCATATTATTAGTTAGTTATTGACTTTGCTACACCATGATTGGAATGAAACATGGACATCATTATGGGTCACATGGATGGACTCTTGTGCATTTGGAATATACAGTGCCCTTTGAGAAATAGTGGGCAAGTATTTATGGGTTTCAATAGAATGGTTTAGGGTGACACTATTAAATTCATTAAAATTGATTTTCATAGAAATATTAATTAAATAGACATTTTAAACACAGTATTGATCGTTTGGTTTTGGGAATATTTTGATGTTTCCTCCATGATTGAGCAGAATAGTTTGAAAATCCATCATATGGAATATGATTTAACTTAGTTTACCTTAAATGTTTTTTATGGATCATTCTAACTATCTTAGCCTGATTCGTTAGAATTGGGTGGGAGTCACCAAGATCCTACATATATTGATTATTTATTTATTTATTTGGTCTTCTATTTAATTATTAAGAAACATTTATTTGTATATTTCATGAAATGGAATGGCACAGGCATTATGGGGGCTAGCCTACACGAATTGTATATCACACCCTCCTCAGGTGCAGAATGTACCCTATTAAACTATATGGTTGATTTTATTAGGAAAGGGAAGTAGAAAGATTCTAATGAATAATTACCATTCATTACTATGAAAATGATACAAACAGATGACATAGCCTATGCTCAATATCTTAGTCTAAACATTTTTCCATTTTTTCTATTTTTTACACTATCATTCATAAGTTGGTATCACATTTCCTATTATTTACATTTTTTAGGTATATTATCATTATCATAATGTTTTATATATTGTTTATTGATCTTATACCTGTTAGATTGCATACCATGTATAATTATATATCAGGTTTATGTGGTTGTATTTATTTCCTATACTTTTTCTTATTATATATATATATATATATATATATATATTACTACACTCCAATTGGATCCATGAGGACATAGACACTCCATGGACAATGAATATTTCATCACTACTAGTCAGCATCCTCTATCATTCTAATAGGAATGATTGATGTGTCATGGACAACCGTCACGGGGCACTAGTGAGTGGAATCTGGGGTGGGATGCCAAAAAATGGAATTAGAGGATTTATTTTAATTTTTTTTACTGTTTGGGATTGGACAGTAGATTGGGATAATAAAATTTGTTTACGATATTGTACATGGGAGTATCCAGACCATGTTAATAGGAATCCAAAATTTCATGGAATGTGTCAATTCGATTCATTCATTCAATACTATTTTTTTATTGGGTTTCACCATTGGATCACACACTTGTTCTAGGCTATTATTAATATCTATTAAATTTAAATTGGTTTCTTATCTCTAGAATTATGAGATGATATAAAATGAAGCATGGTTAATAATAGGCACTATATTAATAAATTTTCATGCATTATGTAATTCAATATCTTCATATCATCATGCAATACAAGTATCACATGTGATTTTTGTATTTTCCTTCTCAGTTATGACATAATATGCGATTTTATTATTTATGATTTAATAATTGCTTTAATTATTTAATAATTTCATTTTATTTGAAATTATTATTGAGTTCTAATGACATCCCAATTGATAAAACTACATCCTTAAATTATTACAGCTGTTGTCTGGTGTATTTCTAATGAAATAATTACATGACATGGAAACATAAATTTATATAGTCTACATGCCCTTATGAATTTTATTTGGTGACTCAATTAATATTATCATGATTCTAAAAAATAATAATTTAATGTGAATTAAACAACTAATTTAAAATGGTGGTGTTATATGATGAAATTCTACACTGTAGAATAACCCAACCATATTAGTGGGTTTTAGGCCACACACGATTGGTTCCTTCTATTAGTCACTCATCCCACCTAGGCCTGAATCCATGTGTTGGAAGAGGGTTTTTTTCTCTGTTAAGATAGCCTTGTGCATGTCCTCTCTTACCAATTTCCCTAAATTTTGTAAATGCGTTCTATGGTATGAGTTAGTAATTATATAGCTATGACACCATGAAAAAAACCTGTTTTATGGCCATAAAGTGGAGGTGAAGAATATCCTATGGTGGTGGCCCATGAGAAACCAGTTATACCACCAATTGTTCCACCTGAGGAACATCCTTAGATATTCCACTAGCTAAAGATGTTCAGTTCGTCGATATCCAACATTTCATCATGAAATCATTTCACGTTGAGAATCATCCTCATAATTTATGGAAAAATAACTCAGGAGTTACAATAACAAATATCCTTCAATATTCTCAAGGGACATCAGTCATCAGGAAGTAGAGTCATGGTTGTAGGATATGATGTTTGTCTTTAAGAATGTATAAGCCCCTCCAGATTTTAGGGTCAATCTGGTTACTTACATTCTATATCACTCCACAAATAATTGGATGGACATCCTCACTCAGTTGGACAACATCAAAGAGTGGTCTGGGTGGAATTCTAGAGATCATTCGTCAACTACTTCTTCCATTGACCTTGATATCTTCTCATTCTTATAGGATCATGCACCTTGAGAGAGGAGGCATGTTGGTTATGGAATAATCAACTCACATCATTTAATTACTTTTTTTACCAAACATGAATATTTATGAGATAACTACTACATAATGATTTTAGGAAAGGATTTCTTATTCCATATGCTAACAAGTGAATATCATTTGGCTGACCCCCATTATTGAGAATGTGAACCATAACCTCACCACTGATTGGAACCTAGGGGAATTAGATCACATGAGGTAAAGAAGTTGACCTTCTAAAAAATTTGTGATTTTTCCAATGCTTGGAAGTAAAGCTTCAGGGGTACACATATGGAAGGTTCCATACAAGGGTCTTGAACCGATAGGATGTTGGTGTGTCAATAGTACATTAATATATGTCTTAAAAATTCCCAATATATAGGGAACCTAGTTAAATGTTGGGAATACTGAAGGATGGTTCACTGTAATAATTTTTACAGATCATTTTCTCCAATGAAATTTGAGTGAGATTCTATTTCAGTATTGTCTTATAGTTTAGGATTAACAATATGAATGTAATTTGGAATATTTTCTCCCACAGAACATTTGGGCCATGATGGTCATTATGCCCAAGCCAGTTATGCCTTATTCATTTAGATTTAGTAGAGTGGATCTTATCTAGTTACTCATGCACTATCTTAGGGTCATGGTTTGGGCCATATTTATGAAATGAAACATATAAAAATGGAGAAATGTTTAGGGCCATGCATATTTAGGGGTATTACCTTGATAACCTATAATCTACTATCTACATTATTTGATATAGGTTCATCACACTCTTTCTTATATTCTAGAACTATGGTATGTCTAGACCTTATGATAGAGTACTGAGGTGGCATTATGACCCCTGAAATAGAATTTGGATTTTGAGAAAATGGTGTAAACCTGTAAGATTAGTTCCCCTTGAAATAGGTGGGTACCTTTCTATATATATTTTTTACATCCAATAGAAGATTTGATATAACGTCACTATCTGTATGGACTTGCTTGTTACTTATCGATCCAAAGTGTTTTTGTAACAAATTAGAATCGTTCTAACTCTAGTGGGAAAATTAAATATTTATATGGTAAAATGGGATCATTAAGCCATTTATGATGGGATCATGTGTACAATGATATATATAGTTACATCCCAAATTTTTAGTCTCATTATGAGTTATTATAGAATACAGATATTAGAATTTATTCTAGACATAGATCATTTAAAAGATGTATTCCTTGATGATTTATTCATATTAACACATGATAGATAAGATGAGTTCTCCATCGATCATAGTCTAGATGAAACCCCAGTGTCCCTTCAACCATATATGATTGAACCTACTAAGCACCAAGAACTCATGAAGAATCTTAAATATCTAGATTCTAAGGGTATTATATGTCCCATCACATTGCCATGGGGTTCACCTATCCTTTTTCCAAAATTCCATTGGATTTCATTAGGTTTTTGGTGTATTGCCACCAATTAGAGAAGTTTATGATGAAGAATATATATCCATTTCCTTAGATATATGACCAATTAAATCAATATTGAGGAAAAAATATTTAATAAAATATCGATCTGGATTCAGACTACCATTTGGACTATGTGAGGCCATCAAACATACCATGTGCAACATTCCAGAGATGGACAAACTTGATTTTGTATCGGTTCATACCGTTGGTCTAAAAACAGTCCAACAATATTCATGGCTTTTATTGATCATATTTTCCACCTGTATTGTGATTCTGATATGGTCGATTACTAAGACTATATTTTTTTCTAATCTTGCACCAAGAAAGACCACACTCTCAGTCTTTATATAATGGTGAATACACAAAAAGAGTGCAAGATTTATTTACAGCTCGATAAATTCCACTTTTGGATCAGTATGTTTAACTTCACGGGTTATATAATATATGTGTTAGGCATATCCGTTGATCGATAGAAGGTGAGAACCAGGGTTTCCTGGGAGATTCCCAAGAATGTGTTTGAAGTACACAATTTATTAGGGTCGTGTTGAAATTATAGTCAATTCTTCCAGGATTACCCATTCATAACATTGATTCTAATAGGATTTACCAAGAGGGGTGTGGAATTGGACAGGGCTAAAGCATGTGACACAATGTTTCTGGAGCTAATGGGAAGACACACTTATGTACTGATACTGATTCTTCCTAATTTGAGATTATGCTATATTATCTACTATAATGCATAAATAATAATAATGGTTATAGTTATAATCCAAGGTGATCGGGTAGTTCATTATGGGACTTTCTAGTTGAGACCTCATGGTCAAAACAATCCTAAAAACGACCTTAAGCTAGAATCCATGGATCATGATATGTGTTGTTGGAGGCACCACTTGTTGGTTGATCTATTCATCATTTATGGAGATCACAAGATTCTTAAATAAAACAACACACAACTAGAATGGAATATATAGTAATCATATGTGTGTGGAATACGTAAAATAGTTCCATTTTACCCATTATTACAATCCTAAAAGGTTAATGGATTAGCAAATGTTAGGTGTTGAAAAAATAAGAACCAATCCATCTTAGTGGTCAGGTGTGAGAGTCACTTAAAGGATCTATTCCCTTATATGTGCCATGAACATTATGAACAAAACTAGAAACATATTCTAGTATCTATAGTTGTAAAATACTCACTTAAAGAGGTGTTCTAGATGTGGAATTTATTTTATAGATAAAACCATTTTTTGAGGGATAGTGTCTTAGAAGGGAACCCACCTCTTGGTGGGGTTGTTGATGGATGGGATGCCTTCCTCATACATGGTAATGTTTGGTTAACATCTGACATACATGACGATCTAATGAGGCAATATCATTCCTCTATATGGGATGATCATCATGTGAACACCAAGATATTTTGAGATATATGTCTTTAGAAATAGTGACCAGGTATGAAAAGGTTGATAGCTTATTTCACCACAATGTTATAAATCTATAACCAGGTGAAGTTAGAGTATTAGTGAACCACCATACATTTTCAATCATTATCCATTCTTAAGTGGTAATGTAATGTCATCTCCAGGTATTTTATGATTGGATTTATGATATCCAATAGAGTTTGTGATGTGGTGTGGGTGATTGTTTATAGTTTTTCTAATGTTTCATGCTTCCTACTGATCCATTAGGACTTATCCATTGGTGATCTTGGAATTCATTGGGAGATCATGAGACATCAACGTGTACCCCTTTCTATCATATCAGAGTATGATTCCCCTTCTGTTAATAATTTTTGTAGAAGGTTTCAATAGGAAATTGGATCAAAAGTTCTATTTAGTGTGTGTATTATTGCTTTTAGTTCTTCTTGGAAAATATTATTAGTCTCCTAATGTTTTCCTACAAATATAGATTCTAGGAAATTATTCAGATAGCTTCATATGAGGACCTCAGTTGTAGACCGTGTTTTCCACCTCTATTCTAGCTTGAGATAGGTAATCAAGCTCTACTTGGTCCCCATCTTGTTCAGGAGACATTAAAGAATGTACAATTAATTTATATGTATATGGATACTAATCATTATATGCAGAAGTCTTATATCAATCATCTCGGTAGACCAATATGTCTAAATGTGGGACATCATGTATTTATACATGTGTCTAATATATTGGAGCATTGATGGATTTAGATATAGGTCATGTTATTTCCAATAATTGTTAATCCTTTAGGTATAATATAGAGAGATGGGCTGGTATCATGTTAGACTTTGTTACTTCAGAGGTATTTTGCATGTACAATATCATCCATGTATCGTTTATTTGATAGAATCACCCTAATCCATCTCAATTGTATTACCCTAAATATATTGAGTTGGATGCAGAGTCATCCTCCGATGAGCATTAGATAATTATTAATGATTTGATATTGAGGGATATCTGAGGAAGGTAATTCCATTTGGACATGATGCTCTGGAGAACAGATATGTACAAGATGAGACATGGGAGTGATATGACGATTTTTTTTGCAATTCAATAAAATCATCACAAATGTTATTATACAACCCTAGAATGTGATACTTAAGGGATCATTATCACAAAGTGGGAGGATGTATCTTTCTATCCTTTTTCAATGGTGTTAACCATTAACTATTTTTTCTAATTCCATTAAATAGACATAATTATGAGACCTACTAGTTTTCTAGAGGTATCAAGTGTGCATGGGGCTCGTGTAGAGACTAGACCACCAAAATGAGAAAGAAATGACCTTGATTCTTAGTTAGTGGAAACTTTTCCACCTATCTCACAATTGTTTCCTTAACCGTGAGGTTGCAGACAGTGGGGACATGTTGGATGCACCATTTGCCTAAAATTGTGTGACCCAAGGCTCATCAACAAGAAATCTATTTGAAATTCTTAATAGATCTATATAATAAGGTTTTCTTGTTGTTATAAAAATAACGTGAAACCCCATACAATGTTCTAACTTGTGGTAGTGTATTGGCACAAGGATGGTGGGTGGTTTGGCCAACTATTTTACAAAGTCGAACGAAATATTTTTTCAGTAAAATTTCCATGTTTACCCCCATTAAATCATTAAGCCATTTTACTCATATCCCACACTATTTCTCTAATGGGATCTCAATCAAATCACCAATGAGTGACTCTTCCATTTTTAGCTTGTGATCGGGGTAGATATTCCATTCTTCATCTATTTCACTCACCATATAATGGAATGAAAATAATGTGGTAATCTCATATATCATCTCTAATCTATTTGATGTTCTTCACTGATTATTTTTTCACTATCTCAATTCATGTTCATGTTCCCCCATTTTCTGTAAATTTGAAATTTTGTTTGATTTCATCCAATATAGCTCAAATTAATGTCTGAGGCTAGATGATGGTTGTTCTATGAGGCTAAGGAATATGCTCTTGGAATTTTCACATATTTTTTTACATTCCATAAACTGTGTCATCATTACAGGACCCGTACATATATGGTTATACCTCTAAATTACTATTTAAATTAAATTGATAGATTCTTAAAAATTATTTTTGATCAATTTTTGTGGGAAATCGGCCACTTTTGTTGATTTCCTTGACTTGTTCAACCCCAATGTTTTTCCTATACCATATAATCAAATCTCCTCTTATAATCTTATATGGCCAATCCCCACAGAACAGTTTTGATTCTGATTTTACAGAAGTGGAGATGGATCTAGGTTATACCATTTACATTATATCAACTAATTATATATTATATTATTTTGTTATTATATAATAATAAATGAATATGTTTTTATTTTGGTGGTAGAATAACTAATACAGATACACAAGTTTATGTAATTTACATATTCTTTAGATATCCAGTCTAAGTTGATATTTAAAGCCTTCCATGATGATATTCATAATAAAAATAACACCTATATGATGTTTTAAGGGAATAATGGAAGGATGTTTGGAATTCCATGGATGAACAAAAGTGCATGGAAATGATAATTGGGGAGGATATGGGTGACCTATTTTAATTATAGTAAAAGAAACACATAAAATTTTTTAAGTGATAAAGAGATACCAAAGTTTCTATAATGATATAATCTTTAAAATGAATAATTAACAAACCACACAGGGTATATGATTTAAAAAATTACATCATATTGGTGTTAGAAAATTTTTATGTCATATTTATCAATAAAATTCTTACTCTAACCAACCCTAGTAAAACTATTTTTTTATTCGCCACAGAAACAAGTCGTTACTATTTTTTTGTTCATTATGAAAGAAAATTAATTTTAATTAACTAGATAATAACGTTTTTTTATGATTCCAAAAAATGAAATCCATTATTCAAAATTTAATTCTTATAAGGGGTCTATATTTTTTAAATTTAAATTCTAGATGCGATGAAACAAAATATTTCTAATGGGAAAATTCTCAAAAAGTATATAGTGTATTAATATAAAAATTTAAAATAAATTTCATTAAAATGAAATAAATTATATAAAATATAATATAATTTAAAAAAAATTACATTAAGACCAATATAAAATTATGTTTATCATCGAAAATGATTTAAACAAAAAAAATCCTTCAAACAAATTCTGTATTTCTGACAATAGAACAAGAAATTAATATTATTGGAAAATTATAATGTGTTCACCCAAAAAGAATTTAATATTTTATATATAAAAATTAATGTTTATTTAAGAACAATATATCTAGGAAATTTAAATTTTAATGTATCATCACAATGTGGTACTGATTGCCCTTTTTGAAAGTTACATTTTTTCATTAAATATTTCTTTGACATTAAAATGATTCTTATTTTATTTATAACAGAAATAAATGAAATTAATTTATTACAAACATGTGTAAACCATATATTATTATTAATTTAATTTTTATATTAATACCATCCGACATAATGGCTAGGTTATAATGGTTAGTTTTAAATAGAAATATTTTAATAGAGAATTTCATTTCATTGAAACTATGTTTTTGTGCATAAAAATATATCGAAAACATTTAATTCCCTAAAAAAGGAATGAATAATAATTTTTCAGGGTGTTACAGTCTAATTTTTCAGGATTTTTTGATTTTATATATGTTACCAAACATGAATTTCCACTATTAAAATCTTAATGTGCAGTACTCATCATCTTAAAATAAATTTCCTCACCAAAATTTTATACCGATCTCAGTAGTAAAGTTATTAATATTTGAAAATACCATTATTGGAAACCCATATCATTAAAATTTTCAATAAAAAATTATTTTTTATAATATATAAAGGAATGTAAAACTAACACCTATAATAAAATATCACATGGATTCCACGAAAGAGAAATTTGTTGCAATGCGACGATATGGACATGAAAAAATACATAATTATAGTGAGTGATGTAGATCATTGGCCACAGTATTACGGGTTATTCAGATATGGTTAGTGAAAACAATTCCATTAAACTTCTAAAGAAGAAATCAAAATCACTTCATTAGATATAAATTTATTAGGATATCATTTTTCAATCAGGACACATTTCCAATAACCAACGAATTCATTTCTAATATTTACTAAAAAGTGAAATATATTAACATGATATATTTATATTTCATAGAAATTTTTTTATCATTTTTATGTGATTTGAACAGTAATTTATTCCAATATTGGAAAAATAAATGAATATTTAATAGTAATTTTTCATGCATGCAGCAATAAGAATGAAATTTAATAGATCAAAATCATAATTTTATATTAAATAGTCACTACTCTGTTCCATTGATTTTTTAGAATACCAAAATGGATCACATGTGTTATCCAATAACACATTATTTTCATCTTAATCTAATATATAAATATATATCCTTAAGAATTAACCAAAATACATCTTTCAAAATTTTAAATGAAATAATTTAGAATCAAGGTCACTAAATTTCCATAATAATATTATAATTATATTACACAAAAAAATATATCTCTATCTTAGTGTCAAATTCCAAATATGTCAATACCTCATTCAAATTAATAACAGAATGAAAATATGAATTTTTTTAAAAATAAAATCTCAGTTGGTTTAATGTATTCCATAATTCTAAATATGTCGTAAACTCAATCAAAATAAATCATAGACCATAAAATCACTATCCAATAACATTTCACCAATAATATATCATAAATAAATATTTATCATTATTATCTCAAAATTTATAATATACTAAGGGTTACCTTCCCTAAATGAATTCATTTTCATAGATCAACATTCCACATAATCAGTTTTTCTGGTCATTGGTACCTACAAAGATATGCTCCAAAATTCATAATGAAAATGTACAAATGTAAAATAGACATAAATTTATTAATTATAATAAATTTTACATAATTTAAGGAATACATCAAAATAGATATTCATAAGTCCAAACCCAATAATAGTAATCATTGCACATCATTCTTAAACCATTAACTTTGATATTATTTTTTGTAATAAAGGGATATTTTTCTGGGTAATGTCTCAGTCTATTATAAAAGAAATATTTTTTTTGAGACATGCTTCATTTCATAATCTTATTTGGGTTTATATGATATATTTTCATCCTCGTGGAAATATTATATCACCAATCCCTTCATAAAAATTGTATTTAATTTTCCATGTAATGTTTTTTTCCTGGGTTTATGATTCAAAAGTGACCAAGACGGTAGGGGTTAGTGTTATAATCTAATTTTTTTCATGATTTTACATGTTAAATTTATAGTGAGTGCAATTATATAATATTTATATTTAAAATACCATATTATATCATATAATATGGTTATATCTATTGTTTTATGTTTTTCAATACATTTTCGACTATATGAAAATTAAAATGAGCAAGAAAATTTCTTAAGAAAATACCTTATTATGTCGACCTTTTTCTTTGATATGTTTCGGTTGTATTTGTGTAAATCAATTTATTTTATAGAAGTGTTTACTAATTAATTTAATGTTTCAAAATTTTAATTTTCATCACCTTTTAATTCATTTTGTACGTTTTTAAATTAATTATATAAAAAAATTTGAACATTTTATTTTTTGAATTATTACAAATGTGTGAAATGAATTTTATCATTCATCATATAAAACATGGGAGTGTATTCTCACAATCATGACCTTCATTATTAATTAATTATATATTGAATGATTATATGGATTCCAAAATGATGTTATGTTTGAGTTATTTTATTAATGTATATTTTATTTTATTTTTCCAACAGATAATGGATGTTTTCAATTTAATTTTCAAGGAAAATTATAAAATCTGTTATAAGATAGATTTTACATCCATGTGATCATCCCCTGTGTGTGTTTTAGTTCACCCGTGATATGATAATATGATATTGTCATTTTTACTTCTCATTATAGATTATGATGATTATGTTTTATGGATCATTCCAGGAATTATGGTAATTTCCTATTTTTAAATTATTTTATTATAAAAAAATTAATAAATCTATTCCTTTTCTATTGGTTTTAATATAATGATTGTTTGATTATATTTTTTCACACATATGTATTGTTTTCATTATCATGTGGGTTGTATTATAATTATATATCCCTCTAATTCATTATGTAAATATTTATATCTCATGATATATCTATTTTATTCATGATCTTAATTTCATGAAGGAAACATTTATCATCAACATGTTCATATTATAACATGGTTATAATGGTATTTGAATACCTAGTATCAAGCCCCTAATTATTTATAGGGACCTGCTTTAATTACCAATAAATGATGAATGGATCTATTGGATCCTATACATGTTTATAATTATATAATTTTCTTATGTTTCCTCATGTTCCATATTCTTCTGTTATATACATGTGTTACAATCTATGAAACAAGATAAGAGTTTCATGAATACACACATGTCAGTTTTTATGCTAATATCCATATGTCATAATAATTATTTATGACCATGACTGATTGAGTATGATTTTTTATATTATGATGATATTTTTGATACTTTTTTAGACAAATTTTTCACTTAAGATCATTGATTGATATATACAGTTATTACCTTTATTAGCTATTTAGGTTCAACCCTTATTATTTTTCTACATTACTCATGTTATAAATATGTTAATTAATTGTGATAATCCAGGAATGGTAATAAACATAGATATTACATTGAATATATTAAAGTATATTCATGAACAAATGTTGGTTATGTAACTTGTCTCCAAACACACTAAAACTTTGAAGCACTTTATCCTATATTATTTTGATATTTTTTTCATATTAATCTAAAATGTCATAAAATTTATATAATTAATGAGTCGATAAATTTATTTTTTATCATAATAAGATTTCCTTTTAAATTTATTAATATTTTAAAACTTCTTAATAAAATAATAAAAATAATTATTTATATAGGATAACATCATAATGATTTGTTATGGGACATATTTTATGGTTTCCTATAAATTATATTCCTTTTGTATTAGAAAAAGTGGGTAAGGGAACTAAAAAATATTCATTTAGGGGTAATAATGCTGAAATGGTTTGTTAGATATTATCATGATTAGTAAATGGTGAAATAAAAATTTTCCAAATTGAAAAAGATTTTATGAAAGTCACGAGGGATATGATTTATTTATTTCTCATTATAACTAATGCCCATTGTGTTGAATGATAAAATATAATATATAAAAAATATTTTAAAAATATTTTATTTTGTGATCCTAATGTATCATGGGTTGATAATATCGTGTCATAATTTTGAACATAACTGTGATTATTTCCTTTATTATATGATTGTTAACTTGTAATATTATTTCTAGATTATCATGATAACCATTATAGTTTTGTTATGTTATTTTTGATTGAATTATGATGTTGATGTGCTGTTTAGTATGCTCAAGTGTTGATGCTTCATATTTTATATTTGTCATATAAATCCTTTCGTTTCATGAAAATACTCAAGGAATGTGTATTCATATACTCAATAATAAAATGTTTAGTTTTCAGTGTCAAATCCTTCAGGAATAATAATTTAATCTAATGTATATATCGCTTTTCAAATAGAAATTTGTTATAATTTACATATTAAAAATAATTTTTCTTTACCTATATATATCCTTGATGTGGTTTTGTGAATGGATTAGATTTCATTGTATATATCTCTAATCAATTTCAATGGAAGGGAAGTCACATATAAATTTTTGAGTCAACTGTTTGTCGACAATATGTGTAATAAGGAATATGAACATCCCCTGGTAGGAACTACCATTATGTGGACATTACTACCAATTCATGATAGGAATTTGTTTCTGATGGTTTCATAGAATCTAAATATTTCCGAAAACCAAATAATTATGGAATATATAGTTGTATTTCATTAATATTTTTCTAGTATTTATTTGAATCACTGTGTTTATTTTTCAATAAAATTCATACATATTTCTATATCAATTTCAAGGAGATATTATAACAATTTCTCAGTAAAGAAGCATTAATTTAATAACAAAACTCTATTATAATATGCTAAATGGATTCATATGCCTTACTCAATCACCATGGGGTTCACCTGTTGTTCTTGTTATGAATGATGATGGATCAATGTGTCATTGAATAGACTATTGGAAATATAAAAATATATTTATGAACTAAAACATTTCCCTATAATGTATTGATCACATATTTTTATTAATTATAATTTGATCAGCACGTCTATATGATTGAACATAATAATAAAAATCATTAGTTGATGGTCAAAAGTTATGATATACCAATGAAAAAATTCAATAAAAGTTAATCAAATATTGAATATATTGTGATTCCATTTGTCTTGGAAATATCCCTTATAGATTTATTGAACTAATTAATAGTTACTGTAATAATTACCTTAATCAAATTGATGTTTTATTTATTGATGATATTCTCATATATTCATATATAAATTTATATAATTAATATCATTTTGGATTATTAAAAAATACTATACTATGGATAAGTTGAATTTCAAATATGAAAATTATGAATTTTGGGAACAGAACATTTCATTCATGGATCATATAATCTCAATAATCGGTTTATCAATATCCCCTTAAATGATAGATATTATTGAGAAATGGTTTAGTCCAACTATGGTGATAAATATTTATATTTTTCATCAGATGGATTGATTCTACTAATTCATTGTGAGAAACTAAAAATATATATCTTATTAAGTATCCATGTTTATATGGAACTGATTCTTGTAAATCTCAATAGATGAATGTGAGAAAAAATTAATGTAATTGAAGATAATGTTGGTATGAATAGTTTTATTCGCAATACCCTAAATTGGTGAATAATATGGGATATTTAGTGTTGTATAAATCAAGGGACAATAATTTTTCCTCATGTTGAATGACATGGTGAGAGATTATTCCCTATGAAATTTTAGAATCTTAATAAAATTTACATGACTCGTGATTTTCAAATGGGATCTAATGTATTTTATTAATGATATGGAGACATTATCTATATGATAAATGGTGATATATATATATATACATAATTGTATTATTATAAACTAGATAATTTTTTTAGTTGATCAATGATTATCCTTTCTCATTTCATATCCATCATTGGAAGTAGAACAAGATTGTTAATTCAATGAGTTTGATAGACCTTATTATTTATTACATGACGAGTATTGAAAAAGATCAATTAAATACCTATTTATAAAAAATGGATCTCAAAAAAATTATTAAAGGTGATATATTATATATTTCATAGATAAATATTTAAACATATATCCATGTATTTATTAAAGAGGATCAAATGGAGAATGTAAACATATACCAGAATGTGATAATTGTTTTGAATTTGAACCTAAATTTTGACAGAATAATAGGTTTCAATAACCATGATTGTGTCATCCAAATAATACATTTTAATGTGTTATTGGATAAATATCATTGTTCATCGATCAATATTCATCATATATGTAAAAATTATATTGATATCTTAAAGTGAATTTTTTTTTGGAAATCATGGAGTGGGATATTAAAGAGTATGTATCTAATTTCATGGTATTCCAATAAATTATTGATTAGGGTCTAATATCTATGGGAATATTATAATTGTTAACCATTACATTATTTAAATGTTAAATCATCAAAATTATTTACATCATCAGACACCCCAAAAAATTTAATAGAAATAATAACATTTGGGTTGTTGTTCATTTCCATAAAACTTAATCTTATTTCCTTATAATAAGATAAGATTTATTTCATGATATGAATTATATTATATATATTATCCTAGTAGTAATTTTTTCGGGAGTTCTATATTATATCTTAGTTAATCAAGATCAATACTTACCTAAATTTGTTTATAATTATTTAGAATGCATTGAATATATAGTTGAACATTAATACTACACATCATCCTCAAAGAGAAAGTAAATTAAAGTAGAAAATTGAAATCCTCTAAGATATTATATGTTCTCTATCAATTTTTTAATGGTGTTTAGGATAGATAGCTTACAATTTTTTTTAAAAATAATAGATTTTACCAAAGTAATCATATATCTAGTTGTTAGGAACTATATTCAATGACGTGTGTACCTATAACATTTTGAGATGTTGTTAGATATTGAATCATATTGTGAGTTGAGATTGCATAGGAAATTAATGGGAAATTTATAGAAACTAGACATCATATCAAGGTGACACATACATGATAGAAATATCATTCTGAAATCGTTGAGGAGATAAAGAGTATTATTTTGGTGATAATTTATTAGTTCAAATGACTCCATGAATTATATTTAATGGTTTTTTATGGAAGGAGATGATGATCCCAAAAATCCATTGTCCATTCATGATACAGAACAGGTAAGGGATATATCTTATCACTCTATGCTTCCATTGAACCTCTTTTAAGATAATGATGTGTTATATGTGTCTAATTTTAATTTCTTAATACAATATCATTCACATGTAATGAAATCATAGTTTGTAACATTGGAGTATGACCATTATTATGTCGGGAATCACATAAAACATCAAGATAAAATATTATTTGGTGATCATAAACATTTCAAAATTTTATAAATTCCTTTAGAATTAACATTCATACATTCCTAATTATATTTTGGGTTTAGTGTTTCAGAATATTAGTATATTATTCATACATACCATCCAAAAAACATAAAAAATGGGTAAAACTAAATCAATATCAATTTCATCCATCATATAAATTTTTTTATTATAATCATGAAATATTATCAAGAAGAGTATTCACAACATTATTCAACGATTCTCATTTTATCTTAACCATACTTAAAACTAATGTTGAAAATTTAAAACACTGTACGAGCTAAAAATATCAGAATGGGAAAAAATGAGAGAAACCATTATTCTCGGAATATGTATAAACATATAAAATAAATTTCACAATGACATACTTCTCACTCAAAAAGTATCATATAGTTGCTTTGTGAAAAAATTAGATTTCATAAAAACATAGAAAACATAAATAATTCCACAATGGAAATATGGAAAATTAATTACTCAATATTTTGTCCCTTGTGGATAAAATATGATTTGTATCCATCATTTATAGATTATAGTTTAACCTTTATGGATAATTTATATTTTAACCCATAGGGAAACCTTATGGTGTAACCATCATAGTTACACTTTGAGTAACAATATGGTTGACCTCAAACATAAACATACATACTTAATAAGTGGGAGATATATGTAACACCATTCATCATAATAAATACCAAAAAAATAATGATAAAATATTAATAATTTCATAATAACATTCCTTTGGAATTTTGATAAAATACAAATTTTAATATAGTATTTATAAAGAAATGTACCTTATAAATATTAGATAAATGATGTAATAATTAGAAAAAAATAATGTAATATATGTATAAAATGTAAATATATATAATAAATCATAATATAATAAAAATTAACTTCACTAAAAATATTAGTACAACCTTCTCAATGAAGTATATGGTTATCCCAATGAATAGAAATTGGTTTATGAAATCTCTTACATAATGAAGGTCATACATAAAACATATTTATAATTACATCCTTATGGGTTAATTATTGTTATTAATTTGTTACTGAATCATATACATATTTTATGTTTCATATATTATATTCATATAACATATTTCCACCCATTTGATAATAATATTTTGTTGGTTTATTGTTTAGGTACATTTATTACTTGTTTCTATGGTTGGTTTTTTATTTATTTTATTGGATAATGTAAAAAACACCAAAAGTAGAATGAAATTATTTCAATATGTTTCCATAATTCTTAATGATACCATATACTTTTTTTATGTGATTAATGAAAATGATTTAATTTATTTTGGCAGTTTTTATGATCATCACAAAATAATATCTTTTTATTCAATATAATTTTTATATATTAATTAAATAAATTAAATAACATATAATATGTGTAATAAAATGTTATTTAACCATTATAACTGTTTTATGAAATGATGTGGAGGTGCTAATGAAAAATTAAGGTGTCTTGTCCAGGATGGCAGTAAATCAACACATAACAGAAGATGTTCTCCTTTTTAGAGTAAAATATAGAGGAGAAAAATTTTGATGATGAAATTTTCCATTAAAATGATAACATTATAGTATATATAGTATAATTGAGATTTAATACCACATTCATAGGGGTATGATATATATTTAATAGTAAAAAAAATTTAGAAAATAAAATAAAATTGGACATTACCTCTAGAATTCTTCTTCTTAAGAACATCCTGAAGGACCCTGAGATTGTACTTTTGGTGAGACCAGATGGTCTTGGATGTGGGGAAGAGTTGTGGCAATGTAATTGGGATGAAATAAAAAACTACATGTTTTTGAGTTGTGATGAGATGAATTAGTGAGAGGTTGTATTTTAGTGGATTGGATGGGTGTTTTATCATTAATATATTCATTAGTTTATTTGTCGGATCGTGACTATGAATAGTTAGAATATTATAACTAAATATATTAATGTAATTAAGTTTGTTTCCATATTATTTTTCCTACATCAATTATGACTCAAGGAATAGTTTATTTAACTTATAATGTATATATACCATAAATTAACATATTTTACTATTCACAAAAATCAAGTATTTTAAAAAAATAAAAAAAATATAGCCTAACATTCATTAAATGTGTGGAATAAAATAATGAAATCAATTTTTTTAAAATAATTTTATTATATATTAAGAAATTTATATTTTATTTAAATCTTCATTTATTAAAAAAATACCAATTTTAATATTATATGTAATTTTATGAAAATTTGAAAAATTTATTATGTTCTACTAAAATTATCTAATAATCATAAGGAAAAACATATTTATTTACTAATAAATTTTAAGAGAATTTATTTTAGTTTTTATTTTTATATTCATTATAAATTTGTATATAAAAATTTATGACTTACCAAAATAACATCACTTAGTTTATCATTTAAAAAAATTATTTACAAATTCCATGAAATAAATATAACATATATTAACTTATAAATTACATATATTTTATAAATAATTTCATAGATGATTTTAGAATCTTATTGGATAGATTTGTGTTCCTAATGTTCATGTTACTATTCCTAAGAATGAGTTACTATTACATTAGTTTGATTTACATAATTTCTATAAATTCAATTTATTTCATAACAAAATTATAATGAATTAAACTATTTAATTACCAAAACAAAATAAATATATAAGTATCATCTCCACATTCAAGATAATATTTCACAACATTTTTTATATACTAATTAAATAGGTAATGATATCATTCCCTCATATTATTTTCAAAATCATATGATGCTTTTTCGACCATGTGGTTTCTACAAAAATCCTTAACCTATTAAATTACGTTATTAATAAATAGTTTATCTCAATGTTAAAAAATATGAATAGATATATCTTTATAATAATGGTTCATTTTCAGCAAAACTACATCTGGGTTGAAAACATGAGATGAACTTGGCACATACATTTCAACATTGAAACCTGAAATACATTGTGTACATTATATTAACTCAGATGAAATGATACTCGGTAGATGATCGTTACATATTTCTCCTAGATTTCATAATGTCCAATAAACCATGGACTTGTATTTGCATTCAATCCAAAATTTATAACACTATTCCTTGGTGAGATTCTAATAAAAACATGATCACCTACCTCAAAAAAAAATTTCCCTCATTTTATCTACATAACTTTTCTACCTACTCAGACGTGTACTCATGTTTTCTAAGATCATATTCACTTTATCATCCTGTTAATCTATTAATTATAGTCCAATAAATTTCATTTTCATACCTTCCTTCCAAAATGATGGATTTTTAATGAAATTTTTATATAATGCATCAAATGTTTCCATCAGTATACTAGAATATAAACATTTATTATGAGAAAACACACCTAAAGAAGTATGTTGATCCCAACATCATTGGTAAAATTTTGATCAATATCGTATAATATACTAAATTTTCTAATTTGATCACTCATTCAATCTACCATATTATGGGTCAAATATAGATCTGAAATATTATTTTTTGACTAATGACTTATGAAGACCATTCTAAAAGTTATAATTAATCATGGGATCAGGGTTAGACGTAATGGAAATAAGAACTCTATGTTCCATTAAAATTTCTTTCAGGTATATTTGAGAAATATGATCCAAATACATAATATCTTTAATAGAAAAGAAATATTTATATTTATTAAGTTGGTGACCAAATAACCAAAATAGATATGTTAACACTATAATTTTTTGGTAGTCCCACAAATAATTTCAGGTATATATTTTCAAATGTCGACACTGAAACTAGAAAACGTAGAATTATCCCTTTGGATGATTTCTATCTAAATTAATATATTGAAAAATCATAAATTTCATTGTAAAATCAACAATATCAGATTTTATTTTAGGCCCATGTAATAGTTTCAAAAGACTATCTACATGTTTCTTGGAGTTGGTTTGAACTCAAAATGGAGAAAAATATTCTTCACATAACAACTCTTTAATCTACAATGAATCATTGGGAACACATAATCACTTCCTAAATCTCAAACCACAATATTTATCAATATTAAATTCTGGTAACAAACACTTTTAACCAATTCTACATTTTTTAACTCGTTGTATTCGATTTTCTCTTACATAATTCTATCAGAACGTTCTTCTTGAATTGAAATCAGAAACAAAACGAAGGAATTTCCTACACCATCAACATGCAAGGAAAAATTTATCAAATCAATAAAAAGGGGGATGATTCCAAATGAAACATTGTTAGTGATGCATGATGTTTCCAACATAATGAATCTACCACATTTTTTCCCTTTCTTTTATAATTATTCATCATGAAATAATAATCCTTTATCAGTTTATGACATGTTCTCAGACTCATGATTAGTTACTTCGTAGTGAATATATACATTTTGAATTTATGGTAAGTATATATTTTTTATTTGTCTCTTAAAAAACAATTCCACTTAATATTAGAGTAGAAACCCACAGATGCTAATTGAAAATTTTGTGTGTGTTAATTTAAAACATTAGGTCTTAGTTTTATTGATGTAAAATCAATTACCATATCATTATGCATCAGAAAACTATGAAGTTCCTTCAATACATCATTGCAATAGATGAAAAATTCATCATTTATGGTTGGTAGGGAAAATACTAAAGTATTCACCAATCCCATTTTCAATTCTAGAAAAAATAATCATTTTCATCTATACGAATACATTTAACTCATTTTCTTATTAACATTGTTATTGTTCAAGATAAACTAGCAATGTTTTTGACAAACTATCACTAATAACCTGCTAATACAAGTAAAATATGAAAACTGGTAATATTTTTAGGTATTTTTAATTAGAAACTTTCTATTAGAATGATCCACCATTATTCCGTCCTTATTTACAATTTTCCCAAGAAAAAATAATTTTGTAACAAAAAATAACATTTCCTAAATTTTCCATATATCCTTATTCATTTAAGACTTTTCGAGAAACCCATTATATTTTTTTCAGGGACCTCATAAGAATTTGAAAATAGTAGATTATAATAAGTAAAAAATATATCCAAGTATTTAGGTAATATTATATTAATATGTTCCATAATATAGAAGGATCATTTTTCAAGCCATAAGAATAACAAAAAACTCATAATGGCAATATCTAGTACAAAATAATATTTTGGAATTTCATCCTTCTTCAACATTATCTAATGATATCAGGATGTCATTTAATTCATTGAAAAATACTATGCTCCATCGATCTGATCAAACAAGTCATTGGTATGAGTAAATGAATACTTATTTCTAAAATTAATGTTAATCGTTGCTATATAATTAATGTAAATCCTTAGGGAACCATATTTCTTTTTATACCAAAAAAGTATCACCCTAGGGAGATGTACTAGGCTTAATGAAACCCTTATCAAGAAACTCTTGTATGTATTTCATTCAATTCTAGATTTTCAACTAGGGCTATTTGATAAGGGGATTTGTAATTGGTCTTATCATTATGAACAAATTCCTTAGTAAATTGTACTCCCAGGTCACATATAACAATGAGAAAATCCATAGAAAAAATATATTTGTATTAATTTACCATTGACCCATTATTAACATGAATAGTTATCTTCTTTTCAACGACATAAGAAAGCTAAAATTAATTACCATCTTTTAAAAATTTCTCAACAACCTGATATGTTATAAATTTAATGCCTTCATTATTTCATACAAATTATAATTATTTATAAAAATATTTTTTTTCTATATAATCAATATTTTCATCATAAATAGAAATCAAATAAATACATATAATAACATTAAACTCTCCCATGTGAAGGAAATGACATTGTTATAAAATAATTTCATTCCACATACAACAATTGGAATATTCAGATAATTAGTTTTTTCTATAATATTTCCCATAGGTGTTTTAACCATTTGTTTTTTTTTCTCATTTCATAACGTGAAATTTATAATTTACCATAAAATTTATCATAAATAATTTAATCTGTATATGTTGTATCAAATAACATAGTATGAAAATATAAGTAAACAATCATGGTTTCTTGTACTACTTCTTTAGATTGCCCAATATCTTCTAATGTAGACATGAAGGATATCTATTCCCCTTTGTACATATAATTTAACTACTTTCAACCATTGAAATATTTCTTGGGGTAGGTATTTTCATAATGACTAATTTCACCACATTCAAAATACATTATTTGTTTTCATAACATAATTAAAATTAAGATCATTTTCACAATAATATTAGGAAATTTTTTCAAACATACCACATCACAAATACATTATAGTACCAACAAGGCATTCCATAGTTTTATATTTTTCACAAATTTCACAAACTAGAAATATCACTTTCTTACCTTCATATTTCACTAATTGATTATTTCCAATTATCTCACATCAGAATCTTTTCTATTCATTGTTTTAAAACTGAATTTGATTCGTAGAAAAGATGTGTTAAAACCTATTAGCACATCAAACATGTTTTTAATAACATTTTAATTCATTGGAGACCAAATCCCTTCGTTATCATTAAATCAATCTATAGTAAAAATGACTTATTTTTATATCAAGATCCCAAATATGATTTGTAAAATACTAGTCCAATCAGTTAAATTTCTCTTCATACTTGGCCACAATGTCCTCCTAATGTTTTTTTCAATTCTCAAAATTTATTTTCCATACTATGACATACTACCTTAAGATGATATTTTTTTGAGAAAAATATGTTTAAAATATTATCAATTCAAAGGAATAAACATCATTGTTATCCATGATATTCATTACGATTGACCATTATTGGTTACATTCACCTATAAAAAATAAATTGAAATAATATCCTTTTCACTATATTAATTCCCCATAATATAAAATATGTTTTTGAGGTATTTAATCCATACATTAGTTGGGACTAGGTCAAAATATCAACTAAAATGAGGAGGATGTTCCCTCTTAAAATGTACCATTATCATCATATTCCATTGTGGTAGATTTGGATGTTCTCATTCATAGATCCGGATGTCATTTATAAACTTATTCCCCTATAGAATTACTATTAAAAACTATTCGGTTCCAATTCCCACCATTTTAGGTTGCAGATTCAGAAAGATATAATCCTATCAGTACCTCCCAACTTAATATTTTATGTTTCAACTGTGGAAAAAAATTCTTAATAAAAATATCTTAAATGGTGTCACATGATAATCGTAGAATGATATTTTATTTATATAAAAACCTAAAGAAAAAAATAATATGTGGTATTTTATTGACATCTTCCTAGACCGTAAAATTATCTAAACCATGCTTTGATAACCACTATAAGGACTAAAACACGAACAATTTAATATCTAATAAATTCCATTAGAATTCACATAAATGCATTCCCAATGTTCTTTTCACATTACAGTTTTATAAAATAAGGACATAATTCATACAAATCATCCAAAAATAATACTATACGGTTAATTATAAAACAATCCCATTTCATCCATAATACAGAATTATTCAATAAAAACATGAAAACCATTTCCTGAAAAATCATTAAAACATTCATCCTAGCATCTACATTTATCTTACACATCCTTAAACAATGTAAAATATATATTAAATAATGGGAAGATAAAAAAATACATGTATGTTATATGAAAATAAGGATATAAATTATTAGTGCATGAATACATAAAAACATATGAAATCATTTTCACAAAGGCATACTTCTCAAAAATACATGTCATATAATAACATTGTGAAAATAAAAAATTACAATAAAATTTTGGACACAAAAATTATACCATAAAGCTGACATAGCTAATTAATCACATAATATTGTGACCTAGATAGGTACCAAATGATTTTTAATCCTCACAACTTCATTATAATGTATCCTTTGGGACAACATTACCATGTAACACCAAAAGGTTATTTATGTTATAACCATTGAAGTTAAAAATTGAGTTACCAAACGGTCGACCTCAAACATAATCCTTCCCAATTAATTTGAGGGAGATATATATCTGATCCATCATCATAATAAATTCCCCTAAACAATTATCATAATATAATAATACATTCATAAAGACATTCCTTTTGAATTTTTGAAAAATATATATTTAAAATATGATTTTTAAAGAAAAGTCCCTTGAAAATATTGCATATTAGAAATGAGAATTGAAAAAAATAATGGAATATGTGTATATAGAGTAAATCCACATAACACAATTAAATATAATAAAATTTAATTTAAAAAATTAATATTACCACATAATCAATGAAGTGGATGGTTAACCCAATGAATATAAACTAGTTTAATAATTCCATTACCTCGATTTTGTATTACTTAAAACACATATAAAACGATAGTATTGTGGTTTAAAGATTGCTAATAATATATTAAATCACAATATTATTATCTATAATTACTCATATAATATTCTTATAACATGTTTACACCTAATTATAGATAATCTTTTATTATTTTCATCACATATTGTGCATTTATTTCATTTTTTCTGAGGGTTTTTCACTATGGATTTTCATCTAGAGGAAAAAAACACCAGAAGTGGAATGAAATTGTGTTAATATATTTTCAAATTTTTAAATGATACATTATGACATTTTGTCTATTATAAGGATGAATCAATACAAAAAACATTGATGAAAATGATTTAATTTATTTTTTTAGTTTTTTATCACAAATAACTTATATCATTTTATTCAATAACTAGCCTATATGTTGGTTCCATTACATTATTTAACTTATAAATTGTATAAGAAAATAACTTTTGATAATTTCATTGGTTTTATGACTACCTATTAAGGTGCTATTGATAAATAAATTTTTTCACCCATGATGGAAGCAAATCAACTCATCGCAAATAACATTCTCATTTTTAGAATAAATAGTATAGGAGAAGAATTTTGATGATGTATTTTTGTGTTATCATGATAAAATTACACTATATATAATATACTAGAGTTTTCATTCAACTTTTATATTGATAGTTTATCATAGTACATGAAAATTAAAATAATTCAAAATAAAATAAAATGATATGATATAGGATTTTACCTATTCAATTCTCTTCCTTGAGAACTTCCTGAAGGCCCTTGGTTTTGGAATTTAAGTGATACTAGAAGATCATGGATGTGGGGAAGAGTCTATTGAAGGTAATTGGATATTAATAAAATATAAAAAATTCTATGATATGTGAGGAGAAGAGGTGGTGAGGGGAGGTATCTATAGTGGAGAACTTCAGAGTTATCTCATTATTATATTCATTAGTTTGTTATTTTGGCTCCATGGTATAACTAGTTTGAAAATAACACTGCATTTAATAAAATTATTAATGGGGATTCTAGAATATGGTTCATACATCATCGATGACTCATGAAATAGTGTATTTAACCAATTATGTATATATACCATAAATTGCCGTATTTTACACTTCACCAATATTCATGTATTTTTAAAAAATCCAATCAATTTACCCTAAACATTTTTTTGAAATTTAGAATTAAAATATGAGTTTCATTTTCTAAAAATAATTTTATTTCTGTGATAAATTTAATTTTTAATTACAATCATCATTTATTAAAAAAATAACAATTTTAAAATTATCACCGATTTTATAACACTTTGAAAAATTAATTCAGGTCCCCTAAAATTATTTAATAATAATAAGAAAAAAATATATTTATATATGAATATATATTATATCATTGATCATTATAATAAATATAAAATTTTAAATAAGAATTTATGATTAAAAAATATACCAAACCATAATTAGTCATTTATTAAAAATTTATTTACATATTTTGTGACATATATATATAATATTTTCTTTTATTTGGTTTATCTTTTTTATTTATAATTTCATAGTTGAGGTAACTATTCTTTTGGACTAATTAGAATTCTTAATTTTCATTTTACTTTTACAAAGGCAATTCTACTATACCATTAATAAGAATCCCTTAATTTCAGTAAATGACACTTACTTAATTACAAGATTATAATGAATTTTACAATTTAATTTAAATAAATTATAATATAAGTTCTGTAACATCACTATACATTTTCAAGTAATATTGATGTATCTAAGTTTCTCATTTTTGGATTAGTTAGTAATGGGAGATTTGGGAGAACATTAAATGATATTTTGAGGCAAAGGGGAAGTCGCACGGGTAGCGCACGAGTTGTCTAAACCATGTGGCCAAACCATGCATAGTTGGTCTTGGAGGTATTACCTTTTGCATTGGCAGTGTACATTTTGTCTATCCATGCGGAAAAACCATGTTGGAGTTTCTACTGAGGCAGTTCCTAATGAATGGTTACCGCATGGTTTGTCTAACCGTGCGGGAAAACCATGTGTCCACTTAAATGAGATCCTATAAAAGTGTATCTGACTCATTTTTTCCTCTAAGTGCCTCGTTTTTCCCATAATTGGGCCTAACATGGTATTTTTCTTCTCCTTATGTCAGAGTAGGTTCTCCCATCACTCCAAAGGGGATCCAATGGCTTCTCTTGGTTAATCGTAGACGAATTCTTGAGGTATTTGATCGTTCTTCATCATTCGTGATCGGTTTCTTATATATACTTTGATATACTTCTTATTTTCTCACGGTCTCTTTGATCTAAACCCATTAACGGTAGATATAATTGTGTGGATGCCAAATATAATGAGATCTGTTCTTGATCATGCTAGGATAAGAGATCTAAGGAGGGTTCTTGAAGTAGAAACCCGGTTTTCATGAGCATTCTCAATCATTGTGGTTTTGGTCAAACACATGGAGGTACGTGTTTCAGTCCTGACATGCCAAATTGATCATCCTTGTATTTATTGATTTTATTCAATTGTTTATTTACATTCAATTTCTCAAATTGGATATCCATTTAATTTATAAAAAGTCAATTCTAGTGAATTGGGGTATTTGAAATGGTTTTGGAATGATTATTTGGAAAACCCCCAATTCCATTTAATTTTGTGTGTTTATTTAAATTTCTTGATTTAGATTGTTTAATTTAAGTTTTGTATTTGATGGTAATGATTTGAATAAAAAAATTTAATAAAATTTAGAAAATAACGTGTTTGATGACGTAATTTGTTTTGATTGGATTTCAAACTAGTGATAATGGGTTAAAATTATTTTATAGAAACCCATTTGTTCTATCTCGTGAAAAAAGCATGTTTTTGAATAAAACCTATTTTGGTTTTAAAGGGAAAGTAACTGGAACATATGAAATGGAATAATGGGATTGATCATATTTTTAATCTTTCTTAAAATAGTTCACCCATCATGTAAGAGTGCATGGATGCCTTAGGTAGTTGGTGAGTTATTTTTTTTCACTCAATGCTACGACAACATTTTAAAACATACGTGCAGCGGGTCACATCCCCGACGGGTTGGCAATGAGTAACCTTTGTCCAGTGTCATAGGGACGTTTGTATTCAAATATTTCCATGTTCACGTAGAGATTGCAGAATCCAATAACTGGGTAATACTATCGTACCTTTTGGAAGATGACCATGTTTCTCGTTTGTTTATTTATATTTTAGATATAAATTTATTCCAATGCTTATGAACTTCTTTACATTCCTGCTGAATTTATATAATCTATTTTGTATTACTGTTTTATTTAAGCCATTATTTTAGAAATCTTCCATCTTTATAATGACTTGCCTAAAATATTTGATTCCATCATTTAAAAATGTATTGCATGTTTGGTTAAAATATTCTTTTGAATTTCCACACCTGTTTATTTGAATATTGAATTCTTTTCATTGGATAATTTATTTTTGGAATATATTATGGAATCATTGGTGGTGTCCTATTGGGAATATGCTCACACCCTACATTTTCCTTCGGGTGTTTGTAGACTTTTTTCTTCCATGTTCAATCATAGGGAAGGGATCACTTGGAGGTTGATCTGGTTGTTGATATGTGGTCTTGGTGAGTGGTGTCCTTAGGGATGTTGGGGATGTTTTTCAATTTTTTGTACATGGTTTTTAGTGCTTTGGGATTTTTATGCCTCTTTGTATTCTGGTACATTACTCCCAGTGGAGTTTATTTTGTTATGCATACTATCTCGTTTTTTTCTTCCACATTGTTGGTTCAAAAATCGTTACCACATGCATGTTATGTTATGCCAGGTGCTAGTCGACGAACCATGGGGATCGGGAACGCCCTTTGGGCTATGTCAGGGTCGGCTCAGTTATCGGGTTACCATGGTATCTGGGCTGGTTCATGAAAAAGTTGTATCAGAGGGAGGTTAAGCATCATTCCTTGATGACAGTATACATTTTATTTTTCTTGTCGGTACTTAGGAGGTAGTTGTGATTGACTTCCTAGCTATCTCTCACCACAATGAACCTTAATTCACCAGGTTCGGTTAGGGAAATAAGACTTGTGTAATAGTTCTAGTATTTTCCCGGATTTGATTTGGATAGAGTGGAATCCAAATCTTGTTATCTCTTCTATTAAGAATTGTTTTCCTTGTTACTCTGTTTTAGTGTCAATCTAATGTCTTTTTATGTTTTGTAGCATCATACCTCCGAGATGACGTGGGAATCAGATCCAAAAAGTGGCTGCTACTGAATCTCAGCAAGTGAGTCCTATTGTGGATCTGAGTCTGGTTGAGGCGATTGCAATCATTGTCCTTGCTCTTGGATAAGTACAACCTTTAGGTCTTCTTTAGAGTCCAGCTATAGATTGTAATAGTCATATTATCTGAAGTCAATTTCAAGAGTTCCTACGGAAGAAGCCACCAGTTTTCAAAGGCTCCACTGACCCTCCACATGTTAAGGAATGGTTTCGTAAGATTTAACGTCTATTTAAGTTCATGGAGACACCTGATGTGATCAAGGTGAACTGTGACATCTTCGTGCTAGAGGGACCAAGTAAGAGATGGTAGGACATGATGGTGATGGTTGTGAAACATGAGGTTTTGTAGTGGAAAGACATTAGGGTTCTTTTCACAGACCAGTTCTATATATAATCAATGGTGTAGGCGAAGGCTATAGAGTTTTTCAAGATTGAGCAAGCCAAAAAACTATGACAATGTACTCAAATCGCTTTTCTGAGATCATACAGTTTTCTCATGTGATTGTATCTAATGAGAAGATGAGGGCATTACAATTATAGTTAGGACTTCAATCAAATATATGATCACATGTTTTTTAACTTAAGCTACCCACTTATGTTGATGTCCTGGATAAGGCAATGATGGTTGAGATGGACCTGGAAGAAACGTCAGGGTTGGAGGACGTTCTTTTCCCTCCAAGTGGAACTGTTGGTTCCTTGTGTGTAAATAGAATCACGATGTTTCTCATGGTATTTCTCGACAATAGAGTCATTTTAGACCTCCAGTTTCACCAGGAGGGTCTACATTGACTTGATATCAGTGTGGAATGCCAAGAAATTCTAAGAGGGTTTACACTAAGGCACCCAATAACTGTAGCTCCTACCAACGTTTAGGGAACTTAAAGAGATACTTCCATCACTTCTCTACTCCACGTAGTGGAACATGATATTCAACACCTCTAAAAACTGAGGGGAAATCAAATGCTTCATGTATAATTGGCTTCCAGCCACATGCATCAGGAACGAAGCTTTTTCAGGCAGTGGAAGAGTCTCCAGAGGTTACCGATACATGTTATGCAACTATGAGAGGTACCATTTCTATAGCTTCATCATTATTGACCAACCATTTTGATACTTGCACATCTCACTATTAAATTTCAACCCATATTGTTAATCTTCTTAATATACCTATGGAGATGTTATATTGTGTGATGGATATTACTACACCCCTTGCTATAATGAGAGATAAGGGTCTATGTAGTCCTGATTGTATCTTCTCTCTATCAGATGTTTATCATTATTGGAGTTATTTGATTCTTGACATGAAATCATTTGATGTCATATATGAGATGGATTGGCTAATTTACAATAAATCCTAGATCGATTGTTATCTTTGATGGGTCAAACATACTACACCCAGTGGTGTGCCACTTGTTTACCAAGGAGTGTGGGACCCGAGGATATGTAAAACTGGACCCTCTTATCCAGAGTTGGGGAATGTTATATCAGTGTTTTCTTTTGATCTAGAGAGAGATTCAATGTGTGGTGATCATCCTCCAGTAATTGCTAATTTCCCGACTTGTTTCCTCCTGACTTCTCTAGTTTTCCACTAGTAAGGGAGGTTGATTTTTCTATTTACTTAATTCCTAGTACTCAAATAGTTTCTATTCCCTCTAAACGAATTGCTCCAGCATATCTAAAAGTACTGAAGTCTCAGTTAGACGATCTTCTTGAGAAAGGTTTTATATGTCCTAATGTGTCACCTTGGGTAGCACCAGTTCTCTTCACCAAGAAGGTTGATGGTTCTCTTCATTTATATGTTGATTATCTAATGCTCAATAGAGTTACGATAAAGAAAAAATATCTCTTCCCACGAAATGATGATTTGTTTGATCAATTGAGGGGGAAAATTGTTTTTCAAAAATTGATATTCGATCTGTTTACTATCAGTTTATGATAAAAATAATTTAACCTTCATAAGACTGATTTTCGGAGTTGGTATGGGAGATATGAGTACATTGTTATTCCCTTTGGCCTAACAAATGATCCTTCTATTTTAATGGATTTGATGAAGAAGGTTTTCTGTGAGTATCTATATACTTTTGTGGTAGTCTTTTTGGTCGAAATTCTTGTCTACTGCAAGTCTGAGAAGGCTCATGTGCATCATCTGAGAACAGTTCTGAGTCTTCTATTGAATCACTTACTTTATGTCATGCTTTAAAAGTGAAATTTCTGGAATCAAGAATTAAATTTCATGGGTCATGTCATTTCAGAACAAGGACTATCAGTTAATACTAAGAAGGTGAAGCCTGTTATGAATTGGGACCAACCACGAAATGTTTTCGAGATTCAGAGCTTCTTGGGATTAGTAGTATATGATCGCTAATTTGTTAAAGACTACACAAACTTAGCATCTCCAATGACTTCTCGGACTACAAAGGGATTGATGTTATCATATAATGATAAATGTCAGAGTTTTTTTGTTGAGTTAAACTTTGTTTGTCTACTCCACCAGTGTTAACTCTTCTAAGGGCTAGGATAGGTTACATAGTCTTCTGTGATGCATCAGGATCAGGTTTGGGATGTGTCATTATGAAAGGTATTCATGTTGTTGCCTATGGATCTCATTAATTAAAGCCACATGAGAAGAAAAATCATACCCATGAACTTGAACATACAGCTGTAATGCATACACTTAATTGTTGGAGACATTACCTTTATATAGAAAAGATTACTTTATATTCAGACCACAAGAGATTGAGTTATATCATCTCTCAAAAAGATCTGAATCTCCACCAAAGTCGTTGGCTGGAGTACCTGCAATCTTTCATCATTGACATTGCCTATACCCCAGGGAAAGGGAATGTAGTTGTAGATGCGTTTTGAAGGAAACTTCCATCACAGGCTGTGAATGAATCTTTAGACGAGTGGGGTTTGATGGATATTTTTACTCAGTAGCATATTGGAGTTCAGCAGAAGGGGAATGATGTTTCATTAGCCAGTGTCATGTTGACATCTTCTCTTATCGAGTTAATTTGTCAGGAATAACAACTAGATGATGAATTTCATAGCATTAGGGAATCTATTTATGGTAGAGAGATTGACACCCAACAATCGTTCTTTAAAGAGGGTGTTCCATGTTATCGAAACCATTACATTTTGCCGTTATTGGCATGGAAGGATGTGATGTGGGACTGCCATAACAGTCAGTGGGTTTTTCACCGAGGAACTATAAAGATGTTCTATGACATGTGGTGATAGTTCTGGTGTCCAGGTATGAGATGAGACACTATGGCGTTTTCATCTCGATGTTATACAACCAATCAGGTGAAATCCAAGCACACGAAACCTTCAGGTTTTATTTAACCACTTCCACTCCCTACATGGAAGTGGGATGAAATCTTTATGTAGTTTGGGTTTGGGTTACATCAAACCCAGAGGAAGATGTACATGATATGGTTTTTGATCGACAGGATGACCATGTTTTCTCACATTATACCTATTCAAGATGCCACCATTATTGAGGAGTTATGAAATATCTATGTGAAATAAATTTTTCATTTTCAAGGAGTTCCATTTGATATAGTCTCTGAGGATAGGATATGTTCTTGTGTTCTTGACATTGGTGGGTTTTTGGATGATCGTCTAGGGCTAGTTAAGTTTTCTAATAATCACTGTTATTAGTCTATGATCAAAATGGCTCCTCTTGAGGAATTCGATAGTCATCCATGTAAATATCCTTTATTTTGGAAGTATATTCGTGAAAGTTACCTGTTAGGAATGATTTTGGTCCATGAGATGACAACTACGATCCATTTTATTAATCAGATAATGTTAACATCCGAGAGTTGGTAGAAGTCCTATGTGGATTATCATCATAGACCATTAGAGTTCTTAGTCGGAGACCAGGTGTTCTTGAAAGATTCAACCCGATTATGTCATCGACGGATTGGGAGGCAAGGGAAGATTCCTCCACGTTTTGTGGGAACATTGAAGGTTGTTGTTCATATATGGAATTTCTCACACTATATAGCTCTACCACCATAGCAGACGTCGATACAAAACGTGTTCCATGTATCACAGCTTCGAAAGTATCTCTCTGATCCATCCAATGTTTTGAGCTGGAGTGATCTTGATATTGAACCAGAATTGTCTGTGACATAACTACCAGTCAGGGTTGTTGATTCTGAGTCCAAGGTACTTTATGGGAGAACGATGCCTTTGGTCAGTGTGCTATGGAAGCATGTATCTGATTCTCATGAGAAGTGGGAATGGGATGAAATAATGATAGAGTTGTGGACTCATCTTTGGGATGTGGAGGATTCTCTAAAGGCTTTCTGGGGGTAGAAATATCTTATAGTGGGGAGGTTGAAACATCACATTATGTTTTAATGTACATTTTATTTTTATAAGTACCTTTTTTTGGATTAGTGATGAATGGGAGAGTCGGGAGAACATTAAATGTTGTTTTTAAGGAAAAGGGGAAGTCGCACGGGCGGCGCCCGAGATATCTAAACTGTGTGGCCGAACCATGCTTAGTTGGTCTTGGAGGTAGTAGCTTCCACACGGGAAATGCACAGTTTTTCTAATAATGTGGCCAATCCGTGCATCGAGTGCCTGTCGAGGCAGTGGCTAACGAACGGTTAGTGAACAGTTTTTCTAACAGTGTAGGCAAACCGTGCATCCACTTAAATAAGATCATTTAAAAGTGGATATCACTCATTTTTTCCTTAATGTGCCTTGTTTTTTCATCCTATTAAACCCTATCATGGGATTTTTCATCTCTTAATGTCAGAGAAGTATCTCTGATCGTTCTGAAGGTGATCCAAAGGCTTATCTTCACGAATCAAAGACTGATTTTTGAGTAATGTGCTTTTTATTCATTGTTCTTGATCGATTTCTTATATCTATATAGATCTGATTCTCCTCTTCTCTCAGTTTCGTAGATCTATTCCGGTTATTGGTAGATCTATATGTGTGGATGCCAAAAATGATGAGATTTAGTCTTGATATTTATAGGATATGAGATGTATGGTGGGTTATTGAAGAAGCAACCGGGTTTTCTTGAGTGTTCTCGATCATTGTGGTTTTGGTCAAAACCTTTGATGTAGGTGGTTCCATCCCAACCCTCCAAATTGATTATCCTTGTATTTCTTGATTTATTTCAATAGATGATTTAAATTCAATTTCCAAAATTTTCAATCAATAGAATTGAAAAAAAGTATAATCTAGTTAATCGAGTTAATAGAAATGGTATTGGAATGAAAATTTGGAAAACCCCCAATTCCATTGAATAGGGTGTGTTTATCGAAATTTGCTAATTTAAATTGTTTAATTTAAATTTATGGATTTGATGGAAATGATTTCAATTAAAATTTTTATTTTAGCTATGGAATAAATTGTTTGATGATGAAATTAGTATTGATTGGATTTGAAAATGGTGAAAATGGATTAAAATGATTTGATATAAACCCATTGGTTTTATCTTATGAAAAGGCATGTTTTTGAATAAACCCATTTATTATTTTAGATGGAAATAAATTGGATGATTTGAAAAGAATGATTGTGATTGATAGTATTTTTATGCATTCTTAAAATAGTTCACCCATCATGTTAGAGCACATGCAATCCTTCGGAAGTTATCGAGTTATTTGGATACACTCTACGATACGACAACGTTCTAAAACATACTTGTGACGAGTCACATCCCCGACAGGTTGGCAATGAGTTTCCTTTGGCCAGTGTCATAGGGATTTGTGTATACAAATTTTTCTAAGTTTACATTGAGACTGTTGAATCCTATAACTAGTTAATACTATCATACCTTTTGGAAGATGTCCATGTTTCTCTCTTGTTTATTTATATTTGAGATATAAATGTATTCCAAATCTTTGGAACTACTTTACTTGCTTGCTGAATTTATATAAACTATTTTTTATAAATGTTTTATTTAATCCATTGTTTTAGAAATATTCTATCATTGTATAGCCTTGCCTAAAATATTTATTTCCATCATTTGAAAATGTATATCATGTTTTGTTAAAATATTATTTTGGATTTCCAAACATGTTTATTTAAAAAATTAAAGCTTTTCATTGGATTATCTATATTTGGAATTTGTTATGGTATCTTTGGTGGTGTCCTAATGGGATTAGGCTAACACCCAACTTTTGCCTTCGGGTGTTTGTAGACTTCATTCTTCCAGGTTCGAGCAAAGGGAAGGGATCTCTTGGTGGTGGATCCAACTGTTGATCTTTGGTCTTGGTGAGTTGTATCCATAAGGTCCTTGGGGCTGTTTTCCCATTTTAAGCAGTTGGGTTGTATTACTATGGGATTTTTATGCCTCTATTTATTCTGCTACATTACTTCTAGTGGAGTTTCTATTGTTATGCATACTATTATGTTTCTTTTCATCCATATTCATCGTGGAAAAATTGATCCCAATTGCATGTTATGTGATGTCAGTTGCTTGTCTCTGCCCCATGGGGATCAGGAACACCTTTCGGGCTATGTCAGGGCTAGCTTTGTTATCGAGTTACCAGGGTACCTAGGCTGGTTCATGACAAGTTCTTTGCTTGTTACATAAATTAATTAATGTGATATGAAACAAGAACAGTAGAATGGAAAATTTTGTAGTAAAAAAAAATAAAGTGACACGGGAACACTATGATGTGATATTTCAAAAAAATCGCATTTGTATTTATCAAGATAATGGATGTATGAGAGTGAAAATATTATATGATGTATAATATAACAACCTGATATTTTATAATATATATTTATATTTATTAAATCTAATGTGTATGATATCATTGTTTTTACATTGATCACCAAGTATAATCAACCCACTTAATACAGTTGAAATAATTAGAGAATTTTTTTAATCAATATGAATTAAAAAATTTATATTACTTATTTGTTGATAATAAATGATGATAAAATATATTGAATGTAAAAAAAGATATTTTACATAATACTACTTTATGTTCACAATGTATGTTAACAATAAAATATTAAATTAGTAATAATTGATAAATAATTTTAATGTAATGGGTAAAATATATAAACATTTAAGAGAATTAATATTAATTTTATTACTTTAATTAGAAAATTAATAAGAACATTTCAAATTTATCATTAAAATACAAATTTTAATCCAAATAGGTTTTTATTAAATTTGGTGGGAAGATTTTATAAATAATTTATGCCACTATAAATATTCTTTTGAAAAAATGGAAATCATTTTTGAAATAATTATTTTAAACTAATTTTAATATGATGTTTTTTAATTTATGAAAAAATATTATTTTACTAAATAATAAAATATAATGATTTTCTCTAAACTATAATTTTATTTCTATAAATAATTTTATTTCATATTGAAATTTTATTCAAAATTAAGTTATAAAGTATTTAAAAATTATATTAATTAAATATAATTTAAATATTTTTATTGGAATCATCATTTTCATTTATATTTTTAAAATTCAATTGTATATTCTTAAATCATTTTTTTTCTAAATTATTCTTTTCATATGATTTAATGTACATAATATGGATATAATTTATTACAAATCTACATATTTAAAAAGATAAAATGAAAAATATAATTTCCTAAATGTTTTTAAAATATATTAATGATTTAAATATCAATTTTTATTGTTATCAATATTAACCAAGGAAACAAAATTCATCACAGAAAAAAGTTAAATGTTGTTAATTAAAGACTAAAATTATTTATAAGGTCATATAATCTCCACTTATTTAATATTTTTTTATTATTTTATTAAATTTATAATCGTATCCTAAAAATTTATTTTTATTCTATTTCATGAACATGAGTAAGAAACATATAATACATAGTTGTTAAAAAAAATTACAGGTGTGCCACTCACCTCACCTATAAAAAGGAACATCCTATTTTATACTTCTTTAAACTACTTCAGAACAATAGTTCCTCCACGATCTCTATAAATCAATTCAAATCCAACCTTCATATTTCCTTAGGGATAATTTCATTCTAAATTACCAGCCTATAATTGTTAATATGCAATCCAAAGTGAGTTTACCAAAGAATGCGTATAATTCTTTACTGAGCCATTTTGTGTTAATTTATTATCTATCACCTTGAGAACAGTTAATTACATTCTGGTAAAAAACATCAATAAATATAATATACTAATTTATATTATCATTATGTTATACCATTTTTAACTTTATCCTTCTCCTAGTAATAGAAATCATAACACATACATATTTGTAGATTTTCCTTTCAGAAATATATTTGTTTAGTTTTTCATCAATATCACATAGTGACAATTATATAGTGCTATTTAGTAGAAATTTATTATGTTTATTAAATAATAAATATTACATAAATATAAAATATTAACTACCTCATTACCCAGTAATCTATCAGAAAATGATAACGTCTCTCATGTGTATGTGGTGATTACCACCTCCATGAAGTGGAGTGATTAGTTTTCCATTTATTCGTCATTAGGGTAACTATAATATTGTATTGGAATAATATATTTTATTTTTTTATAAAATAATTATTCTATAATGGTGAATTATTATTAATTTTCCTTCACTATAACCAATGAAAAATGCAATCATTACTCATTCATATGAATGGATTTCAATCACTAGAATGTGTATTCATTCGCTGTTCATCCTCATTGTATTTTGATATTTTTAAAACTATATATAATTAATTAATACTTTATTTATTTCTATATTAATGTTCCATATTTTATGAAACAATTTCCAAGGTTAAATGACCATAACATTTAGACCTAAAATATTGACACTAAACATGAATGATTTCAATTAATAAAGGATTTTAATTTTAAATTGTTGACAGATCAGTAACTACAAATTATAATGGAATTGATTATAGTATGAAAATTATAAAAATGGTAATACTTTATCGTTATAAAAAACAACGATAATTATAAATGATTTTAAGATAATTTATGATAAAATTTAGGCCTTCAGATAATCGTTCTTCAGCTAAATATAATTTTGTTGATACATGATTTATGGTATGAAACTATTGATATTTATCATGTGTATATATAAAAGTAATATATTACAATATTAATATATTTATATAAATGTTATTGAAATATTTATATGAATATATCTTATTCAAGTTATTCATGATTCAAATGATTCTGAAACAGTAAGGGTTTCAGTTACAATATCACATCATTCATATATTGCTTATAAAAATACTACATAGGGAAATTATATCATCATTATATTTCTATTATTTTTAATTTTAATATCCTATATTTTTCTCTATGGTTTTAATGGTTTCATTACATTTTCCACTCTATCATAATTACATGGTTGAGAAATGTTTTCATTAAATGTTGAAAATATTTTATATTATGTTAGTAAAATTTTCTCCCAACAACTTGTTCATAAAATTGTTTTATAAAGTTTTTTCTTCATACAATTTATACTTCACAATTTCCACCATTCATAATTTTTACATTAAATAAAAACTTTAAACTGATCTATTTTATTTGTATTCTACATACGTCTATTTTGATTTTCTTTTTGGGAAAATTTTGAAAATGATGTTCTATTTTAACATAAAAGACACTAATTTATAGTTTGAAAATAATTTTCTTTATTATTAATTAATAATCATTTTTAATTCCGAATGTTTTTTTCTATGAAATACTTCAATCAATTTTCTATACTTATTATTTCATTAAATATAGCATAAGAAGTTTTTTTGCATGATTTTCAATGTGTATTGAAAAATGTTTTATAACAGATATTTTACATATATGTCAACATCATTAAATGATTTTTATTCTTCATTGAGTATATGATCTTATGAGAGCATAAAAATTATATCTATGGATGTCTAATGATGTTTATTTTTAATTTATTGTTCTAGGAAACTCATTAAATTCACATGGGTTAATTAAGTAATGATGAAATCCTTATGAAACTTGTTTTTCCCCTACAAAATGTTATGGTGAATTTTTCATGATATGGTGGAATACTCATGTACGATTATATTTATCATATCATTTCACATGAAAATTAATATTCCTAAAATTCATTTGGTATTTTGTTTATCTCATGAGTAATATATGTTATATGTAAACATGATTTTGTGTTCACAACACTTATCATGGGCCTGTTCAAATTATTTCATGTTAACAATTTTATGTGTGGACTTTATTTCATGCCAGTAATGATTTGTAGGAACTTGATAAAATATTCATTTAATTATTTTTAGCCTATGGGGTTTTATTAAATGTCTACGATGTTATGATTTTCATGTTTTATTCATTTTACATGTTAATTTTTATATGCTTATGTTACGTTATATGGATAATGATTTTGTATTTTTGTATGAAAAAAATTATTATGGATGACCAACGAACATATACCATGACTCATAATTTATATTCTTGACTAACATTAAATAATTTTAATATGTAATGTTAATAATTTCATACCCTTATACTTATATTATGATCACCAAATATCATTGATTGATATGTCACTCTTTATCCTTTATAGAGCATTAATGTTGACAAACTATTATGATTACACTTTTAATGTTTATGAATAATATTATTGACTATGATGTACCTAGATTTTTACTATATATGAAGAATATTGTGGACAATGATGAATATATTTAATGGAGATATTATAGAGACCCGAAGCCTGACGTACATGGACATTACATTACTTTTGCGGAATACTTAGTACATAACAAAAACACACACACATGGATCGTAATAGTTTAGTGTCTTTGGAAACTTGGAACGTAATCTTCTAATCATGGTGAAAGATCTTCAAAATCTACCATAAATATCATCCTTTTTTTTATACCTATAACCTTTCTTTATATCATGGGGAAAGAAATATAAAAGAGTGAGCTCAAATGCTCAGAAAGGGTAATCAAATGAAATATCAATCACATTATATACATAAGCACATAACTTTTGGAAATCTTAACCTGTAAAAGAGATAATAATTTCATAACCTGAGATAACTCACAGAAGTGAAATGTAATCACAATAATGATAATATAAAACATTAAACATTGTGGCATATAGACTTAATCACAAAGAATCATTTCTTTTTAGTCAAAACTCATTGCCAAGACAGTCTTAGTGGACAAAGTCCCTTTCTGAATCGAGTCACCCTCGTTTCAGTCCTGTTTCACTGAACCGGTATAACCTACCATTCCAGCCATGTCTATCTCATGAGATATAAAATCTTTACCCAATGCATTGGAGGGAGATATAGGTCCCACCCATCTCATAATGATACCATTCTTATGTGTGCCACAAAATCATAAACCATACATCATAGCATAACCCATGTAATAAAAATGGGATTCTTAAACAACATGACATCATAAAATAATTCATATAAGATAAAGGAATTAATAAAAATATTTCCATCACAACATAATCAAATCCATGTAATAATAGAAATAGGGATAAAAACAGAACCCTTTATTATCATAGATGGAAAATAAATTTGATAAAACACTTGAACTATATTCTTGAGAAAAATATCCTTTCTACTTCAAAAACACTTTTCCTTTCTTAACATGTCGTACAATTCTAAACTAGAAGAATTTGATTAAAAATAAACATGAAAACTTTTAAAGGAAGCTTCTTGGAAATAATGTTTTAAAAATCCATTCATGCCATATAAGTTAAAAAAACATTCTTCTCGTACTTTTGTCAGAAAAGTCAAAAAAGTACCTCGTACGAAAAATGACAAAAGATTCCTTTCATATCATTTACTAATAAATAAATTAAGGGTAAAATAGGATTTAAAAAATTGTAGGTGAATGGAAATAATATTAAATATTGATTAAACATGGATGTGGATGATAAAATACACCCTAGTAAATACTAAAGTATAAACAATCTCGGATAAAAATGAGATTGTGATATTTCCCTTACCTTAGGTCTGATATGCTTCATAAGTGTCCCAACCTCCTGTATAATGATTTAAATAATGTCATTGACTTATTCCATAATCATACTAATTGTTATGATATCATATATGGTTTACTTATGACTTTATATTACCCGTTATTTTGTAAATTCTATGTTAAAGAGCATTTTGGGTAAAATTGTTTCATTTGTCATCCGTGTTTTGACTTGTAATTATTCATATGATTTCTTAGATCATAATTAATTAATTCCTGAATATAATACATTATTTATATATAATATATATTCAGAATATACATATATATAATAAATTAGTAAATGGAAAGAAATACACCGTTCATGGAGACGGTAGGCCGTAATTACGCATGAACGATGTTTTCGTTTCCTTATTGAGTTGAATGGAATTAATTAGGTGACACACATATATACACACATAAATCCAGTAACATTATAATTTCATATATTTCATTAATATTGATTATATATACTTTATAATCATTCTTAAATGGTTAACATGGATAATGAATTTCATACCGTCATGGAGACGGTAGTCCGTACGTACGCACGAGCGATGATATCATTTCCATAATTATTAAATTGAATTGGAGTGGATGATACAATATATCATAATCATTATGATGTTATAATAACTATGTATAGTTATTCTTTACACCAAAATACCCATCCATGTAAGGTGTTGGTGGAAAAATAGATTACACCACGGCGTGGAGACGGTATTTCGTACGTACGCATGCACGGTGATTTCGTTTTCTGTAGGATGAATAGATGGCGAAATTTTGTTGTTTCATAATTATAATAACACATAATTATATGAGTGATACTTATGTTATTACTTCATAATGAAACAACCTAAGAAGAAGAAGTGGAAGAAGAAATAAATTTGAAAGAATTGGTAACGGAAATTACCTCTTCTTTGAAGCGCCTCTTTCAGATCTCCTTTTATGGCACTAAAATTGGTCTTTGAGGAAGCCCAGAACCTCTATTATGTTTCTAGGGATGTGGAGAAGAGAATTTGGCAGGGTTTGGCCGAGCTTGAAGGCTCAAAGTGGTGTGAGGAAGAGAGGGAGGAGGTGCCCGTTTATAAGGGAGGAGACGAGCACCTTTGGAATAACTAAAAATATTATTTTATTATAATGTCATGTTCAGTTTTAAATAGCTCCAAATAAATTTAATTCTAGGCTATGGTGGGGATGGGTCTAAATCCTCTCATAAAATAAAATTTAGACAAGTTTAGGTTCCTATTTTAACCGTATCATTTAGATTTAACATTAAGTTAAATAATTTTACTTTTACCGTTTATTCTTGTGTTCTTACACTATAAGGTTAATAAACATACTATAAGAAGCCTAACGAACCCCAAGATGTTTATTATTAATATATATAACCTTATCTAAGTCATTTGGTAGAACCTTAGATTTTTAGGAATAAAATAAAAATTAATAATATAATATTTGTTTTAAAAACTATTTTATGTCAATTTTGACACTATTTAGTAATTGATTTTTGTGAAAATCATAACAGAATGTTAAGTTCGAAAAACATTAATTAAATCAATACTAACATGTCGTATTAACCTATAAAATTAGTGGAATTCATAAAAAGTCTCAAATTATATTTATTTGGGTATTTATAACATCAATTATGTCAATATTTAATTAATAAGATAATTAATGCATCATCATTGTGCCATAAATAAATTAAATTATATAATGTCTAAAAATAAAAAATAAAAAACGATTATGTAGTAATTATTTTTAGATTTCTAATGAATATTTATAGTCGAATTTATATTATGTATAAACCCATATTAAAAATGTTTTAGTAAATAAACTTTGATTTTAACTCTTTTAACCCTTGTTTAAATAAATTAATAATAAATGTCCTAATCTAATCCAAATGGGCCTAAATGGTCATATTTTATTCCTAAGCTTGTTTTTGGTTGAATTACACTTATCCAATAGAATTTGGACATGTGTTAGGGTAATAATAATATCATTCTTACCCTTAATTACCCTATTTACTTTTAACCGTGGTAAATAAAAGAAAAAAGTTACTATTCACCCAAAATTATTTTCATCTCATTGAACCACATTTTATATAATGAAATCAACCATGTCTCTCTGATTTTTTAAATTCCACTCGCAGAAGCGGTAAAATTATGTTTTATGAAAAATCCATTTTTTTTAACTACCACTTAGGGGTTTCACTATTCATCAAAAATTGAAAGTTTTCAGAAAAATACCAAAAATTAGGCCTAAGCTATATTTTATTTTATGAACTCAAAAATGATTTCTATTTTACCAAATTCAAAACATATCAGTTGCATTAATTAATTTAAAAATTAATTCATGTCGTCAAAACAAAAGGTGTGTTTTTAAGAGATAATAACTATCAAAAGATTGACACTTGTTTATAACTGGTTTAAATGTGAAATTGCATCCAATGACCAACATTGTATTAAATTATAAAAATATATTCTAAATATATTTTAAAACCACTAAAATTAATAATTTATCACTATTAATTATTTTGATTGAAAAAGTTGTTTTTAATTAAAATTTAGTAATTTCCACTATTCATCAAAATATGAAAGTTATCCAAAAATTACAAAAATTTCACCCTAAGCAAATTTCGATATTCTGAATAAATAAATGAAGTCCATTTTGAAAAATAAAATTTACAAAATTTCAAAAAGTGGTTATTACTATTCATAACGGCTAGTTTTAATAATATTTTAATAACATATCGTTGTTTAGTGAAACACGGAATTGCGTACTACACACGCTATCAAGGAAGGTTGCGATTGCGTTTAATGAAAGGAAAGTCAAGGATACATGTTCTGAAAACTCCTTTTGGTGTAGCGTACAACAGAAGACATTAATGAAATTAAAAAGAATATTTTTCATAAAATCTTGTGGTGTTACATTCTACCCCCCTTAAAATGAATTTTGCCCTCGAAATTCGTCGGGGTTATAAATGGTTTACTATTAGAAAGTTTCTTTAATCGAAACCCACATTGTAAAAAGGAATACCATAACCAATCTTTAAAAAAAAGTATGAAATGTAACGGTTACCCAAATAAACTAATCACTGGGTTTCCACATTAGTGAAAATATGGATATGGAAGATAAATCTAACCATCATGTTCTGATGGAGAGTGGTAGAGAAGATGGCTATGGAAAAGATAGCAATCACAAAGCCATAAATTTGTGACGATCTAAGGTACCATATGATTCATCAGATATAAGAGCACTATGACAACATTTTTCATTTTCAAGATCATTTCCCTAAAGTTGATGAAATTGGAATTAGAAGAAATACTTTCTTGATTTTGGTATAGTCTCATCGTTTGTCGTTTTTTGGACAATTTCAACTTTATCTCTTAAAGAAATGAAGTTGAATTTGTCATTCGTGATGTGTTAGCAGATCATGTGATAGAATGATGGGTCATTCCATCTCTTTCAAACAATAGGTTAGCAAAAGTGATAAGTCCATCTTATGGTTAATCGTATATGGTTCCAAAAATGAACTTATACTTCATATATCATACCTCTTAATAAAATAAAACTAGTTTATACTAACCAGGGACTTCCTGTAGGCCAGTGGTAGGCGATAAAGGCTAGTCGCACTTCGGTTGTGGGTTCGATTCCCATAGCCTTGTCCGACGCGATGGCTTGTCGCCCGTCCTGCATGTTGTCCTTTTTCTAAAGCTATATTATTATAACATCCCATCAATAATATCGATAAACGTTTTATCCTAACTTATGTCCCATATTATCCATTCCAATCTTTAGGATTATCTAAAATACTTCGGTCCAAGCTCATAGTATAAAGAAAATGATTACTTTAAATGTCACAGAACAATCACGTGAATGCCATCATTTATCCCCCATATATCATAAGATATATCTTGTTGGTAAAATTACAAACATGAGAATACCTTAATCTTGTATTCTATTGAAGAATGAAGACCCATTGAACCTTAGTGAAAACATGAATGCAGTTAAAAGATAACACATTCCATAAACCAAAATCCTCAAAATTATTTATACTCAAACCATTATATCACTTAGTCCTTATATCAGTCATGAGCTCATGAATACAATCAAACATCTCATTATCGTATTATCCCTTCATTATGCGCATATCATCTAAATTCGATAAAAAATCTGAATAACCTTTCATGGATACTGGTACAATTAATCATTCACTTTCAAAACTCAATGAAAGACACCATTTTAACAATCCTTATATGTCTCTTTATTCCATAGTACCATGAGGTTACTTATACAACATTACACATGATAAACATGTCATAATTCCACTACATTCTTAAACCATTGACCGAGCTTCAACAATTCTTTCATCTCACAAATAATTTGTAGTCTCTTCATCATCATTAACATAAATACTACCCATACGACCATACTGATTCTCTTCATGAGACTTTCCCTTAGGGCATTGGTTTTCATAATGCCTGTACATTCCACATTTAAAACATTTTACCATTGTTGATGTCATAGCAATACCATTATCCTCATCCCTGGTATTAACTGAACCTTTCCCTTTTCACTTACTGGCTTTGTGTGCTTGTTTTCCACTCCCAAAGCATCTTCCAGTTCCTTTGAAACATTCTCCTTGATGCCTCTTCCCACATGATTTACATAGGGGAAATTGAACTTTCTTTCCTCTATGATCATCATGAAACTCCATCTTTCTCTTATTATCCGAGTCAGGAATCTTACCAAATATTACTTTATTGATCATATAATGAGATTTCTTATTCGGAATAATATTTATTTTTGGACTTCCAAATCCCATTTCATTTTGTTTCTCATGAAGCATATCAATCCATTGTCCATCATATCCTCCATTATCGTGAATCATCTTGTTTCTAGCAATTTTCTAAAACCCAAAAAGAATAGTGTGAGAGGAAAAAATCATGCTAGGGAAAAAAATATAATAAAGGGGGAGTACCCTCAATATCTAACATCTTAGGATAAATTCTAAGATCATTAGCGCAATTCTAGGACTATAACCTATACGTATACTTAAACTTAGAGACATCCCTAGACATACCTTAGAAATATCTCTAGGGATCTCACTGAAGTTCCCGCATCCTAGTTTCCAAAGGTTGACTAAACCTTTCCTCCGATACCAACTATAGAGACCCGAAGCCTGAAGTACGTGGACATTACATTACTTTTGCGGAATACTTATTACATAACAAAAACACACACACAAGGATCGTAATAGGTTAGTGTCTTTGGAAACTCGGAACGTAATCTTTTAATCATGGTGAAATATTTTCAACATCTCCCATAAAGATGATCCTTTTTTTATACCTAAAACCTTTCTTTATATCCTGGGGAAAAAACATAAAAGGGTGAGCTCAAATGCTCAGTAAGGGTAATCAAAAGAAATATCGATCACATCATATATATAAGCACATAACTTTTGGAAATCATAACCTGTAAAAGAGATAATAATTTCCTAACCTGGGATAACTCATGGAAGTGAAATGTAATCACAATAATCATAAATTAAAACATTAAACTTTGTGGAATACACGCATAGACATAAAGAATCATTTCTTATTAGTCAAGAGTCATTTCCAAGATTATCTTAGTGGACAAAGTCCCTTTCTGAACGGAGTCACCCTCGTTTCAGTCCAATTTCACTGAACCGGTATAACCTACCATTACAGCCATGTCTATCTCATGAGATATAAAATAATTACCCAATTAATTGGAGGGAGATATAGGTCCCACCCATCTCATAATGATACCATTCTTATGTGTGCCACAAAATCATAAACCATACATCATAACATAACCCATGTAATAAAAATGGGATTCTTAAACAACATGACATCATAAAACAATTCATATAAGATAAAAGAATTCATAAAAATATTTCCATCACAACATAATCAAATACATGTAATAATAGTAATAGGGATAGAAACAGAACCCTTTATTATCTTAGATGGAAAATAATTTTGATAAAACACTAGAACTTCATTCTTGAGGAAAATATCCTTTCTACGTCAAAAACACTTTTCCTTTCTTAACATGTCATACAATTATAAAATAAAAGAATTTGATTAAAAATAAACGTGAAAACTTATAAAGGATGCTTATTGGAAATAATGTTTTAAAAATCCATTCATTCCATATAAGTTAAAAAAACATTCTTCCTGTACTTTTGTTGGAAAAGTCAAAAAAGTAACTCGTATGAAAAATGACAAAAGATTCCTTTCATATCTTTTACTAATAACTCACCGAAGGGTAAAATAGGATTTAAAAAATTTTAGGTGAATTGAAATAATATTACATATTGAGTAAACATGGATGTGGATGATAAAATACAACCCAGTAAATACTAAAGTATAAACAATCTCGGATAAAAATGAGATTGTGATATTTCCCTTACCATAGGTCTGATATGCTTCATAAGTGTCTGAACCTCCTGTATAATGATTTAAATAATGTCATTGACTTATTACAGAATCATACTCATTGTTATGATATCATATATGGTTCACTTATGACTTTATATTACCCGTTCTTTTGTAAATTCTATGTTATAGAGCAATTTGGGTAAAATTGTTTCATTTGTCGTACGTGTTTTGACTTGTAATTAATCATATGATTGCTTAGATCATAATTACTTAATTCCAGAATATAAAACATTATTTATATATAATATATATTCAGAATATACATATATATAATAAATTAGTAAATGGAATGAAATACGCCGTTCATGGAGACGGTAGGCCGTAAGTACGCATGAACGATGTTTTCGTTTCCTTATTGAGTTGAATGGAATTAATTAGATTCCATACATATATACACACATAAATCCAGTAGCTTTATAATGTAATATATTTCATTATTATTGCTTATATATACTTTATAATCATTCTTTAATGGTTAACATGGATAATGAATCTCATCGCGTCGTGGAGACGGTAGTCCGTACGTACCCACGAGCGATGATATCATTTCCATAATTATTGAATTGAATTGGAGTGGATGATACAATATATCAGAATAATTATGATTTTATAATAACTATGTATAGTTATTCTTTACACCATAATACCCATATGTTTCCATATCATGGTGTAAGTTCATTTTCCCCATTTTTATGTAATTTGATGGATTCTTCAATTTATTCCAACATCCCTTGAATCAAAGGGTGAGGCTAGAATAGTGAATATCATAGAGGATATGTTAGGTGTTATAGGATCATTAAATTAATTTCATATCATTCCATAAAATGTGACATCATTACTTGACCTGAACCAATTCTGTTTCACCCCAAAATCTTTAATAAACTTATATATATCGATTCCACATGCATTTTGAGACTTGTAATAGTAGATAATCAACCACTAATGTTGATAGAGTTGACATTCACCACCCCAATGGGTGAGCTATACCTTGTATCGTTATCTTATCCTATGAACATAATTGTACTAACACAACTTGATATCTGTTGTCACATAATTAATTCGTTTAACCTAATATTTTAGTTGAATTGAACATTGAGACACGAGATAGACCAATATATATCATTCTATAATAATTTTTTTTTGAATCAAATAATTTTCAATAAGTTTTTTTGTGTGATAGATATAGGGAATGAAAAAAAAATTCATAATGCGTTTCCGGGATTAATATACCAACCATTATTTGAATGTTGAATTAAATGAGATGGCCAATTATTCATCATTTTATATATATTCAATTTTTTTTAAATTCCGTAACTATAGTTTCGATGGAGATAAAAGGGGTTCCAATATAATTAACCCTTGGATAGACTCTCATTCCTTTGCAATATCTTATTATTTTCTATTTTCACACTAGGGGAAATATCAATAATTTCATATATTCGCTCGATGTGTGTTATTTATTATTACATCCAGATTAGTGACAGTAGTTCCCTTAGATGTCCCGTTGGATAGGCTTGATGGTTTTATCGGTGTACCATTCCATGAAAGTGAATTGGCCCCCTAAATGTGATACTATATATGCAGTCATATTCTTAGTTAGTTCTTTACTTTGCTACACCATGCCTAGAATGAAACATGGAAATCATTATGGGTCACATGGATGGACTCTCGTACATTTGTAATATACAGTGCCCTATGAGAAATAGTGGGAAAGTATTTATGGATTTCTACATAATGGTTTAGTGAGTCACTATTAAATTCTTTAAAATTTCTTTTCGTAGAATTAAAAATTAAATAGGCATTTTAAACTCAGTATTGATCATTTGGTTTTGGGAATATTTTTATGCTTCCTCCATGCCTGATCAGAGGAGATTCAAAATCCATCATATGGAATATGATTTAACATACTTTAACTTCAATTTTTTTATGGATCATGCTCAACATCTTAGGCTGATTCGGTAGAATTGGGTGGGTGTCATCAAGATCCTATATAGATTGATTATTTATTTATTTATTTGTTCCTGTATTTAATTAATAACAATCATTTGTTTGTATATTTCATGAAATGGAATGGCATAGGCATTGTGGGTGCTAGACTACAAGGATTTTATATCACACCCTCCTCAGGTGTAGAATGTACCCTATTAAAATATATGGTTGGTGTTATTAGGAAAGGGAAGTAGCAAGATTCTAATGAATAATTACCATTAATTACTTTGACAAATATACAAATAGAGGACAGAGCTTATGCTCAATATCATAGTCTGAACATTTTTTCGATTTTTTATATTTTTTACACTATAATTCATAAGATTTTATCCAATTTTCTATAATTTACATTTTTTGTGGGTAAATTATCATTCTCATTAGGTTATATATATTTTTTATTCAGCTTATACTAGTTATATTACTTACCTAGTATAATTATATATCAGGTTTCTGTGGTTGTCTTTATTTCCTATACTTTTTCTTATTATATATATATATATATATTACTACACTCCAATTGGATCCATGATGATATAGAATCCCCATGGACAATGAAATGTTCATCACTGCTAGTCAGCATCCTTTATCATTCTAAGAGGCATGATTGATGTGTCATGGACAACCATCACGGGGAATTTGTGAGTGGAATATGGGGTGGGATGCCATAAAATGGAATTAGAGGTTTTATTTTAAATTTGTATTACTGTATGGGATTAAATAGTAGACTGGGACATTAGAATTTGGTTAAGATATTTTACATGGGAGTATCTAGCCCATGTTAATGGGAATCCAAAATTTCATGGGATGTGTAAATTCTATCATTTCATTCAATACTATTTTTTAATGGGTTTCACCATTGGATGACACATTTGTTTTATGATATTATTAATATTTATAAAATTTAAATCTGTTTCTTATCTCTAGAATGATGAGATGAGGGAAAATGAAGCTTGCATAATACTAGGAACAATATGAATAAATTTTCATGCATTATGTAATTCTATATTTACGTATCATAATGCATTACATGTATCATATGTGATTTTTGTATGTTACTTATTAGTTATGACTTACTATGCAATTTTATTTTTTATGATGGAAGAATTGGTTTAATTATTTAATAATTACATTTTATTTGGCCTTATTATTGAGTTCCAATGAAATACCGTTTTATAAAACCACATCCTTGAATTATTAAACCTGTTTTCTAGTGTATGGCTAGTGAAATAATTAATTTATTGGAATCATAAATTTATAGAGTACACATGACCTTATAAATTTTATTTGGTTACACAATTAATAGTATCATGATTCTAATAAACAAAAAATTTAATGTGAATGCAACAACTAATTTAAAATGGTGGGGTTATATGATGAAATGATAAACCATAAAATAACCCAACCATATCAGTGGGTTTTAGGCCACACCCTATTGTTTCCTTCTATTAATCACTCTTCCCACCTAGACCTGAATCCATGTGTTGGAAGAGGGTTTGTTTCTCTGATTAGATATCTTTGTGCATGTCCTCTCTTACCAATTTCCCTAAATGTTGTAAATACATTCTATGGTATGTGTTAGTATTTATAGATATATGACACCATGAAAAAAACATGTTTTATGTCCACAATGTAGAGATGAGGAATATCTTATGGTGGTGGCCCATGAGAAACGTATGATACCACCAATTGATCCACCCGAGGAACATCCTTCGATATTCCACTAGCTGGAGATTATTATTTTGTCGATATCCACCATTTCATCAGAAAATCATTTCAAATTGAGAATCAAACTCATATAATTTTTGGAAAAATAACTCAGGAGTTACATCAACAAACATCCTTCAACATTCTCAAGGGACGTCAGACCTCAGGCAGTAGAGTCACGGTTGTTGGATATTATGTCTTTCTTTAAGAATGTATAATCCCCTCAATAATTGAGGGTCAATCTTGTTACTTAGATGCTATATCAATCCACTAATCATTGAATGGACATCCTCACTCAGTTGGAAAACATAGATGAATGGTCTGGGTGGAATTATAGAGATCATTATTCAACAACTTCTTCCATCAGACCTTGATATCTTCTCATTCTTATAGGTTCATGCACCTTGAGAGATGTAGCATGTTGGTTATGGAATATTCATCTCACTTCATTTAATTCTAGTGTTTTTTACCAAACATGACTATTTATGATATAACTACTAAAAATGATTTTAGTATAGGATTTTTTATTCCATATGCTCACAAGTGTATATCATTTGGATGAAACCCATTATTGAGATTGTGAACCATAACCTCACCATTGATTGGAACCTAAGGGAATTAGGTTACATGAGGTAGGGAAGTTCACCTTCCAAAAAAATTAGTGGTTTATCAAATTGTTGGAAGTGATGCTTTAGGGGTACACATATGGAAAGATACATCCATGTGTCTTGAACTGATAGGATGTTGGTGTCTCAACAGTGCATTAATATATGTCTTAAATATTCCCAATGTATTGGGAACACAGTTTATTAATAGGATTACTGAAGGATGGTTCACTATAAGAACGTTTTCTGATCATTTTCTCCATCAAAATGTGACTGAGATTCTATGTCAGTATTGTCTTATGGTTTAGAATTAACAATATGTAAGTAAGTTTGAATATTTTCTCCCATAAAACATTTGTGAGATGATAGTCATTGTTCCTGAGCCAGTTATTCCTTATTCATTTAGAGTTTGTAGAGTGGATCTTATCTAGTCACTCATACAGTATCTTAGGGCCATGGTTTGATCCATATTTGTGATATGAAACCTATAATAGTGGAACATTGTTTAGGTCCATATATAGTTAGCTGTACTACATTGATAGCCTATAATCTACTATCTACCTTATTTGATATAGGTTCATCACATGCTTTCCTATCTTCTAGAAAAATGGTATGTCTAGACCTTAAGATAGAGTACTGAGGTGGAATTATGACCCCAAAAATTACATTAGTATTTTGAGAAAACGGTGTAAACTTGTAATATTAGTTCCCCTTAAAATTGGTGGGTACCTTTCTATATATTTTTTTTACATCCAATAGATGATTTGATATGAAGTCATTATCGGTATGGACTGGATTGTTACATATCAATCCAAAGTGTTTTTTACACTAATTTGAATCGTTATAATGCTAGAGGTAAAAATAAATATTTATATGGTAAAATGGGATCTTTAGGCCATTTATGATGGGATCAAGTGTACTAGGATAGGTAGAGTCACATCCCAAATTGCTAGTCTCATTATGAGTTATTAAGGAATACAGATATTATAATTTCTTCTAGACATTGAACATTTCAAAGATGTATTCCATAATGATTTATTCATATTAACTCATGAGAGATAAGATGAGTTCTCCGTCGATCATAGTCTAGATGCAACAACAGTGTCCATTCCTCCTTATATGATGGAACCTACTAAGTACCAAGAACTCATGAAGAATCTTAAATATCTTGATGCTAAGGTTTTTATATGTCCCATCACATTACCATAGGATTCACCTATCGTTTTTTACAACCACCCATTGGATATCATTAGGTTTTTGGGGTATTACCACAAATTAGAGAAGTTTATGATGAATAATAGATATCCATTTCATTAGAGAGATGACCAATTAAATCAATATCGAGTAAAAAAATTTTAATAAAATATCAATATTTGTTCATACTAACATTTGGATTCTGTGAGGCCATCAAAAATACAACGTACAACATTCCAGAGATGGATATACTTGATTGAGTATCGATTCATACCGTTTGGTCTAAAAATAGGCCAACAATCTTCATGGATTTTATTAATTAGCATTTCCACCTGTATTGTGATTCCGATATGGAAGTATACTAAAACTATACATTAGTCTATTCATTTACCATGAAATACCACACTAGAAGTCTTGATATAAAGGTGAATACACTAAAAGAGAGCAAGATTAATTTAGAGCTCGATAAATTCCACTTTTGGATCAATATGTTTCACTTCACGGGTTATATCATATATGTGTTAGGTGGATCAGTAGATCGATAGAAGGTGTGCAACCTAGTTTCCTAGGATCCACCCAAGTATGTGTTTTAAATACACAGTATTTTAGGGTCGTGTTGAAATTATAGGCAGTTCTTCCAATATTACCCAATCCTACCATTGATTCTCATAGGATTGACCAAGAGGGATGTGGAGTTTGATAGGGCTAAAGAATGTGACACAATTTTTCTGGAGTTAATGGGAAGAAATAATTATGTACTTGTACAAATTCTTCCTGATATGAGATTATTCTATATTATTTACTATAATGCATCAATAATAAGAATGGTTATAGTTATAATGCAAGGTGATCGGGTAGTTCCTTATGGGACTTTCCAGTTGAGACCTCATGATCAAAACTATCTTACGAATGTCTTTAAGCTAGAATCCATGGTTCATGATATGTATTATTGGAGTCACCACTTATTAGATGATCAATTCGACATTTATGGAGATCACAAGATTCTAAAATAAAAAACCACACAACAAGAATTGAATATATAGTACTCTTAAGTGTGTTGAATACAGAAAATCATTCCATTTTACCTATTATTACAAACCCAAATGGTTAATGGATTAGCTAATGTTAGGTGATGAAAAAATAATAACCAATCCATCTTAGTGGTTTGGTGTGAGATACAATTGATGGATATATTCCCTTATATGTTCCATGAACATTAAGAACAAAACTAGAATCATATTCTAGTATATATAGTTGTAAAATCCTCCCTTAAAGAGTTGTTCCAGAAGTGGAATTTATCTAATAGAGAAGACCATATTTTGAGGGAGAGTGTCTTAGAAGGGAACCCACATCCTGGTGGGGTTGTCTATGGATGTTACGCCTTCCTCATAAATGGGAATGTTTGGGTACCATCTGATATACATGAAGAGCTAATGATGAAATCTCATTCCCCTTTATGGGATGTTCATCATCTGAACAACAAGATCTTTTGATATATATGTCATCAGCAATAGTGAATAGGTATGAAAATGATGATAGCTTATTTCACCACAATGTTATACACCTATTAGTAGGTTAAGATAGAGTACTAGTAACCCACCATACTTTTACAACCATTTTCCATTCTTAAGTGGTAATGGAATGAAATCCTCATGTATTTCATGATGGGATTTATGAGATCCTATCGAGGTTGTGATGCAGTGTGGGTGATTGTTTATTGTTTTCCTAATGTTTCACGCTTCCTACTGATCCATTAGACCTTCTTCATTGGTGATCTAAGATTTCATTAGGAGATCATGAGACCTCACCATGTACCCCTTTCTATCATATCAGACTAATATTCCCCTTTTGTTCATAATTTTTTTAAAGGATTTCAATAGGAAATTGTTTCAAAAGTTCTCTTTAGTGAATGTATTCTTTATTGTAGATCTTTTTGGAAAATATTATTAGTATGGTAATGTTTTCCTACAATAATAGTTTCAATGAAATTATTCAGATAGATCCATATGTGGACCTCTATTATAGACAGTGTTGTCCACCTCTATACTACCTTGAGCTAGGTATTCAAGAACTTCTTGGTCCACATTTTGTTCATGAGACATTAAAGAATGTCCAATTAATATATATGTATATGGATAATGATCATTCTATACAGAAGTCTTATATCAATCTTCTCGATAGAACTATATGTCTTATAGTGGGACATCATGTATTTATACATGTATCGTATATATTGGATCATTGATTGATTTGGATACAGGTCATGTTATTTCCAAAAAATTTCATCCCTTGGGAGATAATATAGAGATAGGGGCTGGTATAATGTCAGTCTTTGTTACATTAGAGGTATTTCCCATATACAACATTATCCATGTATTGTTGCTTTGACAGAATCATCCTAACCCATATCATTTGTTATACCCTAATTATAATGAGTGGGATGCAGATTCATCCTTCGATGAGCATTAGATAAATATTAATGATTTGATATTGAAGGATCTCTGAGGAAGGTAATTCCATTTGTACAAGGTGATCTAGGAGAACAGATGCGTACAAGACGAGGCATAGGAGTGAGTGGTCGATGTTTTTGTGAAATGCTAGAAAATCATCACTAATGTTATTATACAACCCTTGAATGTGATACATAGGGGAATGTTATCTTAAAGAGGGGAGGATGTAACTTCATATCTTTTTTCAAAGGTGTGAACCATTAAATATTTGTTCTAATTCCTTTAAATATACATAATTATGACACCTACAAGGTTCTTGGAGGTATCAAGTGTGTGTGTGGATCGTATAGAGACTAGATCCCGAAAATGGGATGAAGTGACATTGATTCATAGTTATTGGAAAATTTGCCACCTATCTCACATAGTTTTCCTTAACTGTGAGGTTGTAGACAGCGAGGACCTGTGGGATGCACTATTTTTCTAAAATTGTGTGACCCAAGGATCATCATAAAGAAAGATATTTTAAATTATTTATAGATCAGTATTACATGGTTTTCTTGTGGTTATAAAAATAATGTGAAACCCCATACAATGTTCCAACTTGTGTTAGTATATTGGCACAAGGATGCTGCATGATTTGGCCAACTATTTTACATAGACGAACAAAATTTTTTTGGGGTGAAATTTCCATGTTTACCCCCATTAAATCGTTAATGTGTTTTATTCTTATCCCACTCTATTTCTATAATGGGCTCCCAATCTCATCACCTATGATAGCCTCTTCATTTTTTTAGCTTGGGATCAGGGTATCTCTTCTATTCTTCATCTATTTCAATCACAATATAATGGAATGAAAATAATGTTGTAATCTCATATATCCTCTCTAATGTATTTGATGTTTTTCACTGCTTATTTTTTCACTATCTCAATTCATGTTCATTTTCCCCATTTTATGTAAATTTGAAATTTTGTTTGATTTCATCCATCATAGCTCGAATAAATGTCTGAGGCTGGATGATTGTATTTCATTGAGGCTAAGGAATATGCTCTTCGAAATTTCACATGTTTTTTTTTAAATTCCATAAACTGTGTAATCATTCCAGGACTCGTACATATATGGTTATACCTCTAAATGATTAATTAAATTAAATTTATAGATTCTTGAAAATTATTTTTGAACAATTTTTTGGAGGTAATCAACCACTTTTGTTTATTTCCTTTACTTGTTCCACACTTATGTTTTTCCTATACCATATATTCAAATATCCTATAATAATATTATATGGCGAATCCCCTCATGATAGTATTGATTCCAATTTTATAGAAGTGGAGATGGACCTAGGATATACCATTTACATAATATCATCGAATTATATATTATATTATTTTGTTATTATATAATAATAAATGAATATGTTTTTATTTTGGTGGTATAATAACTAATAGAGATACAGAAGTTTATGTAATTTACATATATTTTAGATATCCACATTAGGTTGATATTTAAAGCCTTCCTTGAAGATATTCCAAATAAAAATAATACCTATATGATGTTTTAAGGGAATAAAGGAAGGTAGTTTGGAATTCAATGGATGAACCAAAGGGTTTGGAAATGATAATTGGGGAGGATATGGGTGGCCTATTTTAATTCTAGTAAAGGTCCCACATTAATCATTTTATGTGATAAAGAGATACCAAAGTTTCTATCATGATATAATCTTTAAAATGAATAATTAACAAACCAAAGAAGATGTATGATTTAAAAAATTTCATCTGATGGGTGTTTGAAAATTATTATGTCATATTTATCCCTCACATTCTTAATCTAACCAACCCAATTAAAACCATTTTTTTATTCTCCGTAGTAACAAGCTGTTAGTATTATCATTGTTCATTATGAAATAAAATAAATTTAATTAACTAGATAATAATTTTTTGTTATGATTCCAAAAAATGAAATCCATTATTCCAAATTTAATTCTTAGAAGTGGTCGATTTTCTTAAAATTTAAATTCTAGATGCGACAAAACAAAATATTTCTAATGAGAAAATTCTCAAAATTATATATTGTATTGATATAAAAATTTGAAATATATTTAATTAAAATGAAATAAATTAGATAAAATATAATATAATTTAAAAAAATTTACATTAAGACCAATATAATATAAATTTTATCATTGAAAATGATTTAAACAAAAAAACACTCCTTCAATAAAATTCTGTATTTCTGAAAATAGAACGAGAAATTAATATTCTTGGAAAATTATAATGTGTTCACCCAAAAAGAATTTAAAATTTTATATATATAAAATAATTATTATTTAAAAAAATATTTATCTACGAAATTTAAATTTTAGTGTATCTTCGCAAAGTGGTACTGATTGTCCTTTTTGAAAATTACATTTGTTTATTAAATATTTCTTTGACATTAATATGAAACTTATTTTATTTATAACCAAAATAAATGAAAATAATTTATTACAAACATGTGTAAACCATATCTTATTAATAATTTATTTTTTTTATATTAATACCATCCAACATAATGGCTAGGTTATAATGGTTATTTTTAAATAGAAATATTTTAATATACAATCTCATTTCATTTAAACTATGTTTTTGTGCATAAAAATGTATCAAAAAATTTTAATTCACTAAAAAATGAATAATTCACATTTTCTCAGGGTGTTATAGTCTAATTTTTGCTGATTTTCTTATTTTTTATATGTTACCAAACATGATTTTCTACTATTAAAATCTTAATGTGTTGTGTTCGTTATCTAAAAATAAATTGTATCACCAAAATATTATACCGATCTCAGTAATAAAGGGATTGATATTTGCAAATAACTTTATTAGGAATCCATATAAAAAAAATTCAATAAAAATTAATTCTTGATAATTAAGATGTAAAATGTGGTTCAATAAGATTAATATAATTTTTTTGGTGTATAGTTACTTTTAAGTTTTATTAATCGCAATTAAAGGTAATTAGTGTAATTTAAGGTAAAAATAATGTTTTAATAAAATGAAATGTCCTATAAAAGTGTCCTAAAATCATTGGATGTGTCATGTCCGACAAATAAAATACATTGGTCTACTTGGGGACCCCATGGAGCCACTTCGGTATGAAAATGACATAAATAACTTTTTATTTAATGTTAAAATAAAAATGTCACAAACATGTGTTGTTTTATTAAAACAATTATTAAATGGGGATATACAAGTCATGTATTTTACTATAAAAATTAATTAGAAAAGAAAAAACGATTTCCTAAATCATGATAATTTTTTTATAATTTTTAGACATTAAATAAGTTAAATTATTTATGACACCATGATGATGCAGTGATTACCTCATTAATTAATGATTTAAATAAAATGAAAAGATAATTTAAAATCAAAGACCTACACTTGTAAAAAACCTATTCGATGGGTGGATTTCGAACTCTTATCACCTTATCGTTGAAATATATAATTTTGGGTACTTTAAAATCCGAAAATCATTTTATAATAAAGTAACCTTTTATAACATTCCAAGAGTGCCCCTCCTCTCCTATTATAAACGACCCCCACCTCTACCACCTTACCAACACCTCTCAAGCCTTTGGATCGGCCAAAACCTGCCCATGATGACGAACCCTCTTTAAAAATAGTTTTGGTAACTCTTTTACATTCTCTTGGACCAAATAAAATGTTTCTTTAGAATCGGGACATCAAAATTTACTTTGCGTAAATTTTTGGTATTTTTATGATAAAGTTCAATATTAAATGAATAGCGAAAAATGTTGTATTTTAAATAAAAACCTCTTTTTAATCTAACTTATTTATATGATTATATTATCATTTTAATTGGTTTTTAATTGAAATTAGAATATATATTTAACATTTAATCCAATGGTGGTCATTAGAATTAATTTCTTTTTGAAATTGAACTTAAACTAGTGTCAATCTTTTAATAGATATTGTTTCTTAAAAACAAGCTATTTGTTTTGACAGCGGGAATTAATTATTAAATTAATTAATTAAAATTTTATGTTTTGAATTTTTTAAATTTGAAATCATTTTTGAATTTGGAATATCAAATATAGCTTAGGGTTTATTTTTGGTATTTTTTTGAAAAACATAAATTTTTGATGAATAGTTAAACCACTAAGTGGTAGTTAAAGAAACTGATATTTCATTTAAATGAAACATTACCACATAAATGATTAGATTTTCGAAAATTATTCATACATTGTTGTAATTAGTACGTAAAATGTGATTCAATAAGATTAAAATAATTTTTTGGTGAATAGTAACTTTTAGGTTTTATTAATCGTAATTAAAGGTAATTAGTGTAATTTAAGGTAAAAATGATGTTTTAATAAAATAAAATGACCTAGAAACATGTACAAACCTCATTGGATGAGTCATGGCCTACCAAGAAAATCCATTGGTCAACATGTGGACCCCATGGAGCCACTTTGATAGGAAAATGACATAAATATGTTTTTATTTAATGTTAAAATAAAAATGTCACAAAAATGTGTTGTTTTACTAAAACAATTTTTAAATGGGGTTATACAAGTCATATTTTTTAATATAAATATTCATTAGAAAGATAAAAATATTTCATACATCATGATATTTTTTTTTTATATTTTTAGACATTAAATGAATTAAATTATTCATGACACCATGATGATGCATCAATTACCTCATTATTTAACAATTTAAATAAAATGAAAAGATAATATAAAATCTAAGACCTACACTTGTCAAAAACCTATTTTATGGGTGTATATAGAACTATTATAACCTTATATTCTAAATATATATTTTTGGGACCTTTAAAATCCGAAAACCATCTTATAATAATGTAACCTTTTATAACGTTCCAAGAGTGCCCTCCTATCCTCTTATAAAAGGCCCCCACCTCTACAACCTTATCCACACCTCTCAATCCATTTTCTCGGCCAAACCATTCCCATTTTGTCTCTAAACAACCCTCTCATACCCCTAGAAGCCTCACATTTGTCAGAAGTCTTTCCAAGGAAGCCTTTGAGCTCAAACCAAAAAGAGTTACCCGCTTTAAAGGTAGTGTCTTCTCTTGTGTTCTTTTGTTTTATTTTGCTTATCCAACCCCCTAAACACTATTTATTCTTTTATTTTTTAACAAAACCAGTATATTAAAAATAGTAGTATTTTTTTATAATAAGGATTAGATATACACGTACAAACACATCCATTAAATGGTTAAAGAACATACTGTTTCTGTGGATGGCGAATTACTGCCTCACGAAACGATGATTGTTCGATATTCTTTTAACACCATTAACAGTGGCCATTAAGATTCCACTATATTTATATATGATATATAATAAGTTTCTGTTTTCCTTAATATTATTAATTTTTCATTTATGGCATACCTTTATGGTTTCTAGTATCGGTAAATGCGATATCTTCATTTTAGGAAGAGCGGACTACCGATCGTCAAAGTGATTTGTTTCGTTAATGCCATATGGGGGACACATAAAGATTGGAATTAATTTTACTACATATTATATCCTACTGGAATTATAACATAACTTTATATCATTATTATTTCATTCCATTGAATACAAAAAAAAAATAACGTAGCGTTCATGCGTACGTACGACTTACCGTCTCTATGAATGGTACATTTAATTTCTTATCTCCAAATGTTATGTACTATTATAAGTAAATATATAAGATGGATATATATGTAATATATTAAATCAAAATTATTTATATCATTCTGTAATTATAATATATATATCTCTCTTTTATCTTTAATTCCTTTAATATGACAAAAAAGATAAAAGTAGCGTTCATCGTACGTACGACCTACCGTCTCCATGAACGGTGCTTTTCATTTTTTATTTCCAAATGTTATGGAATAGTATAAAATGAATATATACTAGATATATATGATATTTAAATCAATTATAACATTTTTTTGATGATGTACCTATAACTTCATGGAAAAATCTTTTCCAACAAGCTTTATTTGAACTCATGTACCGAACATCGACAAAAAGTTTTATATGAACTCACATTATTAACCCATTATTATAACATTTTAATTTGTGATATGAAATGAATTATAATATTTAAAGGAGGTCCTTATGAAATTATAAATTGAACAATGTTTATTATTAAGGAATATAATGAAATGAACAAGGCAAGTCGGACTTGAGGTAAAGGATCCTACCTCTATATTTCTTTTTAAGAACTCTCTTTTATGTCATTTCTTTTAAGATAATATTTCTTATGTATGGGGATGTTCGTTTATATTACTATTACTGTACATTTTATGTTCATATGATGAAAGACCCTATTGGATCTCATCATACCAATTTTAGATGTTTTATGTGGCGTCGTTAGGCTGCCGAGTTTTCGTAAGTTATTTTTCATCTCACTTTTATTCCCGTGACATTTATGCTACTTTTGCCACCATTTCCATTGAGAGGTGTATGTACTGCCCATTATTATAATCTTTGTGTAGTATAATTTCAATTATGGGTATTTACATCTTCATTGTATTACCCTTCTTCCATGGGGTGTACATTTCGAATGTTACCCAAGTCGGTAAGGGAACCTTTCACCCTCCTCTTTTTAAAAGACTTCTTTTGTTATGTCTTTTAATTTACATCTTATTATTTTTGGATATTTTCTCCTATATACTTATTGATTTAAAATTTATTTATAAGTGATTAGACATCCTTTTTGTCTCATCAACTCATTTTATGAATTTTAAATTGAGGTCGATAGGCTGTCAAATTTTTGTAAGGGAACGTCTTAACCCAATTTCGATTTCTTTGGGTTCAACTTGTACATCTTGAAAATGACATCCAATGAATATGTGTTAATGACCTCTGATTTATTCACATATAATATCCACTTATATTGTCTGTATTTATATTTCTCACACATAATTATGTGATATATTTATCCTTACTTTAAGGATACCGTCTTTATAATGGATTTCATCTCAATTTAAATTTCCATTGAGACTTCATTGTTGTTATGCACCAATTCACTCTTATATGGTGTATATACTGTCCTTTGAAATATTATATCATGAATTTCTTTATTCTCATTATATTATAAAGTTCTGATTAAATCTTATTTCGCAATTATTGGTATTCCAGTGTCTCTCATTTTGTTAGAAACACTTTAACAAAAATTTCATTTTAAATGTTTTAAAAATTTATTATTATAAATCTTTATCATTAATGTCCATGTTTTCAAAATGTTTTTCAGTATTTATTTATATGGACATTAATTTTTTAAAATTATAATTCCATTAAAATCTTCAAAGTGGTATGGGACACTTTGATTCTAAAATCTCTTTTAAATGGTTTTTGAAAATGGATTGATTAATTAAATATCTTGGAATTACTTATTGTGATTGAAAATTAAATGTTGTTATTGAAATGTTTATATTGGAAATATTTTATGTGTAATGATGGTACTTGGACATTTTACGGGTGGTTACGTGATAAACTGTATGACGAGTGGTTCCGTGAATACAAGGACGGGTGGTTATGTTATAACCTCCAATGCATTGGGTATGGAAGTCGGCTGTATGGGTATTACATTATGTAATATGTGTGTATGTAGACCATGTGGTTATTCCACTTAAGTATGTTTATGTACCAAGATATCTTTATATGTTATGTGAACTTTATATGGGTTTTATGGTATTCTTTTGGTAAAAAAGGGTAAGTAATGATCTTTTATTCAGTGAAGAGTTTTTTTTACTACTTAATAAAGGTGTAAAGTATTACTTTGGTAAAGTATTCTTGGATTACTTGTTGTTTTGAAAAACTAACAGTTTTCCTTCATTGTGTATCCCTTACTGAGATTTTTATGCTCATCCCATGTTTTTGAAATGTTTTCCACAGGACTTAAAGATGAATAGGGTCAAGGATGGGATCAAGGAAAGACATGCTATCTAAAACATGGAACTAGACATGTTTCTTTTGAAGAGTTTATATTTTGTGGAAACTTAGTAGAAGTGTATACTTTGTAATCTTTGAGATGTAATAGTTATGTCCTAATTCCCTAAAAGTATAAACCTGAAAAGATCCTAAATGTGAATTATTCATTTAATTAAATAATATGTAATGTATATGGTTGGGGCCTTATAATAATCACAAAGTACATAATTATAAAAAATAATACATAATTTAAAAAATACTTCAAAATAAATATACATAAGTCCAAAACCAAAAATATTAATCATTCCACATCGTTCTTAAAATACTAACTATGATTCTTCATGTCATTATTTAATACTATAATACATTCAAATGTTATTTTAAGTTTTTTCACAAACAAAAATATAACCTTTTTTAATATATATTTTCTTATTTTCTTCTGTATATTTCTCCCAGGGAAAACAATTTATAAAATTACTATACATGCAACATTTAAAACATTCATCCATCATTAATACATTAGAGAGACCATTATTCCTATTAATTATGTTGACTGAATGTTCCATTTTTTTCTTGATAAATTACATTCTTTTTTCCCTTAATTTCCACTTATAAATAATTTTAATATTCCTTTTAGAAACACTCTTGAGATTCTTTTTTATAATTTATATCATGATAGAAATCGAGCCTTTCATCCACTACAGTCTACACTATTATATCGCTTAGTTTCTTCTCTCAATATCATAAATAGTGAGTTTGATATCTGGTTAAGGTGCATATTATAAACCTTATATCATGATTATTGATTATTCATAATAATATTATATTTCACTCCAATCATTATTCCATTTGGTTTCACATAGACATTTTTCTATCGTAATCTATATTTACCAAATTCCATCTATTAATATTTAATGACTGAATCCAAAACAAATAGAGTGAGAAATAAAGATTATAGTTAAAAATAATATAGTTTCAATTAATCATTAATAAAATGTATAATTTTTAGAAACTTCATTTCAACATACGAAATAGTAGGTTTAACCTGGTTCGTACATGATTATCATATATTCAGATCATTCATGATGGTTCATAATGAAATTTTTTTTCAATACAAGAATAACACATATGTGTTTCAATATAGGAGAATTGTAAGGCCCTGTTATATGTACATGGTAATTCTCAAGTAAAACCATAAAAAATCCATGTTATTACCCCTATGTACAAATATATAAGAACCACACCCATTTGTAGTACACAATGATGGAAGTATTTCAAGTAAAAAGAACATAATATCCACATTAATATAACATCAGGATGGTCTTCTATACTTGTCATCGATGACTATCATAGGGTTATATTCCCTATAAACTTTTTTCTTAAATCTATTTCCGTTGTTTTTTACATAAATACCACTAATTCCAATAATAACAACACTAAATCACATATCATATAATTTGTGGTTACATTATTACATTATCATTGGATACAGGAACATCCCTAAAGAAAAAATATTTGTGTTTTCTTAGCAATCAATATGCATACATTTAATTCATATTATTATTGAAAACATAAAAGAAATAATGTGTTTTCTTTTAGATCCTCATTATTCTTAAGAGAATATCTCTAACTTTCAGTCACAAAACACTTCTTATAATCATGGGTAAATAATTATAAAAAGGTAAGATCAAATTAATATAATGGGTATGAGTACAACAGATTTCTTTGGGAATAAATAATCCTAATAAATACATAAAGGATAATAGCTAAAAAAGTATACCAAATCATTAAACTAATAATAATATGTCTGAAACAAAGGATTATTCTATAATTCCATATAAATAATCTAATATTATTGAATTGTATACATAGATATTCAAAATAAATTAGTTATCAAATGGAAGTCAATAATTGTTCCCAAAATAAGGGAATGCAAAAATTCCTCACATCTGAAACAAGCTGTAGGCATGAAATTCTTTGGGGATTTTAATGTAAAAAGTGATGGGAAGAGTTAGTTACATCAAGGTGGCCAAAAAAATGAAAACCCATGGCATCAACCATAACAATGAGGATATAGTATTTTTTAATATAGCATATACTATTAAATATTAATAGTGTGTCATCGGCCCAACATTACTAGATAAATCATCCAATGAAAAATTCTTTTCCTTCAAAGTGTGCCCAATCATTGCTTTGTGCATTAAACATTCTCTTTCCCTTACTAATGTGATTCGTTAAATCCCAAGTACCTTGTTCCATCCACTACATCATCCCTACCATAACATTAGAATTTAATTCCACTTCCAATTGAAGGATGTCATATAACTATCACAGTTGAATCACACTGATCAAAGCTCTAACCAACACTCCAAGAGGGTTGAATATTCCATAAAATGCTGCAAATAAAAAAATAATTGACCCCTACCATCCCTGACCAAGACTCTCACTGTTATGTCACTATCTAGACATAACCCATCCACATTCAGTATCATTCCACTAGTTGGAGGTTTCCCACAAACCCATACTCCCTTGATTCGACTTAAATTATGTTCTACTGCCATAACCACATTCGATATTAATTTCCTTAGGGAGGAAGATTCATACCCCCGTAATTGATGGACCCCTAGCTCAGTCAATAGAGATCTAGCTCGTACCTACAGAAAAGCATGGGAGTAACCTCTTCCTCCACTGTCCTTATTCCTCACCTCCCAAATAACACAACAACCCACAACAAATATCATGTCTCGCGCCATCGCCACATCACTACCAGGTTCGGATCCCTGGAACATGTCAGATATGAAACCTTAAACATAATCACCTATTCCAACAACTCCCATAATAGATTCAAGATAATTGTAGATACATGAATCTATTTCACAACATATGAATAGTTCCTATCCTGATTCCTGTCTAGGATTACTACAACACCAGCATTTGGAAGACATTGTTATCCCATTGTTCTGTATGTTTTCCTCTATTGGTAATGCTTTGTTCCACATCCTATATATGAGAAAATTGAATGTTGACTGAATCCATCTACAACATAAGTAGTTCACCCAATAATCATAATCTGGTTGTACATGCAGGAATTCTGGATCAACATTTCCACAACATCGACATGATTTAGAGAATGATAGAACACAGTAATTGCCGACATCAGATAGAAATATACTGGAAAACACATCAACATGATTATAGTCCAGAATTGATTGCATGAGAATCAGGTATTTTTATGTCTCATTGATGGAGATATCTGGATTCTAAGTGGTAGGAAAGAACATTGGATTTTTGTTCCAATTATATTTCCAATAGTTGATGTTGCCATGTCCCACAAGCCAATAGATTTTATCCTCTGAAATTACTAACCACTCTATCATGATATTAACCCACTTGGACGGTTTCATCACATCCTCAGACCTATAATTCCTACACTCCACATATCTTTGTTTAACCAATCTCTCTCTATGGGATTTACCATCAATGATTTCCTAGGCCAGATTCACTTGCATATCTTTAATAGTCCCTGATAAACTATGAAGATTAAGTCCCACTTCTTCAACTAGTCTAGAAAATCTCTTCCATCTCGGCCAATGGAATATAATATTATCATTATCATCCAAAATAATTTTATTCAATATATTTTATAAGAAATCCATTGTAACTATGGGTGCATTGATGACTAAAACAACATGAAACATTATTGATGATAACACACTATTTATTAGTGTGATGTGACCACCAATGAACAGGAACTTGTTTTTTCATATACAAATATGACATATAATTTAATCCACCATGACCTCAAACTAGATCTTCATGATTCTACAATTTGATATTGGAGCTCCCAGATATATCAAAGTAAGTTTTCCTTTCCGGCATACCATGTTTATTTTTAATCTCCCTGGCTCTCCTGGATGATCACTTGTTAGATATATAAAATATGATTTTCTCTAAGCTCATAATCTTCCCACATTACTTACAATAAACCTCCATAATTCTCTACTATCCCTTAACAGATATCTTCATACCATTTATGAAAAATATCATGTCAACAGAGATCATAAAATGAGAAATAAAAATGTCACCCACATTATTTTTACAGGGATAAATAATTCCCTTCTCCATGAATCACTTCATATTCCTTGAAAGAGCATCATGTTCCCTGATAAATTGACTTGGGCATAGAGGGACCCCATGTCACAGACCTCTGATGGTTTGAAGAATCTAAAATACATCACCATGAAAGAGATGGACATCCCTATAGACACATAACATCTAAAAATAAAATCACACACCCAAGTCCTGAGGCCAAAACACCTCATAGTTTTCAAAATGAATCCCCATTCATGACTATCATATGCCTTGTTCATATCCTCTTTTATAATGATGTTTGATCCCAATGTATTTTTTGTTAATATCTTCCACCATTTCATGATCTATTGCCACCTCACCATGATTACGCCTTCCATGAATAAACCCATGATTCTCTTCACAGACCAACCTCATAATAAATATATTGAGTCTCATCTTCACAATGGTTGACAAAATTTTATTCACAACATTTCATAATCATATAAGGTGGAATTGGTCAATAGCATCAAGATGATTGAATTTTGTCACAAGAACCACTCAAGAATCACAAACTGCCCTAGGAAGACTCCCCCCATTTAAAAAATACCCCACCACTTCCTTAACATGATATCCAATCACCTTACAAGTATCCCTAAATATTATCCTAGAAAACCTTTTGGGCCTCTTGCACTGCCTTCCTTTAAGCTGAATACTACCTCCTTAATTTCCTCATCATACTACATATTATCCATGCCTAGTTATTACCTCTCTTCGATTATCCATGGAATGCACTTCCACAACACTTAATCTTCAACTATATTCTTCCTCTATTCCGAACTACTAGGGTCATCCACCATGTTCTGGAAAAAAATCAGTTCTAAATTACATTCCACATCAACATCATTATTATACGATCCTTCTTGAATTATAATATTAACTTTATTTGACACATGATCCTTTTTAATACATTCCTTAAAATATCACATGATCATATCTCTCTCTTTCATCCATATGGACCGTGTCTCCTCCCTGTAGACCCTTTCCATCACCAGCTACTTCTCTACAAAAAGACATTGTGGGTGATCAATAGAATTGAAAACCTCATACTCCAAATATTTTTGGAAATGAACTTCATGCATTTCAATATATTCTTGAATCACATCCAAGGAAATGACACCGTTTAACCTACAACTATTCCATATAATCACGTCACTTCATAGCCTCTCAAGTCACTTCACAAAACTCTCCCATGGGTTCCATCAACCTGTTTTGACCAGGATTATCTGAAATTTAGATTAAAAACCTCATCCTATAACAAACTCCATGATTATGAAAAACGACGTTGTCCTTTAAATGAACACTAAATATAAATAAATAAAGGAGAGTGATCCGACAAGGTTCTAGGTAAATTTTGTATCGTTGTCTGAGGAGAAGAATCTAGGCATCAGATGTTACCCAATCATCGATCAATTATGCTCCATATTCTCTTCCAACCATTCCTATTATTCCACAAATTAAATCTCCATTGTCTATTAACAAGTTCAAACAAACCAATTCCAGTAATGAAATAATTAAACTCCTTCATCGCAGTACTAGCATAATCCACACCCCATTTCATCTCCTAAGCCTCAGATATTGAATTAAATTGCCAACCATGGACTAGACCATGTTCTCAGCATTAAAAAATCCTAATATCTTCCACATATCTCTCTTTGAAATCATGTCTCTACTAGAATATACAATAAACACTAAAAAATCTGATCCACCCATTTTCTCTTTAATGGAAATATGTTGCGCAGGACCATCAACCCATTCCACCACTACACTATGTTTCCAGAAAATCCATATATTCTTATAGCATAGATGTACATGCATTGCATCCACAAACCCCATACACTTTTCAAAAAAGTTAATTCACTCCACTGGTAGTTTGGTTCCAAATCTGCAACCAAATCAAGCATTAAATGACAAGTCTCTATTCAAATTTACCCAGTTTTTTCCTTTTCACCCAATCCCCTCACATTACAGACCAAAAAGTAATACATTTATAACATATTTTAATGGGAATTCCAGACAAAGTAGGAGAAATCTTCACCTCTGAATTATACTGATGTATTCCTTCAGCCCGAGAAATATAGTGGGATCTTGAATGAGTAACTGAAACATGCCTTACCGAATATAGGCACATAGAAATATCATCCCCCAAGCTACTCTTCCCACCACTCAACATTGTCAGAAACATCCATCACCGGAAAGGGGTTAGGCAAGGACACCAATGCCTGATCCATCCAATTTGACCACATAGAACAATGATATGGAACAACACCCTATGGGGGAATTGAAGAGGTGAAAAACTCCTCCTAAACATGAAAATCCCTCCCATCCTCCGCAAAACCCGACACCAGCAGCACTACATATGACTTAGGAGAGCCCACCAATGTTGCCTCCTCACCTCCTGGAGGCTTTTCTACTAGCACATCCAAAAGGACTGAAGATGCATCACCAGAAACCAACTTCCTTACATTCTCTAATGGAATGAGGAAGCAGGGTCCATCACAACAAGAGACGAAACAACTGGACCCATAGAAGAAAAAGTGACACTAGACTCCCCCGTAGGCAATGACGGGGTACCAAAGTATGAATTAATTCCTCATATAATAATATGTAAACATAATAAAAAGAAGAATTAATATTGGAAAGTTGATATGAAAAATGAAAATATGTAACCCAAAATAATAAACACAATCATAAACTATCCAGAGTAATTTGGTCAAAGGCAATGAAATATTACATTCTATGATAAAATAATGAAAAATGTAATGACTAAATAAGATATCAATATAACTTTTCTATAGTGAATAACAACAAAAATAAAGTGTTGTTGTCTTTGATGAATAGAAAAAACCTAAAAATAGCATTAAAAATTTTTTTTAGGAAAATAACCTATTCTAATTGAAATTATTATTAAATTAAAAAGTTCACAAAAATTATAAATAATATTTTCATTGAAAATAATCTTCTATAACATGTAAAATTTGAGATAAAATGATGAGTCTCAATGATGGCTGAAAATTCATTTCATGTCATACGCATTAAAAAAATATTTCTTATAAATTTTAATATAATTATAGAGGGGTAGTGATTGGAAAAAGACATTAATATTCCATTTATATCAATTCATAATAAATAAAAATTGGTTCTAAATATATTTAACAAGATATTTGGATATTTTGAAAAACATTTTTAAAAAAAATTATAAAAACATTTATGGTTGATGAAAAATGTATTTTCAATATTTTTATGCACCAACGAGTCTGAAGACGGTACAATTACTAGAAAATGTTCATGAATAATCATAGGATAATAATATTAGAGGAGTTTAAGATATAATTATCTTCAAATTCCCCTAAAGAGACTTAAATAGAAACAATCATGAATAATGATGAGATTATCAAACAGAAAATTACCATTTGGGTATCATAAGAATCATAATCCAAATATATAAATAATCTCAAAATGAAAATTTAAATATCATTGAGATAAATTTATTTAGGATATTAAATATTAAATGGTATTAAAATACACCATGAAAAAGAATAAGTGATAAATATTGTGTGTCTCAGGGAAGTGAAAATAAAAAAGGGAAACTAAGACCTTTGGTTAGAGTTTTATAGTATGTGTATTAATCCAATTTATAATAAATAAAATCTATTTATAAATATAATAAATAACTAAAATAATTTATATAATTCCATATATTTTTTTTTATAATATTTATCACAAGTTTATTAATTTTTTTTTGTTAAAATCATAGTTTCATGTTATAATTACGTTATTTTTCCACTATGTTTTATATATTAATTTTAGTCCAAGTAAATTTATCATGGTTACATCATATAAATAATTTAATTTTTAATTTAAATATAATATATATTCATTATATATTTATATAGATTAATCTATTTATTTTAGATATAAATAATTGATCACATCGTTCATTGAGACATTATGCCATATTTACGGATGAAGGATTATTCAATTTTTATTGATGAATAAGACCAAAAGAAAATATATATTAATTCGAAATTTTAATTAACTATTTTTTTGTCTATATAAATTATGTTAATCAACTATATACTTATTACTTTCCATTTAAAAAATGGAAAATAGTTCGCATCACAGGGAGGATGTTGTAGTCCACACGTACGCACGAGCGATGATATTATTTTAAAATGGATAAAAAGGTATAATGATATATGTGATATTATATTTCCAGATTTATATTTAGATCACAAATATAAAATATATTATTTACCTTTAACTATTTTAACATTCATGTTAAGCGTCGTTGAGAATGTAATCACATCGTTTCGCAAGGTGGTAGTCTGTAATACACATGTGTGTTATTATCGTATCCCCCAAAGAATTGAATGAAATAAGGTATATATTATCTCATAATACAAGTAATATAAAAATTTACTAAATATCCAATAAATATGTAAAATAAATCATTATATCTATCATATAATGGTGGTTGGGGAAAATAAATTACATTGGTTCTCTAGAAGGTAATCCTCCATACACATGATCTATTTTTTCGTTTCCATTTTATGGAAGTGGATATGGATTTGGTTTATTTTTAATGTTTTTAAAATCTTATTCATTTATGGATGTTGTATGGATATATATTAAGACCTAGCATTCATACGGCCAATCATTCTGACGCCCAATGTGCTCGGAATAAATGATTGAAATATATTAAAATATTAAATTGTATGTGCACACTGTTTTCATAAAAAATATGAATAACATTAAAATGGGTGCACATATTAGAAATATGAGGTCACTATTGATTTTTTAGAGGCTTGATTACTCTATGAATGACCTAACATTGTCCAGAGCGAGTCATTTGGGAAAAATTTCGCAGGGGCATAAAATAAATGTAATAATTTAATAAACATATTTTATTTCGATATGATAACGGTGTGACCCAATATTTTTTTATTGAATAATTATATCATAATTATAAGTTATACATATAACCATAGAATATATATAGTATCATAGAAGGAACCCCTCGAAAATTCTCTCAATTGAACAATGATGATGTTGTGGATCGTGGATCAATCGATCAACGCATCCTCTAATTCAAAAGACCACACCATGAAAATAAACAAAACACCATTCATCACCACAAATTGTTCCACATAAATGAAGAATGAATTATTTTTGTTTTCTATTCCCCATTCTTGATATATATGTAAAATGTGGACCAGTCCCTAAATTGATTGACCCACCGACTGATCATTATGTGGGATAGGCAATTGTTTGTGATTTATCATGTTTTTGATCTTGATATAATTTTTTTTGGTTTATTGTTTTATCATTGAAAACACAAGTCAACATGAACATTAATCGAGGTGCATCCATATCTATTTAGATTGTTCTTTTATCAACTAAATTAGGTGTTCTCTATTTCATTCTTCATTCATCCTTCTTCATTTAAACCCCTTGTAAAAAATAGGTCATGTTAACATTTATTCATGGAATAATGACCCAAAACCATAGATTTGGAATTTAAATAAGGCAATGGTGGTGAGACAGTGGTTGAGGAAGCAGATCAAACGATGGTTGGTGCTGGTTTTAAATTCTATGGTTGGTAAAGAAGAATGAAAATAATTTAATTTTCCGATGCCATTGAATTCTCAAATCATAGTGATTCGATGTTGGAATGAATGAGATACCATGGATCATCAGTTTCAAGGGAAACAAATCACAATAGCTTAAGTTGTTAGATCTACGGTTAGAGAAGTGGGAATAATATTGGTTATGAAAAATCCAAATACACACATTGTTAATTCCATGACTACATGGCTTGAGTGTACCCTCGATGAACTCAACATGTAAATGGGAAGCACACATACAATGGTTTGAAAACATAGCTAGCCTACATGGTGTGTACTCCCGACACATATAAATTGGATAACTTGTCTACTAGTACATAAGTAGTAATACACTGGTTGTGGATGTGTATTCGGACATATCAATAGTACACGGGTAGAACAAAGATATATGGAACCGACATATAACCCCTCTACACACAATGTACCCCTCGTATACATGACATAGTTTGAATGACATGGACTATTCACGCAGGTTGTACCCATGGTCAAGTGACATGTCTTGTGACCCATAGTACATGTCGTGTACACATATCTATTTTCAACCATATCATGGACATGTTTTCTTATGGTTTGTTCCCCCAAACCTTTCCATGAAGGTTGTTTTAGTATCGTTTTCTTCTCCAAGAACTATAAATATATTAGAAGGACTTCTGGGATAGAATTTTCGGAATCCCCATAGAATCTTGGTGTAGGATACCAAATTAATATTTTTTCCTAAGATGTTTTCTTGGTATATACATGGCCAATTCGACTGGGCGACGATCCTCTATATAGAGGGATAATAATTATGTAGTTATTGGTATCATCTCATGGACATACCTATGATCATCATCTGTTGTATCTTATTGTCTTCAGAGTATTAGTGTATCTTTATCATGGTGAGACTCAGAGAGAGTCACCTCTCAAACAAACATCAATAGTGTTATAAGACATAGGAGTGTCTTCTCTAAAATGAATGCTTCATGGAAATATTCGAAATAAAATCATATGTCTGGTATAATATGGTTGTGTCATACCTGTAGACTATGTTCCTTGTATTGTATATATTTAGATAATCATGTTATATGTGTTGTAGACATATACCTATGTAGATATTACTTTACATTCCATTGATCTATTTCGTTGTCATTTCGGGGTATCCTTCTCTCCTACATGGTATTCTACCACATGTGGTGTGTCTTTTCTAGATGATCGACCATTTGATGGAGTCTTAAGCTGACCAAAATGGGGTTGTTGTTTTTGGGACTAGACATAAAGAGGTGTGTTCCAGTGGCTTTCAAACATAAATCATAGTACCTTAACATAGAGTTTTGTCTTATTATTATAGGCACATTGTGGTGGTATAGCTTTTTTTACATTACATTAATTCATTTCATGCTCTGATTGTGGGATACATATGTATTCATGCATTAGTTCTTTTTGACTATTAAATTTTAGTATTTCATGGTGTTAGAGATGTGTGTTTTTGTATTGGAACATAGGAAATGCCTCTCATTTTTCTAATATTCCTATAGAGTTCTACTCCCCATCCCCTGGCCTATTTGAGGAAATATTTTTTAGTCACAATAAGTGACCAAATAAAAAGGGTTGTGATACAGTGGTATCTGATGAGGTCAATACGACATTATGACCAGGAAATTGTCGGATTGGTTTTGGGAAATTATTTTATTGGTTTTTAATTTATCTCTCAGGGAGGTGATTGTACTATTAGATTGGCATTCAATATATCCATATAGATGGACTCCGATAACCAATTATTTGACAAGGTATATGAGAACACTATTTGTAAGGAAAATAATGCTACATGCATCATATTGTAATGTGTTGTGGTCTCCATGTCCTTCTTGAGTCAACACATCAAATTTACTCATTGATCGTGTTACATATCATTTAATGTTAGGATGCCTCCACAACACATACCATATTTGATTCAAAAGCTGAATCATGTGGATAACCCCCTCAATGATGAGTATTTTATATATGGATCAGTTTCATATATGTTAGCATCAGGTGGGGAAATATCCCTACAACCACATGTAGATCGACACACAATTCCCTAAGTACTAGTAGATATGGAGTGCAGGTGGATCCCAATTAAAGAGTTTCAGTGACAGTTACCCCTAGGTTCTAAGAAGAGCATATCCCATAGGCTGCTGAATACTAGCTCGAGACGATGACCAAACTCTTCCTTCAAGTTCGGTAACTAGCAGATCAGATGGTGTTCTGAGAAGTGAACCTTCTACATTACTCATTATATTGATGGTGGAGTTTGACTATCCAAACTCATAGGTGATTTCTCTCTAGTTATGCTGAAGGAGTTCTTTTTTTAAGAGCTTCTTCATCTCTATCAGGGTTTCATGACAATAGATGATTATTCATTGAGTATTACCATCCTATCTATTTATTTTATGGATATGGTTGGTGATAATTAAATCTTGTATCATATTTTTGAGTGAGGACTGCGTAGATACATCAAACCCATTTTTATCCCTCTATGAATTCATACTTATTATGTGGTGCTTTAAGTAGATTTTTTTGTTAATATTTCATTACTAAGTAGACATTTTTAGTTATGGTTAGTACTGGGATTGAAGGGGAAGATAATTCATCATCAAGGGCTAATAATAGACTCATGGACCTGGAAAAGAGAGAAATTTGATGGGGAGGTCCGAGAATATATGATCCATAGATCAGGGCTCATTGTGTGGGTTCATTCGTCCTTGAGAATGGTGAGTCAATTCATGTGAGAGGATGGGTCATATTCCATGATATTTCCCAACCCACCATACCAATAATATAAGGAATTTCGATCTACCTCTAAGGAATAAAAATATGAAATGAAAAAAAGGAAATACACAAGGTTGTAGATGTGGTATTTGAGTTGGAATAGCAGTAGTAGGTAGTTGAGGTTTCAAATTGTTACCACCACCACCATAAGGTGTTTGATGCCAATGCTAGGGATTTGTAGTACAGGGGATGGGATACCAACCTGGGGTAGAGGTTCATGACCCATGGTATATAGGAATAATTCATGTGTTGATCTATGTTTCTTATACATTAGATTCTATACTAATAAACTAGGGTTCTTGTCATTCCATTCTCACAAAAAATCCTATACGAGACCTAGAGAATCTTGTTTAACCATGGAATCAACCATTATGCTTAGAGATAACTACTATTTATGATTTTGAGATCACACACATGTTCTGATGGTGCGATATGACCCTTGGAGGTGGTATTTTTGGTTGGATGATTTTGGAAGTGGTGTGAAGCCCTTGTGATGTAATTATTTGAATGAAATGGTAATCTATTTTCCATGTATATATTTTCTATTTTAAGAATAGGGTGGGGTATGTCTATACTTATAGGACATGGATTTCCATTTTAAATGAAATATAATCATAGGTAGCATAGGATGGACAAATACATTAGAATTTAGAGCTTATTACTTGTCAGTTGGCTACCATAACCCTTGGTGCAGTGGTGGTTGTGTGTATAATACCATCACCTAAACCAGGGGACCATGAAGAATAATTATCCACAAAGGAGAATCAATGACCTTGTTGATCAGTTGAGAGGGGCTTGGTGGTTCTTTAATGTTGAATTCCGATCAGGATATTGCCAATTGTGAGTAACAGATGAATATATGCTAAATATGGCCTTCAGATGTTGTTATAATCATTATGAGTACGTACTGATTCCCTTTGGCATGAATACCACCCTACTAGTGTTCATGGGACTCATGAACTAGATCATTCATCCATACAATGACATGTTTGTAGTGGTATTCATCGACAATATCATTATATAAGTAGAGTCTAAGTAGGATAATTCGAGGCACCAAATAAAAGTTATCATCATACCCTAAGAGCCCCAAATTTAATTAAATCTCAAAAATATCGATTTATGGATTCAGGAAGTCCACATTATGGGAATAATTATCTTATTTTATTGAGTGTTAGCGAAACCATCCTTGGTTGAAGTAATGTTAGCATGGGAGCCATGTAAGAGCGTTATGGTGGTGTGATGCTTCCATGGGATGGGAAGCTATTATTGGAGATTCATATCTTATTTCTAATGTATATCAGCACCTATGACATCTTCGACTAAAAGGGGCATCCGTTGATTTGTAAAATGTTGTTCTAGTAGACTTTTTAGAAGTTGAGGCAGAGTTTGATGACTGCTTCGATCATGATATTATCATTGGTGGGTGTCATGTACGTGGTATTATATGATGCATCACAAACCATGTTTTGTTTTGTTATGATGAATAGTGATGTTTTGATTGCCTATGGTTCATGAAATTTGAAACCACAAGATCATAAATACGTGAACCATGATATCGGGTTAGCAGTGGTAGTCATTTCATTAATGATGTGGCGACAATACCTGATAGTAGAGTGGTTTATCGTCTACTACGATAAAAGGAGACTAATTTACAACATATATGAGAAGGAAATCAACATGATATAGTGATTATGTCCATAATTATTCAAGGAATATGAATTTGAGATTTTCTATTCTCACGGGATGGGGAATGTGGTAGTAGATCCTCTCACTAGGATATCCAGTTCGCAGTTGTTGAACTAATTGTCAGAGAAGATGACATCGTTGTAGTTTTCCTTTGTGGATTCAGATGGGGATTCTTGCATCCATTCAATGGTTGTCACCCCACCACTCATTCATCTATTAAATGAGGCACCTCATGGGGATACTAAATTTTTGACCCTACATGTTCGGATATTAATTGTCCATCCTCCTGGTGGGGTTTCAATAAGTTGAAAGCATGTCTTTCTTTCTAAAGGATTCATGGTGGTACAAGTGATGCTGCAAAACGGGGTTATAAGAGACATGAAAACATTTCCTTTGGAAGTATATCCATGTGTGTAAAAGATGCTCTAGGACCATTGATGACAGTTTCATTCAGAGATAATGAATATATTTGTAGTATTTTTCTCTAGATAATTTACTATTCAGGGAGTAAAGGATGAAAAACATGTTCCAACAGGATAATCTCAATAACATGAGGTGATGTAATGTATGTGGTATAGGATATGTATAAAATTTTTTACAGTCTTACCTCATACATTCTAGGGATTCGATGCCATCTAATATTGAATATTATTTGATAACATGAGCTCTATGATTATATGATCATCTGACTCCCTTAAGTAATATACTAGTTGTGAAAGGGATTTTATGAGGCATTTGGGTCCCAATTAAGCTTCAACGCACCATTCCACCCAAAAATCGATGACTAGATTGATAAAACCAATTATGTTATAAAGGATATGATTTGATCATTCATGTTATAAATTATCTATAGGTTGGAGGATCTTTCAGGGGTTGTTCATTCATTTAGTTCATGAATAGTGTAAGAATTGGAATCTTCCAGAGTGAACATAAGAGTATGTGGTTCAAAATCATGCTTAGTACTAAATATTTTTGAGTAGCCTAAAATTTTTATTTTAGAGGACATAAATCCCCAAGGTATAGATAGTTTAATGTCACAAATTTTCTGTGTATAATTTTTTGATATTATATAGACTAATTTTGAGGCTAGGATTTGAGATAAAAAAGTGATTAGGAAGACCTATGTGTCCAAAATAAATGTTTGATATAAATTAAAATATTAAATTCCATGTGTTCTTGGTTTTTCTTAAATAAGGGAATAACATTTGAATAGTTTCACTGATCATAAATATTAAGAATCTATTTAGATCCATGTATCAGCCTTACCCTATGTGCGAACAATCATTGGTCAGCATGGGTCATTGGTGAAAAAGTTATAACATGCATAAAATGAATAAAATATTTTAACAAAATTATTTTAATTTTTTGTCTTGAATCAACGACCTACTCTTTCTTTAAATACATCCTTATGTCAATTTTCATGGGTTAGCCTCATAAACCTAGAATCGATGGATGATAGTTGGAGACAACTCAAGAGAATTGTTTCTTTCAAATGCCAATGTAGTTGCGGTGTAGGGATCGATAGATCATTGTTGCCTCATATTCAACGAAATGCACCATAAAATCCAAAACAACATTAAGTGATTAATCAAAATCAATGTTGTTTTTTTATTTAGTTTTTTAATCCATGTTCATGATTGTTATGATGATCATGAACCAATATAGTAGTAAATTTTCATAAAGATTGATCATCATGTAGGGTGCACTATTTTATATGACTTATCAATAGATTGATCTGCAGATTATTTTGATTCATATATCATTTTAATAGTGAGGAATCAATATTTAAATTATCATCAATCAAGGTTTATTATTATTGATTTTTTTTACATTTCTCCCATAAATCACGTGATCATCCTTATGTTTTTCATTCTTCCCCGTGCTCTGAAATCCATTGTGACCAATCGATCATTACGCCTTCGATTTTTGGATCAACAAAATGAAGCCATAGACCTGTAATTATAGTGAATTGAAGGAGTTGAGACACTATTTGAAGAAGCATATCCAGTGACAGAATGCGATGATTATTTGTTCTTCAATGCATAACGAAGAATGGAAAAGACATCAATTTCCAAGCCGATCGATGGCCCTAATCATGATTAATTAATAATGGAATGATTAAATGAAATTGGATATATATTTTGAAGGAGAGGTGATCTCTAGAGTAATTGTGAGAATATTGATGGTGTGGGAGGGAGGAAGAAGAAGGTTACTAGGATAACCAGACACACACAGTGTGAAGTCCTAGACAATTTTTTTGTTCCACTTGGATGAACACATCATGAAACATGAGAAGTACATGGACATGGGGTGGACTACGCAGCTATCCTACACGGAATGGACTCCGCCGCATGCACATTTCCTAGGCCAGATACATGAGCTAACCCTTGTATTGGTTCATTATAAATAATAAACTAGCCGACATTGTGTAATGGAACAAGGACGAAGTACATGGAGGGACACCATATATAGGGCCAGCGATTGTAACCCCTTTACACTCCATGTACCAATCATTACATCACCAAGATTAATGAAATGGTTCTTTTAAGTGGGTGGAAATCGGTGACTTGGGACATGACATGTGACACTTATTACACATCATGTAACCTATTCGACATGGCTTAGATCTCTTTTTCATCGTATCACGTACATTGTTCCCAGGTTGGGGTTTTTGGTATCAACCAGACCAATCCTAATGGGTTTCAATCATCTATGTATAATGTTAATCTAGATAAAATTTTTTGTATTACACCATGGATCATACTGTTATATTCATCTGTTGTATCATATTCTATTCAGACTATCGCTGTGTCTTTCTCATGGTGAAACCCAATGAGTAGAACCTCATAGACAAATGTCATAAGTTATATTGGAATCAAGAGTGTTTTCTATCAGATTAGTGCTTCATGGAAATATTCGACAAAAATCCTAAGGCATGCATCCTATGTTTGTGTTTTATTATTTGACTATATGTCTTCAATTGAGTATATTTTGATATTTAATATATATGTGATGTAGATATATTCCTTTTAAGAGATTTCTAAACTAAATTTTGTGGAATTACATTTCAGTTTGCGGGCATCCCCTTATGTATTGTAATAGTGACCCCTATATAGGCTTTTTTGGCAAGATTCATGTCTTGTGAAGATGATCATCCTTTTGAAATTTTCCTAGGAAGACTAGTGCCAGACGGTGCTTTGTGAGACTGGAATAACTGAGGAAATTTCTTACAGGTATCATATTACAGTCATAGTACCTTTACATATATGTTGGAATTGTGCATAATGACTCTTTTTGGTGGGCTTGTATTTGGATATATTTACATTACTTCATATCGTACTCTAGTTGTCGGATATAGATGTATGCATGAATTGGTGTCTTATTTGGTTAAAAATTAAATAATTTTTGGGATTGGGAATCTCTCTGTATTTGTAAAGGTACATAGGAAATGACTCCCATGTTAATTATATGGAAAATTAGTGCTAGTCACCAGCACCTAGACTATTGGAGGCAGGCTTGGAGAGTCATCACTTGAGCCACCATTGGAAAGTTCAGGACATTACTCTACAATAATTATTACATAATAATATATTAGATATATTATTTTCGTATATTATCATATTTTTACAATGTTTTGATATTGAGGAAGAAAAAATAAAACCAATATACTTTTTCCTTGATTTTACAACTTCTTCAGAAAGCCTCCTTAGGTTTATACCTAACGCCTTCATAAGAGGGTTTCTATATAAAATTATAACCTCTACGATGCAGGGGGTAATTTAAGGTTGTTATTTTGGAAGGTAATTTTTTATCTATGGATTTTTTGATTTTTTAATAAGGAAATAGAATGTGTGTTCATTTATAAGTGAGGGATATGAAACATCTATAATTTTTTTAAAATAAAAAAGTTAATTTTGTGTTTTCCTAATTCACATAATGAAATATAGATTCCATAAATGACTTTTAATCATAAATATATTTTATATAAGTGATAAAAATAATTTTAAAATATGTGTGAAAATATCATCTAATCTACATTTTAGAAAAATTCAATTATCCAAAAATAGTTATTTTCATTATATAGTTTGTAATTTTATTTTTAATCAATAGATTTTAGTTATAATTTTTTATCTAGTTCAAACCATATAATTATTATAATTTAGTTGGTCATATTAAGTTCCTATTACTTAAGGGAAATATTATAAATTACCTTTTTTAATAATAAAAAAATTAATATTGTATATAATTTATTTTAGAATAAATGTTCTGTGCATAACAATAAGTCAGATAGTTTAATACTATTCAAAATAAAATATATAAAATAGTATTATAGAGTTACATTATCTCATACGATTGAAGTTGTATGTCAGATATGATATTGTACATGATGTTCCTCATCTAAAATCATTGGGTGTTATACTCCCTATAGAAGACTATCCAGTACACCAATTTTATAAGAAATAATAATTTTCTACCAATTTATTTCCTAATTTATTCAAAGTGGCAGTCCTTTTTATTATTTTGGATATGAAATAAATTTTGAAAATGGATATTCTGAATATGAAAACCCTAACATCTTCAATAATGGTTTTGAAAGAAATTCAAGCTTTGATGAAACCGAATTTATTTATTCATTTACATAAGATCAAATGCATGAAATATTTTATGAAAATGATAGTGGAATGGAAGAAATATTTTATGAACATTATTAATAATTTACTACTATAATAAATTCACAATTTATGAGTGAAACTGATCCTAAAATGGATGAAATTTATTTATTATATAATAAATATGATAGAACTATGGAAAATTATTTTTCTATAAGAATGTATCTTCTGAATCCAATAATTTTAAAATAAAATATTCTACAAATGATAGTAAGGAGACACCTCATTTTTTGAATATGATTCTGAGATTTATATTGAGGAATGTGCATATTTTATTATTTAAAATTAATATTATTATAGTTTTTATTTTTCTAAAATAATATATTTTAAAAAGATGAAATGGATGAAAATAATTTCAATGAAACTATAAAACTAAATGTTTCAAAGAATTCTTCCCACTCAAAACCGAGATTCATCTATTTCTTAAATATTTTAAAAAATCAAACATGGTAACACTACAAAATTTCCTATATTAATTGCATGTGGGTTTTCTAGTGAGTTGAAAAATTATATTATAGTTGTCCTTATAATGAATAATAATTAGTTAGGTTAGCCAATAGATTATTTACAAGGAATAATTAATTTTATGGACATTAATAGGATTATATTAGATGATAATTACATAAATGTTTTAACATTTAATATAATATTGAATCCTATGATTCGTGAAGTGGGTAAAAATTAGGCTACAATCATGTTGGTTTCTGTTATTATTTACCACTTATAAGAAAGTTTATGTGTAATTTCAGCCCATATTATACCTAAAAATGGAAGATTCGTGATTTTTAAGAAATAATTAAGAGAATTATTTCTAGATAATATTCTCTATTAGTAGAGGGTATGCATTGATTGTATGAAGAAGAACTTAGTGACTATGATAGGCCACATTCCCTTATATTTTCATGATCAATACATGAATGGAATGTTTTTCATTCCCATTATATATTCAATTATAGTTGTTATCGATACTTACACATTCATATATCTACATAAGACAAGTGTATGAAAAATTTCACATGCCCTTTCGGTAACATTTGATATCAGTAAATGATGTTTGGAATAAGTAATACCCCTTGCACCTTCCAATGTTACATGCCATGATTTTCCTCTTTATTTCATGTGAAATATATTAAGGGTTTTATTAATGATATTAATGTATATTGAAAATATTATGAGATATTTATTATATTTTTGGGCTAATAGTAGACTATGTATTGATAATAACCTAGTTGTAAAAATTTAAAAATTCCATTTTATAGTTAAATTATCATTCTTCTTGGCCATGATGTGTCTGTGAATGGGATTCAGGATGGAAATTCTGTGGTAAAAATTATCTATTCATTTTATTTTCCTAATATTTTCAATATTGTTAGATCGTTTCATAATAACTAGATTATAAAGTATGTTTATAGGATATTTTATTGTAACCATTTATCTTTTAAAAATACATCTATAGTTTTTTATTCCTTTTTAATTTTAGAGGATGTTTAATGTAACAAACCAAACATACATGATACATTTCTCTTTGAAAAATATAATAGTGTGTGAAGTATACAACAATGAGTTAAAGCACATTACAACCTATCAAACTAGATGATTAAAAAGTGTTTATAAATAATAATAAGAACATTTTTTATTTTATATATTCAAACTAATTTTAACATCCATATAGGTGTTTCTTAGAAAAAATATAAGAACAAATTAAATTTTTTAAATAAAAGAATTATTTTTAAAAAAATACAATTTTACCGCCTTTTAATGTTGAACCATTTTATAATCCAATAATTGAAAATTTTATATCTTCAATTTGATTAAATAAACATCTCATTTAGAATCAGTTCACTATATGTTACATTGGAAAAATTTCTTGTCCTTTTCTTATAACATTCATATTTGGGTGAATAGTGAAAATACTAAATTTTAATTGAAAAAACATTTTTAATCAAAATAATATAGAGTTAAATTATAAATTTTAATGTTTTTAACTTATTATTATATTATATTTTTATGATTTAATCCAATTTTTTATATGAAATAATTTTACATTTAAATTGGACATAAGCACATAACAATCTTTTGATAGTTTTTACTTCTCAAATGCCCGATTTTTGATATTGACAAGAGAAATATTATATTAAATATAATTCATACAACTTATATGTTTTTAATTATCTAAAATATACATTATTTTTTAAATTAGAATATCAAAATTTTCTTAGGGTGATTTTTTGGTATTTTTCTGAAAACGTTCAATTTTTTATAAATTGTGTAAAACACTGCATTATTTATTAACACCTAAATTTTATTTAAATAATTATTTATTTAATTTAAATTAATTTTATATCATAATAGATAAATAATACGTATATATGTTTTATGAAATTCAATCAAGTAATGATATAATAAATATAGATTTATAAAATTTTATTGATCATTTTAACGTCTTTTACCCACCTTCTAGGAACATTTTCAAATTTTCATAAAACATAATTTTAGCGCTTCTATGAATTGAAATTAAAAAAATACAAGAGACATGATTGACATCAATATGTAAAATTTTGTTCAATAGGATAGAAATAGTTTTTTATGAATAGTAACAAATGAATTTTATTTACCACAATTAAAAGTAAATTGGGTAATTAAAGGTAAAAATCATATTATATTTACCCTAACAATTGTAAAAATTATATTTGATAAGTGCATTTTTACAAAAATAAACCATAGTAATAAAATATTACCAACTTTGGCTACATGGATTAGTTTAGGACATTCATTATTTTTTAATTTAAGAAGAGTTTAAAGTGTTAAACTCAAATTTTCATAACTAAATAATTTTTAAAATATGGTTACACAAGGGATAAATTCCACAATTAATATTAATTATAAATATAAAACAATTTCCATCATAATTGTATTTTAATTATAATTTTTATACATAAAATAATTAAATTTATAAATGACACAATGATGATGTGGTAAATACCTTATTATTGAGTGATTAAAATCATTGATATTATAAATATTAATATAACATTAAATTTAGAATATTGATATATTCCATGAATTTTCTTGTTTAGTATAAATTTTTAGGGTTTATTAAATAATTTTTTTGAAGTGATAATGTTGTCATGACTTTCACAAAAACCAAATACTAAATAGTGTCAAATTTTACATAAATGAGTTTTTAAAACAAATAATATATTATCAATTGATATATTATTCCAAAAAATATAATGATCGAACAAAGGAAATAGATTAGGTTTTATATATCAATGGATAACTACGTGGAGTTCTCTTGGTATTTATATTATTTTTACTAACCATTTATTATAATAATAGAATAATGCATGGTAAAAGCTAAACTATTTAACTAAGAGTTAAAATATAAATGATATGGTTAATATGCTGACCTAAACCTTTTTAAAACCTATTATTTGAGATGTTTTCAACTCATCCCCACCTTATCCCATAAATAAATTATTTTTTAACCATTATAAACCGAATATGATTGTATATTAAAATAATATTTCATGATTTTTCTAATGTGAACCTCACCTCTCTTATAAAAGGGAACATCCCCTTCTCTCAAAATCACATCCCCGAAGATAATTTTATCTACCAAACCCTTGTCAAATATACTCCCAATTAACCTCACTTAATTCTATAGTACTTTCATTTATCATAATCCATTCAAAGGATCCCATGGATCAAATCAAAATGAAACACCCGAAGAGGATGTCATAATTTTATCACCTCTTTCAAAATTATTTTAATTTTCCACTTCATCATTCATTGTTTTTTCCATAGCAAAATAATAAATCCATTAACTTTTAAATAATATAATATTATTATAAACATGGTACATCCATATTCATTATTCTATCCATCATATAAATGAGAATGTCACCATACTTGATTACGTACGCCTTGCCATCTCCATGTCATAGTGTAGTTTGTTATTCTAACCTTCATCCTTTAGATGGGTATAATACAGACTATAATTGAATTAAATAATAAATATAACATGTTAATGATTAATTATATATGGAATAATATCCAATTACATGTGATTTCACCATAAATATAATGGTATTGTCGCTCGTGTGTACGTACATATTTCTGTATCCACCAACGCGATGAGATTCATTCCCATTGTAAAAAAATTAACATTCATTTTATGATTAAAAGTAATTTTTATGAACTTAATATCACAATAGATATTAATCGAACACATACTATAGATATTAAACATGACTTATGTAACAAAACATATAATGGAAACTAATGAGTTACCACCCGAAACAATGATACTGCTGATATATTATTAACTATGCAATACTAGATGATGAAAAATTATACCATATTTATTTATGTGGTTATTGAATAATTTAATAAAAATTATTTTACCATTATAAATATGTTCAAACTACCCTCTACTAAAAAAAACAACAAGGTAAGGGGTTTTCATCCCCCTTCTTATTCGTATGAGATTCATGCTATATTGCCACTATTTCCTTTCAGGTGGTATATGTACTTCCCCTGATTGTATTTATTGTGTATTAAAATATAATTTATGGGTTTTTACATGTTCATTGTATGATCCATATCTACTGTGGATTATTTTTTTTATCATAGAAAATTATTAACAGAATTTCTAATTTCAATTTCCACTCATTGGATTCTATGAAAATGTTATTGATTATTTTACTCCAAGATTATGCGGGAAGTCAATATTTATTTTCATTTGTATTTATATCAAATATCATTTTCCTAAATATACTTTTTATACACAAAATCACATCATTGATAAATTCTCAAGTCATCGATATGAACTTGATAAGAGAATTCTTAACTCAATTTCCATTCATTAAGTTAAACATCCAAGTCATTGGTGTTGTTTTTACAAGAATATGTGTTAATGTTCTATTATTGATTTACACTGAATATAAAATCATACTGAGTGTATTTATATTGGTCACACAAAATTATTTCCTAGATTTATACTTAACCTAAGGAGACAGTCTTTATAAAGGATTTCATCTTAATTTTCATTCCATTGTGACTATTTTGTTGTTATTTTCCAATTCAATTTTATATGGTGTATATACTATAATTTGACATTGTATATCATAAATATTTTTATTGTAATGATATTATAATGTTTTTATTACCTCAATTATTTTTATTCAAATGTCTCTCATTTGGTTAGGAACTCTAACTAAAATACCATTTTAAGTGTTTTAAATATTTTCTCTTCTAAATAATTCTGATTAATGTCTTTGTTTTACATATGTTTTTAATGATTTATTTATATAAACATTAATTTTTTAAAATAAACTAAGATTTAAATGTTTCAAATTTTTATGGGACACATTGATTCAAAAAATTTATTTTTATCATCTTCTTGATAAATAGCGAGACATTAAAAACTTTTCAATAAAAAGGGGTTATTTCACTCAAATAGTTTTACTGATTATTTTCATCTATGATAATATCCTTAATTATTCTTGATTTAGGTTGATTTATACAATCTTCTATATTGTATGGAATGTGATATGTTTGATTGTGGATGTGTTATTTTCATACCATTAATGGTTTGTCGTTAAAATATTGACTATTCATATGCATGTTTTAAAACAAATGTTTAGATAATATTTCAACCTTTTCATATGATGAATGAATTGGGCATATTTGGTGATAGGAGGATCCCACTATAGCACCTTGATACATAGGTTTTTCTCATGAGACAAACTAGTGTCTTGGCACAACGCCTTGACAAAATCGTTATTTTTAGTCTTGGAAAGAGGCATTGACAATGTGGTTATGATGTCCGGCATTTTGCATTCCATCATTATGAAATTAGTCATTAATATTACATGAGATTATTCAACTAGTAGAATATCAATGTGAATATGTAAATAGAATAATTTGAATTATCTTTTCCATATTATGTAGATGCTTGTGTTTAAAAGGATTTTTTTAGTCTTATACATTGCCTTAAGTGTTTATACTTATTTTGGATAGTTTCCGCTCTATTATTATCTTTACTGAGCTTCTAAGATCACCCTATTTTTATGTTTTCTTTTTCATAGGATTTTAGTATGTATATCATGCTTTTCATGAAAGGATAGGCTACGGGATATGAGTGTGTTAAAAGGGGACACATAGTTGTTTTTTTGATGAAATGTAAAACTTATGTATATATCTAGTAATTACAATTCTACTAAACCTATCATTCATTCATTACTTGATCTTTTTGATCATACCAATGTTATGTAATAATGCATCGACCCTTAGTCACTGGGGTCAGGGTGTTACAATTGGATTCATAGGATGTTTAGTAAAATCCTTGGAAGATAGATTTCAGAAAACACTGATTAGTTTACATTACCTTAAGATAGACATTGAGGATTAGTATATAAGAACTTACTAGAATTTTGGTAACGTATATATTTGATTTATTATCCATGAAATACATCCCTATCTAGATACGAGAAGGTAGAGGTGGGTTTGGCACAAATGTACATAGGAGGGAAAACTCCGACAAGGAGTTTCGAGCTTGACATGGGGTATGTTGGTACATCATAATAGGCCATGTTTCACTCTTGTTTATGAAACTCCCAGTGGATATTCTTAAGATAATCCATGTTTTCATTACATACTGATTTGAAGGATTATAATATAATATTGAACGAAATAACCTTGATTAATACAATGGTGTTTTTGAATAAAAATATGGTCTCATGATATTCCTTAAATGATTTTATGAATATTGTTACTTACAATCTTCTTTCTGGTTTTTGTCAATGGATAGACTCCCAAGAAGTCAAAGTACAATTGGAAATGAAGTAAAAGGAGGTAACGGTGGTGAAAATAATAAATGAAATGGAATATTGAAAAGAATAAAAAATACTGCGTTCATGCAAAATCAATTTTCCAAAAATATGATCAGCAACATATAAGTTAACCAACACCAGAACACAATAATGTTGAGAAAGGAAAAGAATTATAAGAACCCCAGTAGTGGAGACCATAGAGAAAAGAAATCTCATTTTCCATCATGAAAAATATGTGTAAGGAGACACCTAGTAAAGTGTCTCAATGGTACAAATAAATTCATTTTGTGTGGGAATGAAGGGAATAAAGTAAAGAATCGTCGATGGAAAATGAAGAGTACTTTGGAAGAAAATATAAATGAACCTAGGAATCCATTAATAATCATTTTCCATAAATTTATGGGACATGGGCACTGCAAAATTCAATGATCAATTCTATTTTATATCCACTAAGTCATGTAATAACCTATGTGGAAATAAATGGATGGAGAAATGTTTAAATGTTTTAATTCTCTCTATTAAATGGATATCTGTAACATCCCAAGGTTTTCTAAAAATAAATTGAAAATGATTGAAATTTTGTTTAAGGTATATATTAATAAGTATCCTTTAATAATAATTTTATTTCTTCTATGTTTTGATTTTCAAGAAACTGTCATCTACAATTGTGTTCAGTATGTTATTTAGAGTCTGATGGAACAAACTTGTTTTTTTGGTGAATAGTAACATGCCCTTATGAATAGTAATATGACCTCATGAATAGTAAATAATAATATCATTTTATTTTCCCATGGAAATAGGATAATGGGATCTTAATTAATTTTCCAATGTCACATGAAACTAGTTGCACTTAAATATTGTTATTTTTTGAATTAACTGTGACCTTATTTAAAAATTAAATTAATAATATTTAGAAAATTATTTTTGAAAAATGGAGTTCATTTTTTAATTTTACATATCGAAAAATGGTTGGGGTAAATTTTTGGTATTTTTCTGAAACTCTTGAATTTTCAGTGAATAGTGAAATACGATAAAATACCGTATAATCAATTTATTAGTAAATATGCACTATTTATGACATCATAAGTTATGAAAGGCCACTTGCATCGAAATCACATGATATTATCACTATTTAGGGACACTTTATTTGAGATTATTCATAGTCTTGATAAAAATATTATAATAATAATTAAAATAATCTAAAATACCTCCCCTCCACCACTATAAATACCACCCTCACTCCCCTCTTCCTCCCACACCTCTCAAGCCTTGAGCATTGTCTAATTTCTGCCAAAGTCCCTCCCCGATATTCTTCCCCACGTCCTAGAGCTTCTGGTCTCATCAAAAGACCAAAATCAAAGCCCTTAAGAAGGATATCAAGGAGAAGATATCAAGAGGTAAACATCCTCTTTCATTTTCATTCTTTTCTTCCATTTTATGTTATTCTCTTCCTTTCCCTTTGTCTTTTGTTGGGATATTTCATTTAATATTTCCCCTTACTATCCAAATTTTGTATGAATGATGAGATATTCCATTCCTCTCATCAATCTTATTTTTATGAAATTTTATGAGACGCCGTTAGGCTGCCAAATTTTTGTAAGAAATTTCTCATGTTTTCTTCATTTCAAGATTCCCTTCTCTTGTTTCTTCACCCCCTCTTATCCAAGAGGCATGAAATCTCCAGAATCATGTATATTCTGGATTTTGTCATGTTTATGGGAAATTACAAATCATTATTCCTCTCCTCTCTCACTTATTTAAAGAATCAAAAAACATTGACCATTTGTGTCGAATTACCGATATTGTGGACGATGTATTTTCAATCTCCATTAATTCTTTCAAGTCTGGTCATTAAACCATTTATATGGTTGCACCAGGTTATAATATATGTTTTATGAATCATATAAGGTTCTGGAATTATTTTGTACTCATGATTCACATTTATAAGACTAAATGAAGTTGTAATTATCAAAGAACCACTTAAATTATCTAAACGAAAATAATTAATGTTTTAACTTATAAATCATCATCATATAAAGCATCAAGGTGATAAATGGTATCATTTATGGTACTGGAAATATGTAAATACTACTCCATTACAATTATGGAGTTTCTCTTCCAATCAACAAGAACGATTCATCATGAACCGATTGTGAAAATCACAAAAGAACTCATCCAAAATAATGCAAGGAACAAAATACTAACAAATAAGGGGTGAAATGAGGTTATGAAATGACCATATAAGATGTTATAAACATGAAAATGTTTCTGTAAAACACTAATAACACACTTTTAACCATTATACAGGAGGTTTAAACAATTTTGGTGTAATACAAGCCCAAGGTAAGGGAATTCTTAACCCGATTTCCATTCTTTGGGTTAACCTTCTACTTTATAATTTATGTGCTATTTAAATTGTTTGTGTGATGGGTTCTGTTTATATTATGTTTAATTATATGTATTTACAGAGTATATACATATTCCATCCACTCAATTAAGTCTCACTTCAAGTATATGATGTTTATAAGGGACTTTTCTTCTAAAATCCTCTTTTAAAATTCTGTTTTGTAAGATTCAAAGGAAATGTTTTTATGATATTGTTTATGTTGTATGATTATGTTTTTATTATTGGGAATTGTTTATGATGAAGGGTGGGACCTATATTTCCCTACAATGCATTGGGTATGAGTATGTTGGAGGTCGGCCGTATGGTTACTCCAAATGTAACTGTGATGGTTACACAAAGTAAGGTAGCCGTGAGGGTTACAAATTTTAAGGTAGCCAAGATGGTTACAAGATTATGTAAGTAATTCCCCAATATACCTCTATGATTATAATTATGTTTGTGTGGATCTTGTGTAAATCTCATGTTACACAAAGTAAGATTTTATGGGTGTAAAGCATGTATTTTGAAAATGTTTTCATATGTCATGCGTATTCATGGACTAATGTGATTTTTCCTTCTTTTTCATACCTTACTGAGCTTTTGTGCTCATCCCAAGTTTTTAAATGATTTTTCATAGGTTAATGGATGAATAATACAAGGAAGGAAGACATGTTAAATGTTGAAGAATTGTCAAGGAGTCTTGTTTTATGTTTTAATGTTTTATATTCTAAGGAAAATGGAAACTGATTTTATGGTATCCACTATGTAACAATGTGTAATGTTATGAATGTTTTGTCTTAATTCTCTAAAGCTATAAACATGAAAAGATCCTAAATGTATAATGAAGTGTTTTCTTGAATAAATTCAAGATTATGTATGAAATAAGTTCGGGTCCTTATAGTTGGTATCAGAGGATGGTTTAGATAACTTTAGGGGTTAAGGTGATACTAATAGAGTACCATAAATAATTCTCACCCTATGTTTAATTTGTTATAGAATTTAAATATTAACATGTTGCTTCATCTAAGAAATGTATGTTTAGAATGGTTTTCCTCATAAGGAACATGGATGCGGAAGAGGATAGGCACCGACAGAATGACATCCTTCCTGATCAACAGCCTGGAATGGTAGGGATCGGAACCGAGCAGTTTGTGACGGTAATGGCTCAGCTAACACAGGCAATAAATGGTGGTGGAATCCATGCAAGAGGACAAATAGAAATAACAAAACGGAACATGACAGTGGTGGAAAATTTTATAAGACAACATCCTCCTGCATTCAATGGATCTTCTGACCCAGTGGCAGCAGAAGAATGGATTAAAGCCCTTGAAAAGATATTTGATGTTATGGGATGTTCGGACAATCAAAAGGTAAGTCTTGCCATTTATCGTTTTAAAGGGGAAGCTGATCAGTGGTGGTCAATGGTAAGGAATATAAGGGGTAGAGAGGATTTTGATGCCTTAGTATGGGATGAATTTAAAAGACTTTTTCTTGAAAAATATTTTCCTAAGGTGGTGCGACTTAGAATGGAGAAACAATTCCTTGAACTGAAACAAAAGGAGGAAGATTTAGTGGCTATGTATGAGGCGAACTTCACCAGACTGGCGAGGTATGCTCCAAATCTTATTATGTATCTCGATAGCAAAATCAACCGCTTTTACTCAGTATTGAAGCTAAGTTATCGAAGGGCGTTGGCCTCCCGTGAATTCAAAAGTTACGAGAAACTTGTCCGATGTGCTGAGAGCGTAGAGATGGAGTTTGCTGACGATCACATGCAATTTGGAAACAAAGAGAAGAAGATGTCAAATTGGAAAGCAATGGGTAAGAATCAACCAATGAAATCTGATGGTAAGAAAATACAGTTTCCAGTTTTTGAAAAGTGTGGCAAGAAGCACCCTGAGGAATGTCTTATCAAAACTGGGAAGTGTTTTAAATGTGGTAAGTTTGGACACATGGCCCGATATTGCAATGAAAATGATCCAAAGACTAATCCTGATAAGCAAACTATAAAGTGTTTTAAATGTGGTGAGATGGGTCACTATGCAAATGCCTGTCCAAAGAGGGATCCAAATGATGCAAAGAAGCCAGACTACAAGCAGAAAGCTTTAGTGAGATCCTTTGCGACTACGTCAGCAGATGTTGGGCCATCCAATGAAGTTGTATCAGGTACTTTGTTTGTTCAGTCAGATTTTGCTAATGTTTTGTTTGATACGGGGTCTACACATTCCTTCATCTCTGAGAAATTTTTTAGTGAATTGGAAATATCACCTCAACAAATGATACCTGAACTTGTTGTTAAAACACCAGGGGGAAATGTTATAGCAAAGAGGAATTATAAGAATATTTCTATTGTGGTATGTGGAAAGACTTTACCTGAAAACATTGTTGTTTTACCCTTAGTTGAGTTTGAATTTATTCTGGGGATGGACTGGCTTTCTTGATTATCATGCTAAGATTGACTGTAGAGCTAAAGAAGTTGTTTTTCAGAAATAGTTTCAGTTTGTATACAAGAATGAACCCATACAATTGATAACATATCAAGAAGCTGAGAAACTACTGAAAGATGGAAATGAAAGTTATCTGGCACATATTGTTGAAAATAAGGGAACTATTCAAATTAATGATGCGCCAGTGGTAAATGAATACCATGATGTTTTTCCTGAGGAGTTACCCAGTGTCATACCTAAACGAGAAGTTGAATTCACAATTGACTTAGTTCCTAATGCTAAGCCAATTTTAAAACCCCCATATCGTATGGCTCCAATAGAACTTCTCGAATTGAAAAATCAGTTGCAGGATTTGCTTGTCAAAGGATTCATTCGTCCTAGTACTTCACCATGGGGAGCCCCTGTTTTTCTTGTTAAAAAGAAAGATGGTTCCACGAGACTTTGCGTTGATTATAGAGCTTTGAATAACATCACTGTTAAAAACAAGTATCCTTTGCCTCATATTAATGACTTGTTTGATCAGCTCCAGGGAGCTCAGTACTTTTCCAAGATTGACTTGAGATCCGGATACCATCAGCTGAAGGTGAAGGAGGATGACATCCCGAAAACAGCCTTTCGTACTAGATATGGGCATTATGAATTTGTTGTTATGCCATTTGGGTTAACTAATGCACCTGATGTATTCATGAATCTTATGAATAGAGTATTTCATGAGTTCTTGGATATGTTTGTGGTTGTATTTATTGATGACATTCTGGTTTTTCTAAAAATAAAGAGGAGCATGAAAAACATCTAAGGGCTGTTTTACAAACTTTAAAAGAAAAGAAACTATATGGAAAATTCAGCAATTGTGATTTTTGGTTGCAAAAGATTTCTTTTCTTGGGTACATTGTAAATAAGGATGGAATAACAGTTGATCCTTCCAAAACAAAAGTAGTTGATGAATGGCCAAGACCCACAAATGTTACAGATATTCGTAGTTTTCTGGGCTTAGAAAGTTATTACCGACGCTTTGTTAAGAACTTTGCACGGTTATCTAGCCCAATAACTAAGTTAACACGGAAAGGGGTTAAATTTGTTTGGACAAAGGAATGTGATGTTTGTTTTCAGGAACTAAAGAAGAGATTGGTGAATGCTCCAGTTTTGGCCTTACCTTCCTGGAATGGTGAGTTTGTCATCTATAGTGATGCTTCTTTGAAGGGACTTGGTTGTGTTTTGATGCAGAATGATCAGGTAATTGCCTATGCTTCGAGACAACTTAAACCTCATGAGATGAATTATACCACACATGATTTGGAATTGGCAGCTGTGGTTTTTTGCTTTGAAAATATGGAGGCATCATCTATACGGAACCAAATTCCAAATATATATTGACCATAAAAGTCTTAAGTATATATTCACTCAGAAGGATTTAAACATGCGGCAGAGAAGATGGCTAGAACTGATAAAGGATTATGACTGCACGATTAATTACCATCCTGGAAAAGCAAACCAAGTAGCGGATTCCTTAAGTCGGAAAAATCATGCATCATTAACCATGATACGTTTGGAACATGATCCCTTGATTAATGATTTGATAAATTTTGGCTTAGAATTTGTTGGTGCAGGGAATATATCTGTTTTGTTTCATGTTTCAGTGCATTCTTCGTTGTCATACAGAATTTTGAAAGCGCAGAGGGAAGACCGTGAGCTACAGAAAAAGGTAGAATTGGTTAAAATGGGTAAGTTTCCAGAATTTAATCTTGATAAAGATTGTGTTTTAAGGTTTGGAAAAAGGTTGTGTGTGCCTTGTTATTCCCAGCTGAAGAATGAATTGTTGTGTGAAGCTCATAGTTCTCCATTTTCTGTTCATCCTGGAAGTACTAAGATGTACAGAGACATTCGGGAGTATTACTGGTGGAATGGGATGAAAAGAGATATTGCTGATTTTACAATGAAATGTTTGACATGTTAGCAGGTTAAAGCAGAGTGACAGTTACCGAAGGGGATGCTTCATCCTTTGCCAGTGCCAGAATGGAAATGGTAGAATATAACCATGGATTTTGTGGTAGGACTACCAAAGAATTCTCGAGGTAACAATGCGATATGGTTTACTGTTGATCGGCTAACAAAGTCTGCTCATTTTCTTTCTATTCGAGATACAATGACAGTAGATCAGATTTCTCGATTGTACCTCAAAGAGATTGTCCGGTTACAAGGAGTTCCTCTTTCCATTGTGTCTGACCGAGATCCCAGGTTCACTTCTAAATTTTGGAAGGGACTTCAGAAGTCTTTGGGCACAGAGTTGAATTTCAGTACATCTTTTCATCCTCAATCAGATGGGCAGTCAGAACGAACAATTCAAACATTGGAGGATATGCTTTGAGCTTGTTCAATGGACTATCAGGGAAGTTGGGATCAACATCTTTCGTTAGTTGAGTTTTCTTATAATAACAGTTTCCATTCCAGTATTCAGATGGCACCTTTTTAGGCCTTGTATTGAAAGCGGTGTTGGACTCCTTTGTTTTGGGATGAAGTCGGTGAAAGAAAGTTGATGGGTCCAGAATTAGTAGAAGAAGTGGCTGAGAAAGTGAGGATGATCCAGCAACACATGAGGACAGCTCAGAGCAGGCAGAAAAGTTATGCAGATAACAGAATAAAAGACTTCTCTTTCAAGGTAGGTGACCATGTTTTCCTTAAAATATCTCCTTGGAAAAGTGTGATGCGTTTCGGTAAGAAAGGGAAACTAAGTCCACGGTTCATCGGTCCTTTTGAAATCTTTGATAAAGTTGGAACAGTTGCGTACCGTGTAGCTTTGCCTCCGAGCTTGTTTCAGGTACACAATGTTTTTCATGTTTCGATGTTGAGAAAGTATGTTCCAGATTCATCACATGTCTTGAGGCCGGAAGAAGTTCAGCTAGCAGAGAACCATTCTTATGAAGAAGAACCGGTTCAGATTCTTGATCGAAGAGAACAGGTATTGCGGAATAAGGTAATCCACCAGGTAAAGGTTTTGTGGAGAAACCACATGGTTGAAAAAGCAACATGGGAGTCTGAAAATGCTATGAGGGAAAAATACCCTCAGTTGTTTAATAAGTAAATAAAATTGCGAGGATGCAAATTTCAAGAAGGTGGGGATAATGTAACATCCCAAGGTTTTCTAAAAATAAATTGAAAATGCTTGAAATTTTGTTTAAGGTATATATTTATAAGTATTTTTTAAACATAATTTTATTTCTTCTATGTTTTGAATTTCAAGAAACTGTCATCTACAATTGTGTTCAGTATGTTATTTAGAGTCTGATGGAACAAACTTGTTTTTTTGGTGAATAGTAAAATGCCCTTATGAATAGTAATATGACCTCATGAATAGTAAATAATAATAATATTTTATTTTCCCATGGAAATAGGATAATGGGATCTTAATTAATTTTCCAATGTCATATGAAACTAGATGCACTTAAATATTGTTATTTTTCGAATTAACTGTGACCTTATTTAAAAATTAAATTAATAATATTTAGAAAATTATTTTTGAAAAATGGAGTTCATTTTTGAATTTTACACACCGAAAAATGGTTGGGGTAAATTTTTGGTATTTTTCTGAAACTCTTGAATTTTCAGTGAATAGTGAAATACGATAAAATACCGTATAATCAATTTATTAGTAAATATGCACTATTTATGACATCATAAGTGATGCAAGGCCACTTTCTTCGAAATCACATGTTATTATCACTATTTAGGGCCACTTGATTTGAGATTATTCATAGTCTTGATAAAAATATTATAATAATAATTAAAATAATCTAAAATACCTCCCCTCCTCCACTATAAATACCACCCTCACTCCCCTCTTCCTCCCACACCTCTCAAGCCTTGAGCATTGTCTAATTTCTGCCAAATTCCCTCCCCAATATTCTTCCCCACGTCCTAGAGCTTCTGGTCTTACCAAAAGACCAAAATCAAAGCCCTTAAGAAGGATCTCAAGGAGAAGAGATCAAGAGGTAAACATCCTCTTTCATTTTCATTCTTTTCTTCCATTTTATGTTATTCTCTTCCTTTCCCTTTTATCTTTTGTTGGGATATTTAATTTAATATTTCCCCTTACTTTCAAAATTTTGTATGAATGATGAGATATTCCATTCCTCTCATCAATCTTATTTTTATGAAAATTTAAGAGACGCCGTTTGGCTGCCGAATTTTTGTAAGAAATTTCTCATGTTTTCTTCATTTCAAGATTCCCTTCTCTTCTTTCTTCACCCCCTCTTATCCAAGAGGCATGAAATCTCCAGAATCATGTATATTCTGGATGTTGTCATGTTTATGGAAAATTACAAATCATTATTCCTCTCCTCTCTCACTTATTTAAAGAATCAAAAAACATTGTCCATTTGTGTCGAATTACCGATATCGTGGACGATGTATTTTCAATCTCCATTAATTCTTTCAAGTCTGGTCATGAAACCATTTATATGGTTGAACCAGGTTATAATATATGTTTTATGAATCATATAAGGTTCTGCAATTCTTTTGTACTCATGATTCAAATTTATAAGACTAAATGAAGTTGTAATTATCAAAGAACCACTTAAATTATCTAAACGAACAAATTAATGTTTTAACTTATAAATCATCATCATATAAAGAATAAAGGTGATAAATGGTATCATTTATGGTACTGGAAATATGTAAATACTACTCCATTGCAATTATGGAGTTTCTCTTCCAATCAACAAGAACGATTCATCATGAACCGATTGTGAAAATCACAAAAGAACTCACCCAAAATAATGCAAGGAACAAAATACTAACAATAAAGGGATGAAATGAGGTTACGAAATGACCATATAAGATGTTATAAACATGAACATGTTTCTGTAAAATACTAATAACACTCTTTTAACCATTATACAGGAGGTTTAAACAATTTTGGTGTAAGACAAGCTCAAGGTAAGGGAATTCTTAACCCGATTTCCATTCGTTGGGTTAACCTTCTACTTTATAATTTATGTGCTATTTAAATTGTTTGTGTGATGGGTTCTGTTTATATTATGTTTAATTATATGTATTTACAGAGTATATACATATTCCATCCACTCAATTAAGTTTCACTTCAATTATATGATGTTTATAAGGGACTTTTCTTCTAAAATCCTCTTTTAAAATTCTGTTTTATAAGATTCAAAGGAAATGTTTTTATGCTATTGTTTATGTTGTATGATTATGTTTTTATTATTGGGAATTGTTTATGATGAAGGGTGGGTCCTATATTTCCCTCCAATGCATTGGTTATGAGTAAGTTGGAGGTCGGCCGTATGGTTACTCCAAGTGTAACTGTGATGGTTACACAAAGTAAGGTAGCCGTGAGGGTTACAAATTTTAAGGTAGCCAAGATGGTTACAAGATTATGTAAGTAATGCCCCGATATACCTCTATGATTATAATTATGTTTGTGTGGATCTTCTGTAAATCTCATGTTACACAAAGTAAGATTTTATGGGTGTAAAGCATATATTTTGAAAATGTTTTCATATGTCATGCGTATTCATGGACTAATGTGATTTTTCCTTCTTTTTCATACCTTACTGAGCTTTTGTTCTCATCCCAAGTTTATAAATGATTTTTCACAGGTTAATGGATGAATAATACAAGGAAGGAAGACATGTTAAATGTTGATGAATTTCCAAGGAGTCTTGTTTTATGTTTTAATGTTTTATATTCTAACGAAAATGGAAACTGATTTTATGGTATCCACTATGTAACAATGTGTAATGTTATGAATGTTTTGTCTTAATTCTCTAAAGCTCTAAACTTGAAAATATCCTAAATGTATAATGAAGTGTTTTCTTGAATAAATTCAAGATTATGTATGAAATAATTTCGGGTCCTTATAATATCTTTTCATGAATTTTCTTGTGTATGTGTAACCTTGTTGTTTGTTATGTGAAAATATTATTTTAGGAAGAATTATCTTTTCTATTCTGTATAGTGTTATAAAAGACCATTTGGGTTTTTATGATCCTTGAATTTGATTTAATTTCTTGTTATTAAATTTTGAGAAGAAAATGAAAGTTCTGGGATAACATTTGTGGTTGAAATATTCTATGGTTATTTTTGAGGGATTTATCTCAATTTTTGGAATATCATAAAATTATATAGTTTTTTAAGAAGGACAACACAAAGATCGTTTGACAACCCGTCACATCAGAAAATGCAACAGGAATCGAACCCACAACCAATGTGAGACTAGATTTATCCCCTACAACTGCACTACGTGGAATCCAATGTTAGTATGACTAATTCATTTTAGTTTAAATATTTTACAGATCATGAATATGATGATTTTGGGAACATGTTATTTATCCTCAGTATTGTAAAATTATTTGGTGATAAAGTGATAAATATTATGCTGGAAGAAATTATCTCTTTTGGGAACACTATATGCCTAAGGAAAATATAATTCTATGGGATTTCATATGAATATTTATAGTGGATTTTTATTTTGGAAGAATTCATTTTTGTGGACATATAATGATTTGGGTTATTTTATTAAAAATGATTAACCTATCATAGATAATATGTGATTATGTTAATTACATTTAAGTATGTGTCTTTAAGAGTATTCAATGTTTTTTGGAGATAAATGTTAATATTTATCATGGATGAATATGTGATCAAATAGTTCGGAATTTTGGTTTTGAAACTTACTTTGGATTATTTTGAAGAATATTGAAGAAATTTTTTTTGAATGGCTTTTATTTAAATTTGGGTAATGTTTGTTTAATTTTGGTGATTAAGAGTAGTATTATTTCTATAATGGATTATCCTTTTTGGGGATCATATAATCTTGTACAAACCATTATAGTTTTGGTTAATGTATATTATTAAGGTAAATATATAGTTCATCTTTTTTGGATTATGTGATTCTCTAGAAGATCATTCTAGTTGTCCAGGTATAACCAAGTCATCTTGAATACATATCTTTTGGAATGAATGATGAGTTTGTAGTAGAAATTAGTAAAATGATGTAAGTATACTATCACATATTATTTTTCTTATTATATGAATAAAATAATTCTTAATATTTAGGTAAAGGATCTTAAAACCAAAAACATGTTATCCTAATAACTTGTGTTTTCTTGAAATGATGATATTTTAAATCATTATAGATTTATGGCAACGAGACCCTCAATTTTCCATTCACGTGTTTGTGATTGATGCCCTCAATCACTCCCTAAAAATATTTACATTTTCCCTCCAATTATAATTTCCACGAATTTTCTCCTATTAGAAATTATAATTTTCTGTCATCTTTTACGTTTTTCTTTCCCTCTTATTATGACTAAATTTTATTAACCCTATTTCTGATGTCGACATTCCAGAAAGGTATCTTCTATTTTTTCCTTTAATTTATGAAAAACAATTTCAAATTTCAAGGATGCAATTTATTGAAGGATGAAATATTGTAACACCCCATGCTTCCACAATACATTTCACTTTGAATTATATGATAGCGTACGGAGTACGCAACACCATGTTCAAGAGCACCACAACCTATCAAACTAGCCATATATAAAGTGGTTATAAATTATATTAAAAAAGTTTTTATTTTTATATACTATATATAAATATAACTTCAATACTTTCTGTTTCTCATATATAATATAAGAAGAAATTCAATTATTTATAAAAAATCAGTATTTTTTACAAAATGAAATATTACCGCTTTTTAACGGGGAACCATTTTAAAATAATTTTTTTTCAATTATATATATATATATATAATTTAGTAAAATAAAAATATTCTTTAGATGTGGTACATAAAAATTTACTTTGGATTAATTTTCGGTGCTTTACTGATAACATTCATATTTTGTTGAATAGTAAAAAATAATAAATTTTAATTGAAAAAATACATTTAATCAGAATTATCTATAGTGTTAAATTATATATATATATATTTTTTAATTATTATTATATTATATTTTTTTTCATTTTATCCAATTTTTTGTCTTGGATTTTATTTTACATTTTAATTGGACATAAACCCATATCAATATTTTAATAGTTTATACTTCTAGAAAACCCATTTATAGGTTTTGAAAATGAGAATATTTTTTTTAATTAAATAATACAAATTATATGTTTTTAAATTTATAAACTAGAAATAAATATTCAATTTGGAATATCCCAGTTTTCTTAGGGTGAATTTTTTGTATTTTTCTGAAAAGATTCATTTTTTTATGAATATTAAAAAACACAGAGTTATTGTTTAAAACCTAATTTTATTTAAATAATTATTTATTTTCATTAAATTTATTTTAGGTCAAAATAGATACATAATACATATATATATTCAATGTAATTAATTATAGTAATTTTATAATAATATTAGATGTATAAAATTTTGTTGATCATTTTAACATCGTTTACCCACCTTCTAGGCACATTTTCAAATTTCCATTAAATGAGATTTTACTGCTTCATTTAATTGAATTTTAAAAAACAAGAGACATGGTTGAAATCATTATGAAAAATGTGGTTCAATTTAACTGAAATAATTTTAGACGAATGATAACTTTTAAATTTTATTTACCACAGTTAAATGTAAATATGGTAATTAAATGTAAAAATGGTTTTATCATTACCCAAACACATGACCTAATCCTATTGGATATTTTTTTTGACCAAAATAAACCTTAGGAATAATATATGATCATCTTACACACACATGTATAAGATTAATACATTTACCATTATTTTATTTAAAGAAGAGTTTAATGTGTTAAATTCAAATTTACATAACTAAAACATTTTTAATATAGGGTTATACATTAGATAAATTGGACTATAAATATTAATTATAAATTTAAGAATATTTCCTACATAATGGTATTTTATTTATAGTTTTTATACCTTAAATAATTAAATTTATTTTTGGAAAAATGATGATCCAGTAATTAACTCATTTATGAAAGATTAAAATAATAATTATCATAAATATTAATATAATTTTAAAGTGAAGCCTTTGATGTATTCCATGAATTTTATTATTTAATATGAAATTATAGGGTTTTTTAAATAAATATCTTATGATGTGATAATGTTTTTATTAATTTCAAAAAAACCAAATACTAAATAGTGTCAAAATTGACATAAATGAGTTTTTAATAAATACTATATTATTAATTGATATAATATTCCTAAAAATATATGGATTGACCAAAGGACATAGATAAGTTTATATATATAAATAATTAACCTCTTTAGGTTCTCTTGGCCATCTATAGTATGTTTATTATCCAATTATTGTAATAATAAATGAATACAAGGTAAAAGTTAAACTATTTAACTAACAGTGAAATATAAAAGATATTGTTAATATGGAGACCTAAACCTGTCTAAAACCTATTGGGTGAGAGATTTTCGACCCAGACCCACCTTATCCTCAAAATAAATCTTTTTGAGCCATTATATACCGAATATAATTGTATAATAATATAATATTTCATGTTTTTTCTAAAGTGACCTTAACCACTCTTTTAAAAGGGTACTTCCACTAACCCCAAATTCACATCTCCAAAGAAATTTGGTTCAACCAAACCCTACTCAAATATCCTCCCAAATTACTTCAATTCACCTTATATTCCTTACATTGATCAAAATACAGCCTAAGAAGCCATTTTGATCAAATCTAAAATAATCTCTTGAAGAAGAGATAATAATTTCATCACCTCATTCAAAGTTTAGTTTTTCCCCTCAATCATTCTTTGTTTTTTCCAAGACAAAATAATAACTCCAGTACCATATACATACTAATATGTTATTATAAATATGGCACAACCAAATTAATTATTCTATACATCATATGAATAACAAAATAACCATAAGTTCAACCGTACGACTTACCCTCTCCACGCTGTGGTGTAGTTTGTTATTCAGCACTACATCATTTGGATGGGTTTAATAATGAGTATAATAGATTTAAATAATAAATTTAACATGTTAATGATTCTGTATATATGATATACCATCCTGGTATGTACGATTTCACCATAAATAGAATGTTATTGTCACTCGTGCGTACGTATAGATTACTGTCTCGCCGAACACGATGAGATTCAATCCCTATTGTAACCAATCATGAATAACTTTCATTTTAAAATTAGAAATAAATTTTTAGAACATAATATCATTTTGGATATGAATTAAATAAATGCTATATATATATAAAACATGACTTATGTAACAAAACATATAATGGAAAACAAATCAGTTAATACCCGAAACAATGATACTACTGAAAAATTGTTAACAAAGTTGTATTAGAATATCATATATGAAATCATAATTATGTATGTGGTTATTTTATAATTTAATAACAATGATTTCATAGTTATACCATATGTTAATCTACTCTATACTATGAAAATGTAATGGTAAGGGGTTTTCATCTCACATCTTATTTGTGTGACATCCATGCAATATTTCAACTCTTTACTATTATGTGATGTATATACTTCCCATGATTGTATTATTTGTGTAATATACACTAATTTATGGGTATTTACATATTCATTGTATGATCTGTCATTCATTGGTTTTAGGTTTTGTATTTTCCCAAAATCAGTAAGGGAATTTCTAATTTCAATTTCCACTAATTGGGTTCTACGCAAAATTCATTGATTATTTTACTCCAAGATTATGTGTTAAATAGCTATTTTTTTCTTATGTACTAATTTACACTTCAAATTGTTTTTATGAACTTCTAATACACATAATCACTCCATTGATAAATTCTCAAGTCATCGATATGATCTTGATAAGAGAAATCGTAACTCAATTTCAATTCATTGAGTTAAACATCCTTGTCATTGGTGTTGCTTTTACAAGAATATTCATGATTTTCCTCTACATGATTTATGATAAATATGGTGTATATACTGTTATTTGACATATTATATCATGACTCCATTTTTTCTCATTATATGATAATGTTTTTATTAACTCAATTATTTATATTCAAGAATCTCTCATTTGGTTAGGACCTCTAACTAAAAATATCATTTTAAATGTTTTTATTATTTATTCTTATAAATCATTATCCATAATTTGCATGTTTTTAAAAAAAATTTATGGATTTATTTATAAGGACATGAATGTTATAAATTTTAATTCCTATTAAAATTAACAAAGTGGTATGTGACATTGTGATTTAAAATTCTAATTTTTGACAACTTCTTGATAAATAGATAGACTTTTAATTATTATAATGAAAAATGTGATATTTCTATAAAATATTATTTCTGATTGTTTTATTCTATGTCATGTTCTATCATTATTATTCATTGAGTTTGATTTATACAATCTTCCATATTTTATTTAAAGAGATTTGTTTGACTGTGGATGTGTTATTTTTATACCATTCATTGTTTGTTTTTAAAATATTGATATTTTGTATGCATGTTTTAATATAAGTGTTTAGATTATGTTTTAAACATTTCGTATTAGGAATGAATTGGACTTATTATGTGATGGGTGGATCCCTCTATAGGTCCTCGATGCATAATTTTGTCTCATGAGACAAACAAGTGTCATGACACAAGGCCTTGACAAAATCATATTTTTTATTCTTGGAACAAGGCCTTGACTCTGTGGTTATGATGTCTGGAATTATTCATGAAATCATTATAAAATTACTTATTGATATTACATGTGATTATTCAAAATTTATAATATCAATATGAATAAGTAAATGAAACAATTTTATTTATCTTTTCTATAATATGTAGATGATTATGTTTTTAATTCTTTTTTTAGACTTACACATTTTCTTATAATGTTTGTACTTATTGATGATAGTTTCTGCTATATTTTTATTCGTACTAAGCATATGAGATCACCCTTTTCATAAGTTTTATTTTTCCCATGATGGGAAGAAATATATTTTCCTTCACATGTAGGTATAGGTTAAGGGGTATGAGTGTGTTCAAAGGGGTAACATTGTTAATGTATATTTTTGACGTAATGTAAAATACATATATATATATAGTAATTACAAGAATACTAAACTAATCATTCATTAGAGACATGATCTCTTGTGATCATTACAATGTAATGTAATAATTCATCGACTCTTGGTAACTTGGGTCGGGGTGTTACCCTTTGGGAATCCATAAATTAACATAATCAAATTCTCTTGTCACCAATAATATGGAAAACACAAAATTTTGACATTCATTTTGAGCTGATGAGTGATGATTCAAAATTATCATTATGTGATGTTCATAGGTAAAGAGTGGAGATGTAGTCACATATAATTACATATTCATATAATTCTATGGGTTTTCACTATATAATTACTTCACATTATAGAAGTAATTTTCTGACTATATATTACCTTAATATCTACAGAAGCAATATTGTGGGCACAAAATTCATGATTTTTAGAATGACCCTTATTTCTCAAGACCAGAAATTATCACATTAATTGGAATTTTTTTTTCAAATCTATGTACAGGGTAAATTGGTCATCTTCTAAATGAATATTATCTTGGATCATCATTCAGACAACACCATTGTCATGGAATATGGTCATTTCACTACTACAAGAGTTTGGAGAAATCAAAACTTCTCTATATTACAAGTAAAAATAAAATATTAATAATAAATAATTAAATATTATTTTATTCACACATATTTGTTCAGCGATAACATATTAGTTGATCATCAGATAGATTTTTTTTCATATATATTGATTTCGTAATGGGGGTGTGAATCCTAGGTGAGGTATAATTAGAGGTTTTCAATGGTGGATAGTCATATGCCCCATTTCTTTTTTATTTTTCAATCTTTTTTCTTATTTTTTATTCTATTCATTTCATTTTCTTTTTTTATACGTTGCATTCTTAAGTAAACCCAGTGTGGTACTACTTAACCATTAACAATATAGTATAGAAATATAGAAATATATAATGTGAATGAGTTAAAAATAAATAGAGGAGTTTCTACAGTTGTTGGGAGGAGTTGGATCCTCATGCGGCAGTCGTGGACAGTAGAAACAAAAGAATCTTCGACTGAATCTTCCCAATGAATTTTATATTTTATGTATATTTCATAGATCATTGTATATTTACATCATTATTGTTTTTTGACCATATCTTCACTTCTTAGGACCCATTAAGAGTATATTTTTTCCTATCTGTAGAAAATGAGGTTTTAGGGTGATTTGGGGTGTTTCCTATACATAAACCAGGATCACATTGGGTGTTTCTTGAGAACCCACACCATGTATTATTTCTATTTGGGGAAGATGAAATTTTAATAATTAATTACCATGTATCTAGTATATACGCCATGTACTATTACTCGGTTGTGTAGCCCAATATTAGGATATACAATCTGTGTAAGGGAACATGGTCATCTATTTTACAAGGCATGAACCTATGTGGGTAACATGTTTTGTAGTAGTACATATACATGAATAATACATGTCCATGAAATTTGTTAAAAATTTTAGTGTAGCTCTTATGGGTTACATTTCATGTTGATGGTATACATTCCATGTATATTGTCTTTACACACCATTTCTAGATGAAGTATTTTCTATGTTGTAGTTTTGAGGGAACAAGTTGTGTTATCTATAATACATGTGGTTTAGTCCTTATAATCAAAATTTTTTATGGTTTTTACTACATTAAATCCCAGTATTTTAAGTGGAAATGAGGGAATTTCATTCTGATTATCTATACTTGTTGATTACAATGGTGAAATCCTTGTGGTAATTTGAAGACTCGTATGAGGTGGTTTGAGTGTTTAACAACAGGAGATGTGTTCTATCCTGTAATTTTATTCAATTATATTCTAAGAGTGATACTATTAATTTGAGACGGTTTGTGATCCATATCACTAGACTAGTATTCATGTACATTCCATTTTTCCATAGAGGCATCCATAGAAATTAACGTAGTGGATCTTCTATGGGATGCCTTTACCTTACTACAATTTCAGAGGGTCCCATATGGGGTTACTTATTGTACATAAAATCCACGAGAATCCCATATAGTGTCCCTATAGTTATTTTCTCATACTAATTATCATTTTTATTATTTCATCGACTTTGTATACCATTCCATGTGTTAAACATATGATTCTAGTGCATATATTTCAACTTAGATTATCCTCTGTAAGATAAAATTGATTACATACAATATCTGATGGTACCAATTGAAATCCACTGATACATTACTATTTATGATGTTTTTAAGAGGGATTCCCTCATATATATATATATATATTAAAATTGAGGATCCCTAATTGAATTAATCTCTAATGAATAAATAATAGGAACTAAGTGGGTTCCTTGGTGTCTGGCCTAACATGACTTGAAGATTGGGATTGTGTAAGGATTGTAGAAGGTGTCACCATTTAACCCATACTAAAAGAGTATTACTTTGAATCAATGAAATAATTTGTGGGTTTATGTGTTTAGCCACCAAAACTCGTAAATTTATGCATTTAAAATATAACTTCTAATGTTGTGAAGATTTCTCATGGTGATTCCAGATTTTTGGTCTATGAGAATGATGTGATGTTATATATGACGATAATACCCAAAGGTACTTCCTGAGGTCCATCATTAATTCTTTTTTTTCATTTTATTTTTATTCATAATATACTTTGAATAGTGTATATCATTTTTGAATTATTATTGATATTATTTGGTATGTCAATATATAATTCCATGGATCCAGTAGTTTAGTATACATGATTGAGTATTACATTATCATGATTCCCAAATCTACTTCCTAGGATCGTTCATTTGAACTTGGTGTGACCAGATGGTAGATATCATGCCCGTCATTATTTATTTGGATGGATGGACATGAAAGAACACAACCATATTGACATATACTCAATGATTATTACAATCTCCCAAGTGATGCCTAGGACTCTCCATAGTGTAGGGTGGGTTCCCTATTTCTAAACATTCCATACATGAAATTAAGTTGGATATTGATCCGGTTTTATTGAATGAATATCAGTCATATACTTGGATCATAATTTCAGGATTTTTATATATATCTCACGAATCATCATCTTGTATGTTATACAATTTTCTATAATGTGACCTCCTAGGGATCGAGACCAAGGGATCATACATTTGACTAGAATTACATGGATTGACTGGTATGGAATCCAACTCATATACCTTTTATACGACATCAATTTATTACAAAGAATCATTCATTATAGTGATTTTAGGTTAGTATGGGTTATCAAATGGTATGGACATGTATCTTCCTGTGGTGACATATATTATTCGTTGACGTTTTTTGACACTGGATGAAAAAGGTATTTTTTATTGTGATTACATACTAATGGAATGACATGATAAAAAATGGCGTGTGTGGTACAATATTCAAATGTATTCCATTTTCATAGTGTCTCCCATTTTTGGGACTACAGAACTAACATTCGATTATTATTTATTTTTTTATTTTTAACCATATATATATATATATATATATGCACGGAGAAATATAGTTTTGTCAATCAAGATCAGAGACCTTGGGATCAAATGGGTTTTCATATTATTTATATTATATTTCATTTCTAGTTGAGTTGTGATTATGATAATTATATAAAATAAGCATGAACATATGAATGAATACTTTATCATTGATCATTAGCGTATCCTAATGAAATTACTTCTCACGCATGTATGTGAACCTCAGTGTGTATTTATTCCTTATGTATACTTTTAAGTTGAGTAAATATTACATGATAAATTTGAATGAAGACCATGGTTTCTTGATCAATAAAATCCACACGTTTGGATTATATTGGTTGTGCTAAATCAGTTTGATAGTGTCTAAATGTCCAAGTATGTAGTCTTTTATGGAGTTAGTATTAGAGCCTTAAACATGTATATTAGTTTTTTAATAGTAATTTTTTATTTATGGTTATCCCAGTTGATGAAAATGGATGTTTATGAGATGGATGTTTGATATTTTTTTTAAATAATATCATAATACAGAAATATTCAATTCTAATTATTTACTTCTTATGTACAATATTTATTAAATTATATTTATAATATCTAGTTATTTAAAATATTTTTCTTCTCTAATATTATATAATAGTCTCTCCAAATACACACATTAGGCCCTCAATAAAAGTTGGTATCTTATTGAATATCAAGAGGGAAGATTTAGGCCATGTGGAGAACTAGCTCGATGAATCCATTTTGTGACATCTAGGGTTGGTTGCCATAAATTAAAACCACATGTGTTTCATTCCTTGTTGTTAACTATTAGGAATATAGTATATATGTGTACAATGAATGTCTCAAAATCATTGAATGATATATAACTATTCCATCCATAAAACTAACTAAAAAATAATTTTTTATTATCAAAATGTTTTATGGAAAAAGTTAGAAACTACGGGATCAAGTAGATCATTCACATAATGAATAAACAATGTTTATAAAATGTAACATTAATATATATGTATTTTTATCCCTTGAAATATTATAGGAAATATAGTCAACTGATTTTCTCGATCAACCTTAATAAGGTCTTAAAATATAATCACCATCTTGTCCCATGTTTTCATTCACACCACTTGTTTGATATTCTCTTTATTGAACACTTTATATAAAATGAGGTTCTATTTGTAAATCCATTCACTATGTTTCCATATTGTATCCAAATTAATGGACCTTCTAATTATTTTAACTACATCATTTTTAGAAGCATTTATTTGGAGGAATTCCTCATCAATAGCTTCGCTATAATGTAGGAGCGGCTCCATAGGAGCTTCCGTAGCTACCTAGAGGTCAACCATAGGTGAAGCTACATCAGAATACACATCCTCCTATTGGTAATATGTCCGAATATAATTATTATTACCTTCCATTTGATAGTATTTTGATATCTTGGTTGAACGAGTCTCTATAGGTAGTGATATATAGGAGTAATCCATTCAGCCTTTCTAACTGCCCTACCAACCCTTTGTCCTCCTTAGACCTTAGAGGTCTTTATCCATGAAATCATGTACACTGTCATTTGATAATGTAATATATTACTCATCACCATACACATCCTTATGAAATATCAACTCCTCATTATGGATATCAACCAGGTCTTCCTCCTATTCATGACCCTCATTTCCTAGCCCCATTAAGGATTTACCCAACTTTATTATTGGTAACTCGCCTATTAGGGTAGACCTGTTCCAAATAATATCCTCATGATATAGATAACCCTCTCTTTTCATGATTACATAGCCTTAAAAGAAATAAATTTACACAATAGGAAACACTAAAGGCCATTTCACTTCCTTTATCCCCCTTTCTAGTATCCTCTTCTGAATAAGGACGTCTAGCAGTCACACATTTGGGGTTCTATATAAGAAATAAAACACTAGTATTAACTGACATATCTTGTTCAGGATATACTTCTCCTAAAATACCATTCATAGTACTGGTAGAAATACACATATATTTTTTTAGTAGATAAAAAATATTAGAAACCAAAACGCTACCCACCTGAGAAGTAAGATGAACACTATACATTGAGTCTGGAATATAACCTCCATCCAGATGACACATTTCAACCACACCTCAAGTAGGAAACTTCCCCATTACACTATCTTCTAGTAACCTCATCCCATTTGGCTTGACTCCCTACCAAATTTGATTTGTTTTATGTCCAATTTTCTTGCAGTTATAAAAAAAAGTAAACCAAGTTTTAATTTATAAATTCTTTTTTTATTGGTACTACTCCCCCCAATAAAACCATAACATACTCATTTGGAATCTTGAAAACATCAACATCCATGAATGTTCATGGAGAAATAGGGTGGAAGAAACTCGGATCCAGCTATCCGAGAACAAATACCAGCCTTTTAGATTATTTAATCTGTGCAATATTTTAGTATTTTTAAAAGGACGTGGATGTTCGAGGACGCTTACACAAACTACCGCAGTTTCTGAGTCTCATTTCATTTGAAAATAAATGTTCTACAGAAGTAGTTAAAAATGAAATTATTTTTAAATACATTGGTTGATAGGCCAATATCTAATCAATTATTCCCATCAGTAAAATTAGATCATCAGATTCATACTATTTAGAAGACCAACCATAGCATGATCTTGAGAACCCCATTTCCTAAAAACACATTTATCGAATGCATCCATAGAAGGACTACTTATCATAAATTGTGAAACTAATATAATATTGTGAAGATTCAATGCCTCTGTAAACTCTAGAGAAAAAAACAATAGCTGAGGGAATCCACCAAAAACCCAATGACCATAGGGATCATGGATATATCTGTGAAAGTGAGAAAAAAAATCATATTTTGAGATAGGGGAAATGGGATGTGGTTCCATTGGATGACAATTGAGGTTCCTCCCCCACCGTAAGAGGAGGGACTGGTGTAGAAGATATCAACATCATAGGCTAGGAACCTCCTTCACCAAAACCCTACTGAGTTCTCTCACACATCAATAAAACTCATTCCTATAAGAATCCTTTAATTTCAAGGATGCATGAATTTTAGTATTCATATTTTATGTTATAGTTTTATGAGATTTATTCATTGATTTATTCACATTACAACATCCCATGACCTCAAAATCATTCATATTTACAAATCAGTGTGGTTACTAGACCACATGGTCTTTGCCACAAAAAATAGAGAAAGTTGACTCGTAGTGGCTATAACACCCTAACCCTAGTATCCAATAGATGGTCCCTTACATTATTTCAATGGCATGATTACAAGGAGTAAAATCCTGAATCAATGCATGTATAATAGTTTTTGAAGCCCAGATTATATATATGATACCCATTTTACATTGGGAAATAAAAAATGAACATTAAAAAATCTATTAATGTGCATCCCTCAAATTCAATTCTAATATATCTTCATCATAACATGGCTAATGGATACAAACAAATTGTATTACCAAATTTTAGGTATTGTCATGTGCAGTAGAATTATTACTAAATTATTGAGAATAAATCATCATGGCAATGAAATAAATGATTCTACATGAAATACAAATTTCTAGTTAAGGAATAATCAACATATAATGGTAGATAATAGAAATATTTACAACGTAATCAATAAACTAGGAATGAAATGAATCCAAAGATAATTCATAACAAAAAAACACATTGAGAACAATAATAAATAAACTATCAATAATTTAAATGATTCATTATTGTATTTCATGTTTTTCAAGATCATGGTAAATTGATCAACAATATATATTCTTGTGAAATTTTAAATCTGTGGGTAGAAACCTCTTTATTCTTCTTGGAAACAATGTCTAAGGTGTTTTAACCAAGAAATTTATTTACCTGAGACTACTGATGCATTGAGTGTATTAAATTAATAGGTCCACAAACCATGTCAATAATTTCCACATAATTCTTCATATATTGATTCATAAATTTTAAATCATAATTGATGTTTATTACTAAATATCCTTATTTATTCATAAATACAGATTTTTCTATATTTCTACAATAAATAAAATAAAATTCAATGTAAGAAAACATATGATTGTATGCTATAAAGTTTAGGAAATGATCATACAAATCCACAAATAATATAGATATCACAATTAAATTAATTTTTCAATAAAAAATAATTGTTACTATGTTATTGTTTTGATAGAGTGTTAAAAAACACAAATAAATGTGTTACTGCAAAGATTACTTTTATGACTTGTTAATTTTGATGTCAAACCTAATATGATGATATATTTAAAATTTCAAAATAAATTACCACTTAAATTTTAGAAAATACTGATATTAAATTCTAAATGAGAGTTATATTCAATAAATTTAAGTGAATTTGTGTATACAAAATTGTTTTCCCCATTGGTCTGTAAATTGAGATGAAATCCCTCGCATTGCATTTCCTTTTGAGTTAACATCATTTAACATAATGTATAAGTGTTTTTGAAATGTAAATAAATTAATGAAAAATGATAATTATCATTATAATAACATATATAATATTCATCTTATATCGTATTACCATTTTTAACAATCATTCATTATTTTCAAAAATTTTGGTGATAAATGCCTAGTTTTTCATGTATGTTTTCACTTGTTACCTATTTACCGATTAATTCAGAGATGATTTCAACATCATAAAAATTTGAAACATTATTTAAATATAATATATATTATATAAATATTTATTTATTATAATCTATTAAATATTGATATTTGAAATGAAATACAATGTTCACAGGGACAGTAGGTCGAATGTACTCTTGAACGCTGCTTAAATTTCATTGTATTTTTAATATAATGAACAAATTGATATATATTTAAATCATAAATAAATTATCTTATTTATTTAAAATATTTAACATAGGCTTATTAAAACCACCCTTTATAAGATCCATTAATAGTGTGAACGAAGCACATCTCTTTGAGGAGGTGGTACTGCAGATGTCCAGAAGAGATGTTATCATATTTAAAAAATGGAATGTATAAAGTTATGTGTCCTATAAAGAATCATTGATAATAAAGAAACTATTATTAATATTTATTTAATATATAAAAACCAAATCCACAATTATTTTAAACCATGGAAGTTGTTAAATAAAAGAATGAACAACATTGGACTGTGTGGGAATAGTATGGCGTATAAAAAAACGATGATTTTGTATCCCATTTTGATGGATGTTTTTGAAAGTTTATGTATAATTCTTAGTAGAAAATAATCTATATATATATGATATTTTTTATATTATATAATCATTATATTAAAGTAACATTTGTAGTGGATTACTAAACGAAACAAAATTGATTGTTGAAGAATGTTACCTCTTATTCGGGTAACTCATTTTGTTTTATACAAAAATAATTCCTTGATATGGTTTGTGCCCAAATATAGGATTCACAAATGAGGTTAGGGATTTTTTTAATAAATTTTTTGAGTTTTTATTATAGAATTTGGATGATTAGTGTGAATAAGTCATAGGGGAATGTCTATTTAAAGTCGTGGTGGATAAACATTTTTTAAATTTTTGAAAAATGAATTCCAGACATGTAATTTCCATGTAAAGTGTATCCTATAATGAAAAAAATATATATTTAAGTGAGGATATGATATATATATTACAATAAAATGTATTTTAGACATGTTTATTGGTCATGTTTTCCCTTATATTTTAGGATTAGTCTGTATTTGATAAAATTTCATTTTTAGTCGTTGTTATTAATTTTAATTACATACAATAATATAATTGGTAAAAATTAATTTTCCGATATTAGAAATTATATATTATGATGATTCCATATATGAATCCCATTTTTACAATTTCAGATCCCAGAACTAGATGAAATTAATATAAATTTAATCCCGCATATCGGATGAGAAAGTGAGTTTACCAAGTAAAAAATGTTCAATGGTCTGAAAATTTTTTATCTTAAATTTGTATGTGAAATTGATTTAAAATATATTAATATTATTAATTTATATGTATTTTATCTAATTTATATTAAAAACATGTTTTAAATTTAATTTAACTATATAAATAAAGTATTTGATAAATCAGTTTTCCATTGAAAACCGTTATTTTTCAAAATTCATTAAAAATTGATACATCACATAAATATAAATATAAATTCCCCTAAGGTAAATTTTATTAATATATTTAAAAAATGATTTTTATATTATCATATAAAATTTATAAAACATAAAAATTTTATATTTAATATACAGTCTCTATTAAAAATATGTAACTCAGCAATTAGAAAAATACAATTTTTAAACATAAAAGTGGATTTATTCTTATTTTATTCTAAAAAATGTATTCCACTAGTATCTATAACATTTTAATTAATATATAATATATAAACCACATAAATATCATTCAATAATAGTAATTAATTCAATTTATTGTGATTAAAATTTTTTGATCAAGAAAACATTTCCTTTAAATGAAATAGGTTTTCATATTCATTTATAATTAATCAGAAATCAATTAATTAATTTAATATTTTTATGGAATATATATATATATATATATATTTCAATGTTAGTTAATACAATTCGTAATTAAAAATTTAATGTATAAGTTATATCCAATTATATTAAATAACAATTCGTCAATAATATATTATTGTTTCATAAAACATGGTCTTGCTTGTGATGCATGTCCTCTATTAATATTTTCATTCTATGTGACACAATATTACTCACTATTTCATGCATTGTAAAAAAATAATATATAATACTTATTTATAATTTTAAATATACCATAAATTCTCAAGAGGTTATATTCCTTTCAACTATTGGTGTGGTGTCTCGTATATGCCATCAAAAAAAATACTCTTTTAGAATCCTTGTGGTGTTACATTCTCCCCACTATAAATAAATTGCATCCTTTCATTTTGAACTCAATAGTGTTATTCATAAGTTTTATATTTGAAAATTAATGTTTTGATGAAAAAACACATCATAAAAGTTTTTATAAAATTCACTCTTAATTAGAGTTAATGTTAATAAAAATGGTCGCATAGAATAATATAATGCAACGGTTCTATGTACGAGATAATTAGTCAATATTGAAAATTTGGACTTGGATGAAAAGAATAAATATTTATAGGGGTGATTGAATTCATTTATCATAAAAATTTTATTAATAATTCAATGTATAGGGCCTCAAATCCATAAATCATTTATTATTTAAAAGAAAATTAGTTTCTCAAAAATAAAAGAATTATTAAAAAAATTTAAAAAAACTTTTTCTAATGTTGGTGAATTATTTAATTGACCTATAATATAAGATAATATTACTTCATGACATATTTCTATTTCATAACCATTATTTTCAATTTTTGATGTACTGATCAATTTCAAATTCATATATTACTACAAGAAATGGATATCCACTAATTAACATCGATGTCTGAAGTGCTAAAACACACTTTTAATAGGTCATAAGTCACCCAAATGAGTGACATGAAATTCTATTTTTCTATATCTAATATCTGAATCCAATATGGTTAATACAATAATCTCTAATCATAAAAGGTTATATTATTGGATAATTAATACAATTTATTTATCAAATTATTTAACTACATATAATGACACAATAATTTGTACATTACATTGGATAATTATAAGTGTGATATCCCTATCATCATTCTATAATGGGTTCAAGCCCCTCCAACTTATTGGTTGAACTTCATCAAACACTATATAAATATAGTTTACAAAAAAAAAATTAGAAATCCATGAATGTTAATAATTAAACCAACATTTTTATATTTTTTGAAATAATTGTTTTTAAGATTAATCAACCAATTTGACTATTGTTACAATGTCATTATTGATCCTAATAACATTAATGTTTATTAATACATTTAAACTTTCATCTTTAAATTTTACATTCCCTATTCCTTAAATAATTTTTCCACTAAAACAAAAACTAAAATAATATGATTCATTGAAATAAATTTCTTACAAAATATCATTAATCTTGGTAGAATCCAATTTCATACATCCATAAAATGATTTTTATAAGACATAGAATCTATAATCAAAATTAATATCCTAATCCTATGATGGAATCCATCACATTTCATAAATCTAGTTTCAAATTTTTCTACTAATCATTATTTTATACCAATTATAGTGTATGAAACCGGTTATTATTCATGAGTTATGGATTTCTTCATTTCCATTTTCTATAAGTGTTTTGGAGAAAATGGGGAAAATGGGGAATATTCCCAAAATATTTGTATTCACGCCATTTACTTTTCTGGACGTTGTGTACTTTGGTCGTGTGGGATGAGTATACTGGGAGTGTAGGCCTGTCAGCGATGAAGGGTGTAAAAACTGACTTCACATCGTGTACATAGTATATACATGCCGTGTAATCAGTCAGAAGGTGATGCGTAAGGAGGCGGGAGTAGCCGCCAACAAAATGGTAGTACACACCGTGTACTAAGAAATACACATCGTGTAATCAAGTCTGTAAATGAACAATGAGGCGGTGGAAAGTAGCCGCCATAGGAAGAGTTAAAAAATGGAAATTACACATCTTGTACTAGAGAGTAAATGCCATGTAGTTATGCTTTTTCACATAAAATAGGCAGTATCCTCCTCTTTCGGCAGAGGAATCTTATAATGCCTAAGAGCCATGGGAGAGAAGGCTGGATCTTGGAAGAGCTCTAGACCACACAACAGGATTCTGATTCCTTCGCTAATGATCTCGTTTGAACCGTGCGTGTGAATTATTCACTCTTATTGAGTGTTTACTTCCAATTAATTCTTGAGGGATGTTATTTACATTTTAACGGATGAACATTTATCCAATATCTACGCCGTTCTCAGATGATTGAGGAGGCATCATTCACATATATCGATCTAAGGAGATCGAGGTAGGTGTTCTAGTGTTTCTTTCCAACTTTCATGTTGATTATATGTACAATTGTGGTACTCACCCATGATTGGGGTGTTTTATAGCTGAGGTCTTAGTTTTTATGATATATATAATTTCATAGATAATCTAATGAACATATATAACATGATGTTTGGTATCATTACCTTGATCCATGCCCGCCCCGAGGGTGTGTTTCCTTTGTTTAGCCATTTGTCTAGGATACTCGTGTGTATGATGTAATGATAGCATGTTTTGAGTTTTCTTGAGAGGAAATATATTTATTACTTACTTAGCCCGAGGGTAGTGTTTTTCTTAGCCTGAGGGCAGTGTTTTTTTTACCAGAGGGAATGGTACAGATTCGCCTAAGTAAAAGATACTGATTTTCCTGAGGGAATGATACTGATTCTCCTGAGGGAATGATAAGGATTTTCCTGAGGGAAATATATTTATTCTCTAGAGGGAATGATATTGATTTTCCTGAGGGAATGATAATTATTCTCTTGAGGGAAGGGTATTGTTTCACCTAAGAGAAACATTTCTTATGCCTAAGTGAAGTGGCTTCTGTGCCTGAGGGTGATATCAGGTATGCCTAAGGGAAATTTTCTGATTAACCTAATGGAAAGGTATTCTTTAGAATGATGGAAATTTTCACCTGAATATTCACGGTGGTGTTTTCACATGTTATACCTACCAAGCTAATGCACAGGATTGGTATTGTAATTACATTTTATTTGTCAGAATGCCTATTGTAGTTTTTCTGTGGCACTGTACAAGAGATTGTTGGCCGATGCCAGGTCTCTAGAACTTATAATTTAATTATATTGAGTGGTTACATAATAATTAAATGGTAATGTAAATTTTAGTTGTAGATACTTTCTGGTACTTCTTAACTTACTGCATTTCTTTATTACACACTATTGTTGCAATTTTTTTCTAGCAGATGGGCATGTGCCTTTGGCGGTTGCCTATTGAGATATATTTCTCACACCCTGTTTGGGACATGACTTGAGCCCAAATATATTATATTTTTGCAGGTGTTGATAAGGTCAAGGGACCCTATACAGGTACTTGATTGTTGCAGAAGAGTTGGAGAGCATGGGATCAAGCATAGGCATGCGATGCTGCTAAGTTACTGTTGCACTATTTTAGTTTTCTTTGATGTACATGGTACATTTTACTATATTGTATATTATTGCATTGTATCCTATTTTTATTTCTTTCTTAGAAATAGGACATATTTTACCATTATATATATATATATATATGACTGTGGGAAATCTTTTGCTTCATTACCATTGTCCTTTAAACTTTGTATGGTTTAATGCATCCTCTTTTGATATGTTTATTTTTTGTTGTTGTGCTAGACGTTGAAAAATGATGGCATAGTTACGCCACTAGCATACCTAGGCCCTCACTACTAGTGGGTAGCCTCAGTCGTTTGGGGAAATGCATTTGAGGTCATGTGACCAACCGGGTTTTGGGAACCCGTTGAGTGGCACCCAGATCAAGGACGTTACAAAGTGGTATCAGAGGACATTCCTTTCTTTGAATTACTATATGGAGCCTATATCCTGAGATAAGATATAATAGGTACTTGGTAATAAGCTCTTCTCAGGAGTAGCTAACCCGTATTCTGGGAAAAGCTAATTTACATCGTGTTGCAATTTTTTTTATTTTTCACTTTACAGTGGATCTGATTTTCACCGTTGGGTGATGCACATGTGGTGTGATGTTATAATTTTATACATGGGTTCTATTTTTTTTTGAACCCATTTGAGATGAGGTTATTCCATATCATGCATCATTTAGGCACATGTTAGAATCACATGCCATGCATAGTTTACATGCCATGTATGAGCATTAGAAATTGCATGTTGTTTTGATAGATGTTATGCTAGTAAAGGCATGTTGTTGTGATAGTTGCTGGGATAATATAACTTCTATTTGACAAGGTATTGATGTGTGAGGTTTTTTAGAAGGAACACCAAACATTGGTTCTTAATTAGTATGGTCCCTCATTGACCAGACTTTGGTGGATCATTGACTAGTTTACTTTGTTATAACATGTATAAGATAAAATGTTTTGATTTGTGGGGAGTATGGCCCCTCATTGATCGGAATTTGGGACTTAGTTGTCGGTTTCAATGTTTTCTGGGATCTGGAGTAGTTTCTATGGCTTAAAATATGGAAAAACTCAGAATACACGACATGTAGTTTTGACTACACGCCACATACTCTCATGTTATGGAAGAAAGTAAAATTTTTTTTACATTGCGTGTACCAGATGTACACGACATGTAGTTTCTAACTGTTTCATAGGTCGTGAAGGTAACATCACAGGATTGGGAATCATCGAGAGAACATGTCGTGTACCAATTGTACATGTCGTGTCGTGTTGACCCCATCCCTACTGTGTAGTTTACAACATAGATACAGATTCCTTATCTTAAACATGTCGTGTGAATGAAAAAGATGTTGTGTAGTTTAACCTAGGGATTCACCCGTGTAACAAACAACATGGTTTAGAGTTACCTCTTCTCGTACATGTCGTGCCCATATAGAACACGCTGTGTAGTCTGATCCGTGTATCCAGTCACGTCACGAACAACACCGGTCAGCTTAGCTCATCGATTAAACATTTTGTACCTGTGGGACATGCAGTGATGTCTTGACTGATAAGTTTCATTGTAGACTTGGCCATGAGGTTGGGGAAATGAAGTGGTGTACATGTCGTGTGTTGCTGTAACACGTTGTGTACCTTGGGTTGAGACACGCCCCGACCAGCAACAAAAAATGAATATTTGAGGGCTTAAGAGTAGACACCATGTTGATGTTAAACATGCCGTGTAGACACACTCTAATGAGATCTATGTGGCTTAGCCATGTAGAATAACTCATCCAGGGGAAGAAAATACAATGTACACACCTTGTGTTTGGGTAATTAAATGACTAAATCTGGAAGAAGTATACACCCATGTGAAATACTCATGGTAACACACCCTGTAGTTATTATACATTCCATGTAGACTTGTTTTGTAAAACATGAATGGTTTCTTTCTCTTTATCCCTTCTTACATTTCTAGTTCTTAGTTACTGATGATCTTAATCAATGGCGTGTGATTGACCTTGTATATTCATGCCACCGAGACAACCAGAAGTTGTTAACCAAGAGAGCAGAAATGATTATACTCTAGAGATGGTAGGCCATGGGCTACATATGGATCTTCCAGTAGAGCGTGATGCGGTGCCGGCTGTTATACTTGACACAGGCACTGATGCGCAGTTCCATGAAGGATTCAGGAGGTTCATGTAGACCTCTAGAGAGCAACACTGGATACCACATCTTTGGAAGAGCTGACACATATATTTTATCAGTAGCATCCACCTACGTTTTCAGGGGATGTCAGACTATATGATGCGGAGTCATTGATGGATTAATTGCAGAATATCTTCGACCATCATGAGACGCCTCTAGGGTGGAGTTTCATGCTCGGTACTTATATGATGTGTGATTCCACTAAGAGATAGTTGGATGATACCACCCTGACTGAGCATCACCGAGACATGGAGATGCATGATTTTAAGGCAGTATTCTATGAATTTTTATTTCCAGATATCCTAAGTGAAGATCGAGCTCAAGTGTTCAAGAATATGCAGCTATGATCCGTGTCAGTGATGGACTATTTTTCACGCTTCACCGAGATACAATGTTTTCACCTATTTTGGTGGGTGACGAAATGTTGAGGGCTAGATCCTTTGAGGATGGTATTAGATATGAAATTCGAACGATGGTTCCTATATTCAGGTTTTCTAGAGTGCAGGCTATTTTGAACGAGGCACTAATTACTAAGCAGAATCTACGAGAAGCTAGTGGGGCAGGACACGGTTGTTCGACACCTGTTTCCTATACTATTTCTACATGTATGATGAAAAGGTAGATGGATTTATCTCACGATGGAAGTACTAGGTAGAAAAATTCTTTAGGTGGTCCAATAATGTGCTACCAGAGAGGTAAGGAGGGGAATAAGATAATTCATTGTCCACGTGACCTAGTGGGGTGTCGAGCTTGCGGCAAGGTGGGCCATCAACAGCGTTTTTATAGGGCGTTTCTACCAGTGACTAGTGAGAGGGGTTCTATGCAGACTCCATGTGCGGGAGTAGGGCCAACTTCCTTTTACCAGTCAAGGAATTGGAATATGTCGAGAGGTTCATGAATAGGTTGTGTTTATGGCTGTGGAAGCTAGGCACCATGATCATAGAGGCAGAACGGTGAGTCAACTCAGGGTATCCAGGCTATGTCGTAGGGCCACGAAACTGGGAAGACATATGACGTGCAACAGACCGAACAAAAGTAGGATCTCAGACCATCCACTATAAGATGTACTATTATAGTTTCTTCTATTTTATCTTCAGTAAATTTTTATAATTATGAAATACATAGCTTTATATCTGTGCCTGGTATGGGGAGCCTGGGATCTGTGTTTCTTGTTATTCTAATATTATGATGCTAGACACTATGTTGGGGATAAGAATGGAAGGGGTGCATCAGTGCGAGGAGATCCCCCTAGAGTTTGGTGGGTGTCACCATCCATGGAACCTCTATGTCATAGAGGTTAAATCTATTGGTATCATTCCCAGGATGGTCTGGTTGTTACCCTTTTGAGCCTTTGTAGATTGCTATCCTCGTAGGGTGACTTCCATGTCACTAGATGGCAGAGATTTTCTATACATGGGAGAATGAGATGTCTAGTCGAGCCGAGCTAGACCCGAGTATTGTGGGAGAGGTAGAGTGATAGCCCATATTGAGAGTTTATATTTGATGACCTGGTAACTTGACAAAAGTATTTCCCTCCTATGGCTAATTGTTTCAGGGATGTCTTCATGGATGACTTTTCAAGTATACCTCTCGAGTGAGAGGTGGATTTCTCTATTGATATTGTGCCATGAGCGACACTGTTGTCCATTACTCCTTATAGGATAGACAAACCAAAATTAAAATAGCTCAAAAAGTATTTATAGGAGTTACAAGGAATGAGTTTCATTCGACCCAGTACTTCTCCTTGGGGTTTTCCGGTCTTGTTTGCAAATAAGGTGGACGATACCCTCAGACTCTTCGTTGATTATCCGAAGCTGAAACAATTAACAATTAAGAACCTATATCCCTTGCTGAGTATTGATGATATATTTGATCAACTTCTAAGAGAAAGAGTGTTATCGAAGATTTACATGAGATTCAGATATCATCAGTTCCACATTAGACCACCGGACATACTGCATTCAACCATTCAAAGCAGATATTGTCTATATGAGTACTTGGTTTTGTCATTCGGACTCACGGAAATGCCATCAGTTTTCATGGCACTAATTAATCGCATGTTCCATACATATCTAGATTCTTTGGTTTTAGTATTCGTGGATGATATCTTGGGGTACTCTCACACTTGACACGACCATTCCACCCATCATGAGATCATACTGAGTACACTGAGAGAGCATCATCTATATGCTAAGCTCAAAAGTTACCACTTTTGGATGGACCATATACATGTCGAGGATCATATTATAACAGAGGTAGGAGTTTTATTATACTGAGAGAAAGTGAGAGAAATAGTTTCCAAGGAGCATCCTAAGAACGTGTTTGAAATATGGGGTTTCTTGGGGCTGGATGGTTACTAAATGAGCATTATATAGGGCTTCTCCCGCTTAGTAGCATTGTTGATGTGTTAGACCAAGAAGGGAATAAATTTAGTTTTCTCAAAAGCTTGTGAGATAGCCTTTCAAGAGAGGAAGAGAAGGTCGATATCAGCACCAGACATGATACTTCCAGAGCAAGGGAAAAGCAATATATTTTATTGTGATGCATCATGTATTCGGTTGGGAGAAGTGTTGAACCATGACGATCGAGTAGTTGTGTACGGGTCTCAGTAGTTGAGGCCACATGAGAGGAATTACCCAAATCATGATCTCAACTTGGATACAGTTTTACATGCGTTATAATGTTGGAGACATTAACTCTTGGGAGAACATTTCGTGGTGTTTACAAACCACACAATTATTAAATACATCTTTTCCCAGTTTGACCTGAATTTGAGACAATGAATGTGGGTTGAATACATTTTGTCCTTCGACATTGAGACTTCCAATACACCGAGTGAAGGTAACGTAATGGATGATGCATGGAGTAGGAGGACTCCGATACAGGAAGTGTAGGAGGCCAGTGGTGAGTGGAAGCTTATTGATTTGTTCTATAAGATGCATTGTAAGGTGCACGATAGTCACAGGAAAACCTATCTTTCTTCCTTAGCTGTGACTTCTATCTTCATGGATAGAGTGAGGATAAGATAACAATCATATTTATAAGGCCAAGTTCTACGGGATTATGTGGCATGAGAGGACCCTCCATGTTGTTGGATGATAGGAGATGACATGGTATTGCGTATCATTAGATGAGTGTGGGTTATAGGGGATATATACGAGGTGTTGATGTGGGAGTTTCATGCTTCAGCCTGGGATGTGAATCCCTGAGTTACCAAAATGTACCATGACTTGAGGCATCAGAATTTGTGGTCAGGAATGAAAATAGAGGTAGCTGGGTTTGTTACAAGGTGTTCCACCTATCAATAGGTGAAGGTGGATCATCAGAGGCCAGCTGGACTATTACAACAATTACCGATTCTAGAGTAGAAATGGGATGATGTCGTGATGGACTTTGTGACCTGGTTTCTGAGGTCACCTCATGGAAAAGATGTACTGTGTTTTTTTGTGGATATAATTACGAAGGTAGAACAATTATTTCCATTCAAGGAGACCTTCGGTGTTGACGATCATGATAAGTTGTATATCCAATAGGTATTACATCATCAAGTGGTCCCTCATTCTATCATTTCAAATAGGGATTCCAGTTTTACGCCTTTTTTTTGCAGAGTTTTTAGAGGGAACTGGGTACACAGGTTCTTCTGAGTACAACTTACCACCCCCAGACCAATGGCCAATCAGAGCATACAATAAAGGTGGTAGAGGAAATGTTGCGTGAATGTGTCTTAGACATTGGGGGCTCTTGGGTGAAGCACATACACCTAGTCGAGTTTTCCAAAAACAATAGCTGTCATGAAACTATTGAGATGGAACCTTTCGAGGCTTTATATGGTAGTTCATGACGATCACCTTTGTGTTGGTTGGAGGCATGTGAGGCAGCATTATTGGGACCACAACTCGTGTAGCAGACATCAGAGAAGGACCAGTTGATACAGAAGCGGATGGCTATCGCACAGTCTTGTTAGAAAACTTCTGTTGAATGCCACAAATGAAGAATGTAGTTTCTGTCTGGGGATCATGTTTTCTTGGGTGTTTCACCATGGTTTGGACACAAGAGTATCTGGATATAGGGTAAACTTTCACCGAGGTATGTGGGGCTGTTTGGGATTCTATAGAGAGTCGTGTCGGTTACCTATCGGTTGTAGTTACCGTAGAGGTATCGGGCCTTTCTCGACATCTTCTGCGTATCTAAGTTGTGTCGTTATCAATAATAATAGTCTCAAATTTTTCATCATGAGGAGTTTCAGCATCAGGTCCATGCATCCTTTGAGGTGAATCTAATTTTTGTTGTTGGTAAGAGCACGAAGGTTCTCCGAGGCCGATCAGTTCATATTGTACGAGTGCTATGGTAGTATGACCGATTGCAGGACGAAACCAGTGAGTGGGAGAACTACGTATGTTCTTAGTGTCTAGAGTTTTTAATAGCCTTATCTAAACCACCATTGGAATGGAAATTCGGGGACAAATTGATTTAAGGGGGGAGTTTGTAAGAACCCAGTTCTTATTCATGAGGTACGAGATTCTTCATTTTCCTTTTTCCTTAAGTGTTTTTGAGAAATTAAGGAAAATGGGGAATAATACCAAAATGTATGGATACATGCCATGTACCTTTCCACATGCTGTGTACTTTGGCCATGTGGGATTATTATATAGGGCATGTAGTACTATTAGTGATGAAGGGTGTAATAATTGACTACACGTCGTGTACTCAGTATATACACGTCGTGAAATAAGTCGTCAAGTGAACAATAAGACGGTGGGTGTAGCCTCCAGTGGAAAGGTACTACACATTGTGAACATTGAAATACACATCGTGTAATCATGAAGGCTGAAGAATAGTGAGATAGTGGAAAGTAGGTTCTATAGGAACAGTTAAAAATGGAAAGTACACACCATGTACTTGAGAGTACACGCCGTGTAGTTGTGTTTATCTCTTAAAATAGGCAATAACCAGTTCTTTCGGAAGAGGAATCTAAGAACTCCGCAGTGCAGCATGAGAGAAGGGCGGATCTTGGAAGATGTCCTGACCATGCACTGGGACTCCAATTCCTTCACCAATGATCATGTTTGAACTGCGCTGGTGACTACTTCTCCCTTCATGAGTGTTTACTTCCAATTATATCTTGAAGAGAAGTTATTTATGTTTGAATGGGTGAAATTTTATCCCAGATCAATTCCATTATCAGTTGATTTGGGAGGCTTCATTCATGTATATCGAACAGAGGAGATCAACTTATGTGGTTTTCTATTTATTTCCAACTATCGAGTTGATTCTATGTATCGTTGTTCTACATGACCATGTTTGGGGTGTCATATGGCTACTGACTTAGTAGTTATGATATCTATAATTTCATAGATGATCTAATGAAAAAGTATAACATGTTGCTTGGGATCATTGCCTTGATCTAGGGTCACCCAGAGGGTGTGTTTTCCTTGTTTAGCCATTTGGCTAGGATACCCGTTGGTATGCCATAATGATAGCATGTTTTGTGTTATCATGAGTGAAATGATATTTATTACTTTTTTAGCCTAAGGGCAGTGTTTTTCTTAGCCTGAGGGTAGTGTATTTATCTCCTGGAGGAAAGGTACTGATTTTCCTGAGGGAAAGGTATTGATTCTCCTGAGGGAATGATACTAATTCGCCTAAGGGCAAGATACTGATTCATCTGAGGGAAAGATATTGATTCCCCTGAGGTCAAGATACTGATTCATCTAAGAGAAAGATTTTATTTCTCCTGAGGTAAAGTATTTGATTCACCTAAGGGAAGGATTTTTTTATGTTTGAGGGAAGTATATTCTGTGCCATAGGGAAATTTCTGGTACGCTTGAATGAATGGTTATTATTAATCTAAGGGAAAGGTACTGTTTAGTCTGAGGGAAATGTTCACTAGAATATTCACTATGTTTTTTTCATGTGTTATTCATGCCATGATTGTGCATAGGATTAGTATTGTTACTACAATTTATTTGTTAGATATCCTGTGGCAGTTTTGTTGTGGCACTGTACCAAAGATTGTCATCAGTGGCCGGGTCTCATGAACTTACATTTTAATTTTATTAACTGGTTAAATAATAATTAAATGGTAATGTAACTAGAAGGAGTATATTCTTTTGAGTACTTCCTAGATTACTACATTTCATTATTACACAATGTTGTTGCACATTTTTTTATGGCAGTTGGGCATAGGCCATTGGTGGTTTCCTACTGGGATTTATTTCTCACACACTGTTTGGGTCATGACTTGGGCCCAAACATATTATATTTATACAGGTGTTGATACAGGTAGGGGACCCTGTATAGGTACTTGATTGTTTTAGAGGTGTAGGAGAGCATGGGAACAAGATTAGGCTAGCGAAGCTATTGAGTTCTTGTTGCACTGTCTTAGTCTCCTTTTCTATACATGGTAATTTGTATTGTATTGTATATTATTATAGTTTATCCTATTTCAATTTCATTATTAGAAATAGGACATATTGCATCATCATATATATATATGAATATGGGTTATCATTTACTTCATTACTGTTGTCCTTTCAACATTGTATTGTTGATTGCTTCCGCATTGGATATGTTTATATTTATCCGCTGCGCTACACTTTGACAAATGAGAGCATAGTTTCCCCACTATCATACCTAGGCCCTCGCTGCTAGTCAGAAATCTTTGGTGTATGGGTAAATGTGCTTGTGGTCAAGTGACCAACCAGGTTCGGGGAACCCATTTAGTTTCACTCAGATCCAAGATGTTAGATGTAGTACCTTGATCATAGTAGCCTGGATCTACTGCCTTTATTGTGTTGTCAGTAATATAGACAATCAAATATCTAAAGAAAAAAATATTAATAGTTTTGGGGAAACAATTACATATAGGATACCCATTTTTCATTGGTATATATAAAATGAAACATAATACATAAAAAATATAATAAATATGTCCTTTAAAAATTATTCAAAGTTATTTTAATCAAAACATGGGGAATGGATACAAAATAAGTGTGTTCTCAAATTATTATTATGGATAATTATAGTGTAAGAAGTAATGAATAAATTTGAATATAAAAATTTAATGGAATATAACTGGGGAAAAATTATATATAAATATCAGGATATGACATTATCTGAAGAAATATTATTCATTGGATAAAATGAAGCGAGATATTGCAAACTATGTTTGAAGATGTCTAGTTTGTCTATAAGTGAAGGAAGATAGACAAAATCCCAATGGAGTGATGCCGCCTCAACCTATTCCATTGTGGAAGTGGGATAACATTACAATGGATTTTGTCACCGGACTACTGAGGACACCTAGTAGAAATGATGCAATATGGGTATTTATTGATCGTCTCATAGAATCAGCACATTTCCTTCCTATAAGAGAGGATTTTCCACATGAGCACATGGAAAGACATTATATTAATGATTTTTTAAGACGTCATGGTGCAACTCTATCGACTGTATCCGATCGAGATCCCCGATTCACATAAAAATTCTAGAAAAGTCTCCAGATGGATTTGAATACTGAGCTTCCTATGAGTACTGCTTATCACCCCCAAACTGATGGACAATTTGAAAGGAAAATTCAATCTTTAGAAGACACATCGAGGTCATTCTCTCTTGACTTCTAAGGTAAATGGGATCAATAATTACCTTTGGGAGAATTTTCTTACAACAACAGTTTCCACTCTAGTATTTAAATGGATCCATATAAAGAAATATATGGAAATAGATTTCAAACTCCAACATGTTGGGATGATGTTGGTGAGAGAAAACATATAGGCCCAGAAATTATTGAAGAGTCCATGGAAAATGGGAAGACAATACAAGCCCATATTAAAGCATCTCAAAGTAGGCAGAAGAATTATGCTGAAAACCAGAGAAAGGACCTGGAATTCCAAGTGGGAGATCATGTATTTCTGAAGGTATTTCCATGGAAGGGTGTCATAAGGTTCAATAATAAAGGGGAATCGAGGCCCATGTTCATCAGACCATTTGAAATTCTGGAATGAATCAGATCTGTAGCTTACGGTTTATCAATGCCACCAAATATCTCCAAAATACATGATGTGTTCCATGTGTCATTGTTGAAGAAATACATGCCATACCCAATTCATGTAATCACATATGAAAAAATAGAACTGGAACCTGAATTTTCATACTTTGAAAAGCCTATAGGGATTCATGAAAAAAGGGAGAAGGTATTGAGAAATCAGAGAACTCTTCTAGTAAAGGTTCTTTGGAAAAACCAGAATATGGGGGATGCGACCTTGGAACCTAAGGATGATATGAAAATGAATCACCCATATCTTTCTGGTAAGCTTTATATATAAAATTTCGAGGTAAAAATTTCCATAGGAGGGAATAATTTTACTCCCCAAACACTTCATGGTATGTTTCTCTTAAATAAATTCAAGTTAAAGACTATATTTCATGAATCGCTGAGCCTATATGGAACAAAACATGGTTACATATAGCAGATATCTATAACCTAGCCATTAATCCTGAATTTTCCAACTTGGTGATTTGGATTTTAAAAATCTGAAATACACGGTTCTGTTGAATATAATATTTACAGTTTGACATAATTCACATAATTTTCGGTGAATAGTAACCTACCTTTATGAATATTAACATACCCTTATGAATAGAAATATGCCTTTTATAAATGGTATCCATACCTGTGGGTGTATCATTTAATTTAGACACCTTAAAAATGAAGATGAATATTTTATATGGTTATATTTTTTGATTAAATAATGATATTGATTAAATATTAAATTAGTAATATTTAGAAAATTAGATTTAAAAAATGGACTTAATTTTTGGATTCTAAATGTCGAAAAATTCTTAAGGTGATGTTTTGGGATCTTTCTGAAATACTTGAGTTTTTTATGAATAGTAAAATATGATAATTCACAATAAATGAAAAATAATGGATTAATATAGTAATTGACGACGATATACTAATTTATGCCCAATTGGATCTAAGTCGAATTAATATACTACTATTCTTGGTCCTAGAATACTAAATATTGGTTGTATTGAGAGGAAATAATAAATTGATGATTATAATATTAAGAAAACTCCTCTCCCCTCCACTATATAAACCACCACTCACCACTTCTTCATCCGACACCACATAAGTTTCATGCCTTTCCTATGTTCTTCCAAATAGTCTTCCCAAGTCATCTCTGCATGTTTAATACCTTTTTCTCTACCCAAAAGGACGAAAACTAAGGCCATAAAGAGATTCTCAAGGAGGAGTACTCAAGAGGTGAAACATCCTTCTCTTTTCTTCCAATTTATTTTACAAAGTGACATTCTTTTGTTCTCTCTTCTCACCTCCCCTCATCCGAATTCTATGATAAATCCATTTCCTTACAAGTACTGGATTTCCATTGTTAAAATTTAATATTTCATCATAATCTCTCTTTTTCCCCTCCTTTTATACATTATGTGAAAACACTGTTCGAGATTGTAAATTTATCACACACAAGGTAGAGGGGTTTTTAATGTACATTACTATCTTTAATATGGTAATGAAACCCTATCAATGGTTGAACCAAGTCATATACATATATTTTATCTTGATTAATGTTCTATAATCTTTACACGTTCATAATATGGAATAAAAATACAAAACAAGTTTATTGTGCACAAAACTGCAAAGCTGAATCCAAACATTTATTTTTAACTCATCGAATGAGTCGTACTCATGGTATATATCCAGAATCATTATAAGATAATTTATATAAATTTAATGTCACTAATAATTTATATTAATAATTTTGGATGTTTAACCACATTTCAAATGAACTTCCATTAATGAGAACAAGAAAATATATCATGAAACCATGTAAGAAAATGCTTCCAAAACAATAAAATTGAATCTCATAAACCCATAAAAGGCCATAAATTAACATAATAATGTTATAACATATCAATTACATATTTATGAGGTTGTATAAAAATTAAATAATGAAGCTAAATTTTATTATTCAGGTCGTTAAGAACAATCTAGAACCCCTTTGAGCGTAAGGTTAGGGATCCTATCTCTCACTTTTGTTCAAGAATCTCCCCTATGTTGTACCCTTTTAATTATAATTCATAATGATGGGTTATGGTTTAGAACCTCCCCCATACTACCTTTTCGACTTATAAATAATCTAATACCCCTTTACCTCTCATTAATCACTCTCAATAACACTCGTTACCATGCCAAAAAGATTGTAACGGGTTTCTAATCTCACTTTCATTTCTGTGAGATTTTCATTGTTTTCCAGTTATTTGAAGTATGTGGTATATGTGTACTACCATTTGATATATAATAACATTATTCTATTTATATTCATGTTATGTAATGATTCCTTTGAGGGGTAGTATGTTCATGTCATATGATTTTACCGATTACATTGTGGTAAGAGACTTTGTCTCAACACCTATTTTGTTGTCACTAACATTCTATTGTGCATCTAATAATCCTTATTTTGTCTAATGTCTGCACATTTGAGATCAAATTTCACTTGAAATTATTTTTATAGTAAATATCCCTAATATTATATCATGGATATGTTTTTTCTCTAAACCATATACCATTTTAAATACGTTGTTTACTTGGAATATAATTTTAATTATGGAATATTGATGAATCTGTATACTCTATTCCATATAGATATTGAAAATGAATTCTGGTCATGTTTTGAATCAATGTATAAATAATTATTTGGACATGCAGTGGTCTGTGGGGCCCGCTATATCTCCTCGATGCATCAGTAGGTCTCATGAGGTGAATCAGTTTGGCGACAAACCCTTTGAGTTTGTTTCCAAAAATCAGACAAGTTTCTTCCAATAGAACTAAACCCTTTTAAAGGTATTATTGTATCATGTTCTAGATACGTGACATCCAATTAATAATCATTCTCTTTATTCATTATCATTTATTATTATTACCATTTAGGTTTTCACTATGACAAAATCCATAGATGCAGTTTCATTCGCAGTTAATTAATGGAATTAATTTTTCATTTAGTCACAATTCCATATTGATTATGTCAGATTGACTGTGACTCGCTTATTATTTTATTCATGCTTCTACTATTTTTAACCCTTTCTCACCATTTGTGCTCACCCCTTTCATTGTTTTCTTTCAATAGGTGGGAAAGAAGAGATCATTTATTGAGTTCTTGTGGATGCAGTTTTTAGTTTTCGTTATGTAATTCTATTTTGTAAACTTCCACAATGTATTTTGAGTTATATCTATGTATCTAGTTTCTTCAATACTAGTCAACTGATCATTCCTTTGTTATTGTCATTCCTTTTAACCATTCCAATATCACATTTAATGCACCGACTCTAGCCTACAGGGGTCGGGATGTTACAGGCCAACTGTATAAAATTTATATAATAAGAGACATATGTAACGAAAAGTTGAATGTATCTAAATATAAATATGATAATTAAACATATTAGAGACCATTAGAACATAAATAACTCAATATATAATTTTATGGAACCCCATGATGGTATTGTCTTTAATATCCATTCCATCTGAAAAGAAACAATCTACAGCAATGTACCATTTCCTTGTCCAATCCTACATCCAGGTCATCAACTGTTGTACCAAAAAGAGGCTAGAATATGGGGTGAGTAAAACTCCCTAGGTGTACACAACCATGAATAATCATAAATAGAATGGTTAATAAGTTATAGAATAACATGTGATAAACAGGTTTATAAATTAATCGATTAATGGAATACATCACAAAACATACTCAACACCCATTTTAGAATATCTATGAGAATGTACCACAACCCTGAGAACCATAACAATTATACAAGGCATAATCACATAAGAAAAATCGCTCTGGGGAAAAATTTCATGAAAACATAATAAAGACCTATATTCATTACTACATACCGGGCCCAACCCTCTATATAATAATTTCTACATAATTGGGGAAATCCCAATAAGCATTGAATCATACCAGTATAATCCCTCTATATAAGTACAATATCATAATCAGGATTACACCTCTATATATGCATTACAACATTAATCAAGTACACCCCACTATATAAGTATTATATTATGAATCATTAGATATGTCATATAATCAATAATATCACATGATCATATCATATGCCTCAATGGTTATGTTTTTCAGTTACAATTTTAATTTTAATTAACAAATAATTCTTTTAATTACAACAAATGTCATTGAAATGCCGATTAAACATAAATTTGATATCAATTTATCACTAACCATTTTAATAAAAAAGTAAACCATCTCTAATGTTTGTATATATCATGCAATCATCTGAGGTCCCATAACATGGTATGGTATCCCTTAATCCATTAACCAATTCATAATTATTCATGGATTGACTAACTCTATGAGTATTATTAAGTGATGTCCCAACAAAAAATAATCCAAATGTATCCATTGAATAGTACTGTAACCCAATTTTTATACCCATTAATATATTAACTAACAGACATGTTATGGTGGGGAAATATCATGATATTATACATACCCAATCAATTATAAACAAAAAATTAAATTTCATTAAAACCCACCTAGCTTTATCTAATGGCTAAATAATTCATATAATATGTAACACTATCAATAATGAAGTGATAGAATATAATAGGAATAACCATGATCAACCAAGATAATGATCAACAAGTAATATCAAAATGCTTATGTGATTAAACCACATCAATAGAGAATAATGGAATAGAGGGGAAATACAAATAAAAATAACTCATTGAGGATTGAATGCCTGATTGGTATATCTAGATGGGTAGGAAATTCATTAAAATCACCTATCTCTACATAGGTCAGTATATATATGAGGCTTCAAAAAGATGGATGGAAATTACATGAACAACATGGCTTTAAAACCACATAGGCTAACAAATACATGGTTTGTAAACCACTCACTTGGAATATTTCATAAATTATGAGTAATCTTAAAATACACATCGACTCGGGTTATAATTACCCTTTCCAAACACTGAATGAAATGTACAATTTTCATGTCATTTATTCACTTCACATCATCAACTAGTTTCTGGTATATTCCTATAAATGACTTTCCCATCATGTAAATGGTTCCAGACATGAAAATTGCTTTTATATTTCTCTCATATTATGTAATAAAATCCCAAAACACATTCCATTAAATCGAAACTAATGGTTAACCTTCACAAATCCAATTGAAACATTTTTTCCAAGACACTATTAATTCCAAAAATAAGAAATGATCATTATTCAACTTTACAATGAAATTTTATTCTATTAATAAAATAAAAATTGCAACAATTGTTTAATGGGGAATAATACCCAAAAAAATTATCAATGATAAAAAAAGTTAGACATATCAACCAAATAATGGGATCAAATAACCTTGCCATCATATAACATCTCTTCCCTTAGAAAATATAAGAATCACTATGCATTCACTATGAAATGTTTGTCTACAGTGATTTATTTTCATATTATGTCTCCCAGGTCTCATCTAGAAAAAATACTTGTTGCCACTACACATTAAATAGATATATTATCTTTATAAAAATTTATTTTTCACTATTATCTACAATTTCTATAATATTCTAATTGAAGGACACTACTAAACCAATATTAAAGTCATCTACATCAACTACATGGAATGATTCAGGATGATATCTTTGAATCTGTGTCAAATGAATCATGTATGGTTTGGAACTATAAATCAATGGAAGGGATATTTTTTCCTCAACTGGGATGACCCACTCCACTATCATGTACATCCAATAAAATATTGGTGTATACTTTCATAGTTTCTAATATGTTGTTTATATGAACTATGAGAAACTCATAAGAAATTATGATGATCAACCTCAAAATATAGAGGTCATATTTACAATTAAGCATAATATTTCTAGCAGCTCTACATGGTCACCAATAGCCACTTCATAAAATCAACAACATGAATCAAAAATATCTATCACATGTATAGACTTCCCATTTCATCAAAAATTATGTCATACCTAAAAGGAATGGAGTGGGATACCTTCATCAGTCAATATATGATCACGCATAGTGCATTTTTAAGTGATTGTTCATGGGTAATAACATCCAAAAATCCATTGTGACACCATCCCATATTCACTCTATAGTGGTTATATGATGGAAAATCAACATAATCCTCTGATTTGTGGACTTCAAAAGATGATAAGTAAAACATCAAGCCAAAAATTACCCAAAAAACTTCTTCATTCATGTTTTCTAGATAAATTTATGGACATCATGATACATATTTATTGGATCATGATCCAAGAACCATATTGATGCATGAATCTATAACATCATATCCAAATAGTAGTCATTAGAAACCCAAGCTCATCCACGAAAAATTAGATAATCATCGCTACCAAGAGACCATGTAATTGGTGTCTCCCCGTCATATAAATTTTCAATCGATCTATTCCCTATAGATCAGATAGATAATCTGTGTTCATTTGGTCCAAAATAAGTTTTATAACAGATGATGATGTTAGAGATAGTGTTCTATGGGGATCTTGAACATCATGACTCATACACAAAAAGATTTAAATCATCATCCACTCATTGTATGACTCACACACTACTTCTTTATGTGTCTTATATATCAAGGAATCAAGAGCCCCATTTTGGTTTCTATGTGTATATGAGAACTCAAATTCAAAATACTAAGAGTTTCTCAACCCACATCCTCTAACAATGATTCTTGTCTCGCTTGAACAATATCAAACTGGGGATATTTTGGCCCATGTTAAACTCAAAAAACTCACTAAAAATATATTACCTCTAATTGATCAGGGCATGAACCATTGTAGATAACTCCAAATCATATGAACAATAATTCCTTTAACCTGGTCATAGCTGGCTGGACCTTTGAACAGCCAGTCGACCCTCCTATGTCAAAACTACTATTTCTATAACCCTTGATGAATCAGATAACATGATATATTTTATACCTAGAAATTGAATGGTACCTAATAGATTCTAATTCATCCTAATTTTCACCACTTTAAGGTATCTATAACATGAATATAACCAAAACAAACTTTACTGATCTCTTGGTCAACAAGACATCAATGAATCAAAATGGGAGAACATGTGGATAAGACATTAATAATGGCATTATAATTCTAATAAGCGGCAAATATATTATAAATTCAATAATTTCCCTCAAGATACCATATTTCAATGCTTCATTGGGCCACGCCACATTAGCCTCTAATTTGATATTACCATATAATCTCAATATATCAATCTATCAACTTTATTTGATTATCATTGAATAGACGTGATTATCTCTGAATCTACTCATGATGATGTATTTAATATAGTGTTGGTCAGATGAAAACTAGGAGTACAAAATTATATCACCAATGAAAACAATGGGTAATTGATCCTGGATAGATATTTTCGATGTGTGGATTATGATGTCAGTTATTTAATTTTATCTCGTTCAGTCTCTAATAATACACATATAATCATGAAGTCACATCATCCTTCTTGGAGAAAATATTTAGAGAACCCCATGGTGATGTTATAGGTCATATTAAACCATTGAATTCAAAATAAATCAATTTTATTTCAAACTAATGAGGTTATGGTGTTTCTAACTGATAAGGAGTGATTGAAGAAAGATCTACTAATGGAACTACCTAGATCATGAACTCGATCTCCAGTACATGAAGTATTTTGGAAAAATATCTATCATGGTTACATTACATAATTTTTGGGTTTGTTGGTATGGTTGATATTGTGGGATTTTATGGGTAAGTGCCATGTTCTAGAGAATTTTTTGACAATCCATGTTGACAATGAATTATGGCAATGGAATGGATGAAATGGGGGCGATACAAAATTAAAGATACAAGGTGGAACTATTATTTAGTGTTTGCCAAAAAATTTGGGGTCCAAAATTTGTGATTTGGTGAGCATCCCAAAATAAGGATTTCATTGAAGACCTCTTCAATATATGGAAAAAAATTAATTTCGAGAATATTCATATCATGAAGTTGATTTTGAGAAGACATGAAGGATGTCGATGTTGTTATTCATGATTATGACGAGCTTTGTGACTGGAAGAGGTGAATAGATTCACAAGTTAGCATTACGACACAAAAGAAAAAAAGCATCGTAGTGGCACAAATGATGAATGACCATTGTGGAGATACAATTTAAGAATGAGCTTTGCAGTGGCAATACAAAGGTAATGTCAGAACTCTACATGATTATGTTGTGCTCCACGATCCTAATATAACCATGTCACTTAGCGATATAGTGTGAATTTAGGAGGAAATTTCTTGAGCTTGGCGATTTCAGCGTACATGGCGCTGACATTGGGAAGAAGGTTTTCGAGTTGGTGGAATCACATATAAATAGGTCTTGTCCCCCTCATGATATATAGAGAGATGAAATGAAAAACTATAAAATCACGAATTGTGAAGGAAATTTTTGAGTAGGGAGTTTCGTGAAAGAAAAGGGAATTCTCAAATTTCGTTGAGCTCTATGAAGGGAAGGAACATCACAAAAACCTGTTGGGAGTTGCGTAGGAGGTTCACTTCACAATTTCTAGTTTGGTTTTGTGAAATCACAAATATAAGTGTGAGATCTGCAAAGTAGTGATCTCTGTGATCTAGTGGGATTTTCGAAATTGTGAGCTACGTGAACCTATGATCATCACAAAAAGGTTGGATCATAGCAAATGATTGTTTTAACTTTTCAAAAGTGGGAGCTTCACAATGGCAGATTGCATAGAGAAATATTTTCAAAAGGAATTTTCCAATGATTCATAGGTATAGTGGTATTCATCTATGGATGAATGTCTGACATAAATGGAGAATCTATTAATGGTTTAGAATGAATGTAATCATGAAAATGAAGAGACCTAAAGGTTAAGAAACATTGATTGTATCCCTTTCAAGGTTAGTGAAAAAATGAATAGGAATATGTTTATCCTTTCTATCAGTAGTGATACAGTGTGAATGAAATAGAGAGTGATCCTTGGGAACATAGTGAGTCGATCCTAAAAATTATAATGGATGTTAGCCTATGCATTGAAGTGATCTAGGCAACAAATTATTAGTATTGATCTTTAGTGGATTTGGTATATTGGCACATTTTAATTGTATGCTCCTTGGATGTTTCCCAGTGAGGGTGAACCAAGTAAAAAATTGGTGTCTTCCTGTTTGCATTACTTCATCGTATTAAAAGAATTATCATCTTCAGATAAATAAGATATGAATAAGATGAGTTTTTATACATAAGATGAAACAAAGTTACCCATATAATATTGAGGAATTGAGGTCATGATCATGTGGCGCATGGATAATTTTTGAATTAAATATCCATAAACTGATTCACCCCCACCCCCACCCCTCTTAGGGTATTTAGAAACCTTTTGGTCCAAAAACTTTTATCAGAGGGATATGATACACTAATCAAAAAATATTTAATTGAACTGGTTCAATCTATTTTTGAAGTTAAATATTCAGTCTGCTCTTATCATAGTATACCATGGAAAAGATAAGTAGTTCAAATAAGAAGCAAAAGTCCGATGGCATTCCTCAATGTGGATGTTCCTATGAAAAAAGTGTGATTCAATTAAATGATTCAAACGGCTTGTTGAAGGAAGGCTTGGATAAATCGAATAGGGGAAACAAATATTCAACTATAATGATGTTGGAATGAGTGAATTACCTTATATTCCAAGTGATATTGGAACTACTGATGATAAATAAACTCCAGTAAGTCAAAAAGTAATCGCTTTCCATGAAAAAAAAATCGATTAGAAATTGGATGAAGAAATTAAATTTAAATATATCTAGACAAGGTACTAGAAAATGTGGTAAACAAGATAATACAATTTAATCAAAGTCCTATTGATGTGGATACTAATATGAAAGAGAAGAATGATTCAGAGGAAATAGAAATTAAAAATTTGAATATAAATAGAGAAATCCACAAAGCTGATGTTAAGGGAAATAACCTTAACTCAGATGAAATTCAAGATTTGAAAGCTAGAAAAGAAGATCATACTACACAGTAATCTGAACTAGTTCAGATGAATAAAAGTTTACAACAGGAGAATACATGTTGTTCAAATTATATTACCATGAAAAATTGAATGTAATGGAGAAATGTAAAATGGTGGATAGCCAGACACGTGTATTGGAAGATGAGGTTAGTAGAAGGATGATTCTTAAGAGAGAACATGATGCCCAAATTGAATCACGGGATATGAAGATTAAAATGTAGGAATAAGTGACATAATATGAGAATAATTAAGTGGATAAATCCAATGCTAAGGAAAGTCTAAATTGGAGGATGCCTGGAACTAACTATTTTGTTATCCTTCAGTAACAGATGATGAAATGAAATGAAACTATTAAATTTATAAAGAGAAAAAAATATTTCCTCAACACAAAGACCATACATTTTGGGAAAAATAATATTGGATTTGATGAATTCCCACTCATTCCTTATAGGAATAGACACATGAACAGTTCCATACGTAGAAATAGTCTTATAGTTTCAAATGGTTGACCTGAAAATCATTTTACCAGAAGTTATGATATAATTTTTTATATCTGTGGGATTCATGGCCACACATAATGACATTGTTTACAGGATTAGTTATACATATCATGTTGTGAATATATAAATTTTACTAAACCTATGAATGAGAAGAAGCATCATGAAATTTTTAAAAGGAACACCTCTTAGAAAATATCATTCATCAGATGTTATTTCTGTGGTAGAATAGGACACACCAGGAGTATGTGTTAGTAAGCTAATTAGCTAAATGTCATAAGAAAAACTCATGATGCATCAACATCTCAGCATAGAAATAATGAAATGAAGATTTAATTTAATGGAATTTTTTTCATATGTTCTAGTCATGGGAATTTATCCATTCAGTGCACCAAGAAGAAATAGAGGAAGTAAAAAATAACCTAAAAGGATATTCTCTAATCCAATGATGCATAATGAGAAATCATACACTGCAAGACAATGTGGAAAATTGGAAATTATTTTTAATACCTCATGGGAATCATAAAGAGATAAATGAATGGTGTACCATCTCCTTCTCTATCACACTCACAACAACTCTCATGGAGAGAATGTGAACAAACCTGAATGACTACGGGGAGATCAACTATAGTTGTGAGTATGAAGAATTATTGTTCAGTGGAGGACTCACCAACAACCCAAAGTAGTGTAGGGACTCAGATATATGTTAAAATAATGATGAACAATGAATGCATTCAAAAATTCACATTTAATGTTCTACGACGTGAATTGGAGGAATGAGTATGATCCCAATAATGGTGAAATAAGAAGGTGATGATGACATGCATATAGATTCTTACCCAGAAAAGGAATCAAGGGAAGTGGAATATTGGTGGAACATCAATGACAAAAATGTGTTCTAGTGGGACTAATCCCCAAAATTGTGAGAAATTCTGAGCCTGTAGAATCTACCTAACACAAAAAGACTCACTATGTGGGTAATAAATTCTTAGTCATATGGCCAGATGAACTGATGTTTTCGACGATGTTGGAGCTGGAAAAGAAGGAATTTGATGCTCTGCAAGAATGAATAAAAGTGTAGACCCATCAGGAACAACCTCAATCCTCATCATGAATATTCTAGAAGAACCCCTCCCCCTATATGTATAAATCCAATTAACTAATGTTCAGTTGTTTTATGTTCATGTGGAGATATAATCCAAGGGGAAGTGGAATCAAATAAGAAATGTAGTTATCTGATGCGATCAAAAATGTCAAATGATTTAGACCAGTTACAAGAGATAATGAATGAATATTAAATAATTTATTGAAAGGATTTTATGTTATATAGCTGCACAATACTGGAGGAAGTAATTGATCGCAGTAGACATTAATTGTGTTTTTACCATTATCTCTTTTTTCCGACACTATTTTTTACTCCATAGGTTTAGTGGATTTCTTGGTGGCTCATTGCAATGTGCTACATGAGAATAAAAGATGTAGGATAAGGATAATAAATGTGGGTCCAATCATTTCTCCCAATAATAAGAATATTTTCACAATAAAGGGGTAGATATCTATCCTCAAATCAAATGCAAGATCTCAGTGGGATTTAATGGGTGAATGTTTTTCATATCCAACATCAAGATTTTTTATTTAGGGGGAAGCCTCAAAATTATTGTATTTCATGATTATATATTATTTTCTAACAAGTTGGTATTAGTTAACTACTGTTTAGATACAAATATACTGGGAGATAATTTACCAAACGTTTCAACATGAGGCTGAAATGTTGTTAAAAGTAATGATATCACTATAATATAGAATGAGAAAAATCATTAAAAGAACAGTGAAATTTTTTCATATAGATACAATGATAAGGTGAGAAACTCATGGAATGTAAATGTGTAATATATTGATTAAGATGAAGGTAATGATGATGAGTAGGAGGAAGCAGCTGAAGATGAAAACTGGGCTTGACCTATAAAAGAATAATTTTATGAAATTGAGAAGTATTAGAATGAAAATTCCATAGAAATCAAGATGAAAATGGCTACCCATATGAAGCTATCATGGATTTATAAAGGAAATCGAGATAACATCATAGAGTATAGGAAAATAATTGGAAGATTATTATACATTACATCCATAAGGCCGAATATTGTCTTTTCTAGATCCCATATAGTTTGATATCAAAAAAATCCCAAGGAAATCAGCATTCTTGTAGTGAAAAAACTACTTATTTATCAAAGGAACTCTAGATTTAGGTTTAATGTATAATGAAAAATAAAATCTAGATCTATTTGGATATACAAATACAGATTGGGCCGGTTCAGTGGATGATAGGAAATAAATATCAGGATGTACTTTCTATCTTAGTGCATTTTATATTTATTGTCTATTAAAAATTATGGAATTTATTTCATTGAGCACCATAGAATTTTAGTATATTTCAGCCACTCAAGAATGCACACAGTTATTGTGTATGAAGCATCAGCTTGATGATATGGGCATTGAAGTGAAGCCTCCAATCAGAATCCCATGTGATAACTTATGTGCAATAAATCTCATCCAAAATCACATACATCACTAGAGAGAGAGAAAAATTGAGATAAAGTATAATTTTATCAAGGGGAATGTTGAGAAAGGAATCGTGAAGATAGAGTATGTGCCTACAGAACAATAGGATGTTGAAATTATGACAAAGGCATTACCAATAGAAGTTTTCAGATTCATCGACTAGATCTAGGAGTTCAGTCGACTTCCTGCACTTGAAGAAGTGTGGATTTGGGACACCCCCTCTCCATAAGGTATGGTGTGTTTTACCTAATGTGTTGATATGTTTTCTATACTCAATTTTGATACCACAAAAGAGTAACCATTGGGTTAGTTGTCAAAGGGGGAGAAATAATTCTTTAATGTGGGTAAAATGTGGTTAAAAAAAGAAAACATCTTAGTCAAAGACACATAGAAAATATGATATGTAGAGAAGTGATATAGGGGGAGACCAACATGATAATGGGAGTATGCGTTTTAAGTATAATGATTCCTAAAGAGACCGATCATATATTAGATATCACGACACTATGGTTCAAGATGATAATAGTTTATTAGTATGAATATGGTATCAACAATTGGTGTCCAAAATGAAGTGCTTCGTTGATGAACTTTTCATACTACTCTTTTTTCTCATGCCGATCATTTCTCATGTGGTATTACAGTATGTGGTTAGTGAATGATCAATAACTATATGAATCACAAGAGGCGAATGCTAGAAGATGATGAAAGGAGCATTAGTGAGGTATCTAAGTAAGGATAATCCTTTGCAAAAGAGTTTTCAACAAACCCAAGGTGGGATATTGTTGTGAAAAAATCCCACATAGTAACATTGAAGCATTTTTTGGTTGGTTTTGTTTGACGAAAATGTATGTTTTAATGAGCATGTGTCATGTTACAGAGATGTTTTTGAAAACCCTTGTTGATTTAGAATCATGAAATCATATTTGATAAAATGGAGGTTGTACAAAAAGGACAGATAGTAGGTGGTGTCCTTTTCCAGCGTTTTCCAATATTTTTGGGGTCCAAAATCTGGATTTGTTGAGCATCAAAAAAATTTGTATTTCCATGATGATTATAACATGGTATGTGGGTTTGATATACTCTATAATTCCAAATTTAGGATAGAATATACAAGTATGAGATGCTCAAATACAAGAGGGGGGTGATTTGTATTCGTTATAAAATCCCTAAGGGAATTTTTTCATAATCAAAATTCAAAACACCTCTATGTTTTAAAGACATGCTTGATTCCCGAAAAGTGATTCCAGAAATGAAACTTATCAAAATTTCACAACAGCTATGATTCTACCTTAAAGCATATAGAATCTAACTAAATTAGAATACAAGTAAGGATGTATAAGAAAGTTATGCTTTCCTTAACAATACAAAAATGCACAGCGGAAAACAATGTACTATCACTACTATTAACATACAATAACTCTTTTAAACCCAATAGAAGGGTATCCAACAACCCTGGATAAGTGGTCCCTTGATTTATACATTCAAGAAATTCTATCTTACCCACACCATGCTAACCCATCGATATGATTATTGGAGTCTGTCTTGCTATCCGCGCAAGCCCTCAATTATCAGGTACTCGACACCTCTGTCTTCCTATCCCCGGAAGACCTCAATTATACACAACAACAATTGGAGTCTCTCGATGAAAATATGCATGAAGCAATGTTGAAAAGGTTGTTAAAACATTGTGCATGATGTGTGAGAGTTTATAAGAGACTCTCTCTCTAGAAATCCCTTCAACGACATGTAAGCACATATGTAAAAGATGTTGACAAGTGTTATAATATTTTCAAGTGAGCTCATATTTATAGGATCAACTCCAACCGTCAGATCCTTCCTCCAATGGTCATATTCTTCATAGAATTTCAGAGGGACCTGTACACGTGTCACTAAAACAACAGTTAGTTGATAGCTGAAGGCACGACATCATTTTATAATAGAACAACAGAAAACATAACCAAAACTAATATTCAGAATATAATAAAATATGAATATTCGGAATAAATTAAAATGTATTCAGAATCTATAATAATGAGATATTCAGATTCTGTTTATCATAAGAATTCGATGTCGAACATCATACATGTTCGTATCCAAATTTTGTAATCAGAATTTAAAACCAGAATTCGAAATGAGAATTCGTAATCAGAATTCATCATCAGAATTCGTAATGAGAATTCGTAATCAGAATTCGTCATCAGAATTTCTATGGAGAATTAGTAATCATAATTATTCATGTGAATTCGTAAGGAGAATCCGTAATCAGAATTCATCATCAGAATTCGTAATCAGAATTTGTAACCAGAATTCATCATCACAATTCATAATGAGAATTCGTAATCAGAATTAATCATTAGAATTCTTAATGAGAATTCGTAATCATAAATCATCATCAGAATTCGTATTTAAAACTTTATATAAGTTTGTAATCAGAATTCGGAGTTGAACTTCATAAGATTTCGTAACAGCGAATTCGGAGTAGACCATCATAAAAGTTCATAACAGGAATTCAGATCCTAAAATAGAATGCTTCATATCTATGTATTATACGATTATGTGGTTTTAGATAGGAATACAATTTTTATACATAAGAATAATAATGATATGAAAAATGAAAACATAGTAGGGGTAAATTTCCTTTGGGAAAAAAATTTCCCTTATGAATGTAAAAAAGGGGTAAAATGAGTTTTTCCTTGAAATAAGCTGTTTGTGATTTTCAAAACAAGAGGAATGGTTAAGTCATAAGGAAACCCTGACGACTTAATAATCTCCCCCTTATATGAATGAATGGAAAATTCAGAAGGAAAACCTTATTGACTCAACAATCTACCCCTTTTTGGAAAGCGCTAACATCCTTACGAAAAAGAATATAAGAAATTAGAAAAATATTTTCTAGATTTTGAAATAAATCTTATTTCCCTTTGTTCATGGATAATGTTGAATACGACTAACTCCCCCTTAGGATTTGGAACACTAGGGATCGTATTCTACATTTCCGGAATGGGATTTTCATTATGAATATGGAATTATTTGCAATGATCACCCCCCCCCCTTAGATAAGATCCCCCTTACTTTGGGATAGTTCTTCTTCACTTAGATATTTTTCCTTCTCTCTTTTATAATAATTTTTCCTTCTACCCCAATGTGATTTTCAAAAAGAGTTTGAGGGAATGGAAAAAAATATGGTACCTGAAATATTAGTTCTAAATAACATAAAAGGCAAGCATCCAGAGTTTTCATGAGGATTGAAATTATTAGTACAAGGAAAAACAAATACAACAAAAGATTGGATTGTGTCTATTTGTCTTCATTTTCCTTGGGGATTAGCTTCTTCCGAAGGATTTTTAGATTCTTTAACTCTTTGTGGTACTCCTCAACCTTATTTTATAAGTCTTTAATCATGTCATCTTGAACCTTCAGAGCCTCAAACTGAGCCTTAAGAACATCAAATTACATTACAAGCTTCTTTTTTATCTCAATCCGGAGATCTCTTTCCCATTTCCAGCATTGAGCAACAGAGTTAATATTACCATTCAGATCCACTGCCTGTTGATTCTGAGTATTTTTTTTCTAGTGTCAGATTTTCGTGAACTTTTTTTTGTAAGATCCTTGATCTTGGAATCTTCAGAATCAAAATCCTCATTTACAGCCTCTTTAAATACATCAATCTCTCCCATATTTAAGATGCCATTATTTGATCAAGTGTTCATTTTCTTGCAAGACTTCCTATGAGATTTGTAGCATATAATAAATGATTATAAATATGATTCTATCTTTACACACTTGTCCATCACCATGGACACCGAATCTGATTTCTGATTATGTCTGTGTTAGAGCATCTGGCATCTAGAATCAATGTTTGTAAAATCCAGAATGGAACTGACTAGAATCTTCAAATAATGCACCACAAAATTATGACCAAGTGAAGATGACTCTGAATCTGAGACATTACTTGGTTTGAGTGGGTTTTCATGCTCAACAAGCTTCCTTTTTGATGTTCCTACATCTTCCTTCCTCTTCACTGTATATTTTCTTTGAGAATCATCAACGACATTTGTACCATTATCAGTCTTCGGTATGAATTATTCATGAGGAGATTTATGCTCACTATCAAATAATTGAACAACTATATCATCATCAAATTTCACTTTTTCTACAATATCCTCAACAAAGTGATTTTCATAGCTTTCTTCCTCAGATAATTAATTTATATATTCTTCTTATGTGTCTTCATCTTTCTTTCTATATTTATATTTTTCCTTTCTAGGAGTGAAAATCATTGAAGACTCAGCCTCAGATGTTCATAGTGATAATTTCATTGATGGATTTTCCTTATCTTGATATTCTCAACTTGTTTAATTAGATCATCTAAATCACCACTTTCTTATTCTTCTTATTCTACTACTTCTTCTTCTTCTTCCACATTTTCCTCTTATACTTCTTCAACAAATTCTTTTTCTTTATATTTTTCCTGTGTGATGAAATTCTTCCTCGGGTTCTCAGGTAATGGCTCGACTAGGAAATTTTCCAGTACTGGAGTATTCTCATAAGCAACTTCTATGTCTTTCAAAAGAGATCGTAAAACATCAGCCTCAGACATTTTCTTCTTCATATTCTTCTCTTTTTCTTTATCCTCAAGTTATTAAGCAGTCTTCTCCCTTAAAGACTTAGCTTCAGCAGGGTCCAAGACGAACTATGTCTCCCCTTCCTTCCTCATTTCCTTATCTTCCCTCCATTTTGCAACCACCTCATCCAGATCTGCTTTCTGTATCTTCTTTTTTTGACGTACGGATTGGGATTCCTTTGCATTAGGGGTTTTATCTTCATCTTCCACTTATTTCAACTTCATTTTCTACCCAGCATTCTCTAATGGTTCAAATTTTTCAACATTTTCCGGATTGGCTTCTGCCTCTTCCTCTAGCAGATCTTAAAACTCTTCTGTCTCCATAGAATATACTATATTCATTCTTTTCGGAGTGTCATCAATAATAAGCATAAATTTGTAATTCCGATACTTGAATTTTCATGCAATATTTAATGATTCAAGACATAAAACTATTAGATTTGAAAGTAAGGCAAGATACATGATAATTTTGGATCTTATATTTCCATTCATGATGTTCTGAATTGTAAAAAGAACATGCCTCATCAAATTGATTTTCCATATATTTACCAGGAAATATATGAAATATATGACACTATTCTTGAGGGTATCATTGTCACCTTCTCTCGATACTAAAAAATCATGTGCCCATAACCGAAGAATCTGGTTGTTAGAAGATAGAAGGGAAATTTATGTTGTCTTGACATCAGAAAGTCCAAGACATTGCAAGGCCTTCACCTTAATGAAACAACCTTGATCATTTGAGAGTTTGTGGGAGAAAAATTCTGCCTCCCCTTCATATGATAATCCCACCAAGATGGAAACCTCGGTATAATAAGGTTTGTAGGTTTTTCCATAAGACATGAATGAAAATATTTCTCTATCATCTTCCTTAAAGAATCAAAGTGACTCATAAAACTCAATGAGTAAATCTGGATACACCATGTCTCGATCACCTGGCTTAGACATGCATACATCATCCATTCCATTTAACGTGATATTCTTAGAAATGATAGAATCATATTTGAAAAAGTTTTGATGCACCAACCTATCAATGTATACTTTCCATTTTGAGATTGGCTTCATGGTAGACATTCCATGAGAAGAAGCTTCTACATACATTCATACTGGAAGAACTCTGAGAGATTTGGAACGGGTTGAAGAAGGGTGGGATAGATTCAACATGCAAATGCTTTGAAAACCGATGTGGGACAACCATCGGGGGTCCCCTTTATATAGGAGATAGAGGTGACCTTTCAAATTCCAAAACAAATATAATGGTTTAAAAACTCATTGATCTGATCTTACTATTGAAAACATAACTAAAAGGAAGTATTGAATCCAATATTTTAAGGTTTTATGAAAACATTCGGATTTAAGGAAAAACGAATCCGAAAAATTAAATTACAAAAGAATATACCAGCAAGTAAAATTGATTAAGAAAACATGAATAAATAAACTATACCTTTCGTATTGGCTAGGAAGATTATTTGTAATAGGTGATATTCTTATTTACAAAAAATTTGTCTATGAAAAGCTCACTACGAAAAACTCACTACGAAAAACATAAGATCTATATGTTTTATTGCAAAAAACTTCGAGTACCAAAATTTGATTACAAAAATTATGAGAACGAAAATTCCCCTTATGAAAATTCCCATTACGAAAATTTCTATTATGAAAATTTCCATTATGAAAAATTAAATTACTAAAATTTCCTTTATGAAAATTTATAAAAACTAACAACCAAAATTTTCCATATGAATATTTTAAAAGATAACTATGAAAAATTTTCATTATGAAAATTTGAAAAACATACTATGAAAATTTTCAAAAACTTTTGAAAACATATGTACTCCCCTACGAAAAAGTGATTATTGCTATAATGATATTGGATCAGCAGAAATTTAATTGAGAAATATTACCTTGTTCTTATCATCCATAACATCTGTTTAATGTATTCAAATCTATCAGAGTGTAATGATTTTGTGAAAATATCAGCAAGCAGATCTTGCGTTCTGATAAACTAATGAATGATATCCCTTTTTTGGGTGAGATCCTTATGAATGTGATGCCTAATGACTATGTGTGTTGCACGAGAGTAATGTGTAGGGTTTTTATTAAGGGAAATGGCACTTGTGTTATCACATAGAATTTGAGTCTTAGTAAAACTCAAGCCATAGTCTGTAAGTGTGTGTTTCATCCACAACACTTTAGCACAACAATTTCCTACTGCTACATATTTAGCATCAGCAGTGGAGAGTGATACAGAGTGTTTCTTTTTGCAAGACCAAGAAACTAATGAATATCCTATGTAATGGAAAGTTATGGATGTACTCTCTCTATCCATTCTACATCCAAATGAGTCAGCATCTGATTTTTTTTAAAATAATATCATTTAGAGAAGTATAAAATAGTCCCAAATCCACAGTTTCCATTAAATATAAAAAAATTCTTTTTACAGCCTTTAAATGCGATTCCTTAGGATTGGATTGATATCTTGAACATAAGAATACTGAAAACATTAAGTCTGGATGACTAGATATCAAGTAATGTAGACTTTCTATCATACCTCTAAAAGATGTTTGATCTTCTGGTTTCCCTGCTTCATCAAGATCAAGTGTGTTTGAGGTACCAATAAAAGTTCATATACTCTTAGTGTGTTCATATCCATACTATTTGAGATGATCTTTAATATAATTATGTTGAGATTTATAGATTCCTTCTGGTTTTTGTGAAATTTGAAAAACTAGGAATAATGTTAAGTCACACATCAATCTCATTTTGAACATAGATTTCATTAGACCTGCCAAGGAATCAGTTAAGGATTGCTATGTTGAACCAAATATAATGTCATCAACATAAATTTGAACCATCAAAACATTTTTCATTTTTTATTTATAAAAAGGTTTGGATCTTCATTTCCCTAACATAGTTATTTTAAAGAAAAAATGATGTAAGTCTATCATACCATGCTTGAGGGGTTTGTTTATGTCCATAGAGAGCTTTGGTAAGTCTAAAATCCTTATGACGATGTATTGTATCTGTAAAACTAGGAGGTTGTTCAACAAAAACATCCACTTGAACATAACCATTAAGAAAATCACATTTCACATCCATTTGAAAAGTATGAATTTGACGAATTATGAAAAGGCAAGTAAATTACGAATATATTCATGTCTAGCTATTGGAGTGTATGTTTCTTCATTTTCTATTCCTTCTTGTTGATTATATCCTTTAGCAAATAATCTAGCATTATTTCTTACGATGATTCCATTTTCATCACACTTATTTCGGAAGATGCATTTTACTCCAATAACAGATGTTTCCTTAGGTATTTCAACCAAGGTCGAGACTTTATTCCTATCGAATTAATTTACTTCATCTTGCATGGCTTTGATCCAATCATAATCACCTAAATATTCATCGGTGATTTTTGGTTCTAATTGTGAAATTAATGTTATATGTTCTATTTCATTTCTTAAGGAACTTCTAGTCCTTACATGTTTATTGACATCACCAAGGAAGCTATCTCTGGGATGATTCTTTAAAAACAAATGGTTCGGGTTTTTTAAAACATGTTCATCAACATAGTGTAAGAAATCATCAAGGGTAAATGTTTTAGAAGCATATTCTTGAACATTTTCCTTATCCGATAGATTTTATATCAAAGGATGATAATCAGTTTTTGAAAATAAATCTGAGGATTTATGTTGAGGTTGATTAAAAATAAATGGATCAGTTTTATCAAATTTAACATGTACTGTCCCTTCAACAGAACAAGTGTTTTTATTGAAAAGTCTATATGCCTTAGAGGTTGTGGATTAGCCTACAAAAATTCCTTCATCAGATTTTCGTGCAAATTTGCGTAAATTATCTTTACTGTTTAGGATGAATACTTTGCTACCAAAAACCTTAATGTAGGAAAGTCTAGGTTTTCTACCATTCCTTGACTCATAAATGTTTTATTAAGAAAAGGTCTAATCAAAACACGATTTATAGTATAACAAAAGTACTTACAGCTTCAGTCAAAAAATGTTTAGATATAGAATACTCACTCAACATGGCTCTAGTTATATCTTGAATAATTCTTTTTCTTCTTTCAACAATACCATTCTGTTTAGGTGTTCTGTGTGCTGAGAAGTTGTGAGTAATACCTTTTCTACTAAAACAGTTTCAAAATAAGAATTTTGAAATTCTCCTCTATGATCACTATGAATAGTTTTCAATGGAAGGATTTTCTCATGTTTCACTTGGGCTCTAAAATTTTTGAAACAAGATAAGGCTTCAGACTTCTTTGCTATAAAATAGACCCACGTAAATCTTGTGTAATCATAAACCAAGACAAATACATAATACTTTCCCACAATGCTTCCAGTTTGTTTTGGACCAAAAACATCCATATGAACTAGTTTTAATGCATAAGTGGTTGAGACTTGATCTACTGATTTAAAACGTAATTTATGTTGCTTTCTATATTGACAAGGGTCACAAACTTGTGAAAAATCAATTCTAAGCTCCGGTAGATTCTTAACTAAACCGTTAGTAGAAAATTTTCCTAAGTTCCTAAGGTTACAGTGATCTATACTTCTATTCCACAACCAAGAATGATCTTCCATTGCACTAAGATGTGGTATGTCTTGGCTACTGGGGTATTTTAAGTTTACTGTGTAAACATTCTCTTTCCTATTGGCAGAAAGAATAAACTCTTCATTGTAATTGTGTACTGAGGACTTATCATTCATAAAATTTACAAGGTAGCCTACATCACATAATTCTCTTATACTAAAGAGGTTGTGCTTAAGACCCTGAACAAATAAAACATTTGAGATCAAAGATTTTCTACAAAAAACAATGTTACCTATAAAAATAATCTCTCCCTGAGCATTATATTTGAATGTTACATTTCCTTCTTTCATTTTGATAATATTTTCAAAATAGTTCTTTTATGAGTCATATGTCGAGAACATCCACTATCCATGTACGACGTATTGCTAATGGAACATTCCCTATTTTCCTAAAAATAAGAAAAAATTATACATTTATAAAACAAACTTTCTTGGATCAGGAATTTTTAGATAACAAAATTTTGGGTATCCACATTTGTTTATAAAAATATTCTTTATGAAACCCAAGATATTTAACTCTATTTAAGGAGAAATTTATCTTCCAATCCCCACCACTTTGACACATAGTACAAAAAGTGTCTCTAGAAGGAACAAAATAGTTGTTTTTGAAAACAAGTTTTTGGTGAGTATATCCTACCCCCGTAGTGTTTCCTTGAGGTTTAATTTTAGAATAAATCTTGTCGAAATTTTCCATCCCATACGTAAATTTTGAAACAATCTTCGTAAGAGAAAAAATTTCGGATTTAATTCTGATGACTAAATTCCTATCCTCAGTACTCATTTCCTTAGAGTTAGATTTTCCCTCAAAAAAAATTTTCTTTAAAATAGAATTCTTATGATCATTAGATTGTTCTTCTTTATTAGAATTTTCTTTCTCATGGTCTTTAGAATTATTTTCTAAAAGCACTTCTTTATCTCTAAGATCTTTAGAAAGATATGAAATCTCTTTTGAATGAATTTATTCCCTAGTATTTTCCATGTCTAATTTCATAGAAATTTTACAATTTTTTCCTTCAAGTAACATGGAAAATATAGATACTTCGTCATATGAAGGTAATTCTTCTTTTTCTGAGGATTATGTATCTTTATTAGAAGTAAAATTTTTGTAGTAGTAATTATTATCAAGAGATAAATTTTATAATTCTATGGAAGTGCATACCTTGGCCATAAGACATGTATTAGTGAAATAATTTTTTGTAATGAATCCCATATTCTTCTGTACTGATGAATCATATTAAGAAGATTAGGTTTCTAATGAATATCCATAGTTAGCACTCCATGTGTCATTAGGATTTATAATTTTCTTGTGCTTTGATCGATATAATTTCATCATGGTCCTTTCTGAATTCCTTTCCTTCTTTTCCTTTTTTTTTAACAAGGGACAATTAGGTCTGATATGACCTATTCTTTTAAACTCATAACATGTAACTTCTCCATATTTCTTATCTCTGTATACTTTTTTTTGAACTCATTTTGATGATTCATTTGAGATACAGTCTTGTTTATTATTTGATCAAGATTAGATAATTCATTCTCTAACTTTTCTGTATCACTTGATTATTACTTAATAATGACTTTCTTTCCCTTTTATCTAGTAACTCTTTCTGGGATCTTGGATTTCATATGATTAGAATGGGTAGTAAAAGTAACTCCTCCATTTCCATTCATCTTTTTGACATTCTCAGCATATCTCTTCATTCTAGTATCATGATAAAGAATAGTTTCAAACAACTCATCAAAGGAAATCTGAGTGAATTTCCTATTCTCATAAAAAGATATCCTCTTGAACCCCCATTCATTTGGAATGATATCTATGATCTTATACACAATTGATTCATCATCCAAAACTTTTTTATCCCATAGATTTTATGCTATTCACAATAATCATAAACATTTGCTGAAATTTTCTTATAGGTTCTCCATAAGAAAGTTAAATCTATGATATTTAGGTCTCAACATAGCTATTCTGGTCTCTATGACTTTTGATGTACCGAGATGTGTAACTTCAAGTTTCATACATATAATTTTTGTACCTTCACACGAAGATAATTGACTATAGATGTTCCATGACATGGAACATAACAAAGTATTTCTAACTCATAAATTTGATTGATATTCTTCTTTCTCCTGATTCGTAAAAGTTCTCAATTCCAGATCCGGAAGATTATAATCTCTAGTTAGAATTATATAGTTATCAACTCCAGTACTTATAATCATTTCCAATAAAAATAGGAGGTCTGGTAGGATTTAGATTATCAATAGAACCCAGATTTAAACCTTCCATTCTCACAATAATCTTTGGAACAGAAACCTGTAAGTAATATGAGTTTGTAAGCAAGATAAAATATCCTATGCACGGGAAAAAAATTATCTCTAAGAATGAATGAATCCAAACTATGTGATTTCAAAAAACAGATTCCGAAATTTATGAATCCAGAAAATTCAATTCTGAATATTCAAATCTGAATGTTATAAGAAGAAGAAAGTCTTCTGAATCTAATCGTGAGATTTATTTAGATTGTACCTTTCCCTCTGATAACAATTGTTAGATGGTATTAGAGTATTATATACTTTATGATGCCAAATGTAGGATCAAATATACAATTATGAGATTCTCAAATAAAAGAGAGGGTGGATTGTATTCTTTATAAAATCTCTAAGGAAATTTTTACCAAACCAAAATTCACAACACCTCTAAGTTCTAAAGACTTTCTTGATTATGGAAAATTGATTCTGGAAATGAAACTTGACAAAAGTTCACACCAGCTAAGATTCTACCATAAAACATATAGAATCTAACTAAATTATCGTACTAGTAAGGAAGTATAATAAACTTATACTTTCCTTAAAAATACAAAAATGCATAGCGGAAAACAAAGTAGTAATACTACAGGTAAAAAACATTAACTCTTTTAACCCAAATAGAAGGTTACCCAATAACCCTGGATAAGAGGTCCCTTGATTTATACTTTCATGAAATTTTAACTTACCGGCACCAGGGTAAGCCCTCTACATGACGATCGGAGTCTGTCTTGCTATCCCAGAAAGCCCTCAACTATCGGGTAGTTGGGACCACTTTCATCCTATGCCCAGAAGCCCTCGATTGTACACATTAACAATCAGATATGCATGATGAAAATTGGCACGAAGCAATGTTTGAACAAACTATTCAAACTTTCTGCACGAAGCGTGAGAGTTTATAAGAGCCTCTCTCTCTCGAAATCACATCAACATAATGTAAGAACAGATGGCAAAGATATTGTCAAGTGTTATTCTCTTTTCAAATGCGCTTTTATTTATAGGCTTAGCTCCAACGGTCAGCTCCTTCCTACAACAGTTATATTCTTCCTAGAATTTCAGAGGGGCCTATACATGTGTCACTCAAAAAATGGTTTGTTGATAAATGAAGGAACGAAATCGTTTTATAATAGAACAAGTAAATGCATAACCAAAATTGATATTCGTAATATAAGAAAATATGAATGTTTGGAATGTAGGAAAATGAATTAGGAGTGTATAATAAAGTGATATTCAGATTCTATTGATCCGAAGAATTCAGGGTCAAACTTCATACCAGTACCTATCCAAAATTCGTAATCAGAATTTACAACCAGAATTCGCAATGAGAATTCATAATCAGAATTCATCATCAGAATTTGTAATGAGAATTCATAATCAGAATCCGTTATCAAAATTCGTAATGAGAATTCGTAATTATAATTCTTCATCCGAATTCATAATGAGAATTTGTAAACAGAATTCATCATCAGAATTCGTAATGAGAACTCGTAATCAGAATACATAATCTGAATTCGTAATGAGAATTCATAATCAAAATTTATCATCAGAATTAGTAGTTTGAACAATATATAATTACATAATCAGATTTCAGTGTTGAACATCATAATAGTTTCTAACAGGGAATTCAGAGTATAACATCAAAAAAAATTATAAAAGGAATTCAGATCCTAAAACAGAATTATTCGTATCTAAGTATTATACGATTTTGAGGTCTTAGATATGAATTTTATTTTTATACATAAGAAAAATATTGATATGAACAATGAAAACAAGTTAGGGGTAAATTTCCTTTGGGAAGGAAATTTTTCTTATTAAAGTAAAACAAGGGTAAAATAAGTTTTTCCTCAAAATAAGGTGTTTGTTATTTTCAAAACATGAGGAATGGTCAAGTCATAAGTAAACCATGATGACTTAATAAGATCCCACTTAAATGAAGGAATGGGAAAGTCAAAAGGAAAACCATATTGACTCTACAAATATCTCATCAAAATATAAAAATTGGATGAATTTTTATAAGATGGTGTTCAGAAAGTATGTTTCACAAAGACCTAAAAGAATTTGATGATGTTTTTCATGATTAAGATGAGCATCACAAATGGAAGAGGTGAATAGATTTATTAGTTATCTAGGCGGTGAAACGGATGAAGGAGCATCAGGGTGGTGAAAAGGAAAAAGGTTCATTGTATTGGAATAATGGAAGAAGGAGCTTTGCAGTAGTTGTGCAAACAAATTGAAAAAATGCTCCGGAATTATGAATATTTCTGCAATAAAAATTTTTTCATTGACATTCACGATATAAAAGGAATTTCAGAAGAAATTATAGAGAATTTATATTAGGGAAAACATGGAGCTGACATTGCGTGTAAGGTTCTTGAGTCTGTGGGATAGCCTATAAATAGGCCATGACCACCTCGAGAGAAGTAAAGAGATCAAAAGAAAAATAGTAATCTCTCGAATTGCGAAGGAGATTTGTGGTGCAGGGATATTCGCGAAAAAATGGGAATTCACATACACTATTGAGATATGCAAAAGAATGGCATGTTGTGAAGGCTAGTACGGATTTTCAGAGGATGTGAGTGTAAAAAAGTCTTGTTTAGCTCTGTGAAATTGCAATGATTTTTGTGAGATCTGCAATATAGTTATCCTTGAGAAAATGTGAGTACTGTGAACTAGTGTCCTTCACGAAGCGGTTGGATAACATTCATGGATTTTTAGAGCATTGAAAATGTGGGAGCTTTGTGAAGGCAGAGTGATTTGAAAAAGAGTTTCAAATGGAATTTCCCAGGGTTTTAGAGGAAAAGTGGTATTCATCTGTCGATGAAATTAGGTCTTCAAAGGAGCATTTATCAATATTTGAGGATGCATTTGTTCATAAAAATGAATAGGCCATTAGGTCTATATACTGTGAGTGGATCCCTCCCATTTGTTTTGAGCAAAGGAAGATGAAAAAGGTTATCCATTCTATCGGTATTAGGCCAGTGAGAGGGAAATATGGAGTATACCATGGGAATCAAGTGATATGGCCATAAATTTTTTGAAGATTGTGAGCCTGGGCATAATAGTGATCTTGCCTGAACATTATTGGTAGGGAGATTTAGTGTATTTAGTACCTCAAGAAAATTTTCATTTTATTCTCCTTGGACGTAGCCCATTGATGGAGATCCAAGTAAAAATAACTGTGTATTCTTGTTTAAATTTCTGCATCACATTAAAAGGATCGTCATTCTCAGATAAATAAGGGATCAATAAGTTCAATAGTGACAAATAAGTGAAAACAACGCGACAGTTATAATATTGAGATCAAGATCATTTAGGGTAGAATGAATTTTGAAACAGAATATCCATACACTGATTCACCCCCCCTTAGGGTATTTTGGCCTCTCGTGGTCTGAATACATTAAAATGTAGAAATCATCATAAAATAAATTCTGAAAATGGTTTGAAACTATAGTAAAATTACACTAAAACATTCCTTCATCATCCAGAACAGGTCATTATATATAAGCAATGAGATAATCTAATATGTGCTAAATTGATACTCAAAAATTCTTCAAGATCCCACTCACCATGATGATTATAACTGGCCCAAAATAGAGATAGAAACGGAAATCTCACCTATTAATAGTTTATATGATCCTAGAATATGACTATAAAATTCATAGAAATAATTAATATGATCCTTCCATTTTCAATAAAAAAATTAACCACATTAAATTTTAGCCACAAATTTTAATACAACACTCCTTACATTATTTTAAATTCCATGACAGCACTCCTAATGATTTTCCAATAATCAAAACTCTATCCAAACCTTCAAAAAACATTCTCAATCCATTTTCAATAAGTTATGATATAATTGAATGTGATTCCACATTATCGAACAAAAGGAATAAAAGGGTATATGATACAAGAATCATACATCTAATTGATGATGGTCCAACATCCATGATGGTCAGAGTATACTACATATCATGAACCTTACTAGACCATCTTATCTTGTGTCCATAGTTAATCCAAAATACATATCCCACTACCTAGTACGTCCACACCTACATTGGGATACCATTTCCCCTTACTCGAACTAAACATTTAGTGGATCACCATCTACTAGTACGTTGTGTGGTAGTCGTGTCCTTCACACACGCTTGTACATGTTTGGATTAATGAACCTAAATTTATTATAGAAATATTTTTTATGTATTCTATGTCAATGTTATTGTATGATGAGTATTCAATGATACATTGATTTTTTTGTGTTGTTTCTTATATTGAATTATTCTTTTAAATTATGATTTATATAGGATTTTTTTATATTATGAGTTTCTTTAAAATATAATCATTTAATGTGTCATTTACAAATCTATTATTAACGTCCTATAAGAGTTACTGAGACAATAATAATAATGTTAATTGTTTAGACCGTTTGGATTTAAGATTTTATACTCTCAAAGAAAGATAATTTAATTAATACCATGATAACTATATATTTTTCAAGTTGAATATATTGTGAGAGCATGGGATGGGGTATTGTGTTTATGTTTGGATTACACATTATCATAGACTCTTTAAAAAAAATGCTTCCCCAATATGAAATCCAGGGGATCATTGTTATCCACTATTGAGGTGGGAACTAGGATTGAACACATAATTTCTATCTATAATACTGAACGAGGTATTCATAGTGATCCCAATATGAGGCATATGTGATCATTACAGATAAACTATGCTAAGTGGCATGGTCGAGTAATAACATTCCACGAGGTGGTGTGAGTGAGTAATGAGAGCCGACCAATTATTGAATGTGTCAACCAACTGGCACACTATGCATGATAATGAAGTGTGAATACAATTTATTAATCTATATGGGACTCATGAGATGAAAATTATTCATCTTCCATTAATGATTTTCTTAAAATTGGGACCATCATATCTATTGAATATGGGCTATTAGATTGACCTTGCGGTGTTGTCTTCACGCATTGGCCGGAGAACGAGTACTTTGTTTCATGTTATCTACATGTAGTGACATCTGGGATATCAATAATGAGATGTTTTCACCATTTTATTATTCTGGCGGTTTTATATGATTTATATAACATGTAAACTAATTTTCATTTTTAGATGAAGATACAATATTAAGAAAATAGATACAAATCTAAACTAGTTATATCTTGATAGTGACTCCAATCATAAAAAGAAGGGAATAAATTCTTTTCCATGATATATTGTACATATAGGTTTTGTATATTTATCTAATAACACTCATCATGATAACTATTTATTTATTATGAACGTTGAATAATCGAGTGATATTTTATGGAGAGAGATGATTGAAAAATAGATCTGTGGAAGATCAATTAATTTTTGAATCATGTTCTATGATTTAATGTAGAGTTTCTACCTTAATTGTCACATAATGTTGGTTTGAGTGTCATTAACTATATATTTTGAAAAATATTTAAGTGATGGAGATAAAACAATACATGACCATTCATGAAAAAATAGAACAAATGACTAGTTTATACTATCACGTAATGAAGATATACTGCAAGACTATGTATATATATAAAAAAATCATTTAAAGAATAATAATTGCATGAAACACATTCAAAATGAAGTGTTTGATAAAAAATGGAGTTGGGAAAAAATCAGTGAAATTGCAGAATAAAAATTCATGAAGGAATCATATTATTTTCAATTGAAAAATTATATAAACAAGATATATAGAACTGAAAAAGTTATCTATAATGAGATAAATTATCAATGCAGATTTTAAGGAACTGATTATAATCTCAAAAGAAATTCATATTTTTAAATCCAGAAATGATGATCTTGCTACACCGCTATCTGAAATAGTTTAGAGGAATCAAAGGTTACAATAATAGAATGCCTGTTGTCTTAATTCTAAGGCTCTGGAAAAATTGAAAGTAAAGGAGCAATGTTTCCTAGATGATACGATGACACGTGAATTGAAAGATGATATGTGAAGAGAGGATATTATAATGAGGGAACTTTATTACCAACATGAATCAAGGGATATAAATATTTTAATGTACAAAAAATAGATAGTATCAGTAACAAAATTAGGAGATAAATCCAATGCTAGAAGAAATACCTAAATGAAGGATGCCTAAAACTAACTATTTGATTATCCTTCAGTAATAGATGGTGAAATGAAAATAAAATATTCTATTTATAATGAGAAACAATTAAATATTCTCTCACCTCATAGACCATATAGATTGGGAAAAACTAGTATTGTATTTGATGAATCCTCTCCGATTCATGATAGGAAGAGACACATGAACAGTTCCAAAAATAGAAAAAGTCATGTAGTTTCTAAATATAGAAAAAATTAGTATTTCAAAAGAAGTATTGATATCATGTTCTATTTCTGTGGGATTCATTGTCATACTGAAAGCTTTTTTAGAGAATCAGGTATACATCTCATTCTGTGATGGAATTTTTTTTACTAAACCTAAGAATGAGAAGATGCATCAAGAAAAATATGATAGGAACACCTCTCAGAAGAATACATTAATTAGATGTTATTTCTATGGAAGAGTGGGACACACCATGAGTTTATACCATGATGTTTAGGAGCTCATTGTCAGAAAAATATCTCATGCTTCATAAACATCTCAGGATAAAAATAATGAAATGATGTATACCTTTAATGGAATATGTTTCATATGTTCTAATCATGGTAATTTGGTCAGACAGTGCACTAGGAAGAATTTGATGAATGAAAATGAACATTGAAGGATATTCTAGACTCTAGTGATGCATAATGATAAATCCTAATCTGGAAGACAACGTGGTAAACTGAAAAATAGGATTACTATTTCAGGGGAATCATAAAGAGGTAATCGTAATGTGTATCAATCACATTATCGTTCACACTCAAAAAACACTTGTGGAGAGAATGTTAACAAATAAATATGACTATGGGTTGATATACTCCAGTTGTGATTATGAAGAATGAATGTTCATTTGAGAAATCACCACTAGCACAAAGTAGTGTGGTAAATCAAATATATGATAAACTATAGATGAATAACGAATGCATCGAAAAATTCGCATGTCATGTTCCATGATGTGAATAAGAGGAATGTGGAAGATCCCTACAATCGTGGAAGAATTAAGGGAATATGAAAATCATAGAGATTCTTAACCAGAGAATGAATCGAGGTATGTGACATATTGGTGGATAATAAATGATAGAAATGTGTACATGTGCGATTAAACCCCAAATTGTGAGAAATGTGCAACATGAAGATTCTACATATTCGAAAAAATATCATCATTTTGGTAATGAATGAATAGTCATATGGCCAGAACTGTTGACGTTGGCCATGATGTTAGAGCAGGAAAATAAAGAGTGTGATGCTCTGAAAGAAAGAAATAAAAGGATGACGCATGAAGATCAACCACCATACTCATCTTAAGGATTCCAGAAGAACTCCTCTCCATATGTTTATAAATTCAATTTCCAAATGGTCAGGTGTTTCAGGTTCAAGGAGATATATGAACCTAGGGGATGTTTTATTAATGATGAAATATAGTGATGTGATGTGATCCATAATGTCAATTGATTCAGATTAGTTACCAAAGCTATTGAATGAATTTCAATGAATTTCATTAAAAGAGTCGTTATTATATTTCTAAATGAGACAGGTGGAATTAGTTGGTCACAAAAGACATAAATTTTGTTATTAACATTTTCTCTTGTTTCATACACAGAGTTTGACTCCATAGGCTTAGTGGATTAGTTGGTGTCTTGATTTAATGTTTCGCATGAAAATAAATGATGCAGGATAAGGAGAATGAATGTGGGTAAAAACATTAGTCCCAAAACTGGAATATTTTCACCATAATGGGGGAGATCACTATCTCCTAATCAGATGGAAGATCATAATAGGATATAAATGATGAACGTTTTGGCTATCCAACTTCAAGAAGATCGATTTGGGTATAATCAACAAAAATATTGTATTTCATGATTATATATTTTTCTCTAAAGATATGGTATCATGTAAAAAATTTTGAGATAGAAAGATGTTACGAGAGAATTTAAACAATGTTTCAACATGAGGTTGTAAATGCTAAAGAAAGTAGTGATATTACATTAATATAGATGGAATAGAATCATTATCAAAATAGTCAATAGTTTTTTATAGAAATAATGATAAGGTGAGAAACTCAGGGCAAGTAAATGTGTGATATGTTGATTCAGATGAGGTTAATGATGTCGAGTATGAGGAAGAACCTAAAGATTAAAACTGGGTTCAACCTATGAATGAATATCATGACCAAATTTAGAAGGATTGGAATGGAAATCCCAATGAAATGAATACTCTAATGGCCACCCAGAGAAGTTTTCTTGGATTGATAAAGGTAAGTCAGATAAAATCATAGTGTATAGGCAAATCATAGGATGATTATCACACATTACATAAACATGGCCGGATATTGTCTTTTACACATTCCATATAGCGATAAATATAAGCAATCCTAAGGATATCCACTTTCACGCAGTGAAAAGAATTCATCAGTTTATTAGAGGAACTATAGATTTTATTTTGATGTATAACGAAAAATATCAGCCAGAGTTATTGGGATATACAGATGCAGATTGGTCATGTTTATCAGATAACAAGAAATCAATTCCAGTGCTTATTTATATCATGAGGATTGTGTATTTATTTTCTACGAAATAATGAAGAATGTATTACATTGAGCACTGTAGAAGCTGAGTATATTGCATCAACTCAAGCAATCACATAGTTATTGTTTATGATGAAACAACAAGATGATATGGGCATTGAAGTGAAGCCTCCAATCGGAATCCAGTGTGATAACTCAAGTTCTATAAATCTCATCCAAAATATCATCCATCACATAATGAAAAATCACATTAATATAAAGTATTATTTTATCAAGGATAAGGTTGTGCCAGGAATCGTGAAGTTAGAGTACATGCCTACAGAACTACAGGTTGAAGAAATTCTGACTAATGTTATACCCTGGGATGCTTTTGAGGGGAATCAACTAGCTCTGGGAGTTCACTCAACATTCTGCTCTTGAAAAAGTTTCCATTTGGGACACCCCCTCCTAGTGGAATGGTTGTCTTTCCCTAATGAGACGATATGCGTTCTTTACTCTATTTTAGACAATAATGGATTTTAAATTTGGTTCATTTACAAATAGGGAGAATATTTCTTAAAGGGGGAGAAAATCTATTTTAAAAAGGGAAAAAATTTCTTACTCAAAGACACAGGGAGAAGCTGCCAAGTGGAGAAGCAGGATAGGGGGAGAGAAACTAGATAGAGCAAGTATGAGTTTTAAGTCTAACTATGATTTATGTGATCGATAAAATATTAAATATCATGACATTGAGGTTCCTGATGAAACCAGTTTATTGGCATTAGTATGGTATCAACAATTGATGTCAGAAATTAAGTGATTCATTGATGAACTTTTCATAATACTTTGTTTCTCATGTCGATCATTAGTTATGTGGGCTTAGAGTATTAGGTGAATGAATCATTGGACGTTATCTAAATTGAAAGAGGTGAATTATGGTAGATTATGGAAGGAGGATTATTGGGGTATTTAAGTGCAGAGAATTATTTTGAGAAGATTTGTCAATAAATCTAAAAGGGGAGATTATTGGGAAAAAAATTTCAAGGTAACATTTCATCATTTGTGTGCTGGTTTTGTTTGTTGAAAATGATGGTTTTCATGGTGATGTGTCAGGTTCCAGAGAATTAGTTGAAAATACATGTTGAAAAAGAACCATGAAAATAGAATGGATGAACTATAAGTGATAAAAAGGACAGATAAAAGGTGTTGTCATTTTCTAGTGTTATCAAAATTCACTGGGGTCCAAAATTTGATATTTTTTTTGCATTGTGAAATATTTATTTCCTTGAAGATCTCATCAAAACAAGGAAAAAAGAATTAATTTTGAAATATATTCATCATGATGTATGTTCCACAAAGACATGAAGGATGTTTATTGTGTCTTTTGTGAATATGACGATCTTCACGAATGGAATAGGTGAAGAGAATTGAGTGTTAGCGTTGCGGAACAAAGGAAGATGGAGCATCCCGGTCGTGAAAAGGAAGAATGTTCATTGTGGAGGCACAATGAAAGAAAGAGATTTGTGGAAGTGATGCAAATCAATTGAAAGAACACTCCACTATTACTAAGTTCTCTGCAATATGAAAATATTCATGTGGCTTTACAATATAGAGAGAATATTAGCCTAAATCGTAGAGATTTTTTATTTTAGCTGATGTGGTGCTGAATTTTCATGGAAGGTTCTCGAGTCTGTGGAATCACCTACAAATAGGCCTTCCCCCCATAGAGAAAAGTTGATTAAAAATAATACTTTATGCTCTCAAATTGTGAAGGATATTCACAGAGCAGGGAGCATCGTGAAAGAAATGGGAATATGCAGAGGCAGTTAAGAACTGCAAAAGGAAGGCACTCTACAAAGGCTAGTTTGGATTTTTGGAGTATTTTCACTTCACAAAGGCTTGTTTATCTTTGTAAAATTGCTAAAACGATTGTGATCTATGTGATATAGTGAGATTTGAATAATTTTGAGCACTGTGAATCAACGATCTACACGAATAGGTTGGATCATTGTAATGGCTTGTTTGAGAATTGAAAATGTTGGTGGATCCCTTCCATGTGTAGTTATCATATGAAGATGAAGAATGTTATCCTTTCAACTGATTGTGATCTAGACAGAGGGAAATTGGGAGTGACCCTTGGGAATGAAGTGAGATGACAGTAAAAATTGTGAAGGCAGTGACCCTTGGAATTGACGCGATCTAGAACAAATGTTATTGGCATTGAGATGTAGTGGAATTGGTACATTATCCAATTGTCATTGTATGCTCCAAGGACGTAGCCCAATGAGGGTGAACCTAGTAAAACTCCGTGTATTCTTGTTTTCATTCTTGCATCGCATTAAATGCATCATCATATTCATATAAATAAGAGATGAATAAGATCAATAGTGACACATAATTGAAAACAATGGGACCCTAATAATATTGTGGTCAAGATCATGGGAAGTGGGAAGAATTTTGAAATAGAATATCCATACACTGATTCATCCACCTCCATCAAGGTATATCAGAAAATTTTGGTCCTACACATTAGAATTTAGAAATCATAAGAATATAAATTCTGAAAATGGTCTGAAACTATAGGAAAAGTACACTAATACATTCCTCCATCTTCAATAACAATTAATTCTATATAAGCAATGAGATAATCCAAACTAAACTGAATTGGTATTAAAAAACATTCATAAATATTCCACACACCATGATGAGTATATGTGGACCCAACAAGAGATAGAAATGTAATAATCATATGATAATAGTTTATATGAGCCTAAAATATAACTATAAAATCCATAAAAAAATTAAAAATGTTCCTTCAATTTCCTATACAAAAATTATCCACAGTAAATTATATCCACTAGTATCATGATAACACTTCATGCACCATTTGATATTCTATGACAGCACTCCCAAGGATTTCCCAATGGTCAAAAAAATATCCAAACCATCCAAAACCATACCCAATCCATTTTCAATATATTAATATAGAATTGAATGGGATTCACCATTATCCAATAGAAGGAATGAATGGGTATACGATACAAGAATCATACATCTAATTAATGATGGTCCTACATACATGAAGGTTAGAGTATACTACATATCATGAATGTAACTTGACCCTCATTTATAGTATCAATTATGACCCCACAGTACATCTCCCACTACCTACTACGTTAACTCCTACGTTAGGATACCATTTCCTCTAAGCCGAAATGTAACGACCCAAAGTTTCATTAATGGAAATCCCTCTTGATCTAATTAATTGTCTCTTTATGTTTATATAAAATGTCAACTTCATTGGTTTTATGTTATGAATTTTGACCGTTTATAATATAGTCGTTGAATAGTGATCACATGATTAGTATAAATATAGGGTTTTACCAAATCCAAATTTACTCAGACAAAAGAAGTGAGGGCCTCATCTAGTAGAATTGCTCTGTATGAAGCCCATTTGCCAGAGCTCGGAAAAGAGGTGGCGTATTTGGGCTTCGCCCTTGACCAAGACCAAGATGATCTAGATCATGTCAATCTCGAACAGGACCATCTACGGGAGATGTGGAAGTTGATTGAAATTACCACTCGAGCAATGTTATCCAAGCCACCCCAAGAGTCTGTCACCATCGCACACCTTAACCTTAGGTCTTATGCAGCTGTTTTAATGGGTTATGTAACAAATCGATAGTACTATGTTCATGTAATTTATTTTTGAGTATAATAATGAATATAACATCTTATCTTTTTTTGATACATTGTAAGTAGTTTTTAAAGTAAAAATAGTGTTTTTAGTTATTATATAATTAAGAATTATATTTTATTTAATTAAGGTATTTTTGAATTAAATAATATTTTTATAAAATATTATTATTATTATTATTAAATTAATTTTTATTAAATTTAAATGATCCTATAATTATATTAATGCAATTAAAATTTTTATTAATGTTTGAAAGCCATTTATGTCAAAACCCGTGAATTTTCGATAAATGTCGGTTTTTATTTTAAAAGTGAAAATTAATATATTTATAAAATCATTTAGATAAAATAAATTTTATTTCTAGAATATGGACATCTAAATTATCCAACAATTAATTTTTCATTATTTTCTGAGACAGTCAAATTTTTGGGTAAAAATTAAATACCATTTAAATATATAATGTGTTTTATGACATCATAATGACCCAATATTGATGTAATTAAATAGTATAATATTTATGTTTGGCCAATATATGTTTTACCATTAAAATAATGTGATTTTGGGTTTGTTTGACTTACTTTTAAATGCATTAATGGACCCCTCAAGATTTATTCAACACCTTGACATTCTAAATTAATTTCCATGGGAGTGTGACTCACCTCCACATAATAAACCAAAATATTTTAAGAAGTTCGGAAATTGAAATTATAAAATATTTTTTTCCTCTTCCCTTTTTTAAAAAACATGTTCAAAAACCATGGGATGGTTTGTGGTTTGGATTAATTTAATGTAAGGGGACCCAAACCTAAATAATAAAGAATCTTTCTCACCTTTCCTATATAAACCCAACCAAGCTCCAAATTAATCCTCACTCTAAGCCTTTGGAGTTCGTCCTACATCTTCCCAACTCTCTGTATAATTCTCCCAAGGGGCCCCAAGCTCCCACGAAGCCTCTCACAAGACTCTCTCTAGCCTTTAGAAGCACACTTCCATGTATGGGATTTTTTCTTCCTTTCTCATTTGTGTCCAATTTTCATTAAGTTGTCTTTCCTTTTAATTTAAATTATGAATGTTGGGGTATGGTTTCTCACCTCCCTCATACTTCATTTTTTATGTTTTAATGATGGGATACCCCTTTGTCTCTCATTAAACGCCTCACATGTAGACTCGTTACTATGCCGAAATTCCAAAAGGATTTCTCTCTCCTCTTTTACATTCAAGTAATACTTATATATCATGAATATAAATTCCATTACAATTGTTGGGACATGTTTCTATGTAACCTCCTTACTTTACATTACATGTAAATATGATGAGGAACCCATTTATATCTCATCAACCATTTTTATGAATTCTTATGTCATGTCGTTACGCTGCTGAAATCACACCGATTTTCTAAGCCAATGTCATTGTATAGTGAACACCATGCCCATTTCTCCATCAAGGGTAATCACCTTTATACACATTTACATATTGATTATAAAGTTTCATGTATGAATTCCACATTCCTTTATCGTGGAATAAATTATTATGTTTTATGAATCCATGTTTTATGATCCATGTGGCACACTTATGCATGAAATGAAATGTTTAATATGGGTGTGCCCTTATAGAGCTCCAATGCATTGGGTAAAGTATAGTATAATGATACGTCATGTGTACTGAGTTTTGAATCATTATAATTTAAGTGCAACGAGGTTTTACCCGTGCTTCATGTGCAATGAGGGTTTACTCATTCTTCATGTGCAATGAACCTTGGCTCATGCTAATTCCATGTTAAATGTTGTTGCCACATTTCCATGTTATGATTATCATGATTTATCATGCCTTTATGTTCATGTTTCTCTTATGATCTATTGATATGCCTATTGTCTAACATGTATTGTACTCCCCATGTTATTCCATGTGTACTCCCTTACTGGGATTTATAGATCACCCTTTTCTTATGATGTCCTCAGGTTATCCCATGCATTGCTAAGTGCGAGGGAATGTAGTGGTCATGTAAAGGAAGTTTTCAAAAAAGTTGTTGTATTTAATGATTTATGTTTTAATGTAATGATCCTAAGCCTCAAAGACTCTAAACCTCTTGATCTTCTTTGTTGTATTAAGTGATGTTTTGTGTAATAAATCATGATTATGATTGTAATAAAAGCAGGGATTTCATAGTTGGTATCAGAGGATATGTTTAGTTATTTTTAGGATTAGGAAACCCAAGTAAATCCATAGATACAAGACTAAGTACAATAAAACGTCCCTATGTATTGGTGAGTATTGATTAAGTGTGTAATAAAGAAAATATATCCTTGTCTAGATACGAGAAGGTAGAGGCGGCTTTGGCACAAATGTATCCTAGGGGTAAAACCCGAAATCACCGCTTTGAGCAAGAAACGAATGGGGACCAGTGCAAGACAATGGGCCTTTCTGCACTCTTGGTCATGACACTCCAAAGGATATTCATTGGTAAATTCACAATCTCAGTATGGACCCTTATTAAGGGAATTAAATAAAATGCCCCTATGATTATATGTTATAAATTAGATCATGAAAAGCATAGAATGAAGCCTAAAGACTCATGAGTTAAGGAAAAAAGGTTATTTATGAGTCATAAACTTTTGTCTTTGGATTACCCTTTATGTGTTACCCCTAACTTTCATTTTATTCCAGCAAATGGCCAGTACTAGGAGAACTCGGGCTAATGACCGTTGTGAATATCAGTGTGACGATTGTACTAATGTGATGCCAAATCCAATGGGAGTGGGAATTGAAAACTTTTTCACGCTTCTCTCTCAGCTAACTCAAGTTTTGAAAATAAACATGGGTCAAGAGGAACATCCAAACCCCCCTAAGAAGGATCAAGTCACTATCGAGAGCTTCATGTGGCAAAGGCCTCCTACATTTAGTGGATCATCTGATCCCATGATCGATGAACAATGGATCAACTCCATTTAAAAGATCTTCTCCATCCTTCAATGTTCTAAACAAGAGAAGGTTCTCCTGGCTGATTATCGTATAGAGGGTGAAGCTGATCAATGGTGGACGTTGATCAAAAATACGAATCCTGAGGAGGAGATCGAGGCGTTGGAATGGAAGGATATTCGGAAGATGTTTTTTGATAAATATTTTCCGCGCACCCTCCATCTTAAGATGGAAAATGAATTCCTTTACCTCAAGCAAAAACATTAAGAATCTCTTGGAGCATACGAGGCAAGCCTCACAAGGCTTGCACGATACGCTTTCATCTTTGTCGTTACCCCTGAATGCAAGGTTGACCGCTTCATTGGTAGGAAGAAGCCTAGCTTGCAGAAATCATTAACAATCCGAGACTTTGACAGCTATGAGGAAATTGTCTGATGTTCCCTCAACGTCGAAATGGAGATCGGAGAATAACAGGGGTATCACGGGGATAAGAAGCGTAAGGTGGAAATTAATTCTAGTGGTCCGATGGATAAATCCAATGGTGCTAAGAAGATCCAGCACACCACGTGCCAAAAGTACGGGAAGAAGCACCCTGGAAATTACCTTAAGGGGATGAGGAAATGCTTCAGGTGTGGAAAAGAAGGGCACCTAGCTGTTAATTTTCGGCAAGAAAGACCCATGGCTGAGTCAAATGAGAGGAACGCACCGTTCGAACCTCAACGTGTTGTTCAATGCTACAAATGAAAAGAATCGGGTCATTTTGCAAATCAGTTCCATAATCCAATGGTTTTTGGAGGCGACCAACAACCTCCAAGGCAGCAAGGAAGAGCTTTTTCCATCACTTCTGCCGAAGTAAACCCCAAAAATGATGTGGTTATAGGTACGCTAGTTATTCATTCAATTATAGAGAACGTACATTTTGATTCAGGTTCTACGCATTATTTTATATCTCAAAAGTTTAGTAGAACAGTCCCAGCACCACCACAAATCATGGAAATGAAGATGTCAGTGAGTACAGCAAATGGGGAAATCATTGCATCCCACGAATATAAGTCCTCCCCTATTATAATCTGTGGATTGAATTTCCCATCGAACCTCATCATACTCCCTCTGGTGGAATTTTATGCAATTCTTGGAATGGATTGGCTTTCCTTATAGAGAGCCATCATAAATTGTCGGGAGAGGGAAATCACACTCCATATGGAGAATCGACCCCCGATTATTTACAAGTGTCAGGAGGAAGATGGATCTCCTTTATCTCAATCATCTCAAGCACGGATATTAATACCCTATGATAATGTGTATCTGGATCAAATGATTGAGTCTAAAGAAGAAACCATCCATGAAGAAATTCCTATTGTGAGGGAATTCGCTGAAGTGTTTCCCAAGGAACTGCCTGGTCTTCCTCATATAAGAGATGTTGAGTTATAGATTAAACTTATACCTGGTGTGCTACCAATATCCAAGACTCCATATAGAATGGTAGTTGGTGAGCTTGAAGTGCTGAAGAAACAACTACGAGAGAATCTGAATAAAGGGTTTATACATCCAAGTGCTTCACTATGGGGTGAACCAGTCCTCTTCGTCAAGAAGAAGGATGGGTCAATGCGGCTTTGCATCAATTATCGTGAAATTAAAAAAAATAACAATAAAGAACATGTATCCTCTCCCATGAATCGATTACATGTTTGATCTGCTGTGTGGAGCACAATACTTCTCCATGGTGGACTTGTGGTCGAGATATTATCATGTAAGGGTGAAGAATGATGATATCCCCAAGACTTCTTTTCGTACAAGATACGGGCACTATAAATTCATATTAATGCCTTTCGGTCTCACCAAGTCTCCAGAATTATTCATGGACATGATGAGTAGAGTCTTTATAGATTACCTTGAAAAATTTTTGGTAGTATTTATTGATGATATTATAATATACTCCAAAACCAAGGAGGATCATGAGGAGCTTTTAAAAACTGTACTAGAGACTTTGCGCAAGGATAAGCTCTATGAAAATTACAGAAAGTGTGAGTTTTGGTTGAAGGAGGTCTCATTATTGGGCCATATCATCACATGCAATGGGATATCTATGGACCCGTCCATAACATATGCAATTGAGGGATGGTCAAGGCCAACATCGGTAACAGATATTTGTAGCATCATGGGGTTAGTTGGATATTATCGACGATTTGTGAGAAATTTCTCATGATTATTAAAACCTGTTACCAAGCTAACTCTAATTGGAGTAAAGTATTCTTTGAGTGATGAATGCGAATAAAGCTTCAAGAAGTTGAAAAGGAGGCTTATAACTACGCTCGTGCTCACTTTACCCATAAGTGGGGAACATTTTGTTGTTTTCAGTGATGCTTAAAAGAAGGGCTTAGGATGTGTGCTGATGCAAAATGATAAAGTTATATCCTATGCCTCAAGGTAGTTGAAAATCCATGACAAAAACTATCCAACGCATGATCTGGAGTTGGAGGTTGTGATATTTGCCTTGAAAATCTAGCGTCATTATCCCTATGGAGAGAAATGTGAGATAAATATTGACCAGAAGAGGCTTAAATATATATTCACATAGAAAGAGCTTAATATGCACCAGAGAAGATGGATAGTGATCATCAAGGATTATGATTGTTCAATACATTACCACCCTAGGAATGCGAACATGTTGGAAAATGGCATTAGTAGAAAGAACCCATCAATTCTATCAATGATGAGAATTTAGAAGGATCCAATCTTCTTAGACTTGATGAAGATGGAAATCGGAATCTTAGAGAAGGGAACATCATCAATCCTTTCACAAATGGTTTCTCAACCATTTCTTTTGGAATGGTTATTGGATGCTCAAAAGGATGATGTGGGAGTTCAAGAAAAAGTGGAAGCTATCAAAAAAAGGAAATCCTCAGAGTTTAATATTAATGAAGAAAGAATTGTGCGGTTTCGGAAAAGATTATGTGTTCCATCAAGTCCGAAGCTGAAGAAGGATCTTTTGTATGATGCACATAGTTCGAATTTCCCTATTCACCCATGGAGCACAATGATGTATCGAGATCTCCGAAAAAACTTTTGGTGGGATAATATGAAGAAGGATATCGCTGAATATACATCAAAGTGCCTATTGTGTCAGCAAGTGAAGGCAGAGAGAAATAAGTCTAAAGTGATGATGCAACCATTTCCCATACCAGAATGGATATGAGAGAACATCACCATGGAAATTGTCATCGGACTTCCGAGGAAATCCAAAGGCAACAATGCAATCTGGGTTTTTGTGGATCGTCTTACAAAGACTGCACACTTCATTTCTATTCAGGAGGATTTCTCTTTGGATCAACTAGAACAGATATATATATCAGGGATGTGGTAAGGTTTCATGGAGAACCACTATCTATTGTGTCTAACTGAGATCAAAGATTAACCTCTATGTTTTGGAAGACTCATCAACATGCTCTGAATACTGAACTGAACTTCAGTACGGCCTATCATCCTCAAACTGATGGCCAATCCAAGCGGACTATACAAACACTTGAGGATATGTTGAGAGCATGATAAATGGACTTTAATGGAGGATGGGATCAACATCTTTCTCTGGTTGAGTTATCTTATAATAACAGTTTCCACTCGAGCATCCAAATGGCACCATATGAAGCCCTGTATGGGAAAAGGTGAAGAACACTGGCATATTGGGATGAAGTCGGTGAACGTAAGCTGCTTAGACCAGAAATGGTCGAAGAATTGATGGAGAAGGTGAAAACCATTTAGCATCATATCAAGGCAACCCAGAGTCGACATAAGAGTTATGCAGATAATCGTCGACGAGACCTTGAGTTTAATGTTGGAGACATGGTGTTTCTATGCATATATCCATGGAAGTAGGTCATGAGGATTGGAAGGAAAGGGAATTGAAGTCCAAGGTACATCAGCCCCTTTGAGATTCTTGATCGTGTCGGGGCTCTTGCCTATCGACTATCACTTCCACCTGCCATGTCCAAAGTACGTGATGTCTTTCATGTATCCCTCTTAAAGAAGTACATACTGGACCCTTCACATGTACACTCTTCTGAGGTGGTACAATTGGAAGATGATCTCTCTTATGAGGAGCAACCATTAAAGATCATAGATCGTAGAGAAAATGTTCTACGAAATAAGACAATGACCCTCGTCAAGTTGTTATGGAGAAACCAGAAGTTTGAAGAAGCAACTTGGGAATCGGAGGAAGTGATGAAGCTAATTTTCCCACATCTTTTTATTGTGGGAGACGGAAAGTTTCGAGGGCGAAATATCTTAAGGGGGGAATATTTTAACGACCCAAAGGTTCATTAATGGAAATCCCTCTTGATCTAATTAAATGTATCTTTATGTTTATATAAAATTTCAACTTCATTTGTTTTATGTTAAGAATTTTGACCATTGCTAATATAGTCGTTGAACAGTGATCACATGATTAGTATAAATATAGGGCTTTAACAAATCCAAATTTACTCAGACAAAAGAAGCAATGTCCTCGTCCAGTAGAATTGTTCCGTATGAAGCCCATTTGATGGAGCATGGAAAAGAGGTGGCGTCATTGGGCTGCGCCCTTGACCAATCCCAAGATGATCTTCATCATGTCAAGCTCGAACAGGACCATCTACGGGGGAAGTGGATGTTGATAGAAATTAAAACTCGAACGATGTTATCTGAGCCACCCCAAGAGTCTGTCACCATCGCCCACCATACCATTAGGTCATATGTAACTATTTTAAGCGGTTATGTATCAAATCTCTAGTACTATGTTCATGTATATTATTTTTGTGTATAATAATGAATATACCTTCTTATCTTTTGTTTGATTCATTGTAAATAGTTTTTAAAGTAGAAATAGTGTTTTAGTTATTATTTAATTAATAATTCTATTTTATTTAATTAAGGGATTTATGAATTAAATAATATTTTAATGAAATATTATTATTATTATTAAATTATTTTTTATTAAATATATATGATCCTATATTTATATGAATGCAATTAAAAATTTTATTAAAGTTTGAATGCCATTTCTGTCAAAACCCGTGAATTTTAGATAAATGTCGGTTTTATTTTAAAAGTTAAAATTAACATATTTAGAAAATTATTTAAATAAAATATATGTTATTTCTGGAATCAGGATGTCGAAATTATCCAACATTGAATTTTTCATAATTTTCTGAGATAGTCAAATTTTTTCGTAAAAATTTAATAACATTTAAATATATAATGTGTTTTATGACATCATAATGACCCAATTGTGATGTAATGAAATACTATAATCTTTATGTTTGGAAAATTTATGTTTTACCATTAAAATAATGTCATTTTGGGTTTGGCTGACCTACTTTTCAGAGCATTAATGGATCCGTCAAGATTTATTCAACACCATGCCTTTTTTAATTAATTTCCATGGGAGTGTGACTCACCTCTACATAAGAAACCCTAATATTTTATGAAGTACGGACTTTGGCCTTATAAAATATTGTTTTCCTCTTCCATTTTCCAAAAACCATGGGCAAAAAACATGGGATGGTTTGTGGTTTGGATTAATTTAATGTAAGGGGACCCAAACCTAAATAATAAAGAATTCCCTCAACTTTCCTATATAAACCCACCCAAGCTCTCACTTCCTCCTCACTCAATGAATTATAAGTTCGTCCATCCTCTGCCCAAATCTCTCTAGAATCTACCCAAGGTGCCCCAAGCTCTCAAGAAGCCTCTCACAAACCTCTCTCTAGCCTTTGGAAGCACACTTCCAAGTAAGGGTTTTTTTCTTCCTTTCTCATTTTTGTCCAATTTTCATTAAGATGTTTTTCCTTATAATTACAATTATGAAAGTTGGGGTATGGTTTCTAACCTCCCTAATACTTCCCACATTATTTTTTAATGAAGGGAGACCCCTTTCTCTCTCATTAAATGCCTCCCATGTACACCCGTTACTATGCCGAAATTTCAAAAGGAACTTCTCTCTCTTCTTTTACATTCAAGCAATACTTTTGTATCATGAACATAAATTCCATTAAAATTGTTGGGAAATGTATCTATGTAACCTCCTTACTGTCCATTACATGTAAATATCATGAGGAACCCCTTTCTCTTTCATCAACCATTTTTATGAATTCTTATTTCATGCAGTTACGCTGCCGAAATCGCACCAATTTCTTAAGCCATTGTCACTGTGTAGTGAACACCATGCCCATTTCTCCATCAAGGGTATTCACCTTTATGCACATTTAATTATTAATTATAAAGTTTCATGTATGAATTCCACATTCTTTTATCATGGAATAAATGATTATGTTTTATGAATCCATGTTTTATGATCCATGTGGCACACTTTTGCATGAAATGAAATGTTTATGAGGGGTGCACCCTTATAGCACTCCAATACATTGGGTAAAGTATATTATAGTGATACGTCATGTGAAATGAGTGTTGCCACATGCTAATTCAAGTTCAACTAGGGTTTACTCGTGCTTCATGTGCAATGAGGGTTTACTCATACTCCATGTGAAATTATCCTTGGCTCATGTTAATTCCATGTTAAGTGTTGTTGCCACATTTCCATGTTATGATTATCATGCTTTATAATGCCTTTATGTTCATGTTTCTATTATGCTCTATTTATATTCCTATTGTCTAAAATTTATTTTACTCCTCATGTTATTCCATGTGTACTCCCTTACTGGGCTTTATAGCTCACAGTTTTCTTATGCATGTCCTCAGGTTATCCCATGCAATGCTATGTACGAGAGAATGTAGTAGTAATAAAAAGGATGTTTTCAATAAAGATGTTGTATTTCATGTTTAAAGTTTTTATGTAATGATCCTAATCCCCAAGACACTAATCCACTTTATCTTCTTTTTTGTATCAAGTGATGTTTTATGTAATAAATCATGATTAAGAATATAATAAAAGAAGGGTTGTCATATGAAACGAACATGTAGTGGAACACCAAATACTAGTATGTTGATTGGTATTTGTATCCTTCACATACTCTTGTAAATGGAAGGATTAAAGAAAAAAATGCATTAAAGTAATAATTGTGAAGTATTTTATGCCAATGTTCTTTTATATTGAGAATTCAATGTTAAATTGATTTTTTCATGGTTTTTCTTTTATTGAATTATTCATTTTAATAATGATTTTGCAATGGATGCATTGATTTGAAGTCTATCATTGAAAAAGTCAACATTAAATGTGACTATAACAAATCTATTCATAAATTTCAATAAGTGTAACCAATTGAATAGTGAAAATGTGAATTGTTTAGACCCTTTGAATTGATGATTTGATATCTTCAATGAAATATATCTTAATTAATATCCTAAAAAATATGTATTTTTCAAGGTGAATATTTTAAGAGAGAATGGTATGGGTATGGTGTTTATGTTTGGATAAATATTTATGTTGGGCTATATTAAAAAATATGCTTTCCCAACAAGCAAGCAATGGGATCCATGTTATCCACTATTATTGTTGGAACTACGATCGACCGCATAATTATTAAATATAATAGAAGTCGATGTATTCTTATAGAACCCACAAAAAAGCGTAAGGGATCACTATAGAGCCACCATGATGAGTGTCAGTTTGGAGTAACAACATTCCATGAGGAGGTCTGCGTGAGTAGTGAGAGTTGACCTGTTACTAAGTTTGACAACCAATTGGAAAATTTTGTATGATTATAATGTGTTCATAAAATTTTTAATCAACACAGGAATCATGAATTGAACATGGTTCATCTTCCATTAATGATATGTTTAAAATTGGGACCATTATATCAATTGTATCTCGGCTACTGGATTGAATTAGCGGTATCGTCTACAACATTTTCCCGAGAAAGAGTAATTTTTTTTCATTTTATCTGTATATAGTGATATTTTGAAGAACAAAAATAATATTTATTTCACCATTTTATTATTTTGGATAATTTATAAAATTGATATTACATTTAAACTCATATTAATTTTTTAATGAAGCTACAATAATTAGACAATAGAAATGAAACTAAACTATTAATATTGTGATGACGACTCCCATCACCATGAGAAGAGCATAAATGATTTTCCATGGTTTTCAAGACATTGAGGTTGTGTATATTTTTTTCAAAATTCTCATCGTTATCAATATTTATTTATTATGAACGTTGAATATTTCATTTATATATTTTAGAGAGAGCTGATAGAAAAATATGCCAGTTGAAGATCTATTAATTTTTTAATCATTTCCCATAAATTATGGTAAAGTTTCTATCCTCGGGTTCACATAATGGTTGTTTGAGTGTCATGGATAATTTAATGAGGAAACTTCTTACACGATGGAGATAGAAATTTACCTGACCATTTATGAAAAACTCTAACATATGACTAGTTTATACTATTACTTGATGAAGATATACTGAATGACAAAGGAGATATACACAATAAGTCAAATAAATAAGAATAATGGTATATAACTCTTTCAAAAATAAATGTTTGATTAAAATTTGAGTTGAAAAAAATTATTGGAATTGAATGGTAAACATTCAAGAAGGAATATTATTATTTTCCACTAAAAATGAATATAAGAATGATATATAGAACTGAAAAAGTTTTCTATAAAAAAGAAACTCTAAAAGATGAATTTAAGGGAATGAATTTTAAATCATATGAAATTTAGAATTAGAATGTTAGAAATGTTAATCTTGCTACATAGTTATCTGAACTAGTTCAGAATAATCAAAAGGCAACAAAAAGATAATTCATGTTGTCCTAATTCTATTTCCCAAAAAACATGAGTGTAAAGAAGAAATGTCATATGGTTGATATGCTGACACGTGAATTAAAAGATGAAATGATTTGAGAGAAAATATTCAAGAGGGAACATGGTTCCCAAATTGAATAAAGGGATATAAATATTAAAATGTAGGAAAATAGGAAAGTATCATTAATGAAGGAAGTGGAGAAATCCAATGACAGAGGAAACCCTAAAATGAAGGTTGGTTGACCCTAACTATGTGATTATCCTTCATCATGATACAATGAAATGAAATGAAAATATTCTATTTCTAATGAGAAACTACAAAATACTTTCTTATCTCAAAGACCATATAGTTTGGGAAAATTTATTATTGGATTTAATGAATCCCCTCCCATTCATGATCAGAAGAGATAGACGAACTATTCCAGAAATAGAAAAATTAGTGTTCTTTCTAAATATAGACATAAAAATACTTCAATAGGATTTAATGATATCATGTGTGATTTTTGTAAGATTCATGGTCATACATAAAGCTTTTGTTTAGAAGATCAAGTATACATGTGAAGTTGTGAATATATAAATTTTACTAAAACTGAGAACGAGATGAAGCACCATGAAAATTTTGAAAGTAACACCTCTTAGAAGATAACAATCATTAGATGTTATTTCTATTGAAGAGTGGGACACACCTTGAGTATATGTTAGGAATCTAAGGAGATAAATGTTAGAAGTAAAACCCAAGCTGAATCCACACATTTGCATAGAAATAATTAAATGAGGTATGCTTTTAATGGAATATGTTTTATATGTTCTAGTCATTGGAATTTGGTAGGACTGTTCACCAAGAAGAAAGATAGGATAGTATAATAACCTAAAATATTATTCTCGACTCTAGTGATTCATAATGAGATATCCTACACTAGAAGACAAAGAGGTAAATTGAATATTATGTTTACTATTTTCTTTGAAATCATAAAGAGTTAAATGAAATGTGTATCAATCACCTTATCTGTCACACTCAAAACCACTATCATGGAGAGAATGTGAACATACCTAGAAGTCAATAGGGAGATCTACTGCAGTGGTGAGTAATAAGAATGAATATTCATTATAGGACTCACCATAAGCACAAAGCAGTGTGGTGACTAAAATATCTGATAATAGAATGACGAATAATGAATGCATTGAAAAATTTTCACGTCATGTTCCATGACATGAAGTGGAGGAAAGAATAAGTTCCCTAAAATGGTAGAAGAAGAAAGGGACGATTACTAGAGTATAGATTCTTACCCAAAGAAGGAATCATGGGATGTGTCTTATAAGTCGAACATCAAAGATAGAAATGTGTACAACTACGCTTAAACCTAAAATTGTGAGAAAGTCCAAGCCTACATAATCGACATATATGAAAAAGAATCATCTTGTCGGAAATGAATGTTTAGTCATATAGACAGAACAGTTGATGTTGGCCAAGAAGATGAAGCTGGAATGGAAAGTGTGTGATTCTCTATAAGAAATAATCAAATGGTTGACCCATCACAATAAACCACAATCCTCATCTTGAGGATTCCTAAGAACCCCTCTACCTATGTTTATTAATTATATTACATAATTTTCAGGTGTTTCAGTTTGAAGGCGAGATATGATCCAAGGGTAAGTGTCATGAATGATAAAATATAGAAATGTGATGTGATATAAAATGTCATATGATTCTGATCAGTTACTAGAGATAATGAATGAATATGAGATAATTTCATGAAAGGAGTCAATGTTATATGGCTCCATGAGACAGGTAGATGTAATTGGACACAATAGACAGTAATTGTGTTATTAACGTTATCAATTGTTTCCTACATAAATATTGACTCTATTTGCATGCCTCAACCATGGTAGTTGGGTGGTATGGGTTTGGGGGTGAGGGGTAGGTTGTGGGGTCATGTCCCTGGGCTTAAAATTTAATTTAATTTTTATCCTTGCATCGTGTGTTGCTTCCGTGGTTGTACCCAAATTTTTTTCCTCTATTTGAGTAGTGGGTTTTTGGTGGCTAATTGCAACTTTCCTCATGAGAATAAATGGAGCATGATAAGGAGAATGAATTCGGGTCAATACATTTTTCCCAACAACTAGAATAGTTTCACCACAAAAGGGTTATATCTCTATATCCAAATTAGATGGACGATCTCACTAGGATATAAAGGATGAGAGTTTTTGCTATCCAAAAACCAGAAGCTAGACTTTAGGAGAAGATGATAAATTATTTTATTTCATGATTTTCTATTTTTCTCTAACAATATGCTATCGACTATATATTTTCCAGATACCAAGATAAACGATATAATTTACACAATGTTTCAACAGGAGGCTAAAAAAGTTATTGAAAATAGTGATATCACTGTATTATATAATGAAGATAATCATTTACCAAATAGTGAACAATTTATTTATTGTAGAAATGAGAAGGTGAAAAACTTTGGGGAAGTAAATGATTAAAACGTCGACTCAGATAATGGTAATGATGATGAATATGAGCAAACAGTTGAAGATGAAAATTGGGTTCAGCGTATGAAAAAATAATATGAACAAATTGAGAAATATTTAAATGAGAATTACCAGGAAAAGAGGACTCCAATGGACACCTAGATTATGTTTTCATGGATTGATGAAGTAAATGAAGATAAAATCAATGAGTATATGAAAATTACGGGAATATTATCATACATTACAATAATAAGGCTGAGTGTTGACTTTTCCACATTCCATCCAGTGAGTTATCAATGAAATCCCAAGGAAATTCCCATTTGTGTAGTGAATGTAATACTTTAGTATATCAAAGGAACTGTATATTTTGGTTTGATGTATAAAGAAAAATATCATCGAGGGCTATTGGGATATATAGATTCAGATTGGGCCGGTTAAGAAGATAACATGAAATCAATTTCAGGAGGTGAATTCTATCATGGTGGATTGTGTATTTATTGTATAATAATGAATCAATAACTCATTTAATTGAGCACCCTAGGTGCTGAGTATAATGAATCCACTCAAGGAATCACATAGTTATTGTATGTGAAGTAGCAGCTTGAAGGTATGAGCATTTAAGTGATGTTTCTAATTTGAATGCAGTGTGGTAACTCTTGTTCTAAAATTCTCATCCAAAATCTTATCAATAACTCAAGGGAAAACGCACATTGAGAAATAGTATCATTTCATGAAGGAGAAGGTTGATAAGGGAATAATGGTTTTAGTGTACATGCCAAAAAAACTATATGTTGTAGATATTCTGTCAAATTCATTACCCAAGGATGATTTTGAGAGGCATCTACTAGATCTGGTAGTTCATTGGACTTCCCGCACTTGAAAAAAGTGTGTATTTGGGACACTCCCATCAATTGGTATGGTGTGTTTTTTTCTAATGTGATTATATGTGTTCTCTAATCATTTTCAGACCATAACGGAGTGACCAATGTGTCTGTTGACAAAGTGGGGGAAATAGTTCCTTAAGGGGGAGAAAATTTATTCAAAAAAGGAAGAAAATGTCTTAGTCAAAGACACAGGGAGAATTTGACAGGTGAAGAAGAAATATTGGTGGAGAGAAACAAGATAGGGTGAGCATCAGTTTTAAATATAAAAATTATTTAAGTGATCGATAAATGATTAGATATCATGATAGTGAGGTTTGTGATGAAATCAGTTTATTGGTATCAGTATGGTATCAAAAATTAGTGTTAGAAATGAAGTGATTAATTGATGAAATTTTCATAATACTCTTGTTTCCCATGCCGAGCGTTGATCAAGTGGACATGGAGTATGTGATGATTGAATCTTTTGTCATTATATGAAACGAAAAATGTGATTGATGATATATAATGAAATGAGGTTCAGTGAGGTATCAAAGTACATAGAATCATTTTGAAAAGAGTTTTCAACAAACCCAAAGGAGGATATTGATGGGAAAAAATAACTCAAGGTAACGTTGTAGCATATTTGGGTTGCTTGTGTTTGTTGAAAATGAGAGTTTTCATGGTGATCGGTCACGTTCCATTTTTTTAAAATCCCATGTTGAAAATGAATCGTGAAAATGGAATGGATGAACATGAGGTGGTGAAAAAGGACATATTTAAGGTTGCGTCATTTTCAAGTGTTTTAAAACATTTGTGGGGTACTAAATTTGGGATTTGGTGAGTATCGCGAAATTTGTTTTTCCTTGAAGATCACATCAAAATATGGACATGGAATGGATTTTATGAATATGGTCTTCATAATGAATGTTTCCCAAGGACATGACTGTTTTTATGTTTTTTTCATGATTTAAAAGATCTTCACAAATAAAAGAGATGAATAGAATTACAAGTCAGCATTGCGGTAGAAAGGAAGAATCAACATCACGGTGGAGAAAAGGAAGAAGGAGCATTGCGACAGTGCAAAGGAAGAAGGAAATTTGCGGTGGCTGTGAAAAGGAATTGATAGAATAATTTGCGATTACAATGTGCTTGGAAATCTGATAATTTTCATGATACTTCCTAAAATAATGTGAATTTCAGCAAAAATTTTAGAGCTTTTAGATTTGAGTAGACATGGGTTGACATTTCATAAATGGTTATCGAGTCGGTGGAATCGTCTATAAATATTAATTGACCCCACACGAGAAGAAGAGATGTCAAATTGAAAAAATTATTCTCTAAAATTGAGAAAGATATTCTTAGTGCAGGGATCATTATGTAAGAAAAATGAATTCACAGAGGCTGTTGAGATCTGCAAATGAAAGGCTCACCGTGAAGGCCGGTTTGGCTTTGTAGAGGGTGTGCAGGTCGCAAAGTACTATATATCGTTGTGAAATAAAAATTACCATTTTGAGATATGAGATCTAGTGAACTTTGAATTTTTTTGAGATTTGTGAAACAGTTATATTCCAGAAGTGGTTGGATCACTACAACGGCTTGTTGGAGAATTTCTAAAGTGGTAGCTTTGTGAAGTACGATTTCCTACCGAAAGAGTTTCAAAAAGAAATTTACTAGTGTTTTGGAGGAAAAGTGGTATTAATATGTTGATGAATGTTGGAGTATAACATAGAATCTATCAAAATTTGAGGATTCATATTTTCATGAAAATGAAGAGACCAACAGGTCTTCAAACTATGAGTGGATCCCATCCAACAATAGTGACAAATGGAAGTGAAAGAATGATATCTTTTCTACCGGTAGTGAGCAAGTGAGAGAGATATTAGGATTTACACTTAGAAAAGATGTGGTCAGAACCAAAAAACTGTGAAGTCAGTGAGCCTCGACATAGAAGTGATCATGATCTAACATTATTAGCAGTAAGATTTAATAGATTTGGTACATCGGAAAATTTTCATTTTATTCTCCGTGGACATAGCCTTATGAGGGTGAACCACTTAAGAATCTCTGTGTATTGTTGTTTTCAATATTACATCGCATAAAAATCATCATCATCTTCTTATAAATTAGGGTTGAATAAGATAAATAGTTACAAAAAATTTAAAACAAATTGACCCTTATAATATTGAGTTCAATATCCAGTTCGGTAGGATGAATTTTGAAATAGAATATCCATACCCTGATTCTCCTCCCCCCATGTGTAATTTAGGCCCATTCTGTCCCTATCAATGTTAAAGTAGAAATCGTAAGAAAATAAATCATAAAAATTGCTTGATATTATAGGAAGAGTACACTAATACATTCCTCCAACATCCATAACAAGTCATTTTATACAAGTGATGATATAATCCAATTTTCTCTGAAATGGTACTACATAACAATCATAAAGATCCCACTCACCATGATGATTATAATTGGCCCCAATAATAGATTGAAAAGTAAATCTCATCTAATAATTGATTATTTGAGCCTGGAATATGACTATAAATTCCATATAAATAATTAAATATGTTCCTTCCATTTCCAATAAAAACATTAACCACAGTTACATATAGCCACAAATTTCAATATAACACTCCTTGCATCATTTGATATTCTATGACTGCACTCTCAATGACGCTTCAATGGTCAAAACATTGTCCAAACCATCTAAAACCAGACCAAAACGTTTTTCAATATGTGATGACAGAAATGAATGTGATTCCACGTTATCAAACAGAAGGAACTAAAGGGTATACGATACAATAATCATAGTTTTAGTTGATAACAATCCTACATCCAATAAAGTTGTAGTATACAACTTATCATGAACCTAACTTTACCCTTTTCCGTAGTACAAATTATGACCCCACATTAAATCTCCCACAACGTAGTACATCCACTCTTACAGTGGAAATACATTTCCCCTTTCCTGAACTAAACAGGTAGTGGAACAACAACTACTAGTCTATTGAGTGGTAGTTGTGTCCTTCATAGACACTTGTACATGTCATGATTAATGAACAAAAATTGATTAAAGTAATAATATTGTTTTATTTGATGTCAATGTCAATGTATGTTAAAAACTCAATGTTACATTGATTTAAGCATGGTGTTTCTTTTATTGAATTATTCTTGTAAATTATTATTTAAAAAAGGTAGTTTTGATTTGATGAGTTTCATTTAAAAAAAATTAAATTTGATAATTAAAAAGTTATTATTAAATTCTAATAAGTGTTACCAAGTGATTCATGAGAATGTGAATTTTTTAGACCCTTTGAACTGAATATTTGATATCTTCATTGAAATATAATTTAATGAATAGCCTGAAAAATATATTTTTTTCAATATGTATATATTGGGAGAACATGGTATGGGTATGGTGTTCATATTTGGATTACACTTTATATTGAAAATCTATTTAAAACTATGATTTCACAACCAGAAAGCCATGCGATCCCAGATATCCACTATTGATGTGGGAACTATGATCAACCACGTCATTTCATTAGATCAGTGTCTGGTATGTAAACACTATTGGAATTAAAGTAAAATTTTTATTTGTTGGATGATTGTGTATATACAACTACTGGGATACCAATATCCTTAGGGAAGTGTATCATGACTATCCATCGTAGTTTCTAGATGATACATGGGTTACCACATTGTTATATGTGATTAATTTCCTGTAGAGGACTTATTACTCAGATCAACCCAAACACATTAAGGTAATTTTGACCCTCAGTGGGTGAGAAGCTTGTAAAAATATATTGGCTTCATATTGTTTTAGATTCTATCTTTATTTTGTTATAACTATGTTTTTTATATTTATGATCAACACTCCTTAACATGTGTGTATGTCCAAATTAAAGGAGGGGTAATAGTTGATATATGAATATTGGTTTAAATTGTGCACAATTATTTCTAAACCTTCTCAGAGTACCTGCATGACCCACTAGGCACTTCAATTTGAATAGGATTAATATTTAATCCTTATATTGGATCTACCATGTGTTCTAAAAAAATTATATCAGACATATAGGAAGTAAAAAATTTGAAATTGAATTAGTAAGAGAGTTACCTCATATGGAAAAATAAACTCCCATATCTATGAGTGACAACATTTCCTTTCTGAAGAAACCATGAAGAATATCTTAGATAATGATTCAGGAATGTTTATAAATAGATTCAATAAGAAAAGGGTACGCCTCAAATTGAATGAATTCATTTTGGCAGTCTATATGTAGTATCTAATAAATTAGTTTACAAAGACCCTTTTGATAAATTCGGTTTATGATTTATTGAATAATATATAATTGAATCACCCAATGATTTTATATTGAAATCAATGATTAATTGAAGAATGTTCCTACCTCGGTTTTTATTTTTTTATTTTTTTGTCACGGTAATTTTTTAAGAAAATACATAGCTTGAAAAGGAATTAGTGGATGTCGATGAAGAATTTTGAAAACAATATTGAATGACGTAAAATTTTATCACATTATATTGAATCCAAATAATAAACCACTTCACATTTCAATGAACATATAACATATGTTATATGAAAATTGTAAGGATGTCTGTGTGTGGAAGAATTATCTGAGAGGTCCATACATGGATGAATCACACCATTGAAAAGTCTCCAAAATATACATTTAATTTTAAGGATAAAACGTTTATGTAAATAAAAGACAGGGATGAGAATTTCAACCCAACTGATGAAACAAAATATTAGTGTGTATTCACTTTTAATGAAAGATCCAAATTTTTTAACATGAATAACAATGGGTTGTTTGTATGAAGGATGTGACTTAATGTGTTTAAATAGAACTGATCCAAGAATTAGAGAAACAATACATAACAACTATATATGATAAATATTCCCATATATATGTTATGATATATATAATTCCATAATTGAATAATTTTATACTGGATGAAAATAAAATTCATGATGTTCATGTTCATAAAATGAAGAGAAAATGTGAATAAAATTAGATTTTTTAGGATAAGTAATGTTTCCTCAACATGAAGTGTCTTGATGTGGATTTTATTTTCAAAAAATGTGACGAAATATGAATTAAATTTCTGATATAATGAATTTTAAGTTATGGTGAAATCACTTGAAGACTAGAAGAAATATCAAATTCCAAAATTTCTTGAGTTTGATGAAATTATCATAAATCTAGAGAACACCTAATATAAATCATCACAAGACATTGATATCAAGAAGTAATGTAGGATAATTTTATATAAGTGTATATCTTATGACATGAATCATTCAGGTAGAATGAATAGATTTCAATTATTTGAAGATAAATATATTGAAAAGTCATTGAAATATGAATCCCTTGTTCCATATGTTTTTATTTTTGCTAATATTATTTCATCATTTTGTACTGGTTAAAAAAGGAATTATCATAAATCATGTATGAAGAAGACTAATCATCAATACTCTATATCAACAAAGGAAACTATGATGAACAGTTTTAAATCTTGTTCACAATAAATATCTCATATGAAAAATCATATAATCAAAATGAAAAAAGATATTTATGCTATAAAATGATTATCATCGAAGAAAAAGTCATGATTTTTTGGCTTCTTCTTCTTCTAGTGTATGTTTGGTAATCATGCCATTAACTGTTGGAATATTTTTCAATACATTATTATTATAGAAGGACATTATTATGGCGGAGGAGATTTTATGTGATATGAAATGGTGCTAAATTGAATCAGTACTCACAGACAGAGAAGAATATTTATATAAAGAATTGATTTCAGTGTCTTAAAGACTTCTGTGATTGTTTAAAGTGATGTGGTCAATGTTATGTTCATTATTGTAATGTTCCAACTATGCTCAATGAATTTACTAATAGAAAAAATACACTACAAAAATTACAGTGGATAATTAAAAAAATAAGAAACTCATTCCAAGTGTTATTGGAATAATAAAATAGCTATTAAAACATTGAATCAAGTTTCACCGATGAATAATTATGACATAAATGTCACCACAATAATAAGTATATTCTAATGTGGGATATGAGACTATCTAATTGATATTTTTAAATAGGTTATATAAACATTATGAGAGGATTCATGCTAAATATGAAAATGGAATTAATCTATTAATTAGAATTGAATATATGCATGAAAATAATGATGGAAAATGTAAATTTAATGAGAGGATTTATAAAAGAAAATAATATATGATTGTTTATGATTTATATGGAAGGAGAATAATTCCACTGAATATTGATAATATTTTTGTTATAGTTTTATGGACAAATAGAAATAGTGAAGTAAAATGGAAAAGCACCATTTTCATCTTATTCTAAAATGATACATTGAATATGGAGTCTACACACATGAATATGAATAAGAACATTTCAAATGAATGTTTAAACACAGGGACAGAGCTACTAGAATTGAAATTGAAATTAGATCAGGAAGGGAAGAATTAATGTTCACTACCTTCTAATTTGAATAACACTATTCTATCATAGATGAATGATCAGAAAATTAATAAGACCTCAATATACATAATTGAAAAAATTATGAATGTCATAGAAAGAAATTGTTTTTTCATAAATCTAGAGAATAATTTAATCGATTTTCATGAATGAGAAATAAATATCATCGTTATTTATAATACAAAAAATCATTATAGAACGTCGTTATTACCATTTATGTTATGTTCATGCTTCATCAGGATATGGAGTTGATGGTAATGAATATATTTAGGTGGATTCCTAAGGATATGAATACTTTGAAATTTTTTTCATCATATAAGATACAATACATCATGGATTTACCAATATTAATTAGTGAAAATTATTAATTAGAAAACACATTATTTGGTTTTAAATTTATATGTACAGATCATTATTGAATTAATCCAATCATGATGTTAATATGAATAAAGTACATCCTTACAGGGAGAGGCATGATGAACAACTACTAGTGTTGAATATCTCAACTAGCACCACATGAATATTTTTAGTTCCTGTGAGGTATTTTATAATTATTTAAAAGTAATTAAATTAAATATTTTAAATAAAGGTGTATATCCAATCTTTTATTTATGAAAAAAAATTCTAAATCATAAGGGGAGAAAAATTTATTCCGATGAAAAAATGGATTCATAAATGGTATGTAAATTTTTGTAGGAGAATAGTTTATATATTTTTTTCAATATGAATACAATAGATTTGTTGAGAAAAATTTGACCAACCCTTCAAAGAAGGTTTTAGTGTTTGTATTACACTCTGAGAAATCTATTAATAGCTATTTTGTCTAAATTTATCACACATTTTTTCTACACTATGTTATCCCAAAGATATATAGAGTTGATTAATTAACAAATAATTACATTTTGAAATAATATTCATTCATAATCTCAAAAAGCGCAATTTGAGTTAATATTAAGTGGCATCTCATATTAAATTGGGAGATTAAAGGTAAGATGAATAAATGTTGAGTTAATTAAAGAATAAATGGAGTTCAATTCAATAAAAGACTTATATATTTTTTCTGTCATGGTATAGATGAAAACATTGAATTTGGCAGTTTATCATTATTAAAAATAATCGAAATGGAGATATTTATGAAAAATAATTTATTAAACTTATAATTATGTTTTATTTATTGTCAAAAAAATTATACTGAAAATAATATATTACAGTGATTTATTTATGGAATATTTTTCATTTAGTTATTATTGATAATTATGAAGATGAAAAGGTATTTTTTTACTATAACAAATTGAATATATATAGAAACATTAAATGTTACAGTTAAATAATAATTAATAATGTCCAATTTTTTCCCAATTATATTAGTACAATGCACATTGATAAAATAATTTCAATTGATTATTTGAGAATTTAAAAATAATATTAATATGTTTCTTAATACATCTTATAATAAAAAAAATATACACGATGTATTTTTTGGGAATAGATTTTTATGTGGAATGAACTTTAAGTTTGTATAACTCTCTATATTGGACTCTACTTAAAACGAGTCTCTTCCAACTAGAATGGAATGGGATCCAGGTGCACCACAACTCAAGTGGGTACAAGATCATCTATTTCCTTTTCATCCATCATAGTATCCAAGGGATGCATAGAGCACCAACATAGAAGTGAAAGGGGTGAATTTTCATCCATTGTATAGTGTAGAATGGTAGCAGAGTAGCATGACATGAGGTGGTGCCTGAAATTGATGGGAGTATATAGGTTACATGATTTTAAAATCATATGAAACGATTTGTATAATAAATTGTTAAATGTAAAAATTGGCAATCGATGAAGGACATTGGAGAATGACAATAGTCAAACTCTTTTAACAAAACATTTAAAAACATGGCATCTGGGTCTCTTATATCTAGAATATTATATCGGTCTTGTAATGTTGTCTTCAACCTTGTCCACCAAATGAGTTCTATTCACTGTGTATTCATATTATAGCAACATTGTGGATATCATGATAAATAATGTGTTCACAATTTTATTGAGCTGATGATTTTTATATTATCGATATAACATGAAACCTTATTTCAGTGTTTAAACCATGACCAAATCCAAGGAAATAATTATTGAAACTAACATAGTTTTATGGTTATTTTGATTCTCACCATCTTAAAAAGGGAAGAAATGGTTTTCTATGTCTTTTGATGCACAAAGTTAGTGTATAATTTTCATTAAATTCCCATAATTATAAAATTTTGTATATTATGAACAGTATATATTCAATTTTTTTAGTGCTTCTATAGAAAAAAGGGTAGTGGAATAGATATGAATTTTCAAAGTAGGTTCCATTATTTCATGATGAGTTTCAATCTTGATTATTTTGTGATGATTCATTGAGTTATGAAGACCATAACATGGTCAAATTTGATACAGGAAATTTAAATAAGTTCACATGATCATTCATATGATCATGAATATGTAAACCAAATATAATATTATAAAATAAGGAGATATACCATGACTATATATACATACACATTGAGTATTGTGATGAATAAGTACTACATGAATAGATTTACCGATGATAATGAGGTTTTATATTTTAATTATGAAAAAATAATTAGTGTCGTGTGATAAACATGAGTGAATGAATATTATTCTAATTCACTAAAAAATAATATGTAACTAGTTATCGTAAGGGAAAATTATTTGATTTGTGAGTAAAATAATGGATACATCATTTTAAGTAGCAATGTATCCCAATATATTCTTGAGTGAAGTGATACTGTGTGATACTATTGTGTAGTATTCTTGGGTAAAGGAGTAGCGAGCGAGATGTTGTTCGCGATATAATGTATTCCCATCAACATACACATAGGATACAAAAGGTTTGATGATAAAAAATTGTTGTTTTCTTATTTTTTCACATCCAAGAACAATTTCGGTTTGTTTAATGAATAAAATTGAGCATGTGTGCATGAATAAATGGCTTAATTATCAATTTATAACTACATGCATGAAGAACACAAGATGTTCATGTGTGTAATAATTTTTTTATCGGATGTAAAGAATTTTATAAAAGATAAGAAGAAGAAAAAATTTTATATGTTGAGAAATATTTAGTTATTCATTATAAAATTATATTGATCTAAAGTGAAAGTGATAACTTCTAATGATATTGAAGAGCACACTGACGTGACCTGTATATTTTTTTATATTCAATTGCAGTTGAAGACTTTGAGTTGAATTGAAAATGTGTAAAATTATTTTTCCGTGTTTCTCAAAAAAGGAAGTCAATTTGTGTTATAGTGGAATATTGAATATTAATTGACATTTATCATTGATAAAATTATTTTATTGTATACATTGGTGAAATTCCAGGGAAATTAACAAAAGCGGGATACCAGTATAAATTACACCATTTTCATAGAAGAATAATACTATGAATGGTTCATACCGACCCACTATGGTTTCATGTTGATTCATTACCAACACAATTTTAATTGGGGATTCATTCCTAGTGTATAAACTATGAATCAGATAATTCTAATCTTATTAAGGATGTAGTAAACAATATTGGGGGTGATCCTTGTAAAAATACTATTTTGTGGTAATTTTTATTATCTCTTTCATGTTGTTTAATTTTATTCACTTACATGGATGATCAATAACTCTAACAAGTGAAACAGTTTTAATTTGAATATGAGTGAATGTGAATAAATGAATATTGAAAAACATTAGGTATATTCATTCCACTCCCCCACCCCCCTCAGTGTACATACATGATCCACTATGGGCTTTACGGGTCCCCTACAATAGACCAACTATAAAATTTCCATAAAAAATCATCTTCCCAAGCTTACCAAAACCATGACACTTCAGTGTAAGGTACACACATTAAGGATAAATTTTTCCAAACATTCCATAATGATAGTGCTAGAACATAACAAAGTCATGATATTGATTAATAGTTCCATGTAAGCTATGTGTGTTGTTTACTTTCTGGAAAACTATCATAATTGTAGTTCTCTCCACCATAAGAGAGCTTAGTGTTTTCACTAATTAAATAACCTGACTAATTCTCCGGTTCTCTCTCTAATTACCTTCTTATGATGAGTTCATGAATAGTCACTTATGAAAATCAACTAAAGATAAAAAAATCAACTTCTGACGTACTAAAATAACAAAGGCCGTCAAATAAATGTCTCACCCTGAAGATATCATCAAAAAGTAATGATAGTTATTAGTGCATTAATTAGGTGAAATTTATAGGGTAGACCATCTTGTTCATTATATCAAATGTCAGGTGCACAATATCATGAGAATTATCACCCCTCAACATATATAGATTGATGTGAATAAATAATTTTGACTCAAATATCTTTTAAAAAACTCATCGTATGTCCCATAATGCTCTATAATGTCCCATAAATTCTTTGAATGTCCAAAAATCATGTATGAAGCAAGCTTCACCATCAGATATTTTGTTTTCTCGAGGTGATAGATGATTATCTTTAATAAATCAATCTATAGATCACATTATAGTTGGCCTCCCACCATAGTGACCTGGTTTGGATGATACCTTTGAAACTCTGTTTTATGACCATACATCAGAATACCATTCCTTGGATCACATAAAAATTAGAAAGATCTGATTTAGCGTAATATCCTTCTTATATTCATGAGATATGGAAAGCTCCTATACACCTGAATTTGGAGTGAGTTGATTTCCTCTCTACTAGAAATCAACTCAAACATTATGAGGATTCATTTTTTCTACAGGTAAAAGAGACTCTTAATAACATTGGATATCAACTAGCCCAACCTCAATAAATGGAAATAATAGAGAACTAGTATCTCATGGTAACACTAAACAGAAAATAAAAACGAATTAACATGAAATATCTATTATCTAATTTTTTTTAAATATAATATGTATCTTATTTCATAGTTCATACATAAAAATACATCAAATGATTTAAGTATGTACCTATCAGGAATCTTCCTTGTCATCATATATCACTATGTTCCTATCATCATTCATACATACACATTTAGTTTCATACCAAAAAAATGAGAATAAGTATCATGAAAAATTAACATCATGAAAAAATTGAATTACCCAAGATAAAATAACATCATACCATAAAAACAAAACATCATTAACAAAAATCGTATCACTGGGAAATCATATTTTTTCACTTACATGGGATATTTAAGCCCGTTCATAGGATCAATACAAATATATAACACATCCAAGTCTCCTTTCTACATTTCCCACATAGTAAATAAACAAAATACCCACCTCTTATGATACAACTTTGTAACATTTCGTAGTCTAAAACTCTCTAATATGGACAAATCAAATTTTTTACAGTACCACAACCCCTTATCTCCATATGACAGATGATTTTTTATACCACTAAAGGTGTAATGAATGTAGATGGGAGACTATACCCTATGATATGGTCTCACAATATTGATGAAATAAAAATAATAATAAAATCATAATAATAAAATTTTTGAAAAAAGTACATAAAAACAATCTAACAACAAAATATGAGAAAAAAATGTACTAAAAAATCTAAATATTTTGAGAATAATTCAATGAGAATTGGAATTTGTCTATGTTATCCTGAATGTAATAAAAATATACTACCTAGATGAAAAAAATTAATCAAAATACTCATGTCTCAAACTCCATTTCAGTCCCATCTCTAAGCTACAACACATATGTAAATCAAAAACCAATAAAAAGTGTCATTTCCATTATCTGAATCTACATCCATATAATCTTCTCAAGTACCAATTGATGACCATATTAGGGTGTCTGTAAAACTCGGTAGGTCCGCACCTTAATTTACTCACAAAACTATTCAGGTATAAATGTTCCAGAACTAAATAATAAAATGTGTCTATTAATTACAAATTAATATAATAAATCAATCAAATATATTGAAATTAATCCGAAATATCTCGGAACATGTAGTTAAACCATGTCAACCATTACCATATTCCATGTAATATTCAAATAATTAATCAAATCCATCAATATAAATTTATCAGCACACAAAAAAATCCTATATAAATGAATTACAATATAACTTGTAGAATCTCTCTATATAAGCATTTCATTATGAAATTGGTAAACATCTACTATATGAGGTTTAAAACCTTAATCATAACATAAGTAAATAAATAGGAATATAAAAAATATCATATCATAAACCAAAATGGTAAATTTTTCTAATTAAAATTTTTCATTCCAATATAGAATCATTGATTTTGGTATATATCTAATTCTAATTACATTATAGTTACACATCATTTTTATATCACGCTATTACATTCCATTTTAATTAACATTTAAGACATATCAAATTTTAATCAAAATCAATCATTCACATGATGTCCCATGGAATGATAAACATATATAAACCCACTAACAAATTCATTATTATTCAAGGGAAGGTTAAGAATATGGGAAACTAGAAGCCATGACTCAAAACTACCTGGTCCAAAGGGATCCATGGATTGGTTCAATCACATAATTACCATACCAACTGATCAATTAATTAAAATGATCATTATTTCATTGCAATCACACAATATCACAACTACTCAATCAATTAGAAATAAATCATATTGTTTTTTATACTCCACCAAACTTTTTCATCTTGTCAAATAACAATTCCAATAGGTAAAAACAACAGTCATGAAGGAAGATAATATCATAAGAAGATCCTAGGCTGCCAATGTCATCATCAGCACTTGATTCTAGAATGTTCAAGAGATTCCATCAATAAAATTGTGAACAATACAAGAGAGTGCAAATCCATTGAAATTAAACCCATTAGGGATCATACACATGATTAAGTTTTTTGGAAGCATTGGAAGGAATCCAAAATCACCTGAATTCACTTAAGTATTAAGAGTGTGAATTCTACACATAATTGTAAGTGAATTACATGTGAATTATGACTAATAAAATATTGATTTATATAAATACATGTTCTTTATCCATTGTAAAAAAGATTATTTATCAAATTATGAGTTATAATGAAGAACATTTCATCTCTGGATAATGTTACCCTACTCATTAAATAATTTATGTGTAACAGTTTCATTGCATGTATTCATATCATGTCATCAAACAATTGATCAAATCAACCTTGAAAACTTCTCACAACTTTTAATAGGTTCACGATTTCAAAATTTCATCTATAATCCTACAATCATATATTCTTTTTCGAATTATCTAACCACCTCCCATACCATCCATTCATCTGGAGAACCCTAAAAAATTCCTTTGAGAAATGAATACATGTACTAAATTATTTAAAACCAAAAATAAATACCCAATAATTAAGTCATTTTAACATTTAAAATATATCTGTTCATGAAAGATACTCTACCAAAAAAATGTATAGAAAAGATACCCCAAATGAAAAAGTCTCAATGGAAAAAATAAAATAAGGGATCACCTGGAAAAATAAACGATATTGAACATACATTTTGTGTGTAGTGATGATTTATTTATGATTTATGGATCTCATCCCATTAGTGACAGTCAAAAAAATTAACAATGGATATTGACCGGTTGGAAGTAGAAAAGTTATTAATATTGATAAATTTCTAGAAAATGAAATAGACATATTGGGAATAATATTTTGTACATAGGAATCAATTGTTATTGGATTTATATATAGTTAATTTTAATGACGACTGAGGAAAATAGTTTAATTTGAAAATAATAGAAAACTTGCCTTTTCACATATAGGTTCATGGTGGAATTTAACTCAAATATTATGACATATATATATTTCCATCAGATAGTAGGTCTTGTGTAAATACATTGATTTGTTTTGTAGTGTGGCTGATGACTATGGCCCCATGCACGAGAGGTGTAGGGACCCCAGTATGTCTTTAGGGTACAAAATTCTAATTTATTTTACTCCATATAGGGTAGGGTTACATAGGAATATTTAATTAAGTTTAAATAAAATTCTATTTATTGTTTTCATTAATAACATGGTTTTTTATACTACTTAACTAAAACATGATATTGACTAACATCAAGGATCCTTGAGATGATATTTTTCCCATATTTTGGGTATTTTAGGTAATTCCTGGGAGTGGATGCCTTCATTTATGGTTATCTAGTTAAGACTCTACGTATTATTTCAATAGATAACTGAAAATATAGAATAATACCAAAAGGGGGTAATATGGTACATAAATTCTAGGTGAATATTAGTTCCTAAAACCTCATATGTTCATGTCATGGCCCTTTATGGATGAGTTTGTCATAAGGATTATTTGAGATCCTCATATCCAAAATAGGATAATGATGATAGTTTTTTACCTTCATCGGTCTATATTATCTATACCTCCATTGGATATGGATGATAGGGGTGTTATATATCCTGTGATGGTATGGAAATTTGAGTGATACCTAATGAGATATCAGATTTTGATTTGTTTTACTATTAGGATAGGTTGTTCATGTTAGTGACCCTTATATGAGGATTGATTAGAATGGATTTTCCTGGAGAATTATATACCATTAGCTGCGAGTTGGATCTATATAGGATAAAATTTATTTTAAATGATGGAAACTAGCGAGTAATGATGGTTCGGGTTTATGGATATTTTTAGGCAATGATATTGGTTATATACTTGTTAGGAGACAAATGAAATGTTAGTGATTGTGTTTTCCAATTTTTTTTGGATGATCATTGGTTTCAATGATATAACAATAGGGTTATTTGGATTACAGACTCTCTGTGATAGGAAAGTAGGATTGGGTACTTTTCTTAGTTGACATGTAGTTTCATGGAAGACTCATATATTTCTTATATAAAATGTCATGTCACAAGTAGTCATGTAAATAATCATGGAACCTGTTCTGTTCCATATTTCCAAAAGGATATCCAAGTGTGAATTTGGAATAATGTGACTAAAGTCCCATGTAGCACTATCATATTTTCCTTTTGATAAAGGACTCACTGGTGAGTCAGTTGATGATGTACTTTCCTATTGTTTATTGAACTATTTTAATATTAAACTGTTGAGTGATTCTGAATGATCTATAGACCTATGGTATCAAATAAATGATGTTGAAATAGCTTATAGTTTAATTTATAATATTGAAAATGTTCATTAATTATAGAGGATACATCTTGAATAGATCATTTAGTGTGTGTTGGTTGGCCCATGTAATGACTTGGACACACATTATTGAAAGATTTGTGGTCAGGTGTTGGTTGAAGGGGACAATATCATTCTCAAATTTGAGCAAGTATTTGATTAGGAAATATATCCATATTGATAGAGTCATTTTATACACATAGATTATAGATGAGTATTATCTTTGTCTTGATATCTTATTGAGTACACTAATATATTATCGATTTTATGTCGAACATCCTAAATATCCATATAGGATTGAATGATGAACTATATGTGAGATTCTCGTGTGGACATGCATAAGGTAATACATAGAGTGGTAAGTACATAAATATACATTTTATGGTCGTGACCCTCCATAATAGTTTAAGACTAACATTTTTTGGGTAAAATATTCTTGGGATACAGGAATGAGTAATGTTACCAAGTGGCGATAATGATACTCCTTTGGTGTGGAGTGTGTGATAAATCATGGTCAAAAAATTTTCTTGGTGGAAGAGTTGTTAATGTTTTGAGACAGGTAATTGGATAAAAATTATAGAATATTATTTCAATTTATTAGGATGATAACATGATATATGTTGTACCACCATTCCTTCTTTGGGAAAATATGGTTTACTCTAGGGTGGTTGTAATGACTCTTGTTTTTTGGAAATATAAAATTTAGTAGATATTTTTATTTTTTATTTCTAAAGTTTAATGGTGTAAAATTTTAATATCACATATCATATGATGTTATATATTTTATTCATAAAACATTGTTGGTCCCATAGTCTAGTTTTTACCATATGATTTGGGTTTGGTGGAATTTTAAACCATTTGAGTTTTCATGGAAAATTTATCATTAATAACAGATTTATTAATTATCAAATTATCCAAATATGTTCATTTGGGAATATCCTTTAAATATAGTATAAAATTTATTATCTTTATCCAATATTGGATTTTAAATGAGTGTTTTTTCCCTTGAGAGGTATAAATTTGAGTTGGATGTTAGGGTCAGGAATTTGCCACATTCATATATTCATCTTCATTCTTCTTATTTCTTTTTAATCTTTTATATACCTTTTATCATATTTACACATGGATTATCCTTTATTAACCTTGTGGTATTCCTATTCCATGATTGATTATAGAGAAAGATATATAGATATATTAAGATGTAGATATGTAGGAATGCTTCTCTGTAGAGCTCTGGAGGAGCCAGATCATCATGCGGTAATTATAGACCACATAAATGGGATAATCCCCAATGAAATATTCCAAAATATAGGATTTGTGTTATATTTTTCCATATATCCCTATAGATTTAAATATTTATATTTTAAGACCCGATAATAGATTCGTAGAATCCCTTTAAGGCCAATATATAGACTTTTTGGTGACAGATTATGTGAGTTAACACATCAATGTGGAGAACATAGCCAAAACATATGTGGCTCAAAAACCTTGTATATTCCCTTGTCATGGAAAAATAAATTCTCATACCTTTTGTGGTATATGGGAAGGTACATCATGTTGGGTATGCTCCATCTAAATGGAATAAATATCATCTACACTGGATTCACATGCCTTTTTGTTTGAAATATATACCCATGTGTTTCTTTGAGGGTACATGTCGTGTACTCAGGTAGCCATGCTATGTAATCCTCCTTCTCTATCCATTTTATGATTTTTAGTACCATACACAATATATTTTGAACTTAAAAAATATTATTCCATTTTGAGATTCATTCCATGTCTATAGCAATAAAAAAACCATTGGGATATTTGAGGAGTAAAAGGATGTATTCTTGAGGTTTTATATTTGTGATGTTATTCCTGCAGCAATATTTTCTTGCATCTCTTGAGATTGAGATACTTAATTAAATGTGGGCCTTGAGTAGTCAATATAGGTTATTATTCAAGGAAATTACTTTTAGTCAATGATTTTATCTTATTTTCTGAACTATTGGATCTAATGTATGATTCCTCGCCCTTACTAGTGATTCTGAGGGACCCATGTAGGATGAATTTGATTACATGATGACTAAGGAAATCCCATACAGGATCCCTTAATTATTTAAATCTTCCCAAGGATCCCATGTAGGACTCCACTTCCTATATATATTGTTCGTAAGATCCCAAATATTATTTTTTTTTCTTATGTTTCGACCTAAATGATCACATATGGGATAATTGATTTGCATAATCTTTATGAGGATAGAATGTATGATGCCACATATAGGATAATGTTTACTATGATCCCAAGAGGGATTAACATTATTTTGTATATAATTTTGGGTTCCATATACGAATACCTCTCTAGGGTTTAGACTTGAGTGGCCTAATGGGAAGCCCATTATTTGAAAAACCCTGAGATAATATTGTTGTTTTAGGGTAGAGATGGATGTAGGTTTCAACTAAAAATCCATACAAAACATATAAGGAATTGAGGTTATGTAAGAATTGGTGGTTCTAGGAATTTTTATACCCACACTTTATTATTTATGAATTCACTTGATTACTATTAACTTAGTGATTATTTTTAGATTAAATTATTTGTTTGTGGCTAATGATCTTAACCTAATGTGATATGTGACAATGATACCACATTATATATCTAGGGGGTTCATATTATTTTCATATTTATGTCCTACTATTTTATTGAAATTTATAGATGTTAATCCTCTGTTCTGACTTATAAAAATTATTATTGATGTTACATAAGATTTATAGATATACTTCCTCATTTTTGACAGTTTACCCTCCATGACTTACAATTACATTTTCGGGATACCATAGGCTACTTTCTGGGATCCATATTTTGAAACTTACATGTTCGGATGTTGGAAATGGTTCTCCACATCCATCATTGTGATGGTTGGACATGATGATATACACCCTTTTTGGATATACTCCATGATAATTAATATATCTTAAGTGATTCTTAGGATACCCCCTTAGATTTGGGGATTACCTATTACTAAAGTCAATTTAACTAACAATGATTGGTATATTGATCAATTTTATTTTGAATGAGTACTAAGAATTTAATTGGATCGGAGATGAATTCCTTTTATAGAATAGTAAATGGTCATCGGGTTAGGGATTATCTAAGCCACAAATGTCTTGAAATAAAATTGAACATGAACTAAGGATCAATATATCTGCTCTATTTATACAGATTGACTAGTCTAGAATCCAGTTACAATACATTTTATACGATGTTCATTATTAGCTCGAATCCTTAATGATATTTTTTTGATCCAATTGTGAGTAATCCCTATGGAAGGGAAGGTTCCCCCTGTGGAAATAAAACATTACTAGAGAAAATTATACAATTGTAAGAATAATGTTTTTTATATTTGGATTACATACCCATGGATATGAAAAAATATACACATTTTGAGTGGCATAACATCAAACATAATTTCCTTTTTATAGTATTCCAAATTAAATGGGATGACAGACCCAAGTATCAGATGTTGTTTCTTTAGGATAATTTTCAACATAATATTATAAGTATATATATATATATATGATGACAAATTTTGTTGTTGATCAGGATCCCAGACATAGGGATTGACTTTGATTTGTCTATATTTATTTTATTTATCATTTATAGCTCTATCATGGCTAGGATATGTATATTTCCTGAGCATGTACATATAATAAAATATTTATAGGTTTATCATTGGGGTTTTATAATGAGATTATTTTTCACTTCTATATAAGAATCTTGTTATTAATACTGAACTTTTTTATATATTTCATTTTGATCACATATTGCATGATAGATAAGGTCGAGGCCCACAGTTACATGTTTGAGAAGATTCACTCATGTGGATAATTTTGATCAGGCTAGAACATCTCAGTAATGTATTAATGACTAGTTATATGCTCTTTCACAATATTATTTTTATATACTTGTACATTTATTTCATTTTCATCTATGTACTTCTTCATTCTTGTTCCTCCTAGGCAATGACAAGTGTTGTAGTAATGTGATGTTTTTTTAGATTATATGGAAATTTATTTATTATTACAATATAAATCTATTTCACCTTATTTAGTTATTCTAAAATTTATTTATTTACTAAAATAGATGATATCTATATATTCATAATATTTTTTTTACTCTAACATGAGGTCATAGTCTCTCCACAGACACACTGTACCCCTGATGTAAGTTTGTAACCTATGTAAAATAAAGAGGCAGGCATAAGGCCTTGTAGAGAACAAGATTGGAGTATATGTTTAGTGTAATATGTGTTTAAAATGTTCCATTTTAATGGATCATTACACTATTATCTATCTGGTAAAGAATAATGGATTTGTATTGAGGCGGGTTACATGATTTTTATCATATTAGAAATTTGAAAGAGAATCCAAGATAGTAAATGGATTGAGAACATTAAATATGATCAATTTAGTAGGGTACCTATTTTATTGAAATAAATTCACAAGTTGAATGAGATGTTTATTTTTATAAAGTAGAGAAATTGATTTTTTTTGGATTATTTGAGGCTATAGTTTTAAAAAATATTGTTTCACTTAGCATCTAAATCTGTTCGTCACTAATTTTCCAACCACTATGTAGAATATTTACATAGTGATTCAATAAAACAGGTATATGTTGTTACTTATTATGGTGTTATATATTTGAATATATTTTATGGAGTTATTTTTAAAATTAGTGATTTTATTAGAGAAATCATTCTACCTCATTTTGAGTTGCGTTTGTTATTTTTTGAATTTAGGATTTATATAAAAGTACTAGATTCATGAAAATTTATTCCCATCATTCCAAAAGATTCAAATGATTTTTTTAGAATGTGTAATGATTTTAAATTCAATGGAATAATTTCTCAAGTACATAAGATTTCACAATAGACATTTATGTTTTGTGATGTCTTTTATGATTGGGGAAGTTCTTTATGTTCACATTTATTAAATAATTTATAAATGCATTAATAAGATTTATGGTACACTATGTTTATAATTAGAATAAAATTTTTCCTAATAGGTTTGATGATTTAAGACTGTTATCCGAATATGTTGAGAAAAATCTATTTCATAGATTTGTATTCCATTTTATTCTAATTTTCCAATGATCACATTTTCATAATTGTGATATTGAAAACATGTTGAAAATATATGGGGTTAGTTAGAATGTTTCTACACCTTAAAATCTCAAAATAATATTATGGATAATGTGTCGAATATAATTATTAAGAATATAATTCAGAAAAAACATTTAACTCGAATAAGAATTATTGGAGTGTAATATATGAGGATGCATTGTGGGTTTAGCAAACTACTTATAATACTCCAATATATATGTATCCATATATTATTAATTTTTTGATGAATAATTATTTTTCACCGAATTTATAGCATAATAAATTTTTTGATCTTTGATAATGTAGGTTTAATCTATTATATTTTATAAGTGAGAGGGTAATTTGATTGTAATAGATAGAGGTGATATGAAATAATCATTTTTTAATTGAAATGATTTTTAAATAGAAATTTTGTGTATAAAAATATGATCTTATACAAAAAAAAATCCATATTGGAGATATGGTAATTCTATCCAACTCTCGTTAATAATGTTTCATGTGAAATTTTCATTACTAGTGGTAAGGTTCGTATATTGTGACTCATTCCATTTTGGTGTTGTAGGTTTTGAATATCCTTTTAAATATGAGCAGTTAACAATAAATAGACATATGCTTATTCTGTTTTCAGAGTCAATCAAGAACCCCCCATAAGAGGAAATCCTTATTTAAAAATAAAAATTCAAATTTTTTTATAGGAAGTTACTTCCTAGATTAGTTTTTAGTTCTGGATATGTGTGGGGAATGGTTATGGCATTTTGTAGTGTTTGGTTTTTATTTTTGTTTATTTTTTTCAAATAAAATAAATTAAGTCTACTAATTCTATTTTTTACCATGGGGAAATCCCATGGGGACAATCTCCCATTCATAAACTAATTTATTTAAGACCTTTTTCGTCTTCATTGATATGAATTTGATTCAGATATATTGATAAGGTGATGTGGTCATGACGTATGACTGATGACTTTATTGCATGAAACAAAATAATTTTCAGCTACATGGAAATGATTAAAGGTGTTTTCAAGGAACAATATTGGAGAAAAATATCTTATATTTACCTATAATTATTTTATTTCAGTATATTTGAATTATACACTATTAATAGTTCTTCTTGAAGTTTCCATGACATAAAAATAATGTTTTCCATATCTATTCCATGATAGGTTGCATATACTACCCTTCAATTTAATGGTTGATAATCTTTCTTCTAGGGTGTATTTTGTTTAATTTATGTATTTTCATTCATTAATATAAATTGTTTATCCTTCTAGTTGTTGATTTCATATCATTGATGTTTGTTTCTTTCAGAATTCATATGAATGATTTAATTTAGGATAAAAATATTAATCACTATATTCGATTATTATTTCTATGTGATCTATATCAGATATGTTTTTGATACATCTTTTTTATGAATATTTATTTAATGCAGTTCCCTATAACGACATATTGTGTTAATTTTTGAGTGATATTTTAGTGAAAAAATATTTTACGAGCAATATTGATTCCCTTAAAATTTGATATTTATGTGCATCCTTTTGAACAAAATATTTGTTCCAACTCATTTATAAATATATTTCTAAAATGTTTTCACACGTTGAGATTGAGTATTGGGGACAATGATGGGATATATTTTAAGGGAGAGTTTTATTGAGACACAATTTTTTATTGTTTACCAATCAAAATATTATAAAAATTTTCAATAATATTTTTTTCAATGGTATCTAAGGAATTTTTAGTGGCTCAATTTTTTTCATAAATTTTGATTTCTATTTTTGTTACCATGAGGAAATGTATTTTAATAAATAATGTGTTTAATTGAGTAAAAAACCTCTCATTACCTTATAGCATTGCTAAAATTTTAAAATTTGGGAAAACATTATAATATTATCATTGAGTTTAAAAAAAATATAAACTTAAATTTATACATTTGAATATGTGAATTTTAATAGGGTAAGAAAGAAAAAAACATAATATAGGTTGAAAATTTATTCTTTATTCATTTTTATTGTCATCTGTCAACAACATGATGAGTAAAATATGTTATCATAATATTTATTTTATTAAAAATTATCCAATATAATGTCTAATTATGTTAAGATATAAACAAATTTGTCTATGATATCCTAAAGGTAAAGATATATTTTATTTTGGGTTAATTTAAATAAATAACTTATAAACCCAATCATCATTTTTAAATAGTTACCAATATTGAAAAAAAGAATATTTTATAATTGGGAACTAACTTATTTTATGTCCAAATAACTGATGGGTGGAATTAATTTTTTATTATCATTTTTAAATTTCAAGATAATTTTTTAGGTTTGGGATCAATTTTTGTCCACATGTATTTTCTAGGTCATTAATTAAGAATAAAAAATGTGTTAGTGTTGGATATTCAATTTGGACCATAAATAATATCTTTTATATAGAAAATTTATAGTTTATTCATGATATTTATTTCAAAATATTCATTTCAGTTTTTATTTATCTTATAGTGTTTTTTAGAATGAAATAAATAATTAATATTTTTATTTTTAAATATATTCTTTTATGTTTGGTTTATAAATTATTTCGACATTTCTTCTTTTATTTTTGTTTATATTTTTCATTGAAAAATTCATTTTAGTTGTTTTGAATTGTTTGATTCATTATCATAATTTTGTAATTAATTAAATATTATTTTAAATAATCAATTAATAAAAATGGGTTTTATTTAATATTTAATCTTTTGTTTTTAATATTAGATTATTCTGGAATAGTATACTATAACCATTAATCTATATCTATAATATTTTAATATGTAATAAATATAATTTAAAATTTATATTTATACTTGAATTATAACATTCAATTTTTTTTAATTAATAAAATTCAAATTTGAATAATTAATTTTTATTTGATTTTTAAATTCTTTTACTATTATTTAATTATACAATTTCGTTTTGTCATTAATTTATGTTTTTAATATATTGTTAACTATCAATTTTTATTCAATTAATTATTTATTTAGAAATGGTAATATAAATTATTTCACAAGTGGTTGATCTATAGTGGAATGATTTTTAGCAAAGACAATCAACCATTAAATTATATAGTGGTATGGTCTGTTGAATTGGACTACAAGATGATTTTAATATAGTGTGGAAAAATTTTCATCACCCACATGTTAAAAAATAGTGACCCTATGTGTTTACTAGAAGACACACATAGACATGATATTTTGAAAAGGAAAATCTTTTAACCACACACCTTGTGTAATCAACCACATTCCTTGCGTTGCAGATTGAAAACATTAAAAACATATAACAAATATTTGGAATAAATTTTTATTTATATATAAAGGAATTACCATTTATGCAACTTCTTCCAAGACAAATAACCCCTTATTTATACTTCATATTCCCCAAGGGTAATAATTTTTCCATGTTAGTGGATGAATGAATGTAAAACATCCCACATGTAACAAATATGGGAAGAAACATTCAGACAACTACATTATTGGGATTATAAACTATTAAAAGGGTAGAAGATATAGGAATATAGTTCAGATTATTCATGTTGTGCTAAAGACTAAACATCTCAAAAATAATAACAATGTGAAGATATTGTAGGAATATATTAATTTTCAATGCTTCATGTATTGAAAACAGGGGAACTTTTATAGTTAACATCTAAATCAGATGATAATTATGGTAAACCATCATCAACAATATTATTGTCCAATAGAGAATGGGTTGTAATTTTTCTATCACGACTGCTGAAGTAGAGGGTAAAAATATCTTGAATGTAAATGAGGAGAGAGAAATTCCTTACAGAATTTTGGAATGGTAACAGGTGTACATGGGAGGCATTAATGCGAGAGAAGATGTGTCTCTCAACAATAGAAAATAAAGAGGGCATTATTAGGGAGGTTCAAAATCATACCCCAACATTTATAATTGATAATAAATGGGTATAAAATTTTTATTAAACTTGGATAAAATGATAAAATAAGGAATGCCTTACTAGTAAGTGTGATCCCAAAGGCATGGGAGGGGTATGAGAGAGGCTTATTTTGAGTTTGGGGGACCTTGGAAGGATTTTAGACAGAGGAGGGAATGGGTTGGTTGAACTCCAAAGGCATTGAATGAAGAGGAAGTGGGAGTTGGGGTGGGTTTATGTAGAAAAGGAGAGGAAATTATTTATTATTTAGCTTTGGGACACCACACATTAAACTAATAAAAACCACAAAACAACCCATGGTTTTTGAAAAAGGGGTGAAGAAAACAATATTTATATTTCAAATTTTTAAATTTGTTAAAATAAAAGTGTTGCATAACTGGAGGTGAGTCACACTCCCAAGGAAATCAATTTAAAAAGAAAAAATGTTTTATAAGTCATTGAGGGTCCACTAAGGCTTTATAAAATAAATCAAACAGACCTAAAATCACATTATTCTAATGGTAAAAAATATATTGGCAGAACCTTCTATTATATTATTCAATCACTATTGGGTCATTATGATGGCATAAAACACATTATATATTTACACGGTTTATAATTTTTACCCAAAAATTCGAATGTCATAGAAAATTATGGAAAATTGACTATTGGCTAATTTCGATGTCATAATTTCAAAAATAATATTAATTTTATCCTAAAAATATTCTAAATATGTGAATTTTCACTTTTAAAATAAAAAATGTTATTTTTAAAAAATTCATGGGTTTTGAGAAAAACATATTTCAAACCATATTAAAAATTACAATTGTATTAATAAAAATTATTCTCTAATTTATAAAAAATAAAATTTACATTAATAATAATAATATTTTATTAAAATATTATTTAATTCAAAAATCAATTAATATATCAAAAATTATTTCTTAGTTGGATATTAATTAAAAATACTATTTGTGATATAAAAACTATTAGCAGACTAAAAATAATAAAATGAATGTATAATAATTATTATATTAAAATAAATTTTTACATAATCATAGTGTTATGTTCTTATTACATAACACCTTTTATAACTCGCATAAGACTAATGGGTATGTTTTGTGATGGTGGAAGACTCTTGGGGTGGCTCAGATAACATCGTTCCAGTGGTAATCTCTGCCAAATTCCACTTCTCCTATAGGTGGTTTTGTTGATGCTTAACATGTTTAAGCTCGACTTGGGATTTTTCAAGAGAAAATCTCAATGGTGCCTCCTCCTTTCCTAGCTCCTACAAATGGGATTTATACGAGGCAAGCCTACTGGATGTGGCAATCACTTCCATTGCCTCCGTAAATTGGATTATTTAAATCCCTATATATATAATAATTATGTGATCACTATTAAACGACTATATTACAAATGGCCACAATTCATAATATATTTATAAAATCCAATAACATAAAACCAGGGAATTACCTATGTTTTATAACCATCATACACAATAATACATTTAATATGATCAAGGTGAATTTTCATTAATAAATGTTTGGGTCGTTAAAATCTTCCCCACATTAAGAAATTTCTCCCACATAATTATTTTTTCCCACACTAAAATAGATGTGGGTAACTCACCTTCATCACGTCCTCTGATTCCCACATACCCTCTTCAAACTTCTTGTTTCTCCACAACACATTAACTAGGGGAATTTTCTTATTTAGTAAAACTTTTTCTCTACGATCTATGATTTTCACTGGTTTCTCCTCATATAAAAGTCCATCCTCTAAATATACTACCTCTGAAGATAGTACATATGAAGGGTCTGGAAAGTATTTCCTTATTAAGGATTCCTGAACGACATCATTTACAATGGCCACATTAGATGGAAGTTATAGTTGATAGGCCACACCCCTAACATGATTAAAAATATCAAAGGGAGAGATGTACCGAGGAAATAACATCTCATTATTTCGGAACCTCATTACCTTTTTCCATAGAGATATGTGTAGAAATACCATGTCTCCAACATTGAACTCATGCTCTCATCAATGGTTATCTGCATAACTCTTCTGTTGGCTTTGGGATGTCTTGATATACTGCTAAATGGTTTTCACCTTTTCCACCACTTCATTAGTCATTTTTAGGTTCTATTAGCTTTTGCTCATCGACATCATCCCAAAACGTCGATGTTCTTAACATTTTCCAAAAAATGGCTTCATATGCTACCATTCGGAGGCTCGAGTGTAAATTTTTTTTGTAAGATAATTCAGCCAGGGGAAGATGTTGGTCCAATCCTATTTTGATGTCCATAGAACATGATTATAACATATCATCTAGTGTCTAAATAGTTCACTCATATTGGCCATCAGTATGAGGGTGATATTTCTACTGAGTTCATTTCAGTTCGTAGATAATGTTGGAGACTTTTCCATAACATCACTATGAATCTAGGATCACGATCAGATACAATAGATTGTTGTACTCCATATAGCCCTACCATTTCTTTAATGTAAATCCATCCAAGCTAATCCAGTGATAATTCCACTTGAATCACGATTAATTGATCTGTATTTATAAGATGATCCACAATGAACCATATATAATGGTTTCCACTGGACATCCTTGGAAGTCCAATGAAAAAGTACATGGTAATGTTGTCAAACATTCAGGATGGTATAGGTAGTGGTTACATTATCCCCTTATACGTTTTCCTATTAAACTTCACTTGTAGACATAACAGTCACTTTGATGTATATTCAGCAATCTCTCTTTTCATATTGTGCCACAACATTTTTTTCGGATATCTCAATACATCCTTGTGCTCGCTATGTGAATAGAGAATGTTGAGCTATGTGCATCATTCAAAAGATCCTTCTTTATCCTTGGATTGGATGGTACACATAATTGTGACCAAAATATCACAATTCCATCCTTATCCACCAAGAACTCTCAGGATTTCCCATTTCTGATAGCTGCTTCCATTTTTAGAATTTCCACATCCTTTCGTTGAGCATCCATTTTTTCTCCAAGAGTTAGGTTTTAGAAATCATTTGAGAAAATGATTGATGTTGTTCCTTAAATAATGATTCTCATGTCCGTCCTCTACAAATCTAAGAATATTGGATCCTTTTCAATTTCCATCAATGATAAAGATGCAAGATCCTTTCTACATAGATCATTCACCACATTGTTTGCCTTACTAGGGTAGTACTGGATTAAGGATTCATAATCCTTGATTAGTTATATACATCTTCATTGGTTCATATTATGTTCTTTTTGTATGAATATATGAGAATGTGTCCATATTTTCAACACAAGGATCACAACCGCCAAATCCAGATCATGCGTGGGATTTTCTTGCTCGTGGTTTTTAATCTAACTTGAAGCACATGCTATAAATTTTTCATTCTGCATCAATACACAACTGATTCCCTTCTTTGAAGAATCACTGAATAACACAAAAAGTCCTCCTCTTGTGGGTAATGTGAGAATTAGTGCAGTGATAATCCACCATTTCGAATCCTTGAAGATTTCTCATCATTCAAAACTCCATTAAAACTTTACTCCCTTCCGAGTTAGCTTGGTAAGTAGGTTTTACAATCCTGAGAAATTCCTCACAATTTGGTGATACTATCCAGCTAACCCCGGGATACTTTAGATATTCGTTACTAAGGCTGGCCTCTGCCATCCCTCAATTGTAGTTTTCTTGTAGGGATACAGATATATCCCATTTCTTGTGATGATGTTCCCAATAACGAGATCTCAATCAACCAAAACTCACACTTACTCTACATTGAATATAGATTCTTCTTCTGCAAGTTCTCTAGTACAGTTCTTAGATTCTCTTCACGATCCTCCTTGGTTTTGGAGAATAACAGAATATCATTTATAAATACTACCACAAATTTGTTAAGACAATATCCAAATACTCTATTCATCAAGTCCATGAATATTTCTGGAGCATTATTGAGTCTGAAAGGAATTACTATGAATTTATAGTTTCTAGTATCTTATACAAAACGCAGTCTGGGGGATATCTTCATTCTTCGCCCTTACTTAGTAATATCCTGACTACAAACCCACCTTGGAAAAGTATTGTGATCCCCGTAGCTAACCGAACAAGTCATAAATTTGAGGCAAAGGGTACTTGTTCTTTTTCGTGATTTTGTTGAGCTCATGATTATCGATGCAAATGTGATTTTACCCATTATTCTTCTTGACAAAGAGGACAGGACCACCCCATGGTGAAGTACTCGGGCATATACACCCTTTATCCAGATTCTCTTATATTTGTTTCTTCACCACCTCAAGCTCCACAAAACAAATTCTATTTTTAGTATTCGATCTTGGAAATGCCCAAGTTATAAGGGAAATTAATAATTCAAAAACTATTTTAGGAGGAAGACCGGGCAATGGCTCAGGAAACACTTTATAAAATTCCCTCACAATAGGAATGTCTTCAAGGATGGTTTCCTCCTTAGACTCAATCATTTGAGCCAAATAATCATTATCATAGGGCAACAATATCTACTCTTGAGATGATAATGATAAAAGGGATTCATCTTCCTCCTTGCACTTGTATAAAATTGGGGGTCGATTCTCCATATGGATAGTAATTCCCCTCTCATGGAGATTCATGTTGGCTCTATATAAGGAAAGGAAATCCATGATAATAATTTACCCAAATTCCAATAAAGGGAGTATGATGAGGTTTTACTCGATGTTGAAGCCACTAATTATGATAGTGGAGGAGTTTTATTCATGGAATTCAATGATTTTAATATTTTTCATTCCAACTGATATATTTATTTCAATGATTTGTGGTGGTGTTGGGATTATTTTATTTAACATTCGGGATATAATAGAATGTGTTGAACCTAAATAAAAAAGTATGTTCTCTATTCTTGAATTAATAACTAGCGTACCAATCCTCACATCTTTTTCAGGGTTCACATTGGCGGTAGTGATGGAAAAAGCTATCCCTTTCTACCTTGGAGGTTGTTGGTTGCGTAAAAAAACCCTTAATTTTGGGCACTGATTTGCAAGGTGTCCTAGTTCATTGTAGTTGATACAATGAATAATTCATTGAGGTTCAAATAGATTGATTCTCTCATATTTCGTAGTCGTGGGTATATCTGGTCAATATTTAAAGTCTAGGTTCCCTTATCTTCAACACAAAAAGCATATTCTTTTCCCCTTCAAGAAATTTACATGGTGATTCATTCCACACCATTGGTTAGTGGCGTGCTGGATTTTTATAGCACTGTTGGATTTATCCATCGAACATCCAGAATTGAAGTCCACCTTACGCTTCATATCTCAATGATACCCCTGATATTCTCTGATCTCCATTTTGACCTTGAGGGAACACTTGACAATTTCCTCACAACTGTCGTAGTCCCAGATCGCTAGGGCGTTCTGTGGGCTAGGTTTCAACCCACCAAAGAAGTATTCAACCTTTCTTTCGTGTGTAATAAAAAAGTTGGAGACATATCATGCAAGACTTATGATTTTTTCCTTGTAGGATCTGATGGATTCGTCATCTTGTTTCCTTATGGAAATGAAGTCCCATTCCATCTTAAGTCAATGGGTGCGAGGAAAATATTTATTGAACATTATTTTCTTGAAATCATTTTATTCCAACCCTTTGATATCTTTCTTAGGCATCATATTTTTTTCAATGTCCTCCATTGATCGGGTTTACCCTCCATATGATAATCATCCAAAATGACATTTTCTTGTTCGTATCATTGATGGATGGATATGAAATTTTCAATGGATTTGGATCATTGTTCGGAGATTGAGGGATCAGATGATCTATTAAAAGAATGATGTTGTTTTATGATGGAGCTCTCAATTGAGACTTGTTCTATCATAAGGGGGGTTGAACATTCTTCTTGACCCAAGTCTTAATAAAATATATGAGTTAACTGAGAGATTACTGTGAAAAAATTTGTGATTCATGCTCCAATCAGATAGGTAATATCATTAGAAAAGTCAACACCATGGTCTTCGCAATGGTTTTTAACCAGAGTCCTCCTACCACCAGCTATTGGCTTGAATAAAAGAAATGTTAGGGATAAAACATAGAAGGTAATCCAAGGACAAAAAAGATGACTTACAAATAACATTTATTTCTATAACATATGTATCTATAGGCCCCAATTAATATTATTGATGATCTACATTCTAACATATATTCATAGGGGAATTTTTTTAATTACCTTAATAATGTTTAATAGTAAGATTGTGAATTTAACAATGCATATCTCTTAAGGAGTGTCGTAACTAGGAGTGCAGTAATGACTATTTTAGTGTACTAGAATACACATGGTCATTCCCGAAACTCCTTGTCGGAATTTTCACTCCTAGGTACATCAATTCCAAAGAAGTATTTACCTACTCGTATCCATACAGAGATATATTTTATTGATAAAACACTTTCTTAATACTCACCAAAACATTGGGATGTTTTTATAGTACTTATTCTTGTCCATAAGGCTCTAACTAGGATTTTCTAATCCTAATTCCAAAAATAACTAAACCCATCCTTTGATACCCATAATAACAAGACTTATTTTTTTACACACATAAATATATTTAATAGACACAAACATCACTTGAAATAACTATAATATCGAGAGGTCTTGTGTCTTCGGGTTTATTGGAACATTACATAATTACATAAAACATTAAAAAAACATATTTATTGAAAAATTCTATTAGATGACCACTACTTTCCCTCGTACATAACTTTTAATGGGGAACATGAGTACATGAATACGAATATGTTGAGATATAAAGCCTAATAAGGGAGTAAACAAGGTGTAACATGAAGAATACAATACATGTTAGGAAGTTGGAATTTCAATAGGGAATAAAAGAAACATGAACATAAAGGCAATACATAGCATGATTATCATAACATGGAAATTTGGAAACAACACTTAACAAGGTATTAGCATCAGCTAAGGATCATTGAACATGGAGCACGAGTAAACCCTCATTTCACTTGATGTATCATGATTCAATACATAACTCAATGCATTGGAGCACTATCAGGTCACAACCTTATTAAACATTTTTTTTCAAGCGTGTGTTTCACAAAAAAATATTTCACTTTTTCTAACATGAACATATATGTTCGTAAAAGTGAATTCCCTGTTGGTAAAACGTTTTACCAAATATATATGTCCCTGTCACTAAACTATTGGTAAAAAATATGTCGATAAATCTTTTTGCGATAGATAAAATAGATTTGTCGCAATTATAACAATACCAGCAGATAATATATATATTTGTTAAAGTGTTTATCAACAGGTTCTGATGACAAATATATCTTTTGGAAATCATATTACCAATATATAATTTTTTTTATAAATTACATTTAGTTAAAAAATATAAATTTTTATTGTAATTAAAATTTAATATGTTATTTATTAAATTATCATATATAATAAATATGTTTTAGCTATTACACCATAGAATATTGTAACAAATTTTTTAAAATTACACAAGAATTGATTATATTAACAGTGAAATTCATACAAATAGTACTTGTGGGATCCCTACTAGGGTAAACCTTGGACATCCTTGCCTAGAATTACGCCCCCCCCCCCCCCCCGACAGTTCTGTTCCACAATTCTAGAACTCGAGAACCCTACCCATGCCCCACCACATTGGATCTCCCCCAAATTGGATCAACAATCCCAGCAACTCCAGCCCATCATCACAAACGACTCCAACACCAGCCCGTCCATGTCAGCTCCATGCCCTGCCCCCATCCATGGCTTTAAGAGCCTCATCTATTCTGTCTCTAGTCAATTCCAACTCATCCAGCTCCAGCCCCATCCATGACGGCTCCATTCTATGCCAGCTCCATCTCCGGTTCTTACCAATCTATGTTGGCTCCAGTTTATTCCTGCTCCATCCCAAGCCCTAGACCTATCCCAGCCCCATCACTTGCTGGAATGAAAAAACAGATGAACTAACATATGAGGAAAGCCCTCATATGGATTTAAGGGAGGTACAAATACAAGTGATAAAAATATATTAAACCATAGGGATAAAGGTAGTACATACACAATGAGGTTTAAAATTTTTTGTCGAACATCTTAAAATTGTGTTGAACATATTTTTGACTTTCAAAAACGAGAGTACCCGCACAACAAGGAAATAAACATTCAAATATAGCATTTTATCTAACAAATAATTCATTAAAATACAAAGTGTAACATAAAATGAATCCTAAAATATGAGAATAAATACAAGTAGAAATGCAAAAAAAACAAGAATAAAATAAAATACAAGAATAAAAATTTGATGTAGGAAAAAAGATGGAAATAATAAAGTAGAAGAGGAAAACAGGTGGACAAGACTCTATAGGTATTAAAATATACTAAATTTCATGAAAAAATATGGTTCAAGAAAAAAAATACAGAACATAATGGATAAGAGAGGAACAATAATAAACAATTTAAAATCATTTGAAGAAAAAAAAAGAAATGGAAGTACTTATTGGATTTGTGATTGGGTATCGTTTTGAGGTGGAGGAAAAATAGGGGAATGAGTATTGAATCCTACATTGGTAAAGCTACAGTATAGATGTTTTTAATTTTCAACAAAAAAAATACTGAAAAACTCGAGGAACATGTCATGTGAGTCCAAATAAAAACCTCAAGAGCACAAGATATATAGGTCCCCATAATTCAAATTATTGAAGATGTTTCATGGGTTGATAATGGATGATACCACCTAGATTATAGACAACTAAATTTGATTCCCCTATATTATGAATATAATGAACAACCTCTTTTACCCCCTAGGGGTACCTTCTTTCTCATCTGCTACTTTTTTCTCTCGAATATTATTTTTATCAACGTTTTTTTACTTACTCTGTTTTATTCTATCCTACTGATTTATCATCTAATTTCCATGCTAATTCCATCAACCATATTGATCAAAGATAAAAAGAAACTAGTTATTTACTTCTAGAGGAATGTGCACAAAAATGTGAGTACTTCAAAACTGTCAATATATTAATGGTATGAAAACCATATCATAATATCAAACCATGACCAAATACATATACATAAAACAATAAAAGACTTAAAAAAATTAATTTCATGGGTTGAGGAAGTAGCTTACTAGTCAGATTCTACATGCTACATGGGCTACCCACCTTCAAATAAAATGATAACTACCAGTACACATTGCCACTAGAATGCCAAAAAAGAACCTAATAATTAAGTAAAAGGCACCAAGACTTACAATGATGGGTCACAACACTCATTAGTACACGAACCTAGATGATCCCTTCAACTTGAACATGAATATTAATGCCCACTCTACTACACATCACTATATTATTCACATTCTATAGCAGAAATGATGATGAGAACAGTAAAATAAAAACCAGATTACAAATAGAATGAAATGATAGCTCTAAAATAGATTCTAGATTCAAGATTTCACACATAGACCATGGTAGAAATCTTGTTGGAAGCTAGACTGTGTTGCAAAGTGGAACACTAACAAACCAAGATGAAAATATGTGATGGGGTAGATTGCATAGACATCAATTCACATTGTATTTATACCCAAAAAAATTATGCACATGTGGAAAAATATATCATGTACCCAATAACTGTACTATACATTCTAATTACTCTCATAAGATTTAACTAGTGCACATTTCAGTTTTCTAATGGTTCTCTATAACATGTTAATTGATTAATTAGGAGAAATAGAGGTAAATGTAACTTATTTTTTGTGGACAACTTTTCCCATTAGCTTCCAGTTGAATAATGTTTTTCTATATTGATTCATCAATCTAATATAATATCTAGGTACATGTTCAGAAAGTATCATCTTGTGAGAAGGACATCTAGCCTCTTCTTCATGGCCTCACACCTCCCTTTCTAAAGCTGGTAATGTTTCACCATAGCCCAGACCATGTGGGCCTTGTCTTTGATGCTCATTCTCTCCCTGCAATGAAAATTCTAGATTTTAGAAATAGTACATAGATTTTAGACTTCATAAAAACTATGAAACACACCTAGATTCTAATTTGATTGCACACTTGGATGAGGCATAAATTGCCTTAATTAACAATGCATCAATATATTGTTATTGAGAACACTAAAACATCTTCCATATTCCAATACAAGGCATTATAAAGAGGTTAGTGGAATTAATATGTTATTGAGAACACTAAAACAATAATGAGGTATCAATACATTACATAAAAAATTTGGTTCCGACTACTTCAGACACTCTATGACCAATAATAAATGAAGTAACACCATCTGGTAATTGAGAAATATACATGATGAGATTAAAAAAACACATACTAAATCTCACATTACATCAAACCTTACTAAAATCGTTACCCCTCCAATAATAAAAGTACTTGTGTTATGATACTCCATAAACTGCTTGAACATATGCTTCTCCCCAATTGGTAAAAGTAGTTGTGTTATGATACTCCATAAACTGCTTGTACATCTACTTTTCTTCAGCTAACCATGCACAAAACTCATGCATCTTCTTCCACATATCTGTTTCATTGAAAATACTAAATGTGCTGGGATGCATCAGCCGGATCAAAAAATATATCATCGACTCTATGAGTTTTACATCGTAGTTGGGATCTTCTTAGAAAAAATAATTCATGCTTAAATTCCAGCACATTGCCAACACACATCAAGTAAAAGGAATTCCGGAATATTATAAATCTAATATATAGTTTGAAGGATTCCTTATATAATGATTAGAATCACATGGATGCTGGCTGTGGTTGAGTGAGACTGATTTTGGAATTAATGGAGCCGTGATGTTTTATTAAAATAGAAAAATCTATGTATTTAAATACTACTAGGCTTTGAGATTTTCATTGATGTGTTTTGGTAATAATATGGTAATTTCAAAAGATTCTTCAGTTACCCTGTTGAGATGAGTATGAAATATCATGGTTAAATGGTTTCTGGTTTTTGGTAATTCTAATAATACTATAAATGTTTATGGGTTTTCATTGAAATATGGTAAAATTTGGGAAATGAAAAAACCTTAGTCATTACATACATTTTACATATTTGAGTAGTCTAGGGTTAGAGAATAAGAATATGTTATAACTCTATTGTGATGTGGAATATATTTTTTATATTATGTAGGACATCTTCCTCTCAAAAAAGTATAAATTAACAATATAAAGGAATGCATATCTTTTTTGGAGTACACGTAAGAGTCAAGATAGTTGAAATAACAAAGGAATTGAATGATTAATATCATCTTAGGAAATAAATAAATTTAGATAAAGCCTGGGAACTAAATAAATCATAACATATTTTAGCATACATATAATATTTTTCAACCCTTAAACATAAATGTGGTTATGTCCCAAATATTATGAAATATATATGAACGATAGAATTATAAGTAAATCATTAGTTGGTTTAAATATAACTATGTCTAGAATCTCATTGATTATGTCAGAATTTTTTTTATTCATTGGTCTACAATAACAGCATATATAACTTGTAAATGAAAATATCTGATACAACTATTCACTTTGATGTATAAGGGTTTTAAATTCATGTGTAAAGTATCAAAATTATAATAATTTGGAATGGTGGAAAATTTGTGGGAGATACTTCGGGAAAATAATTTCATCATTACCAAATAAATTCTTCAATGAAATATATCACAAAATTACACAAAAGAATTGGGATTTGAGATAAAGATAAATTATTCATGCCATAGAAAAGATGTTTATGTTATGAAAAAATATAGAAGTTAAAATACAAGAAAAAGCTTTTTCCAAGAATTATGTTTCATCCACTAACCTCTCTATAGAGAGGAAGAAACATGCTCTGGTGAATATAAAATGGGATGATGATAATTTCTTTCTATGTTTTTTGATATATATCCCATTGGGAAATGAAAAGACTCAATCATTGCATAGTTGAACGTGTAGTGACTCTTCTATGTGATTTGGGAAGTATGAAATGTGTTGAAATGGGATTCTATGCCAGATGTTCTATGCATATGAGCATGCATGAAACCATTAATTAAATGGTCATAGATTTTTTGATGAACATGAGGACATGATATTTGTAGATGTTATGGAGTGTATTTAATGATCATGTCTTATGGATTATTCTAAACGATAATTAAATGAGAGGATTATAGTACTGAAAATAAATAGGCATTTTGATATTTGAAATTGAAAAAATAATATTTAAGAGATTTTATATAAGTAATAATATAATTATACAATAATGAGAATATAAATAAAAAGATAATTGAAAACCTGGTACTATAATAAAAAGGAATATATTTATCAAAGATGATGAAACTGATGAAATCCATAAGTAAAGAGGCAATTCATAAAAAAAGAGAATAAGGAAAAGTTAGTGATGAGACATACCCTATGATATTCCTATATCATACAAGATTACTAAGGAATTAAAACATTCTTGGTGTTGTTCATGATTTATCTATGTCAAGGAATTTGAAAAATATAGAGGTGGAATACAAAATGTAGTATGAAGACATCTAAATTTTAAAGATCATTCTAATATTGAGTTCAAGAATAATGTTGATGTGCATGTAGTGTTGTTGAGAATATTCTGGTATCTGAAAGCATATTCATTGAGATAGAAAATATTATTCTAGTGATGTTGTGATATTCATAGAACAAATAATATCCTTTTTAGGAGATCATATGGAGCCCCATTGATGAATGGAGGTGACTTGTTTAATTGAGGACTACCCATTTGAGAGATTGATGTGATGTAAAAAGATAGTAATTGTTTCATTATAAAGACTAAAGTATGTGCACTACACTAATCTTCTAATTTTTTGGATAACATTGTAGGAGTTGAGAAATACCACTACACTGAGGCAATAAAAAAACACCTAAAGTGCATATATGCAAAATCAAAGAATCACGATAAATAAACATAAGCAACCATTTCTAGCAAAGAGTACCCAAATGGAGAAAAAAAATAAAAAATACCAGATCAATATTGAATGTATTCCTAACATGAATAAGATATAAATTCATAAACATGATGAACCAAAATGAAATTACATACTAAAAATGCTACTATGGGGGCGATTGGGGAACCTACGTAGAGAAGTGATATGAGAGAAAGAACCGATGAATAACCAATGTCGACGTGGGGATACTGGGTATCCAACATGAGGGTGATTCGGATAATGGGATTTCGCGTGAGGATGTTGGTTGGGACTAGGGAGGGGGTTTGTGTGATGTTGTCCGAGGGTGACATTGGCTGGGAACAACTGGGGGTGTTCTTGCGAATATATCAATAATGAATACCTGATGGGAACAATGAAGGGGTTCCTGTGAGGAGGTCTACAAGGAGGTCCATGAGGAGGTCCATGAGGAATGTCAACCTTGTAGAATTCTATCCATGAGGATTAACGATTGTGAGGAATTCCTAGGGAAACAGAGAGGTAGGGTTGGGGGAGGGAGGTCATGGGGAGCGGCAGAGGGTTTTGTTTAGGGGCATATGAGTTTTTCCCGTTTTATTGTATAAATATATATATAATGAAAATATTTATGAATTCATATAAAATATATATTTTATAAGGATTATGTATATATGTATCTATATATTTATATATATATATATTACTAATAAGTATTACTAAATTATGGATATTTGAATTAATTATATATTATTATTATCAAAATGATATGTTTATAATGAGTAATATATATATATATATATTCTATTTTTGGTAAAATATTTGATATTATTGAATAATTTGTTGGTAACAAATAGTTTTAATGTTAATATATTTTTTGGTAACATTAACCAATAACAACATATTCATTTATCAGTAAACCAATTGTTGGTATTATTATGATAAGACTACAAATTTAAATGTTAGTAAAAGATATGTAGGTATTGAACTACTATTATAAAAATATATATATATGTTGGTAAAAATAATTTTTGTTACCTATATATAATATAAACATAATTTAATATCTTTTGGAATTAATCTTTTTGACCAACAAATATATTATTTGTCAGTAATTTTCTTTTGGAAAAGGTCACTTTTATTGTAGTGTGTGCCACATGGATCAACAAGATAAAATCATTCATCATAATTAATGCCATATTAAATTAATGTGGAATAAATAAATGAAACATTATAAAAAATAAATAAGTGTGTATAATGGTTAATTCCCTTGATATAGAAATGGTCATTTTTTTCACTACACAATGACATTGGCTTGTAAAATCGGTGCAATTTTGGCAGTGTAACAGCATGTCAACTGAATTCATAAAAATGTTTGATGGGAGAGACAGGGGAGTCTCATCATATTTTCATTAAATGGTAATAAATAGGGTCATATAGATACATTTCCCAAAAGAGTTAATAAAATTTATATTTATAATTCAAAATAATTTTTTAAATGTAAAAGAGGAGTGAAAATTTCTTTATATAATTTCGGCATGGTAAAAGGTATACATAGAAGGCACCGGTGAGGGAGAAAGGGATATATCATCATTAAAACATAAATAGGATAGTATAGGGGATGTTTGAAATCATACCCCATCATTTATAATTGAAAATAAAAGGGAATAACAATATCAAGACACATGGATAAAATGAGGAAGGAAGGAATCCCTTACATGAATGTGTGGTCCCAATGTCATGGGAGGGGCATCAAAGAAACTACTTGAGTTCTTGGTGCACCATGGAAGGATTCTAGAGAGATAATTGTAGGGTTTTTTTGAACTATAATGGATTTTAATAAAGAGTAAGTGGGTGCTTCTTGGGGCTTATATAAGAAAGAGATGGAATTCATTATTATTTGGTTTGGGACACCACACATTAATCTAATGAAAACCACAAACCAGTCCATGGTTTTTTCCCACAGTTTTTGAAAAAAGGGATCGAAAAATATATTTTACATGTCCAACGATTGAACATCTTAATATAATATGGTTTCTTATATAGAGGTGACTCACACTCTCAAGAAAATCAATATAAAAAGATAAAATGTTTTATATGTCTTGGAGGGTCCACTAAGGCTTTGTAAAATAAATCAATCAATTATGAAATAACAGTATTTAATGGTAAAATATATATTGGCCTAAAAAAATGTTTATAGTATTTTATTACATCACTATTGGGACATTTTGATGTCATAAACACATTAAAGTTTCACCCCAAAATTTGATTGTCTTAAAAAATTAGGAAAAATTCATCATAAAATAATTTTGACGTCCTGATTCCTAAAATATTATTAATCCTATCCAATTAATTCTCCATATATCTGAATTTTCACTTTTAAAATTAAAAATGGAAATTATTTAAAATTTGTGGGTTTTGACAAAAACAGCTTTCAAACTGTGAGTGGATCTCATCCAATAATAGTGATAAAAAGAAGTGAATGAATGTTATCTTTTCTACCTGTAGTGAGCTAGTGATAGAGAAATTAGGAGTTACCCATGGAAAATATGTGGCCAGACCCTAAAAGTTTCAAATTCAGTGAGCCTCGTCATAGAATTGATCATGACCAAACATTATTAGCAGTAATATTTAATATATTTGGTACATCGGAAAATTTTCATTGTATTCTCTGTGGATGTAGCCTTGTGAGGGTGAACCACATAAACATCTCCGTGTATTGTTGTTTTCAATCTTACATCGCATAAAAAGAATCATCATCTTCATATAAATTAGGTTTGAATAAGATAAATAGTTACACGAAAATGAAAACAAAGTGACCCTTATGGTATTGAGTTCAAGATCCAGTGGGGTAGGATGAATTTTGAAATAGAATATCCATACCCAGATTCACCCCCCCCCCTTGTGTAGTTTAGGCCCATTCTGGCACTATCATAGTAAAATTAGAAATCATAAGAAAATAAATCATAGAAATGGTCTGACACTATAGTAAGAGTACACTAATACATTCCTCTATCAGCCATAACAAGTCATTATATACAAGTGATGATATAATCCAATCTGCACTGAAATGATACTACAGAACAATCCTAAAGATCCCAATCACCATGATGATTATAATTAGCCCCAACAATAGATTGAAATGTAAATCTCATCTGATAACTGATTATTTGAGCCTGGAATATGACTATAAATTCTTTAGAAAGAATTAAATTTGTTCCTTCCATTTCCAATACAAACATTAACCACAGTTACATATATCCACAAATTTCAATATAACACCCATGGAATCATTTTATATTTTATGAGTGCACTCCCAATGACACTTAAATGGTAAAAACATTGTCCAAACCATCTAAAACCATGCCAAAACTATTTTCAATATGTGATGATAGAAATGAATGTGATTCCCCATTATCAAACAGAAGTAAAGAAAGGGTATACGATACAATAATCATATCTGTAATTGATAATAATCCTACATCAAAAAAAGTTGAAGTACACAAATTATCATAAAACTAACTTGACCCTCTTCCCTAGAATCAATTATGACTCCACATTACATCTCCCACTATATTGTATGTCCACTCATACATTGGAATTCCATTTCCCCTTTCTCGAACTAAACAGGTAGTGGAACACCAACTACTAGTCTGTTGAGTGGTCGTTGTGTCCTTCACAGACTCTTGTACATGTCATGATTAAAGAACCATATTTTATTAAGGTAATAATTTTGTTTTATTTGATTTCAATGTTAATTTATGTTAAAAACACAATGTTACATTGATTTATGCATGGTGTTTCTTTTATTGAATTATTCTTGTAAATTATTATTTAAAAAAGCATGTTTTTATTTGATAAGTTTCATTAAGAAAAAAACATCAAATTTGACTATTACAAAGTTATTCTTAAATTTTAATAAGTGTTACCAAGAGATTCAAGCGAATGTGAATTTATTTGACCATTTGAATTGATGATTTGATATCTTCCTTGAAATATAATTTAATGAATACCCTGAAAAATATATTTTTTTAATATTAATATATTGGTAGAACATTGTATGTGTATGGTGTTTATGATTATATTACACATTATATTGTATTATATTAAAAACTATGATTTCATAAGAAACAAGCCATGGGATCCAAGATATCCAATATTGAGGTGGGAACTATGATCGGCCATGTCATTTAAATAGATTAGTGTCTGGTATGTAAACACCGGTGGAATTATAGTAAAAGTAATATTTGTGGGATGATTGTGTATATAAAACTACTTGGATACCAATATAATTTCGGAAGTGGATCATAACTAAACATCACAGATTCAGGATGACACATGGGTTACCAAATTTTTATATGTGATTAATTTCATGTAGAGAATTTGTTACCTATATCAGCTTAATCACATTACGGAAATTTTGACCCTCAGTGGGGGAGAAGCATGTAAAAATATAGTGACGTAATATTTTCTACATTCTATCTTAATTTTGTTATAACTATGAATTTTATATTTAAGATCAACACACCTTAACATGTGTGTATGATCATATTAAGGGAGGGGTAATAGTAGTTATATGAATATTGGTTTAAATTGTGCACAATGATTTCTACACCTTATCAGAGTACCTGCATGACCCACTAGGAACTTCAATTTTTATAGGATTAATCTTTAATCCTTCTGTTGGATCTACCATATGGTCTAAAAAAATTATATCAGAACTATAAGAAGTAAAAATTTGAATTTTAATTAGTATGAGAGTTACCTCATATAGAAAAATAAACTCCCATATCTATCAGTTACAACATTTCCTTTCTGAAAAAACCATGAAGCATATCTTAGACAATGATTCAAAAAAGTTTATAAATAGATTCAATAAGAAAAGGGTACTCCATAAATTGAAAGAATTCATTTTGGTTGTCTATATGTAGTATATAATATATTAGTTTACAGAGACACTTTTGATAAATTCGGTTTAATTTGTATTGAATAAATGATTATTGAATCAACCAGTGATATTTATATTGAAATCAATGATTATCTGAAGAATGTTCCTACCTCGGTTTTTATTTTTGTATTTTTTTGTCATGGTAATTTTTTGACGAAAATACATAGCTTGAAAAAGAAATAGGTAGATATTGATAAAGAATTTGGAAAAAATATTCAATGATGTAAAATTTTATCACAACATATTGAATCCAATTAATAAATAATTTCACATTTCAACGAATATATCACATATTCCATAGGAGAATTTTATGGATGTTTGTGTGTGGAAGAATTAACAGAGAGGTCCATACATGTATGAATCACACCATTGATAAGTCTCCTAAATATTCATTGAATTTTAATGGTAAAACATATCAGTAAATCAAATACATGTACGAGACATTCATTCCAACTGATGAAACAAATTATTAGTGTGTATTAAATTACTATGAAATATCAACATTTTTTAAACATGAATAACAATGGGTTGTTTTTATTAAGGATGCAATATATTGTGATTAAATAGAACTGATCTATGAATTAGTGAAACAATAAAGAACAACTATATATTCTAAAGAGTCCCATATATATTGTATGATATATAGAATTTGATAATTGAATATTTTTATACTCGATGAAAATAAAATTCATGAAATTCAAGTTCATGAAATGAAGAGACAATATGAATAAAATTAGATTTTTTAGGATAAGTAATGTTTCTTCAACATGAAGTGTCTTTAGATGGATTATATTTTGGAAAAATGTGAATAAATATGAATTAAATTTCTTGTATAAAGAATTTGAAGTTATGGTGAAATCACGTGAAGATTGGAAGAAATCTCAAATTCCAAAATTTCTTATGTTTGAGGAAATGATCAGAACTATTGAGAACACATAATATAAATCATCACAAGACATTAATATCAAAAAGGAATGCAGGAAAATTTTATAGAAGTGTCTAACTTATGACATGAATCATTCAGGTATAATGAATAGCTTGCAATTATGTAAAGATAAATATGTTTAATGATCATTGAAATATGTATCCCTTGTTTCAAAATTTTTTATTTGTAAAAATATTATTTCATCTTATTGTACTGGTTAAAAAATTAATTCTTGTAAATCATGTATTAATAAGACTAATCGTCAACACTCTATATCAACAAAGGACACTATGATGAAAGGTTCGAAATCTTGTACATAATAAATATCTCATATGAAGAATCATATTTTCAAAAATAAAAAAGATATTGATGCTATAAAATGTTTATCATCGAAGAAAAAGTCATGTTTTTTTGGCTTTTTCTTCTTCTAGTGTATCTTTGGTAATCATGCAATTGACTGTTGGAAGATTTTTGAATACATTATTATTATAGAAGGACATTTTTATGGTTGAATAGATTTTATTTGATAATAATTGGTCCTAAATTGAAGCATTATTCACAGATAGAGAGGAATATTTATATAAAGAATTGATTTCGGTGTCTTAAATATTTATGTGATTGTTGAAGGTGATGTTTTCAATGTTATGTTCAGTTTCATTATGTACCAACTATGCTCAACAAATTTACTAATATGAAAAATACACCACAAAAATTACAGTGGAAAATTAAAAAAATAAAAACTCATTCCAAGTGTTATTAGAATAATAAAATAGCAATTAAAACATTGAATCAAGTTTCACTGATGAATAATGATGACATAAATTTCACCCCAATAATAAGTATATTCTAATGTGGAATATGAGACTATATAATTGACTTTTTTCAAATAGGTCATATAAACATTATGAGAGGATTCATGCTAAATCAGAAAAAGAAATTAATCAAAAAATTATGATTGAATATATGCATGAAGATAATGATGAAAAAAGTAACATTAATGAGAGTATTTAAAAAATAAAAAAAATATTATTGTTGATTATTTCTATAGATGTTGAAAAATTCTAGTTAATATTGATAATATCTATGTTATAGTTTCATGGAAAAGTATAAATAGTTAAGTAAAATTGAAAAGCACCATTTTCATCTTATTCTAAAATGCTACGTTGAATATAAAGTCTACACACATGAATATGACTAAGAACATTAAAAATGAATGTTTAACCATAGGTATAAAGATACTAGAAATGAAATTGAAATTAGAGTAGGAAAAAAGAATTAATGTACATTAAATTCTAATATGAATAACACAATTCTATCATAGACGAATGATCATAAAATTAATAAGAACTTAATATACATAATTAAAAAAAATTGATAGTCATTGAAAGAAAAAATGATTTTTTTCATACATCTAGAGAATAATTTAATCGATTTTCATGATTGAGAAATAAATATCATGTATATTTACAATACAGTAAAATAATTATAGAACCTCCATATTCCCATTTATGTTATGTTCATGCTTCTTCAGGATATGGAGTTGAAGGTAAGGAATATATTTAGGTGGATTCCTGATGATATTAATACTTTTAATTTTATTGCATCATATAAGATATAATACATCATGGATTGACCAATTTCAATTGGTGAAAATTAATAATTAGAAAACACATTATTTGGTTTTAAATTTATACGTAGATATCATTATTGAATAAATCCAATCATGATGTTAATATGAATAAAGCACATCCGTAGACGGGGAGGCATGATGAACAACTACTAGTGTTGAATATATCAACTGGTACCACAAGAATATTTTTAGTTCATGTGATGTATTTTATAATTATTTAAAATTAACTAAATTAACTATTTTAATTAATGAGGTATATCCAATATTTTCTTTATGAATAAAAATTATAAATCATATGGGGAGAAACATTTATTCCGATGAAAAAATGGATTCATAAATGTTATGTACATATTTTTAGTAGAATGGTTTATATATTTTTTTCAATATGAATGTAAGAGATTTGTTGAGAAAAAATTGACCAATACATCAAAGAAGGTTTTAGTGTTGGTATTACACTTTGAGAAATCTATTGATAGCTATTTTGTCTAAATTTATCACACATTTTTTCTATATTATGTACTCACAATGATATATAGAGTTGATTAATTAACAAATAATTTAATTTTGAATGAATATTCATTCATTCTCTCAAAAAGAGAAATTTGAGTTAATATTATGTGGCATCTCATATGAAATTAGGATATTGAAGGGAAGATGAATAAATGTGGAGTTGATTAATGAATAAATGGAGTTCAATTCATTAAAAGACTTATATATATATTTTTCATGGTATAGATGAAAATATTAAATTTGGAAGTTAATCATTTTTAAAAAAAAATCCAAAGGGATGGATTTAAGAACACAAATTTATTAAAGTAATAATTATGTTATTTTTATTGTCAAAAATTTTTTATGCTGAAAATAATATATTATAGTGATTTATTTATGAATCTTTTTAATTATGTTATTATTTATAATTATTAAGATGAGAAGGTCTTTTTTAACTATAACAAATTGAATATATATAGAAACATTAAATGCGACAGTTAAATAATTGTTATTAATGTTCAATTTTGTTTCCCAATAATATTAATACAATGCACATTGATAAACAAATTTCAATTGATTAATTGAGAATTTAAAAATAATATTAATATGTTTCTTAATACATCGTAAAAAAAAATTTACACGATGAATATTTTGGGAATAGATTTTGATTTGGAATGATCTATAGGTTTGTATAACTCTCTATATTGGACTCTACATAAAATGAGTCTCTTCCAACTAGAATGAAATGGGATCCAGGTTCACCATAACTCAGGTGGGAACAAGATCATCCATTACATTTTCATCCATCATAGTATCCAAGGGATGCATAGAGCACCAACATAGAAGATAAAGGGGTGAATTTTCATCCACTGTACAGTGTGGCATGGTAGCATAATAGCATGACCTGGGGTGGTGCCTGAAATTGATGGGAGTATACAGGTTACATTATTTTAAAACCATATGAAACTATTTGTATCTTAAATTGGTAAACGTAAAAATGGGCAATTGATGAGGGACATGGGGGAATAACAATAGTAAAAATCTTTTAACGAAACATTAAAAATCATGTCCTCTCGGTCTCTTATATCTAGAATATTAGATCTGCCTTGTCATGTTGTCTTCAACCTCGTTAACCCAATGAGTTATATTCACTAGGTATTTAACTTATAGAAACATTCTATATATCAATATGAATAATGCATTCATAGTTTTATTGACCTGATGATTGTTATATTATCGATATAACATGAAACCCCATTTTTGGGTTTAAACCATGACCAAATCCAAGGAAATAATTATTGAAACTAACTTAGTTTTATGGTGATTTTGATTCTCCCCATCTTAAAAAGGGATCAAATGGTTTTCTCTATCTTTTGGTGCACAAAGGTAGTGTATACATTCCAATAAATACCCATAATTATCAAATTTTGTACATTATGAACAATTAATTATCAATAATTTTTTAGTCCTACTATAGAAAAATAGTGTAGTGGAATTGCTCTGAATTTTCAAAGTAGATTCCATTCGTTCAGTATGAGTTTCGATCTCTAGTATTTTCTGATGTTTCATTGAGTTATGAAGACCATAACATGGTCAAATTTGATACAGGAAATTGAAATAAGTCCACATGATCATTCATATGAACAATAATATGTGAACAACATATACTATTATACAATAAGAAGATATACCATGACTATGTATACATACACATTGAGTCTTGTGATGAATAAGTACCACATGAAAATAATTACCAATGATATTGAAGCTTCATATTTGAATTATGAAAAAATAATTAGTGTCATGTGATAAAAATGAGTGAAATAATATTATTATCATTCACTAAAAAATTATATGTAACTAGTTATCATAATGGAAATTTTCTTGATTTTTGAGTTAAATAATGGATACATCATTTGAAGTAGAAATGTATCCCAATATATTCTTGAGTGAAGTGATACTATGAGATACTATTGTGTGGTATTCTTGGGTAAAGGAGTAGCGAGCAAGATGTTGTTCAGGATATAATGTATTCCTATTAACATACACATAGGAGAGAAAATGCTTGATGATAAATAAGTGTTGTTTTTCTTATTTTTTCACATCCAAGAACAATTTATGTTTGTATAATGAAGAAAACCGTGCATGTGTGCATGAATACATGGCTTAATTATCCATTTATAACTCCATGCATGAAGAACACATGATGTTCATGTGTGTAATAATTTTTTTATCGGATGAAATGAAATTTATAAAAGATAAGAAGAGGAAAAAAATTTATATGTTGAGAAATATTTAGTTATTCATTATGAAATTATATTGAGCTAAAGTGAAAGTGATATATTCTACTGATTTCGAAGAGCACTCTGACCTGACTTGTATATTGTTTTTATATTCAATGGAAGTTGAAGACTTTGAGTTGAATTGAAAATGTGGAAAATTATTTTTCCGTGTTTCTCAAAAAAAGAACATTTATTTATGTTGTAGTGGAATATTGAATATTATTCGATATTTCTCATTTATAAAATTATTTTTTTTAACACTGCTGAAATTGTAGTGTAATTAACAAAGGTGGGATTCCAGTATAAATTACACCATTTTCATAGAAGAATAATACTATCAGTGGTTCATACCTACCCACCATGGTTTCATGATGATTCATTACCAAAACAATTTTAATTGCTGGTTCCTTCCTAGATTATAATCAATGAATTGGATAATCCTGATCTTACTAGGGAAGTATTAAACTACATTGGGGGAGGTCCTATTAAAAATACTCTTTTGTGATAATTTTCATTATCTCTTTCATGTGTTTTAATTTGATTAACTTACATGGCAGATCAATTAACTATAACAAGTGAAAAGTTTCGAATTTGAATATGGATGAATGTGAATAAAATAATATTGAAAAACATTATGTAAACTCATTTCGCTCCCCCACCCCCTATGTGTACCTACATGATCCACTAGGGGCTTTACGAGTCTCCTACAATATACCAACTATTCAATTACCCTAAAAAATTCTTCTATCCAAGCTTACAAAAACCATGACACTTCAGTGTATGGTACATACAATGGGGTTTAATGTTTCCAAACATTCCATAATGATAGTGCTGCAACATAACATGGTCCTGAGTTTGATTAATAGTTCCATGTAATCTATGTGTGTTGTTTCCTTTCTGGAAAACTATCATAATTGTAGTTATTGTAACCATAAGAAGAGATTAGTTTATTGACGAATCAAATAACCTGACTAATTCTCATGTTCTCTCTCTAATTACCTTCTATGATGAGTTCATGAATAATAACCTCTGAAAATCAATAGAAGTTTAAAACATTCACCTCTAACGTACTAAAGTAATAAAGGTTATCCATGAAATGTCTCACCCTAATGATATCATCAAAAAGTAATGATTGTAATTATTGCATTAATTAGGTGAAATTTATAGGGTAGACCATCTTGTACATTCTCTCAAATGTGAGGGGCACAATATCATGATAATTATCACCCCTCAACAAATATAGATTGATGTGAATCAAGATGATTGACTCAAATAAACTTTAAAAAATGCATTGTATGTCCCATCAAGCTCATTAATGTCCCATAAATTCTTTGAATGTACAAAAATCATGTATGAAGAAAGCTTCAGCATCATATATTTTGGTTTCTTGAGGTGATAGATGATTTTCTTTACTAACTCAATCCATAGATTACATTATAGTGGGCCTCCCACCTTAGTGACTTTATTTGGATGATACCTTTGAAACTATCTTTTATGACAATAAATCAGAATCTCATTCCATGGATCACATAAAAATTAGGAAGATCTAATTAATCTTAATATCCTTATAATATTTATGAGGTATGTGAAGAACCTATTCACATGCATTTGGAGTGAGTTGATTACTGCTCTACTAGAAATCAACTCAAGCATGATGAGGATTCATTTTTTCTGCAGGTAAAACATACTCTTAATAGCATTGGATATCAACTAGGCCAAACTCAATAAATGGAAATAATAGAGAACTAGTATCTCATGGTATCTCTAAACAGAATATAAAAATGAATAAAAAAGACATATGTATTCTCTAATTTTATTTTTCAAATATAATATGTATCTAATTTCATAGTTCATACATAAAAATACATCACATGGTTTTAGTTAGTACCTATCCTGAATCTTACATGTCATCATATATCACTGTGTTCCTATCATCATTCATACATACACATTTAGTTTCATACCAAGAAAATGAGTATAAGTCTCATGAAAAATAACATCATGAAAATTTTGATTTACCCAAGATAAAATAACATCATACCATAAAAAGAAAACATCATTAACAAAAATCTCATCCCTAGGAACTTGTATTTTTTCACTTACATAGGATATTTAATCCCATGCATAGGATCACAACAAATGTATAACACATCCAAGTCTCCTTTCTACATTTCCCACATAGTGAATAAACAAAATACACACCTCCTAGGATACCAATTTGTAACATTCTCTAATATGACACTCTCTATATAGACAAATCTAATTTTTTTACAAACCAAAACTCCATATCTCCATATGCCAAGTGATTTTGTATATGATTATAGGTGTAATGATTGTAGATGGGTGACTATACCCTCTAATATGGACTCACAATATAGATGTAAAAAAAATAAGAAAATGTGACTAATAAAAATTCTGAAAAAGTACATCACAAATAATCTAACAACCAAATATGAGAAAACAAAGTAATAAATTAATCTTCATATTATGAGAATAATTCAATGACAATAGGAATTTTTCTATGATAGACTGAATGTAATAAAAATATAAGACCTAGATGAAAAAAACTACTCAAAATACCCATGTCTCAAACCCCATGTCGATCCCATCTCTAAGCTACAACACAAATGTAAATCAAAAATCAATGAAAAGTGCCATTTACCTTATCTGAATCTACATCAATATAATCTTCTCAGGTACCAATTGATGACCAGAATAGGGTGTCTTTAAAACTCAGAAGGTCGTCACCTTAATTTAATCACAAAACTATTTAGGTAGAAATGTTCCACAAATAAATAATAAAATGTGTCTATTAATTACAAATTAATATAATAAATCAATCAAATATTTTTAAATTTATCCGGAATATCTCTGAACATGTAGTAAAACCTTGTCAACCATAACCATAATCCATGTAATATTAAAATATTTAAAAAAATCCATCTATATAAATATATCATCACACTAAAAAACCCCTATATAAATGAATTACAATATAACTGGTAGAATCCCTCTATATAAGCATTGCATTATGAAATTTGTAAACACCTACTATATAAGGAATAAAACCTTAATCATAACATATGTAAATAAATAGGAATATAAAAAATATCATATCATAAACCAATATGGTAAATTTTTATAATTCAAATTTTTCATTCAATTAAAGAATCATTGATTTTGTTATATCTAATGCTAATTACATGATAGTTAAACATCATTTTTAGATCACACTATTACATTCCATTTTAATAATGAAATAAGACATATCAAATTTTAATCAAAATCAATAATTCACATGATTTCCCATGGATAGATATACATCTATAAATCCACTATCAAATTCATTATTATTCAAGGGAAGGTTAAGCATATGGGAAACTAGAAGCCAAGTCTGAATACTACCTGGTCCAAAGGGATCCATGGAATGGTTCAATCACATAATTACCATACCAACTTATCTGTTAATTAAAATGGTCATTATTTCATCACAATCACACAATATCTCAACTACTCAATCAATTAGAAACAAATCATATAGTTTTTTATACACCATCAACCTTTATCGTCTTGTTAAATAACTATTCCAATAGGTAAAAACAACAATCATGAAGGAAAAGAATATCATAATAAGATCGTAGGATGCCAATATCATCATCATAACTTGATTATATAATGTTCAAGAGATTCCATCAATAAAATGGTGAACAACACAAGATAGTACAAATCCATTGAAATTAAACCCATTAGGGATCATACACATGATTATGTTTTTAGGAAGCATTGGAATGAATCCCAAATCACCTGAATTCACCTTATGATTATGAGTGGAGATTATACACATACGTGGATGTGAATTACATGTGAATTATGACTAAGAAACTATTGATTTAGATAAATACATGTTCTTTATCCCTTGAATAAAAGATTATATATCATATTATGAGTTATAATGAAGAAAATTTAATCTATGGTTAATTTTACCCTACTCATTAATTAAATTATGTGTAACAGTTTCATTACCTGTATTCATATCATGTCATCAATCAACTTATGAAATCTACTTAGAAAACTTTTCACATCATGTAATAGGTTCAGGGTTTAAATATTTCCCGTAGAATCCTACAATCATATATTCTTCATCATATTATCTAAACACAACCCATACCATCCATTCATCTGGAGAACACTCAAAAATTCCTTTGAAAAATTAATACATATACTCAATTATTTAAAACCAAAAATAAATACCCAAAAATTAAGTCATTTTAACATGTAAAATATATATTTTCATGAAATATACTCTACCAAAAAAAATTATAGAAAATAAACCCCAAAAGAAAAAGTTTCAATGAAAAAATTAAAATAGGGGATCACCTGGAAAAATAACGGATATTAACATACATTTTTTGTGTAGTGATTATTTATTTATGATTTATGGATCTCATCCCATTAGTTAGAGTAAAAACAATAAATATATATATTGACCAGTTGGATGTAGAAATGTTATTACTATTGATAAATTACTAGAAAATGAAATAGACATATTGGGAAAAATATTTTTTATATATGAATCATATGTTATTGGATTTATAGACAGTTAATTTAACTGACAACTGAGGAAAATAGTTTAATTTGTCAATAAAATAAAACTGGTCTTTTCACATATAGGTTCATGGTGGAATTTAAGTCAATTATTATGACATATATATATTTTTATCAGATAGTAGGTCATGTGTAAATACATTTATGTGTTTTTTAGTGTGGCCGATGACTCTGTCCCCATGCACGAGAGGTGTAGGGACCCTAGTATGTCTTCAGGGTACAAAATTCCAATTTATTTTACTCCATATAGGGTAGGATTAAATAGGAATATTTAATTAAGTTTGAAAAAATCATATGCATTGTTTCCATAAATAGCATGGATTTTCATCATACTTAACTAAACCATGATATTGACAGACATCAAGGATCATTGAGACGATATTTTTCCCATATTATGGTTATTTTAGGTAATTCATGTAAGAGGATGCCTTCATTTATGGTTATCTAGTTTGGTTTCTATGTATTATTTCAATATATAACTGAAAATATAGAACAATACCAAAAGGGGTAATATATTACATAAATACCAGGTGAGTGTTAGTTCCTCAAACCTCATATATTCATGTCATGACCCTTTATGGATATGTTTGTAATAAGGATTATTTGAGATCATCATATCCAAAATAGGATAACGATGATAGTTTTTAACCTTCATCGGTCTATATTATCTACACCTCCATTGGATGTGGTTTATAGGGTTGTTAGATTTCCTATGTTGTTATGGAAATTTCAATGATGCCTAATGAGATTTCACATTTTGATATGTTTGACTATTAGGATAGGTTTCTGAAGTTAGTGACCCTTATATGAGGAATGATTAGAATGGATTTTTTTGGTGACTTATATACCATTATCAGAGAGTTGGAACCTTATAGGATGACATTTATTTTGAATAATGGAAACTAGCGAGTAATGATGGTTTGGGTTTATGGATATTTTTTGGCAATGATTTTGGTTATATTCTTGTTAGGAGACAGATGAAATGTTTGTGATTGGGTTTTCCAATATTGTTTTGATTATCATTGGTTTCAATGATTGAATAATTAGGTTCTTGGGTTTACAAACTCTCCATGATAGGAATGTAGGTTTGGGTAATTTTCTTAGGTGACATGTAGTTTAATGGAAGACACATATATTTCTTTATGCAAATGTCATGTCACAAGAAGTCATGTAAATAATCTTGGAACCTGTTTTGTTCCATATTTCCAAATGGATTTCCAAGGGTGAATTTCAAATATTGCGACTAAAGTCCCATGTAGAACTATCATATTGTCTTTTTGACTAAGGACTCACTGGTGAGTTAGTTGAAGAATTAATTTTCTATTGTTTATAGAACAATTTAAATGTCAAATTATTGAGTGGTTCTGAATGATCTATAGACCTATGGTTTCAAATAAATGGTGCAAGAATAGTTTATAGTTTCATTTATGAGAGTGAAAATGTTCATTCATGGTAGAGGATACGTCTTGAATAGATCAGTTAGTGTGGGGTGGTTGACCAATATAATGACCAGGACACACATTATTGAAATATTTGTGGTCAGGAGTTGGTAGAAGGGGACAAAAGCATGCTAAAATTTGAGCATGTCTTTGATTAAAAAATATATCTATATTGATAGATTCATTCTATACACCTATTTTATACACGATTATGATCTATGTCTTGATATCTTATTGAGTACCCTAATATATTGTGGATTTTATGTCGATCATCTTAAATATCCATATAGGTTTTAATGATGAACTACATGTGAGACTCTCTCGTGGACTGGCATAAGGTAATTCTTAGAGTGGTAAGTACATCATTAGAAATTTTATGGTGGTGACCCTCCATACTAGTTGAAGACTAACATTATTGGGGTAAAATATTCTTGGGGTACAGGAATGAGTAATGGTACCAAGTGGCGATAATGACACTCCTTTGGTGTGGAGTGTGTGATAAATCATGGTAAAAAATGTTCCTTGTTGGAAGAGTTATTAATGTTTTGAGGCCAGTAATTTGATAGATATTATAGAATAGTATTTCAATTTATCAGGATGACATCATGATTTATGTTGTACCACCATTCCTTCATGGGGAAAATATTATTTACTCTAGGGTGGTTGTAATGTACCTTGGTTTTAGGAAATTGAAATTTGAGTATATATTTGCATTTTTTATTTCTGAAAATTAATGGGGATAAATTTCAATATCCAATATTATGATCTTATATATTTTATTCATAAAACATTTTGGTCCTATAATCTAGTTTTTACCATATGATTTGGGATTGGTGTAATTTTGAACCATTTGAGTTTTCATGGAAAATTTATCATTAATATTAGATTTACTAATTATGAAATACTCCAAACATGTTCATTTGGGCATATCCATTGAACAAATTATAAAATTAAAACTCATTATCCATTGTTGGATTTGAAATGAGTGTTTTTTCATTTGAGAGGTATAAATTTTAGTTGGATGTTAGGGTCAGTCCTTGGACACATTCACATATTCATCTTTATTCATCTTATTTCTTTTTAATCTTTTATATAACTTTTCTCATATTCACACCTGGATTCACATTTATTAACCATGTGGTATTACAATTCCATTAGTGATTATGGAGATGGATATATAGATATATTATGTTTTAGATGTGTAGGAATGCTTTTCTATAGAGCTCTCGATGAGCTAGATCATCATGCCGTAATTATGGGCCACATAAATGGGAGAATCTCCAATGAAATATTCCAAAATTAATGATTTGTTTTATATTTGTTCCATATATCCCAATAGATTTAAATATTTTTTAAGACCCAATAATAGATTGGTAGAATCCATTTTAGGCCAATATATAGACTTTTTGGAGACAGATTATGTGAGTTTACACAGCAATGTGGCGAACATAGCCAAAACTTATGTGGCTTAAAAACCATTTATATGCCCTTATCATGGAAAAATAAATTCCCAGACCTTTTGAGGTATATGGGAAGGTACATCGTGTTGGATATTCACCATATAAATGGAATAAATATCATCTACATCAGATTCACATGCCTTTTTTGTTTGAAATATATGCCCATGTGTTTCTTTGAGGTTACATGTCGTATACTCAGGTAGTTATGCTATGTAATCATCCGTTTTGAACCTTTTTATGATTTTTCCTACCTTACACAATATATTTGGACATGAATAGATATTAGTCCATATTGAGTTTCATTTAGTTTCTACCGCAATAAAGAAAACCCTTGGGATATTTGAGGAGTCCAAGGATGTATTTTTGATGTTTTATATTGGTGATGTTATTCCTACAACAATTTTTTCTTGCGTCTCTTGAGAATGAGATCCTTGATTATAGGTGGGTCTTAATAAGTCAATCTAGAATATTATTCAAGGAAATTACTTTCAGTCAAGGATTTTATCTTACCTTCTAAACTATTGGATCTGGTGTAGGATGCCTCACCCTTAGTAGTGATCCTAAGGGTCCCATGTGGGATGAATTTGATTACATGATGACTAAGGAAATCCCATAAAATATCCCTTAATTATTTTAATCCTCCCAAAGATCCCATGTAGGACTCCACTTCCAATATATATTGTTCCTAGGTTCCCAAATATTATTCCTTTTCTTATGTTTCGACCTAAATGATCACATATTGGATACTTGATTTTCATACTCATTATGTGGATCAAATGTACGATGACACCAGTAGGATAATGTTTCCTAGGATCCCAAGTGGGATTACCTTTATTAAGTATGTAATTTTGGGATCCATATATGAATACCTCTCTTGGTTTTAGACTAGAGTGGGCCAATGGGAAACCCATTATTTGAAACAACCTGAGATAGTAGGGTTGGTTTTCGGTAGAGATGGTTGCAGGAGTCAACTTAAAACCCATACCAAACATATAAAAAATTAAGGTTATGTATGAAGTGGTGGTTCTAGGAATTTTTATACCCACGCTTTATTATTTATGAATTCACTTGATTGCTGTTAACTCAGTGATGATTTTTAGAGGAATTTCCTTGTTTGTGGCTAATGATCCCAACCTAATGTGATATGTGACAATGATACCCCATTATATATCTAGGAGGTTCATATTCGTTCCATTTTTATGTCCTACTATTTTATAGAAATTTCCATATTTTCATCCTCTGTTATGACTTATAAAACAAATTATTTGTGTTACTTATTATTCATAGATATACTTCCTCATTTTTGACAGTTTACCCTCCATGATTTACAATTAAATTATCGGGATACCCACAAATACTTACTAGGATCCATATTTTGATACTTACATGTTCTGATGTTGGAAATGGTTCTCCACATCATTAATTATGGTGGTTGGACATGATGATCTACAACCTTTTTGGATATACTCTATGATAATTACGATCTCTTAAGTGATTCATAGGATACCCCCAAGATATGGGGGATTCCCTATTACTAAAATCAATTTAACTAACAATGATTGGTATGTTGATCCATTTTATTTTGAATGAGTACTAAGAATTTACATGGATCTGAGATGAAATACTTTTAAATAATAGTAAATGGTCATCCAGTTAGGTATTATCTAAGACACAATGTATTTAAATAAAATTGAACATGAACTACGAGTCAATATATGTTCTGGATTTATACAGATTTACTAGTATCGAACTCAGTTATAATACATTTTATATGATGTTTGTTATTTTATCGAATCCTTAATGATATTTTTTAGAGCCAATTGTGAGTAATCCTTGTGGTAGGGAAGGTTCCCCTATGGAAATAAATCATTCTTAGAGAAAATTATACTATTGTATGAATAATGTTTTTTAGATTGGGATTAAAAACCCCTGGAAATGAAAAAATATACACATTTTGAGTGGCATAACATCAAACATAATTTACTTTTTATAGTATTCCAAAACAAATGGGATGACGCACCCAAATATCATATGTTGTTTATTTAGGATAATTTTCAACAAAATCTTATAAATGCTTATAGAGATATATATATATATTTATATATATATATATATACATATATGATGCCAAATTTTCTTGTCGATCAGGATCTCAGACATAGGGATCGACATTGATTTGAATATATTTATTTTATTTATAATTCATATCTCTATCATGGCTAGTCTATGTATATTTTTTGAGCCTGAAAATATAATATAAAATTTATAGGCTTATCAATGGGTTTTTATAATGAGATTAATTTACACTTCTGTATATGCATATTTTTATTAATACTTAACTTTTTTCTATATTTCATGTTGATCACATATTGCATGATAGATAAGGTCGAGGCTCACAGTTGCATGTATGAGGAGATTCACTCATGTAGATAATTTGGATCAGGCTAGAACATCTCAATAATGTCTTGATGACTAGTTATATGGTCTTTCTCAATATTATTTTTATAGACTTGTACATTTATTTCATTTTCATCTATGTATTTCTTTATTCATGGTCCTCCTTGGCGATGACAAGTGTCATAGTAATGTGATGTTTTTTGGATTCTATAGAAATTTATTTATTATTACAACATGCATCTATTTCAACTTATTTAGTTATTCTAAAATTTATTTATTTACAAAATTAGATGATTAATATATATTCATAATATTTTTTTACTCTAACATGAGGTCATAGTCTCTCCACACACACATTGTAGCCCCTGATGTAAGTTTGTACCCAACGTAATATAAAGAGGAATGCTTAAGGCCTTGTGGAGAACAAGATTGGAATATAGCTTTACTGGAATCTATTTTTGGAAAGTACCATTTTAGTGGATCATTACACTATTAGGTACCTGGTGATGAATCATTGATCTGTAATGAGGCAGGTTATGTAACACCCCGAGATTTTATGAAAAATATTCTTTTTAATTTCACTAATGTCTTGTGTTGTACGCTACACCAAAAGGAGCTTGCACAACACGCATCCTTGATTTGCCTTGCATTACATGCAATCGCGACCTTCCTCGATAGTGTGTGTAGTACGCAATAACGAGTTTCACTAAACAACAATATGCTATTAAAATATTATTAAAACTAGCCATTATGAATAGTAACAACCACTTTTTGAAATTTTGTTAATTTTATTTTTCAAAATGAACTTTATTTTTTGATTCGGAATATCGAAATTAGCTTAGGGTGAAATTTTGGTGATTTTCGAATAACTTTCATATCTTGATGAATAGCGAAAATTACTAAATTTTAATTAAAAACAACTTTTTCAATCGAAATAATTAATAGGGATAAATTATTGATTTGGGTGGTTTTAAAGTATATTTAGAATATATTTTTACAATTTAATACAATGTTGTTCGTTGAATGTAATTTCACATTTAAACTAGTTATAAACAAGTTTCAATATTTTGATAGTTATTATCTCTTAAAAACACGCTATTTGTTTTGACGACGGGAATTAATTTTTAAATTAGTTAATGCAACTGATATGTTTTGAATTTGGTAAAATAGAAATCATTTTTGAGTTCATAATATCAAATATAGCTTAGGCCTAATTTTTGGTAATTTTCTGAAAACTTTCAATTTTTGATGAATAGTGAAACCACTAAGTGGTAGTTAAAAAACTGAATTTTTTATAAAACATAATTTTACCGCTTCTGTGAGTGGAATTTCAAAAATACAAGAGACACGGTTGATGTTAGTATGTAAAATTTGGTTCAATGAGATAAAAATAATTTTTTGGTGAATAGTAACTTTTTACTTTTTTTACCACGGTTAAAAGTAAATAGGGTAATTAAGGGTAGAAATGATATTATTATTACCCTAACACATGTCTTAATTCTATTGGACAAGTTTAATTCGACCAAAAACAATTTTTGGAATAAAATATGACCATTTAGGCCCACTTGGATTATATTAGGACATTTATTATTAATTTATTTAATGAAGCGTTAAAAGAGTTAAAATCAATGTTTATTTACTAAAACATTTTTAATATAGGGTTATACATAAGATAAATTAAATTGTAAATATTCATTAGAAATATAAAAATATTTACTACATAATGGTATTTTATTTGTAATTTTTAGACATTAAATAATTTAATTTATTTATGACACAACGATGATGCAGTAATTATCTTATTAATGAAATATTGACATAATTGATGTTATAAATACTGAAATAAGTATAATATGAAACTTTTTATGACTTACACTAATTTTATAGGCTAATATGACATTTTATTGTTGATGTTATAAACTTTTTTCTAACTTATCATTCTGTTATGATTTTCACAAAAATCAATTACTAAATAGTGTCAAAATTGACATAAAATAGTTTTTAAAACAAATATTATATTAGTAATTGTTATTTTATTCCAAAAAATCTAAGGTTCGGACATATGACTTAGATATGGTTGTATATATTAATAATAAACAATTTGGGGTTCGTTTGGCTTCTTATAGTAAGTTTTTTAACCTTATAGTATAAGAACACAAGAAGACACGGTAAAAGTAAAATTATTTAACTTAATGTTAAATGTAAATTATAAGGTTAAAATAGGAACCTAAACTTGTCTAAATTATATTGTATGAGATGATTTCGACCCATCCCCACCTTAGCCTCGAAATGAATCAATTTGGAGATATTTAAAACTGAACATGACTTTATAATAAAATAATATTTTTAGTTATTCCAAAGGTGCCCCTCTCCTCCCTTATAAAAGGACACCTCCTCCCTCTCTACCTCTTAAAACTTTGAGCCTTCAAGATCGTCCAACCCCTGCCAAAATCTCTTCTACACTTCCCTAGAAACATCCTAGAGGTTCGGGTCTTCCTCAAAGACCAATTTTAGTGCCCTAAGTGGAGGTCTCAAAGAGGCGCTTCAAAGAAGAGGTAATTTCTGTTACCAATTCTTTCACCTTTATTTCTTCTTCCACTTCTTCTTCTTAGTTTGTTTCATTATGAAGTAATAACATCAGTATCACTCATATACTGATATGTTATTATAATTATGAAACAATCCTAATTCACCATCTATCCATCCTACGGAAAACGAAATCACCGCGCGTGCGTACGTACGGAATACCGTCTCCACGCCTTGGTGTAATCTGTTTTTCCACCAACACCTTTCATGGATGGGTATTATGGTGTAAAGAATAACTATACATAGTTATTATAACATCATAATGATTCTGATATATTTTATCATCCACTCCGATTCAATTCAATAATTATGGAAATGATATCATCGCTCGTGCGTACGTACGGACTACCGTCTCCAAGACGCGATGAGATTCATTCTCCATGTTAACCATTTAAGAATGATTATAAAGTATATATAAGAAATAATAATGAAATATATGAAATTATAAAGCTACTGGATTTATGTGTATATATATGTATGTCATCTACTTAATTCCACTCAATTCAATAAGGAATCAAAAACAGCATTCATGTGTACGTGCGGCCTACCGTCTCCATGAACGGTGTATTTCTTTCCATTTATCGATCCATTATATATATGTATATTCTGAATATATATTATATATAAATAATGTTTTATATTCTATAATTAAGTAATAATGATCTATGTAATCATATGAATAATTACAAGTTAAAACACGAACGAAAAATGAGATGATTTTACCCAAAATGATACTTAAACATGAATTTAAAAAATAATGGGTAATATAAAGTAATAAGTGAACCATATATGATATAATAACCATGAATATGATTCTGTAATAATATTATGACATTATTTAAATCATTATACAGGAGGTTCAGACACTTTCGAAGCAAATCGGACCTAAGGTATAGGAAATATCACAATCTCATTTTTATCCGAGATTGTTTATACTTTGGTATTTACTGGGGTGTATTTTATCATCCACATCCATGTTTCCTCAATATTTAATATTATTTCCATCCACCTACAATTGTTTAAATCTTATTTTACCCTTCGGTGAGTTTTTAGTAAAAGATATGAAAGGAATTTTTTGACGTTTTTCGTACGAGGTACTTTTTTGACTTTTCCGACAAAAGTACGAGAAGAATTTTTTTTTAACTTATACAGAAAGAATGGATTTTTAAAAAATTATTTCCAAAAATCTTCCTTTACATTTTTTCAAGTTTATTTTTAATCAACTTCTTTTAGATTAAATTTGTATGACATGTTAATAAAGGAAAAATGTTTTTGAAGAAGAAAGGATATTTTCCCTCAAGAATGGAGTTCAAGTGTTTTATCAAAATTATTTTACATATAAGATAATAAAGGGTTCTGTTTTATACCTATTATTACATTAATTTGATTATGTTGGGATGGAATTATTTTTATGAATTCCTTTATCATGGATGAATTGTTTTATGATGTCCGGATGTTTAAGATTCCCATTTTTATTACATGGGTTATGCAATGATGTATGGTTTATGATTTTGTGGCACACATAAGAATGGTATCATTATGAGATGGGTGGGACCTATATCTCCCTCCAATGCATTTGGTAATGATTTTGTATCTCATGAGATAGACATGGCTTGAATGGTAGGTTATACCAGTTCAGTGAAACAGGACTGACACGAGGGTGACTCGGTTCGGAAAGTGATTTTGTCCACTAAGATAGTCTTGGAAATGAGTCTTGACTAATAAGATATGATTCTCTATGATTATGTGTGTATTACACAATGTTTCCTGTTTTATGTTATGATTATTGGGATTTCATTTCACTACTATGATTTATCCCATTTTATGAAATTATGCTCTCTTTTGCAGGTTAAGATTTCCAAAATTTTATGTTCTTATGAATATGATGTGATTGATATTTATTTTGTTTACCCTTACTGAGCATTTGAGGTCACCGTTTTATGTTTTCTTTTCCCCTGGATATAAAGAACGGTTTTAGGTAAAAAGGGAAGATCTTTTTGGGAGATGTTGAAGATATTTCACCATGATTAAAAGATTATATTCCGTGTTTCCAATGAAACTAAACTATTACAATCCTTGTGTGTGTGTTTGTTATATACTAAGTATTCCGCAAAATTAATGTAATGTCCATGTACGTCAGGCATCGGGTCTCTACAGTTGGTATCAGAGGAAAGGTTTAGTCAACCTTTGGAAACTAGGATGCGAAAACGTTAGTGAGATCCCTAGAGATATTTCTAAGGTATGTCAAGGGATGTCCCTAAGGTTAAGTATACGTATAGGTTATAGTACTAGAATTATGCTAACAATCATAGAATTAAACCTATGATGTTAGATATTGAAGGTACTCCCCCTTTATTATGTTGTTTTCCCTAGCATGATTTTTGCCTCTCACACTATTCTTTTTGGGTTATAGACGATGGCTGGAACCTGAAGGAACCGTGTTGATCAATGAAATGGACAATGAAATGATTTCCCTCCTGAAAAAACAAATGTTATGGGAGATGGAGTGAAAAATATTATTGCTATACTTACACAAGCTATGAATCATTCTGGACTTCCAAATGAGCAGAGAAGGGAACAATATTATATTGAGTCCTTCATGAGGCAACGTCCACCATCTTTCAGTGGGTCTTTCGATCCACTTGTTGTTGAACAATGTATCAGTATCACTGAAAAGATATTTTCAGTTCTTCAATGTTCTGAGCATGATAAAGTCATCTTAGCAGTATATCGTTTGGAAGGTGAAGCTGATCAATGGTGGAATCTTATCAAGAATACGAGGCCAAGAGATGAAATTGAGTCCATGCAATGGGACGAGTTCAAGAATTTGTTTTTCAGTAAGTACTTCCCTCGTATTCTTCGAACAAAGATGGAAAAGGAATTTCTTGAGCTGAAGCAGAAGGATGATGAATCTGTTGGTATATACGAAGAGAATTTTACAAGACTTGCAAGGTATGCATCTGACATTATCATCCAACCTGAAAGTAATGTTGATTGATTATTCAGTGGCTTAAAACCAAGTCTTCGAAGGGCATTAGCTATAAGAGACTTCAGTAGCTATGAAGAAATTGTGCATTGTGCTATCAAGGTAGAAATGGAAGTTGGTGTTACATATCCATCTCATGGTTTTGACAAGAAACAAAAGATGGAGTTCAAGGAGAAATCTCAGAATAATGGTGAAAAGAAGATGAATGTTTCCTTATGCACAAAGTGTGGAACGAAGCATGGTGGAGATTGTATTAAAGGGACTAGAAAATGTTTTAAATGTGGAAAATAAGGTCATCAAGAAGCTGAGTGTCGAAGTAATGGAAAAAGGGTTTCTAATGATGTGAACAAAGCAAACACTGCAGAGAAAGCACCACCAACACTTCAATGCTTCAAGTGCAAGGAAATGGGGCATTATGCTAATAAATTCCCTAATCCAAGGGTTAGTGATGATCGACATGAGCAACCGCTTAAGGAAAAGGACAAAGGGAAGTCACATGCGATCACTATTGGTGATGTTGAATATGACAACGTTGTGGTGGAATGATTAAATATTTATGTAATGGGATTCCAAAATAATGTTGTATCATGGAGTATTGGAATATTTATGTATTGGTATAATGTGGTATTCGAAGTGATTGAGATATTTTTGTAAATAAGATGATATGCGCATAATGAAGGGAAAACGAGAAAATGAAATGTTTGACAGTATTCATGAGCTCGTGATTGATATAAGGACTAGGTGATATCATGGTTTGAGTATATAGAATTTTGAGGATTTTGGTATTTGGAAAGTGTTAACTTTTAACTGCATTCATGTTTTCACTAAGGTTCAATGGGTATTCATTCTTCAAGAGAATACATGATAAAGGTATTCACATGTTTGTAATTTGACCAACAAGAGATATCTTATGATATATGGGGGATAAATGATGGAATTCACGTGATTGTTCTGTGACAATTCAAGTAATAATTTTCATTGTACTATGAGCTTGGACCGAAGTATTTTAGATAATCCTAAATATTAGAATAGATTATGTTGGACATAAGTTAGGATAAAATGTTTTCCAATGTTATTGATGGGATGTTATAGTAATATAGTTTTAGAAAAATGACAACCTGCAGGACGGGCGACAGCCTATCGCGTCGGGCAAGGCTGTGGGAATTGAACCCACAACCGAAGTGAGACTGGCCATTATCGCCTACCACTGGCCTACAGAATGTCCCTGTTTAGTAGAAACTAGTTTTATTATATTAGGAAGTATGATATATGAAGTAGAAGTCCATTTTAGGAACCATATATGATTAATCTCACTATAGAATGACTTATGTATATTTAATAACTTTTGCTAACCTTTTGTTTGAGACAGATGGAATGACACGTCATTCTATCTCCTGATTTGCTAACACTTCACGAATAACAAATTCAACTTCATTTATTTAAGAGATGAAGTGGAAATTGTTCAAGGCACGAACAACAGTGAGATTGTACCAAAATAAAGTAAGTATTTATTATAATTAAAATTCTTCAACTTTAGGGAAACGATCTTGAAAACCAAAAATGTTGTCCTAGTGCTCTTATATCCGATTAATCATATTGGGCCTTAGATCGTCACAAATTTATGGATTTGTGATTCTGGGCTTTTCCATAGCAATGTTCTCTACCACTCTCCATCAGAACATGATGGTTAGCTTTTTCTTCCATATCCATATTTTCACCTATGTGGATACCCAATGATTAGTTTATTTGGGTAACTGTTACGTTTCATAATTTTGGTTTTAAAGATTGGTTTTGGTATTCATTTTTACGATGTGGGTTTCTATTAAATAATCTTTTGAGTAGTAAACCATTTATAACCCCGACGAATTTCGAAGGTGAAATTCATTTTAAGTGGGGTAGAATGTAACACCCCGAGATTTTATGAAAAATATTCTTTTTAATTTCACTAATGTCTTGTGTTGTACGCTACACCAAAAGGAGCTGGAACAACACGAATCCTAGATTTTCCTTGCATTATACGCAATCGCGACCTTCCTCGATAGCGTGTGTAGTACGCAATAACGAGTTTCACTAAACCACAATATGCTATTAAAATATTATTAAAACTAGCCATTTTGAATAGTAATAACCACTTTTTGAAATTTTTTGAATTTTATTTTTCAAAATGAACTTCATTTTTGGATTCGGAATATCGAAATTAGCTTAGGGTGAAATTTTGGTGATTTTCGGATAACATTCATATCTTGATGAATAGTGAAAATTACTAAATTTTATTTAAAAACAACTTTTTCAATCGAAATAATTATTAGTGATATGTTATTAATTTGGGTGGTTTTAAAGTATATTTAGAACATATTTTTACAATTTAATACAATGTTGGTCATTGAATGTAATTTCACATTTAAAACAGTTATAAACAAGTTTCAATCTATTGATAGTTATTATCTCTTAAAAACACCCTATTTGTTTTGACGACAGGAATTAATTTTTAAATTAGTTAATGCAACTGATATGTTTTTAATATGGTAAAATAGACATCATTTTTGAGTTCATAATATAAAATATAGCTTAGGCCTAATTTTTGGTATTTTTCTGAAAACTTTCAATTTTTGATGAATAGTGAAACCACTAAGTGGTAGTTAAAAAACTGAATTTTTCATAAAACATAATTTTACCGCTTTTGTGAGTGGAATTCCAAAAATCAGAGAGACACGGTTGATGTCAGTAAGTAAAATTTGGTTCAATGAGATAAAAATAATTTTTTGGTGAATAGTAACTTTTTACTTTTTTTACCACGGTTAAAAGTAAATAGGGTAATTAAGGGTAGAAATGATATTATTATTATCCTAAAACATATCCTAATTCTATTGGACAAGTGTAATTCGACCAAAAACAAACTTAGGAATAAAATATGACCATTTAGGCCCACTTTGATTAGATTAGGACATTTATTATTAATTTATTTAAAGAAGAGTTAAAAGAGTTAAAATCAATGTTTATTTACTAAAACATTTTTAATATAGGGTTATACATAAGATAAATTTGATTGTAAATATTCATTAGAAATATAAAAAGATTTACTAATAATGGTATTTTATTTGTAATTTTTAGACATTAAATAATTTAATTTATTTATGACACAACGATGATGCAGTAATTATATTATTAATAAAATATTGACATAATTGATGTTATAAATACTCATATAAGTATAACTTGAGACTTTTTATGACATACACTACTTTTATAGGATAATATGACATGTTATTGTTGATTTAATTAACTTTTTTCGAACTTATCATTCTGTTGTGATTTTCACAAAAAACAATTACTAAATAGTGTCAAAATTGACATAAAATAGTTTATAAAACAAATATTTTATTATTAATTGTTATTTTATTCCTAAAAATCTAAGGTTAGGCCAAATGACTTAGATAAGGTTATATATATTAATAACAAACAATTTGGGGTTCGTTTGGCTTCTTATAGTATGTTTATTAACCTTATAGTATAAGAACACAAGAAGACACGGTAAAAGTAAAATTATTTAACTTAATGTTAAATCTAAATGATACGATTAAAATAGGAACATAAACATGTCTAAATTATATTGGATTAGAGGATTTCTACCTATCCCCACCTTATCATCTAAATAAATCAATTTGGAGCTATTTAAAACCGAACATGAATTTATAATAAAATAATATTTTTAGTTATTCCAAAGGTGCCCCTCTCCTCCCTTATAAAAGGACACATCCTCCCTCTCTTACTCACACAACATTGAGCCTTCAAGATCGGCCAAACCATTCCAAAATATCTTCTCCACTTCCCTAGAAACATCTTAGAGGTTCTGGTCTTCCTCAAAGACCAATTTTAGTTCCCTAAGAGGAGGTCTCAAAGAGGCGCTTCAATGAAGAGGTAATTTCCGTTACCGATTCTTTCACCATTGTTTCTTCTTCCACTTCTTCTTATTAGTTTGTTTAATTATGAAGTAATAACATCAGTATCACTAATATACTGATATGTTATTATAAGTATGAAACAATCCTAATTCACCATCTATCCATCCTATGGAAAATGAAATCACCGCGCGTGCGTACGTACGGAATACCGTCTCCACGCTGTGATGTAATCTGTTTTTCCACCAACACCTAACATGGATGGGTATTATGGTGTATATAATAACTATACATAGTTATTATAACATCATAATGATTCTGATATATTGTATCATCCACTCCAATTCAATTCAATAATTATGGAATTGATATCATCGCTCGTGCGTACGTACGGACTACCTTCTCCACGATGCGATGAGATTCATTCTCCATGTTAACCATTTAAGAATGATTATAAAGTATATATAAGTAATAATAATGAAATATATGACATTATAAAGATACTGGATTTATGTGTATATATATGTATGTCATCTACATAACTCCACTCAATTCAATAAGGAAACGAAAACAACGTTCATGCGTACGTACGGCCTACCGTCCCCATGAACGGTGTATTTCTTTCCATTTATCGATCCATTATATATATTTATATTCTGAATATATATTATATATAAATCATGTTTTATATTCTATAATTAAGTACTAATGATCTAATTAATCATATGAATAATTACATGTTAAAACACGAACGACAAATGAGATGATTTTACCAAAAACGCTACTTTAACATGAATTTACAATAGAACGGGTAATATAAAGTCATAAGTGAACCATATATGATATAATAACAATGAATATGATTCTGTAATAATTAAATGACATTATTTAAATCATTATACAGGAGTTTCTGACACTTTCGAAGAAAATTTGACTTAAGGTAAGGGAAATATCACGATCTCATTTTTATCCGAGATTGTTTATACTATGGTATTTACTGGGGTGTATTTTATCATCCACATCCATGTTTCCTCAATATTTAATATTATTTCCATCCACCTAAAATTGTTTAAATCCTATTTTACCCTTCGGTGAGTATTTAGTAAAAGATATGAAAGGAATCTTTTGACGTTTTTCGTACGAGGTACTTTTTTGACTTTTCCGACAAAAGTACGAGAAGAATGTTTTTTTTAACTTATACAGAAAGAATGGATTTTTAAAACATTATTTCCAAGAAGCTTACATTACAAGTTTTCAAGTTTATTTTTAATCATCTTCTTTTAGTTTAATTTTGTATGACATGTTAATAAAGGAAAAATGTTTTTGAAGAAGAAAGGATATTTTCCCTCAAGAATGGAGTTCAAGTGTTTTATCAAAATTATTTTCCATATAAGATAATAAAGGGTTCTGTTTTTATCCCTATTATTACATTAATTTGATTATGTTGGGATGGAATTATTTTTATGAATTCCTTTATCGTGTATGAATTGTTTTATGATGTCATGATGTTTAAGATTCCCATTTTTATTACATGGGTTATGCAATGATGTATGGTTTATGATTTTGTGTCACACATAAGAATGGTATAACTATGAGATGGGTGGGACCTATATCTCCCTACAATGCATTGGGTAAAGACTTTATATCTCATGAGATAGACATGGCTGGAATGGTAGGTTATACCAGTTCAGTGAAACAGGACTGAAACGAGGGTGACTCGGTTCAGAAAGGGACATTGTCCACTAAGATAGTCTTGGCAATTAGTCTTGACTAATAAGATATGATTCTCTATGATTATGTGTGTATTCCACAAAGTTTCATGTTTTATCTAATGATTATTGGGATTTCATTTCACTACTATGATTTATCCCATGTTATGAAATTATGCTCTCTTTTGCAGTTTATGATTTCCAAAATGTTATGTTCTTATGAATATGATGTGATTGATATTTATTTTGTTTACCCTTACTGAGCATTTGAGCTCACCATTTTATGTTTTCTTTTCCCCAGGATATAAAGAAAGGTTTTAGGTAAAAAGGGAAGATCTTTATGGGAGATTTTGAAGATCTTTCACCATGATTAGAAGATTATATTCCGAGTTTCCAAAGACACTAAACAATTACGATCCTTGTGTGTGTGTTTGTTATGTACTAAGTATCCTACAAAAGTAATGTAATGTCCATGTACGTCAGGCTTCGGGTCTCTACAGGTTACATTAATTTTATCAAATTATAAATTTGACATTGAATCCAAGATAATAAATGGATTGAGAAAATTAATTCTGATCAATTTATTAGGGTACCAATTTTTTTAAATAAATTCACATGTTTAATGAGATATTGATTTTTCTCAAGTAGATAAATTGAATTTTTTTTATGATTTGAGGCTATAGTTTTATAAAATAATGTTTCACATAGCTTCTAAATTTGTTCCTCACTAATTTTCAAACCACTATGTAGAATAATTACATATTGATTCAATAAAAAATTTATAAGTTGATACTTACTTGTGGTGTTATGGATTTTAATAAATTTTAAGTAGTTATTTTTTAAATTCATTGATTTCATTAGAAAAGTCAATCCTCCTAATTTTGAGTTGCGTTTGTTATTTTTTTCTAATGAGGATTTCTAGAAATGTACTAGATTCATGAAATTTTATTCCCATCATTCTAAAAGATTCAAATTCATTTTTAGAATGTTTAATTATTTGAAATTAAAAGGAATAATTTCTTAAGGACATAAGATTTCACAATAGACATTTTTGTTTTGAGATGTCATTTCTGTTTGGGGAATAACTTTATGATCACATTTATTAATTAATTTGGAAATTCATTGATCAGTTTTATGGTACACTATGTTTATAATTAGAATAAAATTTTTCCACCCAGGATTGATGATGTAAGACTGTTATCCAAATATGTCGAGAAAAATTTATTTCATATATTTTTATTAGATTTTTATACTCATATTACAATGATCAAATTTTCATAATTGAGATTTGGAAAACATGTTCAAAATATATTGGGTTAGTTAGAATGTTTATACACCTAAAATATCAAAATAATGGAATGGATAATGTGGTGAATATAATTATTAAGAATATTATTCAGAAAAAACATTTAACTCAAATAAGAATTATTGGAGAGTAATAGATGAGGATTCATTGTGGGCTTAGAAAACTACATATAATACTCCAATACATATGTCACCATACATTATTAATTTTTTGATGATTAAGTAATTTTCATAGAATTTATAGCATAATGAATTTTTGTCTCTTTGATAATGTTGGTTTAATCAATTTTATTTTAGATGTGAGAGGGTAATTTGATTGTAATAAATTGAGGTGATATGAAATAATCATTTTGTAAGTGAAATGATATTTAAATTGAAATGTTGTGTATAAAAATATAATCTTATACAAAAAAATCCATATTGGAGATATGGTTCTTCTATCCAACTCTCGTTAATAATGTTTCTTGTAAAATTTTCATTACAAGTGGTAAGGTTCATATATTGTGACTCATGTTATCCCTTTTGGTGTCTTAGGTTTGGAATATCCCATTAAAGATGAATAATTAACAATAAATAGACATATGATTATTCTGTTTTGAGAGTCAATAAAGAACCCCCATGGGAGGAAATACTTATTTAAAAATAAAAATACCAATTTTTTTAGGAAGTTACTTCCCATAATATTTTTTTCGTTTTGGATATGTGTGGGGAAAGGTAATGATATCATTAAGTGTTTGGTTTTTATTTTTGTTTATTTTTTTCGAATTAAATAAATTAGGCCTTCTAATTCTATTTTTACCAAGGGGAACTCACAAGGGGACAATCTCCCATTCATCATCCAATTTATTTAATACCTTTTTCATCTTCATTGATATTAATATGATTCAGATATATTGATAAGGTGGTGTGGTCATGAGGTATGTCTGAATACATTATTGCATGAACCAGATTCCTTTTCAGCTACATTTCAATGATTAAAGGTGTTTTCAAGGATGAATATTAGGGAAAAATATCTTATATTTACCTATAATTATTTTATTTCATTATATATGAATTATACACTATTAATAGTTCTTCTTAAAGTTTCCATGACTTAAAAATAATGTCTTCCATATCTATTTCAAGGTAGGTTACATATACTACCCTTCAATTTAATGGTTGAACATCTTATTTCTAGTGTGTATTTTGTTAAAATTATGTATTTTCATTATTTAATGTAAATTGTTTTTCCTACTAGTTATTGATTTCATATCATTGATGTTTGTTTCTTTCATAATTCAGATGAATGATTTAATTTAGGATAAAAACATTAATCACTATATTATATTATGATTTCTATGTGATCTATATCAGATGATTTTTTGATACATCTTTTTTAGGAATAATTATTGAATGCAGTTCTCGGTAGCGACCTATTGTGTTCATTTTTGAGTGAAATTTCAATGAAAAAATATTTTATGAGAAATAATGTTTTCCCTAAAATTGGATATTTATGTGCATCGTTTTGAACCAAATATTTATTCCAACTCATTTATAATTATATTTCTAAATTGATTCCCCACTTTGAGATTGAGTATTGGGGACAATGATGGGTGTATTTTTGGGGTGAGTCTTTATAGAGAGACACTTTTTTTAATGTTTACAAATTAAAATATTATAAATTTTGTCAACAATATTTTTTTCAATGGTCTCTAAATAATTTATAGTGTCTCAAATTCTTTCATTGAATTCTATTTCTATTTTTTTTACTATGAGGAAATGTATTATAATATATAATGTGTTCAATTGAGTAAAAAACATCTTATTAACTTATAGCATTGCTAATGTTTTTAAATTTGGGAAAACATTATAATATTATTATTGAGTTTAAAAAATTTATAATTCAATTTATATATTTGAATATGTGAATTTTAATAGGCTATGAATGAAAAAAACATAATATAGGTTGAACATTTATTCTTTATTCATTTTCATTGTAATCTGTCAACTACATGATGAGTAAAATATGTTTTCATAATATTTATTTTACTAAAAATTATCCAATATTATGTCTAATTATGTTGAGCTATAAATATATGTGTCATTGATATCCTGGAGGTAAATATCCACTTTATTTTGGGTTAATTTAAATAAATAAATTTCAAAAACAATCTTTATTTTAAAATAGTTACCAATATTGAAAAAAAGAATATTTTATAATTGGTAACTCACTTATTTTAAGTCCAAATAAATGATGGGGGGAATTAATTTTTTATCATCATTTTTAATGTTCATGAAATTTTTTTAGGTCTGAGATCAATTTTCATCCACATATTTTTTCTAGGTCATTAATTAAGAATAAAAAATGTGTTAGTATTGGATATTCAATTTGGACAATAAATAATATCTTTTATACATAACATGTACAATATAATCATGATATTTATTTCAAAATATTCATTTCAATGTTTATTTTTCTTATAGTGTTTTTTATAAAAAATAAAAAAATAATTATTTTTATTTTTAAATATATTCTTTTATGTTTGTTTTATAAAATATTTCGAACATTCTGTTTTTATTTTTGTTTATATTTTTCATTCAAAAGTTTAATTTAGTTGTTTTGAATTATTTGATTCATTATCATAATTTTTTAAATTTATTAAATATTATTTTAAATAATCAAGTTATAAAAATGGGTTTTATTTAATTATTAATATTTTATTTTTAATGTTAAATTATTTTGGTATAGTATACTATAACCATTAATCATTATCTATAATATTGTAATATGTAATTACTATAATTTAAAAATTATATTTATTATTAAATTATATAATTCCATTTTTTTATTAATAAAATTCATATTTGAATAATTAATTTTTATTTGAATTTTAAATACTTTTACTATTATTTAAATATATAATTTCGTTTTTTCATTATTTTATGTTTTTAATATACTGTTAACTGTCAATCTTTATACAATTAATAATTTATTTAAAAAAGGTAATCTACTTCATATTCCCCAAGGGTAATAATTTTTCCATGTTAGTGGATGAATGAAAGTAAAAATACCCACATGCAACAAATATTGTAAGAAACATTCAGACAGGTACATTATTGGGATTGTAAACTACTAAGAGGGTAGAAGATATAGGAATATAGATCAGATTATTCATGTTGTGCTAAAGACTAAACTTCTAAAAAATAATAATAATGTGAAGATATTGTAGGAATATATTAATTTTCAATGATTCAAGAGTGGAAAACATGGGCACAGTTATAGTAAACATCTAAATCAGATGATAATTATGGTAAACAATCATTAACAATATTATTGTACAATAGAAAAAGTTTTGTAATTTTTCTATCACGACTGCTGAAGTAGAGGCTAAAAATTTCATGAATGTAAATGAGGAGGGAGAAATTTCTTTCGGAATTTCGGAATGGTAACAACTGTACATGGGAGGTATTAATGAGGGAGAAAAGGTGTCTCTAATCAATAAAAAATAAAGAGGGCATTATGAGGCAGGTGAAAAATCAAACCCCAACATTTATAATTGATATTAAATGGGTGTAAAAATATTATGAAACTTGGATAAAATGAGAAAATAACGAATGCCTTACTAGGATGTGTGATCCCAAAGGCTTGGGAGGGGCATGAGAGAGGATTATTTAAAGCTTGGGGGACCCTGGAAGAATTTTAGACAGAGGAGGGAAGGGGTTGGTTGAACTCCAAAGGCATTGAATGAAAAGGAAGTGGGAGTTGGGGTGTGTTTATGTTGAAAAGGAGATGAAATTCTTGATTATTTAGCTTTGGGACACCACACATTAAACTAATCAAAACCACAAAACAACCCATGGTTTTTGAAAAGACGGTGAAGAAAACAATATTTTATATGGCTAATTAACAAATTTCTTAAAATAAAAGGGTTTCTTAAGTGGAGGTGAGTCACACTCCCAAGGAAATCAATATAAAAAGATAAAATGTTTTATAAGTCATTGAGGGTCCACTAAGAGTTTGTAAAATAAATCAACCAAACCGAAAATCAAATTATATTTATGGTAAAACATATATTGGTAGAACCTTTTAGTTTAATATTAAATCACTATTTAGTCATTATGATGTCATAAAACACATTATATATTTATACGGTATTTAATTTGTACCCAAAAATTAGATTGTCTTAGAAAATTATGAAAAATTCACTATTGGATAATTTCGATATCATAGTTCCTAAAATAATATTAATTTTATCCTAATAATTTTCTAAATATGTGAATTTTTACTTTTTAAATAAAAACTAATATTTTCAGAAAATTCATGGTTTTTGGAAAAAACATATTTCAAACCTTAATAAAAATTACAATTGTATTAATAAATATTATACTCTCATTTATAAAAAATAAAAATTACATTAATAATAATAATATTTTTTATTAAAATATTATTTAATACAAAAATCCATTAATTGATAAAAAATGATTTCATAGTTGGATATTAATTAAAAATACAATTTGTGCATTAGAAAATATTTACAAACTAACAATAATAAAATGAATGTATATTAACTTTTATATTAAAATAAATTACACATAATCATAGTGATATGTTCTTGTTACATAACACCTTATAACACCCACATAAGACTAAAGGGTAAGGTATGTGATGGTGACCGACTCTTGGGGTGGCTCGGGTAACATCGCTCCAGTGGTAATCTTTGTCAACTTCCTCTTCTCCCATAGGCGGTATTGTTCGTGCTTAGCATGTCTAATCTCAGCTTGGGATTTTTCAAGATAAAATACCAATGGTGCCTCCTCCTTTCCATGCTCCGACAAATGGGATCTGTACGAGTCAAGTCTACTGGATGTGGCAATCACTTCCTTTTTCTGAGTAAATAGGATTAGTTAAACCCCTATATATTTAATAATTATGTGATCACTATTAAACGACTATATTATAAATGGCCACAATTCATAATAGTTTTATAAAATCCAAAAACATAAAACCAGGGAATTACATGTTTTATATAACCATCTTACATAATAATACATTTAATATGATCATGGTGAATTTTCATTAATAAATGTTTGGGTCATTACAATCATCCCCACGTTAAGAAATTTATCGCACAAAATTCGTTTTTCCCACACTAAAACAGATGTGGGTAACTTTGCTTCATCACTTCCTCTGATTCCCACATGGCCTATTCAAACTTTTGGTTTCTCCACAACAAATTAACTAGGGGCATTGCCTTATTTCGTAAAACATTTTCTCTATGATATAATATTTTCACTGGTTGTTCCTCCTTTGAAAGACCATCCTCTAAATACACTTCCTCTGAAGATAGAACATTTGAAGGGTATGGAATGTATTTCCTTAATAAGGATACATGAAAGATATAATTTACTTTGGCCACATTAGGTGTATGATATAGTCGATAGTCCACAACACTAACATGATAAAAAATATCGAAGGGAGATATGTACCTAGGACATAACTTCCCATTCTTTCAAAACCTCGTGACATTTTTACATTGAGATATGTGTATAAATATCATGTCTCCAACATTGAACTAAAGGTATCATCAATGGTTATCCACATAACTCTTCTATCATCTTTGGGATGCCTTGATATGCTGCTGAATGGTTTTCACCTTTTCCACTATTTCATCAGCCTTTTATGGTCCTAGTATCTTATGCTCATCTACATCATCCCAAAACGCCGATGTTTTACACATGTTCCCATAAACGACTTCATATGCTACAATTCAGAGGCTTGATTGTAAATTTTTTGTAAGATAATTTTACCAGGGGAATATATTAGTCCAATCCTCTTTTGATGTCCATAGAACATGATTATAACATATCATCCAATGTCTAAATAGTTCAATCAGATTGGCTTTCAGTATGAGGGTGATAGTCGTACTGAAGTTCAGTTTAGTTCTTAGAGCATGTTGGAGACTTTTCTATAACTTCACGGTTAATCTAGGATCACGATCAGATACAATAGATAGTGGTACTACATGTATCCTTACCATTTCATTGATATAAATAAATCCAAGCTGATCCAGTGATAAGTCAACTTGAATCACAATAAATTTATCTGTATTCATAAAACAATCCACAATTACCCATGTATAATTGTTTTTACTGGATGACTTTGGAATTCCAATGACAAAGTCTAGGGTATTGTTGTCCCACATTCAGGTTGGTATAGGTGGTGGTTACATTTTCCCCTTATATTTTTTCCTCTTATCATATACTTTTATACATAATAGGCACATTGTTGTATATGCAGCAATCTCTCTTTTCATATTGTACGACAACATTTTTTCTCGGATATCTCGATACATCCTTGAGCTCCCTATGTGAATAGTGAATTTTGTGTTATGTGCATCATTTAGAAGATCCTTCTTTATCTTTGGATTAGATGGTACACATAATTGTGACCAAAATATCACAATTCCATCCTTATCCACCACGAACTCTGAGGATTTCCCATTTTTGATAGCTGCTACAATTTTTAGAATTTCCACATCCTTTCATTGAGCATCGATTATTTTCTTCAAGAGTTATGTTTTAGAAATCATTTGAGAAAAGTATTGACGATGTTCCTCCCATAATTATTCTCAAGTTTGTCCTCTACAAGTCTAAGAAGATTGGATTCTTTTAAATTTTCATCAATGATAATGATGCTGGACCATTTCTACATAGAGAATTCACCACATTGTTGGCCTTACTAGGGTAGTAGTGGATTGAGGATTCATAATACTTGATGAGTTCAATCCATCTTAATTGGTGCATATTACGTTCATTTTGTGTCAATATATTTGAGGATCGTGTTGCCAATTTATATCTCATATTTCTCCCCATAGAGAGAATGCAGCCATATTTTGAACGCAAGGATCACAGCCTCCAAATCCATATCATGCGTGGGACTGTCTTGCTCATGGTTTTTCATCTATCTTGAAGAACATTATATTAATTTTTAATTCTGCATCAACACACAACTCATGCCCTTCTTCAAAGAATCGCTGAATAACACAAATATTCCTCCTCTTGTGGGTATTGTGGGCATTGGTACAGTGATAATCCACCATTTTGAATCCTTGAAGCTTTCTCTGCATTCATGACTCCAAGAAAATTTTACTCCCTACCGAGTTAGCTTGGTAAGAAGGTTTTACAATCCTGATAAATTCTTCACAATTTGGTGATAATATCCATCTAAACCCAATATGCTTTGTATATCCTTTACTAAGGCTGGCCTCTGCCATCCCTCAATTGTAGTTTTCTTGTAGGGATACACAGATATCCAATTTCTTGTGATGATTTTCCCAATAATGACATCTCCATCAACCAAAACTCACACTTAATGTACTTTGAATATAGATTCTCCTTCTGAATGGTATGTAGTACAGTTCTTAGATGATCCTCATGATCCTCCTTGGTTTTGGAATATAATAGAATATCATTTATTAATACTACAACAAATTTGTTGAGATAATATCCAAATACTCTATCTATCAAGTCCAGGAATATTTCTGGAGCATTATTGAGTCTGAAAGGCACTACTATGAATTCATAGGTCTAGTATCTTATACGAAATGTGGTCTGGGTGATATCTTCATTCTTCACCCATACTTGGTAATATATGCACTACAGATCCACCTTGGAATAGTATTGTGATCCCTGTAGCTAACCAAACAATTCATAAATTCGAGGCAAAAGACACTTGTTCTTTATCATGATTTTTTTGTGCTCACGGTAATCAATGAAAATGTGAATTGACCCATCATTCTTCTTGACAAAGAGGACAAGACCACCCCATGGTGAAGAACATGGCCATATAAACCCTTTGTACAGATTCTCTTATATTTGATTCTTCAGTTCCTCAAGCTCCACAACACAAATCCTATTTGTAGCATTGGATATTGTAAATGCCCAAGGTTGAAGGTCAATTAAGAATTCAACAACTCTTTTAGGAGGATAACCGATCAATGACTCAGGAAACACTTTAGAAAATTCCCTCAAAATAGGAATTTATTCAAGGATGGATTCCTCTTTAGACTCTATAATTTGAGCCAGATACTCATGATCATAGGGAAATAATATCTACTCTTGAGATGATGGTTCTAAAAGGGATTCATCTTCCTCGATGCACTTGTATAAAATCGGGGGTCGATTCTCTATATGGATAGTGATTTCCCCCTCATGGAGATTCATGTTGGCTCTATATAAGGAAATGCAATCCCTGAAAAGAATTTCCCCAAATTCCACTAGAGGGAGTATGATGAGGTTTTCCTTGATGTTCAAGTCATTGATTATGACAAGGGAGGAGTTTTATTCATGGAATACAATGATTTGCCTATTTTCCATTCAAACTGTTTTATTTATTTCAATGATTTGTAGTGGTGTTGGGATTGTTTTACATAACATTCAGGATATAATAGAATATGTTGAACCTAAATAAAAAATTATATTCTCTATTCTTGATGAGTAAATAGTGTACTTGTCACCACATCTCTTTCGGGGTTCACATCTATGGTAGTGATGAAAAAATCTATCCCTTGCTACCTTGGAGGTGGTTGGTTGCCTAAAAAACCCTTGGCCTAGGGCACTGATTTGCAAGGTGCCCTAGTTCATTGCAGTTGATGCAATGAACAATGCATTGAGGTTCAAAAGAAGAGACTCTTCCCTATTTTGTAGTCGTGGGTATCTCTTGTCAATAGTTAAGGTCTAGGTTCCCTTCTCTTCAACATGTAAATCATATTATTTTCCACTTCAAGAAATTTCTAGGGTGATTTATTCCACACCTTTGGTTAGTGGCGTGTTGGATTTTTATAGCACCGTTGGATTTATCTATCGACGTCAAGAATTGACTTCCACCTTATGCTTCATATCCCAATGATACCCCTGAGATTATATGATCTCCATTTCAACATTTAGGGGACAATAGAAAATTTCCACACAACTGTGCTAGTCCCAGATTGCTAGGGCGTTCCGTAAGCTTGGTTTCAGCCCACCAAAGAAGGGGTCAACCTTTCATTCGTGTGTAATAAAAAAATTGGAGACATATCATGAAATACTTGAGATGTTTTCCTCGTATGCTCTGATGGATTCATCATCTTTTTTCAATAGGGAAAGGAAGTCCCTTTCCATCATAAGTCAGAGAGTGCAAGGAAAATATTTATTAAAATTTATTTTCTGGAAATCATTCCATTCCAACCCTTCTATATCAATCTTAGGCATCATATTTTTTATCAATGTCCACCATTGATCGGATTTACCCTCCATATATTAATCATCCAAAAGAACCTTCTCTTGTTCGTATCATTAAAGTATAGAGCAGATATTTTCAATGGATTTGGTCCATTGTTCATAGATTGAGGGATCAGATGATCCATTAACAGAATGATGTTATTGTATGATGAAGCTCTCGATTGCGACTTGTTCTATCATAAGGGGGGATGTACGTTCTTCTTGACCCAAGTTTCAATTCAATTCATGAGTTAAATAAGAGTGTATTGCGAAAGATTTCGTGATTTATGCTCTAATCGGATAGGGAACTCATTAGAAAAGTCAAAAAATTGGTCTTCGCATTGGTTTTTAACCCGAGTCCTCCTATCACCAGTCATTGGCTGGAATAAAGGAAATGTTAGGGTTAACACATATAAGGTAATCCAAGGACAAAATAAGTGACTTATTAATAACATTTACTTCCATAAAATATGAATATATAGGCCCCAATATTTGTTATCGATGATCTACATTCTAAAATATATTCATAGGGAAATTATTTAATTCCCTTAATAATGATTAATTTTCTGATTGTGAATTTACCAATGCATATCTCTCAGGAGTGTCGTAACTAAGAGTGTAGCAATGACTATTGTAATGTACTAGAATACACTGTTTCAAGCCCAAAACTCCTTATCGGAATTTTCTCTCCTAGGAATATCAATGTCGTAGAATTATTTACCTGCTCGTATCCATATAGAGACATATTTTCCTGATAAAACACATACTTAATACTCACCAAAACAAAAGGGATGTCTTTATAGAACTTATTCTAATCCCTAAGGCTTTCACTAGGGTTTTCTAATCATATTACGAAAAATAACTAATCCCATCCTTTGATACCAACAATAACAAGACTTATTTTATTACACACATAAACAAGATTTATTAGATAAAAGATTCACGTGAAACAACTTATAAGATCGATAGGCCTTATGTCTTCGGGGATTTGGAACATTACATAATTACTTAAAACATGAAACAACATATCTTTATTGAAAAATTCCATTACATGACCACTACTTTCCCTCGTACATAGCATTGAATGGGGAACATGAGTACATGAATCAGAATATGTTGAGATATAAAGCCAAATAAGGGATTAAAAAAGGTGTAACATGAAAAATATAATACATGTTATGAAGTTGGCATATAAATAGAGCCTAAAAGAAACATGAATATAAAGGTAATATATATCATGATTATCATGACATGGAAATGTGGAAACAACACTTAACAAGGTATTAGGATCATCCAAGGATCATTGAACATGGAGCACGAGTAAACCCTCATTGCACATGATGTATAATGATGTTATACATAACCCAATACATTGGATCACTATCGGGTCACAACCATCTACAACATTTTTTCTCATGTGTATGTGTCACTACAAATTATTTCACCTTTTCCAACATGAACATATCTATTCGTAAAAGTGAATTTTATGCTGGTAAAACGTTTTACCAATATATATGTCCCTGTCAAAAAACTGTTGGTAAAAACTCTGTCGCTAAATCTTTTTGCGACAGATAGAATAGATTTGTTGCAATTATAAAAATACCAGCATATAATATATATATTGGTTAAAGTGATTAGCAACAGGTTCTTATGACAAATTAATCTTTTGTAATTGATATTACAAATATATAAAAAAATTTGTAAATTACATTTACATAAAAAGTATAAATTTTTATTGTAATTAAAATTTAAAATGTTATTTATTAATTTATTATATATATTAAATATGTTTTTTCTATTAAACCGATGGATATTTTAACACATGTTCAAAATTACACAAGAATTAATTATATTAATAATTAAATTCATTACAAATAGAACTTGTGGGATCCCCACTAGGATCAATCTTGGACAACCTTTCCTATCCCTACCCCCCTCCCGACAGTTTTGTTCCACAATTCTAGAACTCAAGAACCCTACACATGCCCCAACACACTGGATATACCCCAAATAGGATCAACAACCCCAGCAACTCCAACCCATCATCGCCATGGACTCCAGCACCAGCCCGTCCATGTCAGCTCCATCCCATGCCCCCATCCATGCCTTCACGAGCCTCATCCATGCCATCTCCAGTCAATTCCAGATCATCCATCTCTATCCCCATCCATGACAGCTCGATTCTATGCCAGCTCTAGCTCTGGTTCTAACCAATCAATGATGTGTCTGGTTTATTCCTGCTCCATCCCCAGCCCTAGCCCTTGGCCATCACCATCCATTGCAGGACTACACAAACAGATGAGGAAAGACCTTATAGGGATTTAAGGGAGGCACAAATACAAGTGAAAAAATATATTAAACTATATGGATAAAGGTAGTACATGTACAACAAAGAATAAAATTTTTTAGTTGAACATCCTAAAATTGTGATGAACTTCCTTTTCACTTTCAACTATGATAATACCGGCACAATAAGAAAATAAGAATTCAAATATAGCCTTTTATCTAACAAATAATTCAATAATAAAAGAAGACTAACATAAAATGAAACCAAAAATATGACAAGAAATACAAGTATAAAGGCCAAAAAACAATAATAAAATAAAATACAAGATGATAAAATTGGAGTATGGAAAAAGCTGCAAACAATAAATTAGAAGGGGAAAATAGGGGGACAAGACTCTAGAGGTAGTAAAATATAATAAATTTTTAGAAAAAACAAGGTTCAAGAAAACAATAACGAACATAAAGGGTAACAGAGGTAAAATAATAAACAAATTAAAATCATTTGAAGAAAAAAAAGAAATGGAAGGCCATATTGGATTTGTGATTGGGTATTATATTGAGGGTGGAGGAAAAAGAGGGGAATGAGTATTGAATCCTACATTGGTAAAGCTACAATAAAAATGTTCTTAATTGTGAACAAAAAACAAATACTGAAAAACTCAAGGAACCTGGCATGGAAATCCAAATAAAAACCTAAAGAGCAGAAGATATATAGGTATCCATCAATCAAATTATTGAAGATGTTTCATGGAAAGATACTAGATGAGGCCACCTAGATTATTGGTAACTAAATCTGATTCCCCTCTATTATGAATATAATGAACGACCTCTTTTACCCCCTAGGGGTACCTTCTTCCTCATCTACTACTTTTTTCTCCCAAATCCTATTATTATCAACGCTGTTTTACTTACTCAGTTTTATTCTATCATACTAATTTATCATCTAATTTCCATTCTAATTCCATCAACCATTTTGATCAAATATTAAAAGAAACTTGGTGATTATTTTTATCGGAATGTGCACATAAATGTGACTAATTCAAAACTATCAATATATTAATGGTATGAAAAACACATTAGAATATCAAACATTGACCAAATCCACGTCCATAAAACAATAAATGACATAAAATAAATAAATTTCATTGGTTGAGGAAGTATCTTACTAGTCAGATTCTATAAGCTACATGGGCTACCCACCTTCAAATAAAATGATAACTACCTGTACACCTTACCACTAGAATGAAAAAAAAGAACTTAAGAATCGAGTAAAAGACCCCATGTCTTACAATGATGGGTCACAACACTCATTAGTACATGAACCTAGATGATCCCTTCAACTGGAACATGAATATGAATGCCCACTCTACTAAACATCACTATATTTTTCACATTTAATATCAGAAATGATGTTAAGAATAGTAAAATAAATACTAGATTCCAAATAGAATTAAATGATAACTCAAAAATATAGTCCAGATTCAAGATTTCACACATAGACCATGGGTGATATCTAGGTGGAAGCCAGACTGTGTTTCAAAGTGGAACACTAATAATCCTAGATGAAAATATGTGAGGGGTAGATTGCATATACATAAATTCACATTGTTTTTATAAAAAATAAAAATATGCATAGGTATAAAAATATTCCCTCTACCCAATAATTGTAGTATACATTCTAATTACTCTCATGAGATTTAACTAGTGCACATTTCAGCTTTCTAATGGTTCTCTATAACATGGTCATTGATTAATAATTAGAAATAGAGGTAAATGTACCTTATTTTTCTTGGACAACTTTTCCCATTACCTTATAATTGAATAATGTTTTTCTATATTGATTCATCCATCTAATTAACTATACATGTACATGTTTAGCATGTATCATCCTATGGGAAAGACATCTAGCATCTTCTTCATGGCCTCAAACATCATTTTCTGAAGTTGGAAATGTTTCACCACAACCCAGACCATGTGGGCCTGGCCTTCGATTGTCATGCTCTCCCTGTAATGAAAATTCCAGATTTTAGAAATAGTACATATATTTTAGACTTCACAGAAACTATGAAACACACCTAGATTCTACATTTTTTGCACACATGGATGAAGCATAAATTTCCTTAATGAACATAGCATCAATATATTGTTAGTGAGAACACTAAAACATATTCCATATTTCAATCCAAGGTATTATAAAGAGGTGGGTGGAATTAATATGTTAGCGATAATAGTAAAACAGTAATGTGGCATCAATATGTTATCTATAAAAGTTGGTCCCGACTACTTCAGACATTCCATGACCAACTATGAATGAAGTAACACCATTTTCTAATTGAGAGAGATACATGTTGAGATTAAAAAGAACACACACTAAAGCTCACCTTGCATCAAACCTTACTGAAATCATTACCCCTCCAATAGTAAAAGTAGTTGTGTTTTGATACACCATAAACTGCTTGAACATATGCTTTTCTCCTATAGTAAAAGTAGTTGTGTTATGATACTCCAAAAACATCTTGAACATCTTCTTTTCTTAAGCTACCCATGCAAAAAACTCATGCCTCTTCTTCTATATATCTGTTTCATTGAAAAAACTAAATGCGCTGAGATTCCTTATCCGGAACAAAAAAATATCATTAACTATATGAATTTTCCATCGTAGTTAGGATCTTCTTAGAAAAAATACCACATGCTAAAATTCCAGCACAAAGCCAACACACATCAAGTAAAAGGATTTATTAAATATTATAAATCTATTATATAGTTTGAAGGATGTCGTACATAATGATTAGAATCACATGGATGCTTGTTGTGGATGAGTAAGACTGAAGTTGGAATTAATGGACTAGAGATGTTTTTTTAAAATAGAAAAATCTATGTATTTAAATACCGCTAGGCATTGAGATTTTCATTTATGTGTTTTGGTAATAATATGGTAATTTCAAAAGATTATTTAGTTACACTATTGAGATGAGTATGAAATATCTTGGTCACATGGTTACATGTTTTTGGGGATTCGAATAATATTATTAATGTGTATGGTTTTTCATTGAAATAGGGTAAAATTCAGAAAATGAAAAAACCTTAGTCAATACTTACATTTTTCATATCTAAGTAGTATAGGGTTGGAGAATTAGAATATGGAAGAACTCTATTGTGATGTGTAATATATTTTTTATATTATGTAGGATATACACCTCTCAGAAAAGTGTAAATTAACAATGGAAAGGCATGCATATGTTTTTTGGAGTACACCTAAGAGTCAAGATAGGTGAACTAATAAAGGAATTGAATGAGTAATATCTTCTGATGAAATTAATAAATTTAGATAAATCCTAGGAACTAAATAATTCATAACATATTTTATCATACATATCATATTTTTCATCCCATTAACATAACTGTGGTTATGTCCCAAATATTATGAAATATAGAAGAACGATAAAATAATATCTAAATAATTATTTAGATTAAATATAACTAAGTCTAGAATATTAATGATTATGTCAGAAAAACTATTTCTAATTCATGGGTCTACAATAAGATCATATAAAACTTGAAAAAGAAAATTTATGATAAAATTATACATTTTGATGTATAAGGTTTTTAAATTCACGTGTAAAGTATCAAAATTAAAATAATTTGGACAGGTGGAAAATTTTTGGGAGATACTACTGAAAAATAATCTCATCATTACCAAATCAATTCTTCAATGAAATATATAGCAAAGTTACACAAAAGAATAGGGATTTGAGATAATGAAAAATTATTCAAGCCCTAGAAATGAAGTTTATGTGATGAATAAATATAGAAGTTAAAATACAATAAAAATCTTGTTCCAAGAATTATGTTTTATCCACTGGACACTCCATAGAGAGAAAGAAACATGTGCTGGTGAATATAAAATGGGGAGATGATAATTTCCATTCTATGTTTTTTGATATATTTCCCCATGGGAAATGAAAAGACTCAATCATTGCATAGTTCAATATGCAGTGACTCTTGTATGTGATTTGGGATGTAATACATGTCTTGGAATGAGATTCAATTACATATTTTCTATGTATAGGAGCATGCATAAAACCGTTAATTAAATGGTCATAGATTTTGTGAAGAATATGTGGACATGATATATCTAGATGTTATTGAGAGTATTTAAAGACCAAGTCTAATTGATTATTTTGAACGGTAATTAAATGAGATGTTCACACAACTAAAAATGAATATGAATTTTGATATTTGAAATTGAAAAAATTATATTTAAGAGATTTTATATAGGTAATAATTTAATTATTAAAAATGAGAATATAAATAAAGAGATAATTGAGAACCTAGTACTGTAATCAAAAGGAATCTATGTTTCAAAGATTAATAAACTAATGAAATCCATAATTAAAGAGGTAATTCATCAGCAAAGGAGAATAAGGAAAAGTTAGTGATGAGACCTACCCTATGATATTCCAATATCATACCAGATAACTAATGAATTCAAACATTGTTGCTACTGTTTAAGATTTATTTGTGTTAAATAATTTGAAAAATATAGCGGTGGGATAAAACATGTATTATGAAGACATATACATTTAATGATCATTCTAATATTGAGTTCAAGAATAAGGCTGATGTGAATTCAGTGTTGTTGAGAATATTCTGTTATCCAATGACATATTCAATGAGATAGAAAAAATTATTCTAGTGATGTTGTGACATTTACATACAAATTATAAATTTTTATTTTAATTAAAATTTAATATTCTATTTATTAATTTATCATATATAATAAATATGTTTTAGCTATTAAACCGAAGGATATTTTTACACATGTTCAAAATTACACAAGAATTGATTATATTAATAATGAAATTCATTACAAATAGAACATGTGGGATCCCCACGAGGATCAATCATGGACAACCCTACCCAGCACCCCACCCCCCCCCCCCCGATAGTTCAATTCCACAATTCTAGAACTCAAGAACTCTACACATGCCCCACCACACTAGATCTCCCCCATATATGATCTACAACCCCAGCAACTCCATCCCATCATCGCCAATGACTCCAGCACCAGCCCATCCATCGAGGCAACTTGTTTAAATAAGGACTAACCATTCGAGAGATTGATGTGCTGTAACAAGATAGTTATTGTTTAATTATAAATACCGAAGGATGTTCACTGCACTAAAATTCTAATTATTTTGATAACATTGCATGAGGTGAGAAAGTCCACTTCCCTGAGGCAATATAACAAACACCTAAATTGCAGATATGAAAAATCAAAGCATTAAGATAAATAAACCTAAGACACCATTTCCATCAAAGAGTACCAAAATGGACGAAAAAATTTAAAAATACCAGATCAATATAAAACGTATTCCAAACACGAATAAGATATAAATTCATAAACATGAAGAACCAAAATGAAATTAAATAATATAAATGCTATTTTGGGGGTGATTGGGGAACCTAATTAGGGAAGTGAGATGAGGGAATGAACCGATGAACAAACTATGTCGACATGGGGATATTGGGTATCCAACATGAGGGTGATTATGATAAGGGGATTTCGCCCGAGGATATTGGTTGGGAATAGGGAGGGGGTTCATGTGATGTTGTCTGAGGGTGACGTCGGTTGGGAACAACTGGGGGTGTTCTTGCGATTATGTCAATGATGAACACTGGATGGGAACAACGAAGGGGTTCCTACGAGGTGGTCTGTGAGGAGGTCTGCGAGGAGGTTCGTGAGGAATACTATCTATATGGAATTTTGTCTATGAGGATTGCTGGCTGCGAGGAATGCCGAGGGAAACAGAGATGTATGGTTGGCATAGGGAGGTCGTGGGGAGCCGGTGGGGGTGTTTTTTAGGGGCATATGAGTTTTTTCGCAAATATATATATATAATCTAAAAAATTATGAATTTATATAAAATTTATATTTTATAATGAATATGTATATATGTATCTATATATATATTACCAATAAATATTACTAAATTAACGATATTTGAATTAATTATTTATTTTTATTATCAAAATGATACGTTTATAATGGGTAATATATATATATATATATATTCAAATTTTGGTAAAATATTTGATATTATTGACTATTTTATTGGTAACAGATTGTTTTAATGGTAACATATTTTTTTGGTAACAGTAATAAATAACAACATATTCATTTATCAGTAAACCAATTGTTGGTATTATAATGATAAGACAACAGATTTAAATATTAGTAAATGATTTTTAGATATTGAACTACTATTATAAACATATATATATGTTGGTAAAAATAATTGTTGTTACCTATAGATAATATCAAAATAATTTAATATCTGTTGGAATTATTCTTTTTTACCAACAAATATATTATATGTCAGTAATTTTATTTTGTTAAAGGTCACTTTTTGTAGTGTGTGCGACATTGATCATACAAGATGAAATAATTCATCATTATTAATTCCATGAGAAGGAATATGTAATAAATACATGAAACATTATAATAAATAAATAAATCTGTATAAGGGTTAATACCCTTGATAGAGAGATGGTCATGGTTTTTACTACACAATGACATTGGCATGGAAAATCGGTGCAATTTTGGTGGTGTAACAGCGTGTCATATGAATTAATAAAAATGGTTGATTGGAGAGAAAGGGGTGTCTTATCATATTTAAATGAAATTGTAAGAAATAGGTTCATATAGATACATGTCCAAACATAGGTAATAAAATTTAGATGTATAATTCAAAATAATTTGTTGAATGTAAAAGAGGAGTGAGAAATTATTTACAAAATTTAAGCATGGTAAAAGGTATATATATAACGTACTGGTGAGGGATAAAGGGATATATCATCATTCAAACATAAATAGGATTGTATAGGGGAGGATAGAAATCATACCCCATCATTTATAATTGAAAATAAAAGGGCATAACAATATTAAGAAGCGTGGATAAAATGAGAATGGAAGGAATCCCTTACATAGATGTGTGGTCCCAATGGCTTGGGAGGGTCTTGATATAGACTTCATGACTGCTTGGTGCACCATGGGAGGAATCTAGATAGATAATGGTAGAGTTTGGATGAACGATAAAGGATTTTAAAAAAGAGGAAGTGGGTTCTTCTATGGGTTTATATATGAAAGAGATGAAATTCATTAATATTTGGGTTTGGGAAACCACACATTAAACTAATGAAAACCACAAACTAGCCCATGTTTTTCCAATATTTTTTGACAAAGGGGATAGGAAAAATATATTTGACATTTCCAATGACCTAAATTCTTAAAATAATATGGTTTCTTATGTATTGGTGAGTCACACTCTCAAGGAAATCAATTCAAAAAGATAAACTTTTCTATAAGTCTTGGAATGTCCATGATGGCTTTGTAAAATAAATAAATTAATTATAAAATAACAATATTTAAAGGTAAAACTTATATTGGCCTAACATAATATTTATTGTATTTTATTACATCACTATTGGGTCATTTTGATGTCATAAACAAATTATATATTTAAACGGTATTAAATTTTCACCCAAAAATTTGATTGTCATAGAAAATTTCGAAAAATTCATCATTAAATAATTATGACATCTTGATTCCTACAATATTATTATTCCTATCCAAATAATTTTCCATATATATGAATTTTCACTTTTAAAATAAAAACTAACAATTATCGATTTTTTTTGGGTTTTGACAAAAACAGTTTTCAAACCATATTTAAAATTACAATTGTATTCATAAAAATTATATGATCACTAATACATAATAAAAAGTAATTTAATAATAATAATATCTTATTAGAATAATATTTAATTCAATAATATAGTAATTTATCATAATAGAATTATTAGTTTAATATTAAATAAAAATAATATTTGTGCTCTAAAAACTACATACAAAATATCAATTATAAAATGAATATATATTATTTATTATATACAAAAAAATGCACATAATAATATTGTTATCTTATTTTTTACCTAACCCATTATAAAACCCCCCATGATACAAAATGGAATGTTGTGTGATGGTGATGGACTCATGGGGTGGCTGGATAACATCATTTGTGTGATAATCTCAATCATCTTCCACATCTCCCAGAGGTAGTTCTGTTCGAGCTGAACATGTTGAAACTCATCTGGGGCCTGGTCAAAGGAGAATCCCAATGACACAACATCTTTTCTGATCACTTTCAAATGGTATTCTTATAGGTAAAGTCTACTAAATGAGGCCATCGTTTCCTTTTTATGAGTACACTAGATTTTGTAAAGGCCTATATTTATATTAATCACATGATCACTATTCCACAGCTGCATTAGAAATGGTCACAAATCATAACAGAATTTTAAAATGAAAAAACATAAAACCAATGAAGTTCATATGTTATATTACCATAAAAAATAATAATACATTTAATTATAATAAGATGAAATTTCATTAATAAAATTTTGGGTCATTACATGTCCCTTCTAACATCCAGGTAAAAGATATTAACGAAGAACTTCAATGTTCGAAATTCACTGTACATCCTGGAAGCACTAAAATGTATAGGGACCTTCATGATCAATACTATTAGGATAATCTGAAAAGGTGTTAATACTTACTAAAATGCAAGGTTATTACTATGTCTCCATGTGATGGTGGAGTGAAAAATTCCTAAAGGTGTATTGAACACACTACCCATTCCAACGTAGAATTGAGACAATATCACTATGTAATTTTTCAATAGCATCCAAAGAACAACAAATGGATACAATTAGATATGTGTAATTGTTGATCGAAACACCTATATTGCACAAATCATCGCTATTTGGGATGACTTATCTATCGTCCAACATGAAAAGATACACATAATGGAAGTGGTGAGGTTGTATGGGGAACCACATTAAATATTTCTTATCATGGTCCTATGTTCACATCTAAATTATTGAGAAGACTGCAACATGACCTGAACACTAAATTTAACTTCAATACAACCTATCACACTAAAAATGATTTTCAATATGAAAGGACTGTTTAGACACTTTAGTATATGATGATAACATGCTCAGTGGAATTTCAAGGTGAATTGGATCAACACCTCACATTAGTTCAATTTTCATAAAAAATGGATTCTTATCAAGTATTCAAATGTCACCCAACAGATCTATTTAGGGGAGGTGATGTTGAATAGCTACATGTTGGGATGATGTTTCCGAGTGAAAGATAACAAGCAATAATCTTATTAAATAGATTGAAAAATGGTTCATTCAATCCAAAAACAAAAAAAAAATACAATATGCTCAAATTCGGTAGAAGAACTAAAGTGAAAACAATTGACAAAAATTGGTGATTTATTTTAGATAAAAAATTCCAGTTTATATTAATACGGAAGAATATTATATATTTTGGAATTAAAGAGATATTATCCCGAGGTATATTGTACCATTTCAAATCCTTGATTGCATATGAGAAATGACCTCTTAGCTAGAACAAAAAAACAATTTAACTCATGGTCATGATGTAATACACATATCACTATTAAATACATAAATACATCATCTATCACATGTACAGAATACAGATGTGGTATGAATATTAAATTCATATCCAATGACAAGAAGCCACCAGAGTTATTAAAATGTTGAGATAATTTTCTACACACAAAAAATTCTACATATAAAAGTGTTTTAGAGGAAATTATAGTATGCATTGGTTAAATGGGAAACATATAGACCATTGAAGCTTATGTACTCTCCTATTTTCTCAAATTAGAAAATAATTTGAAACATCAATTTAAAAATTTATAAAGATGGGATGAATGTAATTAATATAGATTTTTAAAGGGTACATTTTCCTGATAAAATTTGTTTTATTTTATAAAATATTATACATGTAAAAAATATAGTGGAACTAACAAAAACATGACTAATTTATGATGATCATTAACTTATTATGAAAAATATCATATTAAAATGAAAAAAATATCATTGGAGAAGAAAATATAAAATAGAAAAGCTGATGTTGGAGACTATATATCATACCAATCTTGTAGAAACGTCATCCCCAAAAAAAATCTATATAAATAAAAAAAATTTAAAAAAAAAAAAAAAAATTTTAAGGGAAAGAAAAATATTACCTTAGGAGTCATTTTAGTGGTTTTTTTAAATAATGTAGAGCTACTTATATTGTGTAATGTGACCATTAGATTTTTAATAATACAGTTGGTCAATTATCTTCATTGGAATGATATTATAACAATTGAATATAAATTTTTATATATTTATGAATTTTCATTTATAACATTTTTTATCTATTTTACCAATATGATTAAATTTTATAAGTAATATTGTCAAATTTAAATTGATACAATAAAATGAAATGATGTCTTCAACCAGTAGGTTCATACCATTGGAGGTCCATTTTTTAGAACATGGGAGCAATGTAGCTTCAATGTGGTCAACCAAGACCAATCCCAGTGCACTCCATTGCAAGATAATATTGAATGTAATTTAAAACATAGAAATTTCATGTTTTTATAGATTATCACTCGTTCTATGTTAGAAAATCCACTCCATGAAACTACCACCCTAGAACATTGTACCATTAGGGTGTATAGAGGTGTAATAAAGGCATAAATTTCTATGAAATAGTAAAATAACAAAAAATTCACCACTTATAAATAAAATAGGCATTCTATCGATCTCATTTTTATAATATTTTTTTAACAAAATGTATGTTTAAGTATGTATAATTTGGTAAATTGATTATTACATGGAAAGAAAACACAATTGTTAATTTTTTAATTATATTCCCATATATAATAATCACAAACATCCTGAATAATATTTGGTTTAATGAAAATTTATTTTAATCCAACATTATTTAAATGGAAATGATAATATAATTTTATAGTGATCTAGGATAATTTATGTAATATTTATACATTTGACTACATATTTAAAAGATTTATTTTATAATAAATAATTATTTTTAAATTACTAAGTCAAAAAAATATTATATTTATATATGTTTTGATAAAATAAATATGATAATTGAAATCAGAACATAAAAATACGGTTGGGTGAATTATTAAGAATTTTAAAAAAATATTATTTTTAGTGAATAATAAGAAATAAATTTCTTAGGTTTCAAAATGTTTATTGAATTCATATTTATATCATAATGAAGTTATATTAAATTAAACATAATCCAAGAAAACAAATATGTAATATTATATATATAATTATTTTAAAATGTTTTAATCTATTTTGAATCCTAAATGTGACTCTCAATATTCTAAAATACAAAATTTGATTTTAAATACAAGCCTTCATGGAAAATTTCGTTTTCAACGAAAAAACAAATATTTAAAAAACAATTTTCTTCTAATGATTCAAATTATCATAAAATGTGATATATGATTTCAAATCATGATTAAAATCCATGTGTAATACAATGGTTTTTAATTTTCAGCAATAATGAATTCTAATACCAATATTTTGAAATTATTAAACAATTCCACCATATTTCCTATAACTACCACCCATTTCACCATCCCTTTTCACTCAAAATGATTCATCCACAAATTTAATCAAAATTTTTCTCTCCAAGTTTTCCCCAAGGAATCCTTAATCCCCCATGGTATTGTCTTCATATTTTATTAACTTCTATTCTATGTAAGGGAACTCTTTTTCAATTATATTCAATTTATGAAATTATTTTTTATATATGTTTTAAATGTTTAGTTAGTGACTTTTTGTACATTTTTCATTATACCATTACTTAAAAGTTTAATATAATCAAGGAAAAACATTCATTCTCTCTCAATTCATCCTTTTCTAAATCTATATTTTATATATTTCAAGTTGCTGAATTTACATATCAAATATCTCTTTTTTAAATAATAAATAAATATATTATGAATGCATAATCAATTTCATTATCCATGTCTATTCACATAGATGTTAATATATTATATTATTTTGGGGGTTTATATATATGAATTCCACATCACCTTTTTTCATGTGTTAAAAATGATTTTATATTCAAACCTTTAAGCACTTAAATTCATAGTTCTATTATATGAAACACATACTTTATTGTACTCAGGTTAAAGAAATTGTGATTTATTATAATAAATATGGAACACATGAAATTTATACTCATTAAGGATGAACCATGATATAACTCAAATGTATTGGAAAAGCAATTCAATCCCTTTATAATTCATGTTTTACGGTACCTTAGTGAATAATCCTGGTAATTTTGATTTATGATACCATGGTGATAAACCTTACTGATACAACCATTAATAAATCATTTTAATAATATAGACCCATTTCTATGTTATGAATAATATTTATTTTATCATGATATTTCTTATGTTGTCAATATCATGATATATTTTTATATCTTTTGTTCTTATTTAAATGCATTATGATGACATGGAAAATTTCAATGTTACTAATTCCTTAACAAGAGTCACGCTTACCCATTTCCTTTGAAGTATGTCCCCATTATATGATATGTAGTAAAAGAAACATTAGGTGAAACCATTAACGATACTTTCACAAGGATAAGAATATTGTTTTATGTTTTCTACTAGTATTTTAAAAAATTAAAAATAACTAAACTTGAAATACCCTATGTTTTATTCAATGTAATAAAATGTTTTTTAATAAAAAGGTGAGATGCAATACTAATAGATGTGTATGAGTAACCCAAATCTATTATATAGTAATTCGTGGATTATTTGTCTAGTTTAAGGGGGACCAGCCATGTAAGGGTATAACCCTATTACACTTATGCAATATGTAAGAGTTGTGCATGAGTATATTATCTACAAAACCTTCTAGTTTACACTTCCCAAAATCATCAATAATTAAATTTCAAGGTAATAAATAATAAATTATAAATATTTGCGTAATTTTCATTTCATAACAATTTTTAATTATTTTCATGTGTAATTAAAATTTAAAGGGTTTTCATATCATTTTAATTTGAAATGTATATTTTTGTTGAACACATATATGCATGTTTTGAAATATAATATTTTACCACATTAAATTCATTATTCTTATTTTCAATTCATGGTTATCCAAAATACCTCTATTTTAGTATTGAGACACATCAATAGTTGAATCTAGGTTCTTCCACATACACAAAATATGTGATTTATGGGATAATGAAATCTCTCTCTCCCTCTCTAAAATATTTTCGTGTTGTGACATATGAAGATTCCAAGATGTATGTTAACTATTACTTATCCTTAATCTTTTTTGAAAGTATGATTTTTAATATTCTTCACAATTCTATTTTTAGATTTATCCTATTAATTGTTATCAGATATTAATCAAGCTATTACACGAAAAGGGGATTTAATACATGTTGGGTTAACTTTTAATTTCTTATGGGAGGATGTTTAAATATATAATATTTCATGAAAAATATTATTATTTATATAATATATTAATTTAATTATTTAAATGAAATGGATAATTTTATTCCATTTACTAATAATTGTTTCCTTTAAAAATAACAAATTCTATGATGATTTAATATTATAAGATCTTGTAATTAAATAATGAAATTATATATCATATATAATTTTGTTGATAATAAAATATTACTCCTACAAAATTAATAATATATATTTTTTATTGTCTTTATTTTTATATAATTTAGATTGTTCATTTTTCCCATTTTCCATGTTAAACATATATTATTGTAGGGAGAGAAAATTTATATTTAATGTTGTGGTAAAATTTTCATTACCCTGGAATATAATGTAAATTTTTTTAACATTCTAGATGATTAATAAAATTAATATTTTCATTATTGAATGACATTTGATAAATTTTAAAATTATAAAAATTGTAATAAATTACTGAAAATATATCTATTTGTAGAATCTAATTAGAAATTATATTTCTTGTTATGGCTAATTATGTTAATATTAGAATCTAAAAATCAGTTGTTAAAATACATATTTAAATATTGTACACAAATTTCAATAATTTATATTAATGATTTATTGAATGATTTAGATAAAATTATTTTATAGTAAATAAAATATATAGATGGAATTATATATAAATAAAATTCAACATTAGAATATTTGTGATTATCATGGAAATTATCCAAGAGGGAAAAATGGATAATCAAAAAAAATTTATAATTAACATTTTTTAAAATAAAATAATATCAGGTTGTGATGTAAAACTACCAAATAAATTTTCATGATAATTATATAATAATTCTAGATAATGGAGAATTTAGGTGGTAATTATCTCATGTAAATAATAATTAAAACTTTATGTCCTGGTGACCATATTATTTGTTGGAACTGTGACTAAATGTTTCTACGGTTTCATTTAGATGTTTAATTGATAATGAGTTATCTAATTGGTTTTTATAGTTACTGAATTACTGAAATATATAGGAAAATGAAATATGATTTTTATAATAAATTAATTCAAACAGGATTGATCAAAATAAATATTTCTCATTATGGAATTTTATAAACATGGAGAAAATGTATGAATAATGTTATATTGGTTTTATATATTTTTATATACTGGTATAAATTCTTAATATTGAAATAATTTACATAATATACTAGGAATTTCAGGAAAAAATTAAAATGTTTGTCTGTTCAAGAAGAATTTTTTGAAATTGTGTTAGCAAAATTTTAAAAAATATAGTATTGAATGCCTGGATGTTACAGACATAGTTTCCATTAAAATTACCTATAAAATAACTGATATTGTATGTATTTAAACACAATGGATTTATATTCCTTATGTAATTTTATGTTAATAAAAAATTCATTGTTTTGATAGTGGTGGTGGATTGGGGTGCATGTTATGATGATGATCATGGAATGGGGTACTAGTTATAAGGATGATCATAAACTATGCTTTCAGATTAGAATATATTGGAAGAAGATACTAGATTTCATATTTTAAAATGTGAAATTAATGATTTCTGGATATGTGCAATGAGAGGCTTTATCATTGATGATTACATCAAGATTTTACAAGTTTTTTTGTATTGGTATTTGAATTAATGAAAATTTAGGGTTAGTTTTTGATTCTTACATAGTATGAGGTAATACATGATAATATGTAAAAATGTATTAATATGGTTATCATAAATTAGATTGAAATATAAATATGTTAATATTTTAAAATATAATAGTAATAGTTAGTAAATATGATTCATTATTATTGCCTATTTATTTGTTACTCAGACCTTATCAGTGGAATATAGGAGTCCTTTACGATAATATTTGTATATGTGTCTATGGTTAGTAGTTACCCTTAATATTTTTTATATATTCCATTTATTTAAAACTTTTTTAATTCATATTCTACTCCACTCATGTTTTTATTGCACTCGAAAGACATATATTTTAGGGGATAATTTTTCCAACATCTAGGATGAAGGGGAAATAGATGGATAAATTATCGTTATTAACCACTTGTGATTCTGAGGTAGATGTCAATGTCTATTCCAAACAATAATGTCATATAGTATATGGTATGTTTCTACTACAGTTTTGATGGATCACTATTATACCATAAATTTAGGTGAGGCATGTAATATCTTGATGTATAGAAAAACATTATATCAGGTTGTGGTGGATTCGGCATACAATAGATGTACATGAAAGGGAAACAATTTTTGATGTTATAATTCGAATATAAAGGTTGTACTGGATTCCTAGATTACACGTGGTTGTAGATTTTATAATAATGATGGCGATGATTGTATGTAGACTGATGTATACATAATATTTTGGGTCATGCATAGTATTTACGTAGGTAACACCAACTCCAGAATCACATTAGTTATGACATGAACTATGGAGGGGATGAGTATAAGAAGTGTGTCATCTGGTAATGAGATTGAAAAATGAGTAAAAATGTGGGTAAATGGAACCAATATATATATGTGTGTGTTTTTTTCAATATTTTCATTATAATTCGGTGCCTTTTTTTAATTGGTGAAGGGAAATGATGAGAATATAATAGTTAAAATTTTTATTAGAGAGTTAGATTCATTTTTTTACTACATAGTATTTTATATAAATCACATACGTTTTTTATGGGTGTCCTCTTGGATGATCTTATTGAGTATACATGTTATGATAAACCTATGTATATAACTCAATTTGTTAAATTTTTAGGTTTTTAATATTGATTGTGTTGTATATTACTATTATGAGGAATTGTATTATGGATATTTAACTTCATGGTCATTATAGTGGATTTATCTTTTTTTTTTAATTTAGATTCATCTAATTATATTTGACATCAAATATTTTATTGTTATTTTTTTATTTGTTCTTAATATTATTTTTGTACTAATTTTTCAAATCTAATATCTTACTCATCAAATCATTCTAATTGAAATTACTCCCTTGTGTGAGATTATATACCCACAGAAATAGCCTTAAATTCAGGGCCTGTATTATGAAGGATTCTGGGTTATTTTCCTCTCATCTATTCATTTAAGACTAGTATTGGTATATTTTGATGTAGGGGATTTGACAGGAAAGTTAATGGATAAGTGTTGTGATTGATTTTATAGATATACCCTAGCAAGGATACATGGTTTCATATAGAAAGAATATTTTCTCTTATTAGTACATTATATAATCAAGGGAGGACATGTAATAAAATATAGTTTTGGTTCCCTAATGATCCTTCTTTAGAACCATTATGTTTACTAAACATGTTAATTGATGTGATTCTTCTTTCAAGGTAAATATATAAAAATAGATCATTCATAATTCTTTTGCGTGCCTTTTTTTCAACTATGTCTATATTAGTGAATAAGTAAAAATTTAATTACTTATTTAACCTTAAATAATTTTTATATTCAGTTATGATTCCCTAATTTTTTCTATAATTTCTCAATGGATTAAGGATAATATTCATTTTCAATCATTCAAATTATTTATATTTAGATTAGTCCATAAATCAACATAGATTAAATAAAAATAGGAAAATTTATTATGTGAGAATATCCATGAATTGTTGTTACAGAATCTGTATAAATAATTAGAGATTCATTTTAGATAATATAGTTAATGTTTCTTTTGAATAGTCAAGGAAATAAATTAGATTGAATCATTGTTAGAGAGATAAATGCGATTCAATAACTATAATATATATAATTATATGATACATTGATAGTGGTTTTTATTATTCCTTAATGTTTTAAAAGTGTCTTCTATTTTTTGGGGGAGTTCTATGATAAATATTTAAGAAGGATTTCATTCCTTGACCGTACAGGGTTTCTTCTTAGACATATATGTTTTCCCATGAGCTTTGAACTATGAGATCCACTGTTGATTTGTAGTGAGACCCCTGAATTTTCATGTTGATCATAGAACACTTAAATTATCATTCCCATGATTTGAATGACCAAGATTATAATCATTATTAAATTTTCATCTCTTAATAATTCATATGGGAATCCCCCTAGATTTTCCAGATTGAATCCTTCCAATCAAATTCTTGACCCATGATTTTTTATACAACTACAACCATTATTTTTCATCCCACACCTAAATTCCTCAAAATTAAATAAGTATAAATCATTCCATGGTAATGGTGTTTAGGTAGACTTGTGGCTATGAAAATGTTTTCTCTTATAGTGTTGATATCATTAAATTACTCTATCATTGGGATAGTTAATTTGGATATGTTGTTTGGGGTAGGGTTTCTATAATCATATACCTCACATACACCACTATTTGGTAGGATTTTGTTAGATATTTGGTCTAAGGGAAAGGGTTCTCGTAGGCATTCATTTTATATCAATATACACATCCTTTGAATTATTGTTATGGGGAACGGATTTAGGAAAGGTAATATTGTATGTTTTTATATAATTGTATTCATAGTATTAGATTAATTTTTCATTGAATATTTAATTAAATTCAATTATTTGTTGGGTTGATCATGAACATTTGTTTATTATGTTCTCATGGCATTGTCTTCTGAAATCCAAAAACATTATTTCTCTTTTAATGGTGAGGGGTCACAAAAATTCATCATTCATGATTAAGAGTATTCCAACAATGTAATAAATGGGCAAAAAGAAAACCCATAAGAACAGAGAAGATTTTTTCAAAGAGATGCATCCATGAAGAATAAATTCCCTCATAAAATTCAAATTCACATGGAGTTCAACCATTTTTATAAGAATCCACGATCTCAATGGTTCATAGAGGGAGGTAGAAATGTTAGTGGTCACAAAGAAAACAATTTCATTCGTGAGATAAAGGTGTTAATTTACACCACCAATAAGCAGTATCCCTCAATAAATAAGTAATTCATAGGATGTAGAAGCAGTAATAATGGTGCCCATGAACAAATATCCATCATGAACATTATAGTTTGTGGGATGATGTGGCATCACCGACACCCACAAATAAATCCCAATTAAGACTATGTCTTTAGAATTCTTGGCATTATCATTGGGATTCTAAAAAAGAAGGCACACCGCCCACTCCAAACCATTATAAATTAACACGTATGCGGATCAAAAGATGGTGTGAATAACTAATTAAACAAGTGAATGAATCGTGGAGAAAAATATAAGAGTTTTGGGATAAATATCTCATTTTCTTTATGTTTTTCATTGGATCCAACTGATGAACCATATACAAATAGCCCTTCAAGGAACTCCATCCTGAGAATGGAATGTATAGGACCCTCTTTAGAATATAACACATGTATGTGGTGTTGTTCACCGAATTGAGGTGTCATATTAGGATCTCATATAAAATAATAAATGGTTAGAAAACAATCCATTGAGGGAAATAAATTGTTATATAAATGTTTATTGAAAAATGGTTTATGGAATAGACACTTTAGAAAATGGTTTGTGGTTTAACCATTATCGGAAATAGATCACGGCCAACCCTTCGTGGAAGCTCTTATGTGAGATCTTCAATGTGTCTAGCTCCTACAATGCCAAATTCATTCCTGGATGATCCTATATGGATTTTCCTACATGGTCAATGGTTCGTCGAAGACCCTTTGTGGGAAATGGATCATGGGAAACCCTTTGACGGAAACAGCTCATAGAATACCCTTTGTGGGAATCGATACACATACATTGTTATGTAGCCATCTACTCTATAGAACAATGGTCTGTACCCACTTTTCAATACCATGGTGACTATTCCCCAACAACCCCCACTCAAGGTTACTATTATCCCATGGTATTGACCATAAAGGTCGGCCCCTTAACAACAACGATTGAGTAGCATTAAAAATGGAGTGTTTCAAAACATTTTTTTTTTCATCGGGTCGTCAATGTTTTATGTTCCACCCTTATTCTACCTCGATATATATCCCTAAAAACACCATGAGCTGAGATACTCCCCATGAGGATCATAATACCCCATCTATAACCCCATATGTCATGTTGATCCATAACTCCAGGGAAACATTCATTCTTAATTTTTCATACATGCTTGGAAACATCCTTCCCCATTAATTAAACTCGGTGTCATGGTGGATTTCAAATCATCATAAAATTCTCAATCCATTAAAAATGAAAATTCAGTTTCTTGAGGACTCATCTTCCTGAAATTGCACATAATTCCCTAGTGGATCTACATATGTTTCCCATAAAAAATGCATGTCAACTAGAGGTAAATTATTTATAAAGAGATGATTTTCCAACCACTGTATGCTCTAATGGATCTCATGCCCCGTATAATTACAAATTATATGAGAATATCTAGAATCATAGTTTACACATTTTATCCCAATCATGTTCGAGGCATTTCGAACCATCCTTGAATGATTTTCCCCAAGTTAATAAAGGTTTATATAACACCTATTCCAATTCATATGATCATAAAATTAAAGGCCACAACTCACCCTAACCACATGACGTTAAATTGTATGGTATTTGTCGAGAAAATAATAAATTAAATTATAATTCCATAATCCAATAAATATGAATTTAAACACTATGATAATCCATATAAAAATAAAATGGAACTCATCCTAATGTAATCACATATCATTTCCACATGGAATCCTTATTAGAGTTATCCCCTTCATTCATGGGAGGTTGCACTTTTTCCCCCACATTGTCTATCGTCAGCCTCCAAATTTTCCACCAATATAGAAGATATTGTTCAAGATTCTATAGATTTAACACCACCTATTGTTTCTAAAATTAATCATGACCCACAATGGATTTGAGATAAGTGGTGATCATTTCATCCGTTTGATTCTCCCAAACCAATGGACTATGATAACATTGGTTCCCACCATTACAGGGGTACGATGGAATCCTTCTCAAGGCTCGAGCACCATTTCCTATAATCCTTGAAATGAGAACTCAAGACCCCCCCCAAATAGTCATCTTTTAAGATGAAATACCCAAATTATAATGAAATACAAGAACTCTAATTCCCACCATAACTAGATTACATATGATGCCTTCTCATGACTCGAGCTCTATGTAATCTCATCCACGAATGGAGAAATCATGCCCCCCTAAAATGGACCTCCTCCTATGTTTAAGACACAAATATAAATTAACAATGAGAAATATGAGTCTTTGAACAATTAGGATACGTTGGATTACTATGTAAGGATCGATTATAAATGGTCCTCATGTAAGGTGAAAATACCCAGTTATATAACCTCAAATGCGAAGTTCCCATGCTTAATCACCGCTCATGCCCTCTTTACGGGCCACCTCTAGGATGTATGTCAGAAAACAAACCAAACTAAAAGTTCTTTTATTCAAAATTGACTTGGATATGTAGGAATTCCCCCTGAGGTCCAAACCTGATATCTGAAAAACTATAATGTTCCTCGAGATACATCCACGGTAGGGTTATATCATCAAGGAGACCATATACATTATAGAAATCTCTGGCAACCTTGGAATAAGTACCACACTACCCTTGGAAAAGAAACCATCCACTAGTGTGTCTTTTCTAATGGACATTAAAATTCATGGATGGGTCCTTATCACAAAACCATAAAAGGATATGTGACTAGTAAAGTGACACCATACAATGTGGTTTATGATTCCTCTCATGAGAATACATAGGAAGACCATCTTATGGGTTTGATCTCAACATCCAAATAGCTCTTGTCCCCCTGGATGAAGATAAACTCTAAAAAACCTCATCATATGTCTTGAATCAGAATTTTCATTGAGGATGACCAAATAATCTATGATTTGTCTACAAATGAGTAACATTGATAGAGAAACTAAGATAAATTCTTGTATCATCATTTATAGAGATCTTAGGTTACATACAGATTATTTTATACAGATTCATATCTCTGATTGATCTTTCTACCCCAAGGATAGAACACATAAACATTCATCGGAATGAACCAAGGATTCATTATCATATGAAAATAGCCTAATTGTATAAAATATTCTCAGAATAAGATATAGTTCCCCTCCAAATCGTGACATGAACCTGATTTCCCATCCACTTGTCCAACAAAATCTCTCAATGTGTCATTGTCCATACCATCCAAAGAGCTCCTACCTTGGAAAGTATGTATCTAAAACATAGATATGAGAGTACTTGGGTCTTTCTGTCTCTATGAGAAGACCCTTTTAAGATTAGATAATATGTTATATCCAATTCCAGAAATGGAACAATAGTCAAACCCATAAAATTTCACTAGTGATCTATATCCCCCATCAGGACAAAACATTGTTTCATCATCTTCATAAATAATTAGTAATGTGTGTCATTGCCTATGAATATTATGATATAGGACACATAATTCATCATAATGATTATTATTTTAATTAATTTCAAAACTATAGTAGTGCTTTAGTGTCACCCAAAGAGAATAATATCACGGGGCAGTAAATGGGATCCCATTTTTATTCAAAAAGGGCTTGTTTATATATTTTTGAATGTTTACTAAATGGGTATGGAATGTAGTGTAGTATAAATATAACCTCATGAATGGAATGGAATGTTCTATTCGTAAATATAATATTTGATGGTAAATCCATTTTTTTCATGTGTTTTTTTAATGGTAATTTTTTATATCAAAACTGGATAAAATTAATGGTGGGATAAATTGGATTATTCAAAAATCATGTTTTGGTTAAAATTCATGTCATGTCATAAATTGGGTTCTCTAATTTTGATTTCATTTCTATTGATATTATCATGTTAGTGGGTGAACTTGATTTTTTGTGGAATAAATATAATTTTAGGAAATAATTTTACCATTCTATATATGCGAGTTATTAGGAAGAGAATACTAAATATAGACTTCTAGATAATGATATTGGAATGTTTCGAACTTCTCAATATTAACAATATGATTAACATGAAGCATGTTTGAGTTTTAATTATCATTGATGGGTATATTGTATAATCTTTTTCATGATTTACATATTAAATTGGATAAATTAATGGTCATCATAGTTGTTTTATTAGTAATAAAATGTATTTTAACAAATAAATTTTATTTGAAACATTTATTATAAAATAAACAATTAAAATTATTCATTGAAATAGTTTTTTTATTTTACAAAATGGATTCGATTTGTTTTTTCAAAATATGAGTTTTGAAGACACTATATTATATAGAATTATTAACATGTTTTCATCTAATGTATTATTAATGTGATGGATATTAAATTCATCCAACATAATGAAAAAAATAAACATGGTTTGATATAAATATGATTCAATATAACATGTTTTGATGCATGTATTTAATGTTTGGAATCACAGGAAATACATTTTTATGTATGGAACTCATTAATTAGATTGGACATGATGAATTTTTATATGTAGTACGTCATAGATTTCTAGTGAAATATTAGTCAACCAAGTGAAACTACTTTTTTCATGAAATATTGTTAAATATTTTTTTATAATTTTATTAATTAATCTTAATATAATTTTATATGTTGATACCACATGTATAGTATTTAATTTGATTGAAGGACTAGCTAAAACTATTTTATCCCATTGTATAATAATTTTTCTTTATAAGTGGAGATAATTTTTTTCAAAAATAAACAATATTTTTTTATTTAAAAGGTGTCCCCTTATATAATATTTTTATTAATAATGAATTCATTTTTGAAATTATGTTATTTCATTGGTATGTATGGCTATCCGGTTGACCATTATTGGGATTATAAGAAAAAAATTCGGAATAAGTGTCATGGACTTTTGATCAGTATCCTATGTTGATTACAAAATGATTCTATTAGAATGATGTATCTAATATCATGTTGACATGTGAGATTAATTCAAATATTTTTTGATGTGTTTTATTAATATAATATTTACTTTTTGAGAGGTATCACCCTTGGGGGATATTAAATTTTTTTGAAGATGTTATGCAGTTATTTTTTTTCTATAGTAGATATTATGATCAAATTTATAATGAGATCCTGGAGTGTTATATTTGTGAGTTGTTAAATAATTTTTCAACGTTTCACCCTACTCTCATGTTTTTTTAATTACCAATGAAGATAATTGAATGAGGTGTATCTAATGTAATTGGTGAGAATATTGTCATGCATGGTTTTTTCATTGCAGAATTTATATTGGTTGGGAATTGTTTTCTAATTTGAATATGTTTTATTAACTTTTTTATTTATATGAGTATTTTAAAATATTTAAATAATATTACTTTTAAATTAATGTAGGAGTTATAAATATTATATAATCATTTTCATATGTGTTCCATAATATTTAATCGAATAATTATCTATTCTAATTATTATTTATAAGTTAACATAATTAAAAATATATATTTCTTAAAAAAATTCACACCCATATTTATTAATTCATCGTTACATAAGGGTCAGCCTTCTATTGGTAATGTCACTTAAGAGAAATTGGTTTTTTTTCATATGTTTGTATGTGTAACCTGTTTATGATGTGTCATCTATAAATGTAGAATTATTTTTATAATATTTAATCGAGGTCCATATTTTTAATATAAGTTATATGGGTTTTCAAATTATCAAAATAAATTTATCCATGGATTTACGGTCAATATATAAAGGTAAATCATGTTTTTTTATCAATGACTTAATTTTCTTAAGGGTGGAACTCGACCCATTTATGGGTCAACATGAGTTTTTTAATTATGTAATTGTAATAAGTGTTTCCAAAAAATACAAGAGGTATTTTACTTATAGAGTTAATGTAGTTAGGATATTTCAATAAGTTTTTATGTGTAACCCAATTCATTCTTATAGTAATACTGGGGATTTTGAAGCCCTCATCATGGTTTCTAATCGCATAAGTGTAAAACCTTAAATTCCTTAAAGTATGTGTATGTGTTCTATAAGGGCATATCATTTTTCTTAAATTTTAGTTTCCCCATAAAATAACTTCTTTATAGTCGTTTCATCAAAATTAATGAAAATAGTTTTCAAATTGGTGGTTTTTTGGTTAAGAGTTGTGATTGTGAACTCTTGACTCTATATAAATCAAGGAATTTCGAATTAGTGATGAGGGGAATTAAATTGGAAATTATTATAGTATCATTTTATTTGGAAAATCAATATCTCCATGGAACCTATACCCTCATATATTAAAATAATACATTTTTACAATTCACGTCTTTTTTAATTTTTGGAGTTTGGGTGAACATGTATCCTTATGTTATAGTATTTCAAGCCCTCAATAGTTGGTCTGTGTTTTGTATATGCACATTATAATTGTGTTATATAGTATGATAAAATATATCACCCACCACTATATGGGCGTTGTATCATATAAAGCCTCCAATAGGTATGGTACATATTACTATATCTTATTTTATAATATGAATGTGTGATTTTATAATTACATAGTTTCCTCTGTCTAAATTGGTGCGATTAATGATAATCAGATAAAAATATAAATATTTCTAGAAGATGCGATTTAACAAATGTTTCATAAATTTTTAATACATTATGTTATAAAATTGTAATATTTGATATTGAATGAAAAATATTGTTATTTAAATTATCGTGAAATTTAATGATTTGAATGCATGGGATGCTTTTATATAGAATAAAAATATTTTTTCCCTTGAAAAATAACTTTTTTACATTGATATTTTTTTTGAATCAAGTAATTAAATTACTAAATTAGATGTGTTTTTACATGAATTAGCTTAAAAATATTATACTTTGAATATTCGTAATTGCATGAAGTGGATTGTCATTAATATTTTAGAATGTTAATTATTCCTTGCAGTGACTATATATTAAAAAAAATTAATTAGAAATATTATATTACATGTTACTTTAATATTTTCATAACTATGGAATTTACAGATAAAATTTATCGCCTAATGGTAGAGTAAAAAAATTTATTTTTTTAAATTTGGAAATAAAAGTCATACATCGGAAATAGTTAACAAATTCAATGAAATACAATTGATATTAAAATTTCTTGAATAAAATTGAAAATTTTATTTCATAATATAGATTATTAATATTATATAATAATATATAATGTTAATATTGAAATATATATATAAATTTATTGTTACTAACTTCGACAGTGTGATGTAGTGATTTATCAGATGCAGTAGATAATATGGATTGAATGTCTATACTAATATTGGAATAAATAATAAATAAATAATTACATTTTATTAAATAACTATGATTTTTCTAGAAGTATTCCAATTTATAGAAATGGATAGTCACATTCTATTATAAAATGATAATTTCTTTAATATCACATAATAGCATACTATAATCTTATGATTCTTAAAAAATTATTATGATAATTATTTTTTATTTTTTATATTAGTAACTAGAAATGGTTGTTTCCATATTTCAATGATAATTAATATTTCATTGGGAGAATTTAATTATTATTTGAGATAGTGATAAAATGTTTCATTATTGCCTCTTGATATTTACTAGATAGTGTGTTATCTACTTGGTTGTTTTATTAATATTTTGTAGCACAATAGTTTTCATGGAAGGGATAAATAATGTAATCAAGGTTATTATTATAAACTAAATCCATGAAATAAAAGTAAATAATTACTAATTATGTTGCAATAGTTTAAACATTGAAATATTTATTATATAATGTTATTTTGTATGAATATTTTTTAAGATATTTATATAGGTATTCTAATGTAGAATGACTATACATAAAAATAGGTTAATTTAATAATGATTAAATTGGTTTCTATTAAACATGGATTTTGTAGGGTTATGACTTGGACCGTTGTTGATTATAATAGTATAAAATGAATTAATTATATGTTCTTATTTTATATTAAAACTATTTTTGTAATACTTCATATAATTTTTAGTTTTGAATTGTAAATTTATAACATATATTTGACTAATTGAGAACCTAATATATTTGTATTGATGATTGTGTTGGTATATGGTATAGGTTATAATGATGATGGTTCCACTAAGTGCATGTGATAACAATGCTAATGGCATAGATTTCTGAATGTGATGATTTTGTTATGAGATGTCAGATGTGATATTATAGTGTGGTTCACTTTTTAGTTGGGATGATTTTTGATAAATGATTTATCATCAATTATTACTAATAGATTAGTTCATTTATTAATTCCAATGCTTTACTTTCATTTATATAATTTGATTACCAATATTGGACATTGTTTGATTTAATAAACTATGTGTTTATTTTTCCCCAGGTAGGTTGGGATGAGTTCTAGAATAAAAGGATATTTTTTAATTTTTATTGAGTAAATAATTTAATGGGGTTATCTCTAGATTTGTTCTTATTATGATGAAATACATTAGAAAACGTAAACTAATTGATATTTTAGTTGGTATATAGAATGAATGTTTAAAATTTTAACCATGGAAATAATAATGGTTACATTTATGAAGTATAAAATAAATTAATGAATGAATATGAATCTTTATATGGATATCACTATTTGATACCCAGACCATAGTAGTGGGTTAAATGGGTCGTCTATGAAAATAGCATCATATGTTACTAAGGAAATATATTTTCCCCTTGTGTAGTTGTGTTTGAAATTTCCGTATATATTTTTCATTTCATACACAACACTACCCACATCAATAAAGAATCCAACACCCAAATATTTTGGGGGTGTATCTTCCAACATCTAGAACATTGAGTGAATATATGGATAACTTCTCACTCACCGCCACACTTCCATCAAAAACTGATCAACGGGTTTATGTAAGGAAGTAATCGCTTATGATTTTTTTGTATTCCAAATAGTTTTGTGATGGCTCCTGGTTATAACATTTATTTATGTTCATGATGTAATGAAAATAGTAACAACACATACTTTAATTTAATCATGGTGTCTCTGACACTCCATTGGTGTTCATGAATGTAATGTGATCTATTATGGATGAATTCACATTCAAAAAATATATGGGGTTCTAGAAATACATATGGTTGTGGATGGGATGTTGACGAAAATTATCAGGGTGTGTGGATTCATGTAAATATTAGATGTCAGGAACTACATGGTACTATCATTTAATGGATGATATCTGACTCACATCTGTGATAATGTGACCTATATAGGGGATGAGAAATGATTTGTTCCACTGGGGAATGATAGTGAAAAAATAGTGTTTAATTTATTAAGGATCACCCACTTATATATATATATATATATTTTTTCTTAATATTACAGTTACAATTAATTTTTCTATTTGGTGACTGAGACATTATAATTGATGGATAATAACAGAAAACATATATGGGTGTTGACTTAGTTTAATTTATCTACTCATTGGGCTATGTTATTCTTCCTTCAGAATTTTAATGAGAGGTTTTAGGGATGACTGAATTTACTAAACAAGTTATACTCAACCTACATATATATAAACTATTATTTGTTTATAAGGATATTGTGGGTGTTTTTTCAATATATTAAATGATTTATTGATTTATAGTATCAATTTAGATTCATCTACATTACTAATAATTTCTCAAATTTTATATCTTTAATTTTGGTTGAGTTTAATTATTTATGACATAACATCATGTATTTGGTTTTTTTATTAATTATGAGCTGTATTTTTTCATGGTTATTCATTTAAATAATCTTCTTATTAAATTTTTTATGAAGCTAATGTCTGGCATATGTGTGATTATGTACCATCGATGATAGTCTTAATGTTGTGGGCTATATTAAGTAGGTTTTAAGGTTGACTACCCAAAATTCATCCAAATCTCATTAAAGGGCTACTATAAAACATAAGTGTGTTGAGAACTATAATAATGAAAAATGTAATATTCATTGAAAATTATTATTTTCAATATGAAATAATTAAATTTGATTAAAATTTATCCACTGTATCTATAAAAGAATATATCGAAATCATATTGGCCCTAATAGACTATAAAAAATTTAAATTATTAAAAATGGATTTAAAAATCATGTCTCTAGATGGATTTTCATGTAGAAATATTATGTTGAAAAACACATGTCACCCACCAACACAGGTCGAACAGGGTTGGTTTGTGAAAAAAATGGTACCAGATTGAGGTTCAGGCTCTTTGTGGTGTCTCTTAGAAGGATATTTGGACTATCAAGACATAGAAGTTTAGAGCGGGAAGAGCATCAAGACCTCTTTCTCACACCAATCCACGAGTCTCCAGGGGTAGTATGGTATTTTTTAGTATTTTTACTGGGTTGTTTTGTATAGATGAATAAAAACAAAGGTAAATTGAGTTGTCTTTCTACCTAACATGGGGTGGTTACCCATGTGGATTCTTTATTCTCAGGTCAATGTAATATTAGTGTTATTCCAAAATTGGGTCCATACTCAATACCATGTCATTGATTTAGGAAAATATAGTAGTTCAACATTTTGTTAGACAATTTTTGGTAGTGTTCTATTTTGATTTTAGTTGATGTCAGTGTGAGCTAAATATGAATATATGTTTGAAATATAAGTGTGAATCTTCAAAAAAATTTGAAATTTTTGAAGATGGATTTTAAATGTTAAGTGTTTTGATTTAGAAAATTTTTTATGTTCTTGGATTTGATAATGAAAATGGTTATTCGAACATATCATTATTTATGGATGGTCACATGGGAATGGGTTTGTACAAAGATTTTGTGAGAAAAATTATCAGAGGAGGATGTATGTGGTATTGGATGAACACACATGTTATGGTTTATAATATACCATAGGTGAATATTTAAATTTAAAAGGAATGAATGTTTTTTGAAAAACTAATTTTTTGTTTTATTTGTATATATTTGTATTATGAGCCTATCTTCATTGGAATAGATTGTTTAACTGATTTAGTTTTTGATTGATTAAAATTTTTGTTGTGTTTTTTCATGTTGTTTGGAGTATACCACCTAGGAAGGTAGCTAATTTGGGCAGTGATTCATTCCCATTGCCTAGTTTCTCTTAAGTGTTTCTTATACTTAAATTAATATGACATCTATTTTATGTAGTGGAGTGGTTTAATAAGAGTATAGATAGTCTTAGAGTTGTTGGAAACCATTGAGTTTTTTAGTTCATTTTTTCATAGATATAATGGAGGGTCCAATTTTGGACTAGTTGAGGTTGGATGCCTCATCTTCATTAGGATTGGATGTGTTCATAGAGGGTTTGTCGCTTTCGGTGAGGGTTCCCATCAAGAGAGTGGGTTATTCCAGAGGAACCTATTCCAGAATAATGTTTTTCATTAGTGTCGACTCCCATTTTTTCGGACCATTCTCTTGTGTGCCACAAGTATGTAACTGTGTGCATTCTAAGCCATTATCTTTACCGCCCCAAACCCATTTACCCAGAATTGGTTCATTATTTGAATAAATTGTCATGATTACAAGGAATCATGTCCCGAAGGAAATATCAATGTAGAAGTCTTGGAAAATAGAATACATACATGAACATTACATCTCAATTTCAGACATAAAACATATCATTTGAAGTTCTTTGAGAATGCAATTTTTTCTTAGATTAACCCTTCATATCAATCATTATAAAAATCTTCGAATCCTGGTAAAATAAAACACAATAAATGGGTGATCCATGATGCCCAGTAGGGTTAAATAATTTAGTAGAAGATATAAACTTTTAAAGACATATGTGTAAAAAAATAGATGCCCTTTTAAACATAATATTGAACATAATATGGAAGAATTAAATCAATCATCACCATATAAACATGCACATTGATATTCTACTAGTCGAATAATCACATGAAATAACTAATTTCATTATGAGGGAATGTCTAACACTAGACATCATTACCACATAGTTATGGAATTGTGCCAGGACTATAAATAAATTTTTTGTCAAGACCTGGTTCCAAGACACTAGTTTGTCTCAGGATACCTACTGATGCACTGAGGATATATAGTAGGCTCCACCCTTCCCTTACTAAGTCCACTACATTCCTCATATGAAAAGGTTGAAACCTTACCAGAACAATCGTATTAAAACTAGCATATTAAATTTCAATATATTAAACATAAAAAATATATGTTATAAAAAATGTTCATTCACAGTCCAACATATCATAACTTATTCAATACAATATGTAATATTGTATTATAATAAATAAACCTCAATAAATAATAATATCCAATAAAGTATGTTGTCATATTGGAAAATGATTAGTAAATCATTTTGAGATAAATATCCCTTTTAGGGAAATCATTTAAAAGTCACACATTTATAAAGGAAGTATTCTAAATGATATTTATAAATCAAAGTATCACATACCACTTTGAAACTTTTTAAAATAATTATCATTTCAAAACACTCAAGTCCATATAAATAAATCCTTAAAATCAATTTTAAAACATGGAAATTAATTTAAAGGATTTAGAAAGATAAATATTTAAAACATTTAAAATAATGATATAGATAAATAGACCCTACCATAAAACCTTAAAATATTCCTTTTGAAAAATTATTTATGAAATATGGGTATTGATGATTAATATGTCTTAGTAAATACTTACACATAAACAATCTCGGGTAATAACGAGATTGAGGAAATAATCATTTCCTTGCAATTTCCTTTAGTCGAGGTACATTTAAACTCAAATATAATGACCATAGTATGTTATTAAATTATTCCATAACTATATTCATATTTATTATATCATTAAATATTAATTTAGTACTTTATACAACCCATTTAAAAATGATTTCCATGTTAAAATAACATTTCGGGTAAAAATAGCTGTCTATATCATACATGTTTTAACTAAATATTCATGATTCTATCATATAGATCATTATTTAAATACTTCCTTAATATAACACATGATTTATAAGTAAAAATTATTTATAATATAAATATGTTTAATAGATATATATATTTAATGGAAAACACCGTTTATGAAGATGGTTGGTCATACGTACGCATAAATGATGTATCTATTTTCATATCATATTTAATGGAAGTATGTGTATAAGATATATGTATTTAAATACATATATATATTTCATATATTAAATATTTTTTAATAATATATATTTTTATAATCATCATTGAATGGTGAATGAAAAAATGAATCTCATATCATCGTGGAGACGGTAATCCGTACGTACTTACGATCGAAAATTTTATTATATTGATGGTGAAATCATATGTAATTGGATTGTATATCATATATAAAATGTCATTAACATTCTATATTTATTATTTACATCAGTTATAATCATTATTATACCGATAAAAATAATGACGAGTTTTAATAACAAACTACACATCGACGTAGAGACGACAAGTGGTACTTACGCACGTATGGTGACATTGTCATTTATTGGATGGATAGAAAAACTAATATGGTTGAACTATATTCATAATAATAATATTGTATGTATGAGGTAATAGAGCTAATATTTTGTTATGGAAACAATAATTAAAGAGGAAGTAGAAGAAGAAAAGAACTTAAAAGAGGGTGGTGAAATTATTACTTCTTCTTCTTGTGTTTCCTTTTGAGTTGATCAAAAGGCCTCCATAGGATGGATTTATGATCAAAATGAGGACACTATGATTATTATAGGGACATTGGGAGGATATTTGGATAGGGTTTGTCTGAGAAAAATTTCTTTGGAGGTGTGATTCTGAATGAAGCATAAGTTACCTTTTATAAGAGTGGTGAGCGTTATTTTAGAAAAACATTAAAATATTCATTTATTATAAAATCATATTCGTTTTATAATGCCTCCAAATGAATTTATATACATAATTAGGTGTTTATTATTGTAAATCCACTCAACCAATTTCTTTTATACAAGTTTTGGTTACCATTTTAACCTTATCATTTAGATTTATCTCTTAGTTAAATAGTTTAACTTTTGACATGTCTTCTTGTATTATTACACTATATGGTTAATAAACTTACAATAAACATCTAAGAGAACTCAAATTTGTTCATTAATGATATATATAATATTATTTAATCCCTTTTTATGATCCTTATATTTTTTGAAATATTATATGAACCAATACTATTGTATTTGTTTTAAAAATTCACTTATGTAAATTTTTACACTATTTGGTATTTGGTTTATTTATAAAGTCAGAAAATATTTATTACATAGAATAAAATACATGAAATCAATCCAAAAATGTCATATTCATATATAAAATACATTAATGGCATCAAAACATTCAAAATATATTTATTTTAATAATTACAATACCATTTATTCGATTCTTTCATTAATAAGGTAATTAGTGCATCATCATTATGTCATAATTAAATTTAATTATGTAATGTATAAAAATTATAAGTAAAATATTATTAATTAGGAAATCATTTATCTTTCTAATGCGTATTTATATTCAAATAGATAGCTTACATAACCCCTTGTAAAAATTGTTTTACTAAAATATGTATGTTTTCTTCATTTTTGTCGTTACATTAAATTGTTTAATATTAAGTGTCATTATCACTCTCAAATGGATCCATGAGGTCCCAAAATAGACCAAATTATTACCATATTCGTACATGTATCAACCAATAGGATTAGGACACATTTTACAGAAATTTATTATAATTATTATTATATTATTTTTTACAGTAATTCGTCGAATATACCCTTTAAACATCGTAAATAAAATATTTACTGAAGTTAATATTCATAATATCTAAAAATAAAATTTAAACATTTAATGAAATTGTACCTATATATTCCATATATGGAATCCTTTTTTTCTAATTCAAAACAAGGAAGTGGAAAAAATTATTTTAAAATTAATTCTAGTTGTAAAAACAGAAAGCGCTTTTTTATAAAATAATAATTGTAAAAAGATTCAAACTTGTTTATATCATGTATAAATTTGAAATTATATTCAATGAACTAAATTATATTAAATGATAAAAAGATATTTTAATTTTACATTATAACCACTAAAATTTATAATTTAACCCTGTAAATTATTTCGAATAAAAGAGATGTTATTAATTAAAATTTTGTATATTTTCACTATTAATGAAAATATGAATGTTATCAGAAAAGTACCAAAAATTTATCAAAACTAATCTTTTATAACCCTTATATAAAGAAGAATTTAATTTCACTAAATTTAATATATAAAAGTGTCAGGTATTGTATTTAAAATTTGTTCGCCATTAAAATGCGGAAAAACTGAATTTCATGAAAAACACTTCTTTCATCCTAAAAATTGACATTTTATTTTATTAGGTATAAGAAAAACACAATATGAATGTTTAAATTATATAGTATATATGAAATTTAAATTGTGGTCAATAAAAATCATAGACAATTTTTTGAACGACTAGTTTGGTAAGTTGTGTTGTGCTTGAACTCAGTGTTGTGTGTAGTACATGATATAGAATTACATTAATGTGATTACATAATATGAAATTTTGGGGGTTTAAATTCTCCCATTCTTTAATAAATTGCGTCCTTGGAATTTTAAATTTTTCTTTAATAATAAATGATTGAAAATAGAATAATACCATTGTGGAAAACCCACAACAGAAATTGGGTAAATAAATTATAGACATAATAAAAGGGAAAGGGAATGAAAAACATAGCATGAAATTATGATTTATATTTGTAGAAAATTGGTGGACATAAGAAACACATAATTGGATAAAAAATGTAAATATTAATATAGAGTTATTGAGGTCATCAATCACAAACAATTGTTAAATTGAGGGCCTTAGAGCCATGAATCTATGATGATGTAATGTATCATCGATTCAAAAAAACATAAGGTATTAGGATAAAATAGTTTTGGTTTTGTGATAACTTCTCTAATGGTTATGAATTAATTTCTTAAAATAATAGGTAGAAGAAAGAATACATGACAAGTAGAGTTTCATATTTTATGTAATTTCTATCACAAAATCATCTTTCACTCAAAAATATAATAAAACTCAAAAATATTCTAATTATCAATATAATATATGGTTCCCAAAAATTGAATTTATAATTAATATATCAGACCTTTTAAAAAATTACATTATACAATCTAGGACATCACATGGGCCTATTTTAGGTGATTCACCCTTTTCTCCCTTCGGTTGGGGGTTCACATCCGGAAGCCTTGTCGGGCATGACGTGTTGTCTCCAGACCTATGCATGTCCTATTATGACCATCAAAAAATAATCTCGTGAAATGATTAAACATTAACAACAGTATCCAGTGTAAAACATAATCGATTCCAACATCTAGAATTATCCAAAATACTTCTATCCAATCATAGAGTAAAAAATTTATAAGGAAGGTAAACACATTGAAGATCCTTTTTCCACATAATAACATTTGAAAACCTTCATCATGTTTTCTATTAAAACATTGTAACACCCTAAATTACCATAAAACATTATTGATTACATTCATTATCCCTTATTCCTTATAGAATACTGGTTATACTCCTATCAAAAAATATTTTAAAATCTAAAAATTATAGAATATACAAATCATTAATCAGTTTCTAGTTATTTAAGAATATACAATATAATTTATTCAATCATATTTTATTCCAAAATCACTACCGATTATCAGATCCATATCATGGGTTATCTTTCTTCAACTATATATTTTTCGAAAAAAAATTACCTACTATTGAGCCACTTTTCGTGGTTCCACACAATCTCACGTCCTTAATGAAATTGAACTGTAGTAAAATCCTTATCTACTCTATAATTATTACAACATGTACATCCTTAAAAAAATACTCAAATGAAATAATACTTTAATAACATCATAAAAACTCTAATCATTCCACTTCATCTTCGGTAGTATCATAATTTTTTATTATCTAATAAAATCATTTGGGTTATACTATGATGATTTGGACATTGATTCGCGTAGTGTCCCAAATTCGTGAAGATGAAGCATTGTACATTTTAAACCATTTTCTTACCCTTTAAATCACGTACATGGTGTTCTTTTTCTCCACATTTATTAAAAACTTACATTCCCTTTAAGAATTTACCAAGCTGATTCATTCCTCATTTATCACATATGTAAAAATCCTTCTTTCCTCTCTTCCCTTTATCCAACTTTATCTCTTCCACCCTTTTCTTCTCTTGTTTCCATTCAAAGACATATGACATATAGAATTCTTCACTTATAATATTAATACCTCATATAATTTCTTTATATTATGATAATACATATCAATATTTTTCCCTTATAAATGTTGGCTTAACACTATTAAATATGTGATCCTTCATACCCTTTGGATCATTCATATTACAGGAGTTATTATTGCTTCTACTGGGCGGATTTTCTAAATGACGACACATGCTCCGTTATATCATATGATACTATATAATCCAAAAACTAGAATAAATATCTTCATTAATTTAATATTATCACACATCTAGTCTCATAAACATAAAAATAGATTATTTTTCATACTATTTACACATATATCCTTCATAATGGTTTGTAAATAAATTGGTAAATATCCTATGTGTATCCCCTAGGAGTGTCGTAACCAAGTGTGTAGCAAGACCCATTGTTGTGTACCAGAATACCTCGGGTCAAGCCCGAAACTCATTGTCAGAGTTTTCAATCCTAGGTACATCTGTCCCAGAGCTACCTCTACCTGCTCGTATCTAGACATGGATGTATTTCAGGGAAAATACACGAAATCTCTACATTACTAAAATATTATGATGTGATTCTATAATAATCCTCAAAATCTATCTTATGGTAATGTTCTCTAATGAGAGTTTATCTAAATCTATTTCCATGGTTGTTTCAAAAAATCCTATGATACCCACTGTAATGACCCAACCCTCGTTACCCATAGTCGATGCTTTATTTTAATACATTGGCATGATTACATGGAATCACATTCCGAAGGGCCGATCAGTTTAGCGGTATTGGAAAATAGATTACATACATGAAATTTACATTTAAAAATCAATCATAAAATCATGCATAGATAGTTCATTGAGAACACCATTATTCCCTTTATCATAACCCCGTCTATAAATCATAATACACTTCTTGGAATCCTAGGAAAAGTAAACATAATAAAGGGGTGAGCATAGATGCTCAGTAAGGGTAAATAATTTAATAGAAGATATAATCATTTAAAGAAATACGCGTAATAAAAATAACAGCCTTTTTAAACCTAATCTTGAACATAATATGGAAAAAATAAATCAAACATCACCATATATACATCCACACAGATATTCTACTTGTAGAATAATCACATGTAATAACTAATTTCATTATGAGGGAACACCTAACGCAGAACATCATTACCACATAGTCAAGGACTTGTTCCAAGACTAAAAAAAAATTTCTATCAAGGCCTTAATCTATGACACTAGTTTGTCTTATGAGACCCACCGATGCATAGAGGAGCTAAAGAGGGCTTCAACTTTCACGTACTAAGTCCATTTCATTCCACATATGAAAAATCTGAAACATAACATAATCATTTTTATTAAAACTATCATTCAAAATGTCAATATGTTAACCATAAACCATGAATAGTATAAAAATTGAACATTCGAAGTCAATCATATCATAACTTGTTCAACACAATATTGTATATTTTTATTAAAATAAATAAACCACAATCCTGAATAATATCTAGTAAAGGATGATGGCATAGTTAGAAATGACCAGTAAACCATTTTGAGAGAAATATTACTTTTGTGAAATCATATAAAAGTAACACATTTATAAATGAAGTAATTTAAATTAATTTTTTTAAAAAAAGTTTCCCATACCACTTTGAATATTTTTAAAATAATTATCATTTCAAAAAATTCATGTCCATATAAATAAATCCATAAAATCATTTTGAATAAATGGATATTAATTAAAAAGATTTTTAATGATAACTAATTAAAACAATTATTATGATGATCTAGATAAATATTCCCAAAAATAAAACATTAAAATATTCCATTTGAAAAAAAATTTATGAAATATGGGTATTGATGATAAATATTTCCCTACAATTACTTACAAATAAACAATCTCGGATAATAATGAGATTGAGAAAATAACCCTTATCTAGCACTTTCCTTTGGATGAGGGTATGTATTAACACAAGTTTAATTACCATAGTATGTTATTAAATTATTACAAAAACATATTCATATTTATAATATCATACAAGATTCATTTATAACTTTATAATTTTTACTCAATACTAATTTCAATGTTAAATTAACATTTCAGGTAAAAATTGCTCAATTTATCGTACGTGTTTTAACTTGTTATTCTAAATTGTATCCTTTAGATCATAACTTTCACACTTCTAGAGTATAACACATGAATTATTTATCATATATATTCATAATATAAATATTTATAATATATAGATATATGAAACTGTTTATGGAGACGGTAGGTCGTACGTACACATAAATGTTGTTACCGTTTTCATATAGTATTAAATGGAAGTAAGTGACCAAGATACATATAAGTAAATATATATATATATATATATATATATATTTAGTAAAATTATTATTTCATATATAACATACTTATTAATAATATAAATTTTTATAATCATCGTTGAGTGGTCAATGATGAAATAAATCTCATCGTGTCATGGAGACTGTAATCCGTACGTATGCACGAGAAAAAATCTCATTATGTTGATGGTGAGATAGTATGTAACATGATGGTATATCATATATACATAGTTATTAACATGTTATTATTATTATTTAAAATAGTTATGGTCATTATTATACCCATCCAAATAATGACGTGTTTTAATAACAATCTACACCACGACGTGGAGACGGTAAGCCGTACGTGCGCACGTATAGTGACTTTGTCAAATATATGATGGATATAATATTGAATATTTTTGTACCATATACCTAATAAAATCGTAGTATGTAGAAGGTACCGGAGTTATTATTTTTCTATAGAAACAATAATTAAATAGGAAGTGGAAGAAGACATGAACTTGAAAGGGGGTGGTGAAATTATTGACTCTTCATTGGGTGTTTCCTTTTGAGTTGATCAAAAGGGATCTTTAAGATGGATTTATGATCAAAGTACGGACTTTATGATTATTTGAGGGATGTTTTAATGATATTTGGGTAGGATTTGGCTAAGACAAATGGCTTTGGAGGTGTGATTTTGAGGGAAGGGTAAGTGCACTTTTAATAGAAGGGTGAGGGTCAATTTATAACAATATTAAAATATTTATTTATTATACAATAATATTAAATTAATAATGGATCAAAATGAATTTATTTATAGAATTAGGTGATTATGGGCCTAAATCCCCTCATTAAATAGGTTTTATACAAGTTTTGGTTACCATATTAACTTTATCTTTTAGATTTAACTATTAGTTAAATAGTTTAACTTTTAACATGCCATCTTGTATTTTTACACTATATGGTTAATAAACATACTCTAAACATCCAAGAGGACCTCAAGTGGTTCATTAATGAGAAATATAATTTTTTTAATCCCTTTGTCCGACCAATATATTTTTAGGAATATTATATCTACTAATAATGTAGTATTTGTTTTAAAAATTAATTTATGTCAATTTTCACACTATTTGGTATTTGGTTTTTTGTGGAAGTCAAAAAAACATTATTATTTCGAAAAAAGTACATTAAATCAATCATAACATGTCATATTCACCCTAAAAATTCTTGTATGGCATCCAATATTTCAAATTATATTTAGCATAATATTTACGATACGATTTATTTGATTATTTCATTAATAAGGTATTTACTGCATCATCATTATTTCATAAATAAATTTAATTATTTATTGTATAAAAATTATAAATACAATATAATTATATATCATATTGTTTTATATTTTTAATGAGTATTTATAGTCAAATAGATAAATTATATAACCCTATGTTAAAATTGTTTTTCTAAAAGATATTTGTTTTTGTCATTTTTGTCTTCACATTAAATTAACTAATATAAAGTTTAATTATCAATTTATATTAGCTCCATTGGGTCCCAAAATCGACCCAAGTATGCCCATGGTATAAAATTTATTATCTAATAGGAATTGGACACATTTTAGAGTAATTTAATATTATTATCATTTTTTAACTTAATTTACCTAATTTACCCTTTTACCATTTTAAATAAAATATTTACATTAGTAAATATTGATAATGTCTAAAACTAAAATTTATCTATTTAAAGAATTTTGACCTACTGATTCCAAGCATGGAACCAATTTTTCAAAATTCAATACAAATAAGTTGCAGAAATTAATGTAAAATTAATTCTCGTTGTTAAAACAAAAAGATTGTTTTTATGAAATGATAACTAACAAAAGATTGACACTTGTTTGTATCTAGTATAAATGCGATATTATAGTCGATGACCTAAATTATATAAAATTATAAAAATATATCCAAATGTTACTTCAAAACCAATCAAATCTATAATTTAATAGTATAAATTATTTCAATTAAAAAAGTAGTTTTTAATTCAAAATTAGTAGTTTATAACTGTTCATCAAAATAATAATGTTATTAGAAAAGTAACAAAAATTTATCCAAACTAAATTTTTATGTCCCTATAATAAATAATTATTCAATTTAATTAAAATTAATATATAAAAGTGAAAAATATTTCATTTAAAATGGGTTCTCCATTAAAAAGTAGAAAAATTGCAAATTTTTTAAAAATACCTCTTTTGTCATAAAAATTGAATTTTTTAAAATTCTGTCTTTAAAAAACAAAAGATGAATGTTAAAAATATATATTATATATAAAAATTTAAATTTGTTTAATACTGTTTATAACCACTGTTTTGAACGTGTTGTATGGAAAGTTGTGGTGCGCTCGAACTCGTTGTTCCGTGTAGCGCAAGCTATTTAATTACATTAATGAGATAATATACTGTGAAATATTAGGCTTTTACATTATAGTACATCACATTGAAAATATTCCATCATTTTTTTCATTTTAATCTTCTTAAGGAATAAAGAGATCAGTACTGGAGGATGCAAATGCATGACTATGGGGCATGACATGGTTCAACCATCAGGGCCTAAGCCAGGGGCCTCAAGGTGAAGCTTGCGGAAATTAAGGAATGGAGAGGGTGTGTGGAACCTCAATCTGAATAATTTTCTCATCTTTGAGATTGATATATCTAATGTTTCCTTGTTTTATTCTTATCTTTTTCATAACCTCATCCTTATTGTGGTTATATGATGAGCTCGTTCTACCTCAATCTAAGAGGCCTTATCTTCTAATACTATAGTTTCTAAATCAGTCAGATTTATTGAGGGGATTATTACCATTAATAAATGGACATGTTCTAATATTTAGTTTGGGCCCATTTTTTTGTTAGGGGGATGGGTGGATTCGTGAAATTAATGAATTGTTTTTTGGGGCCCTTTCATAGTCTGGGCGCCTCTCGATGGGTTTTCAACATTCGTTTTTTTCTTTTGTAGCGGATTCCACTATCCAAGTTTCCCTATTTTCTAGTTTTCCCTGTAATGGTTTTAATCATAGTGGTGGATTTTTTCCGTTTGTTTTGAGAAAGTGGGTTGAGTTCGGGCAAGGAATTCCCAACTCTCGATTTGTGATGAGGATTTTATTCAGTCGGTGTGAGAGGTGTTGACTTAATTTATCATCCGGAATATGTGAGGTCGTTTCATTGTAAGATTTTTGTTTAAGAATCTAGGATGTTGTTCAGTCCATGTATAAAAATTGAATGATCTCGATTTGGAAGTTCCAACATTTCCCCCCAGGGTTGTGCTGGTTTCATGGATTTTGTGTTAATAGATTATTGTGGTAGGTAGAACCCTCTCATATTCTCCCCTCAATCTCGAGTAGTGGTTTTTCATGAATTGGTTTGCTGTGATGTGTGTGGTAAATGGGATTCATTAGTATCTTTGATTCCATTGTTATTGATAGGGAATATAATCATGTTGTGTTAATTGATGGCTTGGTGACTTCTTAGTGGGAAGTATGTGTCTGTGGTATGGAGAATTATCACAACCTGAGCATAGATTCTCTTTTAATTTATTTTTCTTGCGGTCATGCAATATTTTGAAAATGTCGTGTTTGGGTCCCAATTTTTTTTTCTTCTATTAATTTTAATTTTTATAGACCAGTGCACGCTCACCGCATGGTTGGCAGTAACCGTTTGGTTGGCTCGTGTGCCTCCGCGGTGGCACCCCACGTAACATTAAAATATTTTATGAGAATAAAATAAGGAAATTATTTTATAATATAATAATAAAAATAATAATATTTTTTAGATATCCTTATTACTAATAAGGATGGTTAATAATTTTGTATTCATTAAAATTGTTAACAATATTATTATTATTCCATTTTTATTAATGTGGTCATGATTTAAAAAAATGAACCAAGTTATGATTATTATGATTATTATTATTGTCATAATTATTATAAGTATCATTAAGAAAATTAATGATTTTATGATTATATTATTATTATTATTATTTTAAATATTGTAATTAGAATTTTATTATTATTATTAATATGGAAATTGGTTATTATCAATTATTCTTATTATTCTTATTCTTATTATAGTTACTATAATTAATATTATTATTCCTTTTTTTATTTTTTTATTTTTTTATATGTTAAAAAAAATATTTTTTGTTTCTAATTTTTTAAGACCCAAGACAGTAACCCCCCCCCCACACACTTTCTTCTCCCTGTATGATATGCACCCCCCCACCTTGGTTCTTCTCATGCATGCCCGGTCATCCTAAAATCCCTACTTATGCTTCCCTCATCTCCTAGTTCCCCTCCTGGCATGCATCTTCTCTCTTGAACACTCCTAATTCGGACCATGAGTGCACCCCCACCCCCAGCTGAGACTCCCTCCTTAAACCAACGATTTCTATTCCGATGCCCTTCTCGGTGCACTCCCTATTCTTCAGTCTAATGACCTCACCAATGCCCAGCCTCTCTCCTATAGCACCTCCCTAATTGGATCCATCCACCTCTAGTATATTATTTCCCCAATTATTTGGTGTTTTTTCATTATGTCTAAACCCTAATCGTTGATTTTTTATTCATGTATTTTTCTCATAGTTTGTGGTGTGTGGTTGGTCTGTGACGCATCACAAATCCTTATTTTGAAGTTCTATTACGACCAAACTTGATTTTAGGTAGGAGTTTCCGATTTTACCCTTTCGATAACTCTCCATATGTACTCTCATTTTTTAATTAATATTGAATTTTCATATTCACCTATATTATAACCACATGTAGATGAAAAATGTGTTTTCTCATTGATTGATTTTTTTAATAATATAATTCAATGATCTTTATGTGAAATGAATAGTTCTAAAATCGTTTTATCTTGTTTCTTATGACCTTTATGTGTGAAAATGGTTATTTATTGTTTAATTTTAAAATTATTATATCTCCCATGGTTGTGTAAATGTTTATTTGATTAAAAATTTTGTCTAGGGTGTATTTTATTGAAATGATATGGTTTTCTAAATGTGTTAAAACGATTTGGTAATAGTATATTGGTGGACAAGGGGATGATTTTTTAGATAATGTGGGTAGTTGGACATAGTATTTATGAAAATTGGTTTTTATGGAAATGGGTTTTGATTTTTTTATTGGTTTTTATTATTTTACTAGTCATTGGCACTTCCATGGGTTCACTTGGTGCACACATGGATGTGTCATTGTATAAATGTGATGCCTTTTGTTGGGTTATCTAGGGAGATCGTTTTTATTAATGGTTCTTATTTTTATAGATGTTGTTGGGTCTTTTGTGTGGTTTTTAAAATGGATTTTAATTTTATAATCATGTTGTCCCACATGTGGTTTTTCTTAAGAAGGTTTTAAAAGAAATTTTACACTGTATTGCTTCATGTGTTTTGGAAAATCATGGATTTGAATTAGTCCTTAAATTTGGATATTTTAATTTTAAACTTGTTTTGGTGTGAGTTTTAAAAAGGTAAATGCCTATTTGGGTAACCTAAATTAGTTGGCTGTCTGTTTTTGGATCATATAGAGATTTTTGGAATTGGAATTTATAAAGTGGTATTTGTGGGATATTGGCTATTTTTTTGTCACGTTAACTAAAAAGAAATTTTTTTCACATTCAATTAAAATGTAATGTTTGTATAAACATTTAAGGGAATTTTTGTTTGACAAGACTGCATGCATAGATGGAAACCTGATATTTTTTATGAATTTTATTGAAATATTATATAGTATTGAGTCCTGAATGGAACATAGAATTTTCTAATGTATATGTGCATTTATGGTGACCATATATTTGGGGATATCCTTTTATGGGTTATAGTATATACTATCTTTGTTTAGGGTAGGCAAGTTTGGTGATGGTGGGTAAGGTGATTCATGTATTCGAGGGCCTCCTACTTACACATTATTGTAGCACCATAGGTTTCAGGGAGTCTTTTAGATGATCGAGTGGTAGTTTCATTCTATTCATTGCTGGATGGGTCAGTAGACCATGGAGTTTTAGACTGGACATGAGGGATGCTCCACTAGTTAGGCTTGGTTATGGTAGTTATTTGGTTATAGATTTAGGGGATTCAAAATATTTCCGTAGGTGGTTCTAAACTGAGTACATCCAGGGGTCTTCTAGAGATGTTTAGGATCGACCATGGTTATTTCTTTCTTTTCATGTTTTCCTTCAGCTATAGATGTTTGTTTTTTTCCAAGTTGTACTTTTTATTTATTTATTTTAGCATAGCCTTGGTATTACCTATTAGTCTGTTTATAAAATCATAAACTATTTTAGAAATTTTCTGTGGAATGAGATGGTTTTTTTATAGAGAACAATGATGATGGTTACATGAAAATAAAAACCCTAATTTTGTACATTTAATTCCAACTGATGTTTCTAGATTTATTTGGTAGAGGATACGTTGAATTAAATGGTTTATTCTTCGCTTCTATACTATGTATTTTGATTCTATCACCTATATTATAAATTTTGTTACAGGTTCCCTTTTCTTAGGTCCTTCTGGCTTAGTTTCTCACTACTGGAGGATGTTTGGTATTTGGTTGGGTAGTGACCTTAAAGTTCAAATTAGGTATGTGAATTTATATTTCCACTATATTTTTAGTATTTATTTTTATCCTCAGTCCTTATTTATTCGGTTCAAATTTTTTTCATTGGAAAAATCATCTCGAATTGTTAAATTATGATGTATAGCACTTTTTTCCATCCTATGGGGATAATGAACGCCGTTTGGGACATGTTATGGACCGGCTTGGGTGACCAGTTTAGGGTCGACCTAGGTTGGTTTGTGAAAACACCACTATTTTGATGACATTTTATTTCCAAAAATAATCTAAAATTCAAAATGAATCAATATAATAAATAAATCCCCAATAATCTCACATTATAGACATACCTGATTTTTACCTGATTTTTTATCTAAAATAGAGATTAAATTTTTTTACTGAAGATGTTTTTATTATCACTATTGTTATTTAATTTTTTAAATAATGTTATTTTTGGTTCAACTCAATGATCTTTTTGAATTTTTTTAATCTTATGAAATGTTATTTGTAGTTGATAAATATGATAGAGATATCATTTTGTAATGGTTTTGAAATTACTCATCATTTGGAAGGAAATACTTCAACAAAACATAAATATATGAAATATTTTATCAATACATGTATTTTTTGACAATCATTAATGAATAAGTTCTCATATTTCAACATTTTTTAATCATTACCTTAATCACTATTTTGATCTTGTTTAAAAATAATTATTATGTTTTATTCAATGTTTACATTTTCATTGGATAATTTTGACCATACAAAATTGTGTAAGAGGTTCATTATCAAATATTCAAAGAAAATCTAGATGAATCACTATATAATGTTTTAAAACACCTTTCCCTCTAAATTAATGTAACATATAAAAATCATTTATTTCATCCACCAAAAAATATTTTTTTCAACAATGTTACACATATTCTAATATTTGAGGATTTAGGTTGGATTTAATGGGAACTTTCTAAACACGTCATTTCTTAAGATAAGACATATTTTTTTAGACCAAAAAAAAACAAATTTCAGTTTCCCTCTACAATACTTAATTTAGATTTTATAAAACTGTATTATCTTATAGAAAACTATTTTTTATTAAAATCGCTATCATAGATTTTCGTTTGAGTTTTACTCATACACAAATCATATATGGAAATAAATTTGTGATTTATTTTTCGAACAACCTAGTACATAACTCACATAGAAAGCATAACATAATAACAAATCATTCCCTTTGGGGAAATTAACTAAAAGGATATGTTATTTTTATATTTATTTATGTGATAAGGTTAAAAAATTCTACACAACATTTAATATTATCCATTAAATAGTCTATTCATTATCCATTGAAAAAAATATTTTTTTTATATTGTATTTATAGATAAATTTAAAATCCTATAGAAAATGGGAATTTTAGGGTCTCATTTTTCCATTTTTAATACATGAATTTGGACGATCTTTCATTTATTAGAATATAACACCTGAAACATTATATGATATGATTCTCATAAATACATTCTATTCATAGCATATATTTAATGACGCATTGTGTTCCTTTGAAAAAACAATTTGTTATTTAAGATATAGTCAAAACCTATCCATTAAACTTAAATTTTCCACTTCAATGTTTTTAATTTCAAAAAAAATCTCATCTAGAGTTGTTACCAGTAAGTCATTTTGAGTCTAATAGAACCAAATTTATTTTTTTATGAATAGTAACATAATCTTATGAATAGTACTATGAATAGTAGGACCCTTATAAATAATAAATAATGATAATATTATATTTTCTTAATGTAATAAGATAATGATATCTTAATTATTTTTTCAATGTGACTTAAAAATATATATATCATTAAAATAGTTATTTTTATAATTCACTATGAATTTATTTAAAAATTAAATTTAAAATACATAGAAAATATTTTTCAAAAAATGGCATTCATTTTTCAACTCTGAACATCGAAAAATGGTTAGGGTGAATTTATTGATTTTTAAAAAATATTTGATTTTTTCGTGAATAGTAAAAATACATTTTTGAGTTTTTGGTAGTTTAATTACTTTATAATTATATATAAAATGAAGGTCGACTTGGGTAAAATAACTTATGATATGTTTTTTTCCATTTGGCATCAATCATGGGAAAATACCAAGGGTAAGCCCATGGTTTTGCAAAAACCAATTATGAGGTGTCACTTTTAATTAAAAAACAACCTCTCAATTGCATTAAATACCCACTCAAATCCATTTTTTTCATTCATTAAAAAATCATTATACTAAAATATCATGAGTTAATACCCCCTAAGGTGTCCTCACATTGTTTCCTCAATCCCCCAAGGTCCCATCCTTCATGTTTTGGGAGTTACTCTACGAGGAAAGAGAATCACCACCCTTCTTTTTTCTTAAAGATTTCATTTTATGTTTTCTAATTTATTATAAATTAGGTAATGTGGGGATATTTCATTCAATTTTACCTTCACTAAACATATTATTTAATAGTTATTAGATACCCCCTTTCTCTCATCAAACTATTTATTAATTTTTAAGTGACATTGTTATGCTGTCAAATTCTGGTAAGAGATTTCTCAAATTTTCTCTTCTTTTGAGTATTTTTCTTTTATACTTATTTCCTCAGCTCCCCTCATACAATTTAATTTATAATTTCTGTACCTTACATTAATGGGAATTAAATTACAATAATTTAATATTTCATCATCATATAACTTTTCCCCTCCTCTTATACTAAAAATAAAAACATCGTCCGAGATGGGTTAAAGAATCAAATTAAAGGACGACGAGTTCCCAATTTTCAATACCATCATTAAATATTTACATAAAACCATTTTTATGGTTGAAATAGACCATAATATATTTATTTAATCTCAATAATTTTCTGGAATCCCTACGCACTAATATTATGGAATAATAATACAAAACATGTTCATTGTACCCAAAACTACTAAGCTAAATCCAAGTGTTTATCAATATCTTTTAACTACTGATTCATCCTCAACTATATAACCCAGAATTATTATAAGATCAATTATATCTATTTAATGTCACTAATAATATATATTAATAATTCTGGTTGTCTACCAAAATTTCGAAAGAACTTACATTCATGAATGCAAGTAAACGAATCATTAAAACCATGGAAGAAAATGCTTCCAAAACAATAAAAATGACCTTATTAAAACCACAAAAGATACATGAATGAAAATAATAAGGTTATAATTAACAAATTACATTTATATGAGGTTCTATAATTATTAATTAATTAATCTAAATTTTATTATTCAGGTCATTAAAACAAACAATGAGCACACATGAGCAATGTTAAAGGGGATTCACATCTCACTTTTAATTGTGTGAGATTTCCATTATTCACCACTTATTTCATGCATGTGGAATATGTGTACTGTAATTTGATATTTAGTATCATAAATCTCTTAATTTTTATAGTATTCAATTATTAATATGATAATTATTAATTTTGGTCACACGAAATGATTGATTACATTGTGGTTCTGGATTTTGTATCAATTTTCCATTTCGTTGTGACTTACATTGTTTGTGCACCTAATAATCCTTATGTGGTGTAACAAATGCCCCTTTGAGATCACTTTTCATTTAAAATTATAATTCTATTAAATATCCATAATCTCATAAAATGGATATGTTTATTATTTAAACCACATATCATTTTAGATATGGTGTATATTTGGAATGTTATATTAACTATAAAAGTATTGATGAATCTATATTCTCTACTCTATATGGTAATGGAAAATACATATTCATTTTGTATTAAATCAATGTATAAATAATGGTTTGGGCATGCAAATGAGGGTGGGGCTCGCTATAGCCCCTCAATTCATTGATGGGTCTCATGAGACTAATCAGTTGGTGACAAGCACATCAACTTTGTTTCCAAAAATCAGATGGATTTCTACCCACATAACTAAATCATTTTAATGGTGTTTTATTATCATTTTTCATATAAATGAAGTCCAATTAGCAATAATTACCTTTATTCATTATTATTTGTTACTATACCTATGATATTCCCTTAATAACAATCTATGGATTCAGTTTCATTCCCAATTTATTAATGGTGTGAGTTTTCATTTATTCACCTTTTTTTATTGATATGTCAAATTGTATATGGTTCAATTATTAACGATTCATGATTCCAATTTTTGTAACCCTTACTGGCTGTTTATGCTCACCCATTTAAATTTTTTACCTTCAATAGTTGATGATGAAGAGATCATTTATTATGTTTCGGTGGATGCAGTTTTGAGTTTTTATTATGTTTTGTATTTTGTATCCTTTTCTAAAGAAATTTGAGTTACATCTATGTAACTAGTTTCTTCAAAACTTCTAAACTAATCATTCCATTGGGATTTTCATTCCTTCTAACCATGTCAATATAACATGTAATGTACTTACTCTGGTCTAGAGGGGTCTCAATGTTACAGTTGGTATCCAAGAATATTTAGTATAAAACATGGAAACTATAGTAAGAAATGTATAGTTGGTAACAAATCTCTAAGGTAGTATTTGAGGATAAAAGTACCCAAATATCATTTTATTTTTGTGAAGAATATATTAATTGATTCTTTCTAGAAAAAAATTCCCTTTCCGGATAGGAGCAGGTGGACGTGGCTCTGGTACAGATATAACTAGGAGTGAATGCTCCAACAAAGAGTTTCAGGTTTGAACCAGGGTATCTTAGTACACGAAGACAGGCCATGCTGCACTCTTGGATATGACAGTCACAAGGGATATTCATAGGATTAATAATATTTTAATTACAATCCATTATGAAGGATTGAAATTTATATTATTCCTCAAAGAAACCATTTTTCTGATTATGGCATAATCAATGCGTAAGATCACAATTTATGTTGAGAATTTGTTAAGTAAAGATTATAAATTATGATTCATACTCTAATATATTGTGTTCCATTATATATAAATTGAATCCAATGGACGAATGAGAATCAATAATCATGGGATCTATAGAGATCTGCCCATTGAGCATGTCAACATAACCAATTTTGGAGGAGATCAGATCATGACCATATTGGTACAACATACTCATGCTGTAACATATCACCATTTAACACATGTGTTGGTTAATTTCATGTGATAGAATCCCTCATCTTTTACTGGTACTACTAATCATGTGGTTTCTGAGCGAGGGATCAAGTCCCTTGAAAATATATTCATGTAATTAAGATGCAATAAAAATGAAAATGTAGTATTTGAAGTTTATTGTCTCAAAGGTGATGCTAATCAATGGTGGTCCTTGATTCAAAATACCAAGGAGGAAGAAGAAATAATAGATATTGAATGGAAAACATTTAAGGAAATATTCATGGAAAAATATTTCCCTTGTGAGAAATGAAGAAAAATTATGAAAGAATGCCTAGGATTAATGAAAATCGAAGAAGACAATGATGTAGAGTATGAGGCTGCCTTAACAAGGCTATCCAGGTATGACATAGTTTATATATGTGACTCAATAGACAATAATGATCATTTTGTTAAAAGTATTAAGAAATGTATTCAAAGGGCATTGGATTATCAAACATTTTCATCATAGGATGAAATTTTCTCCTGTTCCATCAAAATATATAATGAATTTTCAAGATCAAATTTGTACATGGGAAAGAAAGATAAAAAATCAATATTATGATAACCAAGGGAATGGTGATGCACCAAATAAGAACAAGGGAACAAAGAAAATCCCATTATAAGAGAAATGTGGAAGAAATAATATCAAGGAAATTGTTGAAATGAATGGTAATCTACTATAAGTGTAGAGAAAAGGGTCATCACTATTATTATTGCAAGGGGGAGAAACAATTTGATGATGTTCAATACAAAAATTTTATATAGATGGACACTATGCCATTGAGTGTCTAATGCACCCAAGAAACATGCCACAGAAAAATCTAAAAGAGAACAAGATATATTGTTATATTAAAACAGTGGAAGTTGAAGTTTGAAATGAAGTGGTGGCAGGTAATTTTATTGTTTCCTCAAACTTATCTAACACTTTATTTGATTCTAGATCATCACATTCATTTACATCTTCCTAGTTTTCTGAGAAATTTAGACAAGTCAAATGTGATTTAACAAAGGAGTAATCAGTAAACACTCATAGGGGACGCTTCATTTTATCAATGGAATGTCAACTATTCCCCCTGGTGACACATAAATGTGATTTAGTTTCAAACCTTTTCACCATACCAATGAATTACTTTGATATAATTTTCAGTATGAATTTGTTGTCAAAATATGAAGCGAAGATTTATTGCATGAAAAAGAAAGTAACACTTTTTAAAAATTGTGTTCAATATATTATCATTACAGAAAATACTCACCATCTAATTCTTATCTATCCCCAACCCATGTATATCAATTGATTGTACTTTTTGGAGTGGAAGAGAACCCAATATCTATGGGTGAAGAAAAAAGTCTTCAAATTGATGCTTTGAATATTATGCATGAATACATTGATGTGTTTCCAAAGGATTTACATGGAAATCATCCAGAGTGCGAAATTGTGTTTTCCATTGACATTATTCTAGGAGAAAGAACTATATCAAAGACCCACTATATAATGGACATTGTGGATTTAGTGGTGATAATGAAACAACTAGTGTATTGAAGTGACAAAAAATTTATTTGACCTAGTGTTTTCCTATGGGGAGCCCCGATATTGTTTTTAAAATAGAAACATGGATCCATGATGCTATGAATTGATTATACAGAAATCAATGCTATTATAATAACGAATAAGTATCATCTACCTCTGATTGATGATTTATTTGATCGGTATCATGGAGCTCAATATTTTCAAAGATTAACTTCGTTCTGGATATCAACTGATGTGTGTGAGGAATGAAGGAATTCCTAAGAAATCATTTCGAACTAGGTAATGGAATTGCGAGTTTACAGGGATGCCTTTTGTATTGTCTATAGCACCCTATATTTTAATTAATTTAATGAATATAGTTTTCAAGGAATATCTTGATAACATTGTTATTGTACTTGTCAATGATATCCTGGTATACTCAAGAATCTATGAAGATCATGAGGATCAATTTTAGATTACTCTGAAAACAATTAAGAGATATGAATTATATGGGATGTTTAGAATGTGTGAATTTGGGAATAAATTAGTTTCATTTCTAGGCCATATTTCCTCTAAGTATGGAATCTTATTTGATCATGTGTTGACAAAGGCAATGAATGATTGGCCCGAACCAACAAACATAACAGGGGTATGTAGTTTTATTGGCATAAAAGGTTACTATTGGTGTATTGATCAAATTTTTTCCTGAATGGCTAACACTCTAACCAAGATCACATGTAAATGAGTTCTGTTTGTCTGGACAAAAGATGTATAGAGTGCTTCGAATAATTTAAAAGAAAATTGGACTGTGATCAAATTTTGACTCAATTATATGGAAGTGATGGATTTGTAATATATAGTGACGCATCAATGAATGGCCTTGATTGTGTACATATGAAAAATTTTAATGTTATTGCTTATGCATTAAGGGAGTTGAACACTAATGAGAAAAATTATCGAACACATGTTCTTGAGTTAGCACTTGTAATATTTTCTCTGATGATATGGGGAAATAATCGTTTACGGTGAAAAATGTGAGATATATAGAAATCGAAAGATTTTGATATACATTTCCACACAAAAATAACACATCCTATGGAAATAGAGTTGTCTGAGTTTCTAACATATTACAATTTTATAATACACTTCCTCCCAGGAAATGAAAGTAAGGTGACACATGCATTAAGCTGGATAGATCATGGACTTCTGACTCAAATAAGGATTGGGAGAGATCCTATATTAATGGATCTACTGAAGATAGATATGGAAATTATTTAGGAAGGAGAAACATATTTCCCCTTTTAAATGATTGTTAAACCATATTTAATATGGAGTATAAAATTCTCTCACAATGTATATGAAAATATACACAAGAAAATTATTGTTGTTAAGGATGGGAGATTGGAAGACTTCCTGTATGACGATGGAATTTTGATGTTTGGGAAGAGGATATGCATTCCATCAGTACCTGAGATAAAAGGGAAAATTAGACAATGGTAATAGCCCAAATTTCTCTATACTCCTGGGTAGGACAAATATGTATAGAGATCCGAATGAATATTTTTGGAGGGATTATATGAACCGGGAAATTTCTAACTACGTGTTGAGGGGTCTAGTTTGTCAACAAGTGAAGGTAGAGAGACAACATCATAGAGGAGTGATGAAACTTCAACATATTCCTATGTGGAATTGGGATACAATTACAATGTATTTTTTCACCGGACTACCATGGTCATCGTGGATGAATGATGAAATATTGGTAATTATTGATCTTCTCACAAAATCATCACATTTAGTTCTTATAAGATTGGATTTACCACTTGAACCCTAGGAAAGACGTTATAATAATGATGTTGTAAGACTTCATGGTGAACCTCTATCGATTGTGTCCAATTTAGATACCCAGTTTACATAAAAATTATGGAATAGTATCCATAAGACTTTGAATACTAATCTTCGTATGAGTACTACTTATCAACCCCAAATTGACGGATAGACTAAAAGGACAATTCAAACTCTATAAGAAATTATATGGTCATCCTCTCTTGACATCAAAGGTATGTGAGATCCATACATGTTTTTGGTGGAATTTTCATACAATAATAGTTTCCATTCTAGTATTCAAATTACTCCAACTCAAGGATTATATTGAAAGAGATGTTGAACTCCAACTTGTTGGGACTAAGTAGGTGAGATGAAATATATAGTACAAGAACATATTGAAGAGACCATGAAAAATGTGAAGACAACCAATGCCCATATTAAAGCATCCAAAATTAGGAAGAACAGTTATGATGACAACTGGAGAAAGGATTTGGAATTTCAAGTGTTAGATCATGTCTATTTATAATAATCTCAATAGAATGGGGTATTATGGTTTGGTAAGAATGGGAAACTGAGCCCCATGTATGTCAGACCATTTGTAATTATGTAATGAATCAGATTTATAGATTTATGTATAAAAATGATTCCATGTCTCTACAATGTACATTATGTATTCCATGTGTCATTTTTGAAGAAATACATGTCGCACCCAACACACGTACTATGCTATGAAGAAATAGAACTGAAACCTGATTTTTTTATACTATGAAGAGGTTATCGTGATTCTTGACACAAGGGAGCATGTATTGAGAAAATAGTTGACTTTTCTAGTAAATTTTCTTTAGAGAAACCAAAATATGGAGGATGCAACATGGGAACCTGAGGATGTTATGAAGAAGAACAACCCACATCATTTTTTGTGGGATTTATACATAAAATACTGAGGATGAAATTTATGAATGTGGAAATAATATAACACCCCAAACATTTTTAGGTATTCCAATCTTAAATAAATTATATTAGTAGCATATATTTTGTAAAGTACTATGATATTTAGATAAATAACATGATTATTTAAGAGATAGTCAAAACCAAACCATTAAACATAAATTTTCCACTTCTATGTTTTCAATTTCGAAAAACGGTCATCTATTTTTGAGACAAATAAGTCATTGGGAGTCTAATAGAACCAACATGATTTTTTAATGAATAGTAACATACCCCTATGAATAGTAATATTAATAGTAATATGAACCTTATAAATGGTAAATAGTGATAATATTTTATTTTATTAAGGTAATAAGATAATGACATCTTAATTAATTAATCAACGTGACATTGAACTAATTATAACATTAAAATTGTTATTTTTCTATTGAACTATGATTTTATATAAAAATTAAATTAAAAATACATATAAAATTATTTTCCAAAAATGGAGTTCATTTTTTAATTCTACACTTTGAAAAATGATTATGCGGAATTTTTGGGAGTTTTTTAAAAAAATTAATTTTTCGGAAATTGTAAAAATACAGTTTTGAGTTTTCTGTAGATTAATGACATCGAAATTATGTAATAATTAAATATAAAAGTTTAGAAGACTTTTTTATAGTAATATATTACATGATGTGTTTGAAGTGGAAAATTAAATGGGCATATACCATGGGAATGACCATTCTTTTACAAAAACCACTAATGAGGTGTCCCTTTTTATTTATAAAAAACTCCCTCTAAATTACTATAAATACCCAATCAACCTATTTGTTTTCATTAAATACAAACTCAATATCCTCAAAGATATATTGTTATCACTACCCTAGGAGTCATCCCAAGGTTCCCTCAAACCCCCTAGGTCCCAACCTCCAGGTTTTGGGAGTTACAATACAAGTTATGATAATCAACCACCCTTCTCTTTTCTTAAAGATTTCATATTATGTTTTCTCATTTATTTTCAATTGTATTATGTGGTGATATTTCATTATATATTTCCATTATATCCCATATAATATAATAGTGATGAGATACCCCCTTTCTCTCATCAATATAATTTATTAAATTTTTTGCGACATCGTTAGGCTGCTGAATTTCCGTAAGTGATTTCCCAACTTTTCTCTTATTTTGAGTTCCTTTGTTTTATAAATATTAACCCATATCCCCTCATAAAATTGCTAAGATAATTCCAGAACCATACATTAACTGTAATTATATTATGTTAATGAAATATTTCATCATAATATCAATTTCCTTCTTCTCTTATACTAAAAATAAAAAAAATGTCTAAGTTGTGTTAATTTGTCACATTAATGGACGACGAGTTCTCAATTTACACTATCATCATTAATTTTTTTCATGAAACAATTTTACTGTTTGAAAAAGATCATAATATATTTATTCGATATCATTAATGTTATTTAATCCCTAAAAATCATTATATATAATAATAATACAAAACAAGTAACTGTATACAAAACTGCCAGGCTAAATACAAGCATTTATCAATAAATTTTAACTAATGGTTCATCGTAAAGTATATAACCCCGAATCATTATAAAATTAGTTAGTTCTCTTTAATTTCATTAATTATATATATTAATAATTCTGTATGTTTATCCAAATTTCAAATGAACTTTCATTCAAGAATGCAAGTAAATGAATCATGAAAACCAAGGAATAAAATGCTTCCAAACCAATAAAATTAACCTCCTAAACCCATAAAAGGGCCATGAATTAACCTAATAAGGTTATACAAAACAAATTACTCGTATATGTGGTTTTTTAATTATTAGGTAATTATGCTATATTTTAATATTCTGGTCGTTCAAACAAACGAAGAACACACTTGAGCATAAGGTAAAGTGTTTCCCATCTCACTTTTAATTCTGTGAGATTTCCATTGTTCACCACGTATTTCTTGAATTTGGTATATCTGTCATTACATTTGATATATAATATAATTATTCTTTATATTTTTATGGTATTCAGCTATTAATATGAAAGGTAAAAATTTTGGTTGCATGAAATGATTTATTACAATGTGGTAATGGGCTTTGTGTCAATTTTATATTTCGTTGTGACTTACATTGTTTTGCGCACCTATTAATCCTTATTCCGTGTACCTAAAAACCATTTTAGATTATATTTCATTTAAAATTATATTTCTATTAAATATCCATAATCTCAAATAAGAGATATGTTTATTGTCTAAACCATATACCATTTTACATACGGTTAATATTTGGAATGTTATATTAACTATGGAAATATTGATGAATTCGTATTCTCTACTCTCTAAGGGTATTAAAATTACGTATTAATCATGTATTAAATCAATAGATAATGAATTATTTGGACTTTCAGTGGATGGTGGGGCTCTATATAGCCCCTCAATTCATCTACGGGTCTCATGAGACAAATAATTTGGCGACAAACCCTTCGAGTTTGTTTCCAAAAACCAGACAGGTTTCTACCCACAGAACGAAACTGTTTTAATGGTATTATGGTATCATGTTATACATACATGACTTACAATTAGAAATCATTCCCATAATTCATTAATAGTTATCAGTATCTATGAGATATTCACTGTGACAAAAACCATGGATGCAGTTTTTTTCTCAGTTTATTAATGGTGTGAGTTTTATTTTATTCACCATGCCATATTGACATGTCCAATTGTTTATGATTCAATTGTTATTGATTAATGATTCATATATTTGTAACCCTTACTCAGTATATGAGATCACCCCTTTCAATTGTTTTTCATCAAAAGGTGATGAAGAAGATATAATTTATTGATTTTTTTGGATGTGGTTTTTTGTTTTTGTTATGTTTTATATTTTGTATCCTTTTAAAATGTAATTTGATTTTCATATAGGTATCTAGTTTCATCAAGAATACTAAACTGATCTTTCCTTTTTTATTTCCAATCCTTATAACTATGCCAATATAACAAGTAAATTCACCGACACTGGTCTAGTGGGGTCGGGGTGTTACATAGAAGATACCATTTGGATGGATAAATTTCATGAATAAATATCTTCTTCATATTTTACTTAATGTTTTTCTTAGTGAATTGATTCTAAAAATTTAGGGGATATATTATATTCAACGTTGAATTTTGTAAAATCATTTCATATCATTTTTCCCTTCCCTATTTTATTTTGGAAATCACATTGAGGAAGATAAAAAATTTGATAAATTTAATAATATCATAAATTTTATTTCTTGTATGTAATATAACAATCAAAAGGTGAAGTAATTTATTTTTAATTAAAATTTTAAATTCCTTTACAATGAGAGGAAATATTATATTATGGAGTGGTTTTGATTATTTTAAATAATGTAATGAAATTATATGTTTTTTAAGGAGGATATATAAATTGGGATAATTTTTATATTAACTTGTTTATTATGACTAATGTGTTCTTTTGGAATATTTTCTGTCAAATCGAATGAAATTTACTTTATTTGAACATACATGAAGTTTTATTTTAAAATTAATTAAATTGTGAAATTTTTTCAAATGTGTTTTTTTATTTTAATTGAAAGGTGTTATTAGTGATTAAATTACTCACTTACCTCATTTATTTTTAAAATCACAATATAGTTCTATTATATTTCATTTAATAAAAAAAAATTAGCTACCATTTATATATATATATATATAAATTTTTTACATTCAAATTTTCAAGAACTAATCTTATATTAAGTAAATACTATGATATGATGTTTTAAAATAGAATACATTCATTTGATTTATGATAAATGTATTGATTTGTGGATAAATACACCAGAAGATAAAGAGCTACATAATGATGATTTTCCTCATATATTTTCTACAAATCCCAAAAAATAGTGATTCAAATGATTGAGTTAATTAAAAGAATTAATTCAAACAGATAAAAATATTTATGAATAAGTTATGATCTTATATAATGAATTCAACGGTTACCTAATGCATTAAATGTTTTCAGACATCTTGATGTTGTGCAACAGAACATTTCCTTTACAATTATTCTAATCAATGTATACTTTACGTATAATAATTTCATATATGGAATACTGTTTATTAGGTTTTATGGGAAAATTTAATTAGTATCCCTTACAATAATTAAATATATTAATATCTTGATATATGGATTACAATAAGATATATATATCTTCTAGGGTTGTAATCATCTAGCTGGAAATTGTGTCGAGGGCCTCCAAGGATTATATGAAAAAGAATTATATAATATGGGTGAATAGATTCTGGGGAATGAAGGAAATTGAAATTTTTAATGGTTTATATTGAGATATTCTAGTTATAGGAAGATAGTCATTTCAATTTGGATAAAATATGGGATATTAAAATTTTGTGTTATATTGTTTTATATTATTTTTGGTGAAATAATTTTTTCTTTAAAATATCGACTTTATGAATATGCGAGGTTTGATTTAATAAATTGGGAATTTTTTAAATAAATCTCATAAATATAAATTAATAATATTATTTAATGTTCTTAAATTTTAAATAATATATATTATATCAACGTTTACATATAAAATCTGATTGATTGTAAGTAGGTTGTATGATTATATTTCATATTAACATAAACCTGAGGGTAAGAGAAAATTTTATCTGTCCCGTTAACTAAAATTAACCCCCATTTATAGTTTCATTACCGAAATAAGAAAACCATGTTAGGATTATAGTTCGGGGTGGGTGTAAGTGAAATCCTTTTATAGATGATAACAATGTATATTTCTTTAGAAAACTGCCTTGGGTGAAGGGGAATCATGGAATCACATGGGGGTTGGTTGAATTAGGTAAGGAGATATTAGTGAAAATAATAATTTTAACAAGAAAAAACTATATAAGGTATTGTTAAATGGTTTTCAATAATTTATTTATAAAAAATTATAGTTACACCGTGATACCACAATTTACCACTTCTTACCTTGTATAATAATTTTACCTGATAATTATATTTTTACTAAAAAACTACGATAACCACTAATACGCAATTTAAACATGGTGTTTCATTATTTATTCCAAATTTTAATTAATTTAATTTCTAAACGTGATAAATTTATCTTTTTAATGATGAAATAATATATATTGATTTGTTTAAAAAAATGGCCTTTAAAAAAAATTCTTATTCCAAATTTATAAAAATTATTAATCATAAAATAAGTGGAGAATACTTTTTAAACTTATAAACATTGTATTTGAATAATAAAATACTTAATCATTGAAATATCCATAAATATAAAATCAAAATTCAAAGTCCATAAAACATTTTTTAGAATAATGAAAATTTTAAAATAATAATTCTTTTTTTATCCCATTTCGAGTAATAATCATTAGGATATTGGTATATATTTTTAATATACATACATACATACATACATTTATGTATATGCACACAATTAATTTATTTAAAATGTTTTTTAATAATTATTATTTGGATTTATTCCATTATAAATTCATAACATAAATGAATCTTTGATTTAAAAATTAATACATTTAAAAATTATAAGTTTTTATATTCATTACAATATAATTAATAATAATTGTATGACTGTTTATACATTTTTAACATATGTAATATGTTTTTTTAAAATTCATACTCAAAAAATGGCAAATTAAAAATTTTCAATAATAACATATAATATATAAAAAACACTTTTAAAATAATGTTATCGGTTTACTTATAAAAAATTAAATTAATGATTCATTATATTTTTAAAAATTTTTATGGTATATTTTAAATTATTTTTATAATAATTCATTGAATTTAATTAGAAAATTTTATTTATAATATTCTTTAATAGTAACAACATTATGAAAATATGTTATCAAAAATTGATTTCTAAGAATCTAGTGAATTTTAATAAGAAATAACTTATAATTATATTCCAAAAAATAGCACTGTATAAAATAGTAAATATTATTACATATAAGTAAAATCCTTTATATCAGATATATACATAATATTATAATGAAAAAATATGTTTACCCATATTATACACAAAGACCATATCAAATTTTTATCAATCAAATAATGACATTATTACCCCCATTACATTATATATATATTATTTATTACAACATATAAAATAACAATACTCATTCCATTAATTTTAATTTATTATATTTCATTATTATATATATTTTATTAATGATTTAATTTATTATAATTATATTTATACAAATGGCGATTCTCAAAGGTGAATATAATCAACAGGATTTCCAAGTTGCAAAAATAAAATTCATTCCTAATTTTTATCTAACTTTAATTTATCTCTTTTTATGGGATGTAATAAAACATGTCATTAAATAATCTATTATATATATTTTATAGTTTATTTGACATATTTATAATGATCTATTATGATGCAATGTGATGTTGTTAATTTTTATAATTATTAATATGATTTATACATTTTAAGGAATAAAACATATACCATATCTAAATATATGGTACACATTAATATAAAATTTTGTATCTATAACTATTATATTAATGAGAAATTATTATATTATGTTGTTTAGATTGAATTTTTCATTATGTTTTATGTTTTTGAAAACAACAGTACATTGGTACCTCTGGTACATCACCCATGTATTGGGTGAGTTTTTATGTAGTTGAAATATGTGTAACTCACATATTAGATAGATATATTTAATTAAAATTTCTTCACATTGTTCTTTTATATGTCATTAATATTTTGGACCACGGTTCATTATTTCTATTCTAATACTAAATATTTGTGTTTTTTTTATCTAGGAATGTATGTGATATTTTTTCTATTGGTGAGGAGTTATTTTGTGGGTTTTCTTCCAAAAGGATGAAAATACTCTAGTGTGCCCTTATTTTCCATATTAATAGGTTTTTATATAAACCATTCTTTTTTGGTAAATTCACAACATATACTATTCATTATTATTCCAGGATTTTTACAAACATATATATATTATGAATTTTTTTAAGGTTTCATGAGTGTTATTTGATAATATTTTATGAAATTTTATTTTGATTAAGAGGGTGTGGAACATTACTTTTATATTAATCTTGATATGTCTATATCAACCAAAACCTGTTTTGTCTGTGTATTAAAAGAACATTTCCATATTGATCATGGTGGAGATTAATATATTAAGGATTGATACAATCTTATTTCAAGGGGTGTTTGGCGGTATGTATTGATGGTATGTGAATATGGTGATCATATATCTAGATTACGTACATTGAGGATCTATCTCCACTAATCATTTTCTCATTTCATCTTGTAATATTTTCAAATGAATATGTTTTCATGAAGACAACTACACATGTTTTTTTCTTTATTGTTGTGGATGGTTGCATAATTTTTTATATAATAAGATTAATTACTCATTTTCATATTGTTGGGGGAACATTTTAGATATAAGGGCTACATATATATTTAATTATTTTATAGTTTATGAAAAACCATATATTTTATGTTTTCATGGTTCTATTTACCATCTATTAACCTATTGTAGGCAGAAAACTGGTAGAAATATCTTCGTAACACTATAATAGGAGGGGTCATATAGGGTCAGTTAATGTTAGACATACTCAGTATCTTTTTTCCGCTTTATGATTTGCACATAAATAATTTTTATTTGATATTTCTACCAAAAACATGTATTGATATACTATTATTTTATAGAGATCATGTTCAATACATATTTTATTGTGTAATAATAATTACTTTCGAGGGTCCTGTGTTTTATTGATTTTAGGGATTAGATAATTCAGATTAGATATCAATGAAAAAATAACATATGGTGTTGCACATTATGTTTGTGCAATTATGGACCAATTTTATAAAACATTTAGTGATTCCCTAATGGTGTTTTCATAAATGTCATGAATATGTTATAGATTAAATTTCACAAGATGATATATATATTATACCATATTGTTGTTCAAAAAGGAGTTTTGAAAAATAACCAAAATTAATTTTGGTTATGATTTATTATGATTTTACATATTTTGTGATATTTTATGTATGTGTGGGTTATAATTAAATATTTAGTAAATGTGTGACATTTCATGATATGTACAAAAAAGGGTTGAAATGTCCAAGACCGTATTGTATCATGTAGAAACCATATAGAGAAATATCAAAAAATAAACACTCTAAAGCACATTTATTCAGAAGAATATTTTAAAATTTTAATTTATGAATATTATAATTTAAATTTAAAATATAAACCTCATTTTTAATCTTTATAATGAATTTTTCTTAAAATATAATGTCAGTATTTTTTTAAAACTAGTTTTCATAGATTAATTGCGAAAAATCAATTTTTATGAAAATAGTGATTTTGAAGCATCACTAGGATAAATACATAAAATAAGACACCCAAAACCATTATGTTGAAAAAAAGTAGGCTCTATAAATAATATTATTAATTTTTAATTTTTTTATAATCAAATGTTTGATATTTTAACACCAATGTTGTGTTTTTCTCTATAAATATTTTATTAAATTATATATTTACTATATTCATGTTATTTTATATCAATTTATGAAAATTGATATTATAAATATTTTTCATATTTTAATTCCGTAGGCACAAATTATATAAAATGGAAAATTTAATTTTAGTAATAAGGTATATAATACTATGGTAAAAAAATAGTTACACACCGTAGATGCTAAAATCATAAAACAAAAAAAACATTATTATAAAGAGTTTGAAACATGATTAAAACAGGTGTGAAATTGAATTTTTGCCTATTTTTGTGACCCTATCCTTTTTCCACTCTTTTATTTTTAAATTATTTATCCAGATTCTATGATATTGAAACACATTTATTTACAAGTTATTGGTTTTTAAAATAATGTCATCGCTTTTTCAATTATAATAGGGGAAATCATATCCTCACTTTCCCACACACCAAGACTCGCTTATTTTTGGACAAAATAAACCATATTATATCCTCAAAATTAATATACATAATAAAAAATATTATGTTTCCTCAAAATATCGTACATAAATGGCTTAACTCCCATAACAATGGGGATAATCCATGATTTGAGTTATACATATCTATCCACCAATTTTTTCTTTTTGTTTATTTATGTTAATTTATTATTCCTAATTTTCAATTACACCACATATAAATGATTACATATGTATAATTAGTGTAATTTTTTATTATAATTATTATATTATAATGAAAAAAAATTATATTTTCGTTTATGAAATACGAAACTGTAATTCATACTGTGTGAAGGCTACCATATCCCACGATAAATGTGTTTCATTATCTTCCTCCAACAAACAGTTATGGTCTTAATATGAATTATTATATATAAGTGAAAAATTTATAAAATATTTTATATTCTAAAATCATAGACCTGTTACTAAATTTCACTATTCATTAGAAAATGAAATCATTATCCATGTGTACCTGTGGACTATCTTCATCATGGAATGATTGGTTCTAAATTTTATTTTCATTATTGAAATTCGTGGATGTAATTTTGCATGGATTTATAGTATTATAATTCTATTAATGTAACTATTAATGTTCTGGTAAGAATTACTTAATAACCTATTAATGAAATAAACAAAATACACTATTTTTTTATTAACCATAAAAAAAGCATAGTTGGAGAGTAATTTTTTTATTAGAATTATGTAATATCTTCATATCCATTTTTTATTCTTATAAAATAATAAAATAAAATATATCACACTATCTAATTAAATAATATCATTATTCTTCTAGTATTGTGGTATTAAAAAAAGCAACATCATAATGAAACCCTAAATCATTAAATATTCATTTGTAAGTCGGTTTAACATCACACATGAACAATAATATGCGTTTATATTTTAATAACTATATGAATATAATTAATTGGTTAATATGTTATAAATTTTTAAATAATTGTTACATTTTTCCGGAAATGTCAAATAATTAATTAATTCATTATTTATTAAAATTCCATTTGGCCTTCAAAAATAACTTATACATGCTTGTTATTGTTTCCATCTTCAATGATAAATAATAAAACTCTATTAAATTGAATTTAAAATAGTATAAATTATTATAAATGATATGTTAATGAAAATATAATCAGCATTTAACTATTAAATTATTAATAATAATGATTATTTACCCCTCAATTGTGAATCACATATAAATTATCAAACTATAAACAACCCTTGTTGGATTATTGGAAAAAATACTATAAATCATATAGGGAATTAATAGATTTGATGAGTACATAAGAAAATCTATATGAATAAGGTTCATTGCTGTCTTATTTAGATATATATGTTTTTTATTCATGTTGTTAATGTATGTTTACGACTATATGGACAAATGATAAGGAGATTTGATAAAAAATTCTTCTCTTTAAGACATGTTTTATATTGTGCATAAACATTAATTTATAAGGTGTATATAAGAGCTATTTCAGATATTATATTATTAAACTAATTTTATTCATGTTATTTGATGATCCATTTTAACCATGATATTTCAAAAACAATTATTGAATTGATTCCCAAATAAAAGGTGGGATTTTCTATCTCCCTTTTCTTTATATTAGACTCTTTATATATTCGAAAAAATTAATTTTTGTAGTGATTAAATTAACATAGAATATAATTTTCTACATTCTTAAGGAATTTATTTTTATTTATAACTGTATATTTTTATCCCTCTATAATTTTCTTTTTATTCGTGATTTATGAAAACCATTTTAAAACTCAATCTTCTCAATGGTTAAAAATAAAATTGTTATTTAAAAGAGTGTATAATTTCCTTGAAAATACATATCAATATAAATAATTTACATTGGAATGGGTTATAGAATATATAAACCATCAGTAATAACCCTGAATAGGGTTAGTTGTTCAATGACTCAATATTCCCTCTGATGCACGAGGAGTCAGCCAAAGATATCACACCTACATATATAGTTATGAGGGATGTGATTTTGAGTACACATGTACCCTTTATAAACCGTAATTATGGGTTTTTCATATAAATTCAATGGTCTAATAACCATATAAATTATTAAAACCAATTATTGTCTTCCATGGAAAATACAAAACATGTAAAATACCCCCCACAACTATATTTTTTTCTAACAGGTACATACTATTAGATTGACAATAACTAAGAACTACAATGATTAGAAAGGGATTTTATCATATAAGTAATCATTATTACATTTAATTATGAAGTATATTTTATCCATATTTTTCATTATATAGTTGACTATGATTTTATTTATCTATTGGATCTGTATGGAATTGTTTGAAATGAATTGTTGACACATATGGTCAAAGAATTGGACATAATTAGGTCTGAGTGGGGTAGAAATTATAAGTCCTCTCGGTGAATAAAATGACATCATGTAACAATAATTATTTATTTTCACTATATATATAAATACCCAATCAATCTATGCATTTTTTTAAATTAATTTTCCCATAAATATACATACAATAAAACCAAAAGATTCTGAGTATTTGTTTATCTGGTAGACATAGTTCATAATACATAAAAAAGGAAACTAATTCATCAAATATTATTTTTTTTATCACTAATGATATCTTAAAATCGCATTTAGATCATATAAATGAATATTTTAATCAAACAAATATTTTTAAAAAAATTCATATTGTAGTTAAATAAAATTCTATATTAAGTATCAAATTTATTGAAATCAAATGATCATATTTGGTTGTTTGGGAATATTATATACAATCATATTTAAATGAATGTAATGGATTATAACCATTGAAAATATATTTCATTAATAGTTATCTTATGATTATTATATATTGAGGGTTATAAAAATCCAATTGAAATGGAAAAATGAAATGATGGTATTACCTGCATGATCATACCCTATAAAGAAAATTTATGGGAGCATATTAGGATGATAAAATCTATGGGATTTAACCATCACCATTACCATTAAAATATTAAATAATTACAGATAGAGATAACTCATTTACTGGAAAATTCACTCTCATTATGATTATGGACCCAACCCAGTTCATCAAACACCCTTATGAGAATATTATCCTCACACACATTTCCCAAATGGAAATCACTGGTGTAATAACAAGAAATGTATGTCGACCATAAATATATGAATATGTAAATTATTTTATGAAATAAATATTATATTTATTCTTTATTTAATTTTCATTATCAATTATTAAAAAATTTAACTTATGGAAAAATATTCAACAGGATAAAACTCAAATTTTATTACTAGGTAATAATAAATTTCAATTTGGACATTACTGTTGAATAATTCATGAATTTTAAAATTTATTTTGTATAATTAAATATTGTTATTAAATAATATTTTATCAGTATATTTGATAATATATATTTATCATGAAAAAAATATTTTTTATATGTGTTAGATAAATATATTATTAAAAAAACCAACTTTTTCAAAAAATACGAATTTTATTTTAGAAATATTATTCTAAATATTATGTGTATTTGGGATAAATTAAGTATAAATTTTAACTTCATGACAAATAAAATTACCCAATAGTTATTTTTCAATGTTTTATGAGACAATTTAATTTTTGTGTAAAAATAAATTATGGTTAAAAAATAATGTGTATATTACAACATCAGAATGACCATAATCTGATGACATATAATACATAAATTTAAATACATTCCAATATATATATATTTAACCATTAAAATAATTTGTTTTTAGGTTATTTTTTTAAATTAATATATTTATTATGTATCCTCCAATACCAATACAATATATTAATGTTTTTAAATCAATTATTTACAAAATGAATTGCATATATATCACCAAGTGTAATATTTTAAGACATATGGTTTATGGAAATGTAACATAATGAAATCCAATCCTATTTTTTAGTTTCCATGGTAAATAATCATGATATGGTTAGTGATTCTGAGAACATTTTTTATACTATCCATAACCTAATGTTAGGAAATAATAAAGAACTATGTTCTCTATTCCTATACAAAACAACCCATAAATCCATTTCCCTTCACTACAAAAATATTTTAGCACATCATTAATCATAATTTTCCTCTATATATTGCTCTTTCGCTTATCCATAGTCTCACTAAAATTATCTTTTGAATTTTGAAACTCCTTCACAAGGTAAGTGATACTCTCCTCCTCTATATTCAAGAATAATCATTAATTTATTCTTTTTTATTATTTAATTTTTAATTTTTGGGTTTCTTCCACCCCCCACAAACATTTAATTTTATTTTCAACAGGTAATAGTCCATTTTAAACATTATTTTACAATTTTAGGAATATTTATTAATATCATTAATGAATCCAAAATTGAAAATATATTTTTCATGAAAATTGATTATGAAGTGATTTCATGTACATGTTTCCCATCAAATATGGTCACCTATATGTACATATATTTCTTTGATTTAAGAATTACATATATTATGAATATATATATATATATATATCTGGGTATATATTTATGAAATAAATTCATATATTTTATGATCTATGTGGAAAACGTATGCATATCCATTAAATTATTATGACAGGTGTGCCCAATTAAGCAACTTATGAATTTGGTAATGTTTAAACCTCATGGGATTCCATATTTGGTTAGTTATATTTTGACCAAAAAATAATATGTTATGATTCAATGGTTTTTAACCTTTAATTATTCTCATGATTTTTTATTTTATGATGTTTCCTCATTCCCATGTTTCTATTATGCTTCACTGTTCATGATTATGATCCTCACCTCTTATAATAAATTACTATGAATATTGCCTAAAATTAATTTATTTAAACTATGTATTTATTTTTTCATTCCATTTACTTTTTTTATCTCCCATTTTTTTTGTCTTCCCCTAGTTTATCTTCTCAACTTATATATGAGTGCTAAAATTTAAGAGAATGGTAACTAATTTTTAAATAAATTTTTTGTATCCTGGTTTTTTTATGTTATGTACATCATAAACCTGAGATAAAATTCCTATCATTATTCTTGGTAGTATTATAACTAATTTCCATTACTAAATCTGGAATTAATTAGCATTGAAGACATTTTTTTTTATAGTTGGTATTAAATCATAGTCTAATTATTTTTGGTATTATGACTAGTAAAATTTATAAGTATAAGACTAAACACATGAAAAAATCCAAAAATATTTTTAAAAGTATATATTATCAGTATTCAAAGAAAATAAATCTCTTTGTAGATAAAAAAGAGGATTTGTACTTAGAATTGATGTACAAAGAAAAAATTACCCCAAATTCCCAGTATTATGTTTCAATGGATCGAGAATGGTTGCACATAAATGGGATTTACATCACACGAAGACTGACTCTCCTATGGGATTTTGTTATATATGTTCAAAAGCTCATTACTGACCATAATGATTGTAAAAATAAATTCCTATAATAATTTATATAAGAAAATATATTATGGATATCTTATAATGAATGAATATAAATTTATATTTCATGGAACATATGTCACATATGATTTACCCCCTTAGATTTTAGTATTTTCAATTGATGCAATTATTAATTATTAATTTTCAATCCCAACCTTTACCTTTATTATAGTCAATGGAATGAATTATTAGTAACTAATTCATCAACCAATGTGAAGGGTATTTCGATGACTACCCAAAAAAGATTCCCAACCTGATTGTAGAAATAGTCACAAACGTCAGAAATATTCATTCACAACTAAATAATTTTTTTAATATAAAAATGAGTAGAAATGAATTCAAAAATCCACCACAGAATGGGAATAATGAAATTTAGACCATAATGAAACGAATTCCTATGCAATTCACTTTATATTTTTATTCCATATTTATTATAAAATGGGTCAGTGGCATTGAAAATATATTCTCACTCCTCAAATTTTATGTCTAAGATAAGGTAGTACATTTTGTTTATCATATAGAAGTACAAGGTAATCATATGTGGATATTCATTATTATTATGAAACACAAAATATAAATCTATGTTTTGGAGTGGAATGGATTATGGAAAATGTAATTTGATAAATAGTGTTCTCACACTCTCTGACTGATAATGGAGAAGTCCTTCCATAGATATAAGAAAATTGGTAAATATCTATCAGAGTGTCTGACGAAATCATCCCGGGATTTCTATGACACACCTCTGGTATTTTACTTACATAAAAATGTATATGTGGAAACTAATTTAGTGTTCTAAAGCTGAATATATATAAATCCTTTCAAATTTATGACATTAAATTTAATGAGAAATTTTATAAAGTTCCCTCACAATCAAAATAGAGATCATTGAATCTCAAGGCTCTCATAGGGATAATAAGTAGATATTAGTGTATAATTATGGTTTTATATATAAAAATATAATTGTGGAATGAAATTACAATGTTATTAATTGAAAGATTATGTAAAGAAGAACCACTAATATTTCTTTTATGGTTGGACTAAATTCATTATCTGTGGAAAATTATTAGCACCTAATTATTGATTGCCAATGGGAGAAACCAAATATTTTTTTGGAATGGAGGAATTCTCATAGTAAAACCTTCTAATATTATCCATTTTTTTTAATAAATTGTATAATTAAAAAATTTAACCACATCCCCAATATTAAGGTTTTCATATAAAATCAATTTATTCAAACCTTAATTGAGTAAGGGTGAGCATATTTCATCCCAAATATAGAGGATGATCTTAATAATGAGGTGGTGATAGGATAACAAGTTACTAATTCCAGTATATATTTAGTATTTTTAAATTCTAGTTCATCACATTCATTAATATATAATTTTATTAAAAAATTTATTCAAACACTGGTGAAAATTTCGGACTTATAGATATCATTGAAAATGGAAAATGAGGGGATTATTGTATCCTAAGTATGTAACTCATTCACTGTCTACATATACAGGACTAAAATACCTAAGAACCTTATCATACTCCATTTAATATAATTTTATGATAAAATAGGGATTGATTGGATTTATATATATTGAAAAACCAAAAATTTATATGGGATGTAAATCACCCTAAAAAACATAAATCACCCATTAATTATATTCATGTTTAGGGAGGTTGATGAATATTATTTGGTAACAACATATTTTAAATAGGTATTATATCAATATGAGATACCTTATCATTATCAAATGATTGAAAAAACTGATATACCATCCTTGATGATATTCGCATTTTTGGTGAATACACAAACATGTCCCCCCATCAGGTGGTTATGGTGGAAGGGGGTTGGGGTGTGGGGAACAAGTCACGATATCGAATTCACAGACTGTGTTTTCATTTACTATGTGTATATAATGTATGTTTACAATAATCAGAATTTTTTTTGATGAAATTCATATAATTACTCCTATGTTATTATTTAAGTTATCCATAAAAATTATACCTTGTATACGTATCATTCTGGGGGCATGTCATCACCGGTAAAAGGGTATATATAGATCATCAAAAAGAAGAGGCAATTTAATGGTGTTTAGTTCCAAAATCATTGATATAAATTCACAACAACCTTGAAATATCTAGGTATAATATTCAATTTGTGAGAGAATTATTCCAATTTTCAAGACCCTATTGAAAATTACGCAAGAAAGAGTTTAGTTTTTATAGGTTGACGAATGTGTGGAACATTTAAAAGAGTTAAAGAATAGGATAATCATTCATATATGATCACAATACCCACCAATGAGGAAGGATTTGTGATCTATAGTGAATCTTTAAAAAATAGAAATTGTTGTATACCAATAAAAATGACAATGTGATAGCCCATGCATCCAACCAACTATAAAAACATAGGTAAAAGAACCAAAATCATGACATAGAACTAGATAAAGTGATATTATCAATACTTTTTTAGATGAATTATATCTATGGGGCGAACTGTGATAAATATACATATGGATCATTCAATACTAAATAATATATTCACCAAAAATGAGATTAATATAATCCAATGTAGGATATTATAACTAATCAATGATTATATTTTTTCAATCAATCATCATCAGGGGAAATAAAAAAAAAGTGGAAAATTATATTAGGTCAAATATTTTTTTCTTGTAATTAATGGGTATAGGAATAATAAAATTAACTTTATCATATGTTTCCCAAATAACTTCTCAACCATCCAATATGAATTTGATCATGGAGTCTTATAAATATGAAAAGATTCAATATATTAATGTAAAAGATATATCGGAGTGTATGTTTTTAAGAGATTGGGTTATATGGATTGGAAGAGGGATATGTTTCTCAACAAATCCAAATGTATGGGGTGAAATTATCAATGATTTTCATTGCACATCCTTCTCTATCAAACTAGGAAAAACTATGTTTTATAACTATTTGACAAAAACTTTATTATGGGATAAAATTTTGATATAGGTTGTGGATTTTATATCATGATTATTTGTATACCACCTAGTCATGTCCGAAAAACCAAATTATAAGGGTTTGATGCAACCATTTCTTAAAAAAATATATAAATTGGACTGAATACATATTATTAATCATATGACTTCCCAATAAAAATAAATACAACAAACTCTATTAGGTGGTACATGGCCACCATAAAAAGTATTAACCATTCATTTCTATCAAGGAATATTTATCTGTTAAAAAAATTTCAAATATATATATAGGTGAAGTGGTAATTCAACAAATATTTCCAATCTATATTTCATTTGAGTGAGATCTAAGGACTACCTCAAGGTTTTTTGTAAGAACTCAATAATAATTAAATAAGGAGCTGGGATTCAACATAGTTTGTTACCCTCAGAAGGACGGTTGGTCTGAAGGGACATTTCCAAACAAATAAGATATTCTGTTACCTTGATCCGTTGATTTAAAAGGATGTTTGGTTCAATGCCTTATTATAGTGGAGTTATCATATAACAACAGTATCCATTCAAGCATCTATATGGAACATCATAAGGATATATATGTGATATGGTTTCAGATAATAACATTCTATGATGAAGTTTGAGAGTGGAAGATAATGGGTCCTAATCATATAGAAAATGGGACAATGGAGGTTTAAAATATTGATCATCATATGAAATCCACATAATATTGACAAAAAAATCCCTAAAAACAATAGTCAATGAAGCCTGAAGTTTGAGGTTGGTGATAAATCGGTACATTGTATATCACCATGGATGAAATTCACGAGATTTGGTTAGGTGGTAATGTTTATTCCATGAAATATAGGATCCTTTAAGAACATTGATTGCAACATAGTGGTGTCATATATACTATAAATCCCACATCTCTTATCTCAAATAAATGATTTTTCCATTTAGCCCCCCTTAATATTCATACTTGACCCCTCACATGTACTAAATCGATTGGTGGTACAACTACAGAATGATATTTCAATTAGGTAAGACCTAATTAAGTTCTTATATTATAGATACAACTTTATAATATAAAATACAACTCACTATGTCAAAGTGTTGTGGTAAAACCACATGTTTGAGGAAGACACATTGGAACCATAAGTGTCGATGAAATATAGATACCCTCATATGTTTTAGTGTATGAAATTAAAATATTTAGGGGGAAATATCTAGTGGGGTAATAATGTAATGACTTAAAAATATATAAATAAAACTTACATTGATGTAAAATTTAATGCCTTATTATGTAATGTGGTTGTAGAAAAAAACTTCAATTGCATTATTTTTTGAGAATATTGTATTTTATCTAATTTTAGAGACTATTAATCATCATAAAAAATTGAAAATATAATTATTAAATAGGGATATTATGACTAGTATATATTAAGGGTTATTATAAATATAGATGGCATGGACACGAGATGTGATGGCCTCGACCAGTATTATCATACCCAATGAATCCCATTTATCTGAGTATCTGAGGATGATATATCTCTATTATTTAACCATAAGCATGGATAATATACTATTTTATAACTATATAATTATTGAAACCAATTTGGGAGAAATTTGGGCTCATCTGTATCACATCCCAAAGCATGTTCACTTAACATTAGTAACATAATAAAATTATATCACACCATAACCTTAATGTCTTCACTAGTGTAGTGACAATAAATATATCTTAACCCTCAAAAGTAAATATTTGTATATTTTTTCTATGAAATAATTATTATATTTCTTATTTATGTAATTTACACTATAAATGACGATATATTGAATTTATTAAAAATTATATTTAAATAAAATAAAACATGAATTATGTTTTTGGGTAACAAAAATTGTTAATTATGATATTCCTTTTAAGGAAATATTCATTTTTCAAAACACATAAAAATTTTATAAAATTATATTCTTTTAAATAATATTTATTATATATATTTGATAAGGTAATTTGGGAATTTCAGTAACAATTGTAAGTGTCTAACATAATTTATGATAAAACACATGTATTTTCTGAAAAAAGATGGATGTTGTTTTGAAATTATATATCCTAATATTTATATATCCATTTTTATAATAAAAATTTATTTTTCAGACTCATCAAATAAAAATTATCTATTCATAATTTCATTATTATTTTGGGAAATTTATTTATTTTCAAGTTAAAATTAAATATTGTATAAATATATGGAATGTATTATTACATCATAATGACACAAAAATAGTAAAACATTTTAATTAAATGTTATCCACAAGAAAATTTATAATTTATCTTTTAAATTAATTTTATTTTGATGTTGTTTTATAAAGAATGTATAACTTTTTCACATTATTCAAATCCTATACTGTATTTTAATGTTTTAAAATTAATTGATTACGAACATGACACACATAGACATCACCAAGTGTACTATATTATGGGTTTCTATTCATTCCCATTTAAAATAATAAAAGTAAATTATATTTGGAATTATAAATGTGTAAAAATCATTCTTTGGTTTCTATTTTTGATTACATCATGGTATAGATTCCAAAATCCATGTTTATGAAATAATAAATAATAACCCTCTATTTTCCAACATAAAACCAAACAATAACCCATTTAAATTTAAAAAAACCATTCATTATTTACATAATCTACCCATAAATACATAGAGACATAAAAAATTTCCTCCAATCTCCTTAGAAGATCATCCCAAGATTTTGGAAACACCCACTTGACGTATGAGATCCTCTCCTTCTCCTCTTTAATAAAGGACCTTCCATATTTTTTATTCTTCCGGATTTGAAATTCCTAATTTATGGAATTGTATTTACACATTAATATTATTTTCTATTTTATGACCAATTAAGTGTGAATCCTTTCTGTTAAATTAAATAATTTTATGAATCTTTATGTATTTTTATTATGATGTTGAAATTCCACTATGTTTTTCATTCAAAATAATTGTGAAGTGAATTCTGATACATGTTTCCACTAAATGGTATTCACTTATATGTAACAATAATTAATTTTTAGGAGAATTTTGTTTAATTAACACTCAATTCTAAATAATGGGGTTAATTGAGATGAAAAAAAGTTCTTATTTTTTATCAATGTGGAATAATTTTTCTTGTATTTAGATAGTTATGATGGGTGCACCTAGATTTCACTCCAAAGTTTTCTATAATGTTTTAACCTCATGATAATACATGTATGGTGAATGTAAGGTTTTAATATTCACAACATTTGATTATTTTTTGGTGGATAACATTAAAATATGCTTATGTTTCATTGTTTTATTTTTTTATACATTCCCTTGGTGCCGTTCTATAACCATTTTATTCCATACCTCATTGTCCATGATTATGATTCCAAAAACATAGGTTAAATTATTATTTCAACATTAACATATGTATTTATTTAACATATTCAGAGATTTTTTTATTCACATACTAGGATTTATAGATCACCCAATTCATATTTATGTCCCCAGTTGACCATGTGTTGTTTTAGTTGAACAGTGTAATGTTAATATAATATTAAATATTGTTTCAATAAATTTTTTATATCAATGTTATAGGATGTTACACCATTTACATAATCACATAAAAATGTATTCCTCTTGATTTTATGGTTTTTATTTTGTATGTTTATGTGAAATAAATAATGAATTATTTTTTATTAAGGTAAAATAATTTTTAAATATGATATCCTGGGGAATACATAAGAGAAAGAGGTTAATGATAATTACTAGTAAGGTAATAAACATGATAATTAAGATTTCCATGTAAGTAAAATGCAATATCAAGGTATAATGAAATATAAATATCATGAGTAATGACATGAAATAATTACATAAATAATATTTTATCATATGATCATAGAAACATAGGTATGTGTGATAAAAATAAAACATAACATAAGTGTAGTCAAGGAAAAAATCCATCAATAAATAACATGGTGGAAAATTTATTCCCAAGGATTATGATTAATCATTAATCCAATAAACACTTTATAATGAGAAAATAAGATTATACAATGCATTGAAGATATATTCTGGTATGAATGTGATAACATATACACCGTTCTGTGTGCTAAAATAGGTAATATATCATTCGTTATAAACATAAGAATTTTTAAAGGGATAAAATGTGTTACATAAAAACATTTTAAGAATAGATACATTTAATATCTTTAGGGTGTCCATGAAATAAGGTATTTCAGAAATCTATTATCTTCATGAGAATAGTTCATTAAAATTGATTTACATGTTACCTGATGAATTTAAATGGTATTGAGAAATCACTTTATAAATATACCTCATTATAAGGGATTTTTTGAAAAGGGTATTGATTCATTAAATATTGAATGTTAAAAATATTTTCAACAAAAAAATGAAATGAAATAAAGTGGTTTTATATGACTATATGATAAATTATTGAATACATCGTTGCTTTAAAAAAAATATTTAATAATACTTCTAATGGCGTAAGAAGCAAATAAATTTCCATTATTCTAGTCTTATAATAAAGAGAAAATTAGATGGGAACCCTATTAAATAGTTATATCCATATCATGGAAGGATGAATTAATCTATTAATATATTTTTGAGACATATATTGATAATATAAAATATGTTAATAAAAATTTTATATTTATAATGTGATGTGATAGAGAACAATCATAACCCTAATGCAAATTAGATTTCTTATAGAGATCCCTTTCCTTATGTCTCTGGATCATTATATACATGTATATAATTTAATGGATATTAAAATAATATTAACTAAATACTTAGTTTCAAATATCTTCCATATATAATTTATTTATATTAATTTTATTATATTCATTTAAAATAAGATTACTGATATAGATTTTTTTAATTTCATAGTTCTGTGGGTGTTTATTTCATGGTTCCATGACCAGATCACCTTTGGATAATATTTATGTTCATTTCAAATTATAATAATGATATAAATGTGAAATGAAGTGGTATTCATTTATATATAAATATTAAAATATTATTATTTTCAATATCCATTCCAGTATATGGATGTTTCACTTAGAAAAAATGAAAATGTTATGATGTTTTTGTAATATAGGATTTTTAACTGGTCATCAAAAACAAAAATAATATTATTGAATAAAATAATTACTAATTAATATTTAATTATAAATAAATTATTATAATCCTATTTAATTATAATAATATTTTTATAACCATCCATGAAGGATTTTTTGAGAATAGAAGTTTTTTTTTCAATGAGGTGGTGAAACAACCCTATTATTAACAACATTTTCTTTTTGGAATTAGTTGATGTAATATGTCGAGGAATCATATAGATATTACATTAAAAATAATACAATATATATATATAATAATTTATCTTTTTATTAAATATTTTATAAAAAAATTGGAGGATGAGGAGGAATAAAACATAAAAGAATCAATAGATGGAATTTCTATCACCATTTGATGTCTTGTCTTGGGATTCCACTTAATGATAAAACGAATGGTCAATTGGTGAGATGATAATAAATATGAATTTCTTGTGATGTTTTAAAATGAAATTAGAAATAAACATTATAATCTCTAGAGAATTGAAGTTGTGAGGAGAAAGGGTTGTGATGTGGTATTTATAATTTCATTAGTGCGCTATTTTTGAATTTCTTAATAATTAATATATTATTTCAGATCCCGAATATTAATATAATTTATTCATGTGACTATATAATTTTCATATTTCATAATAGTTCAATATTATTTGTTCTTATAACATACATGACTCAAAGTGATGTATTTATATTTTAATGTTGAATACTGCATTATGATATTTTCATTATTTAGCAAAAAATCCACCATTTCAGAAAATTTTTAAAATATCACCCTAAACATTTATAAATGTGTAAATTTTAGAAATTAAATCCAAATTGGAAATAAAAAATATATTAATATTAATTTTTAATTTAAATCCTGATTCATTTGAAAAATACTAATTTTATTAATATGGTAAATTTGTTGACTATTGGAAATATTTATCAAGGTATCATAAAATAATTCTATTATAGGTCCGCAAAATTTTTAATTTTAAAATTGTTTTATGAAACTAATTTTTATATACCATTATAATTGTTAAAAATGAATATTAACGATATATGTATTTCCATAAATATGAACACATATTTTATCAATTTCAAAATAATAATTTACATGTATAATGATAAAAAATATCATAATATATTTTTAGATACCAAATTATTATTTTACATTTCTATATTTTTTAGTATTACATTTTCAATATTATGATTCCTATTACCTAGAATAATAATGTAATAGATAGATTACAATTATAATGGTTAGAATACTACACCAATGGTCAAATTTGTAATGGTCATTTGGATTCCATACATTCTAAAAATATTTATTATTTAATTCCCTTATATATTCTATAATTATAAATTAATTGTAAAATTTAATATTTCATTTATTATATTTTAATTCATTTCTACGGTGCAATTCAAGAGTGTGATTATTTTTGTGTATCAAACATATCCAAATATTCCTATTATTGTTATATTTTATTATATACATTCCCATTAATATAATTTAAATTGTAATATCCACTTATTTTACAAATTTAATGTTAAAATTCATATAATAAAATGTCATTCATTACATCATACTATTTGAAGAAAAAATTATATGTTTATAAGGAAAATTCCCTGGACCAAAAGTTTGGGTCATTACATTTATTCCCCCTTAATAAATTTGGATCTCAAAATTTAATTTTATATAATTTTTTGAAAAACATTAAGGGTAATTTTTTTATTTCTAACTATGGTTCCCATGTTGTATCCTTATAAATATGGCTTTCCAAAGTACTTTTACTAGATTAGTTTCCTTATTTCATAATACATTATGTCTGCGGTCCATGATCATAACTTGATTTTCCACATAAGTGATATTATATTCAAATTGTTCCACATATTAATTTACTACATGTGAAATATATGGTATATATTTACTCAAGAAGGATATGTGGAATATATTATATTCTTGAGATATGGCAGGCAGGTGCATCAATCTATAAGTCACATCTCTAATGTGATCAATAATCTCAAATGAGATAATGTACCTAGGCCATAACATAGCCATCCAAAATTTCATGACTCTCATCTATTGATATATTCTTATGAAACCATTATATCCAACCTTAATCTCTAGGTTTTGTCTCATATTTTTATAATATATCGTCTATAGATATTGGGCAACCATGATGTGAAGTTAAATGGTCTCGAACATTTATATTATTTCCTCACACAATTCACATCCCATTTTCTTCTGATCACTATTGTCATCACAACACTTATTAGTTCAATATATCTTCCCATAATGTGATTCATTTGTTTCCATTTATTTTTATGTGTTGAAAATACTATAGAATGATAACTTGAAAAGAGGAAGATGTTGATCCCATCCTCCTTTTAGGTATAACGATCACTCTTTCAACACGCCTTTTGTTTTTGTATTTTAATCTACTATTCTCTATCAATTTAGTTGGGATAATTCATATTAATATTAAATTAATTGGTGAGGTCATGTTATATAATTTTCCATAAAATTTTCTTATTCCGTTGATATCTATTAGAGATAATCGATAATTATTTTTTTGTAAATATTTACTGAATCTCTAATATATACTTTTATGATGAAAAATTATTAAGTACTTTTGAATAGTGAGGAAATGAGAAGAATTTTTATGATGTCCTTCCAAAACTCATACATAATCATATATTCGGGATGTCTTTATTAGAAGATTGAAGATGTCTGTGGTGATTTTTTCAAATTTCCATGTTGGTTGGGTAATGATTGTATCTTCAATTTGGAATTTTTTCCTTTAATCCTTCACCTATTGAAATACCATTCACATTAAAATATATTCTTTTATATCCTTCTACAAATATGAATAACAATTATTCTCTCAAATATCTTGATATAATTTTTTTCTCCATAGATAAAGGAGAAGGTAAATATACTTTCATTATTCAACTAATTCGTCATTATAATAAGGGCTACGGTACACATTGTCATCATCCAAAAACTACAACTCCTTACTCCTTAATTTTAAAACATACAGATTTCAGTTTTCATTTATCTTAGACATTATTATTTATTTCCCCATCATCCCTTAGAGATACTTTTATATTCATTATAAGGTATTGTTGTTCCATCATTTGATAAATGAACGATGATGTTCCATCAATTATGATTCCTATATAAATCCATTGCAATTCATATATTATGGGATCCCATCAATTTCCACCATTTGATAAGGATGTCAGATCCTTCCTATATAGTCCATATACATGTTCTCTTTATTTCGAACGATGGTAGTGGATTTTTCTATTATTTACCTTTATCAAACTTATCCATATGTTAGGGAAAATATTAAAAAAAATTCTTTTTGAATATATAGATGATGATATTATGAGTAATATATATCACACAAAGTGGACCATATAGTTAATATTAATATATTATTAATGTTAATATCACAATAACGAACTCCAGTACATGTGTTCGGTAGTATGGCTCCTGAAAGATCAACATCCCTGAGGTATAGGCTATATTTTTATAATTATACATCATTACATGACCCAATACCTTCATCGAGTCATCACTTTATACCATAAAATGATTCCCACTTGACATAAGTGTGAGTATTGGAGTAGTGATATACCTATTTAAAGTCCCTTGAATCACTCTTTACTATAATATGTCGACACAAAAATTAATCCCAACTGATTTTAAATGGGTAGTTGGTTCAAACATTTTGATATGTTTCTATGAAATATTTAAAATTAATCTTCCAGTCTAATAAAACTATGGACAAATACTATATATATTCTTCTTTACCACCCCAAAATTTACATCTTTTTATAAATGTTCATAGTTATCCAATTTCTAGTTATAAAATATCCCATTATGGATATGTACTCTATATATTACTCACATTTACTATAGTTTTCATATATCTTCTCATTTAACAAATTTTTTAGCACAGTATTCAAATAATTCTCATGATCCGCTTTTCTTCTATAGTATATCAAAATATAAAATGTAATTACATCCAATAAAATTAATTATATTCTGAAATTGTGTATAAATAATTTAAATAATGATTTATATAGAATTAGTGAGCTTCCATATAATCGCTATGACCTCATAGTGTCCATACCTAGTTCAAAAGTTAATATTTGGATAATATTATCATTTCACAATTAATTGGTGGCATCCCAACCAATGGTCCACCTTATAGAAATAGTATTCCCTTGTAGTTTATTCAACAATTCATCTGACCATGAAAGCAGATACAGGTTCATTATTTTGAATTTATTGAGTTTATAATAATCAATACAATGGTTCATCAACACATCCACCATCTTGATTATGAGGGATGGCACACCACATGGTGGAGAAATAGGTCATATGAAACACATTTCTATATTCTCTTGTAAAAACCTATTTATTTCATCTAACAGAATGGTGGTAATTTTTAGGGATACATGGATATTCGTAGATATATATGTATAAGTTTGATTTAGATCTTAACCACTTAGTCATGAGGATGTCTGAAAAACTCTTCAAGGAATAAATAAATATAATCACTATCAATGTGAATGAAATTGAGCAAGATTCTATAGTTTTTATGAATTATTTAGGCTAGATATTATTAATCATGATTCCAGTACATATATTAATGATAATATTATTCTAATAGAGATTGAACCTCCACCTTACACATGTAATTAATCACAGGATGGCTCGGGATGCAAAAAATTGACCTCCATCTCTTGATATTTGATATTGGATTTATATATTGATATCTAATCCAAGCTTATTTTAGTATAAAACTCCACTTATTGTGGATTGAAAATATTTTTAGTGGATAAGATGACAAATATTAATGGGACAAGAGTTATATACATAGGATACAATAATATCTTTCTTTTTGTTTCTCATAGATTACAAAACACCCAGTCTATTTGGTACTATTTGAACAATTATACTATAAAAAATATTAAATAATATGTACAACTATAATAATATATGTCATTTGAAGCACAAGGATGAATTATTATTACCCCGTTCACTATTTTATTTTGCTTCTAGTCTTTTCATATACCAAGAATACACATAGGGATTAGAATACTCAAACTAGAAAATCATTTAAAAAAGAAAAGTATGAAAATTAAAGGAATAAATCATAAATGAAATGTATATCATAAAATATAATTAACTATTATTAAATTTAGTTTAACCATGGAAATTAATTTTTTCAGAAATTACATCATACAAAGTTTTCATGACTTTTAAAATTGTATGTATATAGTTTTTCAATTTTTCAAACAATAACCTCATGTATTATTTTATATAGTGTCCATAACGACCTCTTTTTCTGGAACCCATTCATGATCATGTTAACAACCAATGCACTATTTAATGCGAAATTACCCCTACCTTCCACTATTATAGATCCAGATCTACATATAGTATTAATATTGGGAATTGATTTCATAGAAACAAATCACTCTATCATGATCCAAATTTCTGGATATTTTCTTATACATATAATTTTCTCTAATGTTTTCAGTCATGTATTAAATTACTATTTCCCAAAAATATCTTTAACATTATTTGATACCAACTATGGGAACTCAATAATTTTACTATTATTATTATTTTAATTTTAACATAAATATATAGTAAATACTATGCAATGATTATGAGACCTAGTGACTTCAGAAGACTAATTTCATAATACATAATAAATAACCATATATAATATTTATTTTATAATCTATAACAATCTCATAAATCCCTTATATATCCTATTACTATATATGATAACTAATGGAATGAATAAAAAAATGATTGTGATATATAGCCTAATAAGCTAATAGACATGATAATTAACAAAAATATTTGATTTAAATGGTTGAAAATGATATCATGAGATATAATGATCATGAAAAATAGTTTTTATAATATCATAAATAACATGGTATCATAATATTATAGAATCAAATGAAATTATTTGAAACATGTAACATGACATATTCAAAAGTAAATGATAACTTCCAAGACAACATCACATGTTGTATAAAGTCTTAACATGGATTCAATTTACTCTGTAATCCAATACTTATAATCTCATATGAAAATACAATTACCACTTTAATTATAGATATATCAAGTAACATTTATTATAATTTGTAATTTCTTCCATTATCCAAAAAGTTAATCATTCATAAGGCAAAAACATAAACATTAATGGAAGTAAATTAGTTTCAGAAATTTGTCAAAAATCATAACAACATAGAATATATATTATGGGTTTCAATGAAAGATGGTATTTTTGATTTCTAGTATTCTCATAATCATGTATAATAGGAAATTATTTCTCTTTGATGGGAATAATTTAAACCGATTTGACAAATCCTTCAAAAATATACCACTTAAGTGGGTATCTAGGAAAAAGGGAAATGATCCACTACAATGGGAAATGGAATAATTATTTCTATAAAAATGTTATAAATTGGTTTTAGATGATAAAATTTTATATTTTATAAAATATGGATTATTTATAACATTTTAAGGAATAATAACTTTAATGCGATTAGAAGGATAGAGGTTACATTTTGTGATGTTTTCTTATCAGGATAAACTATGAAATGAACCATTGAAACATGTATATCACGATCAAGAAAATATGAATTTAGTTATTTATATATATTTTGAACATATATAAATAATATATAATACATAAATAAATAAAATATATGGTAAAGTGATGTGAGAGAGATAATTAATAACTACCAAAAATATGAAGGTTTAAAGAGATCCTTTAAAATAGGTTTATGAATTATTCTACTTCTGGTCATAAAGATAGGGATAATAAAATTTGGTTCATTAGTATCAAAATTTTGAACCTTATAAATATATTTTTGGTTTCATAAAATATTATTATCTTCATTTATATCCATTATAATGTCATATAAGGATTAATTTTCTTTTTCTGCGACATTCATTTCAAGGTTCTAAATTTGGATCTCGTGTGGATTATTGTTGAAGATATTGTGAAATGGAACAAAAATTGAGGCAGTGAAACTAAATTTTATTCATGTACCTATAAAAATTTAAATGGATCTAAATACCCATATGTGTTCTGGCATAGCTTTGATTCACTTAATAAAATTATTAACATTCTATTGTCAGTTTATTTAGGTTTTTCTTCCATCCAACGTGAAGTATATTTATTTAATTTTCTTAAACTATTATTGAAACATTTAATAAGTTGAAATAAGTAATTATAAACGTATGTATCCAACACAAAATTTAATAAACATCCATGAAGGTGGAGGTGACAAATGATGTTTCTTGTTAATGGGGATGGTGATCCCATAATATTTTAAGTAATTTGTTTGATTTGAAATCTATGATGGAAATTTGGAGTGGATGTGCAATAGGTATTATATTAAAATAGTAACATTATAGTACTTATATGGTACTATATTTTTTTATACACATTGGATCGATATTTATTTGGATGATTATAAATAAAAATAATAATATAATTGGTTGAGAAAATTACATTCCACTTTAGATGACTCCCCTCAGGATTCAAAATTAGAAACCAATTATTAGTATTTTGGTGTCAGTAAAAGTAATAGGACGTTGGGAGATTATTATGAAGGAAATTTGGTTAAAAATTTGAGTTTTTCGAGGTATTAATGACTTAAGGAGAAGGGGTTTTGAGGGGATGTATTTATAATTAGATTAGGGGTGATTTCAATATTATATTTATTAGTATTTCGGGATTATGACTACCAATAATACTCATTATCAAGACCTTGTATAGTAATGGCTCATCTTAATTCAATCTAATGTATTATTACATCATCCATCACCCAAACATTCATGTATTTATCTTATAATGATAAATTCCATATATATTTTTTTCATTTTTCACTTTTATAAAATCCATTTACATAGACTATAATGAAAACTATCATATATTATTATATTTTCCTATTATTAAAATATATTTATGTAAATTAATATTTTAATTTGATAATTTTATTTTATCAATAAAATAGTCATTTATTTTATAAATAACTATTTTAATATTCTAACCAATTTTCATTGCCATTGATAAATTACTTATTGTATTATGAAATCATATTTTATCATGAAATATAATTATAATTTGTACACAAATTTAATTAAAAATGATTATTTTAAATAATTATGTTTTTTAATTATATTAATAAAACATATATGATTTAAAAAAATAAAAACAACTATATTAATAGAATTTGAATCAAATTACTGGTATCTTTATAAAATTATGGCATATTCTCATTTTATATAAAAAATATTTATTTTATATTTATAGAGGTGATTTTACTATTTGAGTAAATACTTGGAACCTAGTTTCCTAGATTCAGTGGTTACATGATTATATTTTAATAAGATACAATGAATATTATTATAAGGGACTGAATACTTATGTAGTATTGGAAAAATAGTTACATTCTTGATATTCAAATTATAATTGAAAAAAATATACAAAAAAGGATTTCATTCAGAATTACATTATTACCCTTATTATATCTCTATATATCAATCACAAACACATCTTTATATCATAGGAAAAAACATATGAACTGGGTGAGCACCGATTCGTAGTTAGGGTATACATATTTTTGAATTTATCTTAAATAAATAAGATTTATCAATATGAATAGGTAATTAAATAAAATACAAGTCATTCAGATCAATTACATAAGTATGTTATGGTAGGAATAAATGATGGTCTAATTATGCAATGTAAAAAAACATGCAAGCTATAAAATTATCCACATATATTCTAACCTATTGAATAATCACATAAAAAATACTAAATGATATCAAAATTATGTAATTTATAATGTCTTGTATAAGAAACATACTATACAATTATTTTATCAGATAGTATAAGTCTATGGATATCACCCTATCTAATTTGGCCAATGGATTTGTCTCATGATATATGTTGATGAATCCATGGGATATCTATAACAATGTCCCCCACATCACGTACAGTGTCCAATGTATTCCTAAAATTACATGTGGAAAAAATATTCAATATAAAAATTTATATTGGAAAACAATAAAATGAAATGTTAATACATACCTAAGTCAAATATATATAATCCCAAACCGTCCTAAGTAATATAGTGAATGGAAATAAAGGAGTTCATTTTCTGTCAACCTTATTATAAACAATCCAAAAAAAATATTAAGGATGGTATCAATACAATATATCCCCAATGGAAAATATGAAAAAAAACTTGTTGATTCCATTAATGAATATAAATGAAATTATAATTGTAATAAAAAAATCTATTTAAAATAACCTATTCGTATTGAAAACATCTTTTTTAAAATGAAAAAATTATAGTATATTGTGAAATTATTTTTATTTGAATGTAACCATTCTAATATAAAAAGGATGTCATAAAACATTTTGCATTCATGATGAAATAAAATTACATTCATGCAATAAAATTTATAAAATTTTCTTTTCATATTTTTGTAAACGTAAAATGGTCATTGTTTTGAAAATTATATCAATATTTCTTTCAAAAAAATTGGTTAAAATCATAACAATGGAAAAAATTACTTTTATAAATAATTGAGAAAATGTTATAACCTTTTTTGAAATAATTTTAGTTACAATAGGGTGGAAAATATAACTATTACATTAATATTTTATTAATAACCAAATGAAAATGAAATGGAGAGTTTTTTACAGAAATATATAATAATTCCCCCAAAAGAGACTTAATAAATCACAAATAATGAAGAGATTATTAATCAAACCCCGACCATTTTAGTTAGTATTAAATCAGAAACATGTTGAAATAAAAAAAATAAATTTAATTAAATGAAATAAATTTATTAATGAATGACATTTCAAAGGGGACGTATATACAACATGAAAATCAAAAAGTGGTGAATGTGTCTTGTGTCTCATGGAAGTAAATGAGAGATTGGATACCCATACCTTATTTTTTATTTCATTCATTTTATTTTGAACCTACTATATAATCAGAATTTGATTATTATACATATTTTAATGAACCATTATCAGGATTCTCATTCAATATGTGTTTTTAATTATACTTTTTTTAACTTATTCGTTAGGAATTTCGATAAAATCTTTATTTCCATTGATAGTTGCTTCATTTTTCATGAATGTTTTACATCATTGAAATTGGGCCATTATGTTTTATAATGCTTATATCATATTCATAAATATAAATATGATATAATATCAGATGTGTTAATTATATGTGTATTTATAGTAATATACTTATGTTAGAGTTAGAAAATTGATTACTATTTCCATGGAGATGGTAAGTCATACGTTTCTATGAATTCTATTTTGATTAACTATTCATATTTAACAAAAGAAAATTCAATATTAATTCATTATCCAAGAATAATAAATATTTCTTAACTAGAATTTATTTTAATAAAAATTGTCTTTATTACTATACATGTAAAAATAAAATTACTATTATTTCACATCACTACGTCTAGGCAGCAAAACCCATGTATATGGGAGTGAAAATATCTTATTTCAATGGATACGAATGTAAGAAGTTATATGGGTTATTATATGTATAGAACAATTTTTAGATACAAAATATCACATAAATTAATTAATATAACCTTTCATCATTTCATATATAGAACATGATAAAATTAAATCACATCACATTGTGAGGTTGTAGTATTTTGTACACATTAGTGAAATTATCTCTCTATTAATGGATTGAATGGGGAAAACTACAACGGTTTGAGGAGTGGTATTCCTACAAATACACAGTCAATTTTTTTATTTCCTGTTTGATGGAAGAGGAGAATTATTTTCATTGTTAAATTAAATAATATAATGTGTCTATACATATGATATACTGGTGTTATTAAAATAATATTTTTTAATTAATTAATGATGTGGGAGAATAAATGAAACAGATACACATTTTTAATAATTTTACCTCTTCTTCATAAAACCTCTATAGTATTATATATATATAACCTTATTAAGAGGGATTCTAAAAATATAAGGCCTCTAAATTTTTAAGGGATTATTATACTATGAATTTTGGTTGGGTTTTTTGAACCATATGTTTTTGGATGTCTGAAGAAAAGCGATTAGGGGGTGTAATTTTACTAGTGCGGGATAAGACACAGATGGAATTTTTGGAATGTGAAACAGATTCCCAAATTTTCATAATGACACAAGCATCCCAAAAGGGACATTATTATACCATAAAAATTATAAGGTTTATATATTCACATTCAAATATTATTAAAAATGCATTAGTTCCTTTAAAAGATTATTTTCAAAGTTTTACCCGTGTTAAATACATTTATACCTAAACCATGCTAATTAATTTATAAATTTTTTCTCAATTAATTTTGATCAATTATAATGTTCAAAATAACATATAATATAAATGATGTTTATTGAAAAAATATATTCTATATTTTAAAGGTAAATTCATAGAAATTGAAGAAATAAATTTATAGTTTAACTTGTAGATGTGAAATATAATTTTTCTAAAGAGAAAATTCTATTAATCATATATTTTGAAAAAACAAGTCATATGAAATTGATTCCACTTTCACAAATTGAATTCATAATTATAAAATTTTACTAAATAAATATTCAATATAATTTATAATTTCATTTATCCATAAAAATAATTCTAATAAAAAATAATTATTCAATAAAACTTAGAAATTAGTACTATTCATGACAATATGATCTTGTCAATTATTTTTTTAAAATCATCACAATGATAATTATAACATATAGACTTTTAAAATTAATATTTTTATGAAATTTAATTCTTAAAAATGGGATAATAATTAATTTATATTTTTTTCACAAATATCCACTAATCATCCTTTTATTAAAAATATAGTGTTTAGAAAATATTTTCTTCCCTAACAAATGGTAGTAATATTATTTTTATTCAATATATAATAATTTAATTTATTCTTAACATCTGTAAGAAAAATTATAATTTATTTAGTTCTATTTATTTTCACAAAAATAAAATTTTGGATATAAAAAACATAATAATATTTTAATATATTATAATGTATGGTTTAAACTTGGTCTTACATTCATCACATTCTATGTAAGAGATTAGATTTATTTAAAAAATAAATATATAAAATTGTAAAGGTGTTAAATTACTTTATAATCCTGATGTGGTGTTCTATATAAAGTAGTGACCATGATGTACAACTTTTAAAATATCAGGGTATTACATTATACACCCATAAATAAATTGTGTTTTGATAATTTAATCGTGGTCTGGATAATGAAGTGATTGAAATATAAAAATATTTTTTAGACACCATTGTCACGATGAATCCTAGTGGGACTCATGTCCTGAATCTCCAATCCTGCCTCTAGTAGGCCAGGGCCTGGTTACTAACACTAAGTCTACATATCACATTAATGGGAGGAATTATCCTAAAGTATATGTATGTACTCACACATATCCAATCCAAACCTACTGAAATGTAAATATACTAAGTAAATAATTAATGAAAACCACTATAATGCAAAACCATAGTATGAAAAAAAATATAAAGTTCAAAATAGTGAACGAGGCCGGAATATAATCCCAAAAAATAACATAATGTAAAAAAGTTCCTAAAACATATCATAAAAAATCCTAGTTGATTCAAGATGAAGGAATGATACTGGTACTACTATCTAATGACATAAGAATACTATGGACTCTCATGTTTCACAAGGCTCCAATAGGTCTTGGTCTGCCTTGGACATTGTTTGAAGGTCGATTTTCTGAATAAGACACTACATATGAGGACAAAACCTATGAAGGATTGAGTATAAAAATTCTTGGTAGGACACCCAGAACCAACAATGAAATACTCAAGGTAATGGTATAGAAATCTATATTAATGTATATGTCTAAAACATATAACAATAATATCTAGATATATCTCAACCTAGACATGTAGTTAGGAGGTAAACCATTGAAACAATAAGCCACCACTAGAGATTCAATCCAAATATTCCAAGATGTACACATCTGGGAAAAAACACAATCCCGAGTCTAATAGAAATGATGAAATCTTCTCGAGAGGTACGGTTCTCCTATAACATCCATGAGAGATTTTCTAAATTATCTAGAGATAGATACAATACATCATAGTAGGATCATAGCTCGGGCAATGGGGTGATACCGACAACTCCATCTGAATTAACCCTCTAATTAGTGAACTGGGGCATGTTTAGTGTTTTCATGTCATTACAAAGAACACCACCTAGGTAAAAGAATAATAAATAGAGGTTCTTCTCTTAGCCTCTCAGGTGTATTCCTACAATACCATCATGGATGTCATGCTGAAGTGGTCATACTCCTATGAGAAAGAAATGTTTCCAAAAAATTAGTAGGGGAAATAATAAGGAGAACTAACACTAATAATACTCATCCAAGATATGGTGGATGAGAGAATCATCCAATATAGAAATAGAGGGAGCACGATGAGTAGTAGTCACACCCAATGGGTCCTTTTATCCTAGGTAGTACACATGTACACTATCCATGACCCCGTAAATCCATTCTAAAACCGACCATTGGTCTCAAAGGGACAATATCATCTTTATTATTCCCACTCCATAGATGGTTCATCAATCAGACATATGGCTTGAAATATGTAGTTTTTTTAAGGATAATATATGACATGCGTCTTGTCCAGGTCTTCTTAACCCCGCCAGACCTGGTGCAGACAACTATGCCTTGTCCATCCCAACCTGTGGGGAAGCCTGGCCTAGCTCACATCACATTATGCTACATATAAATACCCATATTATCTAGCCCGACCCACACACACACATGCAATATATTTCACTGCACATGGTCTCCCCTGAACATGTGCCCCTTGGATCCCACACAGTGTTATGCCATGTCCCACATGGATAGCCCGCCTTGTCTTTTGCATGCCTTACGCGCTCTACCTTCCCATAGCCGGACTACAATCGTGGTCTCCCATGTGGCCCCTCTATGCCACATTCCTCCTCTATGGGATCCCACATGGCCCCATAGGTTTACATTCATCATCTATCGGCCACCTTGGTGGGGGCTCACCATCTACCTCTCTGTCCACCTACATAGCACCGCTGCTCTCCAGAACTGTGTCACTGCTCACCTGAACTAGATGAAACTACCACCTCAGCCACTACCTACACAACAGTGCTCCCCATCCATAAAAAAATCATTTTCTTCTAACACTATTTCACTATCGTTACATCGTTACGAGGTCAAGTGTTCAATTTCAAATCATTTCAACATAATATAATGTAGTAAGAATTTGTATAAAACCATAAAAATCAAGAATAATGATATGTACATCAAGGAAGAAAAGAAAATGTAACAACACAAAAAACAATCCTCGATCATTGATCATTCTAGACTCGATCCATTCTGTATTAATGATAATGAAATCATATCAAGTAATTAAACAAATCAACCACAGTAACAAATTCTGAAAATATAATTACAACATGCAATACACACATCCCAAGATTCAATATGTTAATTGACTGATTCACACTCAGCATAATAACAATGATCATGGAAGAAATAACTGAAATCAAAACTCCCTACATAGTAAAAGGTCATTCTTTGGATAGGATTTGTGGTCTCATCATCACTGTTGGCGAGATCTCCCAATAACATATCCCTTTGATCTTCGATCCAACTTCCCTTCATCATTAGTCACTGAGAGATTCCTACAGGTTCCACTCTCTAGAGCATCTAGGTAATTCCAAGGTATTTATTCTAACCTTATACCACTCCCTCTAGGATAACTGATCAAAATGATTATGTTGTGTCACATAAAGTATTTTTATAAAATTAATTTTATTCATATTACATTAAATAACAATAATTCATAGTCGGCTCGCGCTAGCCGATGTCCCCCCCCCCCTCCTGATGGATATTCATTACTCTGAATATTTTTGTGCCATTAGATTTATGATTTGGGCATGATTTTATAATTTATTCCAATTTTTATTAAAAACATATCATACCTACTATTAAAGACTATTCAATTGTCAATGAATTGATCAGTGAACACTAAAAATCAGAATCACAAAACGTCTTATAAGATGGTCGTGAAATTTTCCAACTTAATTTATAAAAATAAAATTAATGAAATTGGAGTCATTAGATTCTCCCCAACATAGGGATTTATATCCCGTAAAATCCAAAAAAAAATGCTTCTCCAGATTATGTGTGTACTACACATGAATATTAGCATCCCACTCCCACCTTCTCTCTCGGTGAATCTCATGCATCTATTGGACTCAAACAAAGGGAATCAGTTTCCCATAAAGGATCCTCTCTTAAAAATCCTCGATATCTACTCAGTACTCCATAAAAGTAACCACATCCTCAGTTTCCACCTTTCCTCAATCGATGACATGCAATGGGTCGTGCACATACCTCCTAAGATGTGACACATGGAAGAAGTTATGTACCTAGTGCTACATCGGTGGTAGATCTTGGTATTATGACACCACATCAACTATAAATAGTATCTAAAAATGGATGATGAACCTTGGAGATAACTTTTCACCCCATCCCAATCTCTACAACCCATGTTGAAATGAGACCTAGAGGAACATATAACTTCCTTCCTCGAACTCCAATGTTCTCCATTTCATGTCAGCATATGAATTCTCCTAGATCCACTCCTAGATGATTTGAACCTTCTTAGTACTTTCTTGTACCAACTTGGATCCCGTGTGTACTAACTCTCCTGGGTAAGTCCAGCAATGTGGTGACCTGCAAGGTCACCCATACAAAGCCTAAAATGGTTCCTTACCAATGGTGGAGTGGTAGCAATTATTGTGCATAACTCACCCCCCAATGGTAGGTGGTTCTCCCCTATACAACTGAATCCCATGATTAAATCCTAATGAATATCCTCTAGAACCTAAACGATCCTCTCTATATGTCTATATGTATGGGGTTTAAACACAATGATCATGTGATATTGAGTCCCATAACCCTCTTACAATCCCTTCCAAAACAAGGATATGAAATGAGCATCACAATCCAAAACAATTGTCAATGATACTCAGTGGAGTCTAACTATATCCTCCACATAGTGGTTCCCCAAGATCTCCATTGAACTCTACATCCGGATAGGTATGAAGTGGGATAAAGTTTTGTGTCAGTAAATGATCACCCATATGGTATTTTCCCCCTATACATATGTGGTAAACTCATCAAGAAGTACATAAACATCCTATACCACATCCAATCTATATCCTCAAGGGGTTGGGCCATACCTGATGGAACCTGGTTCTCATATTTCTCTTGATGACAAGTAAGGCATCAAGGAACAAACTCTGCAACATTGTTCTGCATCCCCAGACCCCAGAACCAACAACCGAGGTCCTAGTAAATCATCTCCACAACTGGATATACCACCAAATGGGACATATGGAACACCATCAGAACCTCCTCCCACAAAACCACTATCACTACTGTGTGTCCTCTAAAATGAACGATATTCTCCCCAACATTAAAATAACCATATAGATCATGCCATATTGATAACATAGCTTATAGAGTCTCACATATAGTATCCCCAAGATATGTCTCCCTTACTTGTTTTAAGAGTGTATGGGTAACAACCATCTACTAGAAGTAATCATACCCTTATCTGTCCACAAAATATAACTGTAATGAGGTCATATTCTCTAAGGCCTCATATAGAAACTACAATCTCGATATTCCACTGAGAGTATCAAATAACTCATTCCACATAATATGTGTATAGATGATCTAAAATTCATAATCATATAGGAACACTTGCCACCACCTCTTTATCAAATTCAATTGAATCCAAAATAATATATAATTGCAGATCTTTTGATAATACTAAACAATAAACTTTTCCCTCGTCATGTAGTTTTACGAAATCTCCAACATGAATAATAACATTAAATGATCATGATCATAGGTCATGTAGTTCTGATCATGTGGTATCAATCAGAAATAACCATAGGAAAACACCAATTTCCTCAACATCATGAAAAAATATCTTCTAGTCAACGATGAATTGCATAACACGGTGTTCTCAACCCCCTCCTCTTGTAATCTCTTGATCGGGGTACTATTCAACCTCGACCGCAACTAATGAAATTCCTAATTTCACATATCAATCCATGCATTAGAATTCCCCTTTCACGTAAATGGTACAATAGGTGATGATATAAAAGAGTAATCCTGGATCAATCATTGTTAATAGCCTTCCCGCCCAATGATTCTCTACACCTCCATCATGCTCCTATGTGGAACCAATGCTAACACTGCCTCAACCATGGATGGGTCCACTGCCACTCCATATTCCATGATAACACATCCAATAAAGTTAACTGGATGAATCCATAACTAGAACAATAGTTTTCTTACATGAACATGGTTCTCTCATATTTCATATAGAACAATTCATAAGAGTTCCAGGTGAACCTCCTCAGACACTAAGAATAAAATGTTATCATCGATGATGACTAACATGAACCGGTCTATGTAGGGATGAATGATCTAGTACATGAGCCTAATGAACTATGATGGCAAGTTATTCATGAAAAAAGGGAATCACCAGGTACTCATAATGACTATAGAATCATCTGATGATCATCCTTGGGATATCCACGTCCCATACTCGTAGTTGGTGATATACTTATTGTATGTCAACATTAGATCACTATCATTACCCTCTCAACCGATAGAAGAGGTCAACAGTACCCAATAGTGGATACTTGTTCTTCACGGTGACTAGGTTCAAATTCCAATAATAAAAAAACAAACCCAATATCCCGTATAACTTTTTGGAAAACAAAATTGGGTATTCCTCAGCTTAAATGATGGGTCTCACGAATTCCTTCCACTTCAAATCATCTCATTCAACGATCAACTAGAGAAAATCTATGAGATACATATAATATACTGTTGAGGATATCAGTGTCATAATGGGGTGTATGTTGATGTATAAGTCTATATCCTGAGATGGAGGTAATCTTGGAATATCTTTAGGGAGTATTTCCACGTAATCTACCAATACTGTCAGGAATTGTAAATTCATAAGATATTTTGTACTGAGGGTCAATTTGTTTTATGGGATGAGTGATCGGTTGTACCCACCTATTAATTATTACATCATGTGTTTTATGGGTTAATATTAAAGAAAAAATTAAATACTAGATTCCATCACTACATACAAACCTCACTCATCTCCTAAAATAGTGAATCTATGCATGGATTGAAAGAAACCAATCTATACCAAGAAAGACATCATAAGGCCTCAACACATTTACCAAGAAGATCCAACCAAAACTCCTTCTTACAAGGGTATGATCACACTTATGGCATAGAAGTGTGATCATCAAGTCTCAGAAAGGAGGTGTCCCCAGTAATTTCCTACAGTTCCTGAGCCCGGTGCGAACCACCTGGGGGTGGTGGTTATAGCAAGTCAAAACATCCACCAACCCACGCTGCTCTCCCAGCTCCTCTTCCATGTCCACTACCCCATAGATTTTCTAATTTTTAGCTCTACCTTGGCATTGGTGGTTCATGCACTGTCTCGTTTTCCAAATCATAGAATGTTGGGCAATCTTTAGTAAGATTTCCCATGTCATTAAATGTGTAGCATTACCTCTACATTGGATTAATAGACATAGCCTTAGAGTCCTAAATGGTAGAAACTCTTCCTCATGACATCCTCTCGAAATGTATCCCATGTTTGGTGAACTGAGGCTAACTTTGGCACACTGTTATCATGGTCTCTACACCTACCCATTCACTGCTAACTATAATAGGATGTCTTTGCTCTACTAGGATTCTCTCCACCACAAAGGCCCGCTTAAGCACCCCATCATTATAAGAAATTCTCATTGGTATATATATGCATCAGATGTCTCTGTGTAAAAGTCACTCAAATGTCTGATCCCATAATTTCTTATCTATGACCATATCCATCGAGTATATGGAATGTTTTGGGAACCCCAATGAAGAATCAACTACTATCATACATCCACTATAGAGCTGAAAAGGATCATGTATGCACAAAGGTCTTAGTTTATATTGCGAAAACTCTTCTCTAAATATTTGCTAAAACTCTTTCCAGGAAAGAGTCTCCTCATCGTGAGTTTGGATACCAAACTCCACCATCATCCTATTAACCCCTGTATAAGGCTCACTATCCGGACAAACATTTGACCTGTTGGTGTCCTGTCAAGATGAAAACACTGGGTTGCCACCTCAAGGAAGTACTCAACCACATAAGAGTTAGGCTCACCTCATAACCTGATGGGTTTCTATCTATAAATCACATGGAGTGTTCTTAGCATGTTATCTTCATCTTCAAATATTATAGGTACCACAGACTTCTCCTCAGATGGTGTTGTAGTTTTGGATCCACTTACAGGTAACATCAGGGAAACTAGACATGGTACTAAAACCTCGTCACTGAGGGATTAATCCTTATGATCGAGCTGTTAAATCCGAGAAGGATAGCATTGTAGAGGGATAATTTAAGGAAACACGATGTACCAAAGTCATTGATTATATCTATATATAAAACTCCATAAGGATATAGAATCCCCAACGCATTCATATATTATGCATGCGACATAATTTTCACGACAACAAGTGATCTCTGGTACTAATTCCAAAATTAGGTTATCATAGTCCCAGTGTATGGAAACGTCGGCCGCCAAACCAAAACTGGTCTCCCGAGCATAGAAGCCAATCTCGAAACACTGAACACTATTCTACCAAACCAATCTCACCAAATCAATGTACTAATTTATAACCCACCACCTATGATATGACTCTATCATGACCCGTTGTAGTGGCTCATATTCCATGACTCCCCAATCCCGCCGCTAATTGGCCTATGGCTAGTGACTATGACCGAGTAGGAATATCAAAAAATAGGAGGCATTGTCCTAATGTATGTAATCAGACAAAAACATATCCATTCAAAAATTTCCATAATTTAAAATCACTAAGTAAACTGTACATGAAACCCACAATATCCCACAACATGAGTACGATAGGAATGTAAGGTACAGAAAGGTGAATCCAAACAGAATACAATCCCACAAAAAAAATTGTAAACAATTTCCTAAAACTCCTCCATAGAAAACCCTACCTAATCCAAGATAATGAAATGGTGTTGGGGGAAAATTCTAAAAATATAGAAACACCATGGTCTGTTTGGTATCATAAGGCTCCATACGGTCCAGGTATTCCCTAGACTCCATAAAAAGGAATCTCGTTTGCCCATGAAATGACACGTGTTGGAGAATCTACTGAATGGGAGAATATAAAAATACTAAATAGTACACCGAAAAATTACAATGAATTATATAAGTGAAAGATAATATAATATCTATGAAATTATATGTCAACAACATATAACATGAATATGTATATGTGTCTAAACAATGTCACATAGTCAGAATGTAAGTCTCAACTACCACTAACCACTATGGGGGATTTAGCCAAAAAAAATTATAAATCACACATATAGAAGAACAGACTCATGAGACCGAGAGAACAAATGACGTCCATCCAAAAAGTATTGTACATTTGGAACCACCAAGATAGAGATACAATGATTGATATAGAGAGATATATGATACATCAGATGTGGATGACAACCAGGGCCCTGTGGTGATAAGGATAACTCTATTTGGAGTAACCATGTATGTAGATGATCAGTTCCTTCATAGTGCTGGTAACATAAATATTATGAACTATACCTAGGGTATGAAGAAGGAATAAAATATATGGTCTGGGCCACTTATGGGATTCTATAAAATCTATCATGGATGTCCTGCTTATGAGATCATACTATGTTTAGTAGAAAAAAATAACAATAAACCTTTATTGGAATAAATATTGAGAAAAAACATTAACGTTTCTCTTCCAAGATATGGTGGAAGATAGAATCACCCCACGTAGAAATGGAGGGATAATGATGAGTAATAGTAACTCTCGATGAGTCCCATTACCACAGATACTGCCTGTGAAAATAGTCCATGTCACAGTAATTCCATATTAAATCCCACCATTGGACTTAAAAGGACCATCCCATCATTTGGGTTACAACATCATAATAGTTTATCAATTAGATGTTTCGTTTTAATGATATGGTCATTTTTGAGAAAAGCTCTAACCCGGGACCTGTCTAGGTCTGGCCCAACCCACTGGACCGATATGACCCAATCCTTCCTGCACACAAATGGGATGGCTGGTCCCTCATATGCAGTCCACCTCAAATGTGTGCCCCTAGTTCCTCCGCGGTGTCATGCCACATGCAACGTGATTGGACCACCCCATCTATATTCTCCCTACACTGTCTACTTACATGAAACCCTGCCACCACCACGGGACCCCATGTGGCATCATCAGGCCACATTCAACCTTCACTGTCCACCCCGATGGGGCCTTCCATCTACCTTACCATCAATCTAGACCATGTCACTCCTCTCCTTGATTGTGCCACCAGTTTCCTAGAACAATTATAGATGACGTTGGATGTCGTTCTGTGCCACATCCTCCATCGCCATGCACCACCATCCCAGCCAAATAATTCTTCCCCATTATCATTTCATGATCGTCGTATCGTCATGAGGTCAGATATTCGATGTCGGATCTTTGCACAGCGGAACAAAGGTTCAATGATCATTTCTTTCAAAACCATAAAAAACTTGAAGAAAATCTTGGGATAAAAACACATTCAACAACCAAAGGAATTATCGTAGTCAATTTTTCACTATAGCCTTGATCAAATTCATAAGAAATATCATGAATTCATATCAAATATTTAAACAACTCACCCCTAATAAAATACTCAGCAAATATAATCCCATATCATGATGGGCATGACCGTGAATTAATACATTCGTCGATTAATTGAAATTATTCATTAGAATAAATAACAACGACGAAAGAATTGAAATCAAAATGACCTGCCTAGGAAAGGATCATTCTATAGATAGGATCATATTTTTTGTCTTTTTCAGGGAGAGATCTCCCAAGAACGACTATCGTTGATCCTTGATCCAATTCCTCATCATCATTTTTCCCTGAGAGAATCCTCCATGTTCATCACCCTAGAGCCTCTAGGGAATTATAGGGTCATGAGTCTAACCCTGGACACCAGCCGCTTGGATTATTAAAAAAATGACACTATATCACATAAAATATTTTTATATAAATAATTGTAGTCCTGTTACATTCACAAACTATCCTTATCAGCCCTCACCCACCGGCTAATGTTAGGAACCTCCTATAATAATTTCACTACTTTGAATGCAATGTTTCCCTCATATTTATTATATTGGAATACTTTTACATTTTATTCATCTTTTTTAGAGAATTAATCACATGTATTATTAAAAAATGAAATATAAATTAACGAATTATTCCGGGCACACTGGGATTTGGAGTCACACACTATCTCAGTGGGTTTTCAAGGAATTTTCAGAACTAATTTATAAAAATAAATCCGAAGAAATTAGAGTCATTAAATCACATAATAATAACATTAAATAAAATTATCATGTCAGTAAGAAATAGTAGGATATAATAATTTCATCTTGAATAACACATAATCAGATTCCAAATATGAGAAATTTAGTTGTATCTGAGGACATGGACAAAGAATTAAAGCATAAATAATTATGATCTTTTATAGATGTCACTCGTCAAAACAATCATATTGTTCATATGATGTTTTATATTTCCCATATCCATAAATGATTTTTGGAAGTAGGGTTAATAGGATATCATTTTCAATTCATAAACTCTACAAAAATAATTTCATATATTCTTTGACTATCTATACTATGAATAGAATTAAATATTCAATCATGATATCTTTATGTCTCACATGCACAATTTCAACATTTAGTTTTTGTTCGATATTTTGTTCATTTACATTCATACTCGTTAAAATAGATGTTAAAGATGATTTTTTATAATTGAATCTATAAAATTAACTTTCAAGGGATCATAAGATCTCTAAAATTTAAAAAGATCTATTTCTTATTATCAATAAAAAAACCAAAATATTAATAAAAAAATTATCCAATATGACACATTAATCAGTTATAACTTCATTGTAACTCCCAAAATTCAAAATAATCAATTTCATAATTAGTTTAACATAATACTCAATGATAATATGTCTTCGAAATTAAATTTAAATATTTTTTTATGGAAGGTCACTAAGTGAATATTATATTCCCAATATAATATAAATTGGATCATAATGTAACATTAAAAATTTCTGAATACCTAAATCACTAATAAAATTAATGAAAACATGGATGATTCAAAAATAAAATTTCAAATTGTTGAATATATTCCCAAAATCCATTCAGGTATTAAAATTTAGAAAATATAACAAAAACCTTAAAATCTCTTACCGATTTAAATTTTCACAATCAAATATTCCGTAACAAATCATTATCGTTATTATGACATCATTTAGGAAATATTATTAATTTTCAGATCAAAATGACGTGTTTACTTAAATTTCATATTTCCACTTAATCAGACTTCCTTATTATTCATATCATTCAACATATGATCTCAAATTCATAGTAATAAATTTATTTCAGTATAATGATTATATATTTCATGATTCATATAACTATAATTTATTTTAAAAAGTATTTTTAAAACATAATTATAAAATCCAAATACATAAAAACATTAATCAATCCTCATCATCTAGATTAATAAAATAATATCAACCTTGTCGCATAGCTTCTTATATGTTATATTTGACTGCTTTTTTGGGAAACAATTTTTATAGTTCCTATATCCATATATTTAAAGAATTTAACTTTACAAAAATCTTCATTTACCTTTATATTATAAAATGGCGTAAATTACATCTTTACCTCATACTATTTAACTATCATTCACTATATAATCTTATTTCTATTATGCTCTCCTTAAAATCCATATTACATGGAATGTTATTTCTCATTATTTATATAACATTATATAATTTTCAAATATGATGAGATATTGGGAGAATAGTTCCCTTTGATGAATGAGATTTAACAAATCAAAAAAATGAAAAATATTACTCATTGGATAATGTACGTAATTTAAATCATCCCTTGAAATCTATGTAATGTTTTCATCATAGAAGGAAACATTATCATCTTTTTTTCTTATAATCACGAATCATCCATACATATCTGGTCATTTCTTATGAGGAAAATAATTCTCTAATAAAAATTACTTATAATCATTACATTATAATTTTTTTATTTCTTCTTCAACCTTGTTTCTTTGAATCAATGAACAAACTTGATCGGAATCTCATAATAGTGTATAAACCCCATTTAAAATATGTCACTTTTATTTGTTATCAAGTAATGAAATATATTCTCTATGGTAAGAATTGATTATTTAGCTTAATTAGAATTGTAATCCCATTGAATGATAATGTTTTAGATGCATAATGTTGATACACCACATGGTGGATATATAGGATACTCTAATAGGGAATTTCCATTAGTCATATGATGATTCAACTATTCAAATGTGGTTATAATTTTTTTAGTTCCGTCAATTTATGAATATCATGCTTCATTTTAATTCGCATGGGGAAATCCCTATATGGGGTATGTGCATTGATACTATTCTCATTCCATCCAAAATTATACAATTCTAAAAATTATCATACATTAAATAAGATCATAAAATTAAAAAAACTATGTATAATCCCAATATTTGTGAATAACAAATCAAAAAATGAAAATTTTATGCATAGATAATATCATAGTCATAAACATGGTTTCTTTTTTGCTATATCTAAATAATAATAATATTTTAAAATACATCATAATATTATGTAATTAAATATAAAATTAATTAAAAAATATCCACAGGTATATTAATACAATGTGCATAGTAAAGGTGGTTGAACATTATAAGGTAATACTCGAGTCATGCTTGAAACATATTTTTTTTATTTATTATCCCTTTGTATATATGTGAAAGAATCATATATACATTTAGTATCCCTTCATGGGTGTATTTCTTGGAAAAATAAATAATCACTAACATAAAATACATTTTTATTGTATCTTATACAATGAATTATCCCTAAAGTAATTCACAAGGTTATAATACAGCATATATGTTTTCTAAAATTTATTATTTGTACTAAACTTCTATTGATACCAACTATAATGACCCAAACCATTTTTTAATATAGTTGATGGGTACATTACTACAAAGGCATAAGACAACAAGAATCACATCCAAAAGGACAAAATTTGTCAGTAGTTTTAGAAAAATAGATATATACTTGAAATTCATAGTAAAATTTAAAACAAATAATGTATAAATAGTATATTTTTGAATTAAAATAATTAACCTTCGCATATCCCTGAAACTCAAACAAAAAACCTTCCTAGTATATTAAAGAGTATTAAACATTAGAAATTGGTGAGATTAGATCCTTAATAAGGTTATATATACAACTAAATATATCAGGAATAAATAATGATAAACAATATGGATAGATAAATAACCGACACACATCTAATTTAATACAGTAACATGAGAATAATGTGGTAAGAATAAATGATGATAAAAAGAATCCATATGAATAGTCTCATAATAATGAAACTAACCCATGGATTTTATCAAAAATCATATAATCAAATGGACATCATTAAAAATTAAAATAATGAGGAAGAGCCTAATATAAGCCCTTTGATACAAACTATCAAGAAAATTAATTGGAAAAAATTACAATTTTATATAGAAAACCTTATAATTTTTACAAATTATTTTTTTCATTTGTCATATCAATGTATAAAGGGGAAATAAATAATCAATTCTCACCCATCACATAAAAATTTTAATGAATTACGCCTATGAATGGGGTGGAACATAATACACATAAACATTAATATTTAAAAAATATCATATGAAATCTTAATATTTACAACACTCAAATACACAATAATAATAAACCAACATGGTTATAATGAAGAACGTTAATATAATTTTACATCCTTAGTCAAACTTATCATGGACCATGAAAATAAAAAATAAGAATTATATCTACACATCATGTACCAAATGGATCATAAATATAAAAAATTGTTGATGTCATTGATGAATATAAATACAATAATAATTTCATTGAAAACAATTATAAGGAAAATGAACTTTTCACATAGAAAATTCATTTCATATAAACCTAAAAGATGAAAAAAATACTTTTCCTTTAAAATCACCAATAATTATATAATGGTAGAAAGAAAACAAATTGTTCTCATTGCGACAATAAATTTTTTAATGTCAAACATGCTAAAATAATTAAAATTTTCTCATTTTTCGTAAAAATCATATAGGATTTTTGGTAAAAAGTTATAATTATTACATTCAAAACATTTCTATAAAACGAAAACATGGTGAAAGATGCCCTTAATAAATAATTTGGAAGATGATAATAGAATTTAAAAACAAAATATTGGTAAATTTGTTCTATTACATTAAATTTTTATGAATAATTGATTTATAAGGTAATAAATTTATTATATGACATAATTACAAAATAATTACCCCATATGAAATTAAATAAAACATTTGTAATTATAATGAGATTGTGAAATAAAAAATTACTATATTTGTAAATTTTAAATAATATTACTCATAAAAAAATTATATTAAGTGAACTATTTAACACCGTGATGAATGAGGGATTCATGTTATAACATATCAAAAGGAACAATATATACCACATAAAAAAAGAGTGGATAATATGGAATTTGTATCATAAAATTTATGGTTAAATGAGAATCCTGTATGTCATGTTAGGATTATTTTGGATATGTATGAAACTAATCTATAATACATATAGTCTTATTATATATATTTATAAGAGAACCAAAATCTTATATCTCATACAATATATGAATTACTTCTAGTCTTTTTTAACATATTGAGGATTTTTTAGATAAAATTATAGATTCATCTAATAATTTATTCAATTTTATTTCTTTTTTTGTTTGGGGATTTTCTGAATATTTATTTTAAAATTGTTAAAACATATCAATAATTTTATTTTATGTTGAAATATAATATTTATTCATTATATACGTAATAATATTAATTATTTAAAGTTGGATATAGAAAATGGGTTACACCATTTAAGGATAGTGTATGTTGTATATATGAATGAACGATGTATCATTTTTACACAATGAATGGAAAAAATGAATATAAATATTAATTAATGTCTCAAAAATAATTACAATTTAATATATTTATCAGTTATATAATTTAAATACATCATTATAATTGTCTATATGAAAATAAAATAAATATCATTTCACATGGCTAAATAGAGATAGTAGTCCACACACCCTGAATATGATTTTGTTTTCAAATAGATTGGAAACAAAAGATGTTAAATTTGTTATAATATTTCAAAAATTATGTTTATATCCTAAATATCACATATATTAAATAAATTTAACCTTAAGACTATAAATTTTATGTGTAAGAGGAAAATGATCCACACCTCACCCGGATGCAGTTTTCTTTAATATACAAGAGTGATGTTATCATATCCCTCAAAGAATAGAGAGTTAGAAATTATATGTGATATAACGATTAAAAAAATTATAATAATTTCATAAATATAATATTTTTTAAAAATCATTATACCTAACTATTAAAGGTGGTGATGGATAATGAGTTACATCGGTTCATGAGGTGACCGTTCACCATTCACATGATTGACATATTCATTTCCCATTTGATGGAAGTGGATATGGATATAGGTTATAAAATTAAAAAATAATATATCAGTATATACATGATACTGGTAATTTTATATTATAATTAATTAAATTTTTATGAATAATGAGGATGATGAAATAAAAAAATATAGATGTTTAATAATTTTTACTCTTCCATAGAGAGCCGCTTTATGTTTATACATAAATATTTCATAGAGGAGATTCCTAATAAAAAATAATTCCACATGGATTTTGGGAGTGAATTTTGGTCGGTATCTTGGAATATATTAGACAAAACATATGATTTTATATATATAAATAGGGAAGAGTCAGGTAGCCTTTTATAATTTGGGGACATGAAATACATTGAATTTTTCAAATTACAATGTGGTACACACTATTTTTATGTTCCTAGAGCCTACAAAATGGGTAATTCTATATAATTATAGAATATATGGTCTAATTGTAGTAATAAAATCGTCCTTTGAATTGTTATATTTCATTTTAACATTTAACATCATAATTTAACCACCGCTAGTAAGCCTATTTTAAATTTAAAATTATAATTAATTTAAACAGTTCCAACATTTAGTTATGGAAAAACAATTATGTTGAAAATATTATGTTATACAAATTATAATTATTCAACATAAAATTTAAAAATTCTATTAATATAAGTGTAACAATTCAATTTAATATTCATCTAACCAAAGTGGCGAAAAAGTGTGTTCCCAAATAGAAAATTAACATATGTATAAAATGTTTTAATATTTAAATTAAATAAAAAAATTACTACCCTAACGTAAGTTTTATATATTATAAAAAAATTCTAGTAATTATAAAATAAAACATATTTCCAATATAATTAAACATTATATATAATTTAAAATAAAATGATGATTTCAATTAAAATCATTTTTTCTACTATTCATTAAAATGTATTCTTTTCAAAAAAATATCAAAAATTCATCTAATCATAATATTGAAATATATATTTAAAAATTTATGTTTATTTTTTAAAATATATTTTATTATTTAGTTGATACGTAATTTAAATTTTTTTTCCAAGATCTTCTATTTTAAAAACAACACTTTCATAAAATATTTCGTTCTATTTCAAGGGGTTATTAATTTATTTTTCATAAATAGATATCCATTGAATTTATTTTATATAGAAATAAAATATATATATATTATATATTAGTTATCCCTATTTATACCTTCCAACATAATGGGTATGATATAATGATAATAAAAATATTTCAATACATTATAATGTTATGTTTAAACCTACAATTGTGTGAATCGTAAGTTATCAAAGATATTGAATTTATTAAAAAAAATTGTTAATATCAGGGTGTTACATTATCTTCAAGGTTTATTGATGCTTTTCATATACTCTTTCTAACTTGATATTACTATTTTTAAATCATATGGTGTTACCATCATATTGGACTTGTCACTATACCTAGCACTTAGATTATTTTTCAAATAGTCATATTACTATTTCAATATTCAAATTTATAATGGTCATATAGTATCCCTACATTATATAAAGAGATATTATTTCGTTCATTTCTATTTTCTATCAGAGATATATATAAATATATATATATATTCATTGTAAAATAAATATTATTTCATTCATTTCCATTTTCTTTAATGTTTAATTATATAGAATCATTATTTCCCCTATTTGGAAGAATTTTTGATGTGCCAGCTTTTCAAGTATAAAATTACTTATTAAACAGTATTCTAATTAGTTTTATTAATCATCCATAATGATTTCTTAATTTTCTCATAATTGATGTTTCCTCCCTTTTTCATCTCTCCACAAATCTTGATTTATATTCAAAATAGATAACTAATATTTGGGATCCTTTTTCACGGATAGATGATAACATTTTTTATTATGATTATGGTTCCAGATCATACCTATAGAAATCTATTATATGGTACAATTGGACCATAAGGTGTATTCATGCATTGGGATCATATCGTAATATTTTGGTGTCACCGTAGTCTTTATAATATATTTAATTCCACTGTTGGACACTTCATATAATATATTATTTTGGGTATGTTAAGGTGTAGATTTTATGGGTGTAACCCATACATTTTAAGCATACCATCAATTATTATTTTTCAAATGTGTATCCCTTCATAACTAAGGATATATCATTGTACTCCAAACGTACACAATATGTCGTACTAGAAAAAATCCCATACAAATTTGGAATATGATGTTTTGGTTCCCTAAAAAACCACCCATTTGGAGACAAAATAATTTTTAAGAAGAATATTAGAATTTATCAACTACATGGTAAAGTGTCCCATAAATTTAATTGCAATTATTTTTTGCAAAAAATTATTGAAAATAATGGTGTTTTGAAAATTTTCTTCTGTTTATGAATGAATTCACTTAAATTGAATTTTTTCACACTTCGTAAAAAATTCATGACCATATGTGAATAGTAATAGACATTGATTATAGGATTATAATGATATATAATATTTATATAAGGTCCAATGGGGCTTCAATGGGATACAGTTTGGTAAATGTCAAAAATTGAATCAATTTCAATTGAGTGAAAACAACTTCTTATACCTTCCTCATTGATAATTTACTAATGTAATAGTATCTAGCTAATACAAAACATGGATTTCATTTTTTGTTTATTTTTTATGGGAGTTAAGATGAGTTGGTACTTCAGATGTTACCAATAATTCACTTTGTGTGAATACCATTGAATTGACCTTTCATAATGTAATTTTTTTTCAGCTTTAGGTGATTATTATGTTGGTAATGTAATGTATGTTAACCTCCAATGGTATGTGGAAGTCTGCTATGGTGATATACCAGCTAAATTTCAAATATCGTATATTCTATGATCTCTATGATGATCTCTATTAAAGGATGAATCCATCGATCCATTATTTTCATAGAATCAACATTCATCTTCATTACCAAATTATTGCATGATATAAACTGATAATTACATTAGTTTTGAAAAAATATCATCTCAATTTATCTATTGAAAAAATAGAAAGTAAATAATATTCCATTTTTGTGTAGTAGAGTTTAGTAAAATCCAATATCTTTAAGGTATAAGTTATCACTTCTAGCCCACCTTCATTTATATGATTTAGGGTTACTCCCAAAAATTTGTTCAATGCATCATAATGTCTCTCATAAATCTTTTGGAAGCATGGTGGTCTAATTATTGGTGTGGTGGTAGTCCTTTATATTATAACATCAAAATATTTTCCAAAACCATCAATATATTTAAATTCATGTACTGTGAATATAAATCTGTAGGTAATATGAAAAATATCTGTAAAATCTTTCATAAATATATTTTAGAATCTAGTATATCCTGAAAAAGATTAAATATGTCTTACAATAGTTGGAATGGGAAAAAAATGTACATTATCCATGGACTTATCTACCTCAATGACACTTTGTGAAATTATTTGTCCTAATACTATCCTTTTCTCAACCATGATGTCACACATTTCAAAATTTAAAACATAATTTTTTTAATGTATATTTATAATAATTTTTTCTTATTTCACATGTAATGATAAATTAAATTAACAAATAAGTGATGTTAACAAAAAATACCTCCAATAAACCCTCAATATTATCTGAAAAATATACTTACCCTTAACCTTTTAAAATACATGGGGCATTTCACAGTAGAAAAATAATACTTCTTAGGAAAATGTTCTATAATGAAAACTGAAGGAGTTATTATTTTGTCCTTCTAGGGAAACGGGTTGTTGAAAATATCCTTACAATCCATCTATTAATAAATAATGTGTTCTTACTTCGAATGCCTCTTATATTTGGTAAATTTATATAATGGGGATGTTTTATTTTCTAGTGACATGGTTCTGAATTATATAATCAAAACAAACTCTCCATTTTTTTTTTGAAATCATTTTTGAATCAATTAATTATTCTCATTTCCACAATGGTTAAAAAAACATTTCTTGTGCAGAATATAGATATAACTGACCCCTTGTGAATCATATATTGTATATATGATATCAGATACATTATAATTTTCTATCTACATCCTTACTACCTCTTTGATGGTGGTGTTTCTCCTTCATTTATTATGAACATACATTTCTAGACTCACCCTCTTACAAGATTCTATATGTGGAGATTTTGGGGTTAATTCAATTGATTTATCATATACGCCACCAAATTTCTTGGATATTTCTCTTTAAAATGTCCATAAGTGATTGTTATTGGGTTTTTTGTCAGGTTATTAAGTATTTTTATGGGAAATTATTCACATTACCTGATACATACATATTCAAATCACATAGAAGATGTATTACATCAATGTAAACTGGTTTATCATGATAAGATCTTGAATTTTGGTTCCCCACATCCAAATCATAAATCATATAGTGAAAATTAATTATATAAAATAATTCATCATCTAACTATTTAATAAAGAAATTAAATTTCGTATCTTCTTTGATCCGGAAAGGAAAATTTATACATTCTTCCAATAAAAATTGTTCTATTGTATTATCAAGGGAAATATTCCATTCTAAGGATTGAAATTCATGGAAAATTATTAAATTATCAATAGATTCATTACCTTATTCATTGTGTGTAATTTTTTTGAAATATTTCTATATGGGTGCTTTATAGATTTCTAAATGTTGAAGTGAATATTTATGTATCCAATCATGATGTAAATAGATTTTTAATGACGATTTATTATTTTTGATCCCTATATTAGAATAGCCTTACCCAAATTACTAGTGAATGGACTAGTGCATTCTCTTCATACAAGGCAATAATAACTAATTTTCCTTTCATTACAATTACGTTAACTCCAATAATTACATTTTCTGAAACTACAATAACAATATTATTCTAGTAGTTTTCTAATTCAACCACCACTCTTGTAGGATTAATTTGTCCTATTTTAAATGATAAAAACACAAATTGTGGAAAAAAATTATAGAACCACCAATTTCACTTATAAAATTAAAAAAACAATGATGACATTATTTTAAAACTAATAAAGAATGTATCTAGGACATGAATTTTGTTTTACCATTTGTGGTGTTATCAAAAAAAAGTACACCAATCTGTCAGGTGATTTTTCCATTCAAATCATTTATCTCTTTTAAGGTGAAATTCTCATTGAGAAATTTGGGGTTCATTGTATTTTTTTGAATGGATTCTAAGAGGAGGGATCATTTCATAATTTCAATAAGATTATTGAATGTCTATTTTTAATGTCATCTTTTATATTATTTGACATAGAATTATGAAATAGTACTGACGGATTTAAGGTCCTTGTTTTCCCTTTTTTCATTTTAAATTTTGTTTCAGTTAAATCCTTAAAACAAAATTTTATCTCTCTTTTCTCGTCTATTATTATTCTCTTTGTTGGCAGGGTTGACCAATAATAATATATTCTACTTTCCCAGAGATTCATTCTTTATTTTCATCTTGATCTATAACGCCTCAAACCCAGTTACCCAAAGTCAGTGCTTTATTACATAAAATTTACATGATACAAGAAATCATTTCCTGAAAGACCGATATGTTTAGTTTTAATTTAAACACGATATATACATAAGGTCAACATTACCATGTGAAATTAAATACAACACTAATTTATTCCATTAGAAACATTGAATCCTCCAGGATTATGCCTGCAAGTCACTCATAACTAACCTCTTAATTTCTCGGGAAAATAAAACATAATAAAGGGGTGAGGTCAAATGCTCAGTAAGGGTAACCAATACAGAAGAAGAAAACTAAAACATTATACATGGCGAATATTTAAAAACACATGCCTTTACAAATAACAAACACAACACTTTATTGCAGGAATATGAGATGTGTATGTAATGCCATAAGAGAACATAGTGAAGTCTATTCTAATAGTCAAATAACCATATAAACCATTATTATTATTTTCATAATTAGGGAATGTATAATGCCGGACATTCTGATACATCATGTCAAGTCCTTGGCCAAGATGTCTAAAAATTATTTAGGCCTCAGAAAAAACCATTTATCAAATTGGGAAAGGCCTCAAACAATTCCATGTCTAATTTTCTCATGAGACCTACCGATGCACTAAGAAGCAATACTAGGCTCCACCTGTCAAATATTAATTCCAATACATTCCTGATATGAAATAGTTTAAACATAACATAAACATTCGAATTAAAACAAGAATACAAAATGGCAATAAATTACCTTTAAACCATGAATGATATGAAAATAACACATCCATAGTAAAACATAGTAAAAAAACTTAAATACAATATGGAATATTTGTGTCATAATAAAACAACTTCAACCAGTGTAACATTTATCCAAGGATTTTGACATAGAATAAATCAAAACTATTTGAGAGAAATATCTCTATCAATTTCAAAATACTTTAATACTCAAGTAATTATAAAACTAAACATTTATTTTTAAAATAATATTGAAATATTTTGGGGAAGCTTCGATGATGTTATAATGGAAAAAAATATCTACACCCACCGTATAAGTTAAAATATATTGTTACTTTAATTTTGTAGAAAAGGTCATAAAGTACCTTGATTGGAAAATGATGGAAAGATTCCCTTAAAAATATTTAAGTTTAAATAAGGGTATAAATGACTTTAACCCATAGTTTAGTAATTATAAAAAAATATTTGAAATACATTTTTATGAAAACATGAATGTGGATGATAAAGAGGTCCTAATAGATACGTACGTAAAAACAACCTTGGATGATAAAGAGATAGAAAAATTAAACCTATCCTTTTACATTTCCTTAGTAGATGATATGTTAAACTCATGTTTAATATTTAAAACATCGTTATTAAATTATAAATATACAATATACATAAATATGATATCATATATGATCATCTTATATTACATTGATAATAATATTTTATTTGTATCATCATTTTGGGTGTTATTTACTCGTTTTCCTTTATATGCTTCCTTACATAAGCAATGTTTGTTATAGATAATATGTATTTGATTCATATACAAAATGATATTTAGTTCATAAAAATTAATTCTAATCGTCATATGAAAATTATTATTGAATGGTTACGATGTAAAAATAAATCTCATCACGTTCATTGAGATGGTAATATGTATGCACGCAGGAGAAAATATATCAATATATAGATTTGAAAATCGTATGTAATTCGATATTATTTCATATATACAGAATCATTAACATGTTATATTTATTATTTATATCAGTTATACTCATTATTATACCCATGGAAATAATGAATTGTTTGAATAACAGACTACACCACGAAGTGGAGACTCTAAGTCATATGTACGCTCATATGGAGACTTTGTCAATTAAAGGATTGATAGAATAATGAATATGGATTTAGCATAATTATAATAACATCAAATTATGTAGAAGGTATTGGATTTATTATTTTTGTATATATTCATCACATATAGAGGAAGTGGAATAAGACATGAACATGAAAGAGGGTGGTGAATTTTATTACCTCTACTTCGGGTGTTTCCTTTTGAGTTGATCAAAAGGGCTACATAGGATATATTTATAATCAAAGTAATGTCTTTAAATTTAATTGAATGAATTTTTTAGGATATTTTGTCCGAGGTTGATTGAGCCAAAAGGCTTTAGAGGTGTGAAATTAAGATATGTGGAAGGGCCCTTTTATAAGAGATGTTAGGGTCACTTTAGGAAAATGTTGAAATATTATTTTATAATAAAACAATTTTAGATTTATAATGGATTCAAAATTATTAATTTTTAGGAAAAGGATAGGATAGGTCAAAAACCACTTAACCAATAATATTTAGATAGGTTTAGGTCAGTATATTAACCTTATCTTTTATATTTAACTCTTAGATAAACAGATTGACATTTACAATGACTATTTGAATTTTTATATTATATGGTTAATAGACATTCAATAAACTAACAAGAGAACCCCAAGTGGTTCATTATTAATATATATAACCTTATATACATCCTTTTTTTGAACCGTAGATTTCTAGGAATATTATATCAATTAATAATATAGTATTTGTTTTAAAAATACATTTATGTCAATTTTGACACTATTTAGTATTTGATTTTTTTGAAATCCATAAAAACATTATCAGTTCAAATAAAATTTATTTAACAACCTTTAACATTTCCTATTATCCTACAAAATTAGGATAATTCATCAGAAGTATCGATTTACATATATTTGGATATTTATAATATCAATTATTTACCTATTTCATTAATAAGGTAATTACCACATCATCATTGTGTCATAAATATATTTTATTATTTAATGTTTAAAAATTACTAATAAAATATATTTATATATGAAATCATTTAGTATTTGTAATTAATATTTATAGACAAATTTATATTGTTTGTAAACCTATATTAAAAATGATTTTGTCATTAAACATTGAATTTATCTCTTTAAACTATTCTTTAAACAAAATAATAAAAAATGTCCCAATCTATTTCAATAATACCAAAGAGGATAATATTTTATTCCAAATGATTTTTTGGTTGAATTATACATATCCAATAGAATATTGACATTTTTACGATAATTATGATATCATTGTTTCCCTTATTTACCATATATACTTTTAACCGTTGTAAATAAAAGACAAAATTTACTATTCAAAAAAATTATTTTATTCTATTAAACCAAATTATACATACTGATATTAACTATGTATCCCAGATTTTTGGAATTCAACTCACAGATGTGGTATAGTTAGTTTTTATTCAAATTTTAAAATGATCTTAGGATGTGGGTAATAGAAGGTAAAAAGTTCAATAACATTCTTCTATATCTATACATATTATAAAATGACTCCAATGAATTAGATTGAACTTATATAGGTTTTATATATCTATTATAACCAAAAATAAATTTTTATAAAACAAATTATCATTAATATAAAAATTATGTTTAATCCAATTACGCAGTGTTTTTAACTATTCATCAATAATTGAATGTTTTTGGAAAAATAGAAAAAAATCACCATAAGATAATTTTGATATTCCGAATTCATAAATGATGTTTATTTTACAAAATAAAATTTATTAAAAATAAAAATTAGTTATTACTATACATAATGGATAGTTTTATTAGTCATGGTGTGTTAGAATCAAGAAGTTGCGTACAATGCAAGCTATTGAATTATTCAAAAGGACATGCTCCATAGAAGCTTGAGGTGTTACATTCTTCACTCCTTAAAATAATTACATCCTCGAAATTTCTAGAATACTAACGCAAAAAATGATTGGTGTGGATTTTTATCAAATGTTCCACTAGTTCCAACGTGGCCTCTTCCATCTTATGGTTTCTCCATTGAACTTTTACCAGACGAGTCATCCAGTTTCTCAACACTTGTTCTCTATTATGAAGAATCTTGATAGGATATTTACAATAAGACAGATCATGTTCCGGTTCAATTTCCTTATAGGTGAGTGCATGTGTTGGGTCAGGCATGTATTTTCTTAACAATTATATGTGGAACACATCATGTACTTTTGGGTGACTTGGCGACATTGCCAAACTGTATGATACAACCCCAATTAGCTCAAGAATTTTGAAAGGTATGATGTACCTAAGACTTAATTTACAATTCTTAACTAATATTATAACTCCCTTCCATAGATATACCTTCAATAAAACATGATCTCCTACATAAAATTACAAACCATGCCTTCGGTTATCTGAATAGATCTCCTGCCTACATTGAGGTACTTTTATGTGGGTTTTGATAGCCTTCACGTTTTCCATTATTTCCTCAACAAGTTCTGGGACTATGAGTTTTCATTTAGAATCATCATCCCAACAAGTTGGTGTGTGACATCTCCTTCCATATAACGCTTAATATGGTTCCATGTGTATACTTGAATTGAATATATTGTTATAGGTAAATTTTACCAGAGGTATATATTTATCCCACATACCTTGAATGTCATGTGAGAAAGATGTCAACATGTATTCTAAGGTTTGAATAGTCCATTCAGTTTGTCCATCAATTGGAGGGTGGTTGGTAGTGATCAAACTAAGTTCAGTATCTAGGTCCTCCTGATGAATTTTCTTGAATCTTGATGTAAAACAGGTTTCGTGATCAGAAAAAATCGATATGGGTACACTATGTAGTCTTACAAATTATTGAATATATATTATTTTCAGTTGTTCAAGTGGTAAATCTTATTTAATATCAATAAAATGTTGTGAACTTGTTGGACGATCAACAATGGACCATATTGCATCATTCCTTCTAAGAGTCTTTGGTATCCCTATGGAAATGTCCATCGTAATATTATCTCATTTCCACTATGTTATGGGAATATGTTGTATAATCTCTTGAGTCTATTGCCTTCTACGATTCACCTGTTGAGAAACCATACATCATGGCACAAAATCAGAAATCTCCCAGTTCATTTTGTTCAACAAAAAAATGTTCCTTCAAATATCTATAAAACTTGGTTCTCCTAGGGTGTATAGAGAAATTGGTGATATGAAAATCATCCCACAATTCCCTTTTGATATAAGGTATATTGGGAACACAAATTTGCATACCAAATTTCAAAATTTCATCTTCATATACAATGTCACTCAATCTCCCATCATTTATAGCTGTAATATTCTATTAAAACTCCTCATAATTAGTATGATAAATTTTTTTCCTTTATAGTAAAGGAGGTTTGGGGAACATTTGAAAAAGTATTGATGTTACACCTTCCATTGTTAAACCCAAATATATCTTTACCAGATCATTGAAAATAGTATCCCTTCCAACTCTGATATGGTTCAAAACAACATTATCTGTTCCACATGAAGCATATGCAACTTAATTAGCCTTTTTCAAGTGGTAGTGTATAATGAAATCATAATCCTTGAGTAGTTAAATCCATCTCCTTAACCTCATGTTTAGTTTATTTTGTGATAAAATATACTTCAAACTCATGTGATCAGTAAAAATCTCACATTTTTAACCATAGAGATAGTGTCTCTATATCTTTAGAGTGAATATTACAGCTGCTAACTCAATATCATGAGTGGGATAGTTTTTCTAATGAGTTTTTTGATGTTGTGATGAATAGTAAATAACTTATTCATTCTTCATAATGACACAACCATGTCCATTCATTGAAGAATCAATATAAATAATAAAATAATCATTCCCTGATGGTAGAGTCAAGATAAGATCATTGACTAGTTTTCTCATTAGTTCTTCAAAACATTATTCACACTCTTTTTTTGAAAAAAAATTAACCCCTTTACATTTGAGCATGGTCAATGTGTTCGCCAACCAGGAAAAATTATGGACAAAATGTTGATAATAACCTGCAGAACCAATAAAATTGCATATCTCAGTTATACTCATCGGTGATGGAAATTCTTAGATTTCCTTGGACTTTTAATGATCAATAGATATTACATATTTAGAGACTATATAGCCAAGAAAAGAAATATATTGATACTAGAATTTACACTTGATAAACATCCCATATAATTCATTTCTTTTATGAGTCTGTAGAATATTGCCCAAGTGATTTTCATGATCTTCATTGCTTTTAGAGTATAACAAGATATCATCAATAAATATTACTAAAAACCCATCAATATATTCTTTGAAAACATAATTCATTAGATCGATAAAGTCACAGGGTTCATTAGTCAATCCAAAAAGCATTATTGTTAACTTTTAATGCCTAAACCTAGTTCATAATGTTATTTCCAGAATGACATACTTCTTCACACACAACTGATTATATCTAGAATAAAGGCCAATATTTGAAAAATATTGAGCTCCATGAATTTGGTCTAATAAATCATCAATGAGAATTAGGGGATATGTGTACTTTATTCTTAAATAATTGATCTCCCTATATTCAATACACTACCTCATAGATCATTATATCTTTATAACAAAAAGGATACAGTCTCCACAGGGAGAAACACTAGGGTGAATAATTCCCTTATTACTAACCTCTTCTTGTTGATTATTTAGTTCCAATAATTCCACAATGACCATTCGATAAGGGATATCCAATATTGGGCTTCAAGAATGACTTAAATCAATGTAAAACTCAATTTCTCATTCTAGAGGATTCCAGGTAATTCCTATGGAAACTCATCAACATATTTTTGCACGATATGTATGCCCTCTATTTGAACATTCATATCATCACCCGTAAATATTTCATTCTAATACTCCCTAATAATTGAATTTAGTAGAGATACTAGGGGTGAATATAGATAAGAATCAGATGGTGACATTTCTTCTCTATGGATAAGGTACACCTTATCATCATCGAGAATTGTATCCTCCTTCTTTTTACAATACTTGTTTGCATCATGGTAAAAAAACCAATCTATACCGAGGATTATATCAAACTCAATCATGGGAATGATGATTAAATAGATAGATAAATATAGTTTATATGACTTAATGGGAACGGATTCACAAAACATTGTTCCAATGATACTTCCAATATGAGTTTATACTAACAATCCAATGTTAAATCAATTTGGAAATATCTAATTTTCATTGAAAACTATAAAGATATGAAACAATGTGTTGATCCAGAATCAAATAAATCATTGGATAAACTTGACAACACCATTAAATTACCATCCATAATGTATTTCAGAGCATTAACCTCAGCAGTATTGATGACATAAGATTGGCCTTGATCCCTTGGCCTTTTTTTGAGTTATGTTTCCTGGACACTTATGAAATTCATTAGAATACCTTCTCATCTACCTACATTTGTAGAATTGAAAATTGGTAGCTTCTTTCATCCCATTATAATCCCTAGAAATATGGAATTTCTATCCACATTGGTAGCATACTCCTTTTTCTTTTAGATAGGCACCAGGGTTCTTCCTTCAATAATTATCATTAGGTGGAAATCCAACTCTTCCATTCTTCACAGTTTCCTTATTTATTTTCCCAAGGGGTTAAATAGATATCTTCTTCTCATGATTTGCATTAAATTCATAATACATAGAGAATTAAATATTTTCTTGATAGCACATGAGACAAAATCTTCATATGATAAGAAGGATGGTGAGACTAATTCTTGATGGAGAAATAGTTTTAACCCATCAATGAAATGATAAGTATTACTTCATGGGTTATGTATATAGTCTAAAACATGACTTGACAACCATTTAATGTTAGCATCATAATTTTCAATATTCTCTTCCTCATTTGGACTCAGACTCCAAAATGGTCTTTTTATATCCGCTCGATGGTAATGAGAAAATATCATTCTAATAAAATATTTTTAAACTTAATCCATTCAATGCTTGAGTCTTCTTCCTATTCCTTTGGTACTGGAATCAATGACCACCATTGATATGCATCTCTTGTGAGGTGTTAAACTGAAATGGAAAATTTTTCCCTTTCACTACTCCCCAATGCTTGAAATATTTTGTCTCATAAATTTATCCATTTTTCAGCTAAAAATGGATTTGTAGACCAATTAAATGTGGGTGGTGGTTGCCTCATGAAGAGGCCTAACATTGAGCCTCTGCGTTGTCGATAAGGATTCTCCATACATGTAATGTTATTACTCATAACCTATGTAAGTTTTCCTAGTATAATTATAAGATGATCAGCACTGGTTGCATCACCAGCTCTGTTATAATTATCATGAGCAGGAGGGAAATCCATGCATGGATTATGTGCATTGATACAGTTTCCATTCCTTCCACTAGGCACCATTTTTAAATAATGGAATAATGTATATTAGTTTATGAACTGTAATACATAATTCCGAACATGTAGAATACTTAATATGAATTGAACAGTTTATGGATAAAATCCATAAACAAAAAAAATGTTTTCATAGATGATGTATATACTCATAAATCTGTTATAATGGTTTTTGAGGAAAATGAGAATTATCCTTTGCATATCCTCGGGTAGTGTTATAAACAAGAGTTATGCAAGCCCCATTTTCATGCAACAGTTCTCATTAATGTTTATCTCAATGATGTGTATTTGGGTTTTATACATCTATACATATATTCCAAACCCACCCCATCCTACTCGTGTCTAGAAATGGATGTATTTTTGGGAAAACTCACAATATCTTTACATTACCATGATTCAAGGATGTTCTTCTATACTAATCCTCAAAGTATATCATAAGGTGATGTTTCTAACCAGAGTTTTTCTAAATCTAGTTTCCATGGTTTTTACTAAACCTACGATTAGACCAACTGTAATACCCCAACCCTACTTATCCAGAGTCGATGCTTTAATGCATAACATTGGTATGATTCAAGGAATCATGTCCTTAATTACCAATTAGTTTATTATTATTTGTAACAAGATACATACATAAGATCAATCATATAACTTGAATGGAAATACAACACTAATTTATTCTAATAGAAACATCCAAATCACTTAGATTATGCATGCAAGTCACACATAACTAACTTCATCATATCATAGGAAAAATTAACATAAGAAAGGGGTGAGCTGAAATGCTCAATAAGGGTAAGAAATACAGCGGAAGATAGCATAAACAGTACGCATGGTGAATAATTATAATCACACATATTTATAAATAATAATCATGAACACTTTGTGGCAGGAATATGACAAAAGTAGGTAACTCCATAATAAAACATAGTCATGGGTATCCTTTTAGTCAAATAACTTCATGAATCATAATTATTATGTTCATATTGAGGTAATGTATAATGTCTAACATTCTAAAAAATCTTGTCAAGGCCTCATCTAAGACTTCTATAAATGATTTAGTCCTCGTCCAAAAACATATATCAAATTGGGAAAGGCCTCAACCAATTCCACATCTAATTGTATCATGAGACCTACCGATGCATTGATGTGCAATATAAATCTCCACCCATCACATACAAAGTCTAATAAATTAATCATATGAAAATGTTTTAACATTTCATAAACATTTATATTAATACTAGCATATAAATTGTCAATACTTTAACCATATACCATGAATGGTAAGAAAACACATACACAGTCAAACATACCACCATACTATAAATACAATATGGAATAAGTGTATTATAATAAATCAACTTCAAACATGTCTAAAATTTATCAATGAATGTTGATATAGATAAAATAAGAAATATTTGAGCGAAATATCACTTTCTATTTTGAAATAATTTAAGAGTCGCATTATTATTAAAGAAATATTTTTATTGAAAATATTCTTATAAGAATGTAATGTAAGCTTCGATGAAATTATAATGGTAGAAAATATCCACACCTGCCATATAAGTAATAAAAATATTCATACATTAATTTTTTTATAATTTTCAATAAGTACCTAGTTTGGAAAATTACAGAAAGATTCCATTCAAAACATATAATGTCAAATAAGGATATAAATTGCTTTAACCCATAGTCTAGTAAATATTAAAAAAATTTAAATACATATTTATGAAAACACAAATGTGGATGATAAAGAGGACTCAATAGATACTTACGTAGAAACATCCTCGAATGATAATGTGATTGTGAAATTAAACATTACCTTGTAATTTTTCTTAGTCGATGATATTTTATCCTCCTTTATAATTTTTTTGAATTATAAGATAAAAATATACATAAATATAATATCATATATGATATTCTAATATTGTTTTGTTAAGTATATTTTAGTAGTATTATAGATTTGGGTATTAACTGACTCATTTTCCTTTATATGCTTAGTTATGTAAGCCATGTTTTTTATGGATTTGAAGTATTTGATTCATATCCGGAATGATATTATATTATTAATCATTATTTTTAATCATAAAATGAAAAATATTATTGATCGGTTGTGATGGGGAAATGAATCTCATCGCATTCGTGCAGATGGTAACCCTTATGTACGCACGTGGAACAATACCATCATATTGATGGAGAAATCATATGTAATTTTATGGTTTATAATATAAAATGAATCATTAACATGTTATGTTTATTATTTAAATTATTTATACTCATTGTTATGCACATCTAAATAATGAAGTGTTAGAATAAAAAATACACCAAGACGTGGAGATGGTAAGCCATACTTCCGCACGTATGGTGACAAGGCCATTTATAGGATGGATAGAATAACGAATTTGGTTGTACCATATTAATAATAACATAAAAGTATGTATAAGGTACTTGATATATTATTTTGGTATGGAAACCACCATGAAAGAATAAGTGGAGGAAGAAAATAACATTAAAGGGGGTGGTGAAATTATTACCTCTAATTCAGGTGTTTCCTTTGGAGTTGATAAAATTGGCTCCTTAGGATGGATTTCTAATCAATTTATGGACTCTAGGTTGATGTGAGAGAAATTGGGAGGATATTTGGGATGGGGTAGGACATTCCAAAAGGAATCGGAGGTGCTAAATTAAGAGAAGGAGAAGTGCCCTTTTATAAGATAGGTGATGGTCACTTTATGAAAACATTAAAATATTATTTTATAATAAAATAATTTTCTGTTTATGATGGCTCCAAAATGATTTATTTAGAAGATAAGGTGGGGATGGGTCAAAAACCACTCAACCAATAGGTTTTATACCGGTTTAGGTCACCATATTAACCATATCTTTATGATTTAACTCTTAGTTAAATAGTTTGACATTTACCATGTCTCTTTGTATTTTTATATTATAATCATAATAAACATACTATAAACAACATAGAGAACCCCAAGTCGTTTATTATTAATATATATAACATTATATATGACCATGGTCCAAACCGTAGATTTTTATTAATATTATAACAATAAATAATACAATATTTGTTTAAAAAACACACTTATGTCAATTTAGACACTATTTAGTATTTGATTTTTTTTTTGAAATCCATAAAAACATTATCACTTATAATAAAATTAATTTAACCAACCCTATCAGGTCATATTGTACTATTAAATTTGTGGAATAAATCAGAAGTCTCAATTTATATATATTTGTATATTTATAATATCAATTATTTTAATATTTAATAAAGTAATTACTACATCATCATTTTGTAACAAATAAATTATCTAATTTAAGGTTTAAATTTTTTAAATAAAATAAAATTATGTAGGAAATATTTTTAGGTATCTAATGAATATTCATAGTTCTATTCATATAGTGTTAAACCCTATATTAAAAATCTTTTAGTTAATCAACATTGAATTTAACTCTTTTAACTCATCTTTAAATATAATAATAATAACAAATGACCTAATTAAATCCATGAGGGAAAAAATAATCATATTTTATTCCTAAGGTTGTTTTCAGTCTAATTATACTTATCAAATAGAATTATGACATGTGTTATGGTAAATATGATATCATTTTTACCCTCAATAACCCTATTTACATTTAACCATGTTAAATAAGAGTCAAAAGTTACTATTCACAAAAAAACTAATTTCATCTTATTGAACCTAAATTTACATATTAAAATTAACTATGTCTCTCTGATTTTAATAAATCAACTCATATAAGTGGTAAAATTATGTTATATTCATATTTTCAAATGCTCATAGGAGGTGGGTAAAAAATGGTAAAAAGTTCAATAAATATTTTATATTTCTAAAATTATTATAAAATAACTCTACTAAATTAAATTGAACTTATATAGGTATTATGTATTTATTTTTACCTAATATAGATTTATATAAAACAAATTATTATTTAAATAAAAAGTAACTTTTTAACCAATAAAGCAGTATTTTTAACTATTCATCAAAAATTGAATGTTTTCAGAAAAATAAAAAAATTTCACCCTTACTTAATTTCGTTATTCCGAATTCAAAAATGAACTCCATTTTAAAAAAATAACTTTTTGATGTTTCCAAAATTGGGAATTACTAATCATAACGGCTAGTTTGATTGGTCGTGGGGTGTTAGAATCTCGAAGTTGTGTACAATGCAAGCTATTGTAATATTCAAAGTGAAATGTACCATGGAATCATAGGTGTTAACATGAACATCCATGGATTTGGGTGTCACAATTTCATTTCTACTAATTTTTATAATCATTAATTCAATTTACTATGAATTTTTCAATATTTTATATTGATTTTTCCTCTGTTTTTGGATATCATTACCCTGATGTTTTAATAATACTTATAAAATAATTCTCATTTTTTTCATCTATTCCATATTTTCTCTAAGTTGTTGGTTTTCATGATATGTGGACCTTAATAATATTTTTTATAAGGCTTATTTATGAAAGGGGTTGTTGGTATGATCAATGTCTATATGGATGAATGTATGATTATTTCAAAGTGAGTGTGTTCTGTAATTGTTTTTATTATGGTGGTTGAGACAGATAACGAGTTGGATAACATTATATAATATGCTTTTTTTCACAAAATCCATGGCTTTCTTCTGGACTATCCTACCATGGTTGTTTTATTTTAATATTCCATGGATGGAACACATACCTCAAAAGTCTACATCCCTTGTATTTTTGAACATTGCTCAGTCAAGAGGTTTGATGATGGAAATAATCCATATACTTGAGGTGATACTTGATGGAAAATTAATGACTTAATAAGAATTTTTTCCACTAAAAATTTATGTTCAAAAAAATCTTCCTCAGCTAAATATGGTGAATTATACATTCCTATCATGTTAATAACTCTTGTAAATGTACCTTTTGAAATAAATTGACATGAATTTTGGTTATCATCATGATTAGTATCCTTGATTTAATTGGTGACATGACAATCAAACCACCATCAGTGTATACATCTTAGATGTTCCTATCATTTCCTAGTAGTCTTTAGTATAAAAAGACTACAAAGTTGTGTTATTCCATTTCATGATGGGTCCATGGTTTTAAATACTCTAAAATCATTATCATTACACATATATTGTTTTTTGGATTATGTTCAGATGTTTTAGAGATACTACCTAACAAATGTGGTCTAGGTGGTTGGGAAGATTAATTATATTAATGAACTTTGGAGGTCTTCCCAATAATGTATATCAATATGTTATAGGCTATAAAACCACTCCTTGGAAGATCCTTCAAGTTAATTTTGTAATTAACTCCACCTGAATTAATCTATACCCACTCCTCTTATCATAAAAGTTGAAAAAAGAAATATGATGAATTGAATACGCTATATTTGATCAATACAAATAATATTATTGAATTAAGGTATCAATATATTTATAAGAACATGTAATTAATTGTTATTTTGGAAAGTAGATGTATATAATTGATTTTGTTTATGGGTAAATTCAGCGGAACAAAGGTCCCATAAATTCTAGATTGGGTTTATTTATGTATTTGTTGTTATGTAGTGAATACTAGACTTATAAATTGATTAATTTCATCAAAAAATTTCACTAAATAATGATTTTTATTTCGAGTTTTAGTGTTCATTCTATATCTGGATAGAAAGGTAATAATTATATTATCGAGGACATAGTAGTGGAAATTTCATGTTAGATCATATCAAACTCCAAGGTAGTGGTGCATGTTTTAAAACACACCAATTATAAGTTATGGAAAAATGATAAACAATTTCCCAAAGGGTTATAAAAGTATTATTAACCAAATTCATCTACAATAAATAGTTATCTAATATTGTTATCAATTTTATAAGTAAAAAATAAGTGTATTTTTATTTATATAATAAGATAACATTGCACACAATAAAACTGTGCAATTATATAGAATAATAATCAGTTTAGATCTAGAATCCCAATTATAATTTTATTATCGTTAGAAAAAATAAATCACATTTTCATTTCTAATTGATAAATTAATGGTTCCACAATCACATATCTTATTCACACTATATTTAATGACTTCAATGAGAAAATAAAAAACAATGATTCAGTTTGACCTCCCTCTAATGTGTGAATTATTTAGTGAATGACCTCAATTCCATTAGTTAGAAACCGATTTGATATTTTTATTCCCTATGAAATAATGAATAAAAACAATACCTTCCTCATATGATAGAAATTTCAAAACAATTTAATTCTATTTCATTAATCAATTGATCAATATCATTTAAAACCAAGTACTAAAAGACGATGTATACTCAACTAAAGAAATGTTTAATATAATAGAATAAAAATAAACACAATTTTTTTAAAGAGAAATTATGTAACATTTATTGAAATCAAATTACATATTAAATGAAATATAATTTTATTTCAAATATCATGGACTCAATCATGGAAAGTGGGTCTCCTACCATTCCCTAGTAACTGAAGGGTAATACCCCTCCATTAAAGTTTAATAATGTTCAAAGGAGTATATTACATATTAAAAAAATATAAAATTAAATAAATAATGAAAATATGTTGAACATGCCCATATTAACCGTGAACCTCCTTATTGTGTGGTTGTGTATCAATTAAAATAACATGGAAATGTATTTATAGTCAAAATAATATCTAATTTCCATCCCATATATAGCAATAATATCTACTAAACCCTAAAAATTTATTCTCATTAATAGCCATTAATGAATCTATATTTCCATTCAAAATTTTCTTATTGAAAATAATCGTTATGAATCCAGCATTAAAAAATATTTATCATAATGGAATATTGAGTTATATTATTTGAAAATGTATATTTTAACATGTATTGGGTAAAAATGGATTCTACATGTGTAGCTTAATCATATTCAAGGAAATTTTTCCTCATATGTATATACATTACCATATTAGTAATTTGGTATTTCAATCACATTCGTGGAAATAATAATGTTATTAATTTAATTTGTAACGTCATTCAATTACCTCATGAAAACTGAGAATGGTATGTTTTTTTCATTAAGACATATTATTCATGGATGTTACCCATTGATTTTCTTGGGATGTAGACTATTCTTATTCATATCATGTTCTTAATTCCAATCCCCATTAATATTCCGATAACCTCCAGTATCTGAATTCATATTGAGATTTTTTACACATTTATAATCAAAAAATATATTCCCTCGTTACAATCCATCCTTAATTTTAGTTCCTTCAAAATGAAGGGTTAAATATCAATACTAAAATCATCCTAGGTTTGGTTCTCCAACATTTTTGTAACATAATGAAATGAATAATATGAAGGAATGGAAGATTAACATAAAAATCATAGAATGAAAATTGTGGTAGTAATAGTGATTGGAATCATAGAGACATAAAAATGAAGCAAGATTTGAAAATATGGGAATTATGAAATGGAATCAGGGTGAGGGAAGAGGATGTACTTGAATAGAATAAATGACACGGTTGAAGTAGTGGAAATAGTTTTTCTCAACAATAGTGGGCAACGGTAGCAAGTTATGTTAGTGAGTGGAAGAGAAGGTTATAGTGGTTGAAAGAAATTGTACTGGAAGTGAGAAGTTAAATCACTCAATGGTAGAACATGGGGAATCACATTTCTATACCAATGAGTGGTATTAGGGAATAATTTTTCTAGTATATTAGTGAACCCAAAAATGGTATTTTTTTTCCAAAAAATGATTTCCAATGAAATTTTACATCTCAAATAGTTTTTTGAAACATCCATTAACTCCTAGGTTCCCCATATTGTCAACTCTATGGGTAACCCACATAATGATCATTGCCCCTTTGTCCACAATGTTTGTTACTATCATCCAATCTCTACTCAATGGGAAATTTCACCGCACATTTAGAATCCGGGAATTTACAGGCCACCCTTCCATTTTTCATGCATGACACATAATATAAAGAAACACATTTCTATGTTATCCCACATGATGAAATCCTACCACTCTTGTACATTGTGACTTGTTTTCTCTTCCTTAGAGGAATAAGTTCTATAATAGTGAATCATCACCAAAAAATGTGTCATATTTGAATATATAAGTGGTAGAACTCTACACTAATATAATACATATTTTCTGTTGATGACCACTTATTTACCAGTTTGTGTATAATATTATTGGAAGTATATAGATATATATATGTATATAAATATATTAATTTTAATCACATTAAATACATTTTTAAATAAAATATGAACATTATAGAAATAAAATTTTTATTTTATTTGTTTATAATTAAATACATTAATAATAAAATAGATCACTAGATATAAAAATACTGCTTAAATGGTCCTTCATTAGACTAAAATTTTATTCATAGATTCTAAAAAATAACTGATTTTGTATGCGACATTAAATACCAAAGGCGTTTTTTAGTTATAAAATTTGCAAGGATTACTATGTCCATCATCATTTCAAAAAATATTGAGGATAAGGGTGGTTTCTCTATCTTGATTAAATTACTACACATGTAAAAAAATATATATGTAATTCTACAATGAAATAAATTATTTTTAAATGTGAAATTGTTCATTAATAAAACAACACATCAGAATTAAAAAATTACACATTTAGTCATATCATACACACAATGTTTCATATTAATCTGTGGATAACATTTAAGGATAAAAAAGGATTTATGGAACATTTTCCAAAATTATAATTTCATTTTGGGAACATTTTCATAGTTCTAATTATGTGATGTGTATTTTAATATAATCATCCAATTATAAACCAAAAATCAGACTGCGAGTCATACTGGGACCAAACATATCTCAAAATAATTTTTTTTGATTCCAACATGCGATAAATAGTTCATCTATCATTTTCCTAAAATATTTAGAAATTGGGATTGTATATTTTTAGATTTAACTATACGATGTCGATTTAGAACAAAATGTAAACTCTAAAAGAAGAACACTATGAATCATATCCTTTAAAATTTGTGTCCGATTGATTGGAAATTGATTATCACATATCAAAAAATACATATGGATTATTTTTTTATATTTTCAATACAATATAAATGTGTCTTTTAGGTTTCCAGTTAGTGACTCATATTTTCAATGAAAATGTGAATGTTAAATAAAAAACATTCACTTTGATTTATACTTCTCTCATTGTTTATTGGATTGAAATGTATATAATTCATGCACATCATGAATGTAACAAAAATAATTTTTATATTGTGTGATGAAAATTGGAGTTCATTTCTAGGGTTTCACCGTGTAAAAAATGTTTTTATCAAAAATGCCAATTTTAAACTAAAAACATGTTCTTTTAGTCATACATGAAGTACTGTGAGTGAAATTGACATCTAAATGATTAAAACATATCCAAAAATAAATATAGATCATTTTAAATTATTATTAAGAATTTATTATCATTTTACCTTATTTTTAAATAAGTAAGTTTTTTTTAACTAGAATTTTATTTTTAAACATGAAACACACATTTCAATTCATATTTGACAATCAAAGTATTGAATTGATGTACTTGTATTGTGTATACATCAAAAAATGATTTATATATCATTTTCCTAATGTATCAAATCTATATAAATTTTATCTCTTGGGTTTTCTTATTCCACAATGTATTTTTAACTAATATGTTATTTTAAATTAAAATTACACATTTCTAGTCTTATCGGGCACATCTGGTATCTGATTAAGATATAATATATTCTTATATGTAATATTTATTTATATATTATTTTCATAATGTATATAAATAATATGAATGTGTTTTCATAGTTCTGTATATATAACATTTTTTTTGAAATAAATTTTCATCATTAAATAAATTCACACACTTTGAGTCTTTGTAGACTCAAAATTTATTAGATTGATGTGAAATTATTTCATACATGTCACCAAATACATAATTTATATTATCATTAAATTTCATGAAAATCCAAGAAATTGATTTTTATATTTGAGTGAGTGACACAAGTTTTATAAAAATTTCATTACTAAACAAGACACACATTCTGTGAGTCATATAGGCCCCACATTGTTTAAAACTTATGTGCAGCTTATTCCTACACATAAATTTTGACTTATGGATTTTTTTTAAAGAACCATTAAAAAAATCATCAATATTATTGGTTTTAAGTTAGAAATATATATATTTAAATAAAATTTAATTATAAAATAGTAACAAATAATCTCAATCCATATAAGTCACGCTGTGGAACAGGACCAAGTGATTGTAGCACCCCATCCCCAGTTAACTTGAGTTGATGCATTATTACATAACATTGGAATGATTACAAGGAATCGGGTCTTGAAGACCTGGTTAGTTTTGCAGTCTTGGAAAATAGATTACATACATGAATTTTAACATTACATCTTGAATTGAAAAACAGCAGTAACTAATTCCACTAGAAACATCCAAGCCTCCTAGATTATTCCTACAAGTCATTCATAAATAACTTCTCCATATCCTGGGAAACTAAAACATAAGAAAGGGGTGATATCTAGTGCTATGTAAGGGAAAATAACTTAGAAAAATCTATAAAATTATGTACAGTAATATGTGAAATAAAACAACACCCTCTTTAAACATAAATATGAACATAATGTGGAAAAAATAAATAAAAAATTACCATATAAAAACGAACATGGATATTCTACTAGTAGAATAATTACATTTAATACCTAATTTCATAATGAGTGAATGTATAGTACCATGCATTAATTTCTATGTGAAGGCCTCGTTCCAGGGCCAATGGGCTAACTATAACCGGACCCAAACTCGGAGAGCCTCTGTAACCAGACTACATCCCGGAGAGCCTCTGTAACCAGACTCCAACCCGGAGTGCCTTTGTAACCGAACTCCATCCAAGAGCATCTGCTATAATAGGACCCCAACTCATTGGGCTTACGTTTACCAGTCCCCAACTCGAAACATAATAGTCAAATACATTCATCATAATAGAAGGTTGAAATATAACATAAACATTCTGACCAAAACTAACATATGAAATGTCAATAATTATTCCAAAAAACATGATTGGTGTAAAAATAACACATCCATAGTCAAACATATCACACAAAATTTAATAAAATATTGAATATTTGGGTCATAATAAATCAACTTCAAAGTTTTTTAAAACCATTAAAAGATGCTGACATAGATGAAACTGATCGGTAAAATGATTTGAGAGAAATACCCCTTTTCATGAAAACATTTAAAATTATAACAATTTATAAAGGTAGTCAGTTAAAAGGGGTATTTCAATCAACGTGTCCCTTGCCACTTTGAAACTTTTTAAAATAATTATCATTTCAAAATATTCATGTCCATATAAATAAATCCTTAAAATCCATTTGAAAACATGGACATTATTTTAATGGGGTTTAGAAATATAAATAATTAAATCATTTAAAATGATATTATAGTTAAATAGAACCTCCAATAAAACATTAAAAGATTATATTTGAATTCTTTTTTAAAAAATATGGGTATCTATGATAAGTATATCCCAGTAAATACTTACAAATGAATAATATCAGTTAATAATGGGATTGAGGAAATAACCCTTACCTCGTTGTAATCAATCGAGTTATATGAAAAATAGTCAATAACCTTAGAATGAATAATAGAATATCATGATTATTAAAATATTCAAGATAATATATATCCAATTTCACTACCCAATACACAACATGCAATAAATAAGTGGTGAACAATGGAAATCTCACAGAATTAATGGTGAGATAAGAAACCCCTTACCACCTGTCCGACATGACTCGCTCGTATGTTACTTGTTCATCCTGAATAATATACTTAAGTTAATTTATAATTTATTAAGAATATTTTCAAGATAATTATTCTTTTTATATCACTAATTACACTTTATATCAATTATTTAATTATTTGAGTTCATATCGGACATCATGTCGATGATCGGAACATAAGTCAAAAATGAACTTGTTATAATTATAAATTGTCCATGTGGTCAAAATTCCATTATATATAGAATGATATTACTCATTTATATTTCATATATAACATAAATGTCCGTTATATATATGTATTTATAACTGTACCTAACATTTGCAGATAAGAAATGAAATTCACCATTCATGAAGACTGTAAGCCGTACGTACGCATTAATTCTAATTTCATTTATATTTTTCATTTTAATGTATAGAAAACATAATGACACATATATATATTATAATTATAGTATAATATAATATATAATATCATAAAAACTATACTTTATATGTCTCTCATAAGTCATTAACGAGTCGTATCACTTTGAGGGGGCGGTAGTCCGCACATCCCCAAATGAAATTGTGGCGTTTTACCCATAATGGAAACCATAAAGGTATGACATAAATGGAAAATACAGACGCACAATGAAAACATAAAAATAATATATATATATATATATATCATATATAAATATATTTCCATATTAATGGCCATCATGATAGGCGGTAGGAGAAAATCGAACAATCATTGTTTTGTTAGGCGTTAGTTTTCCAATAACAGAAACAATATTTTCATCACCCATTAGAAAGATGTGTGTGTATGTTTAGTTCGAATTCATATCATAACAACATCCTAGAATATTGATGATACTATTTTTGTCATAAAATAAAGGAATAAAAAGAGTTTAGGGGTGTTGGAGAAGTAAAAATAAACAAAATAAAAGAAAAGAATAAAAGACAAATTGTTACCTTTAATTTGTGTAACTACCTTTCGATTGAACCAAAAAGACTTCTTGAAGTGAATTATGTATAATGTAAAGCATAAAGATGTAGGATTATAATTTTGAGAGCTTTTTTGTGTAAGGGTTGGATGAGCTAAGGGGCTTTAGAGTTGTGTGGAGTGGGTTAGAAGTGGTGTTATTTTATAAGGTGGAGGAGGAGCTCTTTAGGAAAGTGTGAAAATATTATATTATAATAAAGTGATATTCTGTTTATAATTTTCCAAAACTAATTAAATTTGATGATATGATAACTCATGATCCAAATAAAATCATCCAATAAGAATTTGACAAGTTTTGGTTATAGTATTAATATTAATAATATTATTTTTTTGAATCATTTATTAATGAGATAAATACCTCATAATTATCGTGTCATAAATAATTTAATTTATTTTTTGTCTATAAATTATAAAAAAAATACAATAATTTAGGAAATACTTTAAGCTTTCCAATGAATATTTATAGTCTAAAAGATTACTTATAAAACCCCATGTAAAAAATTATTTACGGAAGGATATTTTTTTATGTTCAATTTCAATGTGAAATTATTTCCAATGAATAAAATTGGATTAAATGGTAAAAATATAATCTATTTTTACTTCCAAACCACAGAAATTTATAATTTATAACTACAAATTGTTATGATTAAAAATGTTTTTTTAAGGTAAAATATTTCATTTTTCACTATTCACCCAAATATGAACGTTATCAGAAAAACACCAATTTTTTTGAAAATATATACATATGTCCCGATTATAAAGAAGCAGTTTCTTTTGTCAAATTGAATATATAAAAGTATAAAATATTGGATTTAAAAATGGTTATCTATTAAAAGGCGGTAAAAATGCATTTTTTTAGAAATACTTCTTTTATCTGAAAAAATGAATTTGTTCTTACATTATATCTAAGAGACTCATAATATGGATTCTAAAATTATATGGATTATATAAAGTTCAAAATTCCATTAATAATATTCATAACCATTTTTGAACTGCTAGTTTGGTATGTCATGGTGCACATGAACTTGGTGTTTCGTGTACTGTAAGTTATTGAAGTACATTGAATAATTAACGTACCATGAAATCTTGGGGTGTTACATTATTCCTTCCTTCAATATATTACGTCCTCAAAATTTGAAATTTTTCTTCGAAAATAAAAGGATGAAAATATAAAATTCCTTTGTCGGAAACCCCACATCAGAATTTGGGTTAATAAAATTTTGTCTTAATAAAACAAAAATAGAAATGAAAAAGTCACCACCAAATTATGATCTCAATTATATGAACATTGGTGGAAATTATAGAAACATAATTGGAGGGAAAATGTAAATATTTTTAAGGAGTGGTTGAGGTCATCAATTATAAAAAATTATAGAATTGAGTGCCTCAAAGCCATCAAAATATGATGATTTAAAATATGATCGTTTCAACAAAACAGAAGGTATTAGGATGAAACATTTTTAGTTTTAATATCCCTTAACTAAAGATTATTAATTAATTTCCTCATTGAATATGAGTTGTAAAAAATATATACTGGACAAGTTGAGTTCAATCCTTTAACAAATTTCTACCACGAACTCTTCCTTCACTCTAAAAGATAATAGAACATTAAAAAATATTCTATTAATCCTATTCATATAGGGTTCCAAAAAAATTAATTTATAATTCATATACCCAACCTTTTAAAAGATACCAATATTCGATCCAGGACATCACGTGAGCTAGTGGTAGGAAATACACTCATGTCGCCCATCGGTTGTAGGATCAAGTCTCTCGGCCTTACTGGACAAGACAGGTTACTGCCCTACCTCTAGGTTGTTCTTTTAATGGAAATAAAAAAATAATCTCAAACTAGACTTATCCAAAATACTTCTATCCAAACTCACAGTCCAAAATTTATCAAAAATTTAAACACAATGAAGATCCTTTTTCCATGTAATAACATGTGAACACCTTCATCATGTATTCTTTTAAAAAAAATTTAACATCCAGAATTACCATAAAGACATATTGATTACATTGAAGATCCTTTATTCCTTATAGAATGTTGGATATAACCATTATTTCCAAAAATGTTGTAAACACGAAAATGATTGAATATACAAATTATTAAAAAGTTTCAAGGTAGATAATAATATCCTATATAATTTATCAAAATCAATCATGTATTATTCCAAAATCACTACCTCAGTATCAGAACCATATTATGGTTTATCTTTTTGTAAAAAATATATTTTCCAAAAAATAAACTTTTTATTGAGTCGCTTTTCATGGTTCCACACAATCTCAAGTCCTTAATGACATACTACGGTAGTACAATCCATATATACTCTATAATTCTTATAACATGTACATCATTAATACAATACTCAAATGACACAATATATTAATAACAACGTAAGAAATAAAATCATTCATCTTCCTGTTCGGTAGTATCATATATTAATTATTATCCAATAGTAGCATTTGGGGTATACTCTGATGATTTGTATATTCATTTGCATAGGGTCCCAACTCCTTGCAGATGAAGCATTTTACATTTGAATCTTTTTTCTTACCCATTCAATCACGTACATGGTGTCCCTTTTCACCACATATATAACAAACTCGCAATCCCTTCATCATTTACCAAGGTGATTCTTTCCATAGATATCACATATGGGTAAATCCTTATTTTTCATCAGCCATTTATCCATCATTGTCTCTTCCATATTTTTCTTCCATTGCATCCCTTTAAAACCATAGGACTCAGAGAATTATTTACATATCTTATTAACACAAGATACTATTTCTTTATATGTTGAGAATACGTGGGAGACTATTACCCTTTTAAATGATAGCTTAATACTGTGAAAGATATGATCCTTCTTACTCTATGGATCATACCTATTGTTGGAATTCACATTCCTTCTACTGGGCATGTAACACCCCAGGTATATAAAGAGTATGACATTTTCACATTTATCCATATTTGTGAATAAAATATTAATATGACTTTAAAGGGGATGCTATCCTCAATGGCGTACTCAACACGCAACAACGAGTTTCTTGGGAATCTTACGTTGCACTCTAATAATAAAATAATATTATTTTAAATAGTAGTTAATGCCTAGCTGTTGTAATGGAGGGAATGAACAGAACTAACTAAAAAATGATTATATATGTTTGTCAAATATTTTTACTTTTTACAATAAATGTTAGAGGATTAAAAATGCGAATGAATCCAATTTTAAGCGTAAACATTCTAATATTCATTAAAAGGTCGATTAACCGCCTTTTGAGGGTGAACCTCTATTAAATACACTTTTTGACAATTTTATGTGTAATATTTGAAATAAAAAAAATTTCTTTAGAATTGGGTCATCAAAATTTACATTGTGTAATTTTTTGGTATTTTTCAGAAAAAGATCAATTTTTAATGAATAGTGAAAAATGTTGTATTTTAATTCAAAACTTCTTTTTAATATAATTTATTTATATGATTAGATTATCTTTTTAATTGGTTTTAAAGTGATATTAGAATATATTTTTACCATTTAATAGAATAGTGGTCGTTGGAATTAATTTCACATTGAAATCGGATTTAAACTAGTGTCAATCTTTTGATACATTTTGTTTCATAAAAAGCCGCTATTTGTTTTGACAGCGGGAATTAATTATTAATTTAATTAATTCAACTTATATGTTTTCAATTTTGTAAAATAGACATCATTTTTTAATTCGGAATATCAAATATAGCTTAGGGTTAATTTTTGTTAATTTTCTGAAAAACATCAATTTTTGATTAATAGTGAAACCACTAACTGGTACTTATAAAAACTGATTTTCCATTTAAATGAAATTTTTCCATATTTCTGTTTTTAATTTCAAAAATCCAACATAAAAGGTTGTAATTAAGAAGTAAAATGTGGTTAAATGGGATTAGAATTATTTTTTTGTTGAATAGTAACTCTTTAAGTTTTTAATCGCGATTAGAGGTAATTTGTGTAGTTTAAGGTAAGTATAGTGATTTAATAAAATGAAATGACCTAGACACATGTCTTACCCTCATTGAATGTGTCATGGACGACCAAGAAAATCCATGGGTCAACTTGGGGACCCCATGGAGCCACTTTGGTTGGAAAATGATATAAATACCTTTTTATTTAATGTTAAAGTAAAAATGACTCAAACATGAGATGTTTTACTAAAACAATATTTACATTGAGTTATACAAGTCAGATTTATGACTATAAATATTAATTGGAAATATAAAACGATTTCATACATCATAGTATTTGTTTTATAATTTTTTGACATCAAATAAATTAAATTATTTATGACATCATTATGATGCAGTGATGACCTCATTATTTAATGATTTAAATAAAATGAAAGATAATGTAAAATCTAAGACCTACACATGACCAAAACCTATTTTATGGGTGGATTTAGAACCCTTATCACCTTATTATAGAAACACATCAATATGGGACCATTAAAATCTGAAACTCAAACTAAAATAATGTAACATTTCTTTACATTCCAAGAGTGCCCCTCTTCTCCTCTTATAAAAAGTCTCCCACCTCTATATCTTTACCCACACTTAAAAAGCCTTTGGATGGGCCAAACCCTGCCAATTTTGTCTCTCCAAATCCCTATCCAACTCCATGAAGCCTCACTTTTGGCAGAAGTCTTCCCAAGGAAGCCTTTGAGCTCAAACCAAAGGGAGTTACACGATTTTAAGGTAATGTCTTCACTTGTGTCCTTTTGTTTTATTTTGATTATCCAACCCTGTAAACTCTTTTTATTCATTTATTTTGTCACAAATATACTATCTCAAATATACTAGGATGTTGTTATAATAAGTATTGGAGCTACACTTACACACACATTCGTCTAATGGTTAAAGAACATACTGTTTCTATGGTTGGCGATTTTCTGCCTCACGAAACGATGATTGTTCAACATTCTTTTAACACCATTAAAGGTGGTCATTATGATGTAACTATATTTTATATATTATATATAAGGTATTTATTTTTACTATATTCTTTTGTATTTTATATTTAAACCATACCTTTATTCATTTCATGTTTTTTAAATGCGATAATTTCATATGAGGAAGTGTGGACTACCGCCCCCTCAAGTGATGTGACTCGTACATGAAATACATGGAATGTATAAAGAATTAAATTAATGAAAATATGTGACCTATAGAACATATATATTATACTGGAATTATAATATATATATATATATATCATTTATTTTAAATTCCATTAATATGACAATGAAAAAATAAAAGTAGCGTTCATGCGTATGTACGGTCTACCGTCTCCATGAACGGTGCTATTCGTTTTTTATCTCCATATGATTTGTAATAGTATAAAATGAATATGTACTGGATATATATGATATTAAAATCATTAATACTATTCTGAAAATTATTTACTTATAACTACATGGACAATCATTTTTCAAACAAGTTCATTTTTGACTCATGTACCAAACATCGACAAAAACGTCTGATATGAACTCATATTATTAACCAATTATTATAACATTAAAATATGTTATATGAACTGAATAATAATCTTTATAGGAGGTACTTCAGAAATTATAAATTGACCAATGTTTATTATTCAGGAATATAAAAAACGAACAAGACAAGTTGGACTTTAGGTAAGGGATCCAACCTCTCTCTTTCTTTTTAAGTACACTCTTTTATGTAATTATTTTTAAAGCTCATATTTCATGTTATTGGGATGTTATTTTATATTACTCTTACATTAATTTTTATGTTAATATTATGAGAGACCCTATTCTCTCTCATCAATCCATTTTGGAAGTTTTGAGTGGCGCCGTTAGGCTGCCGAATATTCGTAAGAGATCTAACCTCTCTCTTTCTTTTTAAGTACTCTCCTTTATGTCACTTCTTTTAAGATCCTCTTTTTTATGTTTGGAGATGTTCTTTTATATTCATATTTCTTTAATATTTCTATAATATTTATGTTAATATGATGAGAGACCCTATTTTCTCTCATCAATCCATTTTGGATGTTTTAAGTGGCGCTGTTAGGCTGCCGAGTTTTCATAAGGGATTTTTTATCTCACTTTTATTCCCGTGAGATTTATGCTACATTTGCAACAATTTCTATTGAGTGGTGTATGTACTACCCATTATTTTACTCATTGTGTAATATAATTTCATTTATGAGTATTTAAATCAATTTTGTATTGTCCTTATTTCACGGGGTGCATGTCTCGAATGATACCCATGCCGGTAAGGGAACCTTTCACCCTCCTCTTTTTAAAATACATCTTTTGTTATGTCATTTAATTCACAAACTATTACGTTGTGATATGTTCTTCTATATCATTATTGATTTAATTTTATGTCCATGGTATGGGATACCCTTTTTATCTCTCATTGACTCATTTTATGAATTTTGTAGTTACACCGTTAGGCAGTCAAATTTTTCAAAGGGAACTTCTTAACCAAAATTTGATTCTTTGAGATAAACTTGTCCTCCTTGAATATGTCGTTCTATGAATATATGTGAATAACCTCTGGTTGTTTTACACTTAATATCCACTTATATTTTGTGTATTAATTTGTCACACATAATTATGTAATTGATTTATCCTTAATCCAAGGATACCATCTTTGTATGGGACTTCGTCTCAATCTCTATTCATTGAGGCATATTTTGTATTATTCACAACTTTATTTTATATGGTGTATAAACCTCTTTTACTTTTAAATTTATTCAAAAAGAATCTGTTTTATACGATGCATTTAATAAACGAAAAAAGGGAATGTTTTTGTTATACGTATGTGGTGACAATGACTTCTCCGTCGTCGTGACCATTATTTGAGTTTCCGCTTCCTCTACAAGCCATAACTTCTTTTTAAAAGAAAAATAAATACCATGATTTACATTTATTTTATTTTGGTAATGAAAATGGTTTTCATAATGTTTTATATCAATGTGTTGTATTGATATCTTGTGATTGAAAGGCGGAAATTTTATGTTTCCTTTATGCATGTTTTATGTGATACAATTATGTTGTGGTTCTTGGGAATTATTATGAATACGGGTGGTTCCATGATAAACTAAGGGCGGGTGAGCCCGATATAGCTCCCCAATGCATTGGGTACCGCGAAGGAGTGAAATGTTAAGGATAATCTGTTGAGATTTAGGGAATATACTATGGTGGGTATTCCAAACGTAACCATGAGGGTTACTCCCTATGTAAGAATGTTATGAATGCCTCAAGTTACCTTTATGTCTTATGATTTCTATGATTTATTCATGATTTGATGAGGTATGATAAAGTAATTATGTTTTATGAGTAAATTATGATTTCATTGATTCTAATGTGTACATGTACTCATGTTTCCTTTCCATATATTTTTATATCCCTTACTGAGCTTTTTATGCTCATCCCAAGTTTTTGAAATGTTTTTCACAGGTCAAGGTAAAGGTACCTGATATGTTGATAGTGTCAAGGAAGTGTCAAGAAAGAATCCATGTTTTATTTTAAATATGTTTCCGTTGATGGGAAAAAATGAATATTATCTTTTATGTAACCACTTTTTTTAAATGTGGAATGTAATGCATGATTATGATCTAAATCTCTAAAACTCTAAACCTGAAAAAATCATCAATGTGTAATCTTGTATTAACTCAAGATTAATTAAGGTTTAAGGCTGGGGCCTTATAGTTGGTATCAGAGGTCGGTTTAGATAAATTTATAGGTTAGGGTATTCTCTAAGCATAAGTGACAGTACAATAATGGATAGGATTTCAGAAAGAGTCCTAGTTTTAGATAAAGTGAATGAGTAAGTATATCTTTGTGTTTTCTTTCCTCATTAGTAAATGATGGTTTTTTGATATACTCACAATTACATTTCTGTTTTTAGTTAATGGATGGATCTAGTAGGCACCAAAGAGATAACATGTTTGAAGGAAACTGTGGTGGTTCTCTGATTAGGATACTAGATAAAATGGGGGATTCAACGGGGAAACTCCTGGTTGTTCTAATCCAACTATAAAAGAATCATGATCAACCACTTGAACCTTGGTATGTTCTGTAATGCATTATGTATGAGATGACAAATCGATTTGGAAGTTCTGGTAATAATTATAATGGTAACCATTAGAGTTTATAAGATCATTTCTTTTGAGGTAATTATGGGTTATTATATGTTATGACGGAAAATGAAACTCATGAGATAAACTTGAGTTTAAAATATGTTATGATTATTTTTGATGACTTTATCTCGTTTTGGGGAATGTTTTATGAATTATATAGTTTTGGAAAAAGGACAGCATGCAGACCGTGTGACAACCTGTCGCATTGGACAAAGCTATGGGAATCGAACCCACAACCAAAGTGCGACTGGTATTTATCACCTACCACTTGACTACGTGAAGTCCCTTGTTAGTTTGACTGATACTTTTTAGTTATATGATTATATGAATTAAGAGTAAGTTGATTTTGGGTTATCTATGGAAATTTATTATCCTATCATGGATGATATGTGATTTGGTTAATTACTTTTCAAAACGAGACATTAAGAGAAACTAATGTTGTTTGGAGATAAATGTTTCGATTTAACTTGGAATACGATGTGACTAAATCCTTCAAATATTTGGTTTTCAAACCTAGTTTGGTTTACATTGAATAATTTTGTGGACAAATTGTTTATCGAATGGTCCTCGTCGAACTTTGGGATTTTTTGGACAAATTTTGGAGATTAAGAATAGATTTTAATTTTATAAAGGGTTATCCTTTTCTGGATTATCTGATCTTGTACTAAAATTTTTTGTTTTGGTTTTGGATGAAGTCTAAAGACATGGTAAGTATATAGTTATCTTTTTTGGATTATGTGAATCTCTAGAGGTTTATTATAGTACTCTTAATGTGAACAAATCTTCCTAAATACTCGTATTTTGGAGAAAATATGAGATTGTGTAAGGAATTTAATAAAAGTTGAAAGTCAACATGATAAGTGATTATGTTTCCTTATGATTAAATTCCTCAATAAAAAGTAACTTAAAACAAAAATGTTTTCCATTATCTTTTCCTACTGGGGAATCAAATACCATTTAACCCATCACATTTTTGTGATTTTCTTGTTGTTAAATATCTTCTAGACATGTTTTCTATCACTATCCATCAGAACATGACCCTATGTTTTCTACTCCATGTCCATTTTTTCCTACAAGGAATCCTAGTATGGGTTAACTCAGGTGACCTATGTACTTATCTTCTTTTATTTTAAAGTGATTGTTTTACCGACTCTTGTTCCAATGTGGGGTGTTCAAGGATGTTTCCATGTTCAATTTTAAAATTTTGAGGACGCAATTCCCAAAAGGGGGGAAGGATATAACACCCAAGGTAAATAAAGAGTATGAAATTTTCACATTTATCCATATTTGTGAATAAAATATTAATATGACTTTAAAGGGGACGCTATGCTCGATGGCGTACCCAACACGCAACAATGAGTTTCTTGGGAATCTTACATTTCACTCTAATAATAAAATAATATTATTTTAAATAGTAGTTAACGCCTAGCTGTTGTAATGAAGGGAATGATCATAACTAACTACAAAATGATTATATATGTTTGTCAAATTTTTTTACTTTTTACAATAAATATTAGAGGATTAAAAATGCGAACGAATCCAATTTTAAGCATAAACATTCTAATATTCATTAAAAGTTCGATTTACCGCCTTTTGGGGGGTGAACCTCTTTTAAATCCACTTTTTCAAAAATTTATGTGTTATATTTGACAAAATAAAATTCTCCTTTAGAATCAGGACATCAAAATTTACATTGTGTAAATTTTTGGTATTTTTCCGAAAAAGTTCAATTTTTAATGAATAGTGAAAAATGTTGTATTTTAATTCAAAACATCTTTTTAATATAATTTATTTATATGATTAGATTATATTTTGAATTGGTTTTAAAGTAAAATTAGAATATATTTTTACCATTTAATCCAATAGTGGTCGTTCGAATTAATTTCACTTTGAAATCGTATTAAACTAGTGTCACTCTTTTGATACATTTTGTTTCATAAAAACACACTATTTGTATTGACAGTGGGAATAAATTATTATATTAATTAATTCAACTTCTATGTTTTGAATTTTTTAAAATAGACATAATTTTCGAATTCGGAATATCAAATATAGGTTAGGGTGAATTTTTGGTAATTTTCTGAAAAACATCAATTTTTTATGAATAGTGAAACCACTAAGTGGTACTTATAAAAACTGATTTTCTGATTACATAAAATTTTTCCATATTTGTGTTTTGAATTTCAAAAATATGACATACATAGTTGTCATTAAGAAGTAAAATGTGGTTCAATGGGATTAGAATAATTTTTTTGGTGAGTAGTAACTTATTATGTTTTTAATCACGATTAGAGGTAATTAGTGTAGTTTAAGGTAAGAATAATGTTTTAATAAAATAAAATTACCTAGAAACATTTCCTACCCACATTGGATGTGTCATTTCCGACCTAGACAATCAATGGGTCTACTTAGGGACCCCGTTGAGCCACTTTAGTTGGAAAATGACATAAATACTTATTTATTTAATGTTAAAGTAAAAATGACACAAACATGAGATGTTTTACAAAAACAATTTTTACATGGGGTTATACAAGTTAGATGTTTGACTATAAATATTAATTGGAAATCTAAAACTATTTACTACATCATAGTATTTTTTTTATAATTTTTACACATTAGATAAATTAAATTATTTATGAAATTATTATGATGCAGCAATGACCTCATTATTTAACGATTAAAATGAAATGAAAAGATAATGTAAAATATAATACCTACACATGTCCAAAACCTATTGGATGGTGGATTTCGAACCCTTATCACCTTATCATCGAAATACATAAATATGGGACCATTAAAATGCGAAACGCATTCTAAAATAATGTAACATTTCTTAACTTTTCAAGAGTGCCCCTCCTCTCCTCTTATAAAAAGGCCCCAACCTCTACCTCTTTACCCACACTTCCAAAGTCTTTGGCTCGGCCAACCCCTGAAAATTTTGTCTCTCCAAATCACTCTATAACTCCTTGAAGCCTCACATTGGGAAGAAGGCTTCCCATGGAATCCTTTGAGCTCAAACAAAATGGAGTTACCCGATTTTAAGGTAATGTCTTCACTTGTGTCCTTTTGTTTTATTTTGCTTCTCCAACCACCTAAACTGTTTTTATTAATTTATTTTTTAAAAACTACAGTATATTAAATATACTAGGATGTTGTTATAATAATGGTTTGTGATACACTTACACACACCTTCATCTAATGGTTAAAGAACATATTGTTTCTGTGGTTGGCGATTTTCTACCTCACGAAACGATGATTGTTCAATATTCTTTTAACACCTTTAAAGGTGGCCATTATGATGTCACTGTATTTTATATATGATATATATGGTATTTAGGTTTACTATATGCTTCTTTATTTTATATTTAAACCATACCTTTATTCTATTCATGTTGTGTAAATGCGATAATTTCATATGAGGAAGTGTGGACTACCGCCCCCTCAAGTGATGTGACTCGTACATGCAATACATGGAATGTATAAAGAATTAAATTAATGAAAATATGTGACCTATATAAAATATATATTACAATTTAATTATTATATATATATATCATTTATTTTTAATTCCATTAATATGGAAAAGAAAAAATGAAAGTAGCGTCCATGTGTACGTACGACCTACCGTCTCCATGAACCGTGCTTTTCGTTTTTTATCTCCAAATTAAATGGAATAGTATAAAATTAATATGTAATGGATATATATGATATTTTAATCATTAATAATATACTGGAAATTATTTACTTATAACTACATGGACAATCATTTTTCAAAGAAGTTTATTTTTGACTCTTGTACCAAACATCGACAAAAAAGTCTGAAATGAACTCATATTATTAACCATTATTATAACATTAAAATATGTGATATGAACTGAATAGTAATCTTTATAGGAGGTCATTAATTAATTATAAATTGGCCAAAGTTTATTATTCATGAATATTATGAAACGAACAAGACAAGTTGGACTTGAGGTAAGGGATCCAACCTCTCTCTTTATTTTTAAGTACACACATTTATGTTCATACCTTTTAAAGCTAATATATCTTGTTATTGAGATGTTCTTTTATATTAATATTACTTTAAATTTTATGTAAATATGATTAGAGACCCTATTCTCTCTCATCAATCCATTTTGGATGTTTTGAGTGGCATCCTTAGGCTGTCGAATTTTCATAAGAGATCTAACCTCTCTCATTCTTTTTAAGTACTATCCTTTATGTAACTTCTTTTAATATCCTATTTTTTATGTTGGGGGATGTTATTTTATATTCCTATTTTTTTAAACTATATGTTAATATTATGATAGACCCTATTTTCTCTTATCCATCCATTTTGGATGTTTTATATGGCCACGTTAGGCTGTCGAGTTTTCGTAACGGATTTTTCATCTCACTTTTATTCCCGTGAGATTTATGCTACATTTTCCATAATTTCCTTTGAGTGGTGTATGTACTGCCCATTATTTTACTCATTGTGTAATATACTTTCCTTTATGAGTATTTACATCAATTTTGTATAGTCCTTCTTTCATGGGGTGCATGTCTCGAAAGATACCCATGTCAGTAAGGGAACCTTTCACCCTCCTCTTTTTAAAATACTTCTTTTGTTATGTCTTTCAATTCACATACTATTATGTTGGGATATGTTATTCTATATCCTTATTTATTTAAATTTTATGTCCATGTGATGAGATACCCTTTTTATCTCTCATCAACTCATTTTCGGAATTTTGTCGTGACGCCGTTAGGGTGTCAAATTTTTTCATGGGAACTTCTTAACCCAAATTTGATTATTGGGATAAACTTGTACTCCGTGAATATGTCGTTCTATGAATATATGTGTGAATAAAATTTGATTGTTTTACACTTAATATCCACTTATATTTTGTCTATTAATTTTTCACACATAATTATGTAATTGATTTATCCTTAATCCAAGGATATCGTCTTTGTATTAGACTTTGTCTCAATCTCCATTCATTGAGGCATATTTTGTTTTATACACAAATTTATTTTATATGGTGTATAAACCCCTTTTAGTTTTACATTTATTAAAAAGGAATAATTTTTTATACGAAGCATTTACTAAACGACAAAAGGGAATGTGTTTGTCATACGTATGCGGTGACAACGACTTCTCCGCTTCCAGGACCATTATTTGAGTTTCGGCTTCCTCTACAAGACATACCTTCTTTTTAAAAGAAAAATAAATACCATGTTTTATTTTTTTTTGTATTGAAATTGGTTTTCATAATGTTTTTAAATCAAGGTGTTGTATTGATATCATGTGTTTGAAAGGTGGAAATGTTATGTTTAATTTATGCATGTTTCATGTGATAGGATTATGTTTTGGTTCTTGGGAATTATTATGAATACAGGTGGTTCCGTGATAAACTACGGGCGGGTGAGCCCGATATAGCTCTCCAATGCATTGGGTAACGCGAAGGAGTGAAACGTTAAGGTTTATCCGAAGAGATTTAGGGAATATACAGTGGTGGGTATTCCAAACGTAACCAAGAGGGTTACTCCCTACGTAAGAATGTTATAAATGACTAAAGTTGCCTTTATGTCTTATGATTTCTATGATTTATTCATGATTTGATGATGTATTTTAAAGTGCTTATGTTTTATGAGTAAAGTATGATTTCATTGATTCTTATGTGTACATGTACTCATGTTTCCTTTCCATATATTTTTATATCCCTTACTGAGCTTTTTATGCTCATCCCATGTTTTTGAAATGTTTTTCACAGTTCAAGGGAAAGGTACATGATATGATGATAGTGTCAAGGAAGTTTCAAGAAAGAATCCATGTTTTATTTTAAATATGTACCTGTTGATGGAAAAAATGAATACTGTCATTTATGTAACCACTATGTTTAAATCTGGAATATAATGCATGTTTATGATCTAGTTATCTAAAACTCTAAACATGAAAAGATACTCAATTTGTAAACTTGAAAAGATACTCCATTTCTATACAATTGCAAACACAAGGTTAGTTTAGGAATTACAATGAATAATTCAAAACATGTAAAATACCTAATGTAAATTAAACAGTTTATGGATATAATCCATAATCATAAAAATATTTCCTTTGAGAAGGGATATACACATAAATACATCATAATTAATTATAAATAAAATGTGAATTATCCTAACCATATCTCCCGAGAGTGTCGTAACCAAGAGTGTAGAAAGGCCCATTGTCGTCCCCTAGTTCCCATTCGAGTCTAGCTCAAAGTGGTGTTTTTGCATTTTACCACTAGGTACATCTGTGCTAAACCAACCTCTACCTGATCGTTTCTAGACAAGGATGTATTTATTTGAAAGAATCCAAAATTCTCTACATTACCAAAATTCAAATAAGATGATCTATACTAATCCTCAAATTTTATCTTAGTGTAATGTTCACTAATACAAGTTTTTCTAAATCTAGTTTCCAAGGATATTGCAAATCATTCTCTAATACCAACTGTAACACCCCGACCAAACTTACCAAGAGTTGGTGCAATGATACATATCATTGGCATGATTACAAGTAATCATGTCCCAAAGGACCAACCAGTATAGCAGTCATGGAAAATATATTACATACATGAAGTTCAAAATTACAACATGAAAATAAAAACAATGGTAATTTATTCCCTTAGAAACATTCAAGCCTCCTATATTATGGCTTATAGTCACTCATAACTTACTTATTCATATACTAGGAAAATAAAACATAATAAAGGGGAGTGCTCAGATGCTTAGTAAGGGAAAAAAATTTAGAGGAATCTATAAAATTTAATGTCATGATGTGTAATAAAACAACATCCCTTTTAAACATAAACATGATCATAATATGGAAAAAATAAATCAAAAATTTACATATAAACATGAACATGGATATTCTACTAGTAGAATAATCACATTTAACAACTAATTTAACTATTAGGGAATGTATAGTACCCGAATTTAATTTCTGTGTCAAGGCCTCGTGTCAGGACCTATGGGCTAACTGTAACCGGAGCCAAACCCGAAGAGCCTCTGTAACCAGACTCTATCCCAGAGAGCCTCTGTAACTGGACTCCAACCTAGAGAGTCTCTGTAACCGGACTCAACCCCGAAGGGTATTATATAACCAGACCCCATCCCGGAGGGCTTACCTTGACCAGTCCCCATCCAAAAAAGAAATTTTCTAATAAATTCATCATAAGAAAAGGTTGAAGTATTACATAAACATTCATATTAAGACTAGCAGATGAAATTTCAATACATTATCAATAAACCATTAATGGTATAAAAATAACACATCCTCAATCAAACATATCACTATACACTCAATAATATATGGATGATTTGTATCATAACAAATCTACTTCAAACTATGTTAAAATCCATTAAAGGATGCAGACATAGATGACAATGATCATTAAAATGCTTTGAAAAAAATCCCCCTTTTTCATGAAATAATTTAAAATTCTCAGAATTTATAATGGAAGTAATTTAAAAGAAGTTTTTGAATCAAAGAGTCCCATACCACTTTGAAACTTTTTAAATGAATTATCATTTTAAATAACTCATGTCCATATAAATAAATCCTTAAAATCATTTTGAAAACATATAGATTAATTAAAATTTGTTTAGAAAGATAATTCATCAAAACATTTAAAATGATGATACATTTAAATATACCCTCCCATAACAAATTAAATTTTTCCTCTTGAAATAAGTTTTAAAAAATATTGGTATCTATGATAATTATGTCCCAGAAAATACTTACCCATGAACAATCTCGGATAATAATGAGATTGAGGAAATAACCCTTACCTCATTGTAATCAATCGAGTTGAATGAAAAATAGTAAATAACCTCCAAATGAATCACATAATATCATGAATATAAAGAGAATAATGATAATATATATGAATTTGATGTACAAAAACACCACATGAAATACATATGTGGTGTACAATGGAAATCTCATGGAAATAAAAGTGAGAAAAGAAACCCCTTACCACGTGTCTGACATGACATGCTTGTATGTTCCATGTTCGTCCAGAAAATAAAATATGTTAATTTATACTTTATTAAGAATATTTTTATGTTTAATATTCCTTTTATATCACTTATTACCTTTTTAAAACAATCGGTTAATTATTTGAGTTCATATCATACATTTTGTCGATGTTCAGAACATGAGTCAAAAATGAACTTGTTATGATAATAAATTGTCCATGTGGTAAAAATTCCATTATCTATAGAATTATATTACTAAATTTTTATTTCATATATATTATATATTTATATTATATATTTTTATTTATAATACTACATAACAATTTTATATAAGAAATGAAATGCACCGTTCATGGAGACGGTAAGTCGTACATACGCATTTATCGATACTTCCACTTCTATTTTTTATTTTAATGGAATTAATACATAATTATACTTATTTATATTATAATTCTAGTCTAATATGATATATTATATCATTAAATCCATGCTTTATACGTCCATCATAAGTCATTAACGAGTCATATCACATTGAGGGGGCGGTAGTCCGCACATCCTCAACTGAAATTATCGCGTTTTACCCATAATGGAAACCATAAAGGGATGATATAAATGGTAAATACATAGTCACAATGAAAAAATAAAAATTCTATATATATTTCATATATAAATATAGTTCCATCTTAATGGCCACCATCAGAGGTATTAGGAGATAATCGAACAATCATCTTTTCAGGAGGCGTTAATTTACCAACCAGAGAAACAATATGTTCTTCAACTGTTAGATGCATGTCATTGTAAGTGTACTTCTAATACATATCATAAAAACGTCCTAGTACATTGAGGATACTGGTGTTGTCAAAATAGAATGGAATAAATAGTGTTTTTGAGGGTTGGAGAAGTAAAATAAAACAAAAATGAAAGAAAATATTTGAAGAGAAACTATTACCTTTAATTTGGGGAACTTCCTTTGGTTTGAACAAAAATGACTTTTTTAAGTGACTTCTACCTATGTTATGGATTCTAGGTGTAAGATAGAGATTTTTAAATCTTATTTTTTCTAGGTTTGGATGAGCCAAGGGGCTTGAGAGGTGTGTGGAATGGGATAGACGTGGTGTCCTTTTTTAAGGGGGAGGAGGGGCTCTTTTTAAAAGTGTGAAAATATTATTTTATTATATAGTTATAATAGGGTTCTAGTGGTCCAAAACTAATAAATTTTTAATATAAGATGACTGATGGTTGAAATAAAATCATCCAATAAAAGTTGGATAGGTTTTGGTTATTGTTTTAATATTTACAATCTTATTAATTTAAATAATTTACTAAGAGGTAAACACTTCATCATTATTATGTAATAAATAATTTAATTTATTTGCTTTCTACAAATTATAAACAAACACAATAATGTAGGTAATATTTTTGGCTTCCCAATGAATATTTATAGTCTAAATTATGACTTATATAACCCCATGTATAAATTGATATACTAAAGGACATTTGATTATGTTCTATTTCAAAGTGGAATTATTTACAATGAATAAGATTGGATTAAATTGTAAAAATATAATATATATATACATCCAAAACATTCATTTTTATAATTAAAAACTAAAAAAAATTTGATTTAAAAAGTTGTTTTCTATTAAAAAATTATGTTATTCACTATTCACCCAAATCTGAAAGTTATTAGAAAAACACCAAAAAAATTTTGAAACTGAATTCTTATGTCCCGATTCTAAAGAAGAATTTTATTTTGTCAAATTTAATATATAAAATTTTCATATATTTTATTTAAAAAAATTTCCATTAAATGCCAGAAACATTTCATTTTTTGTAAAAAAATGCTTTTATCTGAAAAGATTAATTTGTTCGTACATTGTGTATAAGAAACTCAATATATGTATTATAAAATTATAAGGATTATATAATGATCAGAATTATATAAATACTATTAATAACCACTTTTGAATGGCTAGTCTGGTTAGTCGTGGTGCGCTTGAACTCGATGTTGTGTGTAGTGCATGTTATTGAATTACTTTGAAGAAATTAGGCACTATGAACTCTTAGTGTGTTATAGTGATGCTAATTTATAAATGTCAAATATGACTTATGTGTCATGGTGATAATGCTTTAAATCAATATGACTGTGTTTTTTCAGTTTTGTTTATGTCAAATCATCTTTTTAACTAATTTATTTTTTTAAAATTAAAACACACCCCCAGATTCATACCAGTCCCACCATCTGTCATATTGATGTATGGTTGGTTACCATACATCAAAAAAGAATCACAGATTATTGTCTTATTCTATGAAATAAATATAAATGTTTTAATTAATTTTTTGGTATAAAATACATATTTTGAACAAAAATATAATATAAAATTAATTACCACACATTGAGACATATAGGTCCTACTAGGAGTTATATTGATGACATGATGATTCCTCCACACACAATAATTAATTATATATCATTTTTAAAAAGTATCAAATCATCCAAGAATTATTTCGTAGATTTAAATTCGTGAAAAGGTTTTTATCCTAAATGTAATTTTTAAATAAACACTTTTTTTTGAGTCATATTAGTCACACCATATATCATATCGTGGTATCATTGAATTAAACAGATAAAATTAGACTTATGGATAAATTTTTTTAATGTCTCAAAAAAATTATAAATATGTTGTATTTTTTTAGTGTGGAAAGCTTATTTTTAACTAAAATATCAATTTAAACTTAAACCATTAACAATTAGTCATTTTTAAACTGAAAAAACAATATATTGTTCATAAAACATAAAATAAAGAAAAAAAATCTCTATGAAAAAAAATAATTCATAATTTCATAATACATTTTAATACATTATTGAGAATAAATTTTTCTATGATAAATTTTTTCACTTTGTAGTGAAATTTTTTTCAAACAATAAATTATTTTTGATGAAGACAACTCCTCATGATATCTATTATAATTATCTCAATACGTAGTAGATATAAAAAAAATAAAAATATCTATAAATCATGTAAATAAAATATTGGAAAAAGTAACTAAATAAATTTTATTATGTGGCCTCTTTAGGATAACTTCATATATTCTGACATCTTGTAATATATTAATTCCTTTATAAAAATTAGTTTCATTATTTGAATACTTATTCTATAAGTAGTATTGGTAGTACCAAAAAATAAAAATAAAAAAATTAGTAGTAAATATTATATATGAAATTTTAACATTCCTTATAAAAAACTCTATGATGATACTTTCATATTGATGGAATACAATATCCTTTAAAAATATTTTAATGTAATAATGAAAATAATTTTCATTACTTTATTTTGAGAAAATTAGAAACATTTATACAATTATGTATTATATATATATATATTTATTTAAAGTTAAATATTATTACATATACTCCAATATATATCTACTTGTACAATCATATGGGATTCTAAATATCATTGATTGACCAATTTCCATGATTTTGATGATATTTTAACCTCATATTGTAACTAAATCATTTTAATTAATATATAATATATAACTTATTACATTATTATTGTTTGTAAAATTTTTGATACATTTTATTAAAAAATGATAAAATTCATGTTGTATTTTTTATTTATTGGGTATCCTTTCATGGATTTAAAAAAAATTAATTGTTGAAGAGTCCAATTGGATTACAAAGTGAATCCAAAACACCCTAAAAACAAATGGAGAATAATTATTAAAAGTAATGTAAATATATTTTATATTATCAAAATGTACAGTTTTACTACCGCATCATGGGAATTAAGATGAGTTTGTCTTGTTTATGTTCGTTTCCAAAAATTTCTATTATTATTGAATATTACCCTTATTAAAATAATTTTTATTGATAGGTGATGTGTGGAATAATTAGTGACAATTTTTTTGATAGGTATTTTCCTTTAAATAGTTCTAATATATATTCCTTTAAGAAAATATCAAAAATAAATAACTATAAAAAACATTATAGATTATCTATAGGAAAAAATATTAGGAAAAGTCTCTTCACGAAAGATTAAAAATGAGGATCCTAACCATCCATTCATAAGGATTTAGTATACATTCTTAATACCAATAACATCTATAATGGTCTTCCTTATATTTTAACTCCAAAATCCATGGTTGTTATATCATCATTGTTGAACATTATATCCACAAGAACATATAATATTAGAAAATAAATAATTTTTAACTGGTGGGATAAATGTGCATTTTGAAGGTGTTTTTGATTGATTGGATTATCCTTTCTATTTTTTTATTTGAAAATACATTTCTCCTTCCATTTCTTTTTCCATAATAACATTACTGAGTTCAATACTTTCTTAATTAATTGTTAATGGCAATGAATAAAATTTTTGAAATAAATACATGTCATCAATAATTATTTTTATAATATAAAATTAGTTGTATATTAAAATTATAATAAAATGTTCAACCATGTAATGTTTGTGATCATCAGGTGAAAAATTTATATTGGAACTAAGATCATGAGCTGTGTGAATCCCCACTCTCACATTGCCTTTTTGAAAAGTGTATGTTAAGTAAAATATATCCTTTTATATTTTCTATTTTACCCCTCACAACCAATATCTTGTTGAAATCACGAAGATATAATACTAAATAATTTATAAAATCTATAATATTATTATAAGAACATTATAAGTTCCAATAAATTTAATATTATATATAAATAGTGATGAAAAATTTTATTTCTCCTAGTAAGGTCGAACTAAAGAGGAATTGATCACTTCAAATTTGCGGGGTCATCATATATTTGTTTTGGATGTGTTGTTTTGTATCTTTTATTAAATTACATAAAATTATCTAATTACTCAGTCTTCCAAGTATGATTTTCTTAAACAATAGATATTTGTTTCTACATCTCGTCAAGTTTCACATCTTTCTCCTACTATGTATTTAAAATTTTAATGTATTTTCAATGAAACAATCTAAATCCCACTCCTCCCACATCTCCATATTGTTATATCCACGTCATGGGAACTGGAGGAATACAGTCATCTGGTAAAACAAATGTTGATTACTATTTCAGAACCAGATAAAAAATATAATAAAATAGGTATTAATTTTTATGTAATATTTATTTAATAAATAAGTATGTTTTACTATTTCACAATTACACTTACTCCCCCTTAATTTTTTAATCCATTTCTATTCTATATTTATTTATACGGGTCTCCTTCCATTGAACATTTAATGGCATTGAAGGGGATATGGATTTAAATTCATGAATCTACTTATGAAAAAAGAAACATATAAATGTTGTTGTTTCATACTAAATCAATTTATTAATTTATATTTATAATATATACAATTGTTTTAACCTAATTATACACCATTATTGTATTATCATATGAGTTTTTAGGTTTTTTTAGAACACTACTTGTTTCCACTATTAAAATATATTTTCATAAATTACCAATTATTAATCAATGTTATTAATACAATTATAGTCGTATAATTTAGTATTAATAAAAATATACCAAAAAAATTTTACCCTCATAAGGGATAATAAACACATCCCATATTTATTGGTTTTCCATTTCATCATCCATAAGTTATAGGAGAAGTTTGACTTTTCCTTATACATGATTGAGATGATGCATTGTATGATTTGTATGAAATCAACATTGGGAATCTCCATTGAAAATTTAAAGCAAATTTCATTAAAAATCAATATATTAATAATGCAATCTATAAAAAATGATGTTTAAATCATAGTTACATTTTTTTAAAATAAATAAATTATATCATAATTTAATGTCTATCTCTTCACAAATTAGTTCCTTATTTGCAGGAACAATATTGAGCCGTGTTTTTACCTCACTTTGAACATGAATTTAATTGGTGAACACAATGTAAATAATGAAAATAAGATTTTTTTTGTTAAAATGATGGTCATGTACATTCCATACATTCTCTTATTTTGTTCCTAAAATACTCATATTAATAATTTTCTTCAAAAGTGACACAGAATGATTCTTAAAATAATTGATTTGGGTTGTCCAAATTCTACCATTTCCTGATAAGAAACATTATCAATATGTTATTCATTTAAATTATCTAAAACGGAATTGGATAACTATTATACGTGTTTCATTGCGAGTATTAACCTGTTGAGAACCCTATTTTTCCTTCGATGAGGATAACCAACATGTATAGAAGTCATTCTATTCTTATGTTGATAAATATTTAATTTAAATTATGTACATGAAATACTGAATCGACAATAATATGTGGAAACCTAGTGTTTATTATAAATAATTTACATGACTATAAAATCTATTTTTATCTTTTTTTGTTTGAAGGTATTTTAGACATGTTTTTTGTATCTATATCCCATCATTTTGTCTTTTAGGACATATAAGACTCCTTCAGCAATTAGACCACTGTGATGTTATTATGATGTGCCAATGGAAGGCTCATCATCATTTGAAATTGCAAATAAAGCATCAATGTTTTTTAACAATAATAAAATAATTAATACTTTTAATTTTAATGATATTGGACATTATATACTTACACTACCTATGATTCTATTATGAATAGTGTAAAATTATTCCCTTGCATACTGAAATCCACATTCACGAATCACAATTCATAGATTTGAACTACTCTCTTGTTGTCAACCCAACTAAATTAAAGCATCGACCCTTAGAATGTTTTACAATAAAAATCACATATTTGGTATATCATTTCAAAGTATGGAAATTTATATAAATTTGATTTTTTATTAGTTATTTTCTTTATTCATTGTATGAGGTCTAATTATTACTCTACTATATTTTATGGACATTTTTCATCATATTATATTATATAAATCATATAACCATCAATTAAATAACCACTATAAGATAATAAATTCACACATAGTCCTTTGTCAAGACATCAATGTAATTTTTGAGATATAATTAAGATTGTTAGTTGTATCCTTAAAAATAGTTTTTCTAAAAACATCCTTTAAATAGACTATTATGTGTTTTTGTTATATATTTTATCCCATAATTGACTCGAATGAAATAAATTTATTTCCAACAATCAACATGTGGTGTATCCGGTGTACAGTAATGTAAGTCATATAGGTGATCTTACTACTAATTTTTTATTTATAATTGGAAAATCAACTATTTTAAACATTCATTTACCCAAATGTCAACCCTATATGTTTAAAGTTAGGATCACATGTGCTTTCCTCATTAGATAGGTATTTATTACAAAATTCAATTTCTTTTCAATATTATATCTCTCCACACTAAAGTTTTTTTAAAGACATTGATTTTTGAATACCTTTAAAAATAATCTTATAGATTTCAATGTGTTATTTCCATCTATAATATATAAGTCCACAATTCAAGATCTCTATAATTAATTCAATTCATTTGAACTATCATATCAATCAATGAAAGTAATAAGAACATCATAAACGTAAATAATATGATAGAAATTTACTTTTCTATAGTTTTTAATTTAACCGGTTGTTTAAATTAATTTTATATATATTTAAAAACAAACAAATAATGGTTAATTTATAATGAATATTCTTAGGAAAATTCAATTTTAATTTATATAAATTAGATATTGCATAAAAAAATTGAATTCATATAATTTCAAAATTATAATTATTAAATTATTTATTAATATTATTTTTTAAGATTTTATGATTACCCCTCTAGAACCATTACATAATTCAAGTTGGTAGAAAATAGATATCACTCTTTCCTTGAATGATGGTAATGAGTGGAGGAAGAACATACTATATTTCACCCTTTTTTGCACAAACTCTTCTTGTGTCCTCATGAAAATCATGTGAAACCTAGATATAAATAAAATATATTTTATTGGAATTTTATAATTATCAAATTAAATTATCAAATTATTCCTTTCACATGTATTCCTTTAAAAAAATCTCAAATGTTCAAAAAATTACAGTGTGATTATTAAAAAAACAGATTTGTTTTTATAATAGGTTATTATACAGATTTATAAAGATTTTTTACCTAATGTAGTGACCATATTCTTTAAATTCTAGAATATCATATCACTTGTTGAGTCAATAAGGATTCTTTATGACTTTTCAATTCCTCTTGGTTTTGGAAATCACAAACACTCTATTTTATGGAAAACTATATTTTCCCAAAAAATTATCATTATAAGGATAATTTTCCTTCCCCAATGAAATTTATCCTTAGTTTTGTTTTCATTTGTGATTTTATAGTTTCATGAAATATAACATATTTTATTCTTAGGTAAAAAAATTGGTTTCACTTTTAAAACATCTGAATCCAATAAATTCTTAGATATGAAGTTATCTGTTTTCAGGTTCTGAATTTAGACTCTGGATTCACATAAATTTAGACTCTGAATTCCCTAAAATTTAGACTCTGAATTCAATGAAATTTTGACTCCGAATTCTCTAAAATTCATACTCCAAATCCCTCAGAATTCAAGAACCATATTCGCTGAAATTCTGACTCCTCATTCCCCAAAATTCAAGAATCAAAATTATTAAGAATTCTGCCTCCGAAATTTATCAAAATTCCGAATCTAAATTACTTAGAATTTTGTCTCTGAATTCCTCAAAACATTGTCTCTGAATACCTCATAATTTAGGTTCCAATATCGTAAAAAATTAGATCCCAAATATCCATGATCTATAGTCCATGAATTCTTATTTTGTTAGACTCTGAAGATTATTTTTTTTCATTATACTCAGATAAATTAGGTTTGGAAAAGCATACTTATTTGGCATACACATGTTATAGTTATGGAATGATGACATCCATTCAGTTTATAATTATCCATTTTATGAGTGACATGCATATAGGTCCCTCCGAAATACAAGGAAAAATAATACTCTTGGAGGAGGAAGTCGACGGTTGTAGAAGGGACTATAAATATGAGCTCATTTGAATGAGCTCTATAGAGTTCCATCAGTATAGAGATTTCATGAAGCTAAATTGATTTATAGATAGAGAATTTCATGCCTTGTGCACACTGAAAATCTTGTTTAGCTTAATTTTAATGACTTCGATAGTTGATGTCTAAAATTGTCGACTTTCGGGTATAGGAAGATAGAGGTGCTGACTAACTTAATGTTTGAGGGATTGCGAGGATAGCAATATAGATTCTGATATTCCTATCAGGGGCTTACCCTCATGTTGGAAAGACAAACATTCTTGAAAGTATAAATCATTAGAGCCTTATCCAAGGTTGTTGGAAATCCAACTCATTGGGTTAAAGGATTTTGTAATTGTTACTTGTCTTGTTTTAAGAATATTTCCACTCTATTTTGATAAAGGAAGAATGCATAACCTTATTATAAATTGTTATTATTTTATATACGCTGATAAGTAAGATTCCATATGCTTTAAGGTAAAATATTTTCCTTCTGAACTTTTCTTATGTTTTATTTTCAGAACAACATTTTCGGGACTAGAATAATTTGTAGAACTAAAAGTTGTATTTGGAATATAACATTTTTAACATTGTTAAACATAGTTTTCCTTATAATGAATGTTTTTAAACAAATAATTCACTCTCCCCCCTCTGGTAATAGAGCATCTAAATTCATATTTCAATCCTACAATTGGTATCAAATGAAGTATCTGAAATACTTATATACACATATGAGTTTTCTTGATCATCATTTCATTATTCTAAATATTTTCCCCACTTAAAGATTTTTATCCTTGTTTTTTGTACAAATGTTTTCAATTAAATAGTTTTTGTGGAAGGATATTTTATTTTATATGACAGGAATGAATGTTGGTTCAATTGAAAATATAAATTCAACTAGACCACCTATATATTATGGGAGTGATTATGAATATTGGAAAGATCGTATGAAGACATTATTTATGAATAATGGAGTGGAAAATTTTTTATGCTTACTGGAGATTTCAAGATTTCATGATAAGGATTTCAGAACATTCACCAAACATGAAAATTCATAATATCAAAAAAAACTACAAGATACACAATAATTTGTTGTGTTCAATGACTATGAATATATATTGTTATATTTCTTCTTTGTGAACCTACAAACATTATCTATAAGAAATTGGATAATAATCATTTTGGTATATCCAATGATATAGAAACAAGAAGATCTATGCTTTGGGTAGAATAAATTTGATTTATATGTCCTTATAGAGATCCAATATGATAGGTACAACAATGGTTTATGAATATTATTAATAGTCTACAATCAATGGTTGAGAATGGTTTAGATGATGAGGAACTTGTGTAAATGATTATAGATATCATGACTAATGAGTGGGAATCTAAGAGAACAACTAATGATGAGAACATGAAAGTATCTCAAATTACTCTTGATTTACTTTTTGGAACACTTCTTCAACATGATAAAAGAATGATAAGAGATGCACATATGAATAAGAAAATAAATAGTAATTGAAGTGTAGCCTTTGCTGTTACAAAATCTTGTATGATCGAAATAGTGATGTAGATGATCAATATATAAGAGGTGGGGGATTTTATACCTTAAATATTACTTTGGAACCATTATGGTTTGTTAAATTTTTCTATTTTTAACAATTTTAAAAAACGTAAATTCAAAAGATCTCTTAGATCTACAAACTTTCTAGATTTCATAAATATGGTTCCAGAAATTAAACTTAAGTAAAGATTACAATGAAAAATACTCTACCTTAAAACATATAGAATCATACTAATTAGAGTACAAGAATAAGATATTATAAGATATTTATACTTTCATTATAAATCAAAATTTTGTGGAAAAAAAATCTTGAAACAATACAAGTAACAATTATGAAATCTTTTAACACAAATATTAGGGTATCCAAAAACCTTGGATAAAGGTCCCTTGATTAATAATTTCAAGAATGTATGTCATACCCACACTAGGGTAAGCCCTTGATAAGAATATCAGATTCTGTCTTGTAGTCCTCGCATGCCCTTGATCATCAAGGTAGTTGCCACCTCTCTCTTCCTATCCCCGAAAGCCCTCAAATGTTCTCTGAAACATTTGATGTCACACGATGAAATTCAGAACATGTTGTTCAGTACACACATGAATTTAAGTATCTGTCTCTAGAAATCACTTCAGCAGCATGTAATCAATAGATTGATCAATGAGTGATGTTAGTTTTTGATCTATTCAAATGAGCTCTTATTTATATGCATATCATCAATGGTCATCTCCCTCCTCCAACAGCCATATTTTCCCTTGAATTTTGGAGGGACCAGTACACATGTCACTCAAACAACGGTTGGTTAGAAACTAAATGCATGACATCATTTTATAACTAAAACAATAATAATTCAATTCTATTTTATGTATTCAAATCTATCGGATGGTACTGATTTTGTAAAAAATCTTCAAGTTGATCATTCATTATGATAAATTGAAGAATGATATCTCTTTTTTGTGTGTGATCCCTGAAAAAGTGATTCCTAATATCTATGTGTTTTGCACGACAGAGATGTGTAGAGTTTTTACTTAAGGAAATGGAACCTAAAATTCTATGCCATAACCATGAATGATCTTCCATTTCACAATGACGAGGTAGGTCTTATCTCTAAAGGTCTTCTATGTTTACTATGTATAAATTCTCTTTCCTATTGGTAGAATGAATAAACTATTCCTTGGAATTGTGTAATAGGGAATTATCATTCCTAAAATTCACAAGGTAACCTTCATCAGATAATTGACACATGCTATTGAGGTTCTGCTTAAGAACCGTAACAAATAAAACCTTTGAAATCAACAATTTTCCTTGAAGAATAATATTACCTATACAAATATTTTCTCATTGAGCATTGTCTCTGAAAGTAACTTTTCATCCCATTATCTATATAATCTTTTAAAATTTGTTTTTTATACCATTCATGTGCTGGGAAAATCCTCTATACATGTACCATGTATTACTGTTGGTACTATCTTTATTTTCCTTAAAATAAGAGTGTTAGACTTTTAGAATCCAATATTTCATGGATTCAAAATCATCAGAAAGAAAAATTTTAGGAATCCACATTTTCATTAGAAAAATAATCATTTTAAAAACCTAAAGACTGAGTTTTGTTAAGGAAAAAAAAATTTCCCAATGCCCACCACACTGACAATTAGTGTATAATGGAGCACTTTGAGGAACAAAATAATTGATACTAAAAAACAGTTTTGAACTGGTATAACAAAAACCAGAATTATTGTTTAGAGATCAAATTTGGGAATACATGTTATCAAAATTATCCAAACCTAAGGTAATTTTTGAAAAAAACTTCCTCATGGAAAATAATTCTAACTTTAGTCTAATCACTACGTTCTTATATTCAAAAACATTAGTTTAAGCACTAGAGTTAGTATTGAAAAAATATTTCTTAGAAATTACTTTTTCAAGATCCTTAGAATGTTTATGCCTTTCCAAATTTACTTCCTCAAGATTTTTTGAAATACATTCAAAATAATGGGTTTTCATATCAAAATCTTTAGAATGATCAGATGCTTCTTTATTAATAATAGAAATCTGAGAATATTATTTTTTGAGAATTTTCTTAAATTTATAATTTTCATTATCAAGAAGATTAGAAAACCTAGAGACTTCTTCATAGGTAGTTAATATATTATATTTTTCAGAATAATATTCTTTATCTGAATATTCATAATATCTATTATCACTATAATAAGCTTTCACGGATTCATTGGTTATGGATTCATCATTGTGTACCTTAGCCATTAAAAAATTATTTTCAATAGATAATCTGGCTAGTAAATTGAAATTTTTCTAACAAGTAGATTCATAATCCGTTGATTCCTCAGAAGAGTCTCTACCACTAGCACACTAGGTTTCATTGGCTTATAAAACATTCTTAGATTTAGACTTGTAGTACTTCTTTTAATTCCACTTAGAATTATTTTCCTTTCTGTATTTTCTCCTATGTATATGACAATATAGCCTAATATTCCCTTCTCATTTTAATTCATAACAAGTGACTTCATAGACTTTCTTTTATTTTATTTATTTCTTCTTATATCGATACTGAAAGTGATTCTTACCAACTATCTTGCCAATCCTTCTAGAAAGATTAGATTTTTCATTCAAAAAATGTTCACTTTTACATAATTTAGATAAAACAGTGACGTTATTTGATATAGATCATTTAACTCTCTCAGGGGTCTTGGATTTCAAATGGTTTATAGTAGTTGAAAAAGCAACACTACCATTCCCATTTTCTTCTTATTTTGATCAGCATCTCTTTTAATTCTTGTCTCATGTTATAGAATATTTTCAAAAATCTCATCAAGAGTAATTTTTGATACTTTCCTATTCTCATCTAAAATTGTCCACTTTGATTCCCAGTCATTAGGTTGGATATCTATAATCGAGTCCACAAGTGCCTCATCACAAAAACCTTTTTCACCCATGGATTATAACCTATTAAGAATGCATATACACCTTTGTGGTACTTTAGAAACCGGTTCTCCATATGAAAAAAACCATGATACTCTTCTCTAATCATTGCTCTTATAGTTTCAATAACTTTTGATTGTCCAAAATGAGTGACCTCCAATTTATTTAAAATAAGTTTTGCAGCTTCAAAAGATGAAATCTGACTATATATATTCCTGGTCATGGAAAACAATTAAGTATTGAAAACCTATTATTTTAGTTGATATTATAACTTTTCTTGATTAGTAAATGTTCTGAATTCCTTATCAGAAATATTGTAAGCTCCAATAATAATTACAAAGTTTTCCACTACAACATTAATGAAAAAAGTCTTCATAAAATCTCCCCAATATTCATAATCATTACCATCAAAAATAGGTGTTCTAGTAAGTTTAAGATTGACAGTCGATCCATCATGCATTGCTACCATATCAAGGAAAATATATTCCAACAAAAGCATGTTAGTAATAACAGTTTGTAAACTAGGATAAAAATATTGTAAGCATGGAAAATATAAAACAATGAAAAACATAAGCATGAGAACTTATATGTGAATATATGTATTTTAGAGATGTCCTTTGATACGAATTGTAGGATTAAAATAATGATGTTGATGCTCAATATAGAAGAGGGGTTAATTATATACTTTAAAATTTTATTTGGAACCTCTTATTTTTGTTAAAACATTCAATGATTAAAAATGTTAAAAAATATAAATTCACAAGACCTCTTATTTCTACAATTTTTCTAGATTTTATAAATATTGTTCAAGAAAAGAAAGCTTAAGAAAAGAATATAAGGAAAAATATTCTACCTTATTGTGTATGGAATATTACTAATCAGAGTACACGTATAATAATTTATATAATAGTTATACACTCAAAATCAATCAAAATGCAGTGGAAAAACAAACCAGAAACAACAAAAGTAACTACTATGAAATGTTTTAACCCAAAGAGTAGGGTATCCAACAACCTTGGAAAAAGGTCCCTTGATTTATACTTTCAAGAAATTCTATCTTACCCACACTAGGATAAGCCCTCGATCGGAATAACAGATTCTTTATGTAGAGGCCCGGAGCATGACATACATGGAAAATACATTACTTTAGCAGAATACATAATACATAACAAAAATCAAAACTCAATGACTGTAATAGTTTAGTGTCTTTATAAACTCGGAACGTAATCTTAAAATATTGGTGAAAGATCTTCAACATCTCCCATAAAGATATTACCCTTTTTTTCTTACCTAAAACCTTTCTTTATATGCTGGGGAAAAGAAAACATAAAAAGGGTGAGCTCAAATGCTCAGTAAGGGTATGCATGGATAAAATAAAACATACCATATACATTTGAACTTAAAAACATTAACATAATGTTTAAACATTAAAAGCTTGAGCAATGACATAAAACATGGAAGTACGTAGGCCATAGATCATAAAGAAACATTAATAATGATAAAATAGAATGGGAATAAAACATTTAATTGTGGAAACCATTAATAACATGATATGATTTCCATATTAGCCAAGGCATTGTTGCCAAGACCATCTTAGTGGACAATGTCCCTTTCTGAATCTAGTTCACTCCTCGTTCCAATCCTATATTACTGAACCGGTTTAACATGCCGTTCCAGCCATGTCTATCTCATGATTTATAAATATTTAATCAATGCATTGGAGGGAGATATAGGTCCCACACATCTCATAATGAAATCATTCTTACTTGTGCCACAAAATAAACATACATCATTCATAATAACCCAACAAATAAAATGGGTTTCATTAATATCATCCCATCATAACATAATCCATATAAAAGAAATGGATATCATTTCATAATAAGAAAAGTTAAACCATCTAAATCATAGAGACATTATGCATAAGACATACACATATGAAATAATTTCATTTTATATGGAAAATGGTTTTGATAAAACACTTGAAATGAATTCTTGAGGAAAATATCCTTTCTTCATTAAAATCATTTTCTTTTCCCAAAATGTCAAGAATTTTTAAAAGAAAATGATTTTCATGAAAATAGTTATGAAATATTTTAGAGGAAGATTCATGAAAATCAAGGTTTATAAAACTGTAAAAATTTGTTCGTGCCGTATAAGTTAAAAAACATTCTTCTCGTACTTTTGTCGGAAAGGTCAAAAAGTACCTCGTATGAAAAACGACCAAGAGATTCCTTTCATATCATTTACTAAAAACTCACCGAACGGTAATATTGGATTTAAAAAATTTTACTTGGATGGAAACAATATTACATATTGAGGGAACATGGATGTGGATGATAAAATACACCCCAGTAAATAACAAAGTATAAACAATCTCGGATAAAAATGAGATTGTGATATTTTCCCTTACCATAGGTCTGATTTGTTTCGTAAGTGTCCAAAACTCCCGTATAATGATTTAAATAATGTTATTTACTTATTATAGAATCATATTTATTGTTATTATGTCATATATGGTTCACTTATGACCTTATATTACCTGTTCTTTTGTAAATTCCATGTTAAAGAGCGTTTTAGGTAAAATCGTTTCATTTGTCGTCCGTGTTTTGACTTGTAATTATTCGTATGATTTCGTAGATCATGATTACATAATTACAGAATATAAAAAATGATTTATATATAATATATATTCAGAATATACATCTATATAATAGATCGATAAATGGAATGAAATACACCGTTCATTGAGACAGTAGGACATACGTACGCCTGAACGTTGTTTTCGTTTCCTCATTGAATTGAATGGAATTAATTGGATGACATACATATATATATATATATGCAGTATCATTATTCTGTCATATATTTCATTATTACTTATTATATATACTATATAATCATTTATAAATGGTTAATCATTGATAATGAATCTCATCACGTCGTGGAGACGGTATTCCGTACGTACGCAGGAGCGATGATATCATTCCCATGATCGTGGAATTTTATTGGAGTGTATGTATAATATTTCAGAATCAATATCACTTTACAATAATCATATGTAGTTATTATTTACACCATTATACTCATCCAAGTAAGGTGGTGGTGGAAAATAGATTACACCACGTCGTGGAGAGGGTATTCCGTACGTACGCACGCGCGGTGATTTCATTTTACGTAGGATGGATGGATGGTGAAATAGGTTTGTTTAATAAATATAATAACATATCAGTATATTATTGATACTGATGTTATTACTTCATAATGAAACAAACTAAGAAGAAGAAGTGTAAGAATAAATAAAGTTGAAAGAATCGGTAACGGACATTACCTCTTCTTTAAAGCGCCTCTTTGATACCTACACATAGGGCACTAAAATTGGCTGTTGAAGAAGTTCAGGACCTCTAGTATGTTTCTAGGGAAGTGAAGAAGCGAATTTGTCAGGGTTTTGTCGAGCATGAAGGCTCAATGTGGTGTGAGGAAGATAGGGAGGAGGTGCTCTGTTATAAGGGAGGAGAGGGGCACCTTTGGAACTCTTAAAAACATTAATTTATAATAAATCTAACCACAATTAAAAAACTCCAATAATGACTCATATCCGAATATTAGATGATATAGGGTTGTAAGCTCAACAACCAATCAAATTTAGACATGTTAGGAATTTATTTTAAATATTATCAACTTGTTTAGTCCTTATTTAATCAATTTAATTTTATTTGTGGTAATAACATTCTAAATTTTACATTATAACAAATAATTACTTATTTGTGGTGAATTGTCCATAATTGGATACTTTATGACATTTTCTACCATATAAATTTAAATTTATAATTTTTAAATATTTTTGTGATTTTTAAACAATTTTATAATATATTATTTTTATAAAATAACAATAGTGTCAATTTTGACACTATTCATTTATTTGAATTTAAATAAAATATATATAGAAGATATGTTCGAACTAAAATCATTAATAGATTCATAAAAGGTCATATGTATCTAGAAAATTAGTGGAGCACATTAAATAGTTCATATAATATTTATTTTATTATTATTAAAACCATTTATTTGGTTTATCCCTTAATAAAATAATTACTACATCATTTTTTGTATAATTATTTAAGATACTTATTTGATGCATAAAAATTAAAAATAAAATCCTATGATGAATATAAATATATTAACTTTCACAATAATACATTTAATCTAATTTATCATCTAAAAATCATAATATTTAAATTGTTATATTTATTAAATTATGAAGGTGACAACTTTGGGATCATTTAAATTAAAATAATATAAGTATCATAATCAAATTAATAAGGATCCAAATGGTCATAAATTCGTAAAATGGTCGATTGGGGTTTATATATACACTAATAATAAGTTTTTTACAGATTTTTGGGCGTTTTGATATGTATAAATATTTCAATAAAAACTATGTTATTGATTTTTCACTAAATAAATAATATCTGCATCCCTAATGTGTCAAAATTAATGATAATTATTTAATACCTAAAAATTATAAATAACTTTATATGATGTAGATAATTTCATTAGCTTTCTAGATACTATTCATGTTATAAGTTTCATGAAATTTATCACTAAATTAAAATTAATTTACATATAATATTTAAGAGAGTGACATGTTGTCACTTTCATTGGTTTTAATAATAATTAAGTTATTTTCCTGGACAAAAGTCCATTAAATGATTCTAATCCGACCCTTAGGTGATATGGGTCGACTTTTAGTCATCCAATAGGATTTTGGAAAGTGTTAGGTTAATTTTATAATCTTATATTACCCTTAATTACCCGATTTACCTTTAACTATGGTAAATAAAATTTACCATAGTTACTATTCATAAAGCCCAAAAATAAAAAAGTAGCTTAGTAACATAATATTTACCCACTGATTCCAAATATGGAATCCATTTTTCGAAATTCAATACAAAAAAGATGCAGAAATTAAATTAAAATTAATCTCGTTGTCGAAAGAAAACGGGGTTTTGTTTAAAACATTGCAAAATATTGAATTGATTTAACCAATGAATCCAAGGAAAAATCAATGCCAATGAAATACATTTTATTAAATTTTAAAAATATATTCTATCAATACTTTTAAACCATTCAATATTATAATTTAATTACATAAATTATTACAATGAAAAAAGTTGTTTTTAATTAAAATATTGCGTGTTATTACTATTCATTAAAATATGAAAGTTATCAGAATAATATGAAAATTTTATCGAAGGTAAAATTTTATATCCTTATTACAAAGAATAATTTTGTTTTGTAAAATTGAACTTATCAACATGTCAAGAACTAGATTTATTGTGGGTGTGCCATCAAAAGGCAGCAAAACTGCAATTTTTGAAAAATATATATTTTACCTGAAAAATTTAATTTGTTCATATAACATGTTCTAGAAAATGTGTAAGATGAATAATAATTTTTTAAATTTAAAATTTTAGTTAATACTATTAATAACTGCTATTTCATAGTAATATTATAATAACATATCGTTGTTTAGTAAAACCTGATTTTGCGTACAACACACGCTATTGAGAAAGTTCGTGATTGCGTGTAATGCAATCCAAGTTAGGGTTTCATGTAGTGCATGACTCCTTTGTTGTTATGTATATAATACATTGAATATATATATATATATATACTCAATGTTTCATAGAATAACTACTATCAAACAAACATGAAATTGTGTGTAACACGATCCAAGATTAGTGTTGCGTATACTGCAAACAAATACAGTGATGCGTATAGCGCAAGTTAATCTTGGTGTAGCATACAACAGATGATATGAAAGAAATTAAAATTAATATGTCTTATAAAATATTGTGTTGTTCCATTATACCCCCCTTAAAATGAATTTTTCCCTCGAAATTCATCAGGGTTATAAATCGTTTACTATTCATAGAAACCCACATCGTAAAAAGGAATACTAACACATATCATTAAAAAAGAAAGATAGAAATGTAACGGTCACCCAAGGTAACTCAACATTGGGTTTCCACATAGGAGAGTATAGGTGAAAATATGGATATGGAGGAAAAATCTAACCATAATGTTCTGATGGAGAGTCGTAGAGAACATGGATATGAAATAGCCAACAATCAAAAAGCCATAGATTTGCGATGATCTAAGGTACCATCTGATTCATCGGATATAATAGCACTAGGACAACATTTTTTTGGTTTTTAGGATCATTTCTCTAATGTTGATTAATTTTCGAATGAAAAGTAATACTGACACGATTTTTGTACAATCTCACCATTGTTCGTGCCTTGAACAATTTCCACTTCATATGATAAAGAAATGAAGTTGAATTTGACCATCATGAAGTGTTAGCAGATCATGTGATAGAATGATGAGTCATTCCATCTGTTTCAAACAAAATGTTAGAAAAAGTTATCAAATATAAATAAGTCCATCTATGGTGTGGGTAGTCATATACGATTCCAAAAATGAACTTATACTTCATATATCATATAGGTTAATAAAATAGAACTAGTTTCTACTAACCAGGGACTTCCGGTAGGCCAGTTGTAGGCGATAAAGGCAAGTCACACTTTGGTTGTGGGTTGGACTCCCGCAACCTTGACCAACGCGACGGTTTGTCGCCCATCCTGCAGGTTATCCTTTTTCTAAATCAATACTATTATAACAAAAATTTCTAGCCTTAAACAATTCTACCCATTCCAATCTTTAGGCTTATCCAAAATACTTCATTCCCAACTCATTGTATAAAGAGAACGATTAGTAAAAAGTTCATATAACAAGCACGCGAATACCGTCATTTTTCCATCGTATATCTTGTTGGTCACATTCCAGTCATGTGAATACCTTAATCATGTATTCCCTTGACAAATGAATACCCATTGAATCTTAGTGAAAACATGAGTGTTGTCAAAAGTTAACTCTTTCAACATAACAAAATCCTCCAAATTCTATATACTCAAACCATGATATCACTTAGTCCTTATATCAATCATGAGCTCATGAATACTGTCAAACATCTCATTTTCTCTTTATCCCTTCATTATGCGCATATTATCTTCTTTCCAAAATATTTGAATCACTTTTCATGGTTACCGGTACCATAAAATTATTGAAAACCACAATAGACTAATACAAAAATATTCTAATACACCATAAAAGTACCTCAACAAAATTATTCTTGAATGCCAATACGTAAACACATCAATCCATCCTCTTCAATGATTTTCCCAGAATAATTCCTTCCTTGATTTTAGAAGATACTTTTTTGGTCAGGGCATTGAGTTGGGTAATGCCAAAGTTCTCCACAAATAAGACATTGAACTCCATAACAGTTTTTCACTCTATGACCATTTTCCCCACACAGATAGAATATGTCCCTCCATTTGAGGTATTCCTCATGGTTTTTCTTCCCTTCCTTAGAAATCTCAATCTTTCTTTCTTTATGCTCCTCAACATGCGAACATGCATAAAATTCCATCTTCCTCTTATTTGATGAATTATGCATACCACCAAATTTCACCTTGCTAATCAAGTATCGCGATGAATGATTCGGCATAATCACAATATCATTCTCTCTAGGCATTACACAATTTTGTTGCTCATAGTCACCAAATTTTTTCATTGGATTCAATGTTAACCGAATTCCTTCTGGTTCCCTCCATTGACTAAAACACAAAAAAAATTCTGTGAGAGGAAAAAATCATACAAGTAAAATAACATAATCAAGGGGGAGTACCTTAAATATATAACATATTAGGTTAAATTCTAAGATTGTTATGGTAGTTCTAGGACTATATCCTATACGTATACTTATCCTTACAGACATCCCTATACATACCTTAGAAATATCATTAGTGATCTCACTAACGTTTTTGCATCCTAGTTTCCAAAGGTTATCTAAACCTTTCCTCTGATACAAACTATAGAGGCCCGAAGCATGATGTACATGGAAAATACATTACTTTTGCGGAATAATTAATACATACCAAAAATCAAAACTCAAGGAACGTAATAGTTTAGTTTCTTTGGAAACTCAGAACGTAATCATCTAATCTTGGTGAAAGATCTTCAACATATCCCATAATGATCTTCCACTTTTTTTCTTACCTAAAACCTTTCTTTATATCCTGTGGAAAAGAAAACACAAAAAATGTGACCTAAAATTCTCAATTAGGGTAAGCATGGATAAAATAAAACATACCATATAAATTTTAACTTAAAAACATGAGCATAATGTTTAAACATCAAAAGCATGAGCAATGACATAAAACATGTAAGTACGTAAGGAATAGATCAAAATGAAACATTAAGAATTAAAAAATACCGTGGGAATAAAACATGTAATTGTGTCAACCATTAAGCACATGATATGATTTCCATATTAGCCAAGCCATTGCTGCCAAGACCATCGTAGTGGACAAAGTCCCTTTCTGAATCGAGTTCACTCCCCGTTCCAGTCCTGTATTACTGAACTGGTTTAACATTCCATTCCAGCCATGTCTATCTCATGAGATATAAATCTTTACCCAATGAATTGGAGGGAGATATAGGTCCCACCCATCTCATAATGAAACCATTCTTACTTGTGCCATAAAGTAAACATACATCATTCATAATAACCCAATGAATAAAATGGGTTTCATAAACATCATCCCATCATAACATAAACCATATAACAGAAATGTATATCATTTCATAATAAGAAAAATGAAAACATGTAAATCATAGAGATATTATACATAAAACATACACATATGAAATAATTTCATTTTAGATGGAAAATGGTTTTGATAAAACACATGAAATGAATTCTTGGGGAAAATACCCTTTCTTCTTTAAAATCATTTTCTTTTCACAAAATGTCATCCATTTTTTAAAAAAGTATTTTCATGAAAATAGTCATGAAATCGTTTTTAAAAAGCTTAATGAAAATCAATCTTTATAAAACCGTAAAAATCCGTTCCACCATATGTTAGAAATAACATTCTTCTCGTACTTTTTCCAGAAAAGTCAAAAAGTACCTCGCACGAAAAACGACAAAATATTCCTTTCATATCCATTACTAAAAACTCACTGAAGAGTAAAATTGGATTTAAACAATTTTAGGTGGATGGAAACAATATTACATATTGATGTAACATGGATGTGGATGATAATATACACCCTAGTAAATACCAATGTATAAAAAATCTCGGATAAAAATGAGATTGTGATATTTTCCCTTACCTTAGGTCTGATTTGCTTCGTAAGTGTCTGAACCTCCTATATAATGATTTAAATAATGTTATTTACTTATTACAGAATCATATTCATTGTTATGATGTCCTATATGGTTCACTTATGACTTTATATTACCCGTTCTTTTGTAAATTCCATGTTAAAGAGCGTTTTGGATAAATCGTTTCACTTGCCGTCCGTGTTTTGACTTGTAATTATTCATATGATTATGTATATCATGATTACATAATTCCATAATATAAAACATTATTTATATATAATATATATTCAGAATATTTATATATATAATAGATCGATAAATGGAATGAAATACACCGTTCATGGAGACGGTAGGTCGTACGTATGCATGAACGTTGTTTTCGTTTCCTCATTGAATTGAATGGAATTAATTGGATGACATACATATATATATTTAAATAAATCCAGTATCATTATTATTTCATATATTTCATGATTACTTATTATATATAATTTATAATCATTTATGAATGGTTAATCATTGAGAAAGAATCGCATCGCGTCGTGGAGACGGTATTCCGTACGTACGCACGAGCGATGATATCGTTCCCATGATCGTGGAATTTTATTGGAGTGTATGTATACTATTACAGAATCAATATCACTTTACAATAATCATATATAGTTATAATTTACACCATTATACCCATCCAAGTAAGGTGGTGGTGGAAAATAGATTACACCACAGCGTGGAGACGGTATTCTGTACGTACACACGCGCGGTGATTTCATTTTCCATTGGATGGATTGATGGTGAAATAGGGTTATTTCATACTTATAATAACATATCAGTATATGATTAATGCTGATGTTATTACTTCATAATAAAACAACCTAAGAAGAAGAAGTTGAAGAATAAATAAAGTTGAAAGAATCGGTAACGGACATTACCTCTTGTTTGAAGCACCTCTTTGAGACCACCACTTAGGGAACTAAAATTGGTCTTTGAAGAATACCAGGACCTATAGGATGTTTCTAGGGAAGTAGAGAAGCGAATTTGTCAGGGTTTGGCCGAGGATGAAGCCTCAAAGTGGTGTGAGGAAGAGAGGGAGGAGGTGGCCTTTTATAAGGGATGAGAGGGGCACCTTTGGAATTCATAAAAATATTAATTTATAATAAATATAACCCCACATAAAAACCTCAAAAAATGAATCATATCCTAAGATTAGATGAGATAGGGTTCTAATATCCTCAACCAATCAAATTTAGGCATGTTAGGAATTTATTTTAAATATTATCAACTTGATTAATCCTTATTTAATAATTGTAATTTTACTTAGGGTAATAACATTCTAAATTTTAAATTATAACAAATAATTACTTATTTGTTGTGATTTCTCCATAATTGGATACTTTATGACATTTTATACCATATAAATTTAAATTTATAATTTGTAAATATTTTTGTGATTTTTAAACAATTTTATAATATATTATTTTTATAAAATAACAATAGTGTCAATTTTGAAACTATTCATTTATTTGATTTTAAATAAAATATATACAGAAGATATGTTCAAATTAAAAGCATTAATAGATTTATAAAAGGTCATCGGTATCTAGAAAATTAGTGTAGAACATTAAATAGTTCATATAATATTTATTTTATTATTTCTAAAACCATTTATTTGGTTTATCTCTTAATAAACAAATACTACTTCTTTTTTTGTATAATTATTTAATATACTTATTTTTTTGCATAAAAATAAAAAAATTCCTATGATGAAGATAAATATATTACCATTCACAATAATACTTTTAATATAATTTATCATCTTAAAATCACAATATTTAAATTGTTATATTTATTAAATTATGAAGGCGACAACTTTGGAATCATTTAAAATAAAATAATATAAGTGTCATAATAATCTTAACAAGGATCAAAATGGTCAAAAATTCGGCTAATGGATGATTAGGGTTTTTATATACACTAATAATAAGTTTTGTGAAGATTTATGAGCCTTTTGATATGTATTAATATTTCAATAAAAACTATATTATTGATTTTTCACTAAATAAATAATTTTTTCATCCCTATTGTGTCAAAATTAATGGTAATTATTTAATACCTAAAAATTATAAATTAATTTATATGATGTAGATAGATTCATTATCTTTCTGTATAATATTCATGTTCAATGTTTCATGAATTTTATCATTAAATTAAAATTAATATACTTATAATATTTAAGAGAGTGACATGTTGTCATTTTCTTTGGCTTTAATAATGATTAAGTTATTTTCATGGAAACAAGGCTATAAAATGATTCTAATCTGACCCTTAGGTGATATGGGTCGACTTTTAGTAATCCAATAGGATTTTGGCCAGTGTTAGGATAATTTTATAATCTTATATTTACCCTTAATTACCCGATTTACCTTTAACTATGGTAAATAAAATTTACCGTAGTTACTATTCATAAAGCCCAAAAATAAAAAGTTGCTTATTAACATAATTTGGACCCACTGATTCCAAATATGGTATCCATTTTTCCAAATTCAATACACAAAAGTTGCAGAAATTAAATTAAAATTAACCACATTGTCGAAAGAATACGGGTTTATGTTTAAAACATTGCAAAAGATTGAATTGATTTAACCAACGAATCCAAGTTAAAATCAATGACAATGAAATAAATTATAATATATGGTAAAAATATATTCTATTTATACTTTAAAACCATTCAATATTATAATTTAATTACATAAATTATTAGGATGAAAAATTTTGTATTTAATTAAAATATATCGTGTTTTTAGTATTCATTAAAATATGAAAGTTATCAGAAAAATATGAAAATTTTATCTAAGGTAATATTTTATATCCTTATTCCAAAGAATAATTTTAATTTTTAAAATTGAACTTATAAACATGTAAAAACTAGTTTTAAAGTGGGTGCGCCATCAAAAAGTGGAAAAACTGCAATTTTTAAAAAAACATATTTTACCCGAAAAATTTATTTTGATTTTATACCATGTTCTAGAAAATGTGTAAGATGAATAATAATGTAAAAAATTTAAAAATTTAGTCAATAATATTCATAATGTCTAGTTAATAATAATATTATAATAAAATATCGTTGTTTAGTAAAACACGATATTACGTACAACACACGCTATCGAGGATGGTCGTGATTGCGTGTAATGCAATCCATGTTAGAGTTTCGTGTAGTGCAAGACTACTTTGTTGTTAGGTATATAATACATTGAATATATATATATATATACTCAATGTTTTTTAGAATAACTACTATCAAACAATCATGAAATTGTGTGTAACATGATCCAAGATTAGTGTTGCGTAAACTGTAAGCTAATACGGTGTTGCGTATAATGCAAGATAATCTTGGTGTAGTGTACAACAGAAGATATGAAAGAAATTAAAATTAATATATCTTAAAAAATATCGGGTTGTTTCACTGTATTTCCATCCCTGTAATCCCTCAAACTTCATGGTAGTTGGCACCTCTATCTTCCTACCCCGGAAGCCCTCAAATGTACTTAGAAACATTTAAAGTCACACGAAGAAATTCTGAATAATATTTTTAGTACACACAAATCGTGAAAGTCTCTCTCTCTAGAAATCACATCAGTATCATGTAATCTCTATATTTTGCAACATGTCATGTTATTTTTTGATCTCGTTAAATTGAGCACATATTTATAGGCACATATTCAACGGTCGGCTCCTTCCTACAATGCTAAATTTTTCATTGAATTTTGAAGGGACCTATTCACATATCACTCAAACAACGGTTAGTTAGAAACAGAATGCATGAAATCATATTATAACTAAAATAAGAATAAGTAAAATATGGTTGCTCAAACAAATCCATTTTTCAGATTCTAAACAAGTAAAACATCAGATTCTATATTACATGGATACTCAGATTCTATTTTTCAATGAATTCAGAATCATAATTCAAAGGAATTTAGATTCCAAATTATATATATTTAGGAGTCTGAGTTCAATAGAATTCGGAGTCTGAATTCTATGAAATTCGGAGTCTAAATTCTATGGAATTTTGAACCTTAATTATATGGTATTCAGAACCAGATTTCTCAGTAATTCGGAGTTTGAATTTCATAGAATTTGGTGTCTAAATTTCAGAGAATTCGAAACATGAATTTTAGAGAATTTGGATTCCAGATTTCAGAGAAGTCTAATTTTGAATTTTAGATAATTCTGAACCTGTTTTCGGATCCTGAAAATAGAATAAACTATATATATGTATTTATATAATTCCAAGGATTTAGATATGAAACAGAATTTTTACATAGGATTATAAATAGTTAGGCATTAGAGAAAATAAAATATGAATAATGAAAAACATGTAAGGGTAAATTTTACTAGGGGTGAAAATTTTCCTTATTAAGAAAAAATATTCGGGAAATGAAATTTGTCTTAAGAGCGGGTGTTTGGGATTTTCAAAAAATAATAGAATAGAAAAGTCATATGGAAATCTAACTGACACAATAATCTCCACCAAACATGAATGAATGGAAAAGTCATAAGGAAACCTTATTGAATCAACAAATCCAAGAGTCCAAAACCGGTTTCAAGATCTAAGTCTTACAAATTAACTATTTTAACTGAATATAGTGAAATAGAACATATTGATAAGGAACTAACTAATAATTCTCTAAGGATGAACAAGATAGTTGGAAATAAAGAATTTCAATATAGATAAAATAAGAAATAATAAAAATACAGAAATGACACAGAAGTCACTTGTTGTTAATGATATAGAGCAAGGCATATCATGTCGGATTGTCCTAGGCTTAAGCAAAATGATAGAATGTAAAAGTATTAGGGGAGTAATAGAAAGAAGTACCTCATGGCCATATCTTATAAATTTTTGAAAGCCTATGTCACCTAGAGTTCCAGTAGTGGTGACTATTCTAATTTATCCTCAGAGTATGAATCATCTGATCAGAATAATACTGGTCTACGAGATAGACTACCCATTGAAAATAATTGTCTAATGGAAAAGGTAAACAATTCTGAATCTATCACAAGGTTATCCTAGAATTTAAATTATAATGTTGATAAATAATATAAGTCTTCAAAGGAAGAATCTTTTTCTGATGAAGATAATATATTACATAATTATGAAGAAGTATCATGATTTTTAAACCTCTTGAGAATAAAAATTATAAACATAAGAAAAATCATGAAAACAAATGTTCTAGAATTTCTATTTTAACTAAAGTAGCATTATATCATTCTAATGATCTTGATAAAAAAAATTATTTTAATAGTACATCCAAAAACCCTGAGATGTTAATTCTAAAAACGATAAACAATCTAATGATCTTGAAAATGTAATTTCAACGAAAAATATTTTAGAGACTAACTATAGTTATAAATCTACTATTTTTGAGTATAAAATATGGGCTATAAAACTAAAATTAGAAATATTTTCATTGAGGAAGTGTTTGTCAAACATTACATCTGTTAGTTTTTTTTGGATATGATGTATTCCCAAATTCGACCTCTATGGAATAGTTATGGATTTGTTTATACTCATTCAAAAACAATTTTCAATAATAACTATTTTATACCTCAGAGTGCTCCATTATTCACTAAATTCTATTATGGTGGACATTGGGCAACAAAACTATTATTTAAATAAAACCCAGTCTTTATGACTTCATAATGCTCATTTTTCTATGAAAATGTGGATTCTTAAAATCTTGCTTTCTGAAATTTATGGATATAAGGATTTTTGGATTCTAAATGTCTAATAATCTTATTCTCATGAAAATAAAGATAGTACCAACAGGAATACATGGTACATTAATAATGGATTTTTCCCAGCATATTACTGGTAACAAAAAATTCTTCGAAATGATTATCAAGTAGAATGGATGAAAAGTAACTTTCATAGATAATGCTCAGGGAGAAATAATTTGTATAAGTAACATTGTTCTTCATTAAAAAACATTGATTAAAAATGTTTTATTTATCAAGGGTCTTAGGAAAAATCTCATTATCATAAGTTAATCATCTGATAAAGGTTACATAGTGAATTTTAGGAATGATAAATGTTTAGTACACGATTCCAAGAAAGAGTTTATTCTTTCTACCTATAGGAAATATAATATATACACACTAGACATAGAAGACCATAAGATCCAAGATCTACCTTCCCATAGTGCAATGAAAGATCCATCATGGTTATAAAATAGTTGTTTTGGGAACTGTTACATTAGGAACATAAGTAAACTCTCTAAGAACGGACTTGTTAAGGATCTACCCAAGCATATATATGTTTCTTCAAATGATTTTGATCACTTTAAAAATATAAAGCAACATAAATCATGTTTTAAATAAATCATTTAAGTCCCAAATACTGATGAATTATAGTTGGTGCATATGGATCTTTTCAGTCCAACTCAAACTAGAAGCATTGGAGGAAAATATTATGTATTTTTCATAGTGGATGATTACACTAGATTCACAAGGGTATATTTTCTATCCAAGAAATATGAATCGTTTTTCTATTTCAAAATAATTAGATCCCAAATTAAAAATGACAAAAGCCTATCATTTATAACTATTCATAGTGATAATGGATGGAAATTTAAAATTCTTATTTAGAAACTTTTTGTCAGAGAAAATAAAATACTCATAACATCTCTGCATCAAGAACATCTCAACCTAATGGTATTGTTGAATGATTAAATCAAATTCTTCAAGAGATTACAAGAACCATGTTGAGTGAAAATTTTACTTCTAATCACTTTTGGGCTGAAGCTGTTTGCACTGCTTATTATACTATAAATCATGTATTGATTTGAACAATTATAAATTAATCACCATATGAGTTATGGAATGGTAGAAAACCTAGACTTTTCCTCTTCAATGTATTTGATTGAAAATTATTCATCCTAAATACTAAATATAATTTACTTAAATTTTCAAAAAAAAAATTTATGAATGATTTTTTGTAGGCTACTCCAAACATTCTAAGGAATATATTTGTTTTATAAAAAAAATTATACTGTTCAAGAAATACTAGATGTTAAAATTGATGAAACTAATCCATTTTATTTTAAACAACCCAAACAAACATTTTCAGACGATTTTAAAAAAATTGATCATAACACCTTGATAGAAAATCCTCCAGGTATTGAAAATTTTCCAGAAAATATTTATGAATAATTTAACCCATAAGATTTCCTACCATATGTTGGTGAACATGTTTTACATAACAAATATCAATTATTTCCTATGATTCATCCCAATGATAATATCATTGGTTATTTAAATCAACCTTTTAGGACAATAAGTTCTTTATTGAATGAAGTAAAACATCTTGTATTCCTTTCTCAATTAGAACTAAAAAGAATTAATGAAGCATTAGGTGATAATGATCGGATTAAATCCATACAGGATGACATAAATAAATTAAAAAGGAACAATGTCCAAACCATGTTTGAAAGTCAAAATTAAACATCTGTTATTAGAGTAAAATGGGTCTTCAAAAATAATTGCAATGAAAATGGAATCATTGTAAGAAATAAATCTAGATTATTTTGCTAAAGGCTATAATCAACAAGAAAGAATGGACTATGAAAAAACCTATGCTTCAGTATCTAGACATGAATATATTGATATTATACTTTCCTTGGATGCGTTCTTGAATTTCAAACTTTTTCAAATGGATGTAAAATGTGCTTTTCTTAATGGATATGTTCATGATGATGTTTTTTGATGAACAACCTCCTCGTTTTGAAGACATAAAACACCCTATACTTGTTTCCAAACATAAAAAATCATTATATAGACTTAAACATACCGCTAGATCCTTGTATGAAAGACTGAAATAATTTTTATTACGAAACAACAATTTTATGGGAAATGATGTTCTAACCCTCTTTATAAAGAAACATAAGAGAAATGTTTTGTTTGTTAAAATTTATGTTGATGACATTATATTTGGTTTAGCTCAGCAATCTTTAACCGATTCATTTGAAAATCTAATGAAATCTGAGTTGGAAATTAGTATTATTGGGGATTTAACATTTTTCCTAGGTTTTCAAATTTCTCAAAAACCAGAATGAAATTATTTATCTCAACATAAGTATATTATGGTTATTCTTAAAAAGTATGGATATGAAAACACTAATAGTATTAGTACTCCCATTGGTACCTCAAATTCTCTTGATCATGATGAATCTAGGAAACCAGTAGATCAAACATCATTTAGTGGTTTGAAAAGATGTTTATCATACATGACTGTTAGTTGTCCAGATATAATTTTTTTAGTATACATAGGTGCAAGATATAAATCCAATCCTAATGAGGCTCATTTAAATGCAGTAAAAATAATATTTCTCCATTTTATGAGAACCAATGATTTTGGACTAATTTCTATATCTGAAAATGAATTTGTTTTAAAAAAAATTGGATGTTGATTTTGGTTATTATCGAATGGATAGGAAAAGAACATCTTGAACTTCCATCTTCAAAGGAGATTCATTAGTTTCTTGTCCATGAAAAAAACAACAGTTAGTTTGACTATCTATTGCTGAAGCTGAACATGTAGCAACAAGATGTTGTTTTTCCCAAGTGTTGTGGATGAAACACACCCTCACAGACTATGTAATGTGTTATACAAAAAACACATATATTGTGTGATAATACTAGTACCATTACCTTATGTAAAAACACTTCACACCACTCTCATGAAAAACACATAGATATTAAGCATGACATTCTTAGGGATAACACACAAGAAGGAGAAATATTTCTTCAATTTTTCCGAACGCAATATCAACATATTAATATTTTCACAATATATTTACCTCTAATAGATTTTGATACCTTAAATAGAAGTGAGCAGTGATAACCATAAATTAAGCTTCTATATTAACATCTTTATTGAAAACTATATTCTTACAGTAAGAAACTTATTTTGATCGGGGGAGTATATTTACTTATTAGTCAATTTTTTTCCTTTAATCAAAATTTAATTAATAAAAATCGTATTAAATTTTTTTTTGCAATAATAATTCTCATAATCAAATTTTTGTATTCAAAAGTTTCTCTATCCAGATTTTTGTAATCAAAATTTTATCAACAAATTGTTTTTAAAAAAATTTTGAGGTATAAAGGTCTTCAATTTGAATATTCCCCATTACATATAATTTTTCTAGAAATCCAGAATGAATATTTACTTTCATATATTTTCATAATAATCATTTCACATGTTGATATTTTCATTTAATTAAAAAATTTCAGATTCACATTTTCAAAAATTTAAATGTTTTATTATAGAATCCTCAAAATATCATAACCTACCAAATTCCTTAGTGGGAATCATCTCAACCTTCAGAAATGATCATGATTTTTTCAATTATTCGATCAATCAAGGTAGATGAACTATCACATCAAACCCCCGTATATGGACCGCTCGAAGGTTTTCCCATATCAAACATCAAATCTTTGGCGTACTGAAGTATTGATCCTCTACCTATGTATGTTCTGAATCATTAATATTTCCTTAATTTTGAATGTATGTGCAAACATATCCTCAGAAAGAAATGTCATCTGTAAATGAAATCTCTGAATGTTAGATATACAGTGAGAGGTTAGTCGATCCGAATTTATTTTCTAAGAATGACCCTATTATTTCAATGAATATCAAACTTAATGTCTATGAGATCCTATGTGAATCCAAACCAAAGGCACAGGATCCGTTTTATCCAAATATAATGATTAGATTATATGAATTAGTAAGTTTCTTCAATGAAGGAGGAAGAGATATGTTTTATTTCCAGAGTTATTGAAAGACATATTCTCATTCTTAAACTAATCCTGCAAATTAAATTTGAATTCCATATTTAGGTGATGATGAATTGTGCACCCATAAATTACTGTATGTGTCAAGTTTTTTTGAGAAGGAAAAGGATTTAGAGTGACTGGGCGTGAATGAAGTGAAGACTTTGAAGATTATCCATCTCCCTAAAAATTATCGGATTCTAGAATTATGCGTTCAAGGATTTATTATTCCTCAAAAATGGAAATTGGATACTCTAATGGAAAGTGACATTAATAATATGGAATTTATAGTAAACCTTATGAAGATACATAAAGTGAGGTATATCTTGATTACAATTGAGAATATCACGAATGGAAATTTGATGTAACAAATAATAATGTGTCCTTCAATTCTCTCCAAGGTTATAATTATTTTCCTTGGGTCATTCAAAATCAACTGTATTTTATGCTATGAAATTAAAAGTTTTTGCTGCATTGCGATGATACCTTGAGAAGGATGAAGGCTGGCTTCTCTAATGAATCTAGATAATATTATTAGCTACCTGATGTAGAATTAGAAGAATAATCAATGAAAACAGAAGCAACTGATCCTTACAAGAAGGGTGGAAAGAAGAGGAAGATGAATGAATATGAAGAGAAACAAAAAACTATTGAGACTAAGGAAACTCCATAAACACCACCTAATCCAAAGAATCAAAAGTCTTATCCTGATGAATTTTTTGCTAAGTGGCGAAAATATAAAAAAGAATAAGAAGGAATGGTATCCTTGTTTTAGCATGGATCATTCTGATGTAAAATCATTTAAGTTGAAGGCTGCTGGAAATCTATAAAAGCAAGAAATAGAAAATAATGACAGGAAGAAAATGTTTGAAACTGAATTAGATCAATCACTTATTAATGCTGTTGGGAAATACTCTAAAAAAATTCATGTACCTGAATGATTTTTGAAAGAATCACCCCCAGTGACTTGGGGAATGAATATGGTGATTCCAGAACCATAATAAGAAGAAGAAATAGTTACAGAGGAAGATGTGGAATAAGAATAAGAAGAAAAAGGATGTGGTGATACAAATGACATGATTAGGAAATTAGAGGAATATCATGAGACGTATGGTATTTATGAGAAACTATCAATCTAAACATCTGAAGCAGAATATTCAAGACTTGTTGAACCATGAAAAGATGAAAAGTTTGAGGAAGAAGTCATTAAGATATCTTAATAAAAGAGTATAAACCATGAATTTATTCACCTAAAATATATTTTAGTAGGTACTAAGAAATAATATCTTTTGGAAGAATATATTATTAAATTATCAGAATGTGAGCATGAATCTCCCAGTATAGAAGAGGTCATTCTTAGATTGGATAAAGGGAAAATAGGTGTCGATTGATACACCTATGAAATCTATAGTGAAAAGGAATGTTATTTGTAGTTCGTCAAAAATGATAGATGAAGATAATGAAAAACTATCCCCACTAACCTGATAGTCTGATTCGAAATCAACCTCTGATGGACTTGATTTTATAGATCAATCTTTGAAGAAGTTGGTTGATACCATTCCCTTATTTCTGAGTATAAAATCGAGGTTATAGATGATTCAACATTCATTTAATCCGAAATCAAATTCACATACCATACGTATGGATAAGTTTTTCAGGTATGAGTCTGTTTTCAAAACATTTTTCATTGGATATGAATATCACAAAATATCATTCATGGAAATCACTATGTGGTCAGGAAAATAATCGAAGAAATGATAATATTTTAGGATTTACAAGAATGCATTAAGGATGATTTTGAAATCAAATATGGTAAGTTTAATGATCTTACTTACAGTTTTAATGAAAATCTAAGTCTCGAACAAACAACACGGAAGCATAAAGTCAAAGATCTATATGGGAAGTATAATTTAGTGTCTATGATTTGGAGGTGGAAAAGGGATGTCATAATAGATTTCGAAAAAAAACATACAATTAAATATGACCTGTGGATACACCAGAAGGTATTCATAAGGCTCATGAGAAAAAGAATAATGCCTTAGAGAAGAAAAATAAATATTGGGATCATCTTTTCAAGAATGTTTATGTAGATCACAGGGAGATAAAGAAGCTAAAAACCATAATAAATAAATTAATGTCGAAGGAGGAAAAATGATAATTTTTTATCCAATCTGATCATTTGATGTATTTTTTATTTATTAAAATTTGTTCAATTATAATTTTATTTTGGTTGTTCTTTATATATTTTTTATTAGTAATAAATTTTCAGGTACTATATATTTTTTCGTTCTATTTATTCCTTTTTGAAAATCCAAAAGGGTGATAAAGGAATGATGAAAATAATTCTTTGAAAAGAAGATATTTCCCAATGTGTGGTAAAGTTCATATTATGTAAGATTTTTGTATGCATGAAAATGTAAAATCTCTTTCATTAATTGAATAATATGATCCTTTGGGATTCCAAAACCTAAGGAGGAGTTAGTCGTATTAATTATGTTTCATAAGAAAAGGGATAAAAGTTTTCATTTTTATATCCTTAAAGAAAAACACTATTTCCTTTTATTCTTTTTCGTAAAGATGATTCTACATTCCAAAATGGGAGAGATTATTGGGTCAATATGGTTTCTATATAAATTTTCCATTCCCCTATATTTTGAATACCACAAGCACTCTATTTTAAGGAAAATTATATTTTCCCTATGAATTATCTTAATAAGGAAAATTTTTCTTCCCCAAGAGAACTTTTCCTTAACTATGTGCTCATTGTTGATTTTATTGTTTCATGAAATATAAATCATTTTTTTCTTATTTCTAAAAATTAGTTTCACTTTTAAAACCTAAGAAGCCTATTAATTATTAGATATTGAGTATTCTGTTTTCAGGTTTTCAATTCACACTCCATATACTCTAAAATTCAGACTCTAAATTCTCTGAAATTCGTATTATGAATTCTCTCAAAATTAAAACTTCAAATTCACTAAATTTTGGATTCCGAATTCTTTAAAATTCAGGCTATGAATTATCTGAAATTGAGAATCTGAATTCCTCAAAATTTAGACTCTGAATTCCTCTGAATTCATACTCTAAATTATTGCAAGTTCAGGTTCCAGATTCATTGTAAAATAGATTCTCAATATCCATGATCTACAGTCTTATAATGTTTATTTTGTTAGACTCAAAAATTTATTTTTCCTTAGACTCCAAAAAATTAGATTTGGTTATGAAACCTTATTTTTCTTACACTTGTTATAGTTATGAAATGATTTCATACGTTCTATTTCTAACTAACCATTATTTGAGTGACATGTGTACAGGTACTTGTGAAATTCATGGAAAAATATGACAGTTTGAGGAGGGAGTCGTCCATTGGATAAGTTCCTATAAATAAAATCTCATTTGAACCAGCTCTATATAGTTCCATTATTCTATGGATGTCATACTGTTAAGTGATTTCTTGAGAAAGACTTGCCTTCCTTGTGCGTACTAAACATGTTGTTCAACTTTATTTGTGCGACTCTGATTGCAGTTGTGCAGAATCAAGGACTTCTTGGGATATTAAGACATAGATTCTGACTACCTTAAAGTGTGAGGGCATATGGGAATAACAAAACTGAATTTGATATTTCAATCAAGGAATTACCCTAGTGTGGGTAAAATAGACATTAATGAATGTATTAATCAATGGTCCTTTATCCAAGGTTGTGGATACCCAAATCTTTGGGTTAAAAGATTTCATACATCCTACTTGTTTTGTTTCAAGATTATTTCTATTGAATATTGATAAAGGAAGAATGTATAACCTTATTATACTTTCTTGTTATTTTTTATACAGTGATATGTAATATTCTAGATGCTTTAAGGTAGATTCTTTTCCTTGAAAAATTTTCATGCATTTCATTTCTAGAACCACATTTCCGGAAAACTAGCACGTTTGTAGAACTAAAATAGGACTTGTGAAATTTCTATGTTTTACAAAGTAAAACATAGATTTACATAAGCTTAAAAATGTATGTTTTTAAAAAAAACACCCCCACCACCTCTTGTAATTGAGCATCTACATTCATATTTTGATCTTACATCACATACTATTGGATATTTTTATATACATTATTGATAATTCCAATATACCGATTTCAATAAATATTGGTATATATTTCATTAGGGTTTGTATCATTGATCCATTGAAACATTTTCATCAATAAATGTGTCAACCAAATTGATTGTTTACCTTTTTCACAAATCCGATAACCTTTAGTTCCTTCGATGATATATCCTGAAAAGTTTTATAAGATGAAATGTACTTTATAATACATTACATCATGGATCTCAACATGAATTCATAATTTATATAAGCCTAAAAAAATTTAAACCTAAACCTCACATTAATTTTAAATAATCAATATATAGGGAAAAAATATCAATATCGTTACATAGTTATTTTAGTACTGATATAAGCATAGATAACATAATCTAATTTTGGTGCATGCATATCCATGATGAATAGTTAAAATTTAACAACATTACTAGTCATGTACTTTTACTACTACAATATTATCCAAAAAAATTTACTCCATCATTCGATAACACGTGGTGGAGATTTCTCTTCTATTTTCGAAGTCCAAGATACATATAAAATGTTTCTATTACTATGGAGAATTTTTTGGGTGATGATGTTTCGAATATTGATTTATTTTATATTCATTTAATTTTAATTTCCATAAAGTCTATGCACTCCTATGTTGGCACCAAATCATTTTAATGATTGAAAACATTCACAAAACATTTGAAGAACCTGATTCCTATTTTTTGAATTGTGGCACACCACACATTGTTAAATTTTCATGTGAATAGTATCCCTTGAGAAATAGTATACATTCATATACATAGGCATGATTTATTTAAAATATAATACCCATCGAATATATAATTTTTTTAGAATTATTTGATTGAAAAATAACCTCATTTTCATTGAGTAGTATATCACTCATGGTAAAATATAGTTTAGTAATTCTGGAGACACTCCATCCACTTCAATGATTATTGTTATTTATAATTAATATGCTGCAAAATTTATATATATTGTATAATCATCATACAATATTGTATTTAAAGAAGTTGTAATCTTCTATACTATATTTTTGATAATCGCAAAATTCATTTTCAACTACATTTTTTATTTCATCAATATAACATCTATCACCATTCTCACATGAAACCTTATTCTTGATATGGTCTTCATCATATTTCAGACATGTTATTAAATTAGATGATTCATAAATTGTAGTTATATCCAAATTAAAATATATAACTATCACTACCTCATTTTTGTGTCCAACAGTGTTAACATAGATCGACTCCTTGGCAGATCATGTGTTCTTCCAACACCAATTGACTAATTATTCTTCAATAACAACAACATAAACATGTAACCTTTATTTGAAAATCGTAATATGCATGATATTTTTAAAAAATAGTCATCTCTTTATCCCCATACTCACATTAATTTTTCAAAATATTAATATCCTCCCATTTTCTATTATTATCAATCAAAATTGATTCAGTAATATTACTATTTACACATATAAATAAATTTAAAATAGTATGAGGTTAAAACCAAAAATGCTATTCTACAAACATACACACATATAGTAATCATATTTGATATAAATTTTCATTGAATAAACAATATTATATAACTTATATAAGACAATAATTTTATGAATTAATACTATAATAACACATTTTTTTATTACAAAAATTCATATATTATAAATAAGTATTTTTTAAATCGATTCATTAAGTGAGATAGGTCCAATATTCTCACTATCGATGTTTACATGAAATTTATATATTTATATAACATTATAAGTATTAGGTTATATATAATTGGATTTCACTATCCAAACAAATATTAAAAAAATAACTATTTATTCACAATGTATCCATAGAGCATAAAAAAAGTAATCATAACAATTAAGGTTATTACATTTTTACATTTATTAAATATATAATATTTGAATTCATTATTTAGTAATTATGGAAAATAATAATTTCAATATTCCATGATATTTTATAAATAGTTAAAATAGTTGGCCTAATGAAAAAAAAAAGATTTAACAAAAATTAGTCAAATTTACAAAATTCCAAACCATGATATGGATGCATTAAATTTAAAAAAAAAAATTAATGAATAGTTGAAAATGATAATTATCAATTGTTTATAATATATAATCTATTTGAAATGTAATTGGATATATTATGTTGTATTAGGATTAGTACATAAACATAAATTATATATGAAATAATACAATTTAGTTTCATAAAATGTATTATATCTCATGAACTGGTTTTCCAATGAATATCAATCAATGCACAATTAAATGATGTTCAATTTCAGATTTGGAATTGTTTAATGAAAATAAAACTAATTGGGTAAATTCCTTATTACTCATGAATTATAAAATAAGTATTACATCACAACTGTAAAAAAATATAAAGATGTTAAATATTTCCAATCTATGTTACTTAACAAAATATATGTTAGTTGATTCATGATTTTCAAATATTTATTAAATATAGGTCATATTTGAGTGATAATCAAAAAAGACATCCAATTTAGTCTCAGATGATTATTTCAAAAAGAACATGTTCAAAAATTGTAGATACGAGAAAGGGAACATAAAATAAAAAATATCATAAAAGACACATGAAAACTCTAATGTGGTTACATAAAAAGATGTTTATAATTTCATTCCCCTGGTATTGAGTTTTGATTAGTCCAAAACAATCAACTACTGATACAAAAGACGCTATATTCTATAAAATTTTGATTGCAATTCTAGGAAGACACAATCAGCTGTGATTATTTTACAAAGGTGAAAAGGTTTTATCAGTGATTACTAAAAAATGTTGATAATGGTGTATTTTATCTCTTCTGAAAACATAAGCCCCCAGAAATTATACTTTTGGGAGTGTTTTTTTAGCGTTGATAAGTTATTGATTTTATGAGTTCTAAAAAACATAGAAAAAGGTAGTAATTCTCAGTTATTATATTTTATTGCTCAAAATTACACTTTTATCACTTCATAATAAAGTGTTGAGAAAAAATGATAAAAATGATTTAAGTAAATAGTATTTATTATATAAATGATAAGATTATAGAAAATGAAATGTGATAACTATTAAAAAAATTAATAATTTTTTTTTAAAATGGGTCAATTATATAACTTTTAAACATATTGATAATATTAAATCATAATCTACTAATATGTATAAAATTAGTTTAAAATTGAAATTTTATTGAAAATACTAAAAATTAAAAAATAATATTAAATTCAAGAATACAAAAATTGAATAAATATATTTAAATTATTTACAAAAATCTTTTAAAATATTTTTAATCCATAATACTTATAATATAAATAATAAACATTTATAAATGAATAATATTAATATATAAATAATATAATATATATATATATATAATTTTATAGAATGAATAAAACTAAATATTCAAATTAAAATAGATTTAATAATTGTACTTAAATAAAAAAATTATATAAATTGCACCAAAAAATTAAAACATAATAAAATTAGAATAAATACTACTAATATAAATTTTAATCATATTTAAAATATAAAATACTAATAAATACATATTTTTAATAGAAAATTTTTAATTATTAATTTTTATAGTATATAAAAATTAATAAACATTAAAAATGAATAAATAATGCTAAATAAATAATTATTAAAAATGTTTTAATAATATATAAAGAATAAAAAAACTATTAAAATATTAGATTAAATAAATAAATTTTAAGGACATACAAAAGTGGAGAAAAAAAAATTTAGAACCTTTTAATCCATCACACTTATAATATAAATTATAAACATATAAAAATGAATAAAATGAATACATAAATAATTTTAATTATGTAAATATTTTTATAGAATGAATAAAATTAACTATCTAAATTAAACAAATATTTTAAAAATGTACATAAAAAATTAATTATATAAACTGCACCAAAAAATTAAAACATAATAAAATATAAATAAATACTATTAATATAATTTTCAATACTATAGAAAATATAAAATGATAATAAATAAATTTTAATAAAAAGATTTTTATTATTTATTAATTTATATAGTATATAAAATTTGATAGACATTAAAAATGAATAAATAATGCTAAATGAAAAATTATTAAAATTAATTAATAAAAATTAATAGAATAAAAAAGCTATTATAAAATTAGATTTAATACATGAATTTTAAGGACATAAAAAAGTAAATAAAAATAAATACATAAATTATATAAATTATATGATATATTCACTTATTATATTTAGTCTTATAAGCTACAAATATATTTAAAATTGTTCAATTTAGTAAATAAATATGTATATATTTCAATAAATGAATAAATTCTCATATTATTAAAAATTTTAAAATACTATTTTTTAAAGAATAACATTAAATGAAAAAAATATTAACTATGGATATAAATTTTTAATAACTTATAAAAATATTTTTATAAATTTGAATTCATGACATTAACTACATGAATTTAAAAACATAAAAAATGAATACAAATGAATAAATTATTACTATTTTTATTATTAATTATTGACTTATGTGTTTCATTAATTATATAGAAAAAAATTTAATTAATTAATAACCTTTATATACAATTACATATATATCCATGCAGATATATACACATTCTTATGCATACATACACATTCTATAAAAACATTCACACACATACACACACACACACACACACATGATCACTGAAATACATGTACACAAACATACACACACAATAGAATACACACTAATACATACACATACACATACTCATACACATAAACATACACATACACATACACATACACATACACACACACATACAAATATAAATACACACACATACTAATAAACATACACTACATATATAGATACACATACACGTACACATACACATACACATACACACACACACACACATACACATACACATACACATACACATACACATACACATACACATGCACATACACATACACATGCACATACGCATACACTTACAAATACACATACACATACTCATACACATACACATACACATTCAGATCCACATACACATACACATACACATACACATACACATACACATACACATACAAATACACATACACATACACATACACATACACATACACATACACATACACACACACATACACATACACACACACAAACAATCATACACATACACATACACATACACAGACACATGCACTTATGTATACACAAACACAAAAATAAAATTGAATAAACATGAATACGCATAAACACACACAAATACTCATACATATGCATAAATACTCATACACACACATACTAAATACAAATAAATATACAAATATAAACATACAAAATCATAAACATCAATTTTCACATAAATAAAATTACACATATATATACACATACACGTTGTATAATCCCGTGTCTATATAGGTTAACAAATATAGAGTGAATTTTAATTTTTGTTTTGTAGATGTGTTAAAAATTTGATCAAATATCAATCTGAAATTATAAGACATTGAAGACCACAATGTTATTTTCCTGAGATGGGGAATGATTCCCTTTGTGTAGATGGTGTGTTTAGATGATCTATGGGGTCTTCAAGTTATGTTTTGATTGTTTTTTAGTTTTCTAGCCGTGTTGTATGGTTTAATATTCATGAATTTAGTGAAATCATGTTACACATTAATTCTCATGGAGTTTTTAGTTTCATTTGAACTGGTCACAGTCTACATACATGGTACGATCAATGTTTTTTGGTAAACTGTGCGAGACAATGGGAAAACCATGTCAGGATGAGGATGGAATGTGACATGATTCATTACCTATGCATGGTATTAGAAAACCCGTTTTCAATGATACAAAAGGTGTCTAGAGGGATGTTTCATGGTTGAGGCATTGTATGGAAACCATGTTTTAATAGTATGAAAATGGTGTTACTATAGGATAGTGGGATGTGTATTGTCAGATGGATGGTTGTAGAATCATGCGTCATAACATTGTGGTCCATTTTTGTTGGATAGTAGGGGGCGTATGGTTAGCACATGTCTTGTCTAAATATTTTTACAAACCATGTGGTTTCCCAATACATAATTAATAGGGGGGTTTTACCAAAATAGACAATTGAAATTTTAAGTCGTTCTACTACATTTCCCCCCTTTCCATTCACAAAAATAGAGAGGTTCCTAACCCCCTTCCTCATTCTCCATCCTTCAATTTTGTTGTTTCTTCATGATTTTTCTTCTTCATTTAATGTGGGATTTATATTTCTCTTACATCCCATTAATTATTTCCAATGATATTACTAATTTTAGATTACATGTGTAAGGAACTAATTTTGGTTCCACCATAACATGTTGGAATCGGCCAATGATGATCTTGATTTTGGTTTCCTTGCATATTTTATATATCATGATGAATTATGCACATCATTTTATAAAATTTTGTTAAGGAATGATGAAATGGAGAATTTTATTTGGTTTTTCTTGATTTATTACATTTTATCCATTGTAGTAATGGTATCACCACTTATAAATTTTCACGGGAATAGTGTAAAAATCTAGTTAGACACCTTTTGTTGAGGTTTCACAGTGTTTTGATAATAAGCCAGTTACCAATGAGTTTTCCATCAAAATACCATGTTGGGTATTAATGCATTAATTATTTAGAGATTTTATAATTAATTAATTTTGTATACATGTAACAACAATAGATCATTGGTGTTTATGGTGAGATTAGTTGAATGTCGAAGTGGTTATAATGGTCATAGAGAGTCTATAGAAAGGAAAACAAGCCACTAGAGATGAAAATGTTATTTACATCGATTTTGATTTATTTTTTACGTTGGTTTATAGATGATGTTATTAAAGGCGTCATTATAAATATTTCTTATTACGTCAGTTATCTGAAAACCAATGTAAAAAGCATAAATACCAATATTTTTTCACATCTGTTCGTAAATAACTAACGTGAAAAACCCTTTCAAGGTCTTTATTTATGACGTCAATTATTTAATAATTGTCATTGTATATAGTTTATTATGTTGTTTATTAAATAACCAACATAGTATGTATTTTATTACATCGGATATTACATAATGGACATAATATATAGCGCCTTCGATACAATTTTAAGTCAGTTATTGTATATTTCATGTGAAAAATGATATAAAATGTCAGTTATGTAATAAATGATGTAAAACACTATACCCAGGCATTTATTATGTTCATTATAAAATAACTGACGTAATAACCCATCTACAAAGCAGTTTTCAAATTGGTTGTTGTATAACTAATGCAAAAAATTGATATACGTAATCGGTTATTAAATAACTAATTTAATTTTCATTAATAAAATAGTGAAACCATTACAATGCCCTACCAATAATGACATGAAACATGCAGAAACAAGAACCAAAACCGACCAAAACCAGACCCAAATAAATAATAGAAAAACATCAGAACTAGACCAAAATAAGAAGATCCAGAGAGAAATTAAACGTTCACATTTATCACATTTAAAACAGACAATGTCAACTAAAAAACATAAATACAACCAAAACAACTACCAAATACAAAATAATAATTGAAATATCCAATATTACATTTTACATTACAAACAAACAAAAATCCAATCGTACCATTAAAATAATTTGACCATTCCACTTATATGTGTTTGAACTCATGAGAATGATACAGTTGTGGGTCATAAAATAACTATATATTAAAAGGAATGTAGTTAAAATTTTCAATGAATAATTAAAATGAAATAATATGGAAATTTTTATAAGGAAATCTAACCTGGTCAATGTTCATTATTGAAGATGTTTTAATTATTTCATACATTAATCATAACATATAATATCTGCATTCCAGACTCTATGTTGTTCATGAATTTTCTTCTTAAATTAGTGTCAATTCAAAATATCATTTTTATGTAATACATCAGAAAGTAAAAATTATAAAGGGATATTTACCTTCACTTTTACATATTTGACCTTTGAAATCATTTTCTTTTTGTTCTTTCAATTTTATGCCAGTACTCGATTAGAAAATAATATGAATGGGATATATTTAAAATTCAATATAATATAAAAAACTATTACGAAATTGAAACTTTATTTTCCAAAACATATTCTTAAAACTTCCCCACACATCTCCATGGACCAAGCATATCCAATAAAGTGTTTTATCCCATGGAAGAAACCCCATAACATCCAATGATCACTGATATAATTGAAAATTTCTGCTCAGTGGTATTTATGTTAAAACATAAGTAAAATTTTTCGAGTTTAATGTTTCATACCTCTCACAAAAAGGCATCATCCATCACTAGAAGATTATATTGTATTCAAATATTTCTATGATATAAAGTTTTTTTTGTTAACCATTCAATGCATGTGATTCAAGGGAAATCATATGCGGTTCTATGTATCCCAATACGACTGTCTTCTTATTCTTCTAACACATTCTATAATTATAAGTAATAAAAAATAGATATCGGAATAAATTTTTAATAAATATAACACATGAAGAGTTGTTAAGACTTACCTAGGAAGAATTTACACCACCTTGATGTCGATCATATCTCCAGTAACATCCTCCATGATATCAGTTTTCACAATCCAAAATTTTTTTTGACATCCACAAATGTGAGCTTCCATTGAAATTAATAATGATATACCAAAAAAATTTAATATGATGACAATATTTTTTGAGTACTATAATATGTATTGGATGTCATACCCATTTGTCTTTGTTGTTGTCTATATAGTATTTCTTTACCTTTGAATAATTCATGTCAGTAAATATAAAAAAATATTAGTTTAAAATCGTAAAACAACATTAATAAAATATAAAATAAAAGATAAAACATTCATACTTCTATTGAAATTAGTCGCATAAGTCTGGATGACTAAACTAAAAAGTGGATGATACTATGTCCAACTGTCGTCACCTCATTAGTAGGTAATGGTACTCGTGCTGATATGTCTACAATATTCTGTATAGTGACACTATAATTTTCTACCTCTAACTATTAATGATGAATTATATTTCATATACAATATACCATCCAATATGACACTATAATATATTAAGGATAATGAACATACAACTCACAATAGTAGGGAGTTATGGCAGAGGAGTAGGAAAAAAGTGGGGTCCGCAGGATGAGGTGGAAGATAAATAATAGGGTCTGTATGTGGGGGAGTGGGAGCTGCAGTAGGAACTAGAGGATAAATAATAGGGCCTGCAAGTGGAGGTGGAGGAGTGGCAGCTTCAGTCTGAAATTACATTTGCATGTCTGCAAACAGAGACTATACCAACTCTCTAATCATTTCCTCCATCATCAAGTTAATATTTTCAACTTCAGCCTCCATGGATTCTATATTTTTTATAAACACTCTCAATGTAATAATTTGATTAACTTGGAAACACTTTTCGAAGCGATACACCTGTCAGGTATCCTCGTACACGATTGGGTGTTCAGGCTTTCCCAATGCTTCAAATAAAATATATTGCCTCCCAGTATATATAAATACCCAATGTGTGCTCTTCTCCTAAACAAAATCTTATATTATTTAATTGAACATCATTGTAATGTTTCAATGAATACAAATAATAGAATTAACTTATATAATAAAATTAAATATCTCACAATACTCTAAACTATGATTCTTGAATCTTCTAATTGATATTTCCCCTTTTTCCAATCTAATATCTCTTCCACTTTTCATGTCTAGATGGAGGCAATGGAAGTGACACCTCTCTAGAGAATATAGACTCACCTCATTATTTTGTTAATTTTTCTACCATCTTTTCTTCTTCTATTCATCTACACCCACCCCAAGATAAACTATAATGTTATACATTTTTAGATTGGATCTTTTAATGAGATATCCTTTTTTTCTATAAATTAAGAATACGAAATAATTAATTGAACATTAATAAGATCTTTTATTTAAGAAATCTAATGGAAATTTACATTGACCTTATAGAAAATTATTCTTTTCATCTACAGTCAAATTTTTTTTACATGTGTCTTCATCTATTAATGGATATATATGACACAGAAAGTCATATTTTCTATGAATAAAAATGAAATCAGATGTGAGGGATTATTTATAATCCCTCTATCTCCTAGAATCCATTGAGAAACATTTCATCCTAAATCCTCCAGTGCCAGGAATATAAAACTTCTTCTCATAAAGAAGAGGTAAAACCTATTAAATTGGAAAATTTTAAGGATTATCTAAACAATAGCTAAATATCATTCCAATATTTTCTTATATAACATAGATATTATTGTTTTGACCACACTTCTCCAATAATTATACAAAATTATTTCTTTTCATTTACCCTGAGTTGATACAAAAATCATCATAACTTTTTCATTTTGACTTCTTGGAATATCATTCTCATCAATCTCAACAAGTATCCTTTGGTCCTGGCTATTGGAAAGTGATAATTTTGGAAAATGTTTGAATCCACGTTAACGAACACTTGAACACTTATTTTACATTTTGGGAGCACCTGTGGTAGATTAGGGAACATCAAGAGGAGCATGTGAATGATCCTCTCCATAGGTATGACTATGATGCTCATCTCATGAATCATGTGGTTGATCAACTAATTGATATATCATTATCCTTCATATCAAAAAAGGAAACATTAGTTCAATAATATAAAAATTCAAATATTAAAATACTAATATAAAAAAAAAATTAAATCTGAAATAACATATGTAATAGTAAACATGGTAAATATGATAATCATTTAAAACAATGGTAAAGATTGTATACATGGTAGTGTAATTTTCATTCAACAAAATCAATAAATATTTATGTTACGTAAGGGTAAACTATGGTAAACTATGAAAAAAATGTAAAACATGATAAACATGGTACATTAATTGTTATTCACCAAAATCAATATATTTATATGTTATGTTATGGTAAACAAGAAAAACTAAACTAAAAAATTTTAAATAAACAAAAATTTCAACTTAATTTCTTTAATAAGCCTTTTAATAAAGGAAAAAAATTTCATATCTAACGTCTTATTGGATTAATTAATTTAATCAAGAAAAAAACATATGTTACTTGAAATATTTGGACTTTAAACTGGATTTTTTCCCAAAGCCCTTCATCATGTTCGTTCCTTATAGAAAAATCCATGTCTTAAACATGCTCAACATTTGTTTCTGCAAATCATTCAATAGATGTTGGGATCTCACATAAATCATATTATTCATTAGGTTGATCCTAACCAACATTTTGTTTCTTCCATTGTAAAATAATGGACCAATGTATATCTGATTGATCAACAACATAGAAAATCTATTTTTCATATTATTCCATTATAAAAAAATCTGATGTGTCTTACAATCATTTTAGATTAGCATTTATAATTCCAAATTCAACGTTCATAACGTTGTTGTTACCAATAAACCATTTTCAAATAAAAACATGAACATTAATTTTAAATTAATAAACCTCACATATTTCATCCATGAATTTAAAATATGAACGTGATATATAAATTGTGGTTTTTCCTTTAGAAATCAAAAATTGCATTCCTTATACAAAAACCAATACACCACTATTCATAATTGCATGTATGTTGTCCTGAGATATCATATGAAATGTGTAGCCATTAATCTCATACCTGGACCATGTTGTCACATTTAAACTTGGACCACCCACTAACCATATTAATGTCTCGGATATATATTATCTACCAAGAAATGTCATTTTAAACTAAGGAAAAAATGTTTTGTTGTGATCATTCAAAATCCACATTTCATTCTTCATTGGATGACATTGTTTCGAATCATTAATATACAATGTGATATATGGTTTAAAATAATCTATGTTGTTTAAGATGTATAATTGTACATTTTTAATCTGTTCCGCTGACAATTATTAGACATTCTATCCATGAATCCTCTTTCCCTCCTTATTAACTCTTTCATGGATAGGTAGAGGAAAACCTATGTTCTCTTCTACAGCCACGTAGCTTGTTTAGAACTCTATAACCTCCTCATAAATATTCTTTTCAATAATGGATGATTCAATTTTATATGTATTATTTACATACCCCTTCAATATTTTCATATACCTTTCAAAATGATATATCCAACGAATATATACAGGTCCACAAAGCATTATTTCGCGAACTCGATAAACCATTAAATGCACCATTATATCAAAAAATATGATGGAATATAAATTTATAATTGATAAAGTATATAAATTTTATCCTTTTCTAAAATATTCAAATAATTCCCACCAATCAACTTATTAAAAATTGAATGTAAAAAATAACACACCTTCAATATATTCTTTCTGACACGGATGGGAAATATTACACACAATGCAACTGGTAAATGTTATTGCATCATGATGTGAAAATCATGATATTTCATACCAATCAAATTCAAATAATTCCAAGATTTATTTTTACATTTGATGAATAACCTTATGGAACTTTTATATCATGATGACAATAAAAAAAGTTAATTTTTTCCCTCATTGATAATGTGTTATAAGTCAGGGGAAGAAATGTTCTTGTTCCATTAGGTGTGGGAGCTAACTCCAAATTTATTCCCATTGATAGTAAGTCTAATCTTTCATTCAACCCATATATATTCTCTGCATTAATATCAAACAATGTTCCCATCAAACATTCATAGATATTATTCTCCATGTGTATGACATCAATATTATGTTTCACTTCATGATATCTGTAATTTGGTAGCTCATGAAATATTGTTTCCTTTCTTCCATATATTTCTATCATTACCAAATTTATGTGTCTTTGACAATGTCACATCAAGGTTTTTCACCCTCCCAAAATTTACATTAGGGGATAAAAGTTTTGTAGCCATTTCAAATTCTTGTGATTCATTGAATCAATTTTTTAGTCTTCTATAATATTTATCCATATGCAAAAATATTTTATGACTAATGTATACAATTTCCCTAACATGATGAAATTGAAAATATGATGTCTGTTGTTTGCTAGTTGGACATGATTTTTTCCACTTTACACTATATACAGACAACTTTCCATAAACTGGGAAGTCATTTTTATTGAACATTAGCATTGCATGTAGTTGAAAATATTCCATTTTATAAGAATAATACACCCTAATACCTTCCTCCTATTAAATTTTCAAATCATCAATCAATGGTGACAAGAAAACATCAACATCATTTATAGGTTTCTTGGAACTAGATATCATTATATTCAATATGACATATTTTCACATCATAAAAACTTCCAGAGAGAGGTTGTATGTTACCAATAAAACAAGACAAGAACTATGTGTACTACTAGGGGTTCTATATGGATTCATTCCATATTATCACAACCAAAGTCTGGTATTTCTAATTTTATTTTCAAGTGAACAATATTAATCACTAATTTTATTCCATTGTTAAAAATCAGCTGGAGGACATATTTTTCCATAATATATCTACTCATAATCATTACATCTTAACCTTTTTTTAATCATATTAATAATAAAATAATCATTTCAAATGGTGAATTATAAGATGATACCAAAACACTATGGAAGGGATCTTTGTAATATCTACATCTACCTGTGATTTTTCCTTCAACATATATCGTGATGTCCAACATTTAGGACACTCTGAATGAAATTCATATTCCTTCTTATATATCATATAGCCATTCAGACATGCATGTATTTTCCTCTATACCAATCCCATTGAGCATAATATTTTCATTGCATTATAATGTGAATCTAGAATATTGTTTTCTTTTGGATAAATGTTTTTCAAAAAATCTAACAGCTCTGTAAAAATTCGGTGACTCCATCCAGGCTTCATCTTCAGGATAATCAATATTAACACCACCGAAAAAGCTGTAAAATGAATGTAATCATGATACAATGGTTTCTCACCCTCACCATATAGAAGTACAACAATCGGTTCTATCTCAATTCATTCTATTGTAGTATCACGAATCATTAACTCAATTCCATCTGAGTTATCATCTTGAAAATCATATCCATCAATATATCTATCATTATGTCTAGTTTCACCATGCCAAATCCAAGTGATGTATATCAGATTAAACCCACGACAAAAAATATGATCCTTAATCTCAATAGTTTTCATCTTCTTCATATTAAAATATTTCAGTAATGGACAACAAAAAATGTCATTTCTCAGAACATTTCGTTTAGAAAATTCCAAAATAGCATCAACTCATTCCTCATATTCATTACTCATTCGATGGTCCATAATCCAACATCGACTAATTATTACCTATAACAAATATCAAAATTATACATCTAGTTATGATAATCCAATTTTATATTTATATGAATAATATCAAAATTCGAATGTAAAACAAATTTTAAATATAAAAAAACTATATGGGAATTTTAAAAAGATATGTATGGAAATAAATCAAAAAAATATATAGTTAGTTATATCAGTTTTATATTTATATGAAAACCATTTTAGGATTTCATCTCTCTCTCTTATGGATCGTGATATAATAATATAAATTCATCTTGAATCTGTTCTTCTTATTGTACAAAATGAATACATCCCAGTGCAACTGGATTCCAAATTCACCCATCTGTATACATAAATTATTAATTATAAATATTAAAATATGTATATAAATTAACTACTAAAAAACACCTATACCAATGGTTTGAAACCATTGGGATAGCAACTGAAACCATTGGGATAGAAAATCCCAATGGATTCACACACTGTTGGCATGATGGTTGTTTCAATAGCCCTATTCTAACTGTTCTACTTGAACCATACGTAGAGAATATATAAAATTATATATGCCAATGGTTTCAATGAAACTATTGGGATATATAAATGTATATCAACACTCCAAAACCATTGGTATACATGTTGTGACGAATATTATCTTTTCCAATGGTTTCATGGAAACCGTTAGGATATATGTATACCAACGGTTCAAGATCTGTTGGCATAAACTATCTAGTATATAATCTATTGCAATAGGTGGTGGGGGATATCCAAGGGGTGGGGGCTCTCCATAGGGTTGAGGGTGTCTAGGGAGTGTGGGTGTCTAGGGTGTGGGGGCTGTCCAAGGGGGTAGGAGTGTCTAGGGGGTTTCTGATTGTCTATGGGGTGGGGGTGTTCTGGGGTGACTAAGGGGGTGTGAGTGGTGTCCAGGGGTGACCAAAGGGGTGGGAGTGGTAACCATGGTGGTAATGGGGCTGTCCAATGGGGTATGGTTGTCTATAGGGTGGGGTTTCCATGGGTATCTAGTGGGTGTGTGGGATATCCAAGGGGGTGGGGTGTTCATGGTGGTGGTGGGATGTTAGCGAGTGGGGGTGTTTAGGGAGCTTTTGTGGCGAGGGGGGGGCTTCCTAGGGGGTTTGAGGCTTTCCAAGGGGGTGGGGGTGTCAGTGGGGTGTCCAATGGGGTGGGGGTCCAGTGGATGAGGGGTTTTCCATGGGGTTAGGGGTGTCTTTGGGGGGAGGGGCTGTCTAAGGGGAGGGGTGGGGGTGTCTAGGGTGGGTTTCTAGGGGCGGGGGGTTATTTATGGGGAGGGGGTGTCCATGGGGGTTTGTGGTTTATAGGGAGGACTATCCAGTGGGTGAGGGGGATGCCCAAGGGAGTATGTGAACTCTGGGGGGGTCTCCGAAAAGTTGGGGGAGCAATCAAGGGGGTTGGGTGCCGTCCATGGTGTGGTGTTGTCTATGGGGTTAGGGGTGTCTAGGGGTGGGGGTGTCCAAGGGGTGGGGTCTATCCAGACAGTGGGGGTCGATGGGGCTACCCATGGGGGGTGGTGGATGTCAATGGGGGTGGGTGTGTTCAGGGGCTGGGGGTTGTCCAAGGGGGTGGGGGTGTCTAGTGGGGAGTCCAAAGGGGTGGTGTGGTGTCCACGGGGTGAGGGGGAATTCCAAGGGTGCTGGGGGTGTCCATGGGGTGTCCTAGGGCCTTGGGAGTTCTTTCCAAGCGGAGGGGATGTCTATTTGTGGGGGTCGTCTAGGGCATGGTGGTGGTTTTCCATGGGGTGGGGGGTTTCTAAGGGAGGGGGTGTCCATGGGTTTGGGGTTCCCGGGGTGGGGGATGTCCATGGGGAGGGGGTGTCCATGGGTTTGGGGTGTCCATAGGGTGAGGGGTTGTCCAAGGGGGTATAGTGTGTCTAAGGGGTGGGGGTGTCCAAGGGGTTGGGGGCTATCCATGGGGGTGTGGGATCTGTCCATGGGGTGGCGTGTCCAGGGGGTGGGGGAATTCTATGTGGGAGGAGGTTTCCACGGAAGGTGTAGGGGATTTCCAATGGGGGTAGGGGTGTCGAAGGGTTGGTGGGGTATTTTGGGGTTGGGGGGGGATTTCCAGGGGTAGGGTCTATCCAGGGGGAGTGGGGTGTCAATGGGGACAGTTTTATAAGCGGTGGGGGTTGTGTCCGACCAAGTTTATTTATTAAGAGAAATGTATAGTAAGATAATTTAGATTCAAACACTAAGTAATGTGTTTCATCATATAAGGAAAAATAAAATATTAAATATAAAAGGAATATTAATTTGAAAATATTACTAAAATTATGAATTAAAGAATGATAAAATTATTGATGGTAAACAAATGTATAGAATAAATTCCTTGGTTATAAGTTTATAGGGAATAACTTGAATGATAATGATTTCATTGTAGCACACACATGGGTGTACACACACACAAACATGACAGAACACACATGGTAGTAACAAAAATCATAGAAATAACATGATATCACTCCCATAGATTAATTTTTTATAAGAGAATATGATATTGTATAAAAGAACACTATGAAACTTTCCATGATATAAATAAAAATGATATATAAATAATAACTCAAAACATAAATATATGGCGTCTTGAAAAATAATGAATGAAACTGTGGAATGCATGGCTTACTTGAGTGATGTGAGTCGAACTAATTGATCTACTAATAATAAATATGATGAATGATATGGGAAAAATGAGGTTTGAGGGTATAAATTCAAATAATCCATTCTAGGTTTTCTATGAGGAATATAAGAGTCTCAGTTTTCCCGAACAAAGAAAACATAATGATAGAATACGGGGCTCGATACATCATTTAAATGCATTATCACATTGGTTATTTAATAACTGATATGATAAACTATTTTTTTAAGTTTATAACATTGGTTATTTCATAACTGACATGATAAATGTTGATATATCACGTCATTTATAAATTAGGCGACATGATAATTTGGAGATATTGGATTTATCATGTTGGTTATTTTATAATGACGTGATAAAGTGTCGAGATTCGATATTTAACGCAGGTGGTGAATAACCTATGTGTATGACCAAATATCAGTATTTTTGAAGTTTCTTATAAAATATCCAATTTTATAAATCAATTGTCATCGCTTTACCATGTCGGTTATATAATATTCGACATGACAACCCAATTTTTACAACATTTCAAGTCGGTTATATATAACCATCGAAAATAACTCTGACGTGGTAAATGTTTTAAGAATTAGACGACCTTGTAAATATATAAATACTGTCATTGATGAGCTATTTGGTCTAAAATCATTACCCATGGCCTTGTAAAATGATTTTAATGTTCATTAATTACGTTCTTTAATTGACATGTGTTGTATGTTTTCTTCCATAGACTATAAAAAATGGTTTTTGTCTTATTTTTGACACATTAGACCTTCTCCAGACCCCATTGGATCCATGGGTTCATATAATATTGATCTAATAGCTACACATCTATATTTCATTTCATTAAAATCTTAATGTGAATTTTAATAGCGCTAAATTGATTGGGTAATGGGATGGACCAAAATTTGAATGATGGGTGAGATGAATGAATTATAATTGATGTATGGAATTACCTGGGGATAATTATTTGAATATATATATAAATGGTGACATGGAATTATTGTTTGTGTTATGGCTTTATCAAAATTCCTATGAGGATTTTTAAATTATTTTAAACATGTCCATTATGTTTTGAAACAATTTTTGATGTCAAATTAGAGAAGCTATGGTGTCCGATGGTTATTATTTTAAAATGAGGTTTTTACCTCTATATAGTTTATAAAAGGGGATTATAAATGGATATCAAATATCATTTTAAAATTGGTGTGCAGTTTTACTTTTTATTTATATATCATAACGATAGTTAAATTTTTTATGGAAATGATGTATTTCGCCTTTGGGAGTTTAATGCCATTTGGGACATCGGTAAATGAAAATATTTTACAAATATAGTGTTTGAGAAATGGTTTAATTTTTTTTCATAGACGTACACACCTATGGAATGATTTTTTTGACATGGAGATCCAAAATGTTGTTACGTTACTGGTCATGATGGTCTAAACCTATGGATTATGATTTTGTCTATGGACATCCACATCATTTTACATACATTGGTCATGGAGGTCTATGTTGATGTATTAGCATATTGATCATTACTAAAACGACCTTAAAATTTATCAATGGAAATTACCTTATCATAATTATGTCACATACTAAAAATCACATAAAATTACATAGAGAAAATAATCCAAACATTATAAATTAATAATGATTTAAATAATAGGTATTTCTACAAATTAAGGAACTTTTTTGGATAAAATAGAAACATGACTATTGGAATACTAATATGACCATTAGTAATAAATAACTTTTCAATAGAATATGAATCTCAATTATAAAATTGTAAAAAAAATTTGGGTTTCTTATGATGGAAAATAAGATATATTTATATCTTAGAATAAGTAGAAAAATGTTTATAAAATGATCATTTATGTATTGGTATTTTGGTGAAATATTAATGTTTATTTACAATATTATAAATATTAGAATTATTTAAAATAAAGTTCACTTTTATAAAATAAGACACATAAATTTATATTTTTTCAATATTATTATAATATCATTTAATGTGACCTTAAAAAAAATTTCAACGTTTCATAATATTAGCTGAAATAATAAATTCAATATTTTTCATGTAAAGGAATAATTTAATTAAAAATTAATTTTAAAATATTTAGATAATCATTTTAATAAAATTGAGTTCATTTTTTAATTCTACACATTAATTATTTTTTGTGTTGAATATTCAGGAATTTTACAAAATTGTTGAATTTGTAGTGAATAATTAAATGTGATAATTTATAAAATAAGATGAATAAAAGGATTTTGGAGTTAATATTGATGCATGGCTGATGTAAGCAACATTATATAGAACTACACATATCTATTTAAGGTATTTAGTAATTGTAATCATCAAAATTTATAGTATTGATCCAAAATTATAAACTCATTAATAAAATAATAATAAAACACTCATCTCCTCCACTATATATATCACTTCTCAACACCACTTCTCCTCGCACCTTATAAGCCTTGGAGGCTGTTCATATTCAGTCCAGTTCCTCTCTAAAATCTATCCCAAATGTTCTATTATTATTTTTCTCAACAAATTATTATTTATATGTTCTTTAAAGTGGTTCTCAATGAGAGGATAAAAATTAGGTAAACCCTCCCTCTTTATCTATTAATATCTCCCTATTTCCCTTTTGATTTATTTTCATTTTTTATAACCTCTTTAACTACGCATAAAAATTTGGAATGAAAACTCTAGTATATTTTATATATTAAATTTTTTTGTTTTAATGGAGTATTACATTATCAAATATCACCCCTCTTATTTTTATTCTAAAAAAATGAAAACATAGTTCTTAAGGATTCTATCTACCACCATCTTGGATGATGCATTTTCATTTTCCAATTGCACCTTCGATTCCAGTCATAAAACAATTAGTATGGTCAAATAAAAATTTATTATACATATTATATGTTATATAATGTTCTCTAACAAATATATATACATTATATTAAATAAAATGATAGAATTTCATGATGGTCTCAAAAACAACCAAAATAAATTGAATCATTTTTCATTATGATTTATCTAATAAATCATCCTAATACAATATAACCAAATGAAATATAAGACCAATTAAACTTATTTATGTTCATGAATAACTTATAATATCAATTGTAGAAGCATATTCCCATTCTACAGGATCTTGAATACTTCCACGCAACAAAACTGATCCTGAAACCATGAAATTAACAATCCCAAAATAAATAAATTAAACATTACAGCACAACAAAATGTCCATAAATGGACCCAATTAAATTATAATAAATTTATAAGAGGATCATTATTAACTAATTAATTTATGGATTTTATTTCATTATATATGACATTATGTACAAGTGTATAACACTTTCGTGCATAAGTAATGAGATTCTCTCTAAACCCCAATTTTTTCCTTTGGGTTATTCTTTCTCAATTATTAACCAAAATTAATGTAAAATTATACCTATGTAATCTTACAATGTATGTTTTTAAATTCCAATCATATGTACCTAGTTAAATAATTTTTTATTGTTGGAGACATACATGTTTTCTATGGTTCCCTTCTCGGTTCCTCCTAATAAGTAAGCCCAATTAATGGGAAATTCACAATTTCTTTTCCATATTAATTAACTTACATAATATATTTAAAGAAACCATTTTAATCTAAAAAATCATTTTATTAATCAAATATATCGTTTTTCCCTTTTTTATATATAAAAATTATTTCTTTTGTGCCTTAAATGCTCCATAATATTTTCCTAAAATGCACTAAAATTTCTAATTTATACTGTTTCTTAAGAAAATTAAATTTTTTAACATCAGTGTGACATAAAATATCATGATCAATGCCTATTTTACCTTATTAATGTCATATTATTGTTTAAATCCATTCATTCATGGTCACAATTGTGATATCCCCTTTTTTATACCTTATGAAATGATTATGTTATCCAATTCTTTCTATGGGTAACCCTTATGCTTGATTATTCATGTGGGACACATATAGATGAACATATTATTATTGGTGATACATGTTAGCACTCCAATGGATAGGTTATGGTTGAGTATAATGATATATCATGGTTGTTCATGGAGTAAACCTGATTCCATTATGGGACATTGTCCTCAATGCACAATAATTATAGCATTTTTCCATCACTCATGCTTATGTCATTTTGTATCTTTTCCCACATTCCAATTATTAAAAGATTAAATAATCCCCAATTCTACTTTTTATGATTCATTTTTCTTTTTCATGTTTCATGCCTATTTATGTCATCATGTACTGCCTTCTAATCAATATTCATTGCTTTATTTCATTGATTATTACCTTAAAATAATTTTTATCTAATATATTTTTTCATGTGTTCCCCAAATTATCTCATGTATATATATGATATAAAAGAACTCTAAAATATCATTATAAATTTTAATTAAAATTTTTTCTTATCTAGGTATCTTGATTTTAATGTGTGTACCTATTCCTTTAAAGACACCAGAAATTATGATCATTGGCAAGTAATTGATGGTAAATTTTTATTAAAATCATGTAATAATATGTTTCAAAGGAAGGAAACATCATATTTGGTATCAGAACATGGGCTAATTAATTTTAGAGATTAATAATAAAGATCATTATTATTAATAAAAATGATTATTATATCATCATGGATATTAATTATTTAATCAAATAGAATCACACATTATGATATACAATTCATTTTTATGTTTATCCATATATATTAAACATTTCATATTTATATTATTACTAGCTAGGTATTCAAGGCCCCCTCTAATTGTATCTTCATTTACGTAGTTAATGAATTAACGTTTTTGAGCTTGTTCAAATAACAAATGTGATTAGAAATGTGAAGATTCATCTAATAAAATTTAAAATCTGATTGGAAAAAGAACTAAAATCATCATAATAGTACATTCACCACAATATTATATTATGAATTGTAACATAAATCATGTGGATACCACTTCTATAAAGAAATGGAATTTTGATGTTGAATCCTTTGTGAGACAATGGACTCCCATATTTAGTGGTGATTCAAATCCCACAATCATAGAACAATGGATTAACTCCATTGAAATAATATTATCCACCTTCAATTATCAGAAGAAGAGAATGTTTCTCTACTGGTAAATCATTTTGATGGGGAAGCTGATCCATTGTGGAAACTAATCAAAAAACAAACTGTCAAGAGGAATATGATTCCATGGAAGTGGAATATATGTAGAAAATACTTTTTAATAAATATTTTACCTGGACACTCCATTAAAAAATGAAATGGTAGTTCCTCAGACTAAAGAAAAAAGAAGATTATTATATCAAGGAATACAAGGAAATCATGAAAATGATTTCACGGTAGGCCTATGCTGCTATCATGAGCACTAAAACAATGGTGGATCACATTTTGATACTATAATAAGCTAATTTATATGAAAATAGTTGGTTATTTTGTGATTCGATATCTTTGAGGAGATTTTCCATTGTTCTGTTAAGGTTGAAATGGAAATCAAAGACTCTTAGTTCTCTCATGGTCTTGAAGATAAAAAAACTAAAATGTGGTTCAATATGGTATGATCTATAGATAAATTCTATAATGGAAAAAATCAACATCCCACATATCAAATGTTTTGGAAGAAGCTTCATATAATCTCATAAAGGGGAACCATGAGATGCTTCAAATGTGGAAGAGAGTGGTATCTGGATTAAAATTGATGAAAATATTAGTAGAATCTCACAAATGGTGAAGATGAAAGGAAGTATCATATCTAAATTCCTCTAATAGTGTAGTGTTTCAATTGTAAGGAACATGGGCATTATGCCTTCCAATTCACTAAGCCAATGGTTGTTAGGGGAACTCAACAACAACCTATGAGGAAGAAAGGAAGTGAATATGTAATCACTACAACTAAAGTGGTTCCAAACTATAATATGTGGATAGGTATGATTGATGTTCAAGGAATAATGTAAAACGTAATTTTTTATTCTGTATCTATACATTCCATATTATCTTTTATGTATAGTATAAATATACAAACAACTCATCAATATATAGAGTCTGAGTTTTCTATGCGAACCAAATAAATGGGAAATTGTTGCAACAAAAGTATATAACTTTTCCCAATATAATTATTGTGGAGTAAACCTCCCATCAAATATCATCTTACATACTTTGGTGGGGTTTGATTCTATATTATGAAGGGATTTACTATCTTTAAATGTTTCCAACATCAACTATCGGAAAAGAGATATCACTCTTCAAATATAAAAGAGTAAATAAATAATATACAAGGGTAAAAGGATGTTGAATCATTTTTGGAATCATAATCACATTTTTGGACAATATTTTATTATGAAGAATCATATCTAGATAAAATAATTGACATAATGGAGATAATAATGCTCAAATACATTTTTATTATGAGGGAATATGCCGATGTGTTCTGTGAACTATTTTCTGGTCTTCCTCTTAACAGAGAGTTTTAGTTATTAATTGATATTATTCGTGGATATATCACTATATATAATAAAATGAAGATAATGGAAATTATTGACTTCGACAATCTAAAGAAGAAGTAAAATGTGGAGGTGGATATGGGTTATATACACTATAGATCTTCACCATAATGTCCCACATTCCTCTTTGTTTAGAAAAACTATTGATTGATGAAATTTTTCTTTGATTATAGTGATATCAACAAAATCATGATAATGAATAAGAATCATGTTCCATGGATAGATTAATTGTTCGATCAAATACATTGGGCCATTATTTCTCAATGGATGGTCTTCAGTCGGGATATCAAAAATTGATGTTGAATTAAGAATAAATTTCGATGAATACCATTCTAATAGTGGTAATGACACTATGAGTTCATAGTGATTCTATTTAGACTCAATAATTTTCAATAAATTTTCATGGGATTATTGAACTGAGTCTATAGATGTAATTCCTCAAACCCAAAAGCCTAGAGCCAGTGCAGTGTTATAATACATTGGTATGATTAAAAGGAATCAAGTCCCAAAAGAGTGATCAGTTTAGTAGCCTTCTATGTACTGGATACATACAAATGTTTTACATTACGTCATGAAATTAAAAAAATAGCATTGTGTACCCTCTGAAAATTCTTATATCCATTATCTTATTCCTGCTGGTTAATCCTAATATACATCATTGCATCCTAGAAAAAATAAAACAGAATAAAGTGGTGTTATCATATGCTCAGTAAGGATAACAATATAGAAGAAACATTCATAAATTAAAATATATATTTAAGGAAATGTATATGACTAGAACACAAGCATTTTAAACATAAATTATAGCATAATATGGTAAAGAAAAATCAAATAATGGCATTTAATTATTCACATGGATATTATACTAGTCCAATAATCACATGTAATATCAAAAGACAATTTCATAATGATATAATGAATAATTCCAGACTTCTTAACCACAATTTTAAGGCCTTGTGCCACGACTACAAATAATATTTTGTAAAGGCCATGTGGAAAGACACTAGATTGTCTCATGAGACCTATTGATGCATCGATGAGCTATCGCAGGTCTCCACACATCACTTAATAAGTCCAATGCATTCTTCATCTGAAGGGGAGAAACATAACATAAACAATAGTATTAAATATAGCATATGAAATGTCAACAATTTATCCCTAGACCATGAATGATATAAAAATAACAGATCCACTGTCAAAAGTATCACAAAAACATAAATACAATATGGAATATTTGTATCATAATAAATCTACCTCAATCAATAATAATATCACGTAAAGTATGTTGACATTGTTGAAAATGATCGGTAAAAATAATTCAAGAAATATCCCTTTTTCATAAAAACATTTAAAAGTGACACTATTTATCAAGAAACTATTTCAAATAGATTTTTGAATCATATTTCCCACACCACATTGAATCATTTATAAGTAATTTCAATTTTAAAAACATAATTTCCATATAAATAAAACATTACACCCTTTTTAATACATGGACATTAATTAGAATGATTTAGATGAATAAATTTTTAAAACATTTAAAATGATATTTTAGTTAGAGTTCCTAACAAAATGAGAGACACTTGAATAAAAATAATAGAGGTAATAAAAACATTATAGTGTCATGAGAAGAAAGGGATTCATGATATAATATGTCAAAGTACGTTATATACACCAGATAAATGTGAATTGGAACATAACAACAAATAATTCTCAATGGAATATATGTTGAGATTAATTCCATTCCAAGACTATATCTATATGTTAATGATAAATCAATGAAATTATTTCATGTAAACAAAAAATACCCTCAATATTATTTTATATTAAATATAAATCAATTAGACGACATTCACACATAATCATGTGAAAACAACAACAATAACTTGGATGATTAACTCAATGAATAGAAATTGAGTTAAAAACACTCTTATCATTTTTATATCGTTGACTTGAGAATTTTTCAATGGAGTGATTATGTGTATCAAAAGTATGTTTACACAAAGGGGAGTGTAAATTACATCATAAGTAAATAAATAGTGATTTCACACATAATCATTGAGTAAATTATTCAATGAAGTATGCATTAAGCCCAATGAGTGGAAATTGAAATTTGAAATTCTCTTACCAATTTGGTAACTTACGAAACACACATCCCATGAAAGAAGTATCATAAAATGAAGATGTAAATACCCATAAATTAATGTATATTACACAAATAATACTGTCTATGGGAGTACATACAACACAAAAAATGAATTAGTGGCAATACAGTATGAATCTCTCTGGAATAAGATGTGAGAAGAAATCCCCTTACCATGTTGTAATCAATCAATTCGTATGACCAAAATTTAATAAATACCAGATTATTAATAGTATAAAACGAATATAAATAGAATAGTGATAATATATATCAAATTCCAGTACACAATAAACCACATGCAATAAATACGTGACAAACTGTGGAAATCTCATGAAATTTAATGATAGATAAGAAACACCTTACCATATTTTAATCAAATTAGTAATTTGATAAAAAGATAAAAATGAAATTTAATCACATAATACCATTAATATAAAGATAATCATGATAATATATATCAAATGGTCGTACAAAATATACCACATGCAATAAATAATTGGTGAACAAATGAAATCTCATGAAAGTAAATGTGAGATACGAAAACCCATAACTAGTACTTTTCCATGGTCGAGAGTATGTTAACCTACTTTATAATAGTTAAATCATAGTCATAAATTATACAAGAACTACTTTCATAAGTATTATTTCATATACAATCTTCAAATAATGCTTTGTTAATTATATTTTAGTTGTATCATTGTGTTGGGTGTTAATTGATTTGTTTTCATTTATATGTTTTGTTACACAAGTCCAGTTTTTTATTAATAAGATGTATTTAATTCATATGCAGAAATATAATAATTTAATAAATATTTTTTTAATAATCAAATGAAAATTATTCTTGAATGGTTACGATGAGTAATTAATCTCATCATGTTTGTAAAGATGGTAATCCATACGTACGCACAAACGGTACTTCCATTTTTTATTTTAAAAGGATTGAAAATCAAATGATACATAGGTATATTATTATTCCAGTATAATATAATATTTTATATATGTTATGTATGTTCAATAACACTATCTTATATTTTTTCCATGTATGGTATGAATGTGTCATTTCACTTTGAGGAGGCAGTAGTCCGCACTTCCTCAAATTAAATTGTCGTATATATAAAACATGAAAAAAATAAGTGTATGACATAAAATAGAAATAGATAAAATAAATATCATATATGAATATAGTTCCATCATAATGGACACCATAAGAGGTGGTATGAGAAAATTTTAATAACATCATTTCGTGAGATAGTAGTTTTATGTCCATAGAAACATTATGTTCTATACCCATTAGATAGAGGTGTGTGTTACTATATTTCAAATACATCCCATATAAATAGTCTATTATATTGAGGATACTGGTGTTTTTATAAAATTTAATAATGTTATTTTAGGGGTTTGTAGAAGTAAAATAAAAGAAAAGAACTTAAGATGAGATGTTACCTTTAAATCACTAACTCCATTTGGCTTGAACCAAAAGGCTTCCTTGAAGTGCCTTCTACCTTAAGTAAGGATTAAAAGAGGAATAATGGGAATTAAGTATCTTAGTTGGGTAGAGTTTAGAGGAACAATGAGTCATGAGGGGTGTGAGAGAATGGTTAAAAAAATTCCATGATGTGGGAAATCTTTTTATCATTCAAATTAATATTTATTGTCAAAAAAATAGCTTATATAACACCATATAAATATTCATTTACTATAAGATATATGGTTAAGTCATTTTTGTTTTCACTTTAAAATAATTAATATAAAGTGTCATTGTCACCCTCAAATGGCACCATGGGGTCCCCTAATATACCCAAGGATTCCCATGGTTGGATATGAATAATCCAATAGTAATATGAAACATGTTAGGGTAATTTAATATTAATATAATATTATTTTTTTACCCTTATTTACCTAATTTTCCTCTTTGACCATGATAAATAAATTATTTACTAAATTAAATATTCATAATTTCTAAAATTAGAAGTTAACTTTGTACACAATTTGGACATCCTGATTAGAAATATGGAATCCATTTTTTATATATCATAACACAAAAGTGGTAGAAATTATTTTAAAATTAATTATCGTTGTTAAAACAAAGAACATGTTTCTTAAGAAATAATAACTATCAAAAGATTGACACTTATTTGTGTCCAATTTCAAAGTTAAATTACTTCCAATGACTAAAATTAAATTAAATGGTAAAAATAAAATATAATAATACTTATAACCCATTCAAAATTATAATTTAACAATATAAATAGTTTTAATTATTAAAAATTGAAATTAAAATTTGGTATTTTGTACTTTTCATCAAAATATGAATGTTTTCATAAAAACACCAAAAATTTATCCAAAATAATTTTGATTGCCTAAATTATAAAGAAGATGTTTATTTTGTCAATTTGAATAAATAAATGCTTCAAATTTTTTATTCAAAAAGGTTTCTCCATTAAAATGCGGTAAAATTTCATTCATTGAAAATTACTTCTTTTATCTTAAAAATTAATTTTTATCTTTTTTTTTTAATTCTAAAAAACAAATAATATGGATTATAAAATTATACGGATTATATAAAATTCAAAATTTAGTTAATATTAATCATTTTATCATTTTGAACGCCAAGTTTTGTATGTGATGGTGTGCTCAAACATGCAGTTGCATGTAGCTCTAGCTATGGAATTACTTTAAAGAAAATAACTTACTACGAAATCTTGGGGTGTTAAATTATTCCCCCATTTTGAAAATTACTTCGTTGAAATTTTTTAAATTGGTAATGGGAACATCGATGAATGTCCCACATAGGAAAAAGAGTTAATAAAAATATCACTGTAAAAGAAATAAAGATATGTACAAAGGTCATCAGAGAAAACCCATACAAGGATTCCATGTTGGAAAATATGGGTATGGAAGATAAACTAAGAGTCATGTTTTGATGTAGCATGATAGAAAACATTATTAGGAGAAAGTAAACAATAAGAAAACCATAGAAGTGTTGTGGGATAAACGATAATTAGTTTCCTCATATGAAAATTAACAGAAAACGTTTTTTGAAGTTCCATTTCATAATGTTGAGGAATTTATTTATGAGATTGTGTAAGAACATAAAGAGGTATACTTACTTTTTATGTAGAGTTTCATAATTTAATAAATTTATAACACTAAATAATATTTTTCTTTCAAATGATGAGTATTCAAGATGACTTGGCCACACCTGAAGTGCTAGAATCATCGTCCATAGAATCAGATGATCTAAAATGGATAAATTATATATTTACCTTGCCTTTACAGATTATCCAAAACAAAAATGGTACGTACAATATCAGATGATCACCAAAAAGGATAATCCTTTAGGGAAAGAAATATTAATCTTATTTTCTAAAATTAAACCAACAATACCCAATGTTCAATAAATACCATTCAATAAACAATTTTCCTTAAAATCCTTTTAATATAATCCAAAATAATATTGAAACCCAAAACATTGATTCATTTTATTACGTAGTTTTCAACATTAAATTGTATCTCCAAATATCATCGACTACTCTTAAAGTCTAATACTAAAATGGAATTAACCTAATCACATATTCTCTATGATAGGTTAATAATTTCCAATAATAACCCAAATCTCTATAAATACACAACAAATACATAGATAATAATCTATAGTTACTACTCAAATGAAATCCCATAGTATTCTATTTTTCTTAGGCATAGAGTGTTCCTAACAGAATGAACATCATCCAAAATAAAATTTAACACTTAATCACTAAATCAATTTCTTATACTAAGGATATCCATTTGATAAGTCATAAGATCCCAAATCAATATATTATTGATCAATAAAATCATTTAACTGAAAATAATTAGTCACACTAACCCAGGACATCACAGAATCCAGTGGTAGGTGATAAATCCTAATCACACTCTTGTTGTGGGTTAGATTCCAATACCATTTTCTAACGCGACAAGTTGTCACACGGTCTTTGTGTTATTCTTTTTAAAAAAAATATACTTTATAAGATCCCCAAAATGATTTAAATTCCACCAAATAACCATATAATAATTTCACCACAAATTTAATCTCATTCCATGCATTTTCCTTCCAAAATTTAATAACTTCTAATTGCCTAATATTCAAGGATCATATAAACCCAAATAGTTATTTATAATTATATCAAAAATAGAAAAGATAATTTTTTCTAAAATATAATTTTCACATAACAAACTATAGGGTTACACATACATGAGAAAATTTTTCCAAAGTAATCCAATCAACAAAGAGCACTAATACATTTAAAAATTTCACCATCCATTTATTTCCACATAGGTTCATCCATGACCATGAGGTTATACTATAGAATAGGGCACTCACTCAGATAATGATCACGTCCCCTACATTTATGAATAACGATTGTAAATGGATTCTATGGATCATTTTTATTTTCTTCCATAGTACTCTTCATTTTTTCATGGCAATTATTTACATTATGTCATTATTTCACGCACATAAATAATTTCTTTGTTCCATTGACACAATTCCCAAGCTGTCTCTTTCCACATTTCCGGGATGATGGAAATTGAGCTTTATTTTCTCCATTGTCTCTACTCCTAGATCCCTAATCATTCACCACCATTATCTTCTTTGTTGATTCTGGGAGTTGGTTAATATATATGTTTTTTATCATATTTTTTGAAAACAGATTCGGCATGAACACGATATATTTTATACCTTTCATCATTCCATTTCATTTGACCCTTCCACCACCTTCCAACCATCTACATCATATTATATGATACTATTACTTCCTTTGAATTCAGCCATTGACTAAAACAAGAAATCATAATGTGAGTCATAAAATCATTTATAAAATATCATAACACCGTATCTTCAAGATGAAACACCTTATAATTAACCAAGGATATTTATTCTCATCTTATAATAAAATTCATCACATCAGTTTTTAAAGAAAATGTTAGTTATCCTAATCATATCCCCTGGGAGTGTTGTAACCAAGATTGTAGAAAGGCATGTTGTCGTGTATGAGGAAACATTGAGTCAAACCAGAAACTCCTTATCAGAGTTGTCACTCCTAGGTACATCTGTCCAAGAGCCGCCTCATCCTTCTCGTAACTAGATAGTGATTTATTTCATGGAATACCAACATAATATTTAAATTACTAAATTTTTTTGATGTTATTTTATACTAATACTCAATATCTATTTTAGTGTAGTTATTCCTAGTAATTTTTTTCTAAATCTAGATTCCAAGGTTAGTACTAAACTTCCTCTAATACCAACTGTAATTCCCCGACATCAAAATCCTGGAGCCATTGTATTATTATAATACGTTGGCGTGATTACAAGGAATCATGTTCCGAACATATGATCATTTTAGTAGCATTGGATGTACTAGATACATACATAAGTTTTACATTACAAAATGAAAAAAAAAATCAACAACATTGTGTCCCGTATGAAGACTCTAATATCCCTTAGTCTATTTCTGCATGTTAATCGTATAATAAATCATTACATCGAGTGAAAAATAAAACATAAGAAACGGGTAAGCTCAGATGCCCAGTAAGGATAAAAATATAGCAGAAACTGTCATAAATAAGAATGATCATTTAAGGAAATGTATATGACTAGAACACAATCCTTTTAAACATAAACATCAGAAGAATATGGAAATGATAAATCAAATAATGTCATTTACTTATTCACAAGGATATTCTACTATTCTAATAATGACATGTAATATCAATATCCAATTTCATAATGATGGAATGCATAATTCCAGACTTCATAACCACATAGTAAAGGCCATGTTCCAAGAATACAAATATGATTTTGTCAAGGCCTTGTGCCAAGACACTAGTTTTTCTAATAAGACCAACTGATGAATCGAGAACCTATAGCAGGCTCCACCCATCACGTACTAAGTCCAATACATTAATCACATTGTAAGAGTGAAAGATATCATAAAAATTCGTATTAAAACTAGGATATGAAATTTCAATACTTTTTACATAAACCACGAATGGTATAAAAATAACACATCCACAATCAAACATATCACAAAACCATCAATAAAATATGGAATATTTTTATCATAATAAATAAACCTCAATAAATAATAATATCCTATAAAGGATGTTGACATAATTGAAAATGATCGGTAAAAGTCACTGAGAGAAATATCCCCTTTTCATGAATACATTTAAAAGTCTAACTATTTATCAAGAAGCAGTTTAAAATATTATTTTGAATCAAAGTGTCCCATACCATATTGAATCTTTCAAAAGGGATTTTAATTTTAAAACATTAATGTCCTTAGAAATAAATCCTTAAAACTATTTTTAAAATAGGGACATTAATGGGAATGATTTAGATGAATAAATTTTTAAATCATTTAAAATAATATTTTAGTTAGAGTTTCTAACGAAATGAGAGATGCTTGAATAAAAATAATTGAGTTAATAAAAACATAATAATAACACAAGAATAAATGGATTCATGATATACTATTTCAAAGTACATTATATACAGAAAATAAAAGTGAATAGGTGAATGAAAATAAAGTATTCTCAATGGGATGTATGTTGAGATAAATTGCATTATAAAAACCGTTTCCATAGGATACTGATAAATAAAAGACATAATTTTGTGTGAAAAATATATATACACTCAATATGATTGTATATTTAGTGTAAATCAATCAGATGACATTCAAACATATTCTTGTAAATACAACACCAGTGGCATGGATATTTAACTCAATGAATTGAAATGTAGTTAAAATTACTCTTATCATGTTAATTGCGATGACTTGAGAATTTATCAATGGATTGATTGTAACAGCCCAAGATTTTATAAAGAAATATTCTTTTTAATTTTATTAATGTCATGTGTTGTACGCTACACCAAAAGGAGCTTGCACAACACGCATCCTTGTATTGCCTTGCATTACACGCAATCGCGACCTTCCTCGATAGCGTGTGTAATACGCAATACCGAGTTTCACTAAACAACGATGTGCTATTAAAATATTATTAAAACTAGCCGTTATGAATAGTAATAACCACTTTTTAAAATTCTGTAAATCTTATTTTTCAAAATGAACTTCATTCTTGGATTCGGAGTATCGAATTTAGCCTAAGGTGAAATTTTGGTACTTTTCGGATAACTTTCATATTCTGATGAATAGTGAAAAATTACTAAATTATAATTAAAAACAACTTTTTTAATCGAAATAATTAATAGTGATAAATCATTAATTTGAGTGGTTTTAAAGTATATTTAGAATATATTTTTACAATTTAATACAATGTTGGTCATTGGATGTAATTTCACATTTAAACTAGACATAAACAAGTGTCAATCTTTTGATAGATACTGTTTCTTAAAAACACGCTATTTGTTTTAACAGCGGGATTTAATTATAAAATTAATTAATGCAACTTTTATGTTATGAATTTGGTAAAATAGACTTCATTTTTGAATTCGGAATATGAAATATAGCTTGGGATGAAATTTTGGCATTGTTCTGAAAAACATCAATTTTTGATGAATAGTGAAACTACTAAGTGGTAGGTTAAAAACTGAATTTTTGCATAAAACTTAATTTTACCGCATCTGTGAATGGAATTTCGAAAATCCGAGAGACACGGTTAATATCAAGGACTAAAATGTGGTTCAATGAGATGAAAATAATTTTTTGGTGAATAGTAACTTTTTACTTTTTTTTACCGCGGTTAATAGTAAATAGGGTAACTAATGGTAAATATGATATTACTATTACCCTAACACATGTCCTAATTCTATTGGACAAGTGTAATTCGACCAAAAACAAACTTAGGAATAAAATATGACCATTTAGGCCCACTTGGATTAGATTAGGACATTTATTATTAATTTATTTAAAGAAGGGTTAAAATAGTTAAAATCAAAGTTTAATAAGTAAATCATTTTTAATATGGGGTTATACATAAGATAAATTCAATTGTAAATATTCATTAGAAAGCTAAAAAGATTTCCTACATGATGATATTTTATTTGTAATTTTTAGACATTAAATAATTTAATTTATTTATGACATAATGATGATGCAGTAATTATCTTATTAATGAACTATTGACATAATTGATGTTATAAACACCAAAATAAATATAATTTGAGACTTTTTATGAATTCCACTAATTTTCTAGGTTACTATGATATATTAGTATTGATTTAATCAACTTGGTTCGAACATATAATTCTGTTATGACTTTGACAAAAATCATATATCAAATAGTGTCAAAATTGACACAAAATAGTTTTTAAATCAAATATTATATTATTAATTGTTATTTTATTCCTAAAAATCTATGGTTCGGCCAAATGACTTATGTAAGGATATATATATTAATAATAAACAATTTGGGGTTCGTTTGGCATGTTATAGTAAGTGTATTAACCATATAGTGAAAGAAAACAAAAAGACATGGTAAAAGTTAAATTATTTAACTTAGAGTTAAATCTAATTGATAAGGTTAAAATAATATCCTAAACTTGTCTAAATTCTATTGGTTGATAGGATTTCGACCCATCCCCACTTTAGCTTCGAAATAAGACCCTTTGGAACCATTATAAACCGATTTTGACTTTAATATAAAATAATATTTTGAGATATTCCTAAGGTGCCCCTCTCCTCCCTTATAAAAGGGAACCTCCTCCCCCTCCTCCTCACACCAATTTGAGCACTCATGCTCGGCCAACCCCTGCCATTTTCCCTTCTCCACTTCCCTAGAATAATCCTAGAGGTCCTGGTCTTCTCCAAAGACCAATCTTAGTTCCTTAAGTGGAGGATTCAAAAAGGCGTTCCAAAGAAGAGGTAATATCCATTACCGATCTTTTCAATTTCTTTCTTCTTCAACTTCTTCTTCTTTAGTTGTTTCATGATAAAGTAATAACATCAGTATTACTTACATACTGATATGTTATTATAAATATGAAACAACCCTAATTCACCTTCTATCCATCCTACGGAAAAATGAAATCACCGCGCGTGCGTACGTACGGAATACCGTCTCCACGCCATGGTGTAATCTATTTTCCACCATCACCTTACAAGGATGGGTATAATGGTGTAATGAGTAACTATATATGATTATTATTAAGTAATATTGATACTGAAATAATATATATATATATACTCCAATACAATTCCACGATCATAGGAACGATATCATCACTCGTGCGTACGTACGGAATACCGTCTCCACGATGTGATTCGACTCGTTCTACATGATCTTCATTTCATAATGATTGTATAAATTAATTGAATGAATGAATATGGTATATACTACACTAATACCATTCTGGAAATGAATTATCTGTAACCTAAATATAAGAATAAGAATTTATTCGACAAAACACGCATAAGAACAAAAAGTTATAAAGACCCGAGTAACAAGTAACAATGAAATATTACTAACAAGAAGCTAATAATATGACCATATATGATCTCATATCAATATGTATGATTCTGGAATAAGTCAATAACATTATTTAAACCATTATACAGGAGCTTCGGACACGTACAAAGCTAATCGGACCTAAGGTAAGGGAAATATCACAATCTCATTTTTATCCGAGATTGTTTATTCGTAAGTATTTACTGGGGTGTATTTTATCATCCACATCCATGTTCCTTCAGTATGTAATATTGTTTCCATCCACTTACAATAGTTTAAATCCAATTTTACTCTTCGGTGAGTTTTTAGTAAAGAATATGAAAGGAATCTTTTGTCGTTTTTCCGTACGAGGTACTTTTTTGACTTTTCCGACAAAAGTACGAGAAGAATGTTTTTTTAACTTATACGGCACGAACGGATTTCTACTGTTTTATAAAGCCTTATTTTCATGAAGCTTCCTCTAAAAGATTTCATGACTATTTTCAATAAAATCTCTTTCTTTTAAAATTGCATGATGTTTTGTGAAAAGAAATTGATTTTGAAGAAGAAAGGATATTTTCCTCAAGAATTCAATTCAAGTGTTTTATCAAAATTATTTTCCATCTAAAATAATAAAGGGTTCTGTTTCTATCCATATTTTTACATTGATTTGACTATGTTGAGATGGAATTATGTTTATGAATTCCATTATCTTATATGAATTGATTTATGATGTCATGATGTTTCAAGAATCCCATTTTTATTACATGGGTTATGCGATGATGTATGATTTATGATTTTGTGGCACACATAAGAAAGGATTCATTAAGAGATGGGTGGGACCTATATCTCCCTCCAATGCATTGGGTAAAGATTTTATATCTCATGAGATAGACATGGCTGGAATGGTAGGTTATACCGGTTCAGTGAAACAGGACTGAAACGAGGATTACTCGATTCAGAAAGGGACTTTGTCCACTAAGATAGTCTTGGCAATGAGTCTTGACTAACAAGAAATGATTCTCTATGATTATGTGTGTATGCCACAATGAGTAATGTTTTAAAGTTATGATTTCATTTCACTACTATGATTTATCCCATGTTATGAAATTATGCTCTCTTTTGGAGGTTAAGATTTCCAAAAATGTTATGTTCTTATGAAAATTATGTGATTGATATTTCCTTTGTTTACCCTTACTGAGCATTTGAGCTCACCTTTTTATGTTTTCTTTTCCCCAGGATATAAAGAAAGGTTTTAGGTAAAAAAAAAGGAAGATCTTTATGGGAGATGTTGAAGATCTTTCCCCACGATTAGAAGATTATACTCCGAGTTTCCAAAGACACTAAACTATTACGATCCTTGTGTGTGTATTTTTGTTATATACTAAGTATTCCGCAAAAGTAATGTAATGTCCATGTACGTCAAGCTTCGGGTCTCTACAGTTGGTATCAGAGGAAAGGTTTAGTCAACCTTTGGAAACTAGGATGCAAAAACGTTAGTGAGATCCCTAGAGATATTTCTAAGGTATGTCTAGGGATGTCCCTAAGGTTAAGTATACGTATAGGTTATAGTACTAGAACTACGCTAACGATCATAGAATTAAACCTAAGATGTTAGATGTTCAAGGTACTCCCCCTTTATTATGTTGTTTTCCCTAGCATGATTTTTGCCACTCAGGCTATTCTTTTTGGGTTTTAGAAAATGGCTGGAAATAAGGTGATTCACGATAATGGAGGAAATGATGGACAATGGAATGATATTCTTTATGAGAAACCAAATGAAATGGGATTTGGAAGTCCAAACATCATTATTATGCCGAATCAGCAATCTCATAATATGATCAATAAAGTAAAATTTGGTAAGTTTCCTGACTCGGCTAATAAGAGAAAGATGGAGTTTCATGATGATCATAGAGGAAAGATAGTTCAATTTCCCCTATGTAAATCATGTGGGGAGAGGCATCAAGGAGAATGTTTCAAAGGAACTGGAAGATGCTTTGGGTGTGGAAAAGAAGGACACAAATCCAGTAAGTGCAAAGGAAAAGGTTCAGTTAATACCAGGGATGAGGATAATGGTATTGCTACGACATCAAAAATGGTTAAGTGTTTTAAATGTGGAATGTATGGGCATTATGAAAACAAATGCCCTAAGGGAAAGACTCATGATGAGAATCAGTATGGTCATATGGGAAGTATTTATGTGGATGATGATGAATAGACTACCAATGGTATGTGAGATAAAAGAATTGTTGAAGCTCGGTCAATGGTTTAAGAATGTAGTGGAATGATTAAATGTTTATCATGTGTAATGTTGTATAAGTAATGTCATGGCACTATGGAATAAAGAGACATGTAAGGATTGTAACATTGTTGTCTGATTAATGTTACCAGTATCCATGAAAGGTTATTCAGATATTTTTGGAATGAAGATGATATGCGCATAATGAAGGGATAAGGGGAAAATGAAATGTTTGACAGTATTCATGAGCTCATGATTGATATAAGGACTAAGTGATATCATGGTTTGAGTATATAGAATTTTGAGGATTTTGGTATGTGAAAAGTGTTAACTTTTAACTGCATTCAAGTTTTCACTAAGGTTCAATGGGTATTCAAGAGAGTACAAGATTAAGGCCTTTAAATGTTTGGAATGTGACCAACAAGATATATCTTATGATATATGGGGATCAACGATGGTATTAAATCTCTGGTAATCATTTTCACTATGTTATGAGAATGGACTGCAGTATTATGAGCCTAATGATTGGAATGAATTATGTTGGACATAAGTTAGTATAGAAGTTTTTTTTCGATATTATTGATGGGATGTTATAGTAATATAGTTTTAGAAAAAGGACAACATGCAGGACGGGCGACAGCCCATCGCTTCGGACAAGGTTGTGGGAATCGAACCCACAACCGAAGTGCGACTGGCCTTTATCGCCTGCCACTGACCTACAGGAAGTCCCTGTTTAGTAGAAACTAGTTTTATTATATTAAGCAGTATGATATATGAAGTATAAGTCCATTTTAGGAACCATATGTGATTAATCTCACTATAGATCGACTTATGTATATAATTTTTTGCTAACCTTTTGTTTGAGACAGATGGAATGACCCGTCATTCTATCACATGATCTGCTAACACTTCACGAATAACAAATTCAACTTCATTTATTTAAGAGATGAAGTGGAAATTATTAAAGGCACGAACAACACTGAGATTGTACCAAAATAAAGTAAGTATTTATTCAAATTCAAATTCTTTAACTTTAGGGAAATGATCTTGAAAACCAAAAATGTTGTCCTAGTTCTCTTATACCTGATGAATCAGATGGTACCTTAGATCGTCACAAATTTATGGATTTGTGATTACTGGCTTTTCCATAGCCATGTTCTCTACCACTCTCCATCAGAACATGATGGTTAGATTTCTCTTCCATATCCATATTTTCACCTATGTGGAAACCCAGTGATTAGTTTATTTGGGTAATCGTTACATTTCATACTTTAGTTTTTAAAGCCAAGTTTTGGTATTCCCTTTTACGATGTGGGTTTCTATTAAAGAAACTTTCGAATAGTAAACCATTTATAACCCCGACGAATTTCGAGGGCGAAATTCATTTTAAGGGGGGTAGAATGTAACAGCCCAAGATTTTATAATGAAATATTCTTTTTAATTTTATTAATGTCATGTGTTGTACGCTACACCAAAAGGAGCTTGCACAACACGCATCCTTGTATTGCCTTGCATTACACGCAATCGCGACCTTCCTCGATAGCGTGTGTAATACGCAATACCGAGTTTCACTAAACAACGATGTGCTATTAAAATATTATTAAAACTAGCCGTTATAAATAGTAATAAACACTTTTTAAAATTCTGTAAATCTTATTTTTCAAAATGAACTTCATTCTTGGATTCGGAGTATCGAATTTAGCCTAAGGTGAAATTTTGGTACTTTTCGGATAACTTTCATATTCTGATGAATAGTGAAAAATTACTAAATTATAATTAAAAACAACTTTTTTAATCGAAATAATTAATAGTGATAAATCATTAATTTGAGTGGTTTTAAAGTATATTTAGAATATATTTTTACAATTTAATACAATGTTGGTCATTGGATGTAATTTCACATTTAAACTAGACATAAACAAGTGTCAATCTTTTGATAGATACTGTTTCTTAAAAACACGCTATTTGTTTTAACAGCGGGATTTAATTATAAAATTAATTAATGCAACTTTTATGTTATAAATTTGGTAAAATAGACTTCATTTTTGAATTCGGAATATGAAATATAGCTTGGGATGAAATTTTGGCATTGTTCTGAAAAACATCAATTTTTGATGAATAGTGAAACTACTAAGTGGTAGGTTAAAAACTGAATTTTTGCATAAAACTTAATTTTACCGCATCTGTGAATGGAATTTCGAAAATCCGAGAGACACGGTTAATATCAAGGACTAAAATGTGGTTCAATGAGATGAAAATAATTTTTTGGTGAATAGTAACTTTTTACTTTTTTTTACCGCGGTTAATAGTAAATAGGGTAACTAATGGTAAATATGATATTACTATTACCCTAACACATGTCCTAATTCTATTGGACAAGTGTAATTCGACCAAAAACAAACTTAGGAATAAAATATGACCATTTAGGCCCACTTGGATTAGATTAGGACATTTATTATTAATTTATTTAAAGAAGGGTTAAAATAGTTAAAATCAAAGTTTAATAAGTAAATCATTTTTAATATGGGGTTATACATAAGATAAATTCAATTGTAAATATTCATTAGAAAGCTAAAAAGATTTCCTACATGATGATATTTTATTTGTAATTTTTAGACATTAAATAATTTAATTTATTTATGACATAATGATGATGCAGTAATTATCTTATTAATGAAATATTGACATAATTGATGTTATAAACACCAAAATAAATATAATTTGAGACTTTTTATGAATTCCACTAATTTTCTAGGTTACTATGATATATTAGTATTGATTTAATCAACTTGGTTCGAACATATAATTCTGTTATGACTTTGACAAAAATCATATATCAAATAGTGTCAAAATTGACACAAAATAGTTTTTAAATCAAATATTATATTATTAATTGTTATTTTATTCCTAAAAATCTAAGGTTCGGCCCAATGACTTATGTAAGGATATATATATTAATAATAAACAATTTGGGGTTCGTTTGGCATGTTATAGTAAGTGTATTAACCATATAGTGAAAGAAAACAAAAAGACATGGTAAAAGTTAAATTATTTAACTTAGAGTTAAATCTAATTGATAAGGTTAAAATAATATCCTAAACTTGTCTAAATTCTATTGGTTGATAGGATTTCGACCCATCCCCACTTTAGCTTCGAAATAAGACCCTTTGGAACCATTATAAACCGATTTTGACTTTAATATAAAATAATATTTTGAGATATTCCTAAGGTGCCCCTCTCCTCCCTTATAAAAGGGAACCTCCTCCCCCTCCTCCTCACACCAATTTGAGCACTCAAGCTCGGCCAACCCCTGCCATTTTCCCTTCTCCACTTCCCTAGAATAATCCTAGAGGTCCTGGTCTTCTCCAAAGACCAATCTTAGTTCCTTAAGTGGAGGATTCAAAAAGGCGTTCCAAAGAAGAGGTAATATCCATTACCGATCTTTTCAATTTCTTTCTTCTTCAACTTCTTCTTCTTTAGTTGTTTCATGATAAAGTAATAACATCAGTATTACTTACATACTGGTATGTTATTATAAATATGAAACAACCCTAATTCACCTTCTATCCATCCTACGGAAAAATGAAATCACCGCGCGTGCGTACGTACGGAATACCGTCTCCACGCCATGGTGTAATCTATTTTCCACCATCACCTTACAAGGATGGGTATAATGGTGTAATGAGTAACTATATATGATTATTATTAAGTAATATTGATACTGAAATAATATATATATATATACTCCAATACAATTCCACGATCATAGGAACGATATCATCACTCGTGCGTACGTACGGAATACCGTCTCCACGATGTGATGTGACTCGTTCTACATGATCTTCATTTCATAATGATTGTATAAATTAATTGAATGAATGAATATGGTACATACTACACTAATACCATTCTGGAAATGAATTATCTATAACCTAAATATAAGAATAAGAATTTATTCGACAAAACACGCATAAGAACAAAAAGTTATAAAGACCCGAGTAACAAGTAACAATGAAATATTACTAACAAGAAGCTAATAATATGACCATATATGATCTCATATCAATATGTATGATTCTGGAATAAGTCAATAACATTATTTAAACCATTATACAGGAGCTTCGGACACGTACAAAGCTAATCGGACCTAAGGTAAGGGAAATATCACAATCTCATTTTTATCCGAGATTGTTTATTCGTAAGTATTTACTGGGGTGTATTTTATCATCCACATCCATGTTCCTTCAATATGTAATATTGTTTCCATCCACTTACAATAGTTTAAATCCAATTTTACTCTTCGGTGAGTTTTTAGTAAAGAATATGAAAGGAATCTTTTGTCGTTTTTCCGTACGAGGTACTTTTTTGACTTTTCCGACAAAAGTACGAGAAGAATGTTTTTTTAACTTATACGGCACGAACGGATTTCTACTGTTTTATAAAGCCTTATTTTCATGAAGCTTCCTCTAAAAGATTTCATGACTATTTTCAATAAAATCTCTTTCTTTTAAAATTGCATGATGTTTTGTGAAAAGAAATTGATTTTGAAGAAGAAAGGATATTTTCCTCAAGAATTCAATTCAAGTGTTTTATCAAAATTATTTTCCATCTAAGATAATAAAGGGTTCTGTTTCTATCCATATTTTTACATTGATTTGACTATGTTGAGATGGAATTATGTTTATGAATTCCTTTATCTTATATGAATTGATTTATGATGTCATGATGTTTCAAGAATCCCATTTTTATTACATGGGTTATGCGATGATGTATGATTTATGATTTTGTGGCACACATAAGAAAGGATTCATTAAGAGATGGGTGGGACCTATATCTCCCTCCAATGCATTGGGTAAAGATTTTATATCTCATGAGATAGACATGGCTGGAATGGTAGGTTATACCGGTTCAGTGAAACAGGACTGAAACGAGGATTACTCGATTCAGAAAGGGACTTTGTCCACTAAGATAGTCTTGGCAATGAGTCTTGACTAACAAGAAATGATTCTCTATGATTATGTGTGTATGCCACAATTAGTAATGTTTTAAAGTTATGATTTCATTTCACTACTATGATTTATCCCATGTTATGAAATTATGCTCTCTTTTGCAGGTTAAGATTTCCAAAAATGTTATGTTCTTATGAAAATTATGTGATTGATATTTCCTTTGTTTACCCTTACTGAGCATTTGAGCTCACCTTTTTATATTTTCTTTTCCCCAGGATATAAAGAAAGGTTTTAGGTAAAAAAAAATGAAGATCTTTATGGGAGATGTTGAAGATCTTTCCCCACGATTAGAAGATTATACTCCGAGTTTCCAAAGACACTAAACTATTACGATCCTTGTGTGTGTATTTTTGTTATATACTAAGTATTCCGCAAAAGTAATGTAATGTCCATGTACGTCAAGCTTCGGGTCTCTACAGTTGGTATCAGAGGAAAGGTTTAGTCAACCTTTGGAAACTAGGATGCAAAAACGTTAGTGAGATCCCTAGAGATATTTCTAAGGTATGTCTAGGGATGTCCCTAAGGATAAGTATACGTATAGGTTATAGTACTAGAACTACGCTAACGATCATAGAATTAAACCTAAGATGTTAGATGTTCAAGGTACTCCCCCTTTATTATGTTGTTTTCCCTAGCATGATTTTTGCCACTCAGGCTATTCTTTTTGGGTTTTAGAAAATGGTTGGAAATAAGGTGATTCACGATAATGGAGGAAATGATGGACAATGGAATGATATTCTTTATGAGAAACCAAATGAAATGGGATTTGGAAGTCCAAACATCATTATTATGCCGAATCAGCAATCTCATAATATGATCAATAAAGTAAAATTTGGTAAGTTTCCTGACTCGGCTAATAAGAGAAAGATGGAGTTTCATGATGATCATAGAGGAAAGATAGTTCAATTTCCCCTATGTAAATCATGTGGGGAGAGTCATCAAGGAGAATGTTTCAAAGGAACTGGAAGATGCTTTGGGTGTGGAAAAGAAGGACACAAATCCAGTAAGTGCAAAGGAAAAGGTTCAGTTAATACCAGGGATGAGGATAATGGTATTGCTACGACATCAAAAATGGTTAAGTGTTTTAAATGTGGAATGTATGGGCATTATGAAAACAAATGCCCTAAGGGAAAGACTCATGATGAGAATCAGTATGGTCATATGGGAAGTATTTATGTGGATGATGATGAATAGACTACCAATGGTATGTGAGATAAAAGAATTGTTGAAGCTCGGTCAATGGTTTAAGAATGTAGTGGAATGATTACATGTTTATCATGTGTAATGTTGTATAAGTAATGTCATGGCACTATGGAATAAAGAGACATGTAAGGATTGTAACATTGTTGTCTGATTAATGTTACCAGTATCCATGAAAGGTTATTCAGATATTTTTGGAATGAAGATGATATGCGCATAATGAAGGGATAAGGGGAAAATGAAATGTTTGACAGTATTCATGAGCTCATGATTGATATAAGGACTAAGTGATATCATGGTTTGAGTATATAGAATTTTGAGGATTTTGGTATGTGAAAAGTGTTAACTTTTAACTGCATTCAAGTTTTCACTAAGGTTCAATGGGTATTCAAGAGAGTACAAGATTAAGGCCTTTAAATGTTTGGAATGTGACCAACAAGATATATCTTATGATATATGGGGATCAACGATGGTATTAAATCTCTGGTAATCATTTTCACTATGTTATGAGAATGGACTGCAGTATTATGAGCCTAATGATTGGAATGAATTATGTTGGACATAAGTTAGTATAGAAGTTTTTTTTCGATATTATTGATGGGATGTTATAGTAATATAGTTTTAGAAAAAGGACAACATGCAGGACGGGCGACAGCCCATCGCTTCGGACAAGGTTGTGGGAATCGAACCCACAACCGAAGTGCGACTGGCCTTTATCGCCTACCACTGACCTACAGGAAGTCCCTGTTTAGTAGAAACTAGTTTTATTATATTAAGCAGTATGATATATGAAGTATAAGTCCATTTTAGGAACCATATGTGATTAATCTCACTATAGATCGACTTATGTATATAATTTTTTGCTAACCTTTTGTTTGAGACAGATGGAATGACCCGTCATTCTATCACATGATCTGCTAACACTTCACGAATAACAAATTCAACTTCATTTATTTAAGAGATGAAGTGGAAATTATTAAAGGCACGAACAACAGTGAGATTGTACCAAAATAAAGTAAGTATTTATTCAAATTCAAATTCTTTAACTTTAGGGAAATGATCTTGAAAACCAAAAATGTTGTCCTAGTTCTCTTATACCTGATGAATCAGATGGTACCTTAGATCGTCACAAATTTATGGATTTGTGATTACTGGCTTTTCCATAGCCATGTTCTCTACCACTCTCCATCAGAACATGATGGTTAGATTTCTCTTCCATATCCATATTTTCACCTATGTGGAAACCCAGTGATTAGTTTATTTGGGTAATCGTTACATTTCATACTTTAGTTTTTAAAGCCAAGTTTTGGTATTGCCTTTTAAGATGTGGGTTTCTATTAAAGAAACTTTCGAATAGTAAACCATTTATAACCCCGACGAATTTCGAGGGCGAAATTCATTTTAAGGGGGGTAGAATGTAACAGCCCAAGATTTTATAAAGAAATATTCTTTTTAATTTTATTAATGTCATGTGTTGTACGCTACACCAAAAGGAGCTTGCACAACACGCATCCTTGTATTGCCTTGCATTACACGCAATCGCGACCTTCCTCGATAGCGTGTGTAATACGCAATACCGAGTTTCACTAAACAACGATGTGCTATTAAAATATTATTAAAACTAGCCGTTATGAATAGTAATAACCACTTTTTAAAATTCTGTAAATCTTATTTTTCAAAATGAACTTCATTCTTGGATTCGGAGTATCGAATTTAGCCTAAGGTGAAATTTTGGTACTTTTCGGATAACTTTCATATTCTGATGAATAGTGAAAAATTACTAAATTATAATTAAAAACAACTTTTTTAATCGAAATAATTAATAGTGATAAATCATTAATTTGAGTGGTTTTAAAGTATATTTAGAATATATTTTTACAATTTAATACAATGTTGGTCATTGGATGTAATTTCACATTTAAACTAGACATAAACAAGTGTCAATCTTTTGATAGATATTGTTTCTTAAAAACACGCTATTTGTTTTAACAGCGGGATTTAATTATAAAATTAATTAATGCAACTTTTATGTTATGAATTTGGTAAAATAGACTTCATTTTTGAATTCGGAATATGAAATATAGCTTGGGATGAAATTTTGGCATTGTTCTGAAAAACATCAATTTTTGATGAATAGTGAAACTACTAAGTGGTAGGTTAAAAACTGAATTTTTGCATAAAACTTAATTTTACCGCTTCTGTGAATGGAATTTCGAAAATCCGAGAGACACGGTTAATATCAAGGACTAAAATGTGGTTCAATGAGATGAAAATAATTTTTTGGTGAATAGTAACTGTTTACTTTTTTTTACAGCGGTTAATAGTAAATAGGGTAACTAATGGTAAATATGATATTACTATTACCCTAACACATGTCCTAATTCTATTGGACAAGTGTAATTCGACCAAAAACAAACTTAGGAATAAAATATGACCATTTAGGCCCACTTGGATTAGATTAGGACATTTATTATTAATTTATTTAAAGAAGGGTTAAAATAGTTAAAATCAAAGTTTAATAAGTAAATCATTTTTAATATGGGGTTATACATAAGATAAATTCAATTGTAAATATTCATTAGAAAGCTAAAAAGATTTCCTACATGATGATATTTTATTTGTAATTTTTAGACATTAAATAATTTAATTTATTTATGACATAATGATGATGCAGTAATTATCTTATTAATGAACTATTGACATAATTGATGTTATATACACCAAAATAAATATAATTTGAGACTTTTTATGAATTCCACTAATTTTCTAGGTTACTATGATATATTAGTATTGATTTAATCAACTTGGTTCGAACATATAATTCTGTTATGACTTTGACAAAAATCATATATCAAATAGTGTCAAAATTGACACAAAATAGTTTTTAAATCAAATATTATATTATTAATTGTTATTTTATTCCTAAAAATCTATGGTTCGGCCAAATGACTTATGTAAGGATATATATATTAATAATAAACAATTTGGGGTTCGTTTGGCATGTTATAGTAAGTGTATTAACCATATAGTGAAAGAAAACAAAAAGACATGGTAAAAGTTAAATTATTTAACTTAGAGTTAAATCTAATTGATAAGGTTAAAATAATATCCTAAACTTGTCTAAATTCTATTGGTTGATAGGATTTCGACCCATCCCCACTTTAGCTTCGAAATAAGACCCTTTGGAACCATTATAAACCGATTTTGACTTTAATATAAAATAATATTTTGAGATATTCCTAAGGTGCCCCTCTCCTCCCTTATAAAAGGGAACCTCCTCCCCCTCCTCCTCACACCAATTTGAGCACTCAAGCTCGGCCAACCCCTGCCATTTTCCCTTCTCCACTTCCCTAGAATAATCCTAGAGGTCCTGGTCTTCTCCAAAGACCAATCTTAGTTCCTTAAGTGGAGGATTCAAAAAGGCGTTCCAAAGAAGAGGTAATATCCATTACCGATCTTTTCAATTTCTTTCTTCTTCAACTTCTTCTTCTTTAGTTGTTTCATGATAAAGTAATAACATCAGTATTACTTACATACTGATATGTTATTATAAATATGAAACAACCCTAATTCACCTTCTATCCATCCTACGGAAAAATGAAATCATCGCGCGTGCGTACGTACGGAATACCGTCTCCACGCCGTGGTGTAATCTATTTTCCACCATCACCTTACAAGGATGGGTATAATGGTGTAATGAGTAACTATATATGATTATTATTAAGTAATATTGATACTGAAATAATATATATATATATACTCCAATACAATTCCACGATCATAGGAACGATATCATCACTCGTGCGTACGTACGGAATACCGTCTCCACGATGTGATGCGACTCGTTCTACATGATCTTCATTTCATAATGATTGTATAAATGAATTGAATGAATGAATATGGTATATACTACACTAATACCATTCTGGAAATGAATTATCTATAACCTAAATATAAGAATAAGAATTTATTCGACAAAACACGCATAAGAACAAAAAGTTATAAAGACCCGAGTAACAAGTAACAATGAAATATTACTAACAAGAAGCTAATAATACGACCATATATGATCTCATATCAATATGTATGATTCTGGAATAAGTCAATAACATTATTTAAACCATTATACAGGAGCTTCGGACACGTACAAAGCTAATCGGACCTAAGGTAAGGGAAATATCACAATCTCATTTTTATCCGAGATTGTTTATTCGTAAGTATTTACTGGGGTGTATTTTATCATCCACATCCATGTTCCTTCAATATGTAATATTGTTTCCATCCACTTACAATAGTTTAAATCCAATTTTACTCTTCGGTGAGTTTTTAGTAAAGAATATGAAAGGAATCTTTTGTCGTTTTTCCGTACGAGGTACTTTTTTGACTTTTCCGACAAAAGTACGAGAAGAATGTTTTTTTTAACTTATACGGCACGAACGGATTTCTACTGTTTTATAAAGCCTTATTTTCATGAAGCTTCCTCTAAAAGATTTCATGACTATTTTCAATAAAATCTCTTTCTTTTAAAATTGCATGATGTTTTGTGAAAAGAAATTGATTTTGAAGAAGAAAGGATATTTTCCTCAAGAATTCAATTCAAGTGTTTTATCAAAATTATTTTCCATCTAAGATAATAAAGGGTTCTGTTTCTATCCATATTTTTACATTGATTTGACTATGTTGAGATGGAATTATGTTTATGAATTCCTTTATCTTATATGAATTGATTTATGATGTCATGATGTTTCAAGAATCCCATTTTTATTACATGGGTTATGCGATGATGTATGATTTATGATTTTGTGGCACACATAAGAAAGGATTCATTAAGAGATGGGTGGGACCTATATCTCCCTCCAATGCATTGGGTAAAGATTTTATATCTCATGAGATAGACATGGCTGGAATGGTAGGTTATACCGGTTCAGTGAAACAGGACTGAAACGAGGATTACTCGATTCAGAAAGGGACTTTGTCCACTAAGATAGTCTTGGCAATGAGTCTTGACTAACAAGAAATGATTCTCTTTGATTATGTGTGTATGCCACAATGAGTAATGTTTTAAAGTTATGATTTCATTTCACTACTATGATTTATCCCATGTTATGAAATTATGCTCTCTTTTGCAGGTTAAGATTTCCAAAAATGTTATGTTCTTATGAAAATTATGTGATTGATATTTCCTTTGTTTACCCTTACTGAGCATTTGAGCTCACCCTTTTATGTTTTCTTTTCCCCAGGATATAAAGAAAGGTTTTAGGTAAAAAAAAAGGAAGATCTTTATGGGAGATGTTGAAGATCTTTCCCCACGATTAGAAGATTATACTCCGAGTTTCCAAAGACACTAAACTATTACGATCCTTGTGTGTGTATTTTTGTTATATACTAAGTATTCCGCAAAAGTAATGTAATGTCCATGTACGTCAAGCTTCGGGTCTCCACATTGATTATGTGTATCAAAATTATATACACACAATGGTGAGTGTAAATTACTACATAAGTAAAAAAATAGTTATTTCACAGTTAATGTTGGACTATATTAATCAATGAAGTATGCGTAACGCCCAATGAGTGGAAATTGAAATGGGAAATACCCTTACCGGTTCGGTAACATTAAAAAAATGCACCAAATTAAAGAAGAATCATAAAATGAAGATATAAATACCCATAAATTAAATTGTATTGCAAAAAAGATACAATCATGGTCTGTACATACATGAAACAAAAGGAAATAGTTTCAATATAGCATGAATCTCACTGGAATAAGAAGTGAGATGAAAACCCCTTACCATATTGTAATCAATCGATTCGTATGACCAAAAGTCAATAACCACCAAATTATTCACATAATAACATGAATATAAATAAAATCATGATAATATATATCAAATGGAAGTACACATTACACCATATGCAATAAATACGTGGCGAACAATGGAAATCTCATTGAATTTAAAGTGAGATAAGAAACCCCTATCAACATTGTAATAAGAAGAGTCATTTGAAAAAAAGTTCATAAACACCAAATGAAAAAAAATACCATGGATATAAAAATAATCATGATAATATGTTTCAAATTTTAGTACACAATACCCCACAAGCAATAAATTAGTGGCGAACATTAAAAATCTCACGGAATTAAATGTGAGGAAAGAAACCCCTTACCTTGTACATTTCATTGGTCGAGGGTACACTAAACTACATTAAAATTGTTAAATCATTGTTAGTAAACTATACAAGAACTACATACATAAATATGATATCATATATGATCTTCTATTATTGCATTGTTAAAAATATTTTAGTAGTGTCATTGTTTAGGGTGTTAATTGATTCGTTTTGATTTATAAGTTTTGTTATGTAAGTCATGGTTGTTATGGATAGGATGTATTTGATTAATGTCAACAAATATATTAAGTTATTAAATATTATTTTTAATAATAAATTGACAATTATTATTAAATGGTTACAATGTTGAATTAATATCATCACGTTCGTGGTGACAGTAATATGTACATACGCACGAACTCTACATCTATTTATTTATTTCAAAAGGAAATAAAACCAAATTATACATAGGTATATTATTATTATAGTATAATATATAATTTTATATATGTTATGTAAGTTTATTAACACCATCTTTTGTATGTTCCATGTATGGTATGGACGAGTCATATCACTTTGAGGGGGCGGTAGTCTACACTTTCTCAAATTAAATTATCATATATATACAACATGAAAAGAATGAAGGTATGATATAAAATATAATTATAAAAAATAAATATCATATATATCATATATAATTATATATCCATCATAATGAAAAACATAAGAGGTTGTAGTAGAAGATTCAACAATCATTGTTTCGTGTGGTAGTAATTAGCCATCCACAGAAAAAATATATTATATACCTATTAGATGGAGGAGTGTGTAGGTGTAGTTAAAATAAATCTCATAAAAACAATCTAGTACATTTATGATACTGTTTTGTTACAAAAAATAATAAATTGATTTTAGGAGGTTGGAGAAGTAAAATAAAAGAAAATAACTTAAGAGGGGATGATACCTTTAAATCGAGTAACTCCCTTTGGTTTGGACCAAAAGGCGTCCATGAAGCGCCTTATCACTATGGTAATGCTTCTAAAAGGAAATTTGGGATGCAAGGGTCTTAGTTGGGTAAATTTTGGTTGAGAAAAAGGTCTTTAGAGGTGTGAGAAATGGGTTAAAAGTAAAGGATTTTTATAAGGGGGTGGAGGGGTTCTTTAGGAATGTTTGAAAATATTATTTTATTATATTATTATTTTAGGTTTATAAAGGTCAAAACTCATTAAATTCTAAGATAATATGATCCGTATTCGAAATAAAATAATCCAATAAAAATATAATAGGTTTTTTATATTTGTATTTATTTTTATAATCATATTTATTGAAATTATTTATAATTGAGGTAAACACTGCATCATTATTGTGTCATAAATAATTTTATTTATATGATGTCAAAAAATTATAAAACAATATGATGATATGGGAAATATTTTTATCCTTCAAATGAATATTTATAGTGGAAATGATAAATTTTATATCCCCATGTAAAAATTGTTTTACTAAAAGAAATATTGTTATGTAATTTTTGTCTTCACATTAAAGTAATTAATATAATGTGGCATTATCACTCTCAAGTGGCTCCATGGTGTCCCAAAATAGACCCAAGGAGGACCATGTTTTGATATGTATCAACCAATATGAAAAAAACACATGTTAGTGTAATGTAATATTATTATAATAATAATTTGTTACCCTTATGTACCAGATTTACCCCTTAAACCATGTTAAATAAAATATTTATTGATGTAAATATTCAAAATATCTAAAAGAAGTTTACTATTTACAAAATTTTTACCTCCTAATTCCAAATATGGAATCCATTATTCCAAATTCAATACAACGAAGTGGGAGAAATTAATTTAAAATTAATTCTCATTGTCAAAAAATAGAGCGTGTTTTTAAGAAATAATAACAGTAAAAAGATTTTCACTTGTTTGTTTCCAATTACAAAGTGAAATTACATCCAATGAAAAAAATTATATTAAATGTTAAAAATATAATCTAATTATACTTCAACCCCCCCCCCTATAGTTCAATTTAACACCCTTAAATGTTTTAATTTAAAAAGTAGTTTTCAATTAAAATTTAGTATTTTTAACCATTCATCAAAATATAAAAGTTATCAGAAAAACAAAAAAAATTATAAAAACTAAATTTGTTTGTCTAGATTCTAATGAAAAAGTTTATCCTATCAAATTTAATATGAAAAAGTGTCAAATATTGTATTTAAAAATGGTTCTCCATTAAAATGTGGTAAAATTGCATTTTTTTAAAAATACTAATTTTAACTAAAAAATGGAAGTTGTTCTTATATTATGTCTAAAAAACATATAATATGGATTCTAAAATTATATAGAGTATATAAATTTTAAAACTCTGTTAATACTATTCAAAACCTCTTTTTGAACGGATTTTTTGGTAAGCCATTGTGCACTTAAACTAAGTGTTTCATGTAGCGCAAGCTATTGAATTACTTTAAAAAATAATGTACTATTAAATATTTGGGTGTTACATTAGATATTTTTGCATGAAATTTGTGGAATTATTTATTGATGATATTCTGTTATATTCTATAATCAAGTAAGAATAATATTAGCATTGGAATATTGGGCTATCAATCTTTGGTAGGGGTAAAATCTAGGAGTGTTAAAGAAAATGTGACTTCTAGATGGTGGACGTATAGTTTATAGGGTCTGTTATAACCATCAAAGGAATAACTATGGACTATTCAATGGAAAAATCAATCGAAGAGTGGTATAAGCCAACATCTGTAATGAATATCTATAGTTTCTTGATATTCCCTCATATTACCAATGATTTTTGAAGAATGTATCCTGATTTTTAAACCCATAAACCAAGATGAATCAAAAGGAAAGATTGTCTATACTAGTGAATCTGAAGGCCACCTCAATGAGTTGAAAATGTTGCTTATCAGTAAACCTATACTCACAATTTCGACAAGTGGAAAAAAAAATTTGTATACAATGATTATTAAAAACATTATTAGGATATTTATTGATATAAAATGATAAGGTTATAGGCTACACCTAAAGGAAGATAAATATTCATGATCAAAACTATGCAAGAAATGATAAAGAGTTAGCATCATTGATCTACAAATAGAAAATATGGTGGAATTATCTCTATGGGGAGATGTGTGAGATATATAATTATCATAATATCCTAAAATATATAATCTTGTAGAATGGAAATAATTTTTATCAACAACGATGTTTAGAGCTCATCAAGGATTATGCCATCTCAATCCACAAACATTATGGTAATGAATCTAAAGTGGAGAATTCTCTATACTCAAAGGATACGAAAAAAATTTAAATTATTATACTTTATAAGGATCCAATCATACTAGAAAAATAAATAGACCTAGGAATCACTACATATGAAACATAAAAAATCCATTCTCAAATTATTTCATAAAAAACCTTTATGGAGAAAATAATTGATTTTCAAAGAAATTATGTAGAAATTTAGAAAAGGGTGGAAGCTATCAGAATGATAAATCATTCGAGTTCAAAATTGATGTCCATGGAGTCATCTGAGGTGGATAATTAATATGTGTATCATCTAATCTATAGATAATGAACTCGTATCTAAATGGAACGCTTAGATCAATCTTCTCTTTTCACCTAAGGAAAAAAAGAAGCATCAAGATCTCCAAGAGAAATATTCATGAGATAATAATAATAAAGAGATCACTAAATATACATCAAAGTGATAGGTATTTCATAAAATGAAGGCCCAAATATAATAGTTTAAGGGGGTGATGGAACCATTACTCATAAAAAAATGATAATTTGAAAACATGAACATGTACATTTTCAACAAAAATATAAGGACATCTATAAGAAACAATACTATATGGTTTGTTTTGGATATTTATATAAAGAGAGATTACTGTTTCAATTTGATAGAACTTCTCATTGGATCAAAATTTAGGGATATAAATCATGTTTGTGGTAATGTTTCATGGAGTACCACTATCGATTATATCTGATTGAGATCTGAGATTCACCTCTGCATTTTTGTAAAGAATACAACATTCTCTAAAAATTGATTTGAACATCTGTAAGGCTAATCAGTATCATATTTGCTTCCAATTAGAGTTCACTATTCAGAAACTAGAAGGTCTGTTGAGATAATGATCTATGGACATCATTAGAGGATGGGACCCACATCAACCTCTAGTTGATCTCTCTTACAATAATGGTTACCACCTAAGCAATGAAATGGATACATATAAGTCCCATTATAGTAAAAGATAAATAACACAACTATTATTTGATAATGTCTATGAATTAAAGATATTGAGACATGAAATGGTATATGAAATCTTAGAAATGGTGAAAACTATTCACCAGCATATCTGGGATACCAAATGTCAATAGAACGGTTATGGAGACATTCATCCATGGGACCTGGAGTTTAAAGTTAGATACATGGCCTTCCTATAAATATTATCATGGAGGATGATGATAATAAGTGTTTAGAATATAAATGAAAATCCCCAACCATATTTACCTAGATTCTGTGCATTATTGGATAACATTCTCTTGATAAAAAGATATGATGTCTTGAAAGATAGATTAGTTTAGTAGACATAGAAGTACTACATAAATACAAATGTTTTACATTACATCATGAAATAAAAAATGACAACATTGTGTCCCGTTTTAAAACACTCATATCCCTTATCTAATCTCTACAAGTCAATCGTAATAAAAATTTTCACATCCTGGGAAAAATAAAATATAGAAAAAGGAGTGAGATCAAATGCTATGTAAGGATAACAATATAGATGAAACTTTTATAAATAAATATAAAAATTTAAGGTAATGTATAGAACTAAAACAAAATCCTTTTAACCATAATATTCAGTATTATATGAAATATATAAATCAAATAATTTTATGTACTTGTTCACATGGATATTCTAATAGTTGAATAATCACATGTAATATCAATAACTAATTTCATAATTATGGAATGCATAATTCTTAACATCATAACCACGCATTCAAGGCCTCATGCCAAGAAAAAATAAGATTTTGTCAAGACCTTATGCCAGGAAAATAGTTTGTCTCATAAGACTGAGAAATGCATCGAGGAGTTATAGAAAGATCCAACCATAAATTTTATGTCCAAGGAATTCCACACATGAAAATGTTTAAACATAATATATACATTCTTATTAAAACTAACATACTAAATGACAATATTTTAACCACAAAACTTGAATGGGATAAAAATAGAACATCCACAGCCAAACATAACTCATTAAATACAATATTGATGATTTTATTATAATAAATCAACCTCAATTAATAATACTGATCGATATTTACAAAGATTAATATAATAAGTAAAACTATTTGAGTGAAATATCCCATTTTTTATGAAAACATTTAAAAGTCTCAATATTTATCAATAAGTTGTACAAATATATCTTTTAATAAAAGTTTCACATACCACATTTAAGATTTTATAAATAATTTTCATTTTAAAATATTCATTTCTACATAAATAAATCCTTAACCCTATTTTTAAAACACGGACATTAATGAGAATGATTAAGAAGAATAAATATTCATAAAATTTCAAATAATATTTTTGTTAGAGTACCTAACCAAATGAATGACGCTTCAATAAGAATAATTGAGGTGATAAAAACTATATAAAATATCATAAGTATAATGGGATTTATGATATACTAAGTCAATGTACAGTATGTACAATATATAAAATTGAATTGGCACATAACAACAAAGAAGTCTCAATGGAATGTAAATTGAGATGAAATGATTTATAAAGACCATATGATTAGGGTAAGGGAAAACAATGGCATAATTATGTGTGAAAAATATAAATAATCTAAATTTTTTAGATATTCAGTGTAAATAAATAGGATGACATTCACACATATTCTTGTCAAAACAAAACCAATGACTTAGATGTTTAACTCAATGAATGAAAATGGTTTTCTGATTACTCTTATCAAGTTCATATCGATGACTTGAGAATTTTTTAATGGAATGATTATGTGTATTAAATGTATATACACCCAAAGGGGGGTGTAAATTATTAAATAAATAAACAAATAGTTATTTTACACATAATCTTTGTTTAAAATAAACAATAAAGATTGCGTGAAACCAAATGAGTGGAAATAAAAATTTGAAATTCCCATAACGATTTGGTAACTTATGAAACATACATCTAATGAATGAAGGATAATACAGTGAATATGTAAATACCCATAAATTTATGTATATTACACAAATAATACAATTATGGGATGTACACACACAACACAAAATGAAATAGTGGCAATATAGCATGAATTTCACTCAAATAAGAAGTGTGATGAGAACCCCATACCTTGTACTGTTACTTAGTCGAGGGTACTTTAACCTCTAGTATAATAGTTAAATAATTATTATTAAATTATTCAATAACCTTCTACATAAATATTATATCATATATTATCTTCTAATATTGATTTGTTAAAAACATTTTATTAGTATCATTGTTTCAGGGTGTTAACTGATTTGTCTTCCTTTATATGTTTTCTTATATAAGTCATTTTTTTTATGGATCAGATATATTTGATTCATATAAAGAATGATATTATTTTCTAAAAAATTATTTTGATTCATAAAATTAATATTATTCTTCAATGGTTACGATGGTATATGAATCTCATCGCGTTTGTGGAGACAATAATCCGTATGTAAGAACGAGAGACAATATCATTCTTTTGATGGTGAAATCAAATGTAATTGGATGTTATATCATATATACAAAGTCATTAATATGATATTATTATTATTTACATCTATTATACTCATTATCATACCCATCCAGATAATGGAGTGTTGAATAACAAACTACACCACAACGTGGAGACTGTAAGTCGTACATATGCATGTATTGTTACATAGACTTTCATAGGATGTATAGAATAATGAATATGGATATACCATATATATAATAACATCATAGTATTTATAAGGTACTGGATTTATTATATTGGTTTGGAAAATACAAATAAAGTTGATGTGGAAGATGAAAATAACTTTGAAAGAGGTGGTGAAATTATTACCTCATATTTGGGTGCTTCCTTTTGATTTGATAAAAAAATATCCATACGTTGGCTTTCTAATCAAGGTAAGCCCTACAGGTTTAATTTAGTGTAGTTTGAAGGATATTATAGCATGGTTTTTCTGATCCAAATGACTTTTTATATGTGAATTTGTGAGAAGGGAAAGTACCCAATCATAAAAGAGGTGAGGGTCACTTTAGTAAAAGCTTGAAATATTGATTTATTATAAAATAATATTCTATTTCTATTGAATAAAATGAATTTATTTCAAGGATAAGGTGGGGATGGGTCTATATATTCTCAATTAATAGGTTTTTTACTTGTCTATTTCACCATATGAAAATTATCTTTTATATTTAGTTCTTAGTTAAATAGTTTATCTTCTACGATGTCTTCTTGTATTTTTATATTACATGGTTAAGAAATATTCTATAAAATGACTAGACAACATATAGTGGTTTATTAATGACATATATATCATTATATATATACTTTTTCCAAGCCTTACATTTTTAGGAATATTATATCATTTAATAAAATAGTATTATTTTAAAACTCATTTTTGTCAATTTTTACACTATTTAGTATTTGGTTATTATTAAAGTAAGAAAGCCTGATTACTGTGAAAATCATAAATTAAAACAACCCTATAATGTTATATTAAAATATAAAATTTGTTTAATTATTCAAAAGTTTCAATTTACATTTATTTTAATATTAATAACATCAATTATTTTAGTCATTCATTAATAAGGTAATTATTGCATCATTATTGTGTCATAAGTAAATTTAATTATTTAATTTCTAAAAATTATAATTAAAATAACATTAGTTAGTAAATATTTTTATGTTTATAATTAATATTCATATTCTCATTTATCTTATGTATAACCCTATATTAAAAATGGTTTAGCTATTAAAAGTTGAATTTTATACTTTTAACTCTTCTTGAAATAAAATATAATAAATTTCGTAATCTAATCCATGTATTTCAAAAAGAATCATATTTTTTTCCTATAGTTTATTTCTGTCAAAATAATCTTATACATTAAAATTAGTAATTGTGTTGGGGTAATTATAATATAATTTTTACCTTTACATACAATTATTACATTTAACATATGTTAATAAAATTCAAAAGTTTCTATTCACTAAAATTATTTTCATCATATTGAAATAAATTTTACATAATTCTGTCAATAGTGTCTCATGGATTTTTGAAATTCAATTCATAGAAGTGGTAAAATTATGTTTAAGAACATTTTCAAATGTTCCTTGAAGGTGGGTGAAATACGATAAAAACTAATAAAATATTAAATATCTAATCATATTATAAAATGAATTCAATGAATTAAACTGGACTATCATAGGTATTATTTATCTATTTTGACTTTAAAATAAATTTAAATTAAATGTAATTATTTAAATAAAAATTTGGTTTTAAAAAATAATGTATTGTTTCTCACTATTCAATAAAAAATTGAATGTTTTTAGAAAAATAAAATAAAATTCACCCAAAGGTAATTTTGATATTCCAAATTAAAAATTTACTTCTATTTTACCAGAAATCAGGTTTTTGAGAAGTAAAAACTATCAAAATACTGATATGTGTTTGTGTCCAATTTAAATGTAAAATTAAATCAATTTACCCACATTAGATTAAATCATAAAAATATAATCTAATTATAGATAAAAACCATTAAAATTTACAATTTAACACTACAAATTATTTTGAATAAAAATGTTTTTTTCATCTAAAATTTAGCATTTTCACTATTCCTCAAAAATATGAATGTTATTTGAAAATTACTAAAAATTTATCCAAACAAAAAATTTATATCTGTATTCTAAAGAAAAATTATATTTTTTTCAATTTTAATATATAAATGTTTCAAATATTGTATTTTAAAAGGGTTCTCCATTAAAATTCAGTAAAATTGCATTTTTTGAAAAAAAACATATTTTATCTAAAAAATTGAATTTGTTCTTATATTATGTCCATGAAACAAATAGTAGGTATTTTATATTTAAATTTAATATATAAAATAAAAAAATTAGTTAATTCTATTCATAACCACTTTTTTAAATGCTAGTTTGTTAAGTCATGGGGCACTCGAACTCGGTGTTGCGGGTTATGAAATCTATTGAATTACATTAAAGAAAATAAATTTCTATGAAATCTTACGGTGTTATATTAATCACCCCTTTTTGGAAATTGTGTCCTCAATATTTTAAAAATTTTCTTGGGAACTTCATTAAAATTATCACATCATAAAAAGGGTAAATTAAACAACCAATTTAAATGATATAAATAGACGTACAAACGTCACCCAAGATTACCCATACTAGGATTCCATCTAAGAAAACAATGATATAAAAGATAAAAAATATGTCATGTTCTGATGGAGATTAATATAAATCATGATCAAGAGAACTTTAACAACAAGAAAACAAAAAACTTATGCTGTGTTAAACAGTCATTGGTTTCCCAGTAGAAAAAGTAAACGGACAACATTTTTTTTATGTTCCATTTCATAAAATTGAGGAATTAATTTATGAGATTCATTATGAAAATAAAGTGATATACTTAATTTTCTAGTAGAGTTTTATCCTTTACTAACTTTCTTCCACTAACTCATGTTTTCTTTGAAGGATGATTATTCAAGATGTCTTGGTCACACCAAAAGGGCTCAACTTCTTTAGAATCACATAATCCACAATAGATGAACTATATATTTAAACTATCATTATAGATTAACCAGAAAAATGGTTAGTACAATATCATATGGCCCCCAAAATGGATTATCCATTATGGAAATAAATATGGATTTTAATTTCCAAAATTAAACAATCAAAACCCAATGTTTAATAACGATCATTCAAAAAATCATTGTCCTTAAAATCATTCAATATAATCAAAACTAATATTGAAATCAAAAACTCATAAGAATTTAATAACATATTTTTTCCTAGTAAATCTAATCATTTATCTCCAAATATAATTGACTACTTATAAAGTCTCATACTGAAGTGGAATTAACCAAATCACATATCCTCTTTGATAGGTTAATCATATCCATTAATAACCTGAATATCTATATGTCCAAAATAAAAACATAGATTCTTCCAAAATAAAAAACCGCAATTAGTCAAATTAAATCCTATATTATTCTATTTTCAATAGACATATAGTGTTCCCAATAGAGAAAACATCTTAAAAAATAACATTTATCACTTAATCACCAAATCATATTCCTATACTAAGGATATCCATTTGATAAAACATAAGATCCCAAATCAACTTATTATTGATAAATGAAATCATTTTACTAGAAATAATTAGTCACGCTAACTAGGGACATTTCATAATCTAGTGGTAGGTGATAAATCATTGTCTTACATTGTTGAGTGTTTTATTCCTGCATCATTTTTAGATGTGACAGTTTGTCACATGATTTGTGAGTTTTTCTTTTTCAAAAACTAAATTTTATAACATTCTAAAAATAATATAAATTCTTTAAAATATCCATAACATAATTTAACAACAATTTTTATCTCATACCTTGAATTTTCATTCATTAAATTAATAATCTGTAATTGCCCCAAATTCAAGTATCATATAATAAAAAATGGTTCTTTGTAACTACATCTACAAAAAAAATTATTCTTTCTCAAATATAATTTTAACATAAAAAATTGTAGGGTTACATGTAAAATTGAAAATTCTTCCAATGAAATCCCATAAAAAATTTCTTTAATACATTTAAATATTTTTTCATCAATTTATTCCCATAGATGTACATCATTGACCTTGTGGTTATCCTAAAGTATAAGGAATTGACTCTGGTAATTCCCATCTCCCATAAATTTATGGATTATGACTATGAATGGATTCTTTGGATCATTTTGTTTTTCATCGATAATACACTTCATTTTTACTTGGAAATTAATTACTTTATTTCATTTTTCCCAAACAGAAATAATTTATTTGTTCTCTTGTGACAATTTTCTTGGGTGTCTTCTTTCACATTTCCTACGTGATGGATATTGAGAATTATTTTCTCCATGGTCTCCACTACTGGAGCTCTTTTTATTCTCCTCCTTTATCTTCTTTATTGAGTTTGAGAGTTGGTTAATGTATATGTTGTTGATCATATTTTTGGAAACCTTCTTTGTTATGAACATGATATCGTTTATGCCTATCAATATTCCATTTAGTTTCTCATTTCCACCATCATTCTTTCCTTATACATCATCTTCAATGTTACTATGACATCAATTGAATCCATCCATTTACTAAAACCAAAATGCATAGTGTGAGTAAAAATAGTAATAAAATCATTTAGAGAATATCACGACACCTTATTTTCAAACTAAAACAACTTAAGATTAAAAAGGATATTTATTACCATCTTATATTAAAATACTTAAAATAAGATTTTTAAAGAAATGGTGAATTATCCTAATTATATTCATCGGGAGTGTCATAATCAAGACTGCAGCAAGACCCGTTTTCTTACACCGGTTCTCATTCGAGTCAAACTCAAAGCGGTGTTTTTGGGTTTTACCCCTAGATACATATATGATAGAGACTCTTCTTCATAATAATATCTATAAAGTGATGTATTCCTTGTAAAATTCACAAAATATTTAAATTACCAAAATTCTAGGAATTTTATCCATACTAATCCTCAAAGTCCATATTATGCTAATGTTCACTTATCAGAGTTTTCCTAAATATACATTCCAAGGATTATTCTAAATTTTATATGATACCAAATGTAAAGCCCTGACCCTAGTTACCTAGACTGAATGCATTGTTACATAACATTGGCTTGATCACAATATGTCATGTCTCGAAAGACTGATTTGTTTAGTAGGCTTGTATGTAAATGATACATACATAAGTTTTACATTACATCATGAAATAAAGAAAGACAACATTGTGTCCCCTTTGAACACACTCATATCCCAAATATTATCCATCTAGTTTAATCTTAATAAAATTCTTCAAATCCTGGGAAAAGGAAAATAAAATAATGGGTGACATCAGATGCTCAGTAAGGTTAAAAATATCCTATAATGTTTCATAAAAAAACATAAAAATTTAAGGAAATGTATAAGACTAAAACACAAACCTTATAAACATAAACATCAGGATAATATGGAAAATATAAATCAAATAATTCCATATACTTATTCACATTAATATTCAACTAGTATAATAATCACATGTAATATGAATAGAAAATTTTATAATGATGGAATGCATAATTCTAGACTACATAACCACATAATCAAGGCCTTATTACAAGACTACAAATAAGATATTGTCAAGGACTTGTGAAAGACACTAGTTTGTCTCTTAACACCTACCGATCCATCAAAAATCCATAGAGGGCTCTACCCATCACTAGGTATGTCCAATGGAGTCCTCTTATGAAAAGGATGTAACATAATATGAACATTCGTATTAAAACTGTCATACGAAATGTCTATATTTTAACATAAAACCATGAATGGTATAAAAATTATACATCCACAATCAAACATAACTCATTAAACAAAATATTGAAGATTTTATTCCAATAAAATTACCATAATCAAGTATAAATAAGGATATTGACATATACGAAAATAACCAGTAAAACTGTTTGGGATAAATATCCCCTTTCTCTTGAAAACATTTTAAAGCCTCAATATTTATGAAGAAGTTGTAAAAAATAAATTTTTTTAATCAATGTGTCCCATACAAAATTTAATCATTTAAAACGAATTTTAAACATAAAATATTTTTTTCCATAAAAATAAATCATTAACACCATTTTCAAAATATGGACTTTAATGAGAAATATTTAGAAGAATTAATCATTAAAAAATTTGATATGATATTTTTGTTAGAGTACTTGACGAAATGAGAGAATTTTGAATAAAAATAATTGAGGTAATAAATACATTATAATATCATTAGAAAAATGAGATTCTTGGTATACTATGTCAAAATACTGTATGCGCACCATATAAATGTGAATTGGTGCAAAATATCCAAGAAGTCTCAATGGATTGTAAATAGAGATAAAATACAATATAAAGACTATTTCTATATATTAAGGATAAATATATGATGTAATTATGTGTGAAAGCGATAAATATGATTGGATATTCATTGTAAATCAATCAGAGGACATTCACACATATTCATGAAAAAACAACACCAATTACTTGGAAGTTTAACTCAATGAATGCAAATTTAGTTAAAATTAATTTTATCAACATCGTACCGATGACTTGAGAATTTTAAAGGGATTTATTATGTGTATAAAATGTATATCAAAACAAATGGTAGATTAAATTACTACATAAATAAATATATAGTTATTTTACACATAATCGTGGAGTAAAATAAACATTGAAGTTTTCATAAAACCCAATGAGGCGAAATTGAAATTAGAGATTCCCTTACCAATTTAGTAACATGCGAAACATACTCCCCCTGAAATAAGGATCATAAAATGAAGATTTAAATACAAATAAATTAATTTATATTATACAAATAACAAAATCACAGTATGTACATACACCTCACTATAGGAAATAGTGGCAATATTGCATTAATCTCACGTGAATAAGTAGTGAGCTGAAAACCCCTTAACTTATACTTTTATTTAGTTGAAAGTATGTTAAAATCTTGAATAGTAGTTAAATAATTTTTGTTAAATTATACAATAACCAAATACATAAATATGATATCATATATCATCTTCTAATATATCTTTGTTAATAATATTTCAATAGTATCCTTGTTTCGGTTATTAAATGAGTTATTTTCCTTCATATGTTTTGTTATGTATGTCATGTTTGTTATGGATGGGATGAGTTTGATTCATATCCTGAATGATATTATGTTCGTAAAAATTATATTAACTCCGAAATGAATATTATTCTTGAATTGTTTCTATGGGAAATTAGTCTCATTGCATTCGTGGAGACGGTAATCTGTACGTACGCACGAGCAACAACATAAATGTATTGATGGTGAAATCATAAGTAACTAAATGTTATATCATATATAGTGAATAATTAACATTTTATATTTATTATTTACATAAATTATACTCATTATTATACACATCCAAATATTGAAGTGTTGAATAAAAAACTACACCACAAAGTGGTGACAGTAAGTCGTACGTACCAACAAATGGTGACTTTGTCATTCATATGATATATATAATAATGTATATGGTTGTACCATATTAATAAAAACATCATATTATTTAGAAGGTACACAATATATTAATTTTTTATGGAAGCAACAACGAAAGAGGAAGTGGAAGAAGAAAAAAACATTGAAATAGGTGGTGAAATCATTTCCTATTCTTTGAGTGCTTTATTTTGATTTGATCAAAAGGGAAAGACATGTTATCTTTATGATCAAATTAAGGACTCTAGGATGATATGATGGTATTGGGGCATATATTTGAGAAGGGTTTTCCCGAGAAAAATGGTTTTGTTTGTGCATATTTGAGAGAAGGGGAAGTACGCTTTTATAAGGGAGGTGAGGGTGACTTTAGGAAAATAATGCAATATTATTTTATTATATACACAAATTCCAATAATAATGGATCAAAATATATTTATTTATAATCTATGGTTGAAAAGGGTCAATTTATTCTCATACAAAAAGTGTTATACATGTTTAGGTCAGCATATTAACATTATCATTATGATTTAACTCTTAGTAACTTTTTTATCATTTACAGTTACTTCTTGTATTATTTATTACATTGTTCATAAGCATACTATAAAATGCAAAGAGAATCTCAAGTAGTTCATTAATGACATATGAATCATTATATAAGTCTATTGGATGATCCTTATATTTTTAATAACATTATATCATTTAATAATATAGTATTTGTTTTAAGAACTCATTTATGTCAATTTTGAAACTATTTATTATTTGGTTTTTGTTAAAGTAAAAAAACATGATTACATCAGTAAAAAATAAATTACATAAACTCTAATATGTCATATTAACCTTGAGAATTAGTTTAAGGCATCAAATGTTTCAATTTTAAATTATTTTAATATTTAATACATCAATAATTTTATTTGTTCATTAATAAGGTAATTACTACATCATAATTATTTACTAAATAAATTTAATTATATAATTTATAAGAATTATAAATAAAATCACATTATTTATTAAATGATATTATATTTCTAAGGAAAATTTATGTTCATAATTATCTTATTTATAATCCTATATTAAAAATTATTTAGTTATTGAAATTTATATTTAACACTTTTAACTCATTTTAAATAAATTTTAATAAATTTCGTTATCATGTACATGTGGAATGAAATAATAATATTTTTTATATGGCTTATTTTGATCCAAATAAACTGATCCAATATAATTAGAACATCTGTTGGGGTAATAATAATATCATTTTTACTATTAATGACCCATTTTACTTTTAACATTGGTAACAAAAATTCAAATGTTACTATTCAAAAAAATTATTTCCATCCATTTCAATCCCATTTTACATACTGATTTCAACCATGTATCCTATATTTTTTATAATCAATTAACAGTAGTGGTAAAATTCGGTTTAATGAAAATTTGAAAATGTACCTTGAAGGTTGGTAAAAGACAATAAAAATTTCAATAAAACAATATATAACTAATCATATTATAAAATGACTTCAATGAATTACATAGGACTATAATAGGTAGTTTGAATTTAGTTTTAATAAAAAATAAATTTAAATTAAAAATTTTTATTTAAATAAAAAATCGGTTTTTAACAATAACACAGTGTTATTCACTATGAATCAAAAAAATTGGTTGTTTTTTAAAAATTCAAAAAAAAACCGAAAAATTATTAGAAAATTACAAATTCAAAAATTATGTCTATTTTAAAAAATTCAAAACCTTAAAGTTTTATTAAGTAATTTAACAATAATTCCCATTATCAAAACCAGAATGTTGGTTTTTGATAAGTATAAATTATCAAAAGATTTATATGTTTTTATGTCCAATTTAAATGTCAAATTACTTCCAATGAACAACATTGTATTAAATGATAATAATATAATCTAATTATAGTTATAATCCATTCAAATGTATAATATAACACTATAATTTTTTTTTGATTCAAAAAATATTTTTTCAATTAAAATTTAATATTTTTCATTATTCATAAAAAATATTAAAATTATCAAAAAAGAACTGAATATGTATCCAAACTAAATTTCTACGTCTCACCTATAAAGAGGAATAATATTTTGTCATATATAATATATAAAAGTTTCATATAATGGATTTAAAATAGGGTCTCAAATAAAAGGTGGTAAAATTTCATTTTTTAAAAAATACTTCTTTTAACTCGTCAATTGATTTTGTTGTTATATTATGTCTAAGAAACATATAATATGGAAGCTAAAATTATATGGAGTATATAAAAATAAAAATACTGTTAATAATATTCATAACTGCTTTTTTGAACATATAGTTTTTTAAGTCTTGGGGTGCTCAAACATGGTGTTGTGTGTAGCACAAGCTATTAAATTACATTAAAGAAAATAATTTAATATGAAATCATGGGGTGTTACTGTAATTTTAGGTCCTAGGTACATCATGCCCTTAGAGATTCATTGTTGTGTGGAATCTATAGAATAATTGTAACACCCTAGATTGAAAAAGTTTTAAATGACTCAATGATATGACTCATGTCAACAAGGTGCTCCACCATTTCATGAGCCTAACTTATTAGAACATCACAATTCAGCGTGATTGTCCTGGATTAGTGACCAGGATGGGTGAAATTCTTAAAATTTTCCAAAGGTGTGTGTGAGTGAGAAAAAAAGCACACAAGAAAGTACATTTGTGTGCCTGTGGGGACATTCATTAGTCAAATGACCTATTCAGGCATGTGGGTGGGCCCCACAGTGGGAACCATGTGTCTGAGGGGAAACTGGTGGTACCTGGCAGGATAAGACCCAATGACCATGTTTAGGTGGAGTGTATGTGATGTCACCAGGGCCCATTTGTAACATTTGGTATTAGAGCAGGAACCCAGCCTTAACTGTGGCGCACTGCATGGGTTATGATTTAGGGTCTACGACGAGTATGTTGTTCTATAAGAGGGTCGGGGGTTAATTTAACACTATAGAATGATGAAGGTTTAAATGACTAAATGATATGACTAATGTCAACAACTTACACCTTCTTTTTCAAGAGCCTGTCTATTTAGAAATTCACAATTAAGAATGCTTAGCATGGAGTAGTGATAATGATGGGTGACATTCTAAGAAGTTACCCAAGATATGTGTGAGTGAGGAGAAAGCATACTAGGAAGGTCATGTGTTTCCATGAGGGAAAATCATTAGACAGATTGCACATTTAGGCTTGTGGGTGAGCCATAGGGTGGGGACCAAGTGTCTGCGGGGCAATTGGGGGTACTGGCGGGTCAGGACCCGATTACCATGCTGAGGTGGGGTGTCTATGCTATCACCAGAGCCTAGTTTTGACAATACTGACTAGAAATTACACTACTTATGTCTTATGAAAATGGCATATTTCAGTTATCCTTCTTGATAAAGTACATAACAAATCATTCAATTGTATTGAATTCAGAGGTGGTACAGTTGCAAAATGATCTTTTTTATGGGGAGAAACCAATGAATACAACATGGATTATATTGATAATGTTATATGAAACAGGAATACTCACATTATCAAAGTACAATGGATGAACAATAAGCACAAAAAGGAAATACGGGGACCATATGAAGCGATGAAGGAGAAGTACACTTGATTTTTCCCACCCAGTTTTGGAAATGAAATTTCAAGGGTGAAATTTTATAAGGTGGAAGAATGTAATGAAAAATAATTTTATAATTGGTAATTCCCATAAAATAATTATTTTAGAAATTAAAATATATATAAAATCGCTTAGAGAAAAAAATAAAAATATTATGAATGATTAATGAAAGCGATAAGTGGGATTTGTACAAATTAAGGAATCTTTACTAATGGAATAGTAACATGACTATTAGAATCATAATAAACCTATATGTAATAATAAACATGGATATATAAATTTAACTTCCCCTATGAATGTATAGATAAAATTTAGGTATCATATTAAAGATAATATGATATGTTTATTTCTCTTACTATGTTAATAAATATTTTAAAAATTATAACTATTTTTTTTTGTATTTTTGTCCTTTGTAAATGTTTATTTGAAACATTATAATTAATATAATTATTATAAACAAAATATATCTTTATAAATTGGATTCATAAATTAATATTTTGATGTCAAATTATTATGGGATAATTTTATAAGCTTAATTAGTTTTTCTATGTGTTATAAAATGAGTAATAATATTTAAAATGGTACTATTCAAGTAAATGATGATATTATTTAAATATATATATTTATCATATTTAAAAATTTATTTTCATAAAATGGAGAATCGTATATATTTATAAACATCAAAAAATGGATTTGGTTATTTTTTGGTATTTATCTAAAATTTAAGAATTTTCTTAATAGTGAAATATAATAATTTACAAAATAATAAAATACATCTATTTTTGAGTAATTATTAACGTATAGAAGTTGTAAGAACAATTATCTCAAACAATAAATATCAATTTAATATATTTTTTAACAGAAATCATCACTATTTATAGTCTTGAGAAAAAAATAATAAACTAATGTATAAAATATTTATGAAACACCCCTCTCCACCACTATAAATACCACCCCTCACCACCTATTCTCATCATGCATTCTAAGCCATTGATATTTCTCATATTCTACCTAATTCCTCTCCCAATCCTCTTCCCCATGTTTTGGCCTTGATTTTATCACCAAAAGACTATTTTCATGTTCTTTATGGATGTTCTCAAGGAGAACACATTCAAGAGGTAAACCCCTCCCTCTTTATCTTTTAATTTATTTTTTTTCATCACGTCTCGTCACCTACCTATCCAAAAGTTGAATGAAAAATCAATTATATGTTATATATTGGAATGTTATTTAGTTAATAAAATTATCCATCATAAAATCACTTACAATTTTTTTATGGTAATGATAAAACATCATCTATGATGGTTCAATTTATGACCATAGTGTACGATGAGTATTAATTTCTTAATATTGCCTTCATGGATGGTAATAAATCCATTAATATGGATAATTTATAATTCTTTAGACGTATTATAATTCAAATAATTTTTTGGAACCAATATATAAACATGGTATAAAATAATTTTCATTAAAATTTTATATAATGAATCATCCCAATACCATATAAAAAACCAATAATATAATACTGATTATTATTAATTTTTTAATAACCTATAATTTCAATTCATTATAATTATTCCCACTAAAGAAATAATACCAAAATTGTACACACGCGTACCAATCCTAAAACCATTAAATGAACAATCCCAAAATGACAAAATTACACAATACAAGAAAAATAAATATCTAAAATTGTGCCTCATAAAAATATAATAAATTAAATAAATTTCAAAAATAATCTAAAATAAGGAATTAAAGATTTTATATGATTATCTGGTACATTATGTACATGTGAAGAACACTTTCAGACATAAGATAAGAGATTCTCTCTAAACCACTATTTATCCTTCGGGTTAAGTATTCTATCTCTTGACACTTCAATAATTATTAATTATTGTTATATACTCATACTATGTTATTTTATTATGTTCCAAACCTAGGTAAAAAACTCAATTGTTATTTCACTGAAGGTTAATTACATGATTTGTAAGGTTCCCTTCTCAGTTCACTTGATAAGCAATCCCAATTAACGAAAACATCCCAATTTCATATAAATTTTCATGTACCATCGATAATCTATTTTAAGCCACCATTTTTCTTCTAAAATAAATTATTTTAACAAGAAAATATATCAATATTCATTAATAGTTTTATAGAAATGATTATTCATTTTCCACATTAAATAATCTTTTAATTTTCATTAATCTACACTAATATGACTTAAATTTGATGGTTCTTAATCATGTTTTCACATATTTTCACATTCTCTAAATTCAATATATTATGATATATTATTATTATCACTTATTAATGTCCATGTATGATTTAAATCCATTCATTTATGGAAACCATTGTGATATTTAATTTTGTAATTCATTAAGTCATTATAATGATACATAATTATTTCAGTTGGTAACTATTATGCTCAAATATTCATGTCGATCACAAATTAATGAACATGATTTGATGGGTGATCCATGATATTGATCTAATGCATAAAGAAATGTTTAGTCTTATGAGATAGAATGTAGTGAAATTTAGCAATCATGATTCATGTATAGGTTATTATCCACTATGTGCAATTGTATTGGGGGTTTTATTGACTAACATTATGTCATGTTTTTTGTTGTTTACAAAATAAAACGATTTTTTGATTAATGATCCCATGTTTTAAAATTTATAAATACTTTTTTATTCAATTTGCATTACTATATTTCATCATTTAATTCCTTCTAACCTATAATCTATGAATTATTCCTTTTATTATCCCCTTACTAAATTTTTTTGATCATCCCTTGGATCATGTTTTCGCATTGTTATCCCATTAATATGTATGTGAAAAAATATTGTTAGGAGATCATTATATGGTTGAAATAAATTTTTTTTTATTTTGGTTACATGATTTCTAATTATGTACTAAATACTCTAAATATATAAGACTTTAAGACCTTTGGATTGTAATTTATTTTTAATTATGCTTAAAATCATGTAATAATATATGTAAATGAATTGGTCAATAATAATTATTGTCCACATCATTGATTGGGATTCACAGATAGGGAGGTTTATATCCCTAAAGGTATTTGTGGAATGATGCACTATGCACAATGGTTTGGTTGTTTGATTAGATATTCTGATAAGATTTTCTATATTAGTACCGATGGTTTTGAATATGGTTTGGGTTTTTGAATGAGATTTTGATCATGATTGATACATAAGCATGATTACAGTCATATCTAATGAAATATGGAAATCAATTGTTCTAATTCATACTACATATCTCACTCTTCATTTCGTTTTGATGTCTGGTTTATGTCGATGCATGTTTGTTTAGCGCATGTGACACAGTAGAACTTGATGTCTAATGGGTTCTAGATAAAAAATCATTTTCTTATACATGTAAATTTTAGGATGATACATTTATTTATTATATATATATATATCTGCATACATTGTTTCTCTCACTATTAATCTCTTTATAATTATTTTTTGTTGACTTGCTGAGTTTTACGTAAACCCTTCCTAGACCACCACTACACATCGGTACCCATGAAGGTTTCATAACATTAGTGTAGGAGAGGATTGGGATGAGAAACATGTTGAGTGTTGTTGCATCAGGCATGTTATCTAATATTTCATTATGGGGACAGAGAAATGGTATATTACATGGATCATGTTGGCAATAGAGCCTAATATATTTATTTTAATAGTTAATTTTTTTATGTGTTATCATCATAGTGGGAGATTGATAATATATTTCTACAATGGATATTTGAGCCTTTAGTGGGTTCCATTTTATTAGAAAATTATTATATATTTTTTTTACAATTCCATATACTGTGATTTGTATTATGATTGGTTATTTATTTATAGTCATTCACATTTATTTGGGGGGATTATAACCTCACAGTTCTACCTAAGATCCAAACTGCCAAGTGGAAGCCTCTAGTGTACTAGGAGATTTGGTTGAGGTAATTTTAAAATCCATCTTCGGGAACTAGTTTAGTGGAATCTAGGTCAGGATTTTACAAAGTGTCTTCAGGGTGGATTACATTCCTATTATATCACTATTTGGGTTTTAGAATATTGTATATATTGTAATGTGTCGGAGCATGTGATGTATAAAATAATGTTTCATTAGGAAAACATATTCCTCTAGGATTTCTTAGATACCAAGGATCGTATTTATATCTTCATTTGTGATTTTACGACTGTATTTTACTTTAGATTTATAAATGAACATTACTTTTGTGATTTTATGGTTTATGTTGGACTTTTGGATCTAGGATAATTGGAAATTGTTCTGGGATTTTGTTTGGACTCTTGTCCCATTGAGTACATTGGAATCACCTGAATCATTATAGGAACATATGATCTACATGTTATAGGACTGATAGTTTGTGATTTTGGGGATTTTTTGGTGGGTTTTTTTGATATATGGTGATATGCTCTGTGATGATGATGATGATGCAATCCTCGGGAAGTTTTTTTGTAGCGACTCTTGTGGTTCGGTGTGGTTTGATTGCATGATTGGTGGACCGCATATTAGATGTTTCTGTATGGGGCTTGTAGTATGCCCTATTCACTACGGAGAAGTCTAGTGTATAAATATTTTGAGATGAGGGGTTTCGTGGTTATGGATTGTTGGTTTGAATGTGACATTTTTAGACATGATACTATAGAGATGGGTGTCATGGCATGTTGATTTCATGTGATGTTGGGAATATATTGTTTTTTATGAGTTTTAACCATTTTAGGTGTTATAATTGGCATTGTGTTTATAAATAGTGGCATGTAGTCATGTTTTACTAGTGGGGTTATGTGGGAGAGCCCAATTATCTTCATGAAGTTACTAAAGTTCATGGAGTTAGTGTTGTATAGATTTTAAGGGTACTTAGAGAGAGGTTCATGCTGAGTTGTAACATAATTTTGGGTTCAGTAGACATGGGAGGACATTTATTGAATTTTTACAGTGTTTCATGAAGGTTGGAACCTAGTGTGATGTTTTAGTGCATAGTGTGACTTTTTTTGGGAAAGTGAACTTCGGTAATAAATTTGTAGCCTAATGATTTTATCAAGTATGATAAGGTTCAATTAGGGTCTAATACCATTTAATAGTTGGGCATGTGGGATGTGACTAATGGTTATTATTTGGACCATGAGGATATGATGTCCTCTAGGAGACATGGTTTTCAATTTGTGTGTTTACATGGGTGATAACTGTTTAGGCTAGGTACACTTGGTGTGTTCATAGTGTGAGACATACATCAATTTATAGCTTCATTGAGATTAAAATCACTTATTGTACTAATGAATCAAGAGTGGATATGGTTTCTAAGGGAATTTCATGTTTGGGTCTTATCATAGTTTCCTCTAATATAATCTTTATGTGTGTTTGTGTGATGATAAATGGAATTAGTGGAGCTTTTGAATGATGATCATGTTATCATTGGTCATTCACATTGTCTTGGATTTTTATTTATCTTATGAACCCCCATGGATTCTCATCATCATATGATGTGGACATGAGTAAGATGGATGACCAGTAGATAGGTCTTGTGTGCTCAAGTTTCATAATCCTTGACATATTGTATTCAGAATCATGTTCTATGGATAGGTTATACTAGAGTGTTTAATAAATAAGTGTTATTATTATCTATGATACATTAGTGTGTGGTGTGGTGTTGTGCCATTTGGTTTGTGGATATGAAATTATTTGAGCGTAAAATCGAGGTGATTAATTTGATAATTCATTCATTAGTATCCCAAAAAATGATTGGAATGTGATGGGATGATTTTGACCATGGAGTTTCATTCCCTTTAAATGGGTATACAATGCCCGGATAGATATAGGTGATATTATAAATATTTGAGTTGTGGTGGTATTCATTAATAGTATCATATTGTACTCACTATTTAGAGATGATAAATCCCAATATCATTACATCATTCTATGTATGTAGAGATGGAAATGGTTATACGCCAAGCTAACTAACAGTTTCTTTTTATGGTGGATGTCCTCCCTAGAGGTGGTTATTTTGGATTGGTGGAAGTGAATCATTATGGTGGGGTGAACAATTTTCTATTGTGTGTATGTCCATGAGCTGGACTGTATGTCGAAAAACATCATGGGTGTAATTTTTAGAAGCTATGAATAAGTTATAGTCTATTATTATTTTTTATGATGTTTATAGTGAGAATTATATAAAAATTTCTTAGGAATGTAGTGCATTAGGTGTAGGAAATAATGGTTGTAGATTATTGGGTGAGTAAGGGAAAATGACACTTCTATTGTAGAGTGTAATGTGTAACTCCTATGGTTGAATCCCTCATAATGTAAAGTTCATAGGATTGTGATGGTTTTGTAAATTGTTTAGGTGTGGGAGTGAGGATCTCGGAATTGTCTACATTTATTTATAACTTCTGATGGTGTTAATTAATGTAAAAAATTTCTCCATATTATTCAGAGTTCAATTTCACTATTTTATTATTTCCGATGACCGGTTCGTGTAAATGAATGTGAGGTAAGTGCAAAAGACACCTTAGGACCCGATGTCCAATGGGTACTAGATGTGAAGTTGTTTTCCATGACATGTATCATTATTATTTTATGGATCGTTTGATGTACTATTTATATTCATACAAAATTTATATAAAAATTACTCACTTTAGACACCATTGGCAGTGGCCTGCTGAGCTCTACTCACAAACTTTTTGGCATACCACTACACATGGTTACCTGAGATTCTCGAATATGATTACTGTATGAACATGTCTGGTATGAACATCATGTATAGAGATACATGAACTTGTAGGTTAATGTGGATGGTATTAGGATTCTAGAGAGAATGTATATGAAAAATATCATAGATGTATTTAGTGCCTCGTGGATTTAATTTATGGTTTATTTTTTATAAATGTGATGGACCATTTGGATTATCATTGTGATATGAATGGAATGGTTGTTTATCCCTTTATTATATTTCATTTTATTACATCATTCTTTAGTTTATGATTTTTTACAATTTTAAAAATTAATAGGTGTATGATGATTGTCAATTTACTCATCGTTGTGTACTCTTATATGGGGATATATTCTTTTAATAATTACACCATAAACCCTAGCCATTAGTTGTCATCCTATAGTGTATGAGGAGGCACACAAGATGTTATATGGGGATCCTGATTGGGGAACTGGTTTACTATAATGGAGGTTGAGACATTGCACTCATACACATACACATACACATACACACACACATACACATACACATACACATACACATACACATACACATACACATACACATACACATAAACATACACATACACATACACATACACATAAAAATACAGACACATATATACATTGTAACACCCCACGCTTCCCCGATACTATTCTCTATTAATAATTTAGTAGCTTGAATTGTACACAAGTTCATGATTCTAACACACCGAGACCAAGAAAAGTATCCATTATAAATAGTAATACCCAATTTTTGAAATTTTATAAATTTTATTTTTCAAACTGGACTTAATTTTTGGATTCAGAATATCAAAATTCGGGATAGTGGAATTATTAGTATTTTTCAGATAACTTCCCATTTTTGATGAATAGTGAAAAATACTAAACTTTTATTAATTTTTTTTTTAAATAAAATAATTTATAGTGGTAAATTATACTACTGAGTGTTTTAAAGATTAATTAGAATATATTTTTACCATTTATCCAATTTTGTTCATTATAATTAATTTCACATTGAAATTGGACATAAACAATTGTCAATCTTTTGATTGATATTGTTTCTTAAAAACATGCTATTTGTTTTAACAATGGAAATAATTTTTAAATTAATTACTACAATTTATATATTTGGAATTTGGTAAAATCGATTCCATATTTGGGATCCAAAGATCCAAATTATTTAATTAAGATTTTTTTTGTTTTTTGGACATTATGAATAGTAGCGACGACAATTATCTTTAATTATCATGATTAATTAGTAATCGGGTAGTTAAGGGTAATGATATAATATCATAATAATATAAAATGACCCCAACATTTGTCCTAATGCTATTGGTTGTTTCATAGCCGACCATGGGATGCCTTGTGCCAACATAGGGACCCCATTGAATCACATTTCCGTGATAGTGACATTTTATCATTTTATTTTTTTAAGGAAAATATAACAAAAGTATGTAACAACTATGTAAAAAAATATAATTTTGTCTACATAAATGATCTCTTAAACCATAAATAGTAATTTTAAAGATAAAAATATTTCCTACATCATGATATTTTTTATAATTATAAGAAATTATAAAAATAATTTTATTTATGGCCCCATGATGATGCAGTGATTACCTCATTAATAAACAATTTATTTTAAATGAAAAGATAAGGTAAAATCTAAGAAATAAAATTTTATAAAGCCTATATGATGGGTTTATTTCGAACCCTTATCACCATATCCTCGTATTATATCATTATGGGTCCTTAAAAATACGAAAATCATTTCATAATAATGTAACATTTCAATCTTTCCAAAAGATCCCCTCCTCTTCGCTTATAAGAGGCCCCCACATCTACCACCTTATTAACACCATCAAAGAAACTTTTTCTCGGCCAAACTCTACCCAAATACTATCTCAACTTCTAAGTATTACTCATATAAGCCTAACTTTGGGAAGAAGTCTTCCCAAGGAAGCCTCTGTCTCAAATCAAAAAGAGTTACCCGATTTAAACGTAATGTCTTCTCTTATGTTATTTTGTTTTATATTGCTTTTAAAAACCCCTAAAATAATTTTATTCCATTATTTTGTAACAAAACAAGTATCTTAAATATACTAGGATATTTTAATTTGATGGATTTGAATTACAGTTACACACACCTTCGTCTAATGGTAATATAATATATTGTTTCTGTGAGTGGCGAATTACTGCCTCAGGAAACGATGGTTGTTCTATATTCATTTAACACCTCTCATTGTGGCCATTAATATGACACTATATTTATATGTTATATATATTATGTTTATTTTTTTCCTTATTATTCTGTATTTTTCATTTATGGCATTCTTTTATGGTTTCCATTATGGGTAAACACAAAATTTCATTTTAGGTAGTGCGGACTACCGCCCCGTCAAAGTGATTTGAATCGTTAATTACATATTTGGGATGTATAAAGGATGGAGTTAATGTCCTTATATATGATATTATACTATAATTATAATATAAATATGTATAATTATGTTTTCATTCCATTAAATTATGAAATAGAAATAAAAGTAGCGTTCATGTTTACGTACGACTTACAGTCTCCAAAAACGGTGCATTTAATTTCTTATCTACAAATGTTATGTACTATTATAAGTGCATATACATAATGGATATATATGAAATATATTACATCTAAATGGTTAATAAAATTATATAATTATAATATATAGATATCTCATTTATTTTTAATTCCATTAATATGATAAAGTAATGAAAGTAGCGTTCATGCGTAGGTATGGCCTACCGTCTTCATGAACGGTGCATTTCATTTATTTCCTCCAAATGTTATGGAATGGTATAAAATGAATATATACTGGATATATATGATATTTGAATCATTAATAATATTCTGGATATGATTTACTTATAACTACATGGACAATTCTTTTCAAACAAGTTAGTTTTTGACTCCAGTATCAAGGATCAACAAAATGATCGTTATTAAATTAAATGATTACATAATGTTAAAAACATGGTAATAAGTGATTTAAAAGGAATAATGAACTTGGAAAAGGTTCTTAACAAAATAGAAATTAACTATAGTTTATTATTCAGGAGATTAAAGAACCATTGAGTCAAGTCGGACACGAGTTATGGGACTTCGTCTCAATCACTTTTCATTGAGGGATATTTTGTTTTATACACAAATTTATTTTCTATAGTGTATAAACTACATTTAATTTAACTTTTATTCAAAAGAAATATTTTTATATGAAGTGTTTTTACAAAATTAAAAAAGGAATGTTTTTCCTTATGTATGCGGTGGCAATGACTTCTCCGCCGTCGTGACCATTATTTGAGTTTCGGCTTCCTCTACAAGCCATAACTTTTTTTTAAATGAAACATAAAAACCATGTTTTACTTTTTTTTGTATTGAATATTGATTTGATAATGTTTTGATTATATCAATGTGTTGTATAGATATCTTTTGATTGAAATGTGGAAATGTTATGTTTCCTTTATGCGTGTTTTATGTGATTCGATTATGTTATGTTTCTTGGGCATTGTTTATGATAATTTTATACCTTTTCATATAAGGAATGCATTTGACATAGTAAGTGACGGGTGGAGCCCGCTATAGATCCTCGATGCAACGGTAGGACTCATGATACAAACTAGTGTTTGGACACGAGGCCTTGACAAGATCTTATTTGTAGTCTTGGAACAAGGCCTTGGCTACGTGGTTATGATAGTCTGGGATTATGCATTCCATCATTATGAAAGTTTTTATTGATATTTCATGTGATTATTTGACTTGTATAATATCCATGTGAATAATAAAAAGGAATTAATTCAATTTTTTTTTCCATATTATGTTAATGTTAAAGTTTAAAAGGATTTTGTTTTAGTTATACATTTCCTTAAATGTTTATGTTTATTTATGAATATTTCCGCTATATTGTTATCCTTACTGAGGATCTGAGCTCACGCCTTTCTATGTTTTATTTTTCCTAGGATGTGAAGAAATATTTTATGACTGACCTGTAGGGAATTTCTGATGGGGATATGAGTGTGGACTATGGATACTATGTTATTGTAGTTTTTCACATTATGATGTAATGTAACATTTATGAATGTATCTAGTGTTTCAAAGTCTACAAAAATAATCGTTCTTTCGAGACGTGATATTTTGTAATTATGCCAATGTTACGTAATAATGCACTGACTCTAGTTAACTGGGTTCAGGGAATTACAGTTGGTATCAGACGTAGTTTAGTACTAACCTTGGAAGCTAGATTTTTATAAACTATCATTAGAGTAAATATCCCTAAGATAGAATTTGAGGATTAGTATAGAATAACATCCTAGAATTTTGGTAAAGTATATTTTTTTTATTTTTCCGAGCAATACATCCATGTCTGGATATGAGAAGGTAGAGGTGGCTCTAGCACAAATGTACTTAGGGGTAACACCCGAAAACACCTCTTTGATATAGACTCGAATAGGAACTGGTACACAACAATGAGCCTTTCCACACTCTTGGTTATGACTCTCCTGGGTTATATGCTGAGAATAATTCATGATTTCTTTACTATCCATTATGATGGGTTTAAGAGTATATACTTACTCAAAGAAAACATTTTTATGATTATGGATTATATATATAAATTGTTCAATTTATGTAAGGTGTTTTCCATGTTTGTTATTATGTATTTTGATTCATAAACTAATCTAGTTTATGAAATTGTTCAGAAATGGCACCTAGTGGAAGGAATGGAAACCAAATTAATGAACACACACCATGTAGGGATTTCCATCCTACTAATGATAATTATAGTGGATATGTTGATACCACTAGTGCTAATCATCTTATCACATTACTGGGAAAACTCACTCATGTTATGTATAATAACCTTACTCGTATGGAGCACCCTGATCTGCAATATGGAGGGTCAATGTTAGACTGGTTCATGAGGCAACAACCACAATCATTTAATGGGGGTACAAATCCATTAGTAGCTATGCAATTGATAAATTCCCTTAGGGAAAATATTGCAGGCTTTAGGGAGTAATGAAAGAGAAAGGGTGGTCATGGCAGTTTACCGCCTCACTGGAGATGCTGATCACTTGTAGTCATTGATTCAAAATAAAAAAAAAGATGAATAAGTATCAAGTATGGGATGGAGAGAGTTTAAAAATATTTTCTTAGAAAAATACTTTCCTCATGAACATCGAGCAGATATGGAAATGAGATTTCTGAGTCTAAGGGAAAAGAAGGATGAGAATGTTGCAAAGTATGAGTCTAACTTTACATGGTTAGTGAGGCATGATACAGATTATATACGTAATGCAATAAGTAAGATTTATCATTTCTTTTATGGTTTTAAACCATTTCTCTGTCAAGATTTAGTTTCACTATCCTTCACATCGTACGAAGATATTGTCTCGTGTGCTATCATGACAGAAAAGGAATTCACTAAGTCTTATGTCAACAAAGTAAAGAAAGAGAAGAATACAACGATTGAGCAAGAGACAGATAAAGGGAAAAAGAGAAAGAAGGATTTTCCATTATGTGATAATTGTGGTAAGAAACACCACGGTACGTGCCTAAAAGGAATGGGAGTTTTTTACAAATTTGGAGAAAAAGGTCACCCAACTCTTGATTGCAATAGAAAGAATGAGGCTGTCAATGTTGAATGCTACAACTGTAGATAAATGGGTCATGATGAAAATTAATGACCTAAGTGCCAAGGAAACTTACCCAAGAAAAGGCCAAGGGAGAAAGGCCAAGCTTATGCTGTTACTACAGATGAAGTTGAATAATTATTGTATTTGTGTTTTTGGACTCAAGAACTATATTATGGTTTTAAGAATAATGTGATATATATTACTATTGGGCTGCAATACCTTTTTTTGTCATTAAGGTTTTAATATGATGAAGGTAATCATATTTTTTGTATGTTACAATAAGAGAAACTTTACTTTTTTGGGTAATCTGATGTTACAACTGATTTTGTAATTTCGAGATATTTTAGAGAAAGTCTAGACATAGGTATTTTGGATAACTATAAAGGTTGGAATGGATTAATTTGAAGTTCGGATAGTATTATTTAAGGTGAAAACATTTATGTAGATTATTTTTGGAATATTATAATACTATAGTGTTAGGAAAATGATAACTTGTATGTCAGGGGATAACCCGTCGCGTCGGACAAAGCAGCAGGAATCGATCCCACAACCATAGTGTGACATGCCATTTTTACCTACCATTACCCTAAAAGAAGTCCCTTGTTATTAAAAAATATTTTTCCTAATCTAAACGGTATGTGTTAATATTTGGAACCTTGTACGATTAAGATAAATAGAATATTTTTGAGTTCTATTACCATAGAGAGTGAAAGAAGAATTTTTTGTAAAAATTTACTAAAGAATGAAATTCTAAATGACAAGTAAGTATATTTCATTATGTTCTTTGTAAATATTCTAAATAAATTCCTCAACATTATTAAAGGTGAATTAAAACAAAAATGTTTTCGGTTAACTTTTCCTACTGGGGAATCAATGACCATTTAACCAATCCGAAGTTTGTGATTTTCTTGTAGTTAACATTCTCTAAATCCAGTTTTCTACAACAATACATCATAACAAGATAGTTTTTCTCCTCCATATCCATGTTTTCCCAGACTCCTAGTATGGGATATCTTGGGTTACCATTGTACTTATCTTTCTTTCTTTTAATGTTATATTTTTATTAACCCTATTTCTGATATGGGTTTTCCACAATGGTATTTTCTATTTTTATACTGTTTATTTTTGAAGAACATTTAAATATTTCAAGGACAAAATTTATTGAAGGAGGGTGGAATGTAACGCCCCAAGCTTCCACGATACTCTTCTCTTTCAAAAATGCAATAGCTAGCATTATACACAAGTCTGAGATTCTAAAACACTGGGACCAATCAAAGTAGCCGTTATGAATAGTAATACCCACCTTTTGAAATTTTATAAATTTTATTTTTCAAATTGGACATCATTTATGGATTCGGAATTTTAGAATTAGCATTAGTTGAATTTTTGTTTTCTGAGAACTTCCAATTTTTGATGAATGGTGAAAAATACTTAACTTTAATTAAAAACATATCTTTTAATCCAAATAATTTATAATGATAAAGTATAAAATTGGGTGGTTTTAAAGTATAATTAGAATATAATTTTTCAATTTGATCTAATTTTGGTCATTAGAATTAATTTAACATTGAAATTGGACATAAACAATTGTCAATCTTTTGATTGATATTGTTTCATAAAAACATGCTTTTTTTGACAGAGGGAATAATTTTTAAATTAATTACTGCGATTTATGGGATTAGAATTTGGTAAAATGGATTCAATATTTGGAATAATAAGGTCCAAATTATTTAATTAAGACTCTTTTGTTTTTGGACATTATGAATAGTAACGACGACAATTATCTTTAATTATCATGATTCATTAGTAATCGGGTAGTTAAGGGAAATGTAAAAATATCATAATATTATAAAATGACCCCAAAATCTGTCCTAATGGTATTTTTTGCGTCTTGATTGACCATGGGATGCTTTGTTCCAACTTAGGGATCCCATGGAATCACATTTGTGTGATAGTGACATTTTATCATTTTATTTTTCTTAAAGGAAAATATAACAGAAGTATGTAAATCCTAAGAAAAACAAATTTTATTTTTTCTACATAAATTATATATTAGACTATAAATATTCATTGGAAATCTAAAAATATTTCCTAAAAAGTGGGATTTTATTTATAATTTGTTGAAATTTAATTATGACACCATGATGATGTAGTGATTACCTCATTAATGAACGATTTAAATAAAATAAAAAGATAAGGTAAAATCTAAGACATACACTTGTCTAAATCCTATTTGATGGGTGGATTTCAAACTCTTATCAAATTATACTCGAAATATTTAATTGTGTAACATTTAAAATCCAAAAATAATTTCATAATAAAGTAACATTTCAATCATTTTAAAAGAGCTCCTCATCTCCTCATTTAAAAGGCCCCCACCTCTACCACCATATTCAAACCTTCAAATCCATTTAGATTAGACAACCTCTACCCAAATACTCTCATAGAATTCCAATATTACTCCTAGAAGCCTCAAATTGGGCAGAAGTCTTCCCATAGATGCATTTGTCAAAAATCAAAAACAGTTACCCGATTTTAAGGTAATGTCTTCTCTTGTGTTATTTGGTTTTATTTTTCTTCTCCAACCCCCTAAACTCTTTTTATTAATTTATTTTGTAACAAAACCAGTATATTAAATATACTATGATGTTTTTATGAGAATTATTTAATTTAAACTTACACACACCTCTGTCTAATGGTTAAAAAACACATTGATTCTGTTAGTGGCAAATTACTGCCTCATGAAACGATGATTGTTCAATCATATTTTAACACCTCTCATGATGGCCATTAAGAAGTCATTATATTTATATGTGATATATATTATGTTTATTATTTCCTTATTTTTACTTATTTTTCATTTATGAAATACCTATATGGTTTCCATTATGCGTAAACACGATAATTTCATTTTAGGAAGTGGGGACTACCACCCCCTCCATGTGATTTGAATCGTTAAATCCATATTTTGGAAGTATAAATGATGGATTTGATGATATTATATATGATAAGATACTCTAATTATAATATAAATATGTATCATTATATTTTCATTCCATTAAATTATGAAATATAAGTTCAATTAGCGTTCATGCATACGTACGACTTACTGTCTCCATGAACGATGCATTTCATTTCTTATCTCCAAATGTTATGTACTATTATAAGTGCATATATGTAATGGATATATATGATATATATTACATCTAAATGTATAATATCATTCTAAAATTAAAATATATATATCTCTCATTTATTTGGAATTCCATTAATATGACGAAGAAATGAAAGTAGCGTTCATGCGTACGTACGACCTACCGTCTTCATGAACGGTGCATTTATTTTTTTTATATCCAAAGGTTATGGAATAGTATAAAATGAATATAAACTAGATATATATGATATTTAAATCATTAATAATATTCTGGAGATGATTTACTTATAACTACATGGACAATTCTTTTCAAACAAGTTCGTTTTTGACTCAAGTACCAAGGATCAACAAAACAACTGTTATTAAATTAAATGATTACATAATGTTCACAACATCGTAAAAAGTGATGTAAAAGGAATAATGAACTAGAAAAAGGTTCTCAAACAAATATAAATTAACTATAGTATTTTATTTAGGAGATTAAATAATGATCGAGTCAAGTCGGACATTAGGTAAGGGACTTCGTCTCAATCTCCTTTCTTTGAGGAATATTTTGTTTTATAAACAAATTTCTTTTATATAGTGCATAAACCGCTATGACTTTTACTTTTATTCAAAAGGAATCTTTTTATATGAAGTGTTTTTACTAAATGAAAAAAGGAATGTTTTTTCTTATGTATGCGTCAACAATGACTTCTCTTCCCCCGTGAACATTATTTGAGTTCTGGCTTCCTCTACAAGCCATTTGTTTTTTTAAATGACAAATAAATTCGATGTTTAACTTTTCTTTTATTTTGGTATTGAAAATTGTTTTGATAATTTTTTGATTTTATCAATGTGTTTTATTGATATCTTATGATTGAAATGTAGAAATGTTATGTTTCTTTTATGCATGTTTTATGTTATACGATTATGTTATGGTTCTTGGGCATTATTGATGATATGTTTAAACCATTTCATATAATGAATGCATTGGACTTAGTAAGTGACGGGTGGAGCCCACTTTAGCTCCTCGATGCATCGGTAGGTCTCATAAGACAAACTAGTGTCTTGGAACGAGGGCTTGATAAAGTTTTATTTTTAGTCTTGGAACGAAGCCTTGGATACATGGTTATGATAGTCTGGTACTATGCATTCCATAATAATGAAAGTGGTTATTGATATTGCATTTGATTATTTGACTAGTAGAATATAAATGTGAATATGTAGATGGAATTATTTAATTTTACTTTTTCCATATTATGATGAAATTCATGTTTAAAAGGCTTTTGTTTTAGTTTACATTGCTATTCATGTTTATGTTTATTTATGATTGTTTCCACTATATTGTTATCCTTAATAGGCATCTAAGATCACCCCTTTCTATGTTTTATTTTTCCCAGGATGTGAAGAAATATTTTATGACTGACCTACAGGGGTAGTCTGAAGGGGATATGAGTGTGGACTATAGAGACTATGTTATTGTAGTTTTCACATTATAATGCAATGTAACATTTATGAATGTATATACTGTTTCCAAGGCTACTAAACTAATTTGTCTTTTGAGACATGATCTTTTTTCATCATACCAATGTTATGTATTAATTCACCCACTCTGGCTAACTGGGGTCAGGGTGTTACACACACACACACATACACATACACATACACATGCACATACACATACACATACACATACACATACACATACGTATACAAATTCACATATATATAAACATAAAAATACACATACACATAAACATATACATGCACATACACATACCAATACCAATACAAATACACAAACACATACACATAAACACATGCATATGCAATGTCATGAATATATACCCACACAGGAACACACACATTCAGATATATACTTATACAAACACATACACATTCACATTCCAATACACATATAGATATATAAATAAGCATAGCCATATATATGTACACATATATGAACATACACATGCACACATTCATATACACATACGCATACACATGCATGTGAAAAATTATACACATCCTTGTATGTAGGAAAATGTAAATACACACAATTACATACATGGGAATGCACATACATACACATACATGTTCCAAAATACCTACACTAAGAACACATACATATATACATACACACACACACATACAAATTCATGTACATCCACAAACACACACATAAATTGGAAAATACATATTCACATAAATATATATAAACATTCAAAAATAAACATACACATAGAAAAAACACGCAAACACACACATGATGCAAGAATACATATAAAACATATAAATACCCGCATAGACTATAATAGAAATATATCCACATACAAACATATGTACTCATATACCTAATAATTTATTTACATATATTTTAATTTATTTTACATGAATATAGAGTAATAAATTCAAACACAAATAAATAATTTTTTAAAAATATTTTCATTTATATATATATAATTCTTTAAATAAAATATTACTATAACCTATTTTAATTGTTTATATATACATTTTATAGTTAACGTATATAAATATTATACTAAACATTTTATGTTGACTAATATAAATTTGATGACATATATATAATTTTGAAAATAATATTGATAATAATTTTATATTATATATTTTATTAATCTAAATTAATTATTATATTTACACACACACACACATATATATATATATGAATATATATATATAAATTAAATTATTCAATATGGTCTTTAGCGGGGATAAGAAAGAGGAAAATGAATTGGAACGTTTATTAGTGTTATCAAATGAATATACAAATAGTACCCTTTTCATATTTATATTTTTCGTGATGATAAAAGTGGCCTTTTTGGGCTTTTATTTAGCACTAATAATTTCCCCTCATTTATTAGTGCTATTTTGTTTAGAAATTATAACAGTGGGTGTTGATTTTCAAGTTATCTATATAGTTTATTTAAAAGATATTAAATAAATATATATCTACATATAAATAATTGAATATTCCCATTATAATTTCATAAATCTCTCCAAGGCCTAACAGATTATGGCCAAAAAGACCCATAACATAAAGGCTCAAATATATATCATGATGGCCCACTGTTGATGTATATTAATACTACTATAGAAACTTGTCAAGTATATAGACATATGCAACTATAGTACCTACTATAGTAATCACATTATATAGTTCTATAATACCCAATTATAGTACCATTAAAAATCACCCATAAAATGGGTCCACCAATAGCAGAAACCTCAAGCTCTGTGATATCGTACAAGAGTTCTCTCCACCCAAAAATCAAAATAATTAAAAAATCAAAAAAAGAACAATCAAAATAGAAAAAATAGTAATTATAATAAATATTCACAAATATTCACACGATATTAAATGGACCCTTTAAGTATGTTAGTAGGACATTATTATCACCTTTAAAGCATTGATAAGGATGATGCTAATAATCAGTTGTGACCATTGTCATCACTAAATATGAACTGATAAGTGAAATCATTACGTGTAATTGATTTATCACTAATAATGTTTTGATTTTATCAGTGATTAATCAAGTCATTTTAAAATGATTTTCCTTATTACAATATTTACTAATACATATAACAAAATAGGGATGTTGAGACCATGAATAAAAATTATATGACACTAATTGAAATTTTTACTACTTTATAATATATATACACTATAATATTTCAATGGAAATGTTTCTACCTCAATTAAATTATATACAGTACAATTATATTGATATTATATTCACATAAAAAATAATAACAACCAAAATAAAATGAATCAAAATCATTAGAGACATTCTTTATGAACAAAAAAACTATATAAAATAATTATTTCCATCAGGAAAAATCATTATTATGAAAAAAATTATATAAATGGAAATAAAAATAACGTTTATTTGTCTTTTTAATTTTTTTTAATATAATGAATGACATGTTTTAATAATTTATAATATATTTCATTATGAGGTATGGTAGGTAATTTTTGAATGAAAATATAGTACACAAATAATATGTATCTAAATGATATGAATTACAAGAATGATAAATTAAAATTATATAAGATGTAAATTTAATGTTTCAAAAACATGTAGAAAAGTAACCTAAATACATTGGGGCTATAACCATTTTTATACGGAAAATGGTCATATGTCCATGTAATCCCATGGAAAATGGATTCCTATAGTCGTACATGGAAGATTTTAATGATGGTCGATTCTTCTATACAATTTTCTATGTGATAAACATATTCGTGTTCAATAATGGCATAGGAAGAATGAAGAGTGTCATAAGGCCATAATAAATGTTGCATTTTTCAAAATTATCATGTGGGAAACAATTTTTTTATAGTGAAAATACATGAAGCCCTTAGGATAATGGCTAATTGCACACTTGGTGGGAGGACCATGTGGCAATACTAATATTCCCATGGGAGACCTTTCTTGTATATGTAGCATTTGAACGATACCACCTCATGGGGTGTTTCCATTGGTGGTAATTCATATTACACCATGGGAAACATTGCCTATGGCAGTATTCCCTCGTGGATTGGCCTACCAAAATGGGAAATTAGATTCATAGTATTAATTACCCACATTTATACCCATATATCCATTGAAAACTAACTATATGGTTGTATTCCTCTATGGATACCACAATTGAAATTTACGAGGGGGACTGTTGAATATATTATTTTAATCATATAATACTTATAATATTAATTTTCTACTAATATAATAAATTTATATTATTATAAAAATATATATTATTCCCATGTTTTAAAAATAAGTCATATTGACATCATTATACTACCCATGTCGTTATGAGATCAAAAACCACATGAATGTAATGTTATATTTGATTTTTCCCAAAACAATTAACTCCAGATATAGCATGAAGATACAAAAATGATAATTTTGCTTGTTTTGGCTATATACATGGATTTATCCACTTGTAATATCTTAATAAGAACTATATGTGGCTATATATAATTTCGTGGTATCCCGAATATGGTCGAGGGCCCTTACAATGTAAATTTCTGGTGTGCATATGTTTTATACATTGGTGGGGCCCCGAACAATCTATATGGATACAGCTAAATAGTCTATGTTTATAGGAAATAGAAATGGATATATACATGGTCGATATTTACCTTGCTATATTAGCTATGTGCATTGGACCTATATACATGTTTTTCACCTATAATCATGGAACATTTTACTAGTAGTGGATGTAGAAACATGAATTATCAATAATACATGCCAAATCAGGTATTATATAATGTATAATTATTTCTAAAAATCCTAATATTTTTAAGAATTCTTATTGAGTTTTTTAACAACAATATTTTTTTTCATGTTTCAATATATGTGATGCATCTTTGAAACTAAAAATGATACATTTAAATTGAAAACACCCAATTTATATTATCCATGCCACACCATGAATAACAATGAAATGTTTTTAATCATACCATCTCAAAAATGAATGATAAATAATTGGAATAAATTTTTATGATACCATTATTTGGGTTCCATATTTTAATTATGTGATGTCCATATTAATATTTTTTCATTTTTAAAATGGAAAACCTTATTTTTGGTCATTAAACAACACCACACATCATAGGTACATGTTATTTTATCATTATAAGTCACAAATTAATTTATACTCAATTAAAAATATTTTTATATTTATATAATATTTTTTTCTAGGGCTAGATAATGAGATCGATGTATTGAACTAATATATCATTTATAACATGAACAAACAACCATTAGATCATGATGAAAAAATAAAATCTTGAAATTATTATGGGTATCAAGATAAATGAAAAAAATGAATTTTTGAACATTTTTTAGAGATTCCTAGAATATTGAGTTTTTTTAATGGTATCTAGTATTTGATTTTTGTTTAGAACTAAAATGTAACTTTCAAACTAAAATCCTGAACGTTTAGTGATAGTAGTGAAATCACCTTTCAGAAAAACATGTCATTATTTATTATATGCTACAAATGAGTCATTATTCATTTTTTTATAGTTTTCATATAATCTGAACATTTTTTCAGTATTTGGAGTTTGTGAATTGAATATTTAAATTAATTAATGTTTAAAATAGAAAAATATTGTTTCATTAATTCTATCAAAAATGAATGTCAGAATGATATCTATTTTATTTGTAAATTAATAATATAAATCATAAATATTTGTCATACTGTATAACAAATATCTAATTATTTTTTCTTATTTTTAAGTATGTGACACATGTTTTTGATCAAAATTGTATCTTTTATATTGAAAAAATTAAAATTTAATCATAGAATCAATATCCCTTGTCACAAATAAGTGTGGTTAATTCTTAAATATCAAAAATGAAATATATACCATTTTCCTAAATTATGATGACCATTCAAGTTATTTTTTTAGTTATGACCATGTGACCAATTTTTTGAACTAAAATGAAACACTTAATTTAAAAAAAACCTTTAGTAATTTAGGCTACCTCAAATATAACAATGATACAAATATAATTTCTATATGTCTCTAGTAAATTAGATATCAATTTTTTAGAGTTTGATGAAAATCTATGTGCAGGAGATTAGTTACTAGAATACAGAACATTTTTTATATTATTTATTGATTATAATGGAAGAATGAAATTTATTTCATATCTAATATAATTTGAATCAGAATTAAATTTGTTTCTATAGAAATTAAAAAATTAATCATAAAAAATTTTCCTGAAGTATAATGAAATCCCAATAACAATTTCATGGTATTTATTATCTTTCATATGATTAGTACTAAACTGACACATTTCGTCAACCTAGTTGGGATGTTATCCAACCCAACATTTAACCTGGTCTAGGACATAGTGAAGAGGGATTTCCTGATCCCAACAGGGATAAAAACTATTTTTGGGCATAAAAATAATCATTATGAGAAAAATTATTAACAATAAACCAGGATCAAATAAATAAACTAAACATGAAGACAATCCAAGAATAACCAAATCTATAATAAATATACAACCTGATACAGATACAACAACATTTGATTATAAAAAGACATTATAAAAAACTAAATAAAAACCACACCTTCACAATCTACATGTGACATCATGGTCACCATAAACCACAAGACCAACCACTTCTAAAGGACACTTGAACTAATAACCTAAACCTACAAAACAACTCGGGTATTCCTACACCAAATCGTACAAGTATGGTGTGTGATTCCACATCTCAGTATGCAACCACAATAGAATCCAAAAAAATTCTTCCTGAAAAATATCAATAATCAGATGTATTGAATACATATAAAAAATAGATTATTTCTTGTTTTTATAAAAAAATAAACATTCTCCCTTTTTAGAAACAATACACACCACATCTCCATTTTCATTATAGAAGATCATTTTAAGTCCATATTTCAAAAACAAGCATCTAGAATAAGAAATAACATGTCATAATGAGGATAAATTGATAATGAAAATATGAATCAAAGTGAAATATAAAATAAGCAACCATGTATAGATAATAAAACATGGGAATTTCAAAATAATCCCTGTAGTGATCCCTATACATATTCAAATTTATCTCACCATATATTGTTTGGTGTAGCTTGATAGTCAATAACCAACTATCCTCTCAAAACAAACTAATGTTGTGGCACATCCCACTGTGCGCAATAAAGTCATGGGGGTCCAACTCATCTAAATGAGTCAAAAAGAAACGGTCACTCGACCCCCAAAAAACATCCAAGAGCCTGATGGTAATAGTATTTGATGAATGGAGAGGACCTAAAATGCATGACTCCCCTTACCTACAATCATCAAACTTGCCTAGCCCAAACACTGACCCCTCCCACCCTAGAAACCCACATCGGGAATTCCTATATAGGGGTTTGAATTATATAACAAGTTGTCCTCAAGTTCCAACTGGACCTCAATGTTATCTATCTCCAATGGCCCGAATGCATTTTTTTATTGATTTTTGATAATTCACCTTTCAAGGGTGAGGTTGAACCCTTACAAGTCCTATAAGTGTAAGTACTACATGCCCTATATGACTTTGTGGAATCAGTTGTCCGTAGTCTCTAAACAGTACATACAACCTAGACTAACTACTTGTAACTACTCCTCCCAAGAATCTTCTTTGTGAAATTAGCTCTCCGCCTTAACATAGATATTTGGCTAGACTTTACCATTCATATACATGGTTTTCCCGTTACCAGGTGCCATACACTGTTATTCTTGAAATCTAATTAGCTTATAATATTGTGAAAGCTCATTTTTCATCCTCCTTCAAAAGATTGTTCCTTGTAGGTTTTCTGGTTTAAATTTGATCTTATGGTGGCCTGAAGTCCATTAGGTGGCCCAAAGGCCTTACTGACCTGATGGAATGGGTGGCCTGAAGGGCATAATGGACTCAAGAACCAAATTGGTGTCCTAAAGGCCCAAACAGGGGAATAGTCCCAGCTGCTACTGTTCCAAACAGTACATTCAACAGTTCCCTCTATAGTACCTCATACAATACTGCTATAGTTCCCACTACATTACCTGCTATAGTACCTACAAGAGTACTTTTATAGTATTGCTATATTACAAGAAATATGCCTCCACCTGGATTCACTTAAGGTGTCCTCACCAACCAGGCTAAGGCTCATGTGCTCCATGTCATGCATGTTCTCAAACCATTTTTCCAAACATAAAAAATATGAAAATCGAGAATTTTTGTATCCAAAACCATATTCATCATCAAACATTACATAGTTTCAATGAGGCATTACATCATGTACATTTTGAATACATTTATAAAACATTGTTAAAAAATTACAAACTAATAGGAAAAACCACCTTCACATTGGTAATGCCAAATGGGTCTCAATTCCTCATGTACAATTTAATTTTCAAACACCACTAAAAGATAAATCGAATATACACAACACACATTAAGATGCAAAAAAAAAGTCCTATCCTTTTATGAAAGATAAACCATCTGTCCAACGTTTGAAAAGTACAACAACTTCTTATATCATTTGAAATAAAATTTTGGTCATTTTAAAACAAGGATACCATTAGTTAAAAGTATACGGTTTGAATAAAGAATGAATAAGGAGGGTAAGAGTTTTTAAATTGGGGATTTTATGTTGAGAGAGTTCGTCCAATACCATTATCATCTGTATACCCATCAATGAGTGCTCCCGATCACACATGAATGATCCCACATTCAATGGATCACCACATGCATCCATTACGTCACCAAAATTTTTTTTTTGAAAGACAATATACCTTAAAACCAACACAACAATCCACATGATAGGGTCATTCCACATGAATCAATAATTCCTACACATAATTCCAAATTCACTATGCAAAAAATTGATAAGAAACAACTAATTTAAATCCCAACTCAAATGACAAAATTTAATTTTATGTGATCAAATTTCATTTTAACAAACAACTTATGTGCATAAATATAAAATATAATTGATGAACCCTTTGAAACCAACATCCAATAATTTCTTCAAGCATTACACAAAGCCTCAAAAACGATCCCCAAATTATAAAAACGCATTTATAATTTGTTTATAAATTCAAAATCATCAAATTGAATGAAACAGAAAGGAAACAGATGGAAATGCCTACCATAATAGAGTGACGATGTAATGAAACGTCATGAGAAGGAAGAACTAAGCCCCACATACAAACAACACACCCAAATATTAATGAAATAAACCATAATTATCCAACCCAAACCTTAGGGTTCTAACATGAGGTAAAACCACCATGAATTATCCATGAACTAAGAGAGAATACAGGTTTGAAGGTGAAATCAACCCAAAACCCTATAAATATTACATTGGAAGATGAGAGTATCATCAAAGGAGGGATCAGAACATAAGGAAGGGGGTTTTGAGGACACTTTGGGCGAATATAAGTTTCCAAGGGGATTGGGTATTAATTCGATTTAAAAATATGGGAGGGTGGAAAAAGGATTTGAATATTATAAAAATTTGGGTAGATTGCATAGTTGGATGCTGAATTTTTAAACCATGTACAAGATGTGTGGTCTTCACTGTCCAAATGGGATGAACGACTTTCATGGTTACCACATAGTGTAAGAATACTTTTAAAACCCATGTTCCTTACCCATACACCCCAAAACTAGCCATATGGTTACCTGGGTGAAGCTGCGTAGTTCCCCAAAACTGTACAGTAACTGTACATAGGGAAAAATATCACTAGAGACATACAAAATTAAACAATTTAACATGGACTCAACCCTAATCTCAACCAAAATGATCCAAATCCAAAAAACTAAAAATATATAATATTTTTAATGTTTGGGGTGTGACATCTTATATAAATTAAAAATATCCACATTAACGCATATTGAAAAATTGTATATTGATCTAATGTTACCTTAATTATTATAAGATAAAAATGAAACATCATTCATTTTTTGAAATATATCCTGATGGTTTGGGAATGTTTTCTTTATTTTTATTAGGTGATCAATGTTTCCCTAAAAAATATAACTTTTAATATGAGAACAAATACTAGTAATCAGAAATAAAAAATTAGTCTTCAAAATGAGATTTAGTTATACCACAATTGTAAAAAAAATTGGATCCTCAATAGTTAATCAATATTTTCATGAAATAATGAGAATATTTACTTAGTTTTTGGAATGTAATTCACTTTTTGAACTAATATTTAACTTTTAAATTGAAATCATTTAATATAAGTAATAACATAAATCCATTATGATTGACTGATCTGAGGTTAATTCATATAGGTCATAAATTGATCAATGAGAATTATGATAATATATTCAGAAAATAAGAGATTATTTTCACACATTTGATTATGTGTTGGATGTTTTGAACTAAACATTTCATCCAAATTAAAAACAAAATATGTCATTCAAACCATGAAAATATCATGTATGAATTTTGTGTTATAAATTCCCACATATCATAAGTGAATCATCAAAAACTGTTATAATGTAATATTAAAATCCAATATGTTTTGATCAGTTTTGAGTATATGACATGATCATTGAAAAAATGTCACATTTAAATTGAAAACATGAAACTTATATCATGAAAACAACACAACAAGTTGGAATGATGTGAAATTAATTCTAGTAGGTCTTAAATGAAACATTTATCATTTTATAAATGTTTCATGACATTCCCTATATGGTTGTTAAAATTCCTTTATTTGACACATGTATTGAACTATAATGGCATATTAAAAGTTAAAAAGGGTTATATATCAAATTATCCTAATAAATTTTATGAATATCTTGTGGTTTAATCATATTGGTTAAAGATGAATAATTTATCATTTTACTATTATATCATGAGAATCGTATCAATTTTTATAGATTTTGTGTTTTTTATGAGGGATTTGGAAAAAAATTTCACTTATAAATTAAAATCATCTATTTTCACCCATACATTCCACAATGCATAATAGAATTAAAGTGGCTTATTCATAAAACTCAAAAATTAAAATTTTAATATTTTATTAATGTATTATGATAATTATGGATTGTTTTCATGACTTCCATTATCTAATGTATGTTTCCTAATAAACAGTCATATTTAAATTGAAAACATTCAAAATCATTCATATTGAAGAAATTGTGTTTAATATATATTTTTGATTAATTCCTATAAATAAAAAATATTCATCAATCATTATCATCTAGTACCATGACCATCAATGTTCAATTTAATTATATTGAGTATGTTCCACATGTTGTGTCAAAAAAATTCATTATTAAATTTATAACTCTCGCATGCATTTATATGAATGATACCACATATATGAATTATTTATAGTCCATTCATACCTGATGTATGTTACATATTGATACTATTCCAAAAATTATACAAAAATAATATGTTTGATATATCAGTTTTGAGTTTCTCTTGTATGTTTAGAATTAAAAGGTCAAATTAAATTTCAAAAAAACATTAATTCATTCATATTGATCACACGATGTGTTTGAATTGTTAATGTCTTATTATGTATGTTATAATGGAATCATAGACCATTTTGATAATATATATTGACAATTTGAGCATTTTTTTTATTTCTAAGAGTGTGACATCTGTATTGAATTATTATCTCACTTTAAAATTTAGAACATACACATTATGTCTTAATAATCTCACCTTGTGTTAGAATTTAATTTGGTTAACTCATTTAAGACAAAATGAATCACTAATAATTTATAATTTTCAATGACTATAATAGCGTGATAACATTGATTTAGACATTTGGTGTACATTATTAATCAAGGATTAAATTATATGATTAAAACATGTACTATCGATGCCTAAAACTACAATTAAAAAATATATATTTCAGATGAACACATTTTTAATACCAAAATGAATACCTCAAAATACATAAAAAATTATCAATATCACCTATGATTTTAAAATTATAAAATAAATTTCTCGAATTAAATAACACTATTAAAATTATAATTTTAATTGAAGAAAAATAAATATTTTGTAAGGTATCTCATATTTAAATATTAACGAGGGAATAACTTAACCAATTATGTTTGAATTATATTATCAACAACATTCTGATATTTTTTGTCAAATTAAATCAATACGTATGAACTCATTTTTTTTCTGGACTGTGGTTTTCATAAAAAAATTGAGTTTTTTCTATCTAATTATTTTAAAGAGTTAAAATCATCTTTTACCTTAGTATAATATCTACAATAATTTTTATGACAAATATATTATTCCAATAATAATATTTTTACCCTTGGACTTTAGTCTGGTAGAATTCTGAGCCATTTGGGATTTAGTAGAATAATTATTATTTATTATTTATTAAATGAAATATTAATTTGATCACGTATGTTCGGATGACCATAGAATTTTAAAAAAAACATTGTAATGATATTATGTCTCCTCCATTTATTTTGGAAATTGGACTTTGGCCTAGGTGAGGAATAAACTCAATTCAAGCACCAGGGCTAGCCCGTGCCAGTTGTTTTTCATTTTCATCTTTTTATTCATTCATTTTTTTATTTTCCTTCATATTTCATTCCTGAGAACATTGTAAATAATCATATTTCTCTTGAAATAATAGTTAAAATTGAGTTGGAGATATAATTATATTGAGGTGGAAAATTAGTTATTGTCTCGAAGCTCTCAATGTGCTGGATCGATATGCGGCAGCCATGGACTGTGAAATCGAACAAATAATTTGTGGTTTCCACCCTAAGGAATGTTTTTTTTTCATATTTAACAAAATACCCATTTATCTTCATATTATATTAAATATAATACCCTATATATCCTTCTAAAAACCCCTTGGGTCTTATTCATTTATTTTGGGAGGGGGTGAAAATGAGGGATTTTTGGTGATCCAATGGTTTTTTTTGTTTTGGAAAACATGGTTACATGGAATTTATTCTTGAGTGACACACCGTATGTTCTCCATATTTGGGGAATATGTTTTTTTGTTAGTATGTTATTTTTATGGGGTCATACACATTGTGTAATGGTACTTGACTGTGTTGCTGAGTACCCAACTAGGTGAACCTGTGTAGGGGTACAAGGATGTATATCTACATTTCTAGACCCCATGTAGGGTAGCGCACCCTAAATAACTATATGTCTTTACTAGGTATGATTCTAGGAATATCTAGGGACATAGCCATGTACCCCTTATAGGGTAAAATAAGTGTAACCTCTTTACATGCATGTTACTTGGGGCGTTTAAACACTCATGGTGGTGTGATTACACTCTCATGTGGTAATATGACTGTACACTACATGTCTGGTCTCTTCACATCATGCACAACTCCCTTCATAAAATTTTTTTTGGGTATTTTCTACAATTTTCCATATTGTTAGAATTGGACATGAGTGTAGAACTCTAAAGTATATGTCCACACTAATCACAATGGTGAAACTTGTGGAGTGATCAGAGGACCCCTAATGCTTGTTTTGGGTATTCAATATCAATGGGTATGTTTTTTCACTAGTAATTGAATATATTCATCTCCTGATATGGACTAGAATGAGAATGATAGGTTGGGTGTTTTTAAAATCCTTGTTTGCGACCTCTATCTAATATGAGGTGGTAGATATCTCCCATGACAGATACCTTCTTGGATTTTTATGCAGGCCGCTCCCTTGTCAAAATGGACCTTCTTATGAACTGTCTTTTGGAGTCCCTTGTTAAATCCATTTATGTTTGTAATTTTCCTGATGATCTTTGGTAGGATGCCTCACTTTTCATGATGTTTAGAGGATCCCCTATTGGATTCCATAATTTGATTACTATGGAGGATCATGCCCATGATTCCTCATTTACCTTATAGATAAAGATCCTAAATAGGATTCCTTCGCTTTTGCTAACACTGGAGGATCCGATGTAGGATTCCTCTTCAGTGTATAGATTGAGGGACCCAGCTAGTTCTCATTGTTTGACTGATCATGAGTTAGTAATATGGGATTTATTATAAATGGAAGTTTGTGTCACCATAGAACCTATGAGGAGATGGTAATCCCATGGAGATTTGGATAGACTATAGGGTCGGACATTCAAGACACCCTCACTCATTTGTGTATATCATAGACATGGTTATTGTTGAATAATCTATGATTACCAGAGGTGATTCATGGGAGGTGGTTGATTAGTATAACTCAAGTAATATTTTATTCTTTCAGATTATTAATTGTTTTTCCAAGGATCAGTTATACTTTTCAAGTGCCTAGATGTGTTTACATGGGATCCAACTTCTAAGGAATGTTATTTCTAGTATTTAAATATTTTACCAGAGGTACTATTTGAGATAGGTTGTTGAGTCTGGATTTATATATTTTGTGATATATTTATTTGGGAAGACCATAGGTGATTCCTAGTATCCGGCTACTAATCCTTTCAGTATGATGATGGTGTGAACTTCCTTTTTGGTTTCCAAAGGACTATGAGAATCATTTAGTAGGAAGACTGTGTGATCTTTGATTTTTTGTTTCCATTGGAGTGTGAGAGACCCTATGAGAAATGAATGAGTGAGATTTGATGTTGGATCTTGGGGATATACCATGAATTCTTCTATAATGATGTTTGATGGTGGTAACATCCTATACCTTCCATCACTTGGTTGCAAAGAGGCCATGAGAGATCTCATAGTTGGGTCAAGGGATAGATCATCTGTACTTCCCCTCGTGTTGGATGTATGTGGGTTTTGTCTTTCTCTAAACACCACTAGTATCCAAGGTATATTACCTTTTGGCATTAGTGGTCACTTGGTTCGTACCATTAGGGATTATCTGAGTTGATGCGTCTTGACCATCTAAGGACTATGAACTAGAGCTCACACAGTGTACTGCATTCACACGACTGGACAACAGGTTGAATAACTCAGTAACCATTTACAATATGTCCATATGTTTTCCTTTGAATCCTTTATTATAGGATTGAACATTATCATATGATGTCTTATTTAGAGGGTAGGTTGTTCGTATACGATATAATTGATAGTGATTGGAGAGAGTATAGGTGAACTCAGGTATAAGATGTGTATCCCCCTATAGTGACGTTGATTTCTCAGAGATATAATTTCTATTTTGACCAATTTATGTATATTTAAATTTGGATTATGGACTTAAAGATTGACATGTTTATACACAACTTGTTTGGAAATACTTCCATCCTATTTCCCATACGCATGATGTATAGGAAATCATGATTATAGACACAAGGATTGACTACTCATTTTTTTTCATTGTATTTGTTTCACATACTAATGAATATTCCAATTTATGTGTATATTTATATGTATGAATCTATGCATGAATACTTATACAGATATATACATCCATGGTGGAACATGCCCATTTTACTAGGATTACAAACATGTGGTTCGACAACGGTTTCACAATTGGTTTACATACCATTATAGTTGTCTCTATGATTGGTGGGGCATATTTAAATTTCATACACATAAAGAAATAGATTTATATGTTGCATGTTGGGCTGTCCTACTGGTATTATTTATCACCCCTTCACATGAACATGAGTGTATGTTTAGTACTTTTGTATTCTTATTAGGTTGATCATAGTGGCATGGTGGCCAGGTTGAGGCCTAGAGTTTCATGATCGAGTGAAGCTACTCATGTGGTTTGTTGATCAGGTTAGTGTAGTTCTACAGTGTCTAGAGACTAGGTATGTGTTATTGCTAAGAGTTATTATAAGATAACATTAATTTTTTTCAGTTACTTTTTTACCCAATTATATTTATGTTTGGCATAATGGGTGACCGGTGTGATTTTTTATGACATATTTTTCGGGCTTTTAAGGCATGTTTTATTTTATATTATTTACTACTTCCATAGATTGTTTGTTTACTTATTTTTATGTTAATTATCTATTTTCTATATTTTATTTTCATATGAGGGCATGGTTTCCCCATGATAACACCCTAGGACCTCACAACTAGTCAACATCATCGGCTTTTTTGGGAGGTGTGCATGAGGCATTATAACCTAGCGACTCTGAGCACTGGTTTTATGTCATCCAGGTTGGGTCATTACAATGTTATATTAGATATTTTCGTGTCATGGTATTTATTATTTTGGATATGTTATACATGGATTTTAAGAATATTTCAGAACCTATAATGGATATCATATTGGTGCATCAGGGACTCTTTATTGGGTATCAAGTCCTACTACTTAGGGGTTTCAGATTGTTCTTTTGATTTAATATGTTATATTTGTGTCAATTTTCAAGATGAACGATGCACATGTTGAGAGGATGACATAATTTACTATGGATATCAAACTCTTGGCCATTGGAAAGAGGTATGAGATGTATTTTGACACTTAGGCATAAGAGTAAAGAGGCGTCTCATGCATCATTTTGGATGCATAGGATTCATAACATGTAGGCTTTCTAGTTTTTTTACTGGTGACTGATTCCTACTATGTTTTACACGCTTTGGTATATATTTCATTCTATGTGAATGTTATGAGGATCTACACTAATGCATTATATTGTGACGTTGATGAATCTGTCTTTATGCACAAGAGGACGAGTGACCTTAGTAGATCGATATGGCACTAAGGCCTTCTTGTTGTACAACATGTTTGGGGGTGGTTCCCTATTATGTCATTATCTAGTCATATTTTCGATTACAATGTTGATGGATACCATGTAATTTTCTAATGAACTAGACCTAGAGGGTGTTTTTTTGTATACAGATTCCTGATGACTCTTAGTTTAGTTTCCCTTTTCTATTGTCGTATTCTGAACTTCTGGGAGAAGTTCCATCTGAGGATGTTAAGAGAAGATTATACATTTCTAGGTCTTGTTTTTAGTTTTGACCACTGTTGTTTTTGTAATATTTACCTGATTTTGAGAGGATGGATATTTTTGGGCTAGGTTATTGGACCTTGTGACATAGTTGTAAGACTTGTTCAATAGGGATATGTTGTATACCTAGAGGCCCGTTGTATACTTGAACCCCTATAGTTTAATGTATATCTTTATATGATAGAATCATGTGAGAGAGTGGGTGTTTTTCATTTCTGATTTATTTTATAAGATATGATCTTGGGTTTATGATCATTTTTTGGTCGATACATGGTAGGTGCATGAGGTATTTTATAGGAATGTTGATGCATTCAGCTTTTGATAAAACTCATTGGGTGGCTTTTATTAAGACTGGATATGAAGAGAATAACTATTTAGTTGCCTACCCTAGATGGCCAGAGTTTTCTCTATTGCAAATGTATTCAACAAATAGGTATGATCTCATGAATATAATGATTACATTAGTGGTGGTGATGGAATGAATCATGGAGCAGTTGAGGTTCTCAATTTTGAAGAGAGTTCTAATGGATCTTCTCGATTGTTTTGAATGATGTTTCATGTAGCACGGTAATTATAACCTTGTAATGGATGACATAGTAGAGTAAGTGTCGGGTATTTATGGCACATGATTGATTGTGTAGTATATTTTGCATCTTGATTGGTTTTATGTCGAGTGTTTGTTGATGGATAACAGTTTCACGGAATTTGTGTGGGATTTGAACCCAAGAGTTGGGTTGGAATTTCCCTCTTTAGTAGAGGTGAAATCAAGAAACGATGGGGTGCTAAAATACATTTGATCAATGACCAAAATAGAATTGTTATCATTGGATGTGAGAAAGGTTTGTAGATAGTTATAAATTCCCTTGTTTATAATCATAGATTACTCTTAGTAGATACAATAATGCTCTATCATTATTCTACTAGAGTACGCTTTGAGATAATCATCCCTACACAGAACTCCTTATCATTCTAAATATCTTTCCATGATATGAAGAGAAAACAATTGAGTTTTCACTCGAGGAATGGTGTAATGTAATCTATATGATGGGGAGGGAACCATTGGTAATTTGAGGGTTGTTAGAATCATTTTCTGTTCATCTTCGTCATTTTTTTGGGACTTTGTGAATATATTTTTCTTTTGAAATGATGATAATGATTTTATTATAGTGGGGAGTACTAGATCTGGAAAAACTAATTGGATCCTATTTAGGATAAAGATATTGGATCTATTAGGATTCTCACTGGATATTCTAGATAGCTTGGTTGTGTAGATTCTCTAGTTGATAGCATGAATTCATGTCCTTTCAGAAATATTATATAGGATGAATAGGTTTATTGAGGGTAGTTATTATGGAACTAATTTTTTCTGAACTATTATTTTATGTAGAAATTTGAATTTTTATTATGGATGCATTAAAGGAGGTAAAATGTTCTTTTCCACCCCTAGCTGATGAACTCATATTATTTTTCATACAACTATGTTAGCCCAATAAAATGGTGTTTACCATAGTACTAGAGTTTTGTGGAATTTAAATCCATTCATATTTAAGAGGAATAATTAATATTTATTATTTGGTAACTGAAATATTAAATTTATCATCTTGGTTGGTTCGGACAAATTGTTTTAATATTGAATTGAATTTAGATTCCATTTCTGCCCTTGAGTAGAGTGTTTTTATTTTATCTTATAGGAGGAATAATCTTGAGTTGGGTGTTAGGGCCATCCCAGATGACTTTTTCATTTCGTTTCATTTTTATCTTTTCTTCCTTTCAATTATCTATTTTTTATTTTCCTTCTTTCTTAGTTATCATGCATTCCCTATGACTTCCCCCTTCTTGTAACCTAAGATGGAAATGGGAGAGGGAGAGAGAAATAGATGGAGGTAGGAAAGGAGGTTCTTCTGAAAAACTCTGGGCATTCTTGATCGACATGCGATAATAGTGGAATGCAAAATCAAACAAGGATTTAGCAGATTCATCATAAGATTGGTTGTTTTGAATATTTATCTACAAACCACCATTAGAGATTTATTTTTCTAAAAATAATCCCCTATGATTCATTCTAACAGTCACTATGGTCCTGATCAATTGATTTTGGGGATAAAACATAGGTTTATGGTGATCTGGATGTATTATTATTGGGAAAACCAAGATATGTGCCTTGCAGTCAAGGGTGACACACCATGTGTTCTTCCTGTTGGTGGAAGTTATGTTTGGGGACTTTAAACTATGTATGGGGTCATAAATATTATGTACTAGTACTCAGTCATGTTTCCATGTACCTAGTCTAGGGAACATGTGTAGGGGTACATTGTCATGTAGAGTACATTTTCATAGTCCATGTAGGGTAGCACGTTGTGTAAAAGTAAAGAGCCGAACCATATATACAACCAATATGAGTAAGGGATATGGGTATGTACTCTATGTTGGGCACAATCTGTGTACCCACATCACATGTCATGTACCTGGGGTGTTTACATGCCCAGTATGGGGGGGTTATACGCCCTTGTGGGGATTTGAGGGTACACACCAGGTAAATTATCTACACTCTATATACTCCTCCCATCATACACATTGAGGGACATCTATGGTTTTGTTTCAAAATATTAGAATTGGACTCTAGAGTTTTCTATTCTGAGAGGTTTTCCACATAGATCATGATGGTGAAACCCGTGGAGCATTCTATGAAATCTTTATGGGTTTTTAGAATATTCTATCTAAATGAAGTGGTTTTCCCTCCAGTAATTGAGTTCAGTTTTCTATAGAAGGATACATTAATGAGAATGAAATTTTGGGTGTTCATACCAACCAATTTTGACACCAAGTTCTATGATGAGTTGGGAGTTATCTCCCATCACCATAACCTTTTTGGATTTTCAAGAGGGAGTCTCACATGTGATATTTTCACTTATGGCCTATAAGGCCATGGGACCAGTTGGTTTTGAGGACCCCTTGTGGGATTCCTTTGATTAGGAACAAAATTTGGGACTCCCTTATAGGATCAATTTTCAATTGTAGAATTCCTATGGATCCCTATTTGGTGGCCTCTGTTTTCTTATTGTTTTGATGATCCCGTATAAGAGGCTATATTATTATTATCATTTGGGGATCCTTTGTAGAATTCCCCGATTACCTTATAGATAATGATCCCATATATGATGCCTTAAATTGTTTAAAGACAAAATGATACCAAGTAATATTCCTCTTCAGTGTTTGTCTTGATAGACATTATATGTGACCATTGTTTTATTAACTTTGAGATAGTACATCAGGTTTGGGTAGAGATTTTAGTGGATGTCACATTAGAACGTGTTCCAAACCGGTAGGTCCATGGGGTTGTGGATGAAGTTCTTAGTTGGGAATTCATTCCATCCTAACTTTTTTTTTCAAATATTTGACATAGTTATTATTAATGCAGTGATGTTTTCAAGAGGTTCATTCTAGATAATGGCTATGGAGTGTTTTGTGAAGTGTATTTATTTATTTTGGGATTCCCATATTTTTTACTAAGATACATTTTGTTTTTTGTTTGCACATATGTTCATAAATGGGATCTACCACTTAGTCCATGTTATTTCTAACATATACTAGTATACCAAAAGGTACTAAATATGACTATGTTGTTGTGCCTACTGTATATATATTGTCATATAATTTTTTTTGGATAAACATGGGTGATTATTGTAATTTATTTATATAACCTTTGTGAAGAAATATGATGTGAGTTCCATTTTTGTTTGTGAAGGATCATTATAGAATTTATGTTTGAAGACCATGTGATCGTCCATTTTGATTTCCATGGGACCATGAGAGCCGTTGGGAGGGTCTAATGTGTGATTTTTCCAGCTAGATCTAGGGGATAGACTATGAGAGCTCCTCTAGAGATGTATGACAGTGGATAAGTCCCAATACTACCAACATGTGGTTTCCAAGAGACCATGATAGATCATGGAATTTTTTTTGAGTAGACTATGAGTTCTTCCATGGGTGATGGATATTTGTGGGTTATGTACTAATCCATCCAGAACTAGTATCCCATGTATATGTCTTTTATTTATTAGAACGCACTTTATTTATACCCTTTGAGATTATCAAAACCACAATTTTGTGACTACCTATAGATCGATACCTAGGAATCATAAATTGGAAAAGATTTAAATAGCTAGGAAACATGGATAAAAACTCAGTGAAATTATATATAATGTTCAGATGTACTCACTAGAATCATTTCATACATGACTGACCATCAGCATATGGTATCCTTGCTTAATGGATTTCCTGTCAGATTATGGTATCCTTGATATTGATTACAGGTGTGTACGGATGGACCCAGTTGTAGGATGAGTATCCCCCAGTTGTGATTTTTCTTGCTCAGATATAAAATTATGGTGTTGTCATGAGAAGGTATATATTTATTGATATTATGAAACTGGTGTTTGACTTAACGATACACGGCATGGGTGAAAAAATGTAAATTTCAATTCTCATTCACATGATGTCTAGGTAATCAGGATTACAGTCCTAAATTTAAACTATGAATTGTTTTTCTAGATATTTATTTCACATACCAGTGAATATTCATATTTATGTATATATATATAGGTATGGGAATATACATCTACATGTATATTGATATGGACATCCATTTGGAAACATTCCCAGTTGACTAAGATTACGGACCCATGAGTTCTCAAGTGGATTCATGTTTTTTTTACTTATCCATATAGTTATGTCTTAGCAAGGCATAACATGTTGTTTTTTCATACAATTATAGGAGAAATTTTATAGGTTTCATGGCATGGTAACCTATAGCGATTATTTCCCACTCCAGCTTGTTAACCTCATTATACATGTGGACATTATGTCTTCTGTTTATGTGGAAAATAGTTGAATTGTGGATAAGGAAGAGGCCCGTATGTGCATGATCAAGGCGGATGGTTATGTGGTTCTTCTAATCTGGTTGGGGTAGTTCGATAGTGTCTGGAGACCAGGTACGTGGTCTGGCTCAATGTTAGTAGTAGATATTAATACATTTATTTCAGGTTTTTTGTATTTATGTACCAATATGGTCATCCCAATTGGTGAATAGTGATGTATTATATGACATAGTTATTGGGGTTTTTATATCAAGGTCTATTTAGGATTATTTACTACTTCCACACTATGTTTGTTTAATGTTGTGTATTAAAAATAGTTATTTCATATTTTTCATACTCTGATATAGGGGAATAATCTCCCCATTATGACATCCTAAGACCATACTACTTTTTGGAATCCTCGGGCATATGAAGAGGCACACTTGATGCCTTGTAACCCACTGGCTCGGAGAACCGGTTTAGTGGCCTCCGTGTCGGGCAGTTACACAAACCACTAAGAAATATGATTTTAGTTATATAAAATCTAATATCATTATATAGTAATCCTAATAGATTAAATTAAATGGAACACTACTTTTTATCAATTATAAGTATAATGATAATGATATTTATACATATGAAAATGTAATTAATTTTCTTATTGTGTTGGTTGGATTTGATAAAAATTATAAACTATTGATTTATGATATGATCTTATCAACTTATATATATATTTTTATACCAATGAATCACTTAAATATATATTTTATTCAATATTTAAGGTCTTTAAAAAGTATTTTCATTTCATGAAAGTAAAATAAATATACTAAATGAAATTGTTACAAGATAAAAAAATCTATTAGAATACATAAGAAACATATTAAATAAAAATATTATAATAATAAAAAATTACATAGTAAAAAATCATGTAGTAAAATACCTATATTTTAAATTACCATATTTTCATAAATATGAGATAACATTATATATACATTGACACCCAAATAAAACATCCCTTTATCTTGTGTTTTTAAAATGGATGTTGATAAGTGCATAAAGGGGAACAATATGGATTAAAAATATGTTAAATATTATTAATTAAAATTAATTTACCGGAAACTAATAAATGAAATTAAACATATGTTATAGGAAAACATATCTTCATAATGTTTCAACCATTCAGAACTTGTGTACGTGGTATGACCATTATTAAAAAAATCTATTTCTGCATCAAAATTTTTGTAATTTACTCAATTCCCATTATACTAGAAAAATATAAATTTATAAATTACTAAAATATATTCAATAAAATATTATTATATCTTGAAAAAACCACTTTGAGGATTAAACTTTGAAGATATAAAAATACATACTTCACCAGGTTCGGGGCTATCGGGCGGGTGTTTAAGTGTTTTCTACTTAAATGCATCCCCTCCCCTCTGCTTCTTATTCTTATTCCTCAAACCCTCCTCTCTCCTGAAAATCGGGCGAAGCACTCCAGTAAGGCACCTTCGGCGAGGCAACTCTGGCAAGTCAGCAGTGCAGCGGCGGACTCCCCGTGAAGCTCCGGGCATCACCCAAGAGGTATGAGTTGTTTTTGTTTCGTTTTATTTTCCAGCACCAAGTTCATCCAAATTTTGCATTGACAAATTGCTTCCTGATCTTCGATCCAAGCCCATATTTGCATAGATCATGTCCTGAGCTTTCCGGAAAACTATCCGAATTGAATTTTTGACCACCGAATCATTCCCGGTGGTCCTCTGCAGTTTTCCGACCACGAGGCATGTTTCCGGTGAGGGTTGATGGCGGCGGACGGTGGCTCGACGTTCAGCGGAGGAAGCTGTCGCGGTGCGTCGCGGTGGCGCGGTGGCCGTACGGAGCGGATCCGGTAGGAAGCTGGCACGAACGACGGTGACGTGGGGTCCCGGGCGGCAGTGTCGGCATAGGGCAAGGGGCAAGGGGATCACAAGGCACGTGGACCCGTGGGGCACAACTGTGACCCGTGTAATGCGCGTCGCTGCAGGAAAAAAAGACCAGCCTTGTCGGCCGGTCGGTGGCGGCAGGTCGCGGCCAGCTTCCCGCGGCGGAGTGAACCGGACCCGCGGCCGGGCCTCGGGCTAGCTGTCTGGCGTGCCGCGCGAGTCGCCTGGGCCACGGGTTTAGTGGGCCGTCCGGCCCCAGCAGGGCGGACCGGCCGGACCAGACCGGTCCGGCCCAACGGGTTCCCACATTAAATTTTCGATGCCCATATGTTTCTCTACAGGCTTCCTTTTTGCACGAAGTCTGCGGAGGCGCAGACATGACGCATAGGTGGACCTTTTGAGGTGGTTCCGGGAGTTTTAACTTTTGAGACGATTGGATCGGGGTCACAACACCTGCATAAAGTAGCTAAGCGGGCTTCCCAGGAATTCTTGTTTTGGACGTCGTGGACGCGTCCAATGTCCGTTTCAAGCAATGTCAGTGGCGTTGGGACCCTGGCACTGAGGCAGAGCATTCCATGGTGGTTATAGGCGTTGAGGCCAAAGGTGATGAGAGGGCCCCATGACCCGTCTTTCGAGCTGCGTGCAGCGTTTCACGACTTTTTCATCAGATGACTGTTCGGGGTGTGCGGGAAGTCATTTTTGGATGTTTTTTTGAGAAGATTTCAATGGTGAAATTTTCCCGCTCTTATTCGGCATGATGGTGCAGGACCCACGAGGGTCGTTTGTGCATCGACGGTGATTTTCCATCTTTATCACCAGGCGACTGTTTTGGACAAGTGAATAGTCCATCTTGTGTGCTTTTTTGAGAGGATCGTAACGGTGTGATCCGTTCATTGTGTTTCGGGACCGGGTTGTGGGTCCGGCGAAGCACTGCTCATGTGCGGTGCAACGAAATGCAATCTTTTTTCTGCAGATACCCGTTGCACTTATTTGGGTAGTTCTTTTGACGTGTTTTCCCGAGGAGATCGAATTGGTGTGATGCGCCGTACAGTTCTCGGGGCCGAGGCTCGGGATCACGGGACGTCGTGCGGGCGTGAGGCGGTGTTGGCGACATTTCCGTCAGATATCTGTTTGAGGTGAGTAAGTAGTCTATCTCGCATGTCTTTCCATGAGTATTACAATGGTGTAATCTTTTCCTATGGGTGGAGCCTCTTACACGATCTAATTAAATGTGGAAATATGAAAGGTTCCCCAGTGGCGGTTATTCTACCATGTTTGTAGCGAACCTTTGTCATGTGATCACGTGCACTATTAGGAGAGTGATATAAATGTTTCATAAGATGTGGCTAGTCGTGCCTGGGCCTTTGAGGTGGAGTATTTACGTTCAAGTCTTGGAATTGAAGTTGGGTGTCGTGTGCACAATAGCCTTTGGGCTGGAACATGGTATACTCGGGGCATATACGGGAACTCTTGGAGGTACATGTGGTTGTTTGTACCTGAGAAAGTTTGTGCGTTCGGTTGGGGTTGACATGGGGCCACAAGTGATGTGGTCCCCATGAGCGTGTTTTGGTCTGCTTTGCGTACCTTTGACCTCTCGCAACGTAGAGGGTCCATCGGTTCTCGTTTGTTGACAAGTGGGGTTGAGTTTTCCCCCGAAATTGTGCTCGATGGTTTATATTAGTAGGGTTGAGTGGTTTCCTGTAGTCTTGTTCCAAAGTCAGATGGTTGTGCGATACCCACTCCATGTTCGGTTGGCCAGTGTTGTACCATCCAGTAGAGATGGCCAGAGTTGTTCCGGGTTTACCCTCCAGCATGGCTAGGCAGTGGGTTTCCCATTGACTTCTCAGGGTTTACCCTCTAGCAGAGACTAGGTAGTGGGTCACCCGACGACTAATTAGTGTCTACCCTCCTGTCGCGCTGGGCAGTGGGTCGCACATCGTCTTGATTCAGGTCTACCCTCCAGCAGGGCTGGACAGTGGGTCGCCTAATGACTTGTTCCGAGTTTACCCCCTAGAGGGGCTGGGCAGTGGGTCACCCTTCGACTTCTATTAGGGTTTACCCTCAAGCAGAGACTGGTAAGTGGGTCACCCGACGACCTCTTAGGGTCTATCCTCCAGCAGGGCTGGGTAGTGGGTCGCCTGTCGTCTAGTTCAAGGTTTACCCTCCAGCAGGGCTGGGCATTGGGTCACTGGATGGTGCATTATGGTCTACCCACCAGCATGGCTGGGCAGTGGGTCACCTGTTGACTTATTCTAGGTTTACCCTCCAGTAGTGCTGGGTTGTGGGTCACCTGATGGTGCATTATGGTTTACCTTCCTGTAGGGCGGGGCAGTGGGTCACCCAATATCATATTATGAATTACCCTCCAGCAGGGTTGGGCAATGGGACACCCGTTGATATTCCAGACACATTTCTTTCCACTAGGCTAGTTTGTGGCTTTCCTCAGAGATTACCAGAGCGGTACACTTGGTTGTACGTGTTAGTGATGGAACGACCATGTCTTTGAGAAGAACTCTCGACTGCAGGGAAGTAACGAGGTTTGGTTTGACTTTCACTAGAACTCTCATGAACGAGGGGTGATTTCCCCACCGAGACACGGACATGTCACGCGATCTAATATCGTGCGGGTGAGTCAATGCCACCCAAAGCAGATAGTTTCAAGGTGTGGTGATTGAGCCCCTTTGGTTTGCATTTCAAGGCATATGTGCAGGATGCTGGGCATCGATGGAGTTAACTTATGGGACTGTTGGCTACTCGTTTTCTTGGGCTGAGCTACGGGACGGAGCACCCCTTAAGACCGTGTTCAGGCTTCTTGTTGAGAATATGGATATGTATATACCATGTTCCTGTACCCACTTCTTGGGTTTGATTACTCTCCTTCCAGGGGAGGTGAAGACTCACGGGGTATGCCATGTGCTTTCCGTGTCTAGCTTCTTATGGTTGGATGAGTCTACTCTCCTGTTATAGGTAGTGAAGACTCGATGGGAAGTTTATCTTCTCACCGTTTCTAGCTCTTTGTGTCTGGACGAGCCTACGTATTTTCTCTTGTTCGGTTGAGCTGGGCTCTATACTGCTGTACTTTTGACTGCACTCTCTGTTGCACTCCTTTACTATCATGTTCGATCTACTGCTCACCCTTATGTACCTCTTTTGTTGCCCCCTCAATCCTTCGGGGTATCCTACAGAGTATTTTTATACTCACCCTTGCTTGGGCTTCACCCGCACTTGGTGTGCCCTTGTAGACGACAGACAGGTCAGTCTTGATTTCAGTGGACCATAGGAGTTCGGGATCTTGGACCATGTGTGGTGGTCGTTGTCAGGTCCTAGGTGGGGGACCCCTTCCATCCGTTTTCTTTTGTTTGACATGTTGCAGGGTTGTGGCAGTATTTGGTTGGGGCATGTGTTTTTCCCCTTTTCTTTTCAGTTTACCTTCATCACTTTCTTTGTTCAATTTAGACGTTGATGCACTCTTGTGGTTATTTATATCAGTTTCCCTTTGCTTTTATTTTTACTCTACACATTTGCATTGAGTGTGATGTGTGTGTGTGTGTACAGGTACTTAGGTAAAGGCATCTCCATGTTATTGTGCCTTCGGTGCTGGTCTTTAGCCCTTGGCCTATGGAGGTAGGCTAGGGGTTGTTGCGGCTCGAACCTGGGTAGGGTTGGGACGTGACAAAGTGATATCAGAGGTGGTCCGTTCCTTGGGAAGCTGTTCGGACATCCCTAAAATAAAAGGAATTGGTTGGGATATAGGGAAACAATTTTAATGTGTATCGAGAGTGGCTCTTATGCCAGGGAGTCTAGTGATGGTGCGGCGGCCTATGTATCTATTCACCCGGACCTTGACAACCCGCTTGTCGACTAGGCATGATGAGACACTCGTAGTAGGGAAATTGGTTTGTGCATTACATAGGATTGAGTCATTGAGTGTCCTTCTTGAGTCATCTCCCCATCGTGATTATTGGTATATACATATATGCTCATCTGATTGCAGCACTCCTTGATAATATTCAGGATGTCTCCGTGAAGACACCCAACCAGGATACCAGCTTTGGTTCATGACGACGACTGTGTGAGATATGAGGCCATAGTCCAGGACCCATCATGCGAGCCCCTTTCTCTGGGTGGGCCGGTAGCAGTACCCCCACCTGTTGAGTAGCAGACAGATTCAGCAGAGCAGACGGGCCTTGAGTGCAGGTTGAGCGCGCTCCGTGAGTTACAGCGGTAGAGACCGATGGGGTTCAGCGGTGAGCCAGACCCTCAGGAAGTAGAGCCTTGGCTCGAGGCAGTGGTTCACCTTTCCAGGCATGTAAAGACGTCAGCATATCAGAGAGTGGCTTTCACAGCCACCCTTTATTTTCGGGGAGCAGCTTGGTGTTTTTGGAGTCTGATGACTCATCTTTTTGACGAGTCGTCTCTTTCATGGGGTGACTTTCAGTTGTTGTTCCGTGAGGAGTTTTTACCCTACTTCTTGCAATCTGTTCAGATTCAGGAGATCCTTCAGTTTCAGCAGGGAGGGATGATGGTGGCCGAGTACGCAGCTAGTTTCGCAGACCATGCAGGCTTTTACTGGGACCTCGTCCATGATGACAACATTTGAGTGAAAGAGTTTGAGTAGGGTCTCCGCTGAGAGATTCATGTTTTCATAGTACCCTTGGGAATTTCCACATATTCTGGGCTGATAGAGTAGGTGCTGGTGACAGAGGGATTTCGGTCAGGTTCTAGAGTTGGTGGTGGCAGCAGGCACGTCGGAGTCAAGACGTCTTCCACCTCTAGCGGCCGTCAGCAAGGAGAACCTCGACGTAGGTGGCATCCTGATGACCGGACTCAGGGGTGTGGTCATACACCACAGTGGCGCCGAAGGGCACTAGTGTAGCCCGGAGAGAGGTGGTTCAGGTAGAGGAATGAGAGGAGATATTAGTGGGGGATGACTTCACGAGGTCTTCCCATCACCACTAGGCGGTCCACTTCAGTCTCTGGGAGCTAACAGTTGGGACCACGGATAGCCGTGAGCTTTGGATTTCTATGATCCTGTAGAGCATGAGGTGATAAGAGATACTCTCGACAACTCTTCTAATTCTTTCAGTAGAATTGATAGACTCTGTGTGTGGAATTCTTTCCTCCCTGATCCTTTCTTGAGGTGTTACCAGGGTGGCGCGGGGCGTCGGTGAAACCCTATTTTGGTATGATAAAAGGCGTTAGACTTTTTCCTTTAGTCGATGGTGTGGACTCCTTCTCTTCTGAGCATGTAAGAGGGCCTTGATTGTGTGACATCGACTATGGAATCTTGCGTGACCAGATATCCTAGGGTGTTCCACCATATGGATATTCTGAAGTAGGGAATCATCGGTCCTTCTTCCAGGTGCGGGAGGTGATTCCAGTCGCGGCGTGAGACGTAAGGGTTCGGTTGGGGAGGTGAGCTACCCCCAAGAGCCTTAATGCCGTTTGAAACCGTGAAAAGGGATGGAGAGGTGTCCTACCGCCTTGCCCTAACCCCAAAGTCAGGAGTGGGTGAACGACCTCGGCAAGGTCCGACCTCGCATGAACAGATCAATCCTTTGGTCTGTGTGCGGTGGCACAGAGCTGTGAAAGAGTTCTTCTGGGTATGGAAGATCTGTGTGTGGGCTTAGCACCCATTTTTTCTCCCTCATTTTGCTTTTTAGGGACGAAAATATTGATGGAGGTAATGATGTAAGAACCCTGTTTTGCTGCGGAAGACATTGAAATATTCATGATGATATTCCAGAGCAGCGACTTCAGACGGAGTGTGATTCCGAGCCCCGGAGTGGCCGAAATTAAATTTTCAATACATTCACACTAGAAACGCCAAATAAATGCGATAAATCCTAAAAAGTGTTTCAGATCCACGATCTGAGTGTAAGGATGGGTCCGGAATGGGTTTTTTACCCTAGGAACGACATAAAGTATGTAAGTGCGGGATGTTTGGACCCCTCGCTCGCTTTCGGAACATTAAACATATAAATTGAAAAATTAATTAATTCGTTTAATGGTTAAAAGTCGATTATCCCTTAAAAAGTGGCTCAGATTATAAAACTGAGGACAATTTTGAGTTCGGAGTGTGTCGTTTACCCTAGGAGGGGTGTAAGTATTGCAGGTGAGGGTCATCTGTGAAAAATTTCCCCAGGGGAATTTTCGTAATTTGGCGGCCTCAGGCGCGATTGTTGCATCTTTTGAACAGGGCCTCGGAATAAAATTCTACGATCGCCATTGTGCTAGGACCGTGGATTTTAGACTATGGTATCCTTAATCCCGATACCGTCGAAATTTTGGGTTCGAGGCTATCGGGCGGGCGTTTAAGTGTTTTCTACTTAAACGCATCCCCTCCCCTTTTCTACTAATTCTTATACCTCAAACCCTCCCCTATCCTCCAGCTTCGACGAAGCACTCCGATGAGGCACCTCGAGCAAGGCATGTCCGGAAAGGAAGTGGTGTGGCGGAGGACTCCCCGTGAAGCTACGGGCATCGCCCAAGAGGTAGGAGTTGTTTTTTGTTTCGTGTTATTTTCCCGCACCATGTTCGTCCTAATTTTTCATTTCAAAATTGCTGCCTGATCTTCGATCCAAGCCCATAGTTGTGTAGATCATGTCATGAGCTTTCCATAATACTATCTGGATCTAATTTTTGACCACCAGATCGTTTCCAGTGGTCCTCTAATGTTTTCCAGCCACGAGGCCGGTTTCCGGCGAGGGTTGATGGAGGCGGATGGCGGCTCAGCATTCAGCGGAGGAGGCGGCCGCAGGGCGTCGTGGTGGCGAGGTGGCTGGGCGGAGCGGCTCCGGTAGGCATCCGGCGCGGACGGCAGCAAGAAGGGGTCCCGGGCGGTGGCGCCGACGTAGGGAAAGGGGCAGGGGGCCGCGAGGTGTGCGGCCCAATGCGGCGCGACCGCGACCCGCGTAATGCGGGCCCCTGTGGAAAACAAACCCGGCCTTGTCGGCCAGTCGGAGGCGGCGTGCCGTAGCCAGTTTTCCGTGACGGAGTGAACTGAACTCGTGGCCGGGCTGCTGGACAAATGTGTGGCGGGCCGCGCAAGGGGGGCCACGTGAGGCGCCTGGTTCACGGGTTCAGCGGGCCGGCCGGCACGGGCCGTCACCAGCAGGGCGGACCGGCCGGACCGGGCCTGTCCGGCCCAAGGCGTTCCCCCATTAAATTTCCGATGCCCCTAAATTTCGCTACGGGGGTCCATTTTTCCCGCTGTCTGTGGCGGTGCAGACCTAACAAAGAGTCAGACCTTTTGAGATGGTTCCGGGAGTTTTAACATCTACGACGAGTGGCTCGGGGGCACGAAACGTGCGTAAAGCAGCTAAGCGGGCTTCCCGTGAATTCTTATTTTGGAATGCGTTGACGCGTCCAACATCCATTTTGAGCGTCGTCAGTGGCGTTGGGACCCTGGAACCGAGGCAGAGCATTCTAGGGTGGTTTCAGGCGTTGAGGACGAAGTTGAGGCGAGGGCCCCATGACCCGTCTTTTGAGCTGCGTGCAGTGTTTCATGAAATTGTCATCAGATGTCCGTTCTGGGTGTGGGAGTAGTCATTTCTGGAGGTTTTTCCGAAGGGATTGCAATGGTGCAATCCACCCACTCTAATTCGGAATGATGGTGTGGGGCCCACGAGGGTCGTTTGGGCGTCGACGATGATTTTACTTCTTTATCACCTGGTGACCGTTTTGGACATGTGAATAGTCCATCTTGTGGGATTTTTTGAGAGGATCGCAATGGTGCGATCCGTTTGATATGTTTCGGGACTGGTTTGCGGGTCTCACAAAGCAACGCTCGTGTGTGGTGCACCGGAATGCACATTGTTTCTCCGGATATCCGTTGCACTCATGTGGGTAGTGCTTTTGACGTGTTTTCCTGAGGGGATCGCATTGGTGCGATGCGCCCGACTATTTTCAGGGCCAAGGATTGGGATCATGGGACGCCTTGCGGGCGTGAGGCAGTGTTGGAGAATTTTCCTTCAGATATCCCATTGATGTGAGTAAGTATTCTATCTCACGTGTCATTCCGCGAGGATTATAACGGTGTAATCTATTCATGATGGTGGAGCCTATTATGCGATCTTATTAAATGTGGAAATATAAAAGGTTCCCTGGTGGCGTTTCTTCTACCGTGTTTGTAGAGGACCTTTTTCATTTGATCGCGTGCACTCTTTGGAGAGTGATTTAAATGTTTCATAAGATGTGGTCGACCGTGCCTGTGCCTTTGAGGTGGATTTTTTATGTTCACGCTTTCGCATTGACATTGGGTGTCGTGTGCAAAATAGCATTTGGGCTGGAACGTGGTATACTCTGGGAGTATACGAGAACTCATGGAGGTACAAGTGGTCGTTTATAACTAAGAACGTATGTTCGTTCGATTGGGGTTGACTTGGGGCCACATGTCGTGTGGTCCCCATGAGCGTGTTGTGTTCTGCTTTGCGTACCATTGACCTCTCACGATGTAGATGGTCCCTCGGTTCTCATTTTTTTACCAGAGGGGTTGAGTTTTCCCTCAACTCTGTGCTCGATGGTTTAGATCAGCAGGGTTGAGTGGTTTCCCCTTGTCTTGTTTCTTAATCAGATGTTTGTGTGATACCCACTCCATGTTCAGTTCGCCAGGGTTGTATCATCCAGTAGATATAGCCAGACCAGTTCCGGGATTACCCTCCAACAGGGATGGGCAGTGGGTTATTATTTGAATTCTCAGAGTTTACCCTCTAGTAGAGACTAAGAAGTGGGATACCTCATGACTCTTTAGAGTCTACCCTCCATCAGGGCTAGGTAGTGGGTCGCTTGTCGTCTTGATTCAGGTCTACCCTCTAGCAGGGCTGGGCAGTGGGTCGCCTGATGACTTGTTCCGGGTTTTCCCTCCAACGGGGTTGGGCACTAGGTCACCCGTCGACTTCTCTTAGGGTCTACACCTCGGTAGAGACTGGGCAGTGTGTCACCCGATGACCACTTACGGTCTACCCTCCAGCAGGGCTGGGCAGTGGGTTGCCCGTCGTCTAGTTCCAGGTTTACCAACTAGTAGGGCTAGGGAGTGGGTCATCTGATGGTGCATTATGGTCTACCCTCCAGCAAGGCTGGGCAGTGGGTCGCCTGTCGACTTATTCTAGGTTTACCCTCTAGCAGGGCTGGGCAGTGAGTCACCTGATGGTGCATTATGGATTACCCTCCAGCAGGGCTGTGCAGTGGGTCACCCGATATCATATTATGAATTACCCTCCAGTAGGGCTGGGCAGTGGGAGACCCGTTGATATTCCAGACTCAGTCCTTTCATCTAGGCTAGTCTGTGGATTTCCTCCGTGATTACCAGAGCGAGGCCCTTGGTTTTACGGGTTAGTGATGGAACGACCCTGTCTTTGAGAATACCACTCGACTGTAGGGAAGAAACGAGGTGTGGTTTGACATTCCCTAGATATCTCAAGTACGAGGGGTGATTTCCCCAACGAGACGAGTCCTTGTGACGCGATCTAAAACCGTGTGGGCAAGTCAGTGCCGCCCAAAGATGATAGTGTTGAGGTGTGGTGATTCATCCCCATTTGGTTTGCGGTTCAGGGCAGACGTGTGGGATGCTAGGCATCGATGGAGTTTACTTCTGGGACTATTAGCTACTAATTTTCTTCGGATGATCTACAGGACGTAGATCCCCTTACGACCTTGTTTGGGCTTCTTGTTGAGAAAATGGATATGTATATACCATGTTCTTGTACCCACTACTTGGGTTTGGTTACTCTCCTTCTAGGGGAGGTGAAGACCCGTGGGGTTGGCCAAGTGCTTTCTGTGTCTAGCTTCTCGTGGTTGGACGAGTCTAATCTCCAGCAATAGGTAGCAGAGACATGATGGGAAATTTATCTTCTCACCATTTCCAGCTCCTTGTGTCTGGACGAGCCTACTTCATTTCTCTTGTTGGGTTGAGTTGGGCTCTTTACTGCTATACTTTTGACTTCACTCTCAGTTGTACTCCTTTACTTTCCTGTTCGATCTACCGCTCACCCTTTGGTACCTCCTTTGTTTCTCCCTCAAGCCTTCGGGGTATCCTACTGAGTATTTTTATACTCACCCCAGCTTGGGCTTTGCCCGCACTTGGTGTGCCCTTGCAGACGATGGACAGGTCAGTCGTGACTTCAATGGAGCACAGGAGTTCGGGAGATTGGACCGCGTGCGGTGGTTTTAGTTAGGTCCAAGGTGGGGGACCCCTTCCACCTGTTTGGTTTTTTTTTACCTGTTGTCGGGTTGTGGCACTTTTTGGTTGGGGCGCGTGTTTTTCCCCCTTTTCTTTTCAGTTTACCTTCAGGACATTCTTTGTACTGTTTAGAGGTCGATCCACTCTTGTGGTTTTTTATTGCAGTTGCCCTTTTCTTTTCTTTTTTACTCTGCACTTTTTCATTGAGTGTTATGCATGTGTGTGTGTGTACAGATACTTAGGAAACACCCCCCCCCCTCGAGTTATTGTGCCTTCGGCGCTGGTCGCCAGCCCCTGGCCTATGGAGGTGGGCTTGGGGTAGTTATGGCTCAATCCCTGGTAGGGTAGGACCGTGAAAATTTTTTGCATCTAAATATTGTGTTTTTTATTGTGTCGATTCTACTCATTGGTATCCAATAATGATATGGATTATTTTTCTTTCTATAGTTATTTAATGTTTCCCTTATAGAATGTATCTCCTCTTGTATTTCATTGCATTCTAAATATTTATAAACATGTTTTATGGATTAAATAATGTATTCCATTACAATAAATCTAAACCTATACTTATAAGAGGGTCATAATGTTCTGGGTGATTTAGTTCCAATACAATTATTGGTTCGTCAACTATAGTAAATGAAACATCTACAGTTAACTAGAAAAAATTATTTTAATAAAGTACACCTTATTATATAAGGTTATATTATGGTAATTTAAATTTATTTTATGTCTTGGACACTCATGACTCACACTTTATAGGTATTTAATTCACTATTTGATGATTATTATTTATATGAGCCTCATTCTTAAAACATTCCATGGGATGGATGTGGCTATGGATTCAGTTTGATCAATATTCATAGAAACACCTAAAGTTTGTTCGTTTGTGTATTTTTATATCACTATTTATTTAATATAACTTCCAAACATATTTCATATATTTTATAATATAATCATAACATAAAAGTTATTTATGTAATAGGTATGTTTGATTTTATGTTGGTCGTTCATTTTTTGCAACCCTTTTATATTTCATAAATTAGTAATTCTAAAACATTTTTTCTACATATGTAATATCAAATATTGAATATCAACTCTAATGTGACCTAAATACCTCAATAAACAAATATGTAATGAAAGAATAACAACATTCCCAGTTTTAAATGCTTACACATAAATCAGGTTAGTGAGGATGGACTTCCCCTCACCGTCATTAATATAATGGTTTTTAAGAAGAACTAAAAATTCTATATGTAGAGTTATAAAAACCATTTGTATGAATTTTATGAAAAATTATTGTACTATAAATTTTCATTGTAAAATATAATGTAGAGTATATTCATATTTCATAGTATGATATTTCAGTCAAATAAATAAAGTGTATTACAATGTTTCAATTATGATTTCTGAAAATTTTAATTCGATAAAGATATATTGTTTTTCAGTGTATCTATATTAATTAGTTGCGCATTTGAGAACATACTCGAATATAAATTATGAATTTTTATATGTTTTGGTTTATATGTTCACCTTGTGGAATACGTCCAAACATAAATTTTTTTACCATAATATATAACCATATTAAAATATAATATCAACATCGAGAAAAATTTATCCTATTTATTTAGTATTATGCATTTATTTTCTTTCTCAATTTCATTATTATTATTAACTCTTGCATGTTTCTCTCCATTACGTTGTTCATAACGTTTAGAAAATATCTCAACTTCCTATATTTTATCAATTTTAGATACATTTTTATTTTATTTCCCATGATTAGGGACACCCTTCATTAAAAATTAACTGACTAGAGGGCTGGTTAAAAAATTTAAAATGTGTAATTTTAATATTGAATGCATAATATTATGAAGAAAATATTTTTAAATAAAAAATTATTTATATAAATTTAAATTCTTATATAAACCAAAACCTACATATTTTTTATGATAAAAATTGTAAAATAATCATGTAAATCTGTTGGTTTTTCACTATAACAAACATATGGAGTACATCCAAAATAATATTAAATCCACTATTTTAATTGTAATATTTTAATCCTACTTATTTATATAGAGTGTAAAGCTATAAATTTTATAAAAATTTTATGATAATAAACATAACGTTGTTTTCTTGGAAATTTATTGAAGTATGTTAAAAATATATATCATATTTTTTTGATAATTCATTAAAAATACTATCTGAAACCCATTTTTCCAACTATTAATTTCTTTTATTTTATAAGTATCATTAATCCTTTTCTAGATAGAAATTCATAATAATTTTATGATTATTAAAATTTTTAGGAATTACTAAAATATTATCTAAAAAATAATGTTGAGCCAACTCCCACTTTATGATGGTAAAGGTCATGTCGACTCTTTTAGAACGTCTTTCTCCTAAAATGTACTTAATGTGAGGATATTTTTGGAGGCCATTTTTATCCAAATCAGAATCGTATTTTCTAAAAAAATCATAATATTATTCAATATTTAAACATCCCAAAATAAAAACATGTATTTGTATTCAATTATTGTTGCACTATTTAATAATCCTGATATTCTATTCCTTGGTGTACACCCATCTATAATGTATTGGACCACATTAAGTAAACGTGGCATCTTTTTATAATTCAAGAAAAAACCCATAACAACATGGGATTTTCATACCAATCTAGTTTATGGTGGCCTATAATAATGGAGACCAAGCGTGTCGCCCCTAATCAGGTTCACCAATTCCAGATTCATTTTAAGAGAACTTAAAAAAAATCAGTACCATGATCAACCACCACCATGGACGCTGAATAATCTAATAAATTTTTACCTTCATGCCTTTTATGTATAAGAAGTTAGTTTTTATTTTCAAGGCTTTGTCTACACTTATAGATAACATAATAAATTGATCATGGAGGAGAAAGATTACCATTCATCGAGTCCTAGATGATCTTTGAGTCAATTTCAATTTGAATAAGGGATAAATTCTGCTAAGCACACAACATGATACCAGTATACATAGAATCAACCTCTTCTTTGATAGAACTCCCCCTACTATAAGAGGTAGTAAATGTAAGAAGAATGCAACCAATACCATCCCGTACAACACCACCCCCACTAATGTTTCCACATGTGCATGAACCATAAAAATTATGTTTTTCAGACCACGTTAAGAGGTAACTAGTGCACCCAGTTCCCTCTTATCACATGACCTAAATGATATAATGAATAATCATGTGACTTTATGTTCCTCAAGGAAGGTTTATCACTAGAAATTTTCAAGCACCAAAAAAGTAAAGGGGATGAAATATTTTCTTCAAGATAACATGCATATATGTGGAATGAATACCCTCAGAACGAGCTTTCTATCTTTCCTACAACATACACCATCATTATACACTAAGAATCACAACTTTGGCTACCAGTTCTGGATCTACACCATTCAAACCATGAAAATATTTCTCCCAAAAAAAATTCAATAGAACATGATCCTAATATGTTAGTTAAATCAACAAAACACTCCAAACAACTATAGAACATTCACACTCAAATAGCACATGATTTTAGTTCTCCTCTTTATTCTCTCTGAAAAAATGACATTTAAAAACTACATTTATTCCCCTTCATTTCATATTATCATCTGTCGGAATATCTTGGTTTCCAATTCTCCATACAAGGAAATTGAATTTTTTGGGGATACTACAACACAACATCATATTTTTTCAGATATCATATTTCCCTTAGGAAATAGAAATTTTATTAAACTCTTTAGCTGGAAACATTCAACAATAATAGGTAGCGAACACACACATGCCAAGATCCATATTTAAATCAAATAAGGTCAGAAGTTTTCCTTTGATCTTCATCAAGAACAATGATGATAAAATAAGGAAAAATACTAGCCAGCATTGATGAAATCATGGGGACTGGACCGCATAGAAAACCAATAGCTGATCCTACCCAGTTATGATTCCAAAAAGAAATATAACCCCTTCCTATAATCTATATTGAATTTTGATGAATGATGGTTATAATCTTCCATATTAAAGACCAGAAAGGTGAGAACTGTTTTCTGTCTTTCACAAGTTTTCTCCCTGTAATGAAATAATTTTACCCTAAAGCGTGTGTCTATACACAACCTCCCAGCATGAGTATAATGCATTGTATCCAATATAAACTTGACATTAATTCCACCATCATGAAATGGACTTGATAATATTTCCCAAGAATACCAATTACATATCCCCTCAAAATGAGCATCCAAAATAAAATCATCTATGATTTTTTCAATAGCAGCAATAAACCCCTTTTGCACAATAGTACCTGAAAGCACATGTATTGTAATATCCAATGATATAGTATTTTTTAATGTAATACTTATTCCAATTGAAATAAAATGGTTTGTTGAATCTAATATACATCTCTTGATTTTTTAATCAATGCCATCAAAATTACTATTTCGGTTACGATTTGGGGAAATGGGAGAACAAAAATATTCCAAGGGGAATGATCCTTTACGAACATTCAGAAATATTGATATAGAAAGACTTGCATGTCACTTTATTTTTTAGAGATATAAAAACATATATTTTACCTTTTGATAACTTTCCCACTCCTGAAACTGTATTCATCCATAACATTAATAACACCACTAACTGATCTAATAATAATGTTAACAAAAAATCAGTGTATCATCTGCAGACTTGAACGGTGAAATATATGGATGATTAATTCTTCTTCTATAAAGAATTATTTCTCCCAGGGATAAAATTTTATTAAAAAGATGACTCAGATAATCTTTCATGATAATAAATAGGGTCATAGATATATGGTCTCATTGTCTTAGGCCACGAGTTGCCATGGAAAAAATGTGAATTTCACCCATGTATGAAACCTTGCATCAAGAATAGATAAAAAATATAAATATAATATTAATACCCTAAGGATAAAACCTATTAATTTCACCAGTGTAATGTATTTGATCACATATCAAACTTCCTTTAAAAAAGTGAACCATTAATAGAACCCTTTTTAAAATTAATGATATTGATAAGAATATATCTAATTCAGATATTATGATGTTAATTTCCATTATATAGTTAATAAATTATCATGTGTACAACTTCATTTTATTTTTTTAAAATCAAACATTAGATAAATTTGGTTATTTTGTGATTAACATATCTAAAGAGAATAAAAAATTTATCCACAAACAATAATTATCTTATGAAATATGAAAATCATTTTATTACATTCCCATAAACATCAATAAATTTATTAAAATAATATTATTTATATTGTATGAATATCATTTTTGAAACATTATACCATTAAAAAAATAGATAACTAAAATTTATGTTTTAGAAAATGTGTGTGACCCATTTGAATCAGAAATTTTTTCTTCTTTCCTTTACTAAATTAAACACTCCCCCTTTCCAAATATGAGTCATTAATAACCTATAATTTGGAAAATTACTTTTATTTATTGGTGAATTTTCTAATATTTAAATGTTATAGTCACAATCACCCTTTTTACATGCGTGAAATAAATAATTTATGTTACATATAGTAAATTAGTATAAAGTAATTCTAAAAAAACAGGTCTCTATTCCAAAAATAAATAAAATATTTTTAGAGAAACTATTTCTAATAATGATGAGAATAAATTTACTCTATAAAAAAATTTATCACATGTTAGAAAATAATTTCAAGTACCTTCATCCAATTAGAAAAATAATTTTTCACTTGAAGATCACGATTTCTTTCATTGGGGTAAGCATTATTATTATACTAGAAATGATTCTATTATATAATATCCCAATCAAAATAATTTTGTATCATATGTAAAAAAATTTCTCCTAAACATTCATTTTATTTTGTTTAGTGAAAAAAAATCCCCAAAATGGGGAATAATTTATCATCCTGAACAACATGGATCACAACATGAACACATTATTTTTTACAATATTATTCTATGTATCACAAGTATATCACATCAATTTTATATCCTTAATAAACATTTTCAAATAAGAAACATTGTAATTAATACTTTTTTCTGAAATAATAAAATAAAAAACATTGAACTTCTTAACAATATATATACATGGAGGAATGTAATAATTTTCCAATCAAACTAGCCATTTACTATAAATGTATCAATATAGAAAAAAATTATCTTATTATATATAGATCATGAAATAGGGATTTTTTATGGATAATTTCAAAATATATATTACTCATGATTAATTTTCATCTATAAGGTGAAATTTTCAAGTTTAGTAATTTTCCATTTATAATTATTTTATCAAAATAACAAAATTATTAACATTAAATATCATCACATACATATAGACATGAAAACTATAGAATGTTTTGAATGTACCATTCTAATTTTAAAGGTCCTTTTTAATTTTTCTTATCTAAAGTTGAACCATAAATTGTAATACTATTAGTGAATAATAATCATTGAAAACATATATATATATACATACATGTAGATGAGAATGTATTCATTTAGATTTCTTACCCATTTAAATATTATTTATTTAGAATCATATATTTGACAATAAATGTAATTATATTCCATTAAAACATTATTAGTTAATGTATTTCTGTAAATAAGGTCTCTCCCTATCCATTATAATCTTTGAAATTATATAATATAACAACCCTACTCTTTATTCCACTCCTAAACATAATTTATTGCGTAAAAATATTACATGATAAATCATAGAATAAAAATAAGTCTAGTGTCTTTGGGGACTAGGAATACTACATAACATCTAAAAACATGAAATAGAAATCATTGTTGAAAACATCTTTTATTTGACCATACACATTCCATCGTACATAGCACTGCATGGGATAACCTGGGTACATGCCTAATAAAATGGTGTGCTATAATTCCCAGTAAAGGAGTAAACAAGGAATAAAATGAAGAATACAGATCATGTTTTTAAAAAGGCATATAAGTGGAGCATAATAGAAATATGAACTTAAAGGAATTATATAGAATGATTGTCGTAAAAAAGAATTGTGGAAACAACATTTAAAATGATATTAGCATGAGCCAAGGCACATTGAACATGTAGAATTATTAAACCCTCATTTACCATGAATTAGGATGAGAATCCCTCATTGAACTTGACGTACCATGATACTAATATTTACCAGATTCATTGGAGTGCCATCAGTGCGCACTCTTCTTAATCATTTCATTTCATGCATAATTGTTATATATGGATCATATAACAAGGATTCCTTAAAAATAAATTATATTACATGATAAGGGAATGTAGAATATATACATGAAACTCCAGAATCAATAAGTAAATATGCATAAAGGTGAATACCAATTATAGAGAACGATAATGGTATTCACTAAGCAATGACATTTGCTTGGAAAATTGCATTGCAATATTGGCAGCATAACGGGGTGACATAAGAATTCATAAAAATGGTTGATCAAAGATAACGGTATGTAACAACATATATAACAGAAATATAAAGTAAGGGGGTCATATAGATAGATTTCCCAACATATGTAATAGAATATAGATTCACAATAATGAAGAATTTCTTGAATGTAATTGAGAAGAGAGTGATTCATTATGGAATTTCGGCATTGTGATGGGTGTACGTGGTAGGAATTAATGAGAGGTAAATAGGTATCTCATAATTCAAAAAAAATGAAGGAAGTATGATGGAGGTGAGAAATCATAACCAAACTTTTGTAATTGTAATGATAAGTGTATAATAATACAATGAAACATAGACACAGATGAGAGAGCACAAAATCCCTTAAATGGATGTGTGATCAAAAAGGCCTTGATGGGCTTGATAGAGGCTTCTAGGGATCGTGGGGTTCCATGGGAGGATTTTAGAGAGATGAGGGATGGGTCGGTATGTGATAATATGGTTTTGACTGAATATAAGTGGGAGATTGGGAGAGATTATAATGGAAAAGAGGTGGAATTATTTATTATTTTGGTTTTGGACACCACACATTATAATAATCAAAACAACAAAGAAAACCATTATTTTTTTCAAATGTGAGTGTAAAAAATTATTTTTAATTCCAATAGCCTAACATATTATAATATTAGACTTTCATATGTGAAGGTGAGTCACACTCTTATGTAAATCACTTTAGAAAGTGAAAATGTTTTATAAGTATTGGAGGGTCCACTAAGGCACCATAAATTTAATAAAACAGATCTAAAATGAAATTATTTTTAGGGTAAACATATACTTTCTGAATACCGCATTTATAGTATTTTATTACATCACTGTTGGGTCATTATTTGGTCATAAATACATTATATAATTAAACGTTATTAAAATTTTACCAAAACAATTCGACTGTTTCAGAAAATTATAATGAATATACAGTTGGATAATTTTGAATTCCTGCTTCCATAAATATTATTCATGTTATATAAATAATTATCTATATATGATGATTTTTACATTTAAAATAAAAAACTGATATTTATCAAAAATTCATGGGTTTTGACAAATATAGCTTTCAACCCATAATAAAAAATACAATTTTTTTCCTAAAAATTATACAATCATTTATAATTATTCAAAATTAATTTATTAATAATATTTTTAAAACTTTTATTTAAATCCAATATCCATTAATTCATAAAAATATATTTTTAAATTGAATATTAACTAAAAATACTATTGGTTATTTTAAAACTATTTTCTAAGTAACAATAATAAAATAAATATATATTCTTTCTATAAAAAAATAATGCACATAATCAAAGTGTTAATGTCCTGTTACATATCCCCTTATAACACCTTCATAATATTTAATGTTAGGGTGTGCAATGGAGATAGACTCTCAGGGTGGCTCAGATAACATCACTCAATTGATAATCTCTATCATCATTCTCTTCTACCATAAGAGGTTCAGTTTGAGTTTAATGTGTCAAAGCATAGCTTGGTCGTGGTCATGAACGAAGTCTAGTGATGCCACCTTTGATATGAGCTCCATAAAATGGGCTTCTTATCGATAAATTCTACTAGTTGAGGCCATTGGTTAATTTTTCTGAGAAAATTGTATATTTTAAAGTCTTATATTAATACAAAAAAATTAATCACTATTCAAAGACTATATTATAAATGATAAAAATTATTAATTTTCTTTTAAGATACAAAAACATAAAATCATGGAAGTTCATATTTCATATAACCATTTAAGAAAAAAATAAATTTAATTAGATCAAGAGTAATTATCACTAATAAAATTTTGGTTCATTATAATCTTCTCCCTTTAAGAAATCCCCCCTCAAAATTTCTTTTTCCCACAATAAAATATATGTGGGTAACACCACCTCATCACATCGTCTAGTTCCTACATTGCTTCTTCAAACATTTGGTTTCCCCACAAAACATCCATAAGAGGAATTGTATAATATCATAGATCTTTTTCCCGATGATATATGATTGTAACCGACTTCTCTTCATAAGAGAGGTCATTCTACAATGGTACTACTTATGGATTGAGTACATGTGGTGTGCAAGGTATTTACTTCCTTAAGAGTGATAAATAGAATAAATCATGTTTTTGAGATAGGTTCAGTGGGAGTGCTAGTAGATATTCCACTTATCTAATGCGATAAAGGATCTCAAAAGTTATAATGTACCTTGGACTATGCTTTCCCTTATTCCAAAATCCCATAAGTCCCTACAACAGTGATATGCTTGGGAATACTATGTCGTTAACATCATACTCTAGGTCTCATCGACAATTATTAGCATAGCTCTTTTGTCGACTCTAAGTAGCTTTATTGTTCTGTTTGATGGTCTTAACCATCTCCGCCTTTTCATCAACCATTTCTGGAACTATGAGATTTCACTCCCCAACATCATCCCAACATGTTTTTGTTCTGCACCTCTTATCCTAAAGTAATTCATAAAGATACATTTGGATTATTTAGTGGGAAATGTTATTGTGAGAGAACAAAACTAGAGGAAGAAGTTGATCCCATCAGCCTTTAATGTCCATTGAGCATTCTCTCAACATGTCCTCAACTATTTGGATAGACTTCTTAGATTAGCCTTCAGTTTGATGATTATAATCTATACAGTAGTTAAGCTCAGTATTTATAAAAATTTGAAGATTCGTCTAGAACATAGAGGTGTATATTATATCATTATTAGAATCAACAGATAGTGGTACTCTATACAACCTTGCCACTTAACAAATATATAACTGTACTAGTGTATCTAGTGAGAAATCCTCTTAAATTCCAATTAAGTGTGAAATCATTGTATGATGATCCAAAAAAACCCAGATAGAATTGGTTACCAGGATTGTATTAGGATGTCTAGTGACATTTTCCATGATTAGGTTCTCCCATTTCCATGATATTATGTGTAATAGTTTCATCATCCCCCTAGACTTCGGTCTCTCGGCCTTTACTTGCTAACATACCAAGAACATTGATGTATACTCAGCGATCATCTTCTTCATGTTATCCTAAAAATAAATCCCTCAGAGATCTCGATACATCGATTTGTTTCCCGGGCGAATAGTGAAATTTGAAATATGTGCATCATCAACATGTTCTTTCTTTAACTATGGATTTGATTGAATGATTAGTCTTGACCCAAATCTCACAATTCCTTCTTCATTAACATTGGAATCTGAGGATTTATATTTTCTAATAGTTTTCTATTTATTCTAAATTCCCACATCATCCTTTTAATCATCCTTTAAACTTTTCAAAAGATATGGTTGAGCAATAATTTGTTAATGTATTGATGATGTGCCCTTCTTTATGATTGCCATGTCCATCTCCATCAACTCAACAATGATTGGATCCTTTTAAAATCTTAACATTTATAGAATCATTGGGTCATTTCTACTTAAAAAGCTTCCACCTTTTTTTTCTTTATCAAGGGGGTATTGGATTGAGCATTCACATTCATTGATCATCTATAACAATATTTTTTGGCACATGTTCAAATATTTCAATGTGAATATATACTTGAGGTTTTTGTGATCCGTATATATTTTACACTACACCCCTAAGAGGTTATGTCATAAAATTCTCAATGAAATGATTACTATAGCCCACTCCAGTTCATGTTTTGGATATTTTTTATCATGAGATTTATATTTCATTGAATCAATGGATATTAAATTATCCTTTAGCAAAAACACACAGTTCAGTCCATTTTTGAAGCATCACTAAACACCACGGAATATTCTCAACTTGTGGGTAGTGTGACAAAGTGTGTAGTGATAATCCTTCATTTCAACTCCATAAATCTATATTATCATTCATCAGTCCATGAAATCTTGACTCCCATCCATGTTATATTGGTAATATGGTACGACAGTCATGTGAAATTTCTCACAAATTAGAGATAGTATATAAATGACCTCAAGGAGAAACGGATATTTGTCACCAATGTTGGACTCAGCCATACCTCTGTTTCTTCTGTCGTGGAGGGATCCATTGAAATCCAATTTCTTATGATGAAATGAACCAATAAAGATACCTCCTTCAACTAGAATTATCACTTATTGTACTTTACATAGTGATTATTCTTTCAAAAGGTCTATAGTACTATGATATTATGCTTCTCAAGCCCCTTTTTGATTTTGGAGTATTTTAGAATATCATCTGTAATGAGTACCAAATTTTTTTGAGGTAATCTATAAAGACTATATTCATCGATTCCATAAATAATTCATGAGCATTAGTGAGTCCAAATGGAATTACAATGAATTTATAGTACCTGTATCTTGTACAAAAAGCAATCAGGGGGATATCCTCCTTTTTCACCCTCACTTGGAAATATCCCAAATGAAAATACACATTAGAGAAGTATTGTTCTACACAATGTTGATCGAACAAGGGATCAATTCAAGGAAGAGTATACGTGTTCATTATCATGATTTTCATGGGCTCACGATAATCAATTCTTTGGGGAATTGACCAATCATTCTTCTTGACGAATAGGACTGATGCACCCCATGTTGAAGTACTTAGGCATATAAACTCGTTATCCTGATTATCTTGTAGTTGTCTCCTCATATCCTAAATAACCACAACATCCATTCTATACAGATTCATCGATATTAGAAATTCCCCAGATATATGATCAATTGAGAATTCATCATATAATCCAAGAGAAAGAGTTGGCAATTCCTTAGGAAACACATCAGCAAATTCCATCACAATAGGCATGTCATAAATGATGGTTTTTTCCATAGACTAAATCATATTAGCATGATATTCATGCTCATAGGGCAGTAATATCCATGCTTAAGATGATGGTGCTAAAGTAGATTCCCCATCCTCCTCTAATGTGTAATGAATCGGGTGTCGATTTTCCATATGAAAAGTGATTTTACTATCACGGAAAATTTTGTTTTCTCAATATAAGGAAATCTAATTCATTCAAATAATTGCATCAAATTCCACTAAAGGAAGTATGATGATGTTCACTAGGTAGTTCAATCCAAAAATTATGACAGAGGATGAGTTATATTCATTGGATACAATGATTGTCCCATTTTCCATTCTCACTAACATCATTACTTCCATAACCGATTGTGGTGTTGAGATTAATCTACTAAACTATAGGGATATAAATGAATGTCACGAACCAGAATCAAAAAGTACATTTGCTATTATTTAATTATTAACTAGCATACTTTTCCCCACTTCATTGTTGGGGTAACCATTAGTATTAATGATGGAAGAATCCCCCCTTGTTTCCTTGGAGGTTATTGGTTTCTTTCAAAAACTTTTGGCTTAGGGAACTTGTACGAAATGTGACCTGGTTCTTTGTAGTTGAAAAAATGAACAATGCCTTGAGGGTCGAACAAAGTGATCCACTTCCCTATCACAGCCACATGTTTTTCTTGTCGATAGTTAATGTTTAGGTTCCCCTCTCTTCTATTCCCAAAGCATATCCTTGTCCCCTTAAAGCTATTTTCAGTGGGCTCCTTTCCTCACCATTGGAAAGTGGAGTGTTTTATTTTCTTATCACCATTATATTTATCCATCCAACCAAAAAAATTAAATTCCACCTTGCGCTTCTTATCCTTATGATACCCCTATGATTATCTGATTTCAATTTTGAACTTGAGGGCACATTGGATAATTTCTTCTTATATCTCGAAGTCACGATTCACTATGGATTTCTATAGGCAATGTTTTAACAAAGAAAATAAGTGTTCAACCTTGAATTCGAGGGTAATGAAAAATATGGAGGCATGTCATTCAATCCTTGTAATTATTTCCTCATACTCTCTAATGGATTCTTTGTTTTTTTCATAATGAAAAGGTAGTCCAATTCTATATTATGTCATAGGGTTCATGGAAAAAATTTATAAATTTTTTTTTTCCGAAAATCCATCCATTCCAATGCCTCGATCTCTTCCTCATGATCTATATTTTTGATCAATGTGAAACAATGATCATATTCACCCTCCATATGATATGTATACATAAGAACCTTCTCTTTTTAGTAACATTGAAGGATGGATAAGAGATTTTCAAAAGAGTTTATCCATTGTTCAGTAATTGAGAAATCTGATGATCCATTAAAAGTAAGAGGCACTTGTCTAATGGACCAATACATTGAGAGTTTTTTTCCCAATGGGTGTGGAACAATCCTCTTGACCCATGTTTCTAATCATAACATGAGTTAACTAAGATATTATCATGAAAAATTTTATGATTTCCCCCCTCATCATATTGGGTGTCTCATTAGATCAGTCATCAAATCGATATTCACATTGTTTTTTTGCATGAGTCATCTTATTACAGACAATTTTATCGAATAAAAGAAAAGTTATGGGTAACACAAAAAAATTTGAATCCAAAGACAAGAAATGGATAAATTATTAATTACACTTATTTCCTTAACTTATGAATTCCTAGGCTTCAATATATGTTATCCATGATTTACTTCCTAGCATATATTCTTAGGGGAAATTTATTTTCCTCAATAATGGTTAATACTAAGCCCATTAATTTACCATTGAATATTCTCATAGGAGTTTCATAACCAAGAGTGCATCGTGGCCCATTATCAAGCACTAGTTTTTCATCGAGTCTAGCTCTAATCAGTGTTTTTAGGTTTTACCCCTAGATATATATGTTCCATAGCCCCCTCTACCTGCTCGTATCCATACCAGGATGTATTTTATTGATAAACCATATAGATAATACTCACCAAAATTCATGGATGTGTGTATTATACTTAGTCTTATCCCTAATGCATTCACTAGGGTTTTCTAATTCTAATCTCAAAAATAACTAAACCTATTTTATAATACCAACATTTACTACCCAACTCATTATTCCACACAAATATATAATTTATTGCATAAAATATTCACATGATACAAAATAGATGATCGAGATGTCCAGTTTCTTTGGGTCATAGAATCATTACATATAATCTTAAAACATGAAATATATATCTTTATTGAAAACTTCATTTACATGACTAAATAAATTCCTTCCTACTAAGAATTACATGGGATAACCCGAGGACAGGAATTAAAAAAGGGGGAGATATAAATCCTAGTAACACTATGAATAGATAATAACATGTAGAATGCAATAAATTTTAATGAATAGGAATATCAATAGATTATAAGAGAGAAATTAACAATAAGGCATGTATAGCATGATTATCGTAACATGGAAATGTGGAAACAACATTTAACATGACATTAGAATGACCCAAGGCTCATTCCACATGGATCATGAGTAAACCCTAATAGAACATTAATTATCATGAGTAAACCCCCATTTCAATTGACATATCTTGATTCTAATCTTTATACAATACATAAAAGTGTTATCAGGGTGCACACTTCTTAAAAAATTTATTTACTGCATAAGTGTACCACATGTATCATATAACATGGATTCATTAAAAAACATCATTTATTCCATGATAAAGGAATGTATAATTCATACACAGAACTCCATAATCAATATGTAAATGTGCATAAAGTGAAATACCATTTATTGAGTAATTGGCATGGTATTGAATAAACAATGACTTCGTCTTGGAAAATCGTGGTGCAATTTATGGCAGTATAGCGACATGAAATAAGAATTAATAAAAATATTTGATGAGAGAGAAATATGTCTCTAAAAATATGAACATGAAATGTACAATAATGGGGTCATATAGATACATGTCATAGAATATTTAATGGAATTTTGATTTATAATAACAAACAATTTCTTGAATGTAAATGAGAAAATAGAAATTCTTTATGAAATTTAGGCACGGTAACAGGTGTGCATGGGAGGAATTAATGATAGAGAAAGAAGTATATCATCATTAATAAACAAGGATAGAAGTATGGGGGATGTTATAAATCATACCACAACATTTTTAATTGGAAATATATTGGTATAACAACATAAAGAAACATGGACAAATGTGAGAGAGGAATAAATCTATTATTTGTACGTGTGATCCCAAAGGCATGAGAGGGGCTTGATAGAGGCTTAATGGGAGCTTGGGGTGCCTCTGGAATATTTAGAGAGTTGAGTTAAGGGTTGGGACTTTCTCCAAGGGTTTTGAGTGAATATTAGTGGGAGATTTGGTGGGTTTATATAGAAAAAGAGGGAAAATTCATTATTATTTAGGTTTTGGACACCACAAATAAGACTATTAAAAACCATTAAAAACCATGGTTTTTTCCCATGGTTATTTACAAAGGGGAGTGGAAAAAATTATTTTATCAGGACAATGGCCGATCATATAAAAATATTATTCTTTTTTATGTGCAGGTGTGTCACACTCTTACGGAAGTCAATTTAAAAAGAAAAAATGTTTATAAGACTGGGAGGGTCAACTAATGCAACCCAAATTTAATCAAATGAATATAAAATCACATTATTTTAATGTTAAAACAATTCATGTCCGAAAAAATCATTTATAATATTTTATTACATCACAATTGGGTCATTATGATGTCCAAAAAGACATTATATAATAAAATGGTGTTTAATTTTTAGCCAAACATTCGATTATCTTAAAAAAATATTAAATATACACCATTGTATATATTTGACATCCTGATATCAAAAATAATATCCATTTTATCAAAATAATTTTCTAAATATGTGAATTTTTAATTATTAAATAAGAACTGTCATTTATCAAAAATTCATGGGATTGATAAAAATGGATTTCAAACAATAATATATATTACAATTGTATTCCAAAAATTTATAAAATCCTTTATATTTTATAATAAGTAATTTATTAATAATATTTACTAAAATATTATTTAATTAAAAAAAAATTTATTCATCAAAATAGATTTTTTAATTGAATATTAACTACAAATACTATTTTTGATTCAAAAAAATTACAAAGTAACAATAATAAAATGAATGTATAATAAATATTCTATACAAAACAAATCACATAATCATAGTGTTATGGTCATGCTTCATAACCCCTTATAAAATCCACATAATACCTAAGGGTAAGGTGTAGAGACCCGAAGCTTCACGTACATTGACATTACATTACATTTTCTGAATACTTAGTACATAACAAAAAACACACACACAGGGATCGTAATAGTTTAGTTTCTTTGGAAACTCGGAATATAATCTTCTAATCCTGGTGAAAGATATTCAACATCTCCCATTAATATCTTCTCTTTTTTATACATAAACCTTTCTTTATATCCTGGGGAAAAGTAAACATAAAATGGTGAGCTCAAATGCTCAGTAATGGTAAACCAAAGAAATATCAATCACATCATATACATAAGCACATAACTTTTGGAAATCTTAACCTGTAAAAGTGATCATAATTTCATAACCTAGGATAACTCATGGCAGTGAAATGTAATCACAATAATCATAACGTAAATCATTAAACTTTTTGGCATACTCACATAATCATATAGAATCATTTCTTGTTAGTCAAGACTCATTTCCAAGACTATCTTAGTAGACAAAGTCCCTTTCTGAACCGAGTCACCCTCGTTTCAGTCCTGTTTCACTAAACCGGTATAACCTACCATTCCAGCCATGTCTATCTCATGAGATATAAAATCTTTACCCAATTCATTGGAGGGATATATAGGTCCCACCCATCTCATAATGAAATCATTCTTACTTGTGCCACAAAATTAACTTAAAAAATTCATTATAACCCAAAGAATAAAATGGGTTTCATAAACATCATCCCATAATCACATAATCCCTATAATACAAATGGATATTTCATCATAAGAATATTGAAACCATGTAAATCATAGAGAAATTATACTTTAAACATACACATATGAAATAATGTCATCTTATATAGAAAATGGTTTTGATAAAACACTTGAAATGAATTCTTGAGGAAAATATCATTTCTTCTTCAAAATCAATTCCTTTTCACAAAACATCATGCAATTTTAAAAGAAAAGGATTTTGTTGAAAATATTAATAAAATATTTTGGAGTAATATTCATGAAAATAAGGCTTTATAAAACTGTAAAAATCTGTTCGTTCCGTATAATTTAAAAAAACATTCTTCTCGTACTTTTGTCGGAAAAGTCAAAAAGTACTTCGTAACGTAAACAAAAGAAAGATTTCTTACATACCATGTAGTAAAAGTCAAGAATGGGTAAAAAGGAAATTAAACATACATGAAAACTCATTTATAAACATGTATATGGATGATTGAAATAACCCCAGTAAATACTTTCGAATACGCAATCTCAGATAAAAATGAGATTTGCAAAATTATCCCTTACCTTAGGTCCGATTTGCTTCGTAATTGTCCGAACCTCCTGTATAATGATTTAAATAATGTCATTTACTTATTATAGAATCATATTCATTGTTATTATATCATATATTGTTCACTTATGACTTTATATTACCCGTTCTTTTGTAAATTCCATGTTAAAGAGCGTTTTGGGTAAAATTGTTTCATTTGTCGTCCGTGTTTTGACTTGTAATTATTCATATGATTACATAGATCATGATTACTTAATTCCAGAATATAAAACATGATTTAAAAATATATATACATATTCATAATATACATATATATAATAAATCTGTAAATGGAAAGAAATACACTGTTCATGGAGACGGTAGGCCTTACGTACGCATGAATGCTGTTTTCGTTTCCTTATTGAGTTGAACGGAATTAAGTAGATGACATTCATATATATACACATAAATCCAATATCATTATTATGTCATATATTTCATGATTACTTATTATATATACTTTATAATCATTCATGAATGGTTTAATGATGAGAATAAATCTTATCGCGTCGTGGAGACGGTAGTTCGTACGTACGCACGAGTGATGATATCGTTTTCATGATCATGGGTCTGTATTGGAGTGTATTTATACTATTTAAGAATATTTATCACTTTAAAATAATAATATATAGTTATTATTTACACCATTATACCCATCCAAGTATGATGGTGGTGGAAAATAGATTTCACCACGACGTGGAGACGATATTCCGTACGTACGCACGCGCGGTGATTTTAATTTTCCGTAGGATGGATAGATGGTGAAATAGGATTGTTTCATACTAATAATAACATATCAGTATATTATTGATACTTATGTTATTACGTCATAATGAAACAACCTAAGAAGAAGAAGTGGAAGAAGAAATAAAGGTGAAAGAATTGGTAATAGAAATTACCTCTTCTTTGAAACGCTTCTTTGCGACATCCTCTTAGGGCACTAAAATCGGTCGTTGAGGAAGACCAGAACCTCTAGGATGTTTCTAGGGAAGTGGAGAAGATAATTTGGCAGGGGTTGGCCGAGCTTGAAGGCTCAACGTTGTCTGAGGAAGAGAGGGAGGAGGTGCCCTTTTATAAGGGAGGAGAGGGGCTCCTTTGGAAAAACTAAAAATATTATTTTATTATAAAGTCAAGTTAGGTTTTAAATAGATCCAAATTGATTTATTTCGAGTCTAAGGTGGGTATGGGTCTAAATCATCTCATCCAATAGAATTTAGACAAGTTTAGGTTCCCATTTTAACCTTATCATATAGATTTAACATTAATTTAAATAATTTTACTTTTACCGTGTCTTCTTGTGTTCTTACACTATAAGGTTAATAAACTTACTATAAGAAGCCAAACGAACCCCAAATTGTTTATTATTAATATATATAACCTTATATAAGTCATTTGGCCGAACCTTAGATTTTTATGAATAAAATAACAATTAATAATATAATATTTGTTTTAAAATCAATTTTATGTCAATTTTGACACTATTTAGTAATTGATTTTTTTTAAAATCATAATAGATTGATAAGTTCGAAAAAAGTTAATTAGATAAATTATAACATGTCATATTTACCTAGAAAATTAGTTTAATTCATAAAAAGTCTCAAATTATATTTATTTGGTTATTTATAACATCAATTATGCCAATATTTCATTAATAAGATAATTACTACATCATCGTTGTGTCATATATAAATTAGATTATTTAATGTCTAAAAATTACAAATAAAATACCATTATGTAGGAAATATTTTTATATTTATAATTAATATTTATATTCTAATTTATCTTATGTATAACCCTATATTAAAAATGATTTATTAAATAAACTTTGATTTTAACTCTTTTAACTCTTCTCTGAATTAAATAATAATAAATGTCCTAATCTAATTCAAGTGGGCCTAAATGGTCATATATTATTCCTAAGTTTTTTTTTGGTCAAATTAAACTTATCCAATAGTATTAGGATATTTGTTAGGGTAATAATAGTATCATTTTACCCTTCATTACCCTATTTACTTTTAACCGTGGTAAATAAAAGTAAAAAGTTACTATTCACCAAAAATTATTTTCATCTCATTGAACCACATTTTACTTACTGACATAAACCGTGTCTTTAGGATTTTTTAAATTCCACTCACAGAAGTGGTAAATTTATGTCTTATGAAAAATTCAGTTTTTTTAACTACAACTTAGTGGTTTCACTATTCATCAAAAATTGAAAGTTTTCAGAAAAATACCAAAAATTAGGCCTAATCTATATTTGATATTATGAACTCAAAAATGATTTCTATTTTACTAAATTGAAAACATATTAGTTGCATTATTGAATTTAAAAATTAATTCTCGTCGTCAAAACAAATAGTGTGTTCTTAAGAGATAATAACATCAAAAGATTGACACTTGTTTATGTCTGGTTTAAATGTGAAATTACATCCAATGACCAACATTGTATTAAATTGAAAAAATATACTCTAAATATACTTTAAAACCACTCAAATTAATAATTTATCATATTAATTATTTCGATTGAAAAATTTTTTTTAATTAAAATTTAATAATTTTCACTATTCATCAAAATATGAAAGTTATCAGAAAATCACCAAAATTTCACCCTAAGCTAATTTCGATATTCCGAATCCAAAAATGAAGTCCATTTTGAAAAATAAAATTTACAAAATTTCAAAAAGTTGTTATTACTATTCATAACGGCTAGTTTTAATGATATTTTAATAGCATATCGTTGTTTAGCGAAACTTGGTGTTGCGTACAACACCCGCTATCGTGGAAGGTCGAAATTGCGTGTAATTCAAGCCAGGTCAGAGATGTGTGTTGTGAAAGCTCCTTTGGGTGTAGAGTATAACACAAGACATTAATGAAATTAAAAGGAATATTTTTCATAAAATCTCGGGGTGTTACATTCTACCCCCGTTAAAATGAATTTCGCCCTCAAAATTTGTCGGGGTTATAAATGGTTTACTACTCAAAAGATCCTTTAATAGAAGCCCACAACGTAAAAAAGAATACCAAAACCAATCTTTAAATACAAAAGTATGAAACGTAACAGTTACCCAAATAAACTAATCACTGGGTTTCCACATAGGTGATAATATGGATATGGAAGAAAAATCTAACCATCATGTTCTGATGGAGAGTGGTAGAGAACATGGCTATGGAAAAGACAACAATCACAAATCCATAAATTTGTGACGATCTAAGGAACCATCTGATTAATTAGATATAAGAGCACTAGGACAACATTTTTGGTTTTCAAGATCGTTTCCCTAAAGTTGATGAATTTGAATTAGAATAAATACTTACTTTATTTTGGTACAATATCACTGTTGTTCATGCCTTGAACAATTTCCACTTCATCTCTTAAATAAATGAAGTTGAGTTTTTTATTCATGAAGTGTTAGAAGATCATGTGATAGAATGACAGGTCATTCTATCTGTCTCAAACAAAAGGATAACAAAAGTTATTAAATATACATAAGTCATTCTATAGTGAGATTAATCATATATGGTTAATAAAATGGACTTATAATTCATATATCATACTGCTCAATATAATAAAACTAGTTTCTACTAAACAGGGACTTCCTGTAGGCCAGTGGTAGGCGATAAAGGCCAGTTGCACTTCGGTTGTGGGTTCGATTCCCACAGCCTTGTCCGACACGATGGGTTGTCGCCCGTCCTACAGGTTGTCCTTTTTCTGAAGATATATTACTATAACATCCCATCAATAATATCAAAAAACGTTTTATCCTAACTTATGACCAGCATAATCCATTCTAATCTTTAGTCTTATATAAAATAATTCGGTCCAAGCTCATTGTATAAAGAAAATGATTACATGAAATTTCACAGAACAATCACGTGAATGCCATCATTTATCCCCCATATATCAGAAGATATATCTTGTTGGTTAAATTACAAACATGTGAATACCCTGATCATGTATTCTCTTGAAGAATGAATACCCATTGAACCTTAGTGAAATCATGAATGCAGTTAAAAGTTAACACTTTCCACATACCAAAATCCACAAAATTCTATATACTCAAACCATGATATCACTTAGTCCTTATATCAATCATGAGCTCATGAATATTGTTAAATATATCATTTTTTCGTTTCAGTTAATTATGTGCATATCGTCTTATTTCCAAAAATATCTCAATCACTTTGAATACCACATTAGACCAATACATAAATATTCTAATACTCCATGAAAAAACATTATTTTGGAATCCCATTACATAAACACTTAATCATTCCACCACATCTTTGTCATATTCAACATCGCCAATAGTGATCGCATGTGACATCCCTTTGTCCTTTGTCTTAAGCGGTTCCTCATGTCGATCATCACTAACCCTTGGATTAGGGTATTTATTAGCATAATGCCCCATTTCCTTGCACTTTAAGCATTGAAGTGTTGGTGGTGCGTTCTCTGCAGTGTTTTCTTTATTCATATCATTAGAATCCATTTTCCATTACTTCGACACTCAGCTGCTCGATGACCTTCTTTTCCACACTTAAAACATTTTCTAGTCCCTTTAAGACAATCTCCACCATGCTTCTTTCCACACTTTTTGCATAAGAAAACATTCATCTTATTTTCACCATTATTCTGAGATTTCTCCTTGAACTCCAACTTTCGTTTCTTGTCAAAACCATGAGATGGATATGTAACACCAACTTCCATTTCTACCTTGATAGCACAACGCACAATTTCTTCATAGCTACTGAAGTCTCTTATAGCTAATGCCCTTCGAAGACTTGGTTTTAAGCCACTGAAAAATAGATCAACTTTACTTCCAGGTTGGATGATAATGCCAGAAGCATACCTTGCAAGTCTTGTAAAATTCGCTTCGTATATACCAACAGATTCATCATCCATCTGCTTCAGCTCAAGAAACTCCTTTTCCATCATTGTTCGAAGAATATGAGGGAAGTACTTACTGGAAAACAAGTTATTGAACTCGTCCCATTCCATGGACTCAATTTCATCTCTTGGACTCATATTCTTGATAATATTCAACCCATGATCAGCTTCACCTTCCAAACGATATACTGCTAAGATGACTTTATCATGTTCAGAACATTGATGAACTGAAAATTTCTTTTCAGTGGTATTGATCTATTGTTCAGCAACAAGTGGATCGGAAGTCCCACTGAAAGAAGGTGGATGTTGCCTCATGAAGGACTCAATAGAATATTGTTCCCTTCTCTGCTCATTTGGAAGTCCAAAATGATTCATAGCTTGTGTAAGTATAGCAATAAGATTTTGCACTCCATCTCCCAAAACATTTTTTTGTTCAGGAGGGCAATCATTGCATTGTCCATTTCATTGATCAACACGGTTCCATCGGGTTCCATCCATCATCTAAAACCCAAAAAGAATAGGGTGAGAGGAAAAAATCATGCTAGGGAAAACAACATAATAAAGGTGGAGTACCTTCAATATCTAACATATTAGGTTTAATTATATGATCGTTAGCGTAATTCTAGTACTATAACCTATACGTATACTTATCTGTAGGGACATCCCTAGACATACCTTAGAAATATCTCTAGGGATCTCACTAACGTTTTCGCATCCTAGTTTCCAAAGGTTGACTAAACCTTTCCTCTGATACCAACTGTAGAGACCCGAAGCTTGACGTACATTGAAATTACATTACATATGCGGAATACTTAGTACATAACAAAATCACACACACATGGATCATAATAGTTTAGTGTCTTTGGAAACTCGGAATATAATCTTCCAATCCTGGTGAAAGATCTTCAACATGTCCCATAAAGATCTTCTTTTTTTATACCTAAACCTATCTTTATATCCTGGGGAAAAGTAACCATAAAATGGTGAGCTCCAATGCTCAGTAAGGGTAAACAAAAGAAATATCAATCACATCATATACATAAGCACATAACTTTTGAAAATCATAACCTGTAAAAGAGATCATAATTTCATAACCTGGGATAACTCATGGCAGTGAAATGTAATCACAATAATTATAACTTAAAACATTATACTTTGTGTCATACACACATAATCATAGAGAAACATTTCTTTTTAGTCAAGGCTCATTTCCAAGACTATCTTAGTGGACAAAGTCCCTTTCTGAACCGAGTCACCCTCGTTTCAGTCCTGTTTCACTAAACTGATATAACCTACCATTCCAGCCAGGTCGATCTCATGAGATATAAAATCTTTACCCAATGCATTGGAGGGAGATATAGGTCCCACCCATCTCATAATGAAATCATTCTTACTTGTGCCAGAAAATAAACTTAAAACATTCACCATAACCCAATGAATAAAATGGGATTCATAAACATCATCCCATAATCACATAATCCATATAATACAAATGGATATTTCATCATAAGAATATTGAAACCATGTAAATCATAGAGACATTATACTTGAAACATACACATATGAAATAATGTCATCTTAGATACAAAATGGTTTTGATAAAACACATGAAATGAATTCTTGAGGAAAATATCCTTTCTTCTTCGAAATCAATTTCTTTTCACAAAACATCACACAATTTTAAAAGAAAAGGATTTTGTTGAAAATAGTAATTAAATCTTTTGGAGTAATATTCATGAAAATAAGGCTTTATAAAACCGTAAAAATCTGTTCGTGCCGTATAAGTTAAAAAAACATTCTTCTCGTACTTTTGTCGGAAAAGTCAAAAAGTACTCCGTAACATAAACAAAAGAAAGATTCCTTACATACCATGTAGTAAAAGTCATGAATGGGTAAAAAGGAAATTAAACATACATGAAAACTATTTTTTTAAACATGTACATGGATGATTGAAATAACCCCAGTAAATACTTTTGAATAAGCAATCTCGGATAAAAATGAGATTTGCAAAATTATCCCTTACCTAAGGTCTGATTTGCTTCGTAAGTGTCCGAACATCCTGTATAATGATTTAAATAATGTCATTTACTTATTAAAGAATCATATTCATTGTTATGATATCATATATGGTTCACTTATGACTTTATATTACCCGTTCTTTTGTAAATTCCATGTTGAAGAGCGTTTTGGGTAAAATTGTTTCATTTGTCGTCCGTGTTTTGACTTGTAATTATTCATATGATTACATAGATCATGGTTACTTAATTACAGAATATAAAACATGATTTATATATATATATATATTCAGAATATACATATATATAATAAATAAATAAATGGAAAGAAATACACCGTTCATGGAGACGGTAGGCCGTACGTGCGCATGAATGCTGTTTTCATTTCCTTATTGAGTTGAACGGAATTAAGTAGATGAAATTCATATATATACACATAAATATATTATCATTATTATGTCATATATTTCATTATTACTTATTATATATACCTTATAATCATTCATGAATGGTTTAATGTGGAGAATGAATCTCATCGCGTCGTGGAGACGGTAGTCCGTACGTACGCACGAGCGATGATATTGTTCTCATGATCATGGGACTGTATTGGATTTTATGTATACTATTTAATAATCAATATCACTTTAAAATAATAATATATAGTTATTATTTACACCATTATAACCATCCAAGTATGGTGGTGGTGGAAAATACATTTCACCACGGCGTGAAGACGGTATTCCGTACGTACGCACGCGTGGTGATTTCGTTTTCCGTAGGATGGATAGATGGTGAAATAGGATTGTTTCATAATTATAATAAAATATATTTATATGAGTGATACTGATGTTATTACATCATAATGAAACAACCTAATAAGAAGAAGTTGAAGAAGAAATAAAGGTGACAGAATTGGTAACGGAAATTACCTCTTCTTTGAAGCGCCTCTTTGAGTCCTCCTCTTAGGGAACAAAAATTGGTCTTTGAGGAAGACCAGAACCACTAGGATGTTTCTAGGGAAGTGGATAAGATAATTTGGCAGGGGTTGTCCCAGCTTGATGTATCAATGTTGTGTGAGGAAGAGAGGGAGGAGGTGCCCTTTTATAAGGGAGGAGAGGGGCTCCTTTGGAAAAACTAAAAATATTATTTTATTATAAAGTCATGTTTGGTTTTAAATAGCACCAAATTGATTTATTTCATGGATATGGTTGGGATTGGTCTAAATCCTCTCATAAAATATAATTTAGAAAAGTTTAGGTTCCTATTTTAACCTTATCATTTAGATTTATCATTAAGTTAAATAATTTAACTTTTACCGTGTCTTCTTGTGTTCTTACACTATAAGGTTAATAATATTACTATAAGAATCAAAACGAAACCCAAATTGTTTATTATTAATATATATAACCTTATCTAAGTCATTTGGCCGATCCTTAGTTTTTAGGAATAAAATAAAAATTAATAATATAATATTTGTTTTAAAAACTATTTTATGTCAATTTTGACACTATTTAGTAATTGATTTTGGTGAAAATAATAAAAGAATGATAAGTTAGAAAAAAGTTAATTAAATCAATAATAACAAGTCATATTAACCTATAAAATTAGTGGAATTCATAAAAAGTCTCAAATTATATTTATTTGGTTATTTATAACATCAATTATGTCAATATTTCATTAATAAGATAATTACTGCATCATCGTTGTGTCATAAATAAATTAAATTATATAATTTCTAAAAATTACAAATAAAATACCATTATGTAGGAAATCTTTTTATCTTTCTAATGAATATTTATAGTCTAAATTATCTTATGTATAACTCTATATTAAAAATGTTTTATTAAATAAACATTGATTTTAACTCTTTTAACTATTCTTTGAATTAAATAATAATAAATGTCCTAATCTAATTCAAGTGGGCCTAAATGGTCATATTTTATTCCTAAGTTTGTTTTTTGTCGAATTAAACTTATAAAATAGAATTAGGACATGCGTTAGGGTAATAATAATATCATTTGTACCCTTAATTACCCTATTTACTTTTAACCGTGTAAAATAAAAGTAAAAAGTTACTATTCACCAAAAATTATTTTCATCCCATTGAACCACATTTTACTTACTGACATCAACCGTGTCTCTAGGATTTTTCAAATTCTACTCATAGAAGCGGTAAAATTATGTTTTATGAAAAATTCAGTTTTTTTAACTACCACTTAGTGGTTTCACTATTCATCAAAAATTGAAAGTTTTCCGAAAAATACCAAAAATTAGGCCTAAGAAATATTTGATATTATGAACTCAAAAATGATTTCTATTTTACCAAATTCAAAACATATCAGTTGCATTAATTAATTTAAAAATTAAATCTCGTCGTCAAAACAAATAGCGTGTTCTGAAGAGATAATAACTATCAAAAGATTGACACTTGTTTATGTGTAGTTTAAATGTGAAATTACATCCAATGACCGACATTGTATTAAATTGTAAAAATATATTCTAAATATACATTAAAACCACTATAATTAATAATTTATCACAATTAATTATTTCGATTGAAAAATTTGTTTTTAATTAAAATTTTGTAATTTTCATTATTCATCAATATATGAAAGTTATCCGAGAATCACCAAAATTTCACCCTAAGCTAATTTCGATATTCCGAATCCAAAAATGATGTCCATTTTGAAAAATAAAATTTACAAAATTTCAAAAAGTGGTTATTACTATTCATAATGACTAGTTTTAATAATATTTTAATAGCATATCGTTGTTTAGCGAAACTTGTTGTTGCATACAACACACGCTATCGTGGAAGATCGCGATTGCGTGTAATTGATGCCAGGTCAAAGATGTGTGTTGTGAAAGCTCTTTTTGGTGTAGCGTATAACACAGTACATTAATGAAATTAAAAAGAATATTTTTCATAAAAGCTCGGGGTGTTACATAAGGTGTGTGATGGTGACAAACTCTTTGGGTGGCTACATAACAACTTTCAGGTGGTAATCTATATCAACATCCTCTTCACCCATAGGCAGTTCGGTTTAAGGTTAAACTGTTGAACCTCATCTTGGGATTGTTCAAGAGAGAAGCTTTTTGATGCCACCTCCTTTATGATCTCTGATGAATGTTCTTCATACGAAGATATTATACATGATGGGGCCATCACTTTCTTTGTCCAAGTAAATTAGATTTGTTAAAGCCCTATATTTTTACTAATCAATTGATCAATGTTCAATGGATGTATTATAAAAAATATCAACTCTTAACAGTATTTTAAACTCCAAAAACATAAAACCATGGAATTGAATATTTTATATAACCATTTTACATAATAATAATTTAATTAGATCAAGATGAATTTTCATTTATAAAAGTTTGGGTCATTACATATAACATCAATATGGTCGATAATATTGTATACTTTTCCCAACTATAATATGGTAAAGTCACTATATAGTTTTAAATCATCTCAAATAGCTTTGGGAAACAACAAAAATATATTTAAACATCATTATCATTTTCTTTTATACAATCTCTATAATTATTTATAGCTATATTCATATATAATGATCCATATGACAAAAAATTATCTCAGTGATAATATATATTCAGTTCTAGTTCATATTTAATCTAATATTTTCATATTTTAACTTTTCAATTGTATTTCAGGTTTCAATCAGACAAATCTCAAAAAAAAATTCAATAACAAAATGTAAACATTGAACAATAACATTAGTATTTCATTTCAGAATTTTTTTTCAAATATGATAATCTTCTTTCCCTATATCCTCATTTTTTTCAAATGATTGGATACTATACCTTTTGAATTCATATTCTACATATATTCTTTAAAAACATACATATTTAAAACATAAAAATACATATATATAATGAAAATAACTTATATCTGATTATATACATTAATTTTTTTGTATGTGTGAGTGTGTGTCTAAATATATTATTATAAATTTAATGATGTTAATAAATATATATACACATATCTATATACTATGAAACACACACACAGATGTATGTATATATATATATATATAGAAAAATTATAAAAATAAACTCACATATATTCAAACACATACTAACATATAAATGTATACATAGATATATATTAATGTTTAATTTATAAATATATTGAATATGATTATAATTTATATTACATATATATGTAATGTATATAAGAAGATACCAAAAAAATTAATGAATAATATTAAAATTATATTTATGTTTTTAAATTATTATATAAATACATAAATATGTATATAGATATATATATATTCAAATAGAAATAGACACACATAAAAATATCTCAACCACACAAAACTAACACACACATACATGAATATATAATTATTTTTGTCTGTGTATGAATATATATGTGTAAATAATAATACAATATATACATGAAATAGTCTTTAGAATTGTTGATATGTGTGTTTTGTCTCAATATTTATTTCCCTAAAAATAGAAAATTTACAAAAAATCCCAAAAGAATGTAATAAAAATATATTATTAATAATGATAATCATAAAAAAGATACAAATTAGATACCATAGTATTTTTACGACAATTTTTAAAAAATTCTTCACATAAAACGAGCATTGCAAGATTTTTAGGGGATCATTACTAATAAAATTGTATTGTCTCACGACTATGGTTCTCTTATAATATATGGAGAAACAATTATCCATTATTTATAAAAGGATCTAGTAAAAGACAAAATTGGTAGTGATACAAGAATAGAATTGAAAATGTAACATTTTTTATAACACAATTTAACAATAGTGAGTGTCTAACTTTATGAAGTCTAAAATTAGTCATAATAAAGTCATTATGACCATCACTAATTATATTAAATATATTTTTATATTTTTATATATAATAGTTTATTCTATGGGTCATACTCGTGTGGGAAATACACACAATAATTTAACCTCAGAAATGAATTCAAATATGAGTACAGAAATATTTCTATTTACTATATAGGTACTATTTTAGTGTTGTACTAATAGCATATAACAAATTGAGGTGTAGTAGAAATAATAATCATCATAATAAATGGGATTTTGAGCAATTAATTTTTTTATTCAAGCCATTCACCCTCTATATTTTCAAAATCTATTAGATCCTTGGGCCCCTAGGAAAAAATTTAATGGGTGGTAGCTGAATAATTAATCATGTGGATGGCCTGGTGATTCGAATTAGGTGGAAGATTTTTCATGAATAATGCAATGAATTTGTGGTGACATGTAATTGTTTTGGGTGAGATTCAACTTAGAATAGTGATGGGTGTGTTCGAATCTATCTATTTACCCTCCACCCACCCAGGTTCAGATGTGGAATAGAGGGATTTTCATTCATGGATTGACACAATGGATGTTGGAATTATGACACATTGGTGTAGTTCCATTAGATGGTGAGTTAATTGTTAGTGTTATGTGGCAACAGGTGAGTAGTGTGAACTCTATGGATGCAGCATGACAATTTTTCTCAATTCTCCCTTAAATGCCTTCACAGAAGGCCTTTGGACTATTAATGATGTAATTCCAGATAGGGTAGTGGAATGCGTTTTATAGCAGGTGAATTGTCTGGATTAAAAATTTTAAAAAAATTAGTTATTTATTTATGTTAATTGTTAGTGATAAATAGTAAAGTAATGAAATAATGAATAGAATAATGTTTTTTACTAGTTAAGTCTATAGTGGACATAGTTTGGTTAAATATATCTGTACCGAGGGAGAGATTCTTGTGTACTATACTGATTTTTTAGATCTAATGATAACCTAATTACAAAATACTTTTATAATAGAGGTATAATATCAACACTGAATTTTTTATAGGGAGTCACACCACAATTCCACCCTAACATTAGACACAGGGTTTCTGAACCCAAATAGTCCTAACATTATAATATGAGAGTCAAATCCCAAGGAAGATAAAAAGAAATAATTTTTTATGTAAAATTATATGAAAAAAATAGCATATCCTTGAATGTTAGGAATTCGTTTAATAGGCTCCAGAAACCATAAAAAGTAAATAGTTGAAGAATAAAAAAATGGTATTGTATCATGAGACATATATTGGCTCAACACTTGAAGGTTTGAAAATCTGTGGCAATACTCCTTGAATTATTGTAGAATATATAAATAAGATAAATTACTTATAACTACCAATGCCAATCTTCATATAATTTAAATCAAATTAAAAAAATTTAATTATTTAGGATAGAGAGAATTAACCTCCAGAATAATAGTATCAAATATCGGTTGAATTAAATACATAAAGACCATGTAAAAACTATTCAATAAACCATTAATGTAAATATAAATTTAGTGAAATTCCATAATAATATTTAGAATTTTTAAAAATAATATTAAATATATTTTAATTTAATTGATCATTAATTTTAAAAAAATAACTATAGTTATTTAAATACCTTAGAAATTGATTGAAAAAAATGCAATTTTATTAATTATTAAATTTAAAAATAGTTATTCAATAAATTTATCCTAAAATATAAGCGACATAAATATTCAATAATAATGGTGTAAATAAAGAAAATTATAAAGAGTAAATATATTCATTTTTTAAAAAACATTACAATAATTTATAAAACGGAGTTTTATAAAATATTATATATATTATATAATTTAATTTATTAAATAGTTATATGAATTATAATATTTATTAACTTCGCCAAAATATATGAAGTGTTTTAAAATAAATACTGTAGTTATTTTTAGAACTATAACCGGAAATTGCAAAAAGACATGGAGACTGAAAAATTAATAGTTATTAGTGGCAAGAATAAATGAAAATTGATAAATCTTTGAAAATACTATACACCTTTACTTAAAAAATGACCCACAACTAGTTCAAAATATTGTAAATATTGGAATGAAAATGAGTCAGCATTAGAAAAAATAAATGAGTTTCCATATAAAAATAAAATAAGTCACTAATAGAAATTTCGAAATGGGTCACCATGGAAAGAAATAACTAAGTCATCATTAGAAAAAAAATGTGACACCATTGTAGAAAAATAATTTCTATTGGAAAATGTAAATAACCCACCATTAGAATGAATTAAATAATCCAAATTTAGAATTACAAAACAATCCATCACAGGATAAATAAAGAACCCGCCCGAAAGACAAATATCTGCCACTAGAATAGATAAATGAGTCACTATTGGAAATTTTTATGAGACACCATTATAAATATTGTTTTGTCACCATTAGTGTTATATAACCCACCATTTATATTTTATTTTACCATTTATTGGTTTAATTACATCCACTGAGGGTATAGATTATACTACACAACTGTAACACCCCATGTTTTTTTGTGAATTATTTTCAAACTATTTTAATCTTTTTGATTTTTTGAAATTCATGAGAAAAGGAATATTTAAAATGATATAGGAGATAACCAATTGACCATTAATTTTTATGTTACACCATTATAGGGTTTTTTTATAAGATATTTTAGTAGATGTTTCCAGTACACACAACACCAACATGGTTTGCGTTTCAGGAAACCATGGGTTTCTATGAAACAACATGTTTTAGTATAATTAATTAAAATAGTTTTTTATAATATAGCCCTTAAAAAGTAATATTATTATTAATTACAAGTTTTATAATATTATTTATATAGGTTTTATATAAAAAAGTGAATATTTATTTTGAATGAAAACATTTTTTATAGTCATTACATGTTTAAAAATAATATTATCTCAAATGAACTACTTTTCAAGACCTTCTATGAAAAATAAAAAAAAATTAATTTTAAAAAAAATCCTAAAATAAATAGAATTTCATTATTTTTCAATATATAAATTATAGTATAATGATTTTTTTGGATTTTTCTAAAAACATCATTTTTACTTAAATTGTGATTTTTTTAAAATTCAAAACATCAATTTCATAGAATTTTTTTATATAGTTAAATTATATTATAATAGGTTTTAAATTATAAATATATCAACTATAAATATATATATCCATTTTAGTTCATTTGAATTATTTTATATTAAATTTATATATAATTATTTAATGAACTTCTAAACATTCTAATTTTAAAAACCTACTTTCTCACCAGATCTATGAGATTAGATTTAAACTTAATTTATTCTCTTCTAATATTGAATTAATAAAATTATAAATGCATGATTTTAATCAGTATTATATTTATATTATAATAATATCAAGTTAATTTTTGACCAAAAAATATTATTGAATGTTATTATGATTAATTACAATGTTGAAGGTAAGATTAAGATTTACAAGGGAAAATCATTATACATAAGGGACCAAATTACCTAGCCACTTGTCCAAAACCCATTTTAGGAATATTAAGTCTACAAACCTTATATTAATGTGTTTTGTTTTTTTATGACATTATTTAGTTAAACACATGGTAATACCATTTGTGTTTTCAAAAAATTAAAAAAATGCCTTCTCCCTTCGTTATAAAAGGACAAAAACTCTCCCCATTCATCACAAAATTCCAACCACTTAGTTTTAGTCATGATATATCCAATAAAAATACCAAAATACATCCATAAATTTTTTATTCCTTCCATTGGGAATAAATTCGACCCAATATTCCTGTTGGTTCTATCCAGATGGAGTTGCACAAATAATATGTAACATCTTTTCTCAGGATCTATCTTTTTATTTTCATTCTCCTCCATGTAAACTATCCTTATTCCATGAATATACAAAAACAATGGTATAATATATATACTGATACATTGCTATGGTAATTTTTTGATCTACACTTACAGACACATCCATTTAATGGGTAATGATCATACAGTTTATGTGTTCAACGAACTACCAACACACGAAATAATGATTGATCATTCTTCACCTACCAACATTAATAGTTGGTAAGTATAATTAAAACATTTTTTATCATGAGATATATTTTATTTATTATGTAAATTTTCTTCTTTAATTTTGTTTTAACATATACAATTAAACGTTCCATCTTGTGTAAATGTGATATCATTTTTGGTGAATGTGTGCAATACCGCCTCCTCGAAGTAACGTGATTCATTCACACATTACATAGAATGTGTTTAGTATGGTATTTGTTAAAATAATATATATATATATAATAATACTAATTTAATTATTTTATATTCATATATAAATATATGAAATTTACTCTCCCTATTTTTAAATGAAAAAACTAAAACAGCATACATGCGTACATACGGCCCCCCGCCTCCATAAATAGTGTATTCCATTTTATCTTTCTATATTTTATGCATTATTATTAAAACATATATAATTAATATATGTGAAATATTAATAATTTTTTACAATGTTAAATTTTTTTAATAAATATCTATGTAAAACATTCTAGATTAATTAGTTAAAACAAGTATGAAGAACAAAGAGGATATTAAATGAAATTAAACCTTAACATAGAAGTTTAAATTAGTGGTTAATATAAATACATAATAAAACCATATATGGTATTAGATATTGATATATGGTTATTTAAAATATTTACAATAAACAAATATTTATTATACAGCAGGCTTGCATAATTATGATGATAGACAACACACAAGGTATGGGATTTTCCTCTCAATTTTTTTCCTTGAGAAACATGCCTTATTCCCCACTCATTTCATTCATGGTCTATATATACTACCCATATATGTGTTCCCTGATTTTTATAAATATGTTAATGGGTATTTTCATATCCATTTTATAATTATTATTTCATGGGTTTTACGGTTCAAAATTTACCAAATCTGTAAATTAATTTGGTCTCGGGTTTTCATTATTTGTGACACTTCTTTGTTATTCACCAATGAATTTTTTCATAAATTTCATTCCTTTTATAGTGAAAATGAAATTTATAGAATTTATTTATTGACCAACCATCATGACATAAAATACCTCAATGTTTCCATTAAATTATTAAAAAGATGTTTTTTATGTAATATTTTGAAAATTAATTATTTTTAATATTTAATAATTGAAAAATGTTATAAATTTTATTTATGTTTGAAAAGTGTTTATAAAATTTTCAAAAAACCTACATAATTGGTTTTCAAATTGTTTATTTGAAAGGAATATTATATCGATGATTGTATAATTAAATGTTAAATATTTAATGTATATTAAATGATTTTTTTCAAAAACATTTTAATGATCATTTATACTTTCTTCTAGGAAATTTTTTTCTAAATTATTATTACGTTTTTTTTATATAATATTTTTTCAAAAAAAATTCAATCTTCATTTGTAATTCTTTATGAAAAGATGGTATTAAAAATATTTCATTATTTATTTACTTGATTTAAATTTATTTTCGAAGAATTGGATTTCTTTAATATTTCAATTTTTTTAAATAATTCAAAGAGAAAGGTTATTATAATGATCATAAAGATATTTTTATATGTTTATCTAGATTTTTTTAAAAAAATAATTAAAATGTTTTGATTTATAAAAAAAATAAAAAATAATGGTTATTTTTCTGAAGAAATGTTTTCAAATATATTTCAAAATTATTTCCCATCAAATATTAAATCTATTACTTCTACTCACACATTATTGGGAAAATGATCCAAATATTCCATTCATATTATTTCTTTAATTGTTTATGTTTTAATTTAATGAGGTTTTTGATGAATATTTCAATTTCACGGGTCTTAAGTTTATGAAACCCTTCCTCTTCCGTATGTTATTTTCTTTGGAAACCTACTTCTTTTGATGGGTTATGCTTTGGTAAAATTATTATGAATATAGTATTTTTTCAAAGGTTAATATATTTTTAAAATTTTATAAAACCCTTTTAGTTTCATGAGTTATGATATTATTGTTTATTATTTTGTGAAAAGTGTATATTTGATTTCATTTTAGGATGGTTGGGACCTATATCTCCCTCCAATGCGTTGGGTAATGACTTATAAATTGTGAGATATATAATGATAGTCTTTGGAGTTATCATTGACTACTAATATGGCCATGGGAGTGAACCATGACAACCAATATGGTATGGGGAGTGATCTCATACTAATAAGATGGTCATGTGAGTGAAACATGACCACCAAGATGATATAAGGAGTGAAAGAACACTACTAAATGGCCATAAGAGTGAACCATGGATACAAATATGTTATTGGAATAAACCCATACTAATAAGAATTCCTTGGAATTGATGCCTTAACTACTATGGAAATAATGTTATTGATTATGTCACGTCCCGACCCTACCCGGGCTCGAGCCACAACTACCCCAAGCCTGCCTCTCTATGCCAGGGGCTGGTGACTAGCGCCGAAGGAACAAATACTCAGGGAGTCCTTTGCCTATGTAATTGTACACGTACACATGCAACACACTTAATGCAAAAGTGCAGAGTAAAAGAAAAGACAAGTAAGGAAAAATTTAAACTGCTATATTTCAACCAAAAATTGCATCGAAATCTACAAGTAAAAAGAAAGATGAAGGTACACTGACACGTAAAGGGGCAAAACACGCGCCCAATCAGAAATGTTCCACAACCTGACAATAGGTAAAAAAAAGAAAAACAGCTGGATGGGTCCCCCACCTGGAACCTGACTACGACCACCGCACACAGTCCAATCTCCCAAGCTCCTAGGCTCCTCTAACATCACGACCAACCCTTCTGTTCTCTACAAGGGCACACCAAGTGCGGGAAAAGCCCAAGAATGGGTAAGTATAAAAATAATCAGTAGGATACCCTAAAGGCTCTAGGGAGAAACAATGGAGGTACCGAAGGGTGAGCAGTAGAGTGAACAAGAAAAGTAAAGGAGTAAAACAAGGGGTGTAGTGGAGTAATAGTAGAGAGTCCAGCTCAACCCAAAAAGAGAATAGAGGTAGACTCGTCTATACCCAAGGAGCTGTAAATGGTGAGAATATGAACTTCCCATCGAGTCTTCACTACCTATAGCAGGAGAGTAGACTCGTCCAACCACGAGAAGCTAGACATGGAAAGCACGTGGCATACCCCGCGTGTCTTCGCCTCTCTTCGAAAGAGGGTAGCCAAAACCCAAGGAGAGAGTACTCAAACAAGGAATATATATATTCATATTCCCAACAAGAAGACCGAAACAAGGTCATAAGGGGATCTCCATCCCATAGCTCAGCCCAAGAAAAATAGTATCCAATGGTCCCAGAAGTAAACACCATCGATGCGCAGCATCCCGCACATCTGCCCCGAACTGCAATCCAAAGGGCTCAATCACTGCACCTCGAAACTATCTGCTTTGGGCGGCACTGACTCACGTGAATGATTTTAGATCCCGTCACAAGGACACATCTCAGTGGGGAAAGTTCCCCTCGTACATGAGAGTTCTAGGGAAAGTGAAACCACGCCATGTCACTGCCTGTAGTCGAGAGGTATTCTCAAAGTCAAAGTCATCACAACATTGACCCATATAACCAAGGGTCCCGCTCTGGTAATCATGGAAGAAAGCCAAAGACTAGCCTAACAGGAAGGACTGAGCCTGGAATGCCAACAGGTGTTCCACTGCCCAGCCATGCTGGCGGGTAATTCATAACATGATATCGGGTGATCCACTGCCCAACCCTGCTGGAGGGTAAACCATAATACATCATTAGGCGACCCACTGCCCAGCCCCGCTAGAGGGTAGACCTTAATACATCATCAGGTGACCCACTTCCCAGACCCACTGGAGGGTAGACCTGGAATAAGTCGACAGGCGACCCACTACCCAGCCTTGCTGGAGGGTAGACCTGGAACTAGACGACAGGTGACCCACATCTCATGTCTGCTGGAGGGTAAAACCTAAGAGGTCGTCAGGTGACCCACTACCCAGTCTCCATTGCAGGGTTGACCCTAAGAGCTTCGGGTGACCCACTCCCCAGTCATGCTAGAGGGTAAACCCTAGAAGTCGATGAGTATCCCACTGCCCAGCCCTGCGGGAGGGTAAAACTCAGAACTGCTCTGGCCGTCTATACTGGAGGGTACACCACTGGCCAACCGAACATGGAGTGGGTATCGCACAACCACCCATCTCAAGAACATCTCACCCAAAGGGGTTCAACGCCTGTTCCATTACTGGGTGACACTAGCACCACTACCGGCCGTTCTATCGAGAATGAAACCAGTGGAGACCACTCAACCCTGCTGGTCAAACAAACGATCACCGAGCCGGGGGAAAATCTCCACCCTGTTGGTCAAACAAACGAGGACAGAGTGACCCTCTATGTCGCGAGAGCTCAAAAGTACACAAAATAGTGGACCACACACACATGGGGCCCACACAACGTGTGGCCCCAATTCAAACCCCAACCAAGCGCACAACCTATCTCATGTACAAACCACACATCCCTCCAAGCGCACCCGTATACTCCCAGAGTATAACTCACCTTCATCCCAAGGACTATCGTTCACACGGCACTCAACGTCGATGCGAAGGCGTGACGTAACATCTCCAACTTTCCGCCTCAACAACTAGGGCACGACCAACCACATCTATTCCTGCATTACTTCACTCACATGGGAGTGCACACGATCAAATGCCAAGGGTCCGCTAAAAACACAGTAGAAGAACCGCCCCCGAGGAACCTTCATATTTCTACAATTAATAAGATCACACAAGAGGCTCCGCATAACCAAACGGGTCGGACCGTTATAATCCTCGCAGAAAAACACACGAGATAGACTACCTACTCACCTCAAACGGATATCCGACAGAAAAGTCGCCAATACCGCCTTATGCCCGAACGACGTCCTGTGGGCCCGAGCCTCGGTCCCAAGAATAGTCAGGCGCATCGCACCAATGAAATCCCCTCGAGAGAACACATCAAATTCACTACTCACATGAGTGCAAAGGATATCAGGAAAAAAATGTGCATCCTGGCGCACCGCACATGAACGGTGCTTCGTGGGACCTACAACTCGGTCTCGTGACACAACGAATGGATCACACCATTGTGATCCTCTCGAAAAATCACACAAGATGGACTATTCACTTGTCCAAAACAGTCACCCGGTGATAGAGATAGAAAAATCACCGTCGACACCCAAACGAACCCCATGGGGCCCACACTGTCGTGCCGAATTAGAGCGGTTGGATTTCACCATTGAAATCCCCTCGAAAAAACATCTAGAAACGGTTACTCAAACACCCCAAATGGATTTTGGGTGAATAAGTGGCGTTTCACCGCAATACATGCGAACTATGCCCCATGGGGCCCGCATATCATCTCCAACCCAAACGCTTTGGAAAGCTCATCAAAAGGTCTGCACGAGGGCTGGGATCATGCTGCCGATGACGGCGCGTCAATCAGACATCTCGAGCAGGAGTTAGGTCCGACGCAAGAATAATTAATCAATTCATTCGTTCATTAATTATCAACATTAAACATTTCCTGCCCCTGAGCAACGAATCCTCACAGAAAAGGTTCCGAACCAACTTTGGAAGGTCTGTCTCAACTCCAGGGCCATAGCGCCTCCGACAGCACGTCAAACGGACGTCTGGCTCAGGAGCCACGTATGTTGCAACCTAAATAATAATTTATTATTATTAATTTAAAGCTCCTCGGGTCGCCCGTCTTCGGGAACAGAATCCAAAAATCCTAAAACTCACCTAAAATAGAGAACCTTGTTGATACGAACTCATCGCCGAAGACGACGCGTCAAACGGACGTGCCGTTTGAAAGATATAGCCCCCTGAATACAAGGAGGCATATCCGGGCCGGTCCACCCCGGCCGGCCCGATCCGAGCCGCTGGCCCGCGACCCTACCGCGGGTCCGGCCCAGTACGCTGCGGCCTGCTGGCCGCGGCCCATCTCAAGCCGCCAGACCCGACTGGGTCCGGCCCTCTTCAACCGATCGGCCAAATTGCTGGTCTCCGTCGCAACGCAGGACCCGCATGAGGCGGGTCCTGCCCTCCTCTGAAACAGACCGGTCGAAGCCGGTCTTTGTTGAACCGAGGAAGACCCGCACGACGTGGGTTGTTCCTCCTCCACCAAACGTGACCGACGCCCCCAGCTGACCTCCTCCGCGGCCACTCCGCCTCAAAGACAGCCACCGACCGCCCGCACTACCCCGCTGCCGAGACGCCGCCTTAGCCTGGAGCCGCTCCGCCACCGCCCGGCTCACCGTGTCGCCGCCGGGTATGGGCGGCTGCCGAGCCTACTTGCCGGAAACACCTAGAAACTTTTGAATTTACCACAACATTCTCCGGACCGCTGCGGGCATCTCGGAACTTGGAATTCAAATCCGTAGGGTGAGTCGGAAAGAGCATAAAAACTACTACATGCTCATGGGCTTTGATTCGATGATCAAACAATAATCGATGCATATAATTGAGGTTGAAATAAGGTTCGGAAATTAAAATGAAACCAAAACCTCCTACCTCTTCGGCGTTGCTCGGAGCTTCACGGAGGATCCGCTGTGACGCCGTCGCCTTGCCGGAGCTGCCTCGCCCGAGTGGAGGAGGAGAGGGAGCTTGAGGGTTTCTTCTGGGGGGTTCAATGGCGAGGAAGGGGAGAAAGGGGAGAGATTAAATAAATAATCTCTTTAATTAAAAGTCTTCAACCCCAAAACACCACCTTCTGAGCACAACTATGGTCTCAGAATTTGATTCTGAGCTTCCATTTGAATGTTATAAAACTGAACCCCCAAAGCAGCCAAATTAAGAAAACGCCACTAGGGCCATTTTTAACAGATGGGCCACGCCTGCGAAACATACACCCCTCCTAGGATAAACGGCACACTCCGAATTCAACGGTGACCTCATATTTCCTAGACAAGCCACCGTTTAAGAGATACTCGAGTTTCACCATTAAATGAATTAATTAATTAATTTATTTATCCGTTTCACGTTCCGATAGCGGGTGAGGGGTCCAAATGTCACGCACAAACATGTTTTATGTCGTTCCTAGGGTAAACACCCCATTACAGACCCATATGTACACACGGATATCTGATCTAAAACACCGTTTATGAGTTATCGCATTTTTTTGACGTTTATAGTGTGAATGCACTGAAATTTTAATTTTGGCCACACCGGGGCTTGGAATCGCATGTCGTCTGAAGGAACTGCTCTGTAATAATATCAAGAATATTCCAAAGCCTTCTGCAGTAAAAACTGGGTTATTACATCATTCACTCCTTCAAGATTTTTGTCCCCAAAAAGCAAAACTAGGGAGAAACACAGGGTACTAAGCCCATACCCGACTCTTCCGTACCCAGAAGAACTCTCGCACAGCTCTACGCCACTGCACACAAATCAAAGGATTGATCTGTTCACGCAAGTTTGGCCCTTGACGATGTCGTGCACCCGCTCCAGACTTTTGGGTTAGGACATGGCGGTAGGGAAACTCACCATCCCTTTGCACGGTTTCAAACGGCATGACGGCCCTCGAGGGTAGCTCACCTCCTCGACCAAACCTCTATGTCGCATGTCGCGACTGGAATCACCGCCCACACCTAGAACAAGGAACGATGATTCCCTCTTTCAAAATATCCATATGGTGGAACACCCAAAGTTATCTGTTAATGCAAGGTTCCACAGTCGATGTCCCACAACCAAGGATCTCTTACAGAATTGAAAGGCAGAGGAGTCAGCACCATCGACTAGAGAAAAGAGTCCCACACCCTTTACCTTAACAAAATAGGGTTACACCTGATTCCCCGTACCACCCTGGTAACACCTCAAGCAAGGGGAAGGGAGGAAATCATTCAACACACTATGTCTAACAATTCTACCGCAAAAAGTAGAAGAGATGTAGAGCATACCTCTTTTCACCTCATGCTCTGCAGGATCGTAGACATCAAAGCTCACGGTTGTCCGCGGTCCCAACTATCAGCTCTTGGAGCATAACATGGACCAACTAGTGGTGATGAGAAGACCTTGTAATGCCATCCCCCACTACCATATCCTCCCGCTCTTCAACTAGCACCACCTCTCTAGGTGCTACTCCGTTCATGGCGATGCCTCCGCCATGCTGGTGCACCTGCTGCCTGCTCGATGTTTTCAGAATATCTGGTCAGGAAGTCTCGTGGAATGTGATCTCTCCCATCACAAGAATAACACGTCCCCTCCCTGAGCTATCTCGGTGCCCTCTTTTGTGACTGTGGTGTACGACCATGACCCGGATCCTACTCACAGAAGGGCACCTTCGACTGAGGCGATGCACATTTCCGCCACAGTGGTATATGGCCACGTCTCCGAAACCGGCAGTGGGGAGGCCACATGCATCGAGGACATGTGCTTATATGCCTGCTAGCTACGTCAGACACCTCGGTTCTGTCATTCCCCCTTCCACTACCAACCGTAAAACGTGACAGGAAGCTCTCTGTCACCAACGCCTAATCTAGCACCCCTACATATGTGGAACTGCTCAAGGGTACTATGACAACACAAATCTCTCGGCGGAGACCCTGCTAAAACATCCGCACTTGTATGTTGTCATCATGGGCCAAGTCCGGGTAAAAGCGTGCACAGACTGCAAAATGAGCCGCGTACTCAGCCACCGTTATCCCTCCATGTTGAAACTACAGGAGCTCCTGAATTTGAAAGGAGCGTAACCAGGAGGTGAAGAACTCCTCCAGAAAAAACACCTGAAAGTCATCCCACGAAAGCGATGACTCGTCAAGAAACTGAGTCACCAGACTCCACCAATGCCGAGATGCTCCATGAAAAAGGTTGGCTACCATAGCCACTATCTGATCTGCTGGCGTCAGCACAAGCCTGAAAAGGCGAACCACTACTACTATCCAATCCTTTGATACCTGATGGTCTAGATCACCACTGAACCTCAGTTGTCACTGCTGCTGGAACTCATGGAGCACGCTCAACCTGTGCTCAAGCTCAGCCTGCTCTACTGAAATTGCCTGCTGCTCAACACTTGGGGGTACTGCTACAGGCCCACCTAGAGAAAGGGGCTCGCATGATGGGTCCTAGACTGTGGCCTCGTATCTCACAGGATCATCGTCACGAACCAATGCTGGTATCCTGGCTGGCTGTCTTCGCGGAGACATCCTGAATACTTTCACGGAGTGTCACGATCAGATGAACATATATGTATATACCAATAACAACAACATTAGGGATCTGACTCAAGAAGGAAAATAAAATACTCAATCATATGTGATGCACAAACAAATTTTCCCTACAACAAGTGTCTCAGGATGCTGAGTCGACAAGCGGGTTATCAAGGTCCTGGTGAATGGATACGTCGGCCGCCGCACCATCACTAGACTCCCTGGCCTGAGAGCCGCTCACGAGACACATTAACACTTTTCCCTATATCCCAACCAATTCCTTTTATTTTAGGGACTTCCGCACAACATCCCAAGGAATGATCCACCTTTGATACCACTTTTTCATGACTCGACCCTACTCGGGATTGAGCCGTAACTAACCCAAGCCCGCCTCCATAGGCCCGGGGCTGGAGACTTGCGCTGAAGGCACAATAACACGGGGAGGCCTTTGCCTAAGTACCTGTACATGCACACACGCATCACACTCAATGAAAAAGTGTAGAGTAAAAGAAAAGTGATGTAAATAAAAAGGTAAATTACTATATATAAACCAAAAAGTGCATCAACCTCTACAAATACAAAGAAAGCTGAAGGTACACTAAAAAGTAAAGGGTAAAAACACATTCCCAATCAGAAAAGTGCCACAACCCGGCAATAGGTAAACAAATGAAAAACAGCTGGAAGGGTCCCCCACCTAGAACCCGACTCCGACCACCGCACGCAGTCCAAACTCCCAATCTCCTATGCTCCTATGATGTCATGACCAATCTGTCTGCAGTCTGCAAGGTCACACCAAGTGCGGGCAAAGCCCAAGCAGGGGTGAGTATAAAAATACTCAACAGGATACCCAGAAGGCTCGAGGGGGCATCAAAGGATGTATCGAAGGGTGAGCAGTAGAGCGAACAAGAAAAGTAACGGAGTACAAAAAGGGGTGCAGTGGAGTAATAATAGAGTGTCCATCTCAACCCAACAAGAGAAAGTAGGTAGACTCTTCCCGACATAAGGAGCTGGAAAAGGTGAGAAGATGAACTTTTCGTCGATTCTTCGCAACCTATAGCAGGAGAGTAGACTCATCCAACCACATGAAGCTGGACACGGAAAGCATATAGCATTCCTCGCGTGTCTTCACCTGTCTTGGAATGATAGTAGCCAAAACCCAAGGAGTGGGAACTGGAACAAGGTATATACATATTCATATACTCAAAAAGAATCCTGAAACAAGGTCATAAGGGGATCTCTATCTTATAGCTCAGCCCAAGAAAAAGTGTATCCAATGGTCACAGAAGTAAACTCCATCGATGCCCAACATCCCGCACATTTTCCCCGAACTGCAAGCCAAGGGCTCAATCACTGCACCTCGACACAATCCGCTTTGGGTGGAAGTGACTCACACACACGATTTTAGATCACGTCACAAGGACGCATCTCAGTGGGGAAACTGCCCCTCATACTTGAGAGTTCTATGGAAAGTCAATCCCCACCACATCACTCCCCTGCAGTCGAGATGTCTTCTCAATGTCAATGTCGTCACAACACTGAACCGTATAACCAAGGGTCCCTCACCGGTAATCACAGAGGAAAGCCACAGACTAGCCTAATAGGAAGGACTGAGCCTAGAATTCCAATAGGTGTCCCACTGCCCAGCCCTGTTAGTGGGTAATTCATAACCAGATATCGGGTGACCCACTGCCCAGCCCTGCTGGAGGCTAAACCCTAATACATCATCAGAAGACCCACTTCCCTGCCCCGATGGAGGGTAAACCTTTATACATCATCAGGAGACCCACTACTGAGCCTTGCTGGAGGGTAGACTGGGAAGTCGACAACAAGCAACCCACTTCATAGGCCTGCTGGAGGGTAGACCATAAGTGGTCGTCGGGTGACCTATTGCCCAGTCTCTAATGTTGGGTAGAACCTAAGAGCGTCGGGTGACCCACTGCCCAGTCCTGATGGAGGGTAATCCCAAGAAGTCGATGAGTAACCCACTGCCCAGCCCCGCTGGAGGGTAAAACTCAGAACTGCTCTGGCCATCTCTACTGGAGGGTACACCACTGGCCAACCGAACACAGTGTGTGTATCGCGCAACCACCCAACTCTCGAACATCTCACTCAAAGGATTTCAGTGCATGTTCCATCACTGGGTGACATGAGCACCACTACCAGCCGATCCATCAAGAACGAAACCAAGTGGAGACCACTCAACCATACTAGTCAAACAAACGAGCACAAGTCTAGGGGAAAAAGTCCACCCTACTTGTCAAACAAACGAGCACAGAGGGACCCTCTACGTCGCAACATCTCAAAAGTACGCAAAGTATAGCACTACACACACATGGGGCCCACACGATGTGTGGCCCCATGTCAAACCCCAACCAAGTGCACAAGCAATCTCAGGTACAAACCACACGTACCTCCAAGTGCTCCCTTATTCTCCCAGAGTATACCTTACCTTCAGCCCAAGGGCTATCGTGCACACGACACCCAACATCAAGGCGAAGGCATGACGTAACATCTCCAACTTTCCACCTCAACGACTAGGGCACGACCAACCACATATATTCAAACATTACATCACTCACACGGGAGTGCACGCGATCACACGCTATGTGTCCGCTACACACATACAGAAGAACCGACCCCGGGTCACCTTCACATTTCCACATTTAATAATATATTGCAAGAGGCACCGCACAACCAAATCGATTGTACCATTATAATCCTCACGTAAAAACACGCGAGATAGAATACTTACTCGCCTCACACTGATATCCAAAGTAAAATTCGCCAATACCGCCTTACACCCAAACGTCATCCCGTGATCCCGAACCTCGGCCCCAAAAACAGTTCGGTGCATCTTACCAATGCGATACCCTCTGGAAAACAAATCAAAAGCACTACTCACATAAGTGAAACAAATATCCGGAGAAAAAGGGGCATCCCGATGCACCGCACACGAGCGGTGCTTCATGGGACCCAAAACCCCGTCCCAAAACATAATGAATGGATCACACCATTGCGATCCTTTCGAAAAAGCACACAAGATGGATTATTCACTTTTCCAAAACAGTCGCCCGGTGATAGAGATGGAAAATCACCGTCGACGCCCAAACGATCCTCGTGGGGCCCACACCATTGTGCCAAATTAGAGAGGGAAGATTGGACTATTGCAATCCCCTTGGAAAAACATCCAGAAACGGGTACTCAAACACCCATAATGGATGTCGGGTGAAAAAGTGGTGTTTCACCATAATACGTGTGAAATAGGCCCCATGGGGCCCACACCTCGTCTCCAACCCAAACGCTTTGGAAATTTCTCAGAAAGTCCGCACGAGGACTGGTATCATATTTCCGCTGACGGCGCATCAATCGGACAATCTGAGAGCGAGTTAGGTCCAACGCAAGAATAAATAAATAAATAAATAATTCATTTATAATCCGCATTAAACGTCTCATGCCCCTGAGCAACAAAACCTCACATCAAATGTTCTGAACCAACTTTGGAAGGTCCATCTCAACTCCAGGGCCATATCTCCTCCTATGGCACTTCAAACGGATGTCCGTATCACAAGCCATGTCTGTCGCAACCTAAATAATAATTTATTATTATTAATTTAAAGTGCTTTGGGTCGCCCGTCTTTGGGAACGGAATCCAAAAATCTTGAAACTCACCTTAAAGCGAGCGCCTCATCGATACGAACTCATCACTGCAGACGACACATCAAACGGAAGATCCATTTGAATGATATGCCCCCCTGAATACAAGGAGGCCTAACCGGGATGGTCCACCCTGGCCGGCCCGGTCGGAGCCGCCGGCCCGCTGTCCATGGCCCCCCTCAAGCCACCAGACCTATGCGGGTCCTGTCCTCCTCAACCGACCGACCAAATGGCCGGTCTCCGTCGCAACGCAGGACCCGCATGAGGTGGGTCCTTGCCTCCACTGAAACAGACTTGCAGAAGCTAGTCTTTGTTGACCCCAGGTAGACCCACGCGGTGCGGGTCCTTCCTCCTCCGCCGAACGTGACCAGCGCCCTCAGTCGGACACCTCCGCGGCCACTCCGCCTCAACGCCAGCTGCCGACCGCCCGCACTGCCGAGACGCCACCTCAGGCTGAAGCCATTCTGCCGCCATCCGGCTCACCACGCCACCGCCTGGTTTGGCCGGCCGCCGCACCTACCCACTGGAAACACCCAGAAACTCATGAATTTCCCGTAACCTTCATCGGACCGCTGCGGGTAGCTCATGGATGAGAATTCAAATCTGAAGGATGCATTAGAAAGAGAATAAAAACTACTATGTTCTCATGGGGTTTGATTTGATGATCAAACAACAATCAACACATATAATTGAGGTTGAAATAAGGTTCCGAAATTAAAACGCAACCAAAACCTCCTACCACTTGTGCGTTGCCATGAGCTTCACGGAGGATTTGTCGCCTCGTCGTCGCATTGACGGAGCTGCCTCGCCGGAGTGGAGGAGGAGATAGATCTTGAGGGTTTTGATAGGGGGATTCAATGGGGAGGAAGGGGAGAATGGGGAGAGTTTAAATAAATAAACTCTTTAATTAATAGTCCCGACCCCCAAAACACCCGTGTCCAAAACCTCCAACGTGGTCAAGATTAAGCTCCCCCTAGGGTAAAAACCACCTTCCCATCACAACGGTGCTCTCAGAATTCGATTCTGAGCATCTGTTTGAATGTCATAAAACTGAACCCCCAAAGCCGCCAAATTTTGAAAACGCCCCTGGGGCCATTTTTCACAGACGGGCCACGCCTGCGAAACATACACCCCTCCTAGGATAAACAGTACGCTCCGAAGTCAAAGTTTCCCTTGGTTTTCCAATCCATGCCACCATTTAAGAGATACTCATGTTTCACCATTAAACGAATTAATTAATTAATTAATTAATCCGTTTCACGTTCTGATAGTGGGAAAGGGGTCCAAACATCACGCGCTGACATGTTTTATGTCGTTACTAGGGTAAAAACAACATTCTAGACCCATCTGTACACTTTGATCTCTGATCTGAAACACCATTTAGGAGTTATCACATTTATTTTATGCTTGTAGTGTGAATGCACTGAAAATTTAATTCCAGCCACACCGGGGCTCAGAATCGCAAGCCTTCTGAAAGCGCTGCTCTGGAATAACATCAAGAATATTCCAAATTCTTCCCCAATAAAAATTGGGTTCTTACAGAATATGGGTCTCCTACAATTCTCTTTCATTCTCATATGTTATTCTTTCATATCTTATGCTCATTATTTTATATTTATTCATTCCTTTAAAACTACAAACCATTATGGAATGGATTTTTTTCTATATTTGGGGTACGATCATATAATGGTATGATCATGTTTTGGTACCATTATACACATGTTTATGATTACATATCTCTATTATTTAAATTTACTGAGCATATATTCTCTCCCATTTCTATGTTTCCTTCCCATGTTCATGAATATATACACTATGTTTTATATACATAAGAGGGGTTCTGTTCTTATAGAACCTAGTGGGATATTTTTTATCTCACTCATGAACCACTATTTACATTTCAATGTTTCCAAAGGAAATAAACTAACACTATCTATGGGCCTCTTTTTTTTTGTAATGTATTGTGTATTTCAAAAAAGTGATGTAATGTAAATGTATAGAAAGTGAGGGTCTCCATAGTCGGTATTCGGGAGAGTGATTATTAATCCTTTGGAAATTACTATGAGAAGAAATTAATGATATCCCAATTTATTTTACAAAGGATGTTTCTTGGGATTTCTCTTAGGGTAAGTATAAAGATGAGTTAACATTTAGAAAAATTTCCTGGAATTTTGGTATAGGTCAGTATGAAAGGTTTTCTAGAAATACATCAATGTATGGATAATACAAGTGTATTTGGTTCTGGAACATTTGTACCTATGATTAATAACTAAAAAAAGCATGTCTGGCCTGACAGTGTGTTAATTGGTACCCAAAAATGAGACGTAATGTGCACCTGGTTTGACACTCCTAAGGGATATAATTTAAGAATACACAAACTATTCATGAACCATCATGAGGGGTTTAAAAATATGTTTTATAATAATAACCTAATATAAACATATGGTGTAAAAAGATTTAGATATATGTGTCATTATTTAGTCGTCCTATAAATACTTTTTCTTGGTTATGTGGGTTTTTGCTATGATAATTTTTTCTCGCCCTATGATTTATGGTTTGATTTAATTATGGTAATGAGAATATATTTGTTTATCATTGAATTATTTAGATTTGGAAAGTATGGGAATGAGGAAAAATTATTTCATAATTGGGATTCTCATTATGATCATTAGGAAGGTCCATGAGTTTCGGATATATTTCTAAAGATAAGGAAATCCAAAATGGCATGTGAAATATATAGAATGTTATAACTATACTGTATAGATTTATCTCACTAAGAATGATTAAATGATGGTTTAGTAACCTCAAAATGTGAATCATATTTTATATTTTTATGAAATATTTATTAATGAACAAGTTTTTGAATCCTGAGTAATGGTTTAAGAATAATGATAGATGAATGAATAAAATATGTTTTGGAATTAATGTATTATATTATATGAATAAGGGAATATATATATATATAATCATTATAAGATTTTTATTAATGATATTATAGGATATATGAAATTATTATGGTGAGGTATAAATTGGATTCCCTGGAATGGTGGAATTTTGATTAAGGTAAGGGAACCATTAATTTATTTGTGTCATTGGGATAATGATGTTTGGAGCATGATTTTTTATATGTAATCTGTTACCTCAGATCTGATAAATGGATTTTTGACAAATCAATCAATGTTATCTAGGATTATGTTTACTACATCATGGATTTATGGAATATATATAGTTTTATATGGTAAAAATTAACCTTCTTGTTTTCAAAAATTATTCATGGTAAATCAAGTTATTAACATTTATCAATAGAATATATGGTGATTATCTTAACAAGTTTGGAATGTGACAACCAAGCACTGCTCTGTGGTAATTTGGGGATCAATTTTAGGATGATTTCATGAATTTATTTGAAAATTATGTAATTTTCATCATTTAGATGGGTTATACTGTTTACCATTTATTGAAAGAAAATGTTACACTTCAGATGATGTTTTTGAGTTTAAGGTATTATCCCACCAAATAAGGATTTATGCATGTCAGATAAACTGTTCTAATAAATTTGTGTTGATGATAACAGATGATATATGGGATGTCATATCCAGGATATCATGATCTATTAGTGATTCAATAATTTAAATTCACATTAAATTTTTGATAAATTGATGATGATTATTAATTAAAAAAATACTGAGGTTTTCCTAAAATCATTCAATTATATATTTTCATGAATAATTTCAATCATTATGAAGATGATATAGAAATAAAATTTAATCTTAATACCATTTTTTTGCACTGATTTCCCTTTAAATCATCATAGATTTATTTTATTGTGGTCCTAAACATTTCATTGAATATTAACTGTTATTTTATTTAATATATCAATAACCCCCTATGAATATTTAATCTTTTCCTCCAAGTCCATTCTTTAATATCCCACCAATGTTCTTCTATCTGGAATACAATATATGAGTTACACTAGGTAATCATTACAGTTAAAAAATTAATTTTTTAATGGAATTTTACTGTTCATTTTCAAAATATTGGTTTATATTAAATGAGAAAATTTGTTTTATGACATTATTAACACATAACAATTTCAAGGTAAAATTTATTTTAAGGGGGTAGAATTAAACTCTTATTGAATATTTAAAAAATATATTTTATAATTTAATTTCTTGAAAAACTAAATATATCATGTCCCCTATGAGTGAAACAATATATTTTTTCTATATAAGTTAAAATATTCTATGATTTCATTATATGATACCCTATATATGTTTTCACTACATTAATCATCGACTTGGATTACATTACAGACAACATTGAGTTTCTATAATTATACATTTTTTATTATAAATAATTAAAAGTGGTATTTAAAAAACATCCATTAAACCTAATAATATAAATAGAAATAATTTTATTTATAAGTTATTTATAATTTCATTATATAATTAGAACACACTGATAATGATAAATATACATTTTTATGTCATTTTGTGTTTTCAAATACTATATTCTCAAACGAACTTCTTTTCATGTAGTCATATGAAGAAAAATAATTATAATGTTAGAATATTTTATAAATTAAATATGTAAACATATACTTTAATTTTTGAATTTATAATTTTCAATTTCTTTTATGGTGAATATTTGAGATTTTTCTGAGAAACGTCAACATTAGATCAATAATGAAACATACTGATTTCTAATTAAAATATTTTTTTTTTATATTTAAATTATATTTTAATGTGATTTTAAATTATAATTATAACAATTATACATCTATAAATCAAATATAGTTCACTGTATTATTTTTATATTGAATTTATATATAAAAGCTTAATGAACTTTTGAAAACTGCCTCATTAAAAACCTCCTTTCTTTCCATTACTATGAGAATGAAATTAATATTAGTTTTTCTGATTTTGTGAATTTAATTTCAAAAAACATACACAGAAGGTTTTAATAAAAAATATATTTATATTATAATATGAGAAACAAATTTTTTTAACAAAAATATTATTGAGAGTGATTAAGATTAATTTCAACAATTAAGGTAAAATTATGCATAACAAGGTGAAAACTATAATAATAAGGTCCCAAATTACGTTTTCACTTATAAAACATCCATTTTAAGGACAATGTTTATCCATATGACATAAATTAATTATTCTGATTTTTTTAATGATTTTTATGTAAAAACATGGGTACACAAAACATATTCTAAAAAATGCCAATCATGTCCCCTACCTTCACTATTAAAAGACACTATATATCCCCATTACTCACACCCCTCACACTACATAGGTTCATCCAATATCTACCAAATAATATTCTTATCATCCCTACCTTACTCCAAGAAGACTCCCATTTTTCATAAATCCATCCAATGATTCTATTTTGAGAAAAAAATTGAGTTTCCCAAAGAAGTGGAAACATCATTCCTCAAGCTATGTAGTTTTATTTCTAGTCTACACTCCATAAAATATTTCTATAAAATTATCGTCAATTAAATATAATAAATAAAAATATCTTGTTTCATTAAAATATTTATACCAACTCTTAGCAATACATACATCAAATGGGTAACAAATGTAATGTTTATGTGTACGAAAAACTACCACCTCATGAAACATGATTTCTTTTCTTTTTCTTTTATCACCTTTCATGTTTTTGAATTATGATATGTGGAATAATTTTGTATGCTATATACTATTTTAATTATTTTTATAAGATTTTGTTATTTTTTTTAATATATACCTTTATAACATCAATCATCTGAAAATATGATATCATCGATTGTGGACTTGTGGACTACCGCCACCTCAGAGTGATGTGATTCATTCACACATAACATGGATGGTGGTAAGGATTGTTTTAATAAAATAGATGACATATATCAAATAAAAATTTAAATTTAATGATATTATATATATATATATCATTTACTTTCTTTTTGTTCAATACAAAAACAAAACGGAAATAATGTTCATGCATCTGTATGGTCTTGCGTCTCCATGAACTGTGTATTCCCATTTATATTTCCATATTTGTTATATTTTTATGAATACATATATATTTAATACATATGATATTTATTTTATTTTTTTCATTTTTATCAAATTAAATAATGATATTAGTAATATGATCATGTATAATTCAAAAAATATACAAAAAACATAACTGATATTACACATAGTGAAACCATAACATAAATTTTTTATATGCGAGTAATATAAATTCATAATAAAATCATGTATATTATTATCTAGAATAATATGATTCTTTAAAAAAATTAAAATATTCTTATATTTATTAATCAATAGTATTTTTTTTGTACAATCATAGCCAATACATAAGATATATCAATTTCATATCAATTTTTATTTACATGAAATACATGAATTATTCACCACTCATTTATTTTGTGTGGTGATTTTAATGCCAATGACTTTATATTATGATAATTATACTTATTTTTTCGGTATTTTCACATTAATATTATGATATTTATTTCATGGGATTTATGTTTTAAAAGATACCAAATTTATAAGGTAATTTTATCTCTGTTCTCCTTCATTAAGACACATGTTCTGTAATGGAATTATGTTATTTTATGAGGTTTATATGTATCCAATTGAACTCTTTTGTCATTAATGTCAATATTTTTAATGATATTTTAGGTTTCTATATATTTTTTCATTGTTTCATGGGTTGTATGATTCAAATTTACCACTTGGTATGATTTTATTGGAACAATCTCAACATTTATCCTGATTGTTTATGATTACAATTTAATTGATGAAATATTACTTTCCATGTCTCATGAAAATTCATCTGTATTTTTACCAAATGGTTCTTCATGTCATACCCAAGTCACGATTCCAATTTTTCCACTCATTGATACATACGAAAATCATAGATGTGGTTTTATCACTTTACCTCTCCCTTCAGTCGAAAATCTGTGTTGCATTCAAAACCAGTTTTCCTAAAATGGTTACAATATTTATATACTATTTTCCTATTATATTTTAGAGGACTATTTACTCATGTTTTCCATTTCGAAAAAAGGTTTAAAAACAAATATTCTTCACACTTTTTGGTTGATAATATTTTTAAAACATGTTATGGTGAAAAAGGAATGTTCATAATGTACGAGTTTACCCACCATTAAGACCAGCATTCCCTTGAAGGATACTTTACAATATTATAGAAAATTCTCAATATTTGGGGAATTATATAGTTTAAACAAAATTCAATATAAAAGGACTTACACATATTTTTTAAAAAGTGTTTTTAAATTATTTTTAGAACCTTTTTTATGTATTAAAATGGGGTTTTCCATAGAAAATGATTTTAATGCGTCTAAAAGAATAATTTATAATTTGGAAATTTTTTTCAAATAAATTATTTTTAAATTTTTTTTCAAGATTCATTTTTATTTTTTCTCGGGAAAAATTTCCAAAATTTTCTCACGATTCTTATGAATAAAATGTTATTTAATAATTTTATCAATATTATTTGGATATTTTCTTTAATGAAAATGGTTTTCATAATGATTTCAAGATTATTTTATACATTTTAAACAGAAATGGATCTTATAAATGATTTCAATATTTCGTTATGTGTTTAAAATATAATTTTAATGAAATGGTTTTAGAAACATGTTCTTGAATTTTTAAATATTTTCAATGAAAAATGAGTTTTGAATATTATTAAATTATCCAATATTTTTTTATGTTCATTTTCATAAATTGATTACTAAAGGTTTTATTTTTTAAAAATCATTTTTTAAAAAGAAAAGAAATTTTTATCAATATGTGTTTTCAAACGAACATTCAAAATTATTTTCTATCAAAATTGACATATATTTGGGTTAATAATTCCTTCTTGGGGAAATGATACAGTGGTTGCATTCATATTAATTCTCCAATGGTTTATGTTTTGATGAAATTCTAATTATGACACCAATTTATCTTTCACCTGTTATTAGTTTGTGAATCCAATTCCTCTTCCATTGGTTTTGTCGTTATGAAATATAAATCTTTTCAATGTATATCCATTGATTAATTATTATGATTTTTTTCACAAGTATGATATGATTAATTGTTTATGATGACATTTTCATTCCAGGTGTTATGAGATGATTTTTTATGATCATATTGCACAAGTATCTATGATTTCATTATGAGAATTGTGGACCTATATCTCAATAAAATTAATTTCTTAAGATTTATTTCTCATGAGATAAAATAATATGGTCTTTGGTGTAACTACCCAAATTTAATTAATGGAAATCCCTCTTGAGCTAATTAAATGTCTCTTTATGTTTTTATAAATGTCAACTTCTTTGGTTTTATGTTAAGAATTTTGACCATTGCTAATATAGCCATTGAACAGTGATCACATGATTTGTGTAAATATAGGGATTTAACAAATCCAATTCACTCAGACAAAAGAAGTGATGGCCTCATCCAGTGGAATTTACCCATACGAAGCCCATTTGTCGGAGCTTGGAAAAGAGGTGGCATCCTTGGGCTACACAATTGACCAAGCCCAATCTGAGCTTCATCATGTCAAGCTCGAACGGGACCATCTACGGGAGAAGTGGAAGTTGATAGAAATTACCACCCGAGCGATGTTATCTGAGCCACCACATGAGTCTGTCAACATCGCACACCTTACACTTAGGACTTATGCGGCTGTTTTAAGGGGTTATGTAACGAATCTATAGTACTATGTCCATGTACATTATTTTTCATATATAATAATGTATATAATTTCTTGTCATTATTGAGACATTGTAAAATGATTATAAAGTAAAAATAGTGTTTTTAAATATTATTTAATTTAGAAATATATTTTATTAAATATAAATTTTCTTATAATAATATTAATGTAAATGTAATTTTTATTAAGATTTGAAAGCCATTTTTTGTCAAAACCCGTGAATTTTTGATAAATGTCGGTATTTATTTTAAAAGTGAAAATTAACATATTAAAAAAATTATTTAGATAAAATAAATTTGATTTCTGGGATTAGGACGTTGAAATTATCCAATGGTGAATTTTTCATAATTTTCTGAGGCAGTCAAATTTTTGGGTAAAAATTAAATACCGTTTAAATATATAAGGTGATTTATGACATCATAATGACCCAATAGTGATGTAATAAAATACTATACGATTTATTTTATGGCTATATATGTTATAACATTAAAATAATGTGATTTTGGGTTTGTTTGACTTACTTTTCAAAACATTAATGGACCCCTCAAGACTTATTAAACATCTTGTCTTTTTAAATTATTTTCCATGGGGGTGTACCTCACCTCCACATAAGCAACCCCATAATTTTAAGAAGATAGGACCTTGGCTGTATAAATAATTGTTTTCCTCTTCCCATTTCCAATAACCATGGGCAAAAACCATGGGATGGCTTGTGGTTTGGATTAATTTAATATAAGGGGTCTGAAACCTAAATAATAAAAAACTCCCTAACCTTTCCTAAATAAACCCACACAAGATCCCACTTCCTCCTCACTCAATGACTTTGGAGTTCCTCCAACCTCTGCCCTAATCACTCTAGAATCATCCCAAGGTTCCCCAGTCTCCCAAGAAGCCTCTCACAAGCCTCTTTCTAGCCTTTGCATGCACACTTCCAAGTAAGGGTTTTTTCTTCCTTTCTCATTTTAATCCAACTTTCTTTAAGTTGTTTTGCCCTTTTAATTTCAATTATGAATGTTGGGGTATGGTTTAGAACCTCCCTCATACTTCCATACTTATGTTTTAATTATGGGAGACCCTTTCTCTCTCATTAAATTCCTTCTATGTACATCTATTACTGTGCCAAAATTCTGAAAGGAACTTTTCTCTCCTCATTTACATTCACGAAATACATTTGTATCATGAATATAAATTCCATTACAATTGTTGGGACATGTATCTATATTACCTCCTTATTGTACATTACATGTAAATATTATGAGGAACCCCATTCTCTCTCATCAACCATTTTTTATGAATTCTTATGTCACGCCGTTACGCTGCCGAAATCACACTATTTTTCTAAGCCAATGCCACTGTGTAATGAATACCATGCCCATTTCTCCATCAAGGGTATTCACCTTTATGCACATTTACTTATTTATTATAAATTTTCATGTATTAATTCCACATTACTTCATCGTGGAAGAAATGATTATGTTTTATGAATCCATGTTTTATGGTCCATGGGCACACTTAAGCATGAAATGAAATGTTTAAGAAGGGTGTGCCCTTATAGCACTATAATGAATTGGGTAAAGTATAGTATCATGATAAGTCATGTGAAATTAGTGTTGAATCATGCTAATTCATGTGAAACAATTGTTTACGTGTGCTTCATGTGCAATGAGAATTTTCTCATGCTCCATGTGCAATGAGCTTTGGATTATTATAATTCCATGTTAAATGTTGTTACCACATTTCAATGTTATGATTATCATGATTTATCATGCCTTTATGTTCATGTTTCTCTTATGATCAATTGATATGCATATTGTATAACATGTATTTTACTACTAATGTTATTCCATGTGTACTCTCGTACTGGGAATTATAGCTCACCCTTTTCTTATGCATGTCCTCAGGTTATCCCATGAAATGCTAAGTATTAGGGAATGTAGTGGTCATTTAAAGGAAGTTTTCAATAAAGATGTTGTATTTCATGTTTTATGTTTTATTTAATGATCCTAATCCCCAAAGACACTAAACTATCGATATTTTTTATTGTATCAAGTGATGTTTTATGTAATAAATCAGTTTTAAGTTTTTAATAAAAATAGGGTTGTCATAGGTGGTATCAGAGGGAAGATTTAGTTATTTTTGGGACTAGGATTAGAAAACCCTAATAAATCCTTAGAGACAATACTACGTACAATAAAAATTTCCCTACGTTTTGGTGAGTATTGAGTAAGTGGGTTATCAAGAAAATACATCCATGTCTGGATACGAGTAGGTAGAGGCGGATCTGGCACAAATGTATCCTAGGGGTAAAACCCAAAAACACCGCTTTGTGCTAGACTCGAACGGGAACTGGTGCACGACAATGGGCCTTGATGCACTCTTGGTTACGACACTCCCGGGGGATATGTTTTGATAAATTCACAAGCTTAGTATGAACCCATATTAATGGAACTTAAAAAAAGGCCCCTAAGAATATATGTTAGAATGTAGACCATGAAAAGACTAGGTTGATGACTATAGACTCATGAGTTAAGGAAATAACAGTTTATTTATAAGTCATCAACTTCTGTCTTTGGATTACCCTTTATGTGTTACCCCTAAATTTCCCTTTATTCTATCCAATGGATGATAATAGGAGTACTCGGGCTAACAACTATTGTGAAGATCAGTGTGATGACTGTACTAATGAGATGCCCAATCCAATGGGAGTGAGAATAGCGAACTTTGTCACGCTTCTCTATCTGCTAACTCATGTTTTGAGTAGAATCATGGGTCAAGTGGAACATTCAACCCCCCCCCCCTAATAAAGAACAAGTCAATATCAAGATAATCATGAGACAAAGGCCCCCTACTTTTAGTGGATCATCTGAAACCACTATCGCTGAAAAATGGATCAACTCTATTGAAAAGATATTATCCATCCTTTAATGTTCTGAACAAGAGAAATTTATCATGGCGGCTTATCGTATTGAGGGTGAAGATGATCAATGGTGGACGTTAATAAAAAAATACGAAGCATGAGGAGGAGATTGAAGCATTGGAATAGAAGGATTTCCAGAAGATGTTTTTCGATAAATATTTTTTTTCGCACCCTCCAGATTAAGATAGAAAGGGACTTCATTTCCCAAAAGAAAAAAGGCGAAGAATCTGTTGGAGTGTACGTGTCAAACTTCAAAAGGCTTTCACGATACGCATCCGGCTTTGTCATTACCCCAGAATGAAAAGATGACCGCTTATTTGGTGGGCTAAATCCTAGCCCTTGGAAAGCAATAAAAATCTATGACTTCGATAGCTATGAGGAAATTTTTTGATGTGCCCTCAAGGTCGAAATGGAGATTGGGGAATCACAAGGGTATCATGGGGACAAGAAGCGTGAGGTGGACTTCATTGCTGGTGGTCCGATGGATAAAACCAATGATGCTAAGAAGATCCATCGCCCCACTTGCCATATGTGTGGAAAGAAGCACCCTAGAAATTTCCTTAAGGGGACTAGGAAATGCTTCAGGTGTGGAAGATAAGGGATCCTAGCTGTTCAATGACGGCATGAAAGACCTGTAGCTATGACAGAGGAGAGGAACACTCCATTAAAACCTCAACGTGTTGTTCAATTCTACAAATGAAAAGAAGAGAAGAATTTTTCAAATCAGTGACCAAATCCAAGGGTTTTCGGAGGCATCCAACAACCTTCAAGGCAACAAGGAAGAGATTTTTCCATCACTTCTTCCGAAGTGAACCCCGACAACGATGTAGTGATTGGTATACTAGTTATTCATTAAAGAATATAGAACTTAATTTTTTATTCAGTTTCTACACATTCTTTTATATATCGAAAGTTTAGTAGAACAATCACAGCACCACCACAAATCATGGAAGTAAAGATTTCAGTGAGTTATGTAAATGGGGAAATCATTGCATCCCATGAATACAAGTCCTCCCCTGTTATAATATGTGGATTTAATTTCTCAATGAACCTCATCATACTCCCTCTAGTGTAATTTGATACAATTATTGGCATGGATTGTCTTTCCTTATATAGAGCCAACTTAAATTTTTGGGAGAGGGAAATCACATTCCATATTGAAAACCGAACCCAAATTCATTACTAGTGTAAGGAGTAAGATGAATCTCCTTTAGCTCCATCATCCCAAGCATGTATATTACTACCCTATGATCACACATATCGGGCTCAGATGATTGAGTCTAAGGAAGAAACCATCCTCGAAGAAATTCATATTGTGAGGGAATTCACTGAAGTGTTTCCCGCGGAACTGCCTGGTCTTCCTCCTAGAAGAGATGTGGAATTCTCAATTGATATTATACCCGGGGAATTACCAATATCCAAGAATCCTTATAGAATGGTTGTGGTAGAGCTTAAAGAGCTGAAGAAACAACTACAGGAGAATATGGAATAAGGGTTTATAATCCCAAGTGCTTCACCATGGGGTGCACAATTCCTCCTCGTCAAGAAGAAGGATGGGTCAATGCGGATTTGCATCGATTATCACGAACTTAACAAAATACTGACAAAGAACATGTATCCTCTTCCATGGATCGATATCTTGTATGATTAGCTTCATAGATCACAATTCTTCTCTAAGGTAGATTTGTTGTTGGGATATTATCAAGTAAGGGTGAAGAAGGAAGATGTCCCCAAGACTGCTTTTCGTACATGATACGAGAACTTGGAATTCATAGAAATGCCTTTCAGACTCACTAATTCTCCAGAAATATTCATGGACTTGATGAATAGAGTCTTTAGAGATTACCTAGACAAATTTTTGGTATTCTTTGTAGATGATATTCTAATATACTCCAAAACCAAGGAGGACCACGAGGAGAATTTATGAAGTTTACTAGAGACATTGCGCAAGGGGAAGCTCTACGAAAAGTACTGAAAGTGTGAGTTCTGGTTGAAGGAGGTCTCATTCCTGTGCCATAACATCTCAATCCATGGGATATCTATGGACCCTTCCAAAACAGATGCAATTGAGGGATGGCCGAGGCCAACATCTGTAACGGATATCCGTAGCTTCTTGGGGTTAGCTGGATATTATCAACGATTTATGAGGAATTTATCATGATTTTACAACCCTCTTACCAAGCTAAATAGTAAGGTAATAATGTTTTCCTCGATTGATGAATGCGAAGAAAGCATCAAGGGGTTGAAATGGAGGCTTATCACTACCCCTGTGCTCACTTTACCCACAAGTGGGGAACTTTCTGTGGTATTATGTGATGCTTCGAAGAAGGGATTAAGCTGTGTGCTGATGTAGAATGATAAATTGATATCTTATGCCTCAAGGAAGTGGAAAATCCATGAGTGAAACTATCCAACACATGATCTGGAGTTAAAAGAAGTGATCATTGCCTTGAAAATCTGGAGGCATTATCTCTATGGTGAGAAATGTAAGATATATAATGACCACAAGAGTATTAAATATATATTCACACAGAAAGAGCTTAATATGCACCGGAGAAGATAGGTAGAGCTCATCAAGGATTATGACTCTGCAATAGATTACCACCCTGGGAAAGCAAACAAGGTGGAAGATGCCCTATGTAGAAAGGACCCAGCGATTCTATCAATGATGAGAATTGAGAAGGATCCAATCTTCTTATACTAGATGAAGATAGACATGGGAATCATAAATAAGGGAACATCATAAATAATTTCACAATTGGTTGCTCAAGCATCTCTTTTGGAAAGGTTAAAGGATGCTCAAAAGGATGATGTGAGAATTTCAAAAAAAGTGGAAGCTATCAAAAAAGGGACATCCTCAGAGTTTAATGTTAATGAAGAAGGAATTGTGAGGTTTGAGAAAAGACTATGTATTCCATCAAGTCCGGAGCTGAAGAAGGAACTTTTGGATGATACACGTAGTTCAAATTTTTCTATTCACCCAGGGAGCACAAAAATGTATCGAGATCACCGAGAAAACTATTGGTGGGATAATATGATGAAGGAGATCGCTGAATGTACATCAAAGTTCCTGGTGTGTCATCAAGTGAAAGCAAAGAGGCAGAATTCTACAGTAATTATTAAAAAAATTCCCATACTAGAACGGAAATGAGATAACATCACCATGGACATTGTCATCAGACTTCCAAGGACATCCACGGGAAACAATGCAATCTGGGATGTTGTGGATCATCTTACAAAGATTGCACACTTCAGTACTATTCGGGAAGATTTTTAATTGGATCAACATGAACAGATATATATCAGGGAAGTGGTAAGGCTACATGGAGTACTACTATCTAATTTTTCTGACTGAGATCCAATATTCACCACTATGTTTTGGAAGAGTCTTCAACATGCTCTGAATAATTAACTGAACTTCTGTATGGATTATCATCCTCAAACTGATGGCCAATCCAAGCAGACTATCCAAACACTTGAGAAAATGTTGAGAGCATGTTCAATGAATTTTAAAAGAGGATGGGATCAACAACTTCCTCTAGTTGAGTTGTCTTATAATTACAGTTTCCAATCGAGCATCCAAATGGAATAATATGATGCCTGTTATGGGAAAAGGTGTAGGACACCGACATGTTTGGATGAGGTCGGTGAACGTAAGCTTCTTGGAACGGAAATGGTGGAGAAGGTGAAAACCATTCAGTAGCATATCAAGGAAGCCCAGAGTCGACAGAAGAGTTATGTAGATAATCGTTGACGAAACCTTGAGTTTAAAGAGGGAGACATGGTGTTTCTACACATATCTCCATGGAAGAAGTTCATGAGGTTTGGAATGAAATGGAAGTTATGTCTAAGGTACATTGGCCCCTTCGAGATTCTTGATCTTTTCAGGGTTGTGGACTGTCGACTAGAACATCCACATATTAAAGAAAAGTACATGATGTCTTTCATGTATCCTTCTTAAAGAAGTACATATCAGACCTGTCACATATACTCTCTTCTGAGGGGGTAAAATTGGAAGATGATCATTCTTATGAGGAGAAACCTGGGAAGATCTTAGATCGTAGAGAAAAAGTTCTTCAAAATAATACAATTTCCCTCCTCAATGTGTTGTGGAGAAACCACAAGTTTGAAAAACCCACTTGGGAATCAAAGGAAATGATGAAGCTGAGTTACCCACATCTGTTTTAGTGTGAGAAACGAAATATTTCGATGGAAAAATTTCATAAAGGGGGAATATTGTAATGACCCAAAGTTTCATTAATTAAAATCCCTCTTGATATAATTAAATGTCTCTTTATTTTTATATAAATGTCATCTTCTTTGGTTTAATGTTAAGAATTTTTACCGTTGCTAATATAGCCGTTGAACAGTGATCACATGATTAGTATAAATATAGGGCTTTAACAAATCCAATTTACTCAGAAAAAGGAAGCAATGGGCTCATCCAGTAGAATTTCCCCATACGAAGCCAATTTGTCAGTGCTCGGAAAAGAGGGGCTATCCTTGGGCTTCGCTCTTGACCATGCCTAAGATAAGCTTCATCATGTCAAGCTCAATTGGGACCGTCTACGGGAGAAGTGGAAGTTGATAAAAATTACCACTCGAGCGATGTTATCTAAGCCACCCAAAGAGTCTGGCTCCATCGCAAACCTTACCCTTGGGTCTTATGCGGCTGTTTTAAGGGGTTATGTATCAAATCGAAATTACTATGTTCATTTAAATTATTTCTTGTATATAATAATGTATATATTTTCTTATCATTATTGAGACATTGTAAATAGGTTTTAAAGTACAAATAGTGTTTTAAATTATTATATAATTAATAAATCTATTTAATTAAATTAATCGATTTTTGAATTAAATAATATTTCAATAAAATAATATTTTTATTATTAAATTAATTTTTATTAAATATAAATTATCTTATAATTTTAGGAATGCAAATGTAATTTTTATTAAGATTTGTAAGCCATTTTTGTCAAAACCCGTGAATTTTGGATAAATGTCGTTTTTTATTTTAAAAGTGAAAATTAACATATTTAGAGAATTATTTAGATAAATTAAATGTTTTTTCTGGAATCAGGATGTCAAAATTATCCAATGGTGAATTTTTCATAATTTTATAAGATAGTTAAATTTTTCGGTAAAAATTAAATATCGTTTAATTAATTAATGTCTTTTATGACATCATAATTCCCTAATAGTGATGTAATAAAATAATATAAGCTTTATGTTCGGCAAATATATGTTTTACAATTAAAATAATGTGATTTTGGATTTGTTTTACTTACATTTCAAAGCATTAAGGGACCCCTCAATACTTATCAAACATCTTGTCTTTTTAAATTATTTTCCATGGGGGTGTGACTCACCTAGACACAATCCACCCCATTATTTTAAGAAGTGAGGCCCTTTTCAATATAAAGTATTGTTTTACTCTTCCCGTTTCCAAAAACCATGGGAAAAAACCATGGGATGGTTTGTGTTTTGGATTTATTTAATATAAGTGATCCCAATCCTAAATAATAATGAATTCCCTCACCTTTCCTATATAAACACACCCAAGCTCCAAATTACTCCTCACTAAAAGCCTTTGGAGTTAGTAAAAAATATTCCCTACTCTCTCTAGAATCCTCCAAAGGTTCCCCAAGCTCCCACGAAGCCTCTCACAAGCCTATCTCTAGCCTTGGGAAGCACACTTCCATGTTAGGGTTTTTTCTTCCATTCTCATTTTTGTCCAATTTTCTTTATGTTGTTTTGACCTTTTAATTTCTATAATGAATGTTGGGGTATGGGTTTTCACCTCCATAATACTTCCCTCTTTACGTTTTAATGATGTGAGACCCTTTCTCTCTCATAAAATGCCTCCCATGTACACCCGTTACTATGCCGAAATTCCGAAAGGAACTTCTCTCTCCTCATTTACTTTCAAGCAATACTTTTCTATCATGAATCTAAATTCCATCAAAATTGTTGTGAAATGTATCTATATTACCTACTTACTGTCTGTTACATGTAAATGTGATGAGGAACCCCTTTCACTCTCATCAAATGCTTTTATGAATTCATATGTCATGCTGTTACACCGTCGAAATCGCACCGATTTTTTAAGCCAAAGCCATTGTGTAGTGAATACCATGCCCATTTATCCATCAAGGGAATTAAACATTATGAAAATTTACTTATTGATTATAAATTTTCATGTATGAATTACACATTCCTTCATCATGGAATAAATTATTAGGTTTTATGATCCATGTATATGATCCATGTGGCACATTTATGCATCAAATGAAATGTTTAAGAAGGGTGCACCCATATAGCGCTCCAATTACTTGGGTAAAGTATAGTATAATGATAATTCATGTGAAATGAGTGTTGGGTCATGCTAATTCAAGTGCAAAGAGGGTTTACTCGTGCTTCATGTGCAATGATAATTTACTCATTCTCTATGTGCAATGAGCCTTGGCTCATGCTAATTCCATGTTAAGTGTTGTTGCCACCTTTCCATGTTATAATTATCATTATTTATCATTCATTTATGTTCAAGTTTTCCTTATGATCTATTGATATTCCTATTTACTAACACGTATTTTACTCCTCATTTATTCCATTTGTACTCCCTTACTGGGCTTTATAGCTCACCATTTTCTTATGCATGTCCTCAGGTTATCCCATTCAATGCTATGTACGAGGGAATGTAGTGGTCATGTAAAGGATGTTTTCAATAATGATTTTGTATTTCATGTTTTATGTATTATGTAATGATCCTAATCCCCAAACACACTAATCATCTTGATGTCCATTGTTGTATCAAGTGAAGTTTAATATATAAAATCATGTATAAGTTTGTAATAAAAGCAGGGTTGTCATATTTGGAGTGAACTTTGATAACTATTTTTTCCATGGGATTGAACCATGAATACTATGATGGTATGTGGAGTGAAATCATACAACTATGATATCCAATGGAGTGAACCATAACTACTAAAACGGTATACAGAGTATACTCATAGTACTCATATTGATTTTGGAGTGATCCATGAATACCAAAATGGTAGTGGGAGTGAAACCATACAACTAATATGACCTTGGTAGTGATTCGTTGATTACTATGGAAATCATTTTATACATTATGTATCTGCCACAATTATTTTTCATTCTCATATGTTATTATTTCATCGATTATTCACATTATTTCATTATGATTAATTCTTTATGAAATGTTAACCATTTTTTCATGATTCATGTTTAATATATGGTGGGTATGATATTATAATGTTATGATCACATTATCATACCCATATACACATGGCTATGCTTATATATCTCACTTATTTACACTTACTGAGCATCTGAGGACACCGATTATATGTTTCGTTACCCATGTTATGAAGATAAATTCATGGTAAGATATGTCTAAGAGGGGTTATAGTCTTTGAAACCTAGAGGGAAACACGGTAGCTCTCTCATGTACCCACATTTATTATTCCACGTTTCCAAAGGTACAAAACTAACATTGTCTTTGGGCATATTTTTTTGTATTGTTTTATGTATTCTACGAAATTGATGAAATTTTAATGTATGTAATGTGAGGTTTTCTATATTACTGTTGGTTATAGAATTCTACTATGTGTGCTGATATTGAAGTAGAAACCATAAATGTTGGAAAATTGTGGATTCATATCTATTTATGATGGGGAGATGAATATTGTGGAACTTTAATAGAGAAATGTGGGTGGAGGAGTAATACTATAAATATAAATTCATCATTATATATATAAAATTTTACACAAATTCATTAGTGAATTTTAATATATTAAAAATATATAATTTTTTTGGTCTAAAAGTCTTAATTGACGATTATTGTAAGATATTTCCAAATAATCAAGAATATATTAATTTTGATAAGTATAGAAGAAGATAGCATAAATAAAATAGAAAATTGAATTCAACACAGGAAAATGAATTTCTGTACATTAGAAAATTTCTAAGGATTATAAATTACATTTTAGGAATTTCATGTAGTTCAATGCAATGATGAATAATGTCAAATTTTTATTACTATAAAAAACCAAGTGATTAAGTTTATAAATGTAATATATATCAAATAAAAAATAATGAATTTCAATTAAATAAAATTATGAATTTTATATCTGTTGAATGATCTTTGGAAAAAAATTGTACCCCATTAACAATAAATTCAAAAATTCATTTTTTGACTTGTTAAAAGAAAATATATTATTTTTATTTTCAAAATAAAATGTTTTAAAACAATAAGATCATAAATACAATTGTATAATTGAAATACCAAATAAAACTATAAAGCAGTTGATATTGAAAATAATTAATGAAAATACAAATAGGTAACATTTTTTGGATCAAAATGTTACCATACTGGAGATATAATTAGTTTTCATAATTGTTGAATAAAACATATTTAAATTTTTTATCACTCAAATTAAATTGGAATTGTAAATTTTTTTCACAATATACCATCTAACAATTAGAATACTGAGACTTTGTAAAATTAGTTTTTCACATAAAATTATCAATGTTCTATAATATTTAAATACATAAAATAATAGGTAATCAATGAAAAAAAAACACATACATGAAAATTATAAAAAAATATCCCCTTCAGGTTCGATTGCAAAAAGAATTCAAACCATTTTTTCACCCTTTTGTAAAATAAACTAAAAATTTAATAAAAACATCCCCTAAAATATTCAATGAGTAAAAAAATAACATAAAATATTCATAGTTCTTATTTAATGTAACAAATTGGTCCCACCCACCAGCTTCCCCACAAACACATGGTCACCACTCCGAGGCCCACCCACATGCCCGAAAGGGTTATCTAACAAATGACAGTCCCCACAGGCCAACACATGTCCATTCTAGTGTGATTTGTCCTCACTCGCACACACCGTGGGAAAATTCCTAGAAGGCCAACCATCACAACCACTACTCCAGGGCAAGCACGCATAACTACGGAGTTTTAATCATACAGGCTCCCGAAAAAGAAGGTGCACCTTGTTGACATGAGTCATATCATTTAGTCATTTAAACTTTTTTCATTCTGGGGTGTAACAATCACCCCCCCCCCCCCCCCTTAGAGCACAACGTCCTCGTTTTGGGCCCTACATCTCAACCCAGTCAGTGCACCACACTTATGGCGGTGTTCCTCCTCTGATACCAAATGTGTCCCGACCCATCTCCCGGGGCCCGTGTCGTAACTACCCCAAGCCTGCCTTCCATAGGCCTGGGGATGACGACTAGCACCAAAGCCGTAAATCCCTAAACTGGGAAGGCATTACCTTTATTACTATATACAAACATATCAGAGTACACAAACTGGAAGCAAAACACTTGGTAAAAACTATATAGAAAAATTGTTCTGGAATGTAAAAGGGGATGGAAATACAATCCCATCTGTAAAGTACATGTACAACAGAAAAACAGACATATAGATGAAAGGTAATCAGCGGACCCTAGATCGTCCTCTCGGGTTCCTACCAGAAGGGTTGGTACAAATGGCCACCTAATCACTCTACATCCATTTGACTCCTCTGTGTATCGACTCGTTGAAAGGTCCACCTCCAAGTACCATCTAGTCCTGGCGCTCATGGCCTCCGCCAGTGTTGTCTGTTGTCTGCATCCAACACAACGAGGTGCGGCCATAACCCTTGCAGGGGTGAGTATAACAATACTCATTTGGGACCCTAAGTCCCTCAAGGTCTCACAAAATACAACCATGAATAAATCACAAATTATGAATAAAACGGATAACCATTACTAATTTATATGACCATACATATAACCACGTTATCGAGTAACCCATCTCAATCATGAGGAAAACACAAAAGTCAAAGACTCAGCTAAAAACAGGATTTTTATTATCAAAACCCTGGCTGGTGGCGTACTCCTCCTCAATCGAGTACAGTGGGTCTGGCCCGTCACATAGAGGAATTTCCCACTATCCTTGGACTGTTGAGGCACTCCTCCTATCGAGTGTTGTGGGTCTTCTGTGTCACATAATGGTGCTCCCCACAGTGGGTCTACCTTGTCACACACAGGTGCTCCCCTAATAGCATATAGAGGTACTCCATATATCGAGTACCATGGGTATTTCGCGATCACACATAGGCGCACCTCTGCAATGGGTCTACCATGTCACATATAGGCACTCCCCAATGGGCTAGTCAGGTCACTCCGAGTCGAATTGGTCAAGCAGTCGTTAGGTCTCATCTAGCTACTAGGTCTCTGTACTCTGTCTTCTCATCACCGGAAGGATCCACTCCACGCGCTACTGGTCGATACTCTAAATTTCAAAAAGTATCACATATATGTATCTCAAAGTACCACAATGTCATAGGGGTTTCAACATAACAGATGGCACATCAATCGGATGCCCGGTCTTTGAGTTATTAGCCTATTAATTTCGGGGCCTGGTTGGATTTCTGTACGAACCAACCCGATAGTAACTCAAATATACCTATCACTGTAGTGGGGTATAATCAAAGGGACCATCTCATTCTATAAAATTTTAATGATATTGAATATATTAGAATGGCCCCTCTGCAAGGATGACACAAAAAAATCAAGAAATGGTATCAGAGCCAATACCTTGCCAGAAGTGCTTAGGCACTTCATGGCTTTGAGGCTTTAGTTCCAAAATGAGGGCATTGTTCCATAAAGGGGTGGATAATGAAATGTGCCTGGAAAAGTGAGACATAAAAGGCTAAGTGTTACTACCCATGTCAACAAGGTGAACCATTTTTTTCAGGAACTGACCGGATTAGAACTCCATAGTTAAACATGTCTGGCCATGATTAGTAATCAGGATGGGTGAACTTCTATAATGTTTCCCATGGTGTGTGTGAGTGAGGAAGAATCAATCTGAAAAAACCTGTGTTGGAATGTGTGGACAGTCATTAGTATGATAAGTGACCCTAGTGAGTAATAGCATGTGGTCTGCTGGGAAGGCAACCAAGGTATTACAGGAGACCAAGGTATTACAACACTTTTTTTAAGTTTGGAATGTGTTTGAGTTTGTTCATTAAAACCTCACTATGGGATTTGGTGGCGGGACCGACACACCCTAACCTCCCATGAAAGGTTATAGTGGTGGGTCCCGCCTGAGAATAACCTCCTATGAAAGGATAATTGTGGTGGGGATGACCCGAGCCACATAAAATCCCAATTACTAATAGGGGCAGGGACCACAAGACCCCTATTGATGTTGGAGGAAGAAACCTCCCAACACTCCCACATTAATGAGGGAGATCCTCTTGAACTCCCTGTACAATTAATTTTGCCAACACATGTGTTTTATTAATGAGATCATCTTCGCATCCTCTTAATTTAAGAGACAACACTATTGAATTTAATTTGGTGGAGCCGGGTTTTGAATTCTCCTTTTAGAATTTGTGTGCCAACGTAATATTAGACGACTAATCTAAAATTATTTCATTGGCATTTCTCTTTTGGTGGAATTCAAATGAGATTGGGAGAAAATTTCTCCCATCGAAGAACGATCATGCCAATGAAGAATGTGAAGAACACTGAATTTCTTCTTCAACTTCTTTCCTCGAATACTACAGAAGTGGAGCGCCTTCCACGGCCGACTCAACTCAGGATTAGAAGAGTGTGGTGGACATGATTAATGACGAATTATTTCATCTTGTTCCCATAACATCAAACATCAACGAAGTAAAAATAATAAGGTAGGGGGTTATTGCATGTCGATGCTTCCTTTTCTTCCTCTCATCATCGAATGGAAAATTGATTCAAGTGTTGTAATTAATTGTTGAGCATCATTCTGATGAGCCAAATGATTTCATCTCTATATGCGGAGGGAGTGGGCCAAACAAACATGGCCTGACTCACTCCACCATTCTGTCATAAATATTCTTCGACATGGCGATGAGGCGATGACAATGAAGGTGGAAATGAGTAAGGTCGCGCTACCCACGGCCTCCGTGAATTGCACCGCCCCCAGGGCACACATATACTTCTGGCCAAACACCATCGTGCCCCACCGTGCCCCTCTACACAGACCGAGGCTTACCCATGCATTGACCATGCGCCTCCACACCTCTTGCCGCCTGCCCGCATGCCGGCGCGCGCCAAGCTTCCCGCCCACGTGCCGCCGGGCCCCGCGCCACCTGCCCACACACTGTTGGGCCCCACCCCGCATGCCCGCGACCCCTCGCGCTTCCAGGCACTACCGGCGCCATGCCTGACACCCCTAATGTCTGGCCATGCACCACCACGACCTTCCTCGCCCTACATGTGGCCTTTCTGGCACCCCCTCTCCATGCCCAGCACAACTGGACACTTTTCGCGTGCCAACGCGGTCTGCCCGGTTCTTTCATAGCCTGCCCGGCATCCAGTAGGCCTGTCCGCACCCTAGAAGGCCTGCCTGTTGGCCTCTCGGCCATCGACCTCTCGAGCCGCACCCCTCACAACACTGGACGAACTTGCCCCAGCCTTAAGGACATGTCTCCTACGTGGCGACATCCATGTCGAACCGCTCTCGCAGTCCGTCGGGCTGAGCCCAGTGTACCAGGCCTAACCTAGCGGGCTGACCCACCCAACGGGATGGGTCAGACCCAATGGGTCTGTCCAGATAGACCCAAAATGGGTCCGCCAAAACAGGATTGGGCTGAGTCGGTCTGACCAGGTCAGACCGGACCCGGGCCCACTACCAATCCTTTTCTTACTTTGGCCATATCTGTGTCACCAGGCGTCTGTTTGACGATCCATCAGCAGTGCTGATAATCTCGAAGAGATACAGTCTCTTTGAGTATACCCCATTGGAGCTCGAGGTATAGTTGAGATACGGTTGGATTGGTTCGTACATGAATCCAACCGAGCCCTTGAGGTTAAAAGGCTAAAAACTCACAGACCAGGAGTCTGATTGATGCGCCATCTGTTACGCTGAGACCAGTATGACATGGAGGTCCTTTGGGATACATATTTGTGTGACTTATTGAAAGTTGGAGTATCGGCCAATAAATCATGGAAAGGGTCATTCTGGTGACGACCAGACAGAGTACATAGACCTAGTAGCTGGCTGAGACCAGACGACTACATGATCGATTCGACTCTGAGTGACTCGACTAGTCCAGTGGGGAGCAACTTTGTGTGAGGTGGCAGTCCCATGGCGGAGGAGAACCTCTATGTGAACGTGGCAGACTCGTGGTACACGACAGGAGGAGTACCATTGTAGGCTATTCGGGGGTGCGCCTCTGTGTGACACGGCAGACCCATGGTGAGGAGTGCCTCTGTGTGACATAGCAGACTCACGACACTCGACAGGAGGAGTGCCTCACCAATCCAAGGATAGTGGGAATGACCTCTATGAGACGTGGCAAGCCCACTATACTTGATAGAGGAGGAGTACGCCACCAACCAAGGATTTGATAATTAAAATCATGGTTTGAGCTGTGTCTTTGACTTTTGTGATTTCCTTATTATTGAGATGGGTTACTAGATAACATAGGTATATATGTATGAGAAACTACCTAAGTAATGGTTATCTATTGTTTTTTGTACTTTGTGATTTATCCTTGTTGGATTTTGTGAGACCATGAGGGTATCAGTGTCCCTACTGAGTATCATTATACTCACCCTTGCACAGAATTGACACACACCTCTTTTTGTTGGATGTAGACGACGCATAATGCTGACGGAGGCTGAGAGCGCCTGGACTGGATGGTACCAGAAGGTGGACCTTACGAAGAGTCATTACACATAGGACTCAGAAGGACGTGGAGTGGTGAGGTGGTCATTTGTACATACCCTTCAGGTAGGAACCCTAGAAGACGATCTAGGAACCACTCTTTACCTTTCATCTATTTGTCCCTTTTTTTAGTTTTACTTGTACATTACAGTTGGGCTTGTATATCCGGCCCCTTTTACTTTCCAGTACACTTTTTGTACATAGTGTTTTTCATCTATTTGTTTACTCTGATGTGTTTGTTTACATTTATAAATGCAATGCCTTCCCAGTTTAGGGATATATGCCTTTGGTGCTTGTCGTCATCCCCTGGCCTATGGAAGGCGAGCTTGGTGTAGATACGACACGGGCCCCGGGGGATGGGTCATGACATTAATTTTCATTCAAATGGAGAGTACTATAATGTTTTCGTAAATATATTTTGTAACTGATTTTTAGTTTGGATAAATTCAATAATAATAACACCATTTTTCACATGATCTATAATAAATTGAAAACTAAAATTTATATTCACAGTTATATAATGTTGTAAAGGGTTTTTATAAATTGAAATTGAAGATTTATTTTAATAATAAATATGATTTTTATCAATACTAATAAAAAAATACCATAATTTTTCTTAATCTATACACATTGTGAATACCTAGTGGTGTTAGTGATATAGATATCCCCTAGAGTAGATATATAAATATATACTTTCTTATATGATGTTTATGATATTAATATTTTTCAAATAAAATACACAGACCAGTTGTGGGTTTTTATTCAATTCTAAAACTTCTAAAATCAGAGTCAGAATATGATACTAAAATTTACAATTAAATTACCATAATAAACAGTTTTTTAAAACTATTTTATTATTTATAAGTAATTAACATGAATCTCATCTTGATAAATTTGGAATCTAAAAAATAAAAATATTAAAAAGGATATTATGTTAAAATGCAGTTAACTATATCGAGCTATAAATCATTCCTCTATAAAACATAACATCAAAATATTTACCAAATGCATAAAAAAAAATTTACAATTATTACTCATGGTATTTTTCTTAGATTAAAATAAATAAATAACAAATAATTTTACCAACACTTTTGCATAATTTGATTGATTAAGAAAAATTCCATTATTACATGGAGAATTTTCAAGTATAAGAAAGAAAAATAATTATCCCATTCAACATATGTCATACATAGATTACAGATATATTTAAAAATAAATAAAAATAATTTCATTAGAATACCCAATAACAAAATCATCAACCTGTTTTTCTAGAATTAAATTAATATTTTAAATTATATTAATGAAATGTGTAGGATATACATTTGTTTTCATTATACCAGTATTTAACAAGAAAAAATAATTAGGTCCATTTCAACCATGTGGTTCATTTTTGTGACTATACAAGGATTGAAATAATTTAAAATAATGTATATGAAATTTTTCATTTCAAAAACTAGTCGGTTGAGAAAAATAATCTTCTTCAGTTATAAGACTGTTTAGGAAATCAATTTTTAAATACATTTGATCTAATTTAAACCATTGACAACAAAAAAAGGAAATATGATTCTAATATCCTCTAACTTGGAAATAGGATAAAATGAATATTTAAATTCTATAACTACTTATTGAATGTATCATTGAGAAACAATTTTGGATTTGTTTTTTAAAATATATCTATATTCATCTATCTTCATTCTAAAGAACCACTTGTTTCTAATTACCTTGTTATACTCAAGATATTATACAAATGATCAAAATTTATTTCTAAAAAATATATTAAGATCATATTCCGAAGAAAAAATCCATTTAGAATCAATTAATTTATCATTTACATTATAATGAATAAAATAAAAAATAAAAAATAATTGAAAAAAAATTACATAAAATTTGTATATTTTTAACCTTAATCATCATTTCCAATTTCATTTTAAACCTGATTGTAATTATCAATAATCCATGATTTTGAATCAACATTAGAATGAGTATGCTACCCCTCAATTGATTCACCCTTATGATGAAGTTTTTCTTCCCAAACATTTAAATCTCTAAAATTATCATCAAAAACATTAAAATCATAATTCATTATAACATTTTATTAATGAAATAAAAAATTAAAATATTCTTCAATACCCATATTATTTTTTACATGAAATCAATATTATTTAACAGTTATTATAATTCCCATGAAAACTGACTTCATCACTTTTTTAATTACATTTATATATTTTGAAATTTTATTTTAAAATAAAAATATTTCAACAAAATACACTAATATAACATACTTTTTTATTTTTATTTTTAAATAATTCATAATGGGTTTTCCTTAAAATGATTTAAATATAATTCTACATGAAATATAACAAAAAAACTGCCTCTTCCCAAAAATATCTATGTATGTTATAATAACTTAATATAGTGATTATGATTTCAATAAGAGTTCTCTTTTTATTTATACAAAAACCTTTTTTATAGTGTTCTTTGAGAAGAGTATTTATTAATGTAACCATTCATTTAATATAATTTTTGTAACATATAAATTAAAAAATTCACTACCTTTATCAATATGAATATAAACAACCATGCAATCCTTCTGTTTTGAACTAAATTTTAAAAAATAGTAAATCACGATAAGGAATTATTTTTATGAGAATGAAATCATAACCTTGTAAATCTACTATAATAATAGATATTAATAAATGTATATTTGTTCCGCTAATGATATGATTTTGAGTATGAAAAAATAATTCAATTTGTAGAAACCATAATGTTCGATCAGTACTTATCTCATAGATATGTCTAAAAGAAATTGTACATTGCTTCCCTTTCATTGAAGTGTCACCAACATGGATTTGTTCAATATTTAAGGAAACTATAACACATTCTCGGGTTATTGGATGTTTTGTAGATTTTAGAAAATAACATGACATAAATGTCGATGTCAAAGAATGATATCATTATGAAGAACATTCAAACACATGACTTGTTGAACTACTAGTTTAGTAAAATAAATTGTGTAAATATTTTCATTTTTATTAGCGTAAAATGATAGAGTTATCTTTTGAAAACTGAACGTTAAAACTTTTTTAAATTTTTAATCCATTCCATCATCACATAACTGGGTCATACTACTGGAATTTTTTAATCAATCAAGGTATAAAAAAGTATATATTAAATTATTCTTTAAGCCACCACATTTTCAAAAACATTTTACATTTCTATTGGAGAAATTATCTCAAAATGTTATTGTGCCTCTATTATATATGATGTAACTAGTAAAATTTGATGGGACTATGATCATATTCCATGGGAGTCTACTATCCATGTACAATATGTCAATAATTTTTTATCTAACTCATTTTTCCAGAAAAAATCATTTACTTAAAAAATTGTCAATCCAAGATAGTTTTTTTAACTCGATTAGTTATAAATTTTTTACTTACCCATGAATAATTTAAAACAGTATTTAATGGTACTATAAAAAAGGCATTTGAAATATTATTTTTTACAAATTTCAATGAATATTTGAATCTATGATAATTATCATTTTTATAGTGTCTTTTCATGCCACATTTAAAACTAGTAAAACTATAAGTGGATGATTTTTTTCATTTAATAAAATGAGTTTTAAATATTTGAGGTAATCTTCTATAATATCCCAAAAAATAATTTCTTCTATTTATTAAAAGACATCATTTTATTATCTTATTTACAACCTTGAATTAAAATAGATTAACTTATTTTAGGACAGTAAACTTTATTTTTCAATTCTTCAATGAAATACTAAAACTTTATGAAATATATCATAAATTATATAATGAGAAGCATAATTAGTGTTTCATAATTTTTCATTTTCTTGTAAAATAAATTTATTTGAGAATTGTTTTATGAGAATTTTCTTTAATATTATGAGATAAATCATTAGCTTTGGAAATATATTTTCTTAATAATTCAATTTATTCATTCAATTCATAAATATTGTGGTTTTAATAATAATAGTCTGAATCATAACATTTAGTATGAAATCCAGAATTACTAACACTTTCCATGATTCCATAAAGGAAGAGTTTCACATTCCTTTCTCAAGTCTATATTTTCACCATAATTGCATTCATATAGAAAACTAAAATTGTTGAGGAATTCCTTTTTTTAGTTAAATTTGTAAATTACATTATAATTTAGTTTTGGGTTCTTAAGATTGATATTACATTTATTAGTGAACTCGTAAAAAGGTAAATATGAAGTATATTAATTCAGGCCATTTTTTGTATCTCCCATATGTTTTTAATTTTGAGGGTTTCTTCTAAATCGGTTAATAAATCCCATCATTGTCAATATTTTGTAAACCTTAGTAATAACATGAGCCATATCATCATTTCACTATCTAGTATATGAAAATATTTAGAGTATGTATAAAGAGTATTTACATGTTTAAAATCTATACATTTTATTTTCATGAATATCATTTCGTTGTGTTCTTTGGTTCCAATTCATACTGAAGAAATTATCCAACCAATTCATCAAGATATTACTCATTGAATTTAGTTTTATTTTTAATTGGAGACATTTATTGTCTTGCATTTATTTGTAATATCTTGATGGTCTGATTCAATAAGTACTATGTTTTCATAAGCTTATCCAAGTGAATTAATTTTATTCAAAATGGATGTCAATCAGGGAAACATTTGGTTCACAATATCTATTTCACCTATATTAATGTCTTGGTACTCTTTTAGAATAATTTTACACGTTGTTTAGATAAATTATTCTAAGCCAAGTTATGTATGTTATAGAATCCTAGAAATCTCATGAGTTCAAATTCAATAAAACATTTTACTAAAAATATTTTTATTAATAGCACAATATTATATGTAAAAAACTATTTAATTTAAAACATTTCTGTAATCATCATTTCATGTCAGAGTGCTTGGGTCATCTTTTGGTTGACATTATTTTTGTTCTATGATAGCATTTTTTTCAATGCCCAAATATTTGAGTTATAGCACGATTCAGGATTTCAAGTATACATAATCATTATAATAATATTTTGGTGGTTTCTATGGAATCCAAGCATCATTTGTGTTAAATTATACATTCTTATATTCTATTTTTACATGGATTGTGTGGTATATGAATATCTTAGCACAGATAAAATAATATAAGAATAAGTAGAGGGATTGGCTAATTCGAAAAGGAACAACCTATGTTACAAATGTTTGATATCTAGAAATATAATGATATAGATAATCTATTCATCAAAAGGTTATTCTGTACTACTAATTTATCAGATGGATAGGGTAATGAATTATGGACTTGAGTTGGGTGAATAGACCACAATAATGTTTTTATGAAAAAAATTAATTATTTATATTAATAATTTGAGTTAATTAGTTTTAGAACTAAAATAAAGAACCATTAAAATTTTATACAGGTTATGTCCAATGTGGTCTTAGTCTTGTCTTATATCTCTCTACTGAGTTCTATATACATGTCAAATATATTATTTTTTAGGTAGAATCATAAGACAAATTCAAAACACTTTTCTAATGGTGGGATAACTACGACACTGAATTTATTATTGGGAGTCAAAACACAATTACAACATTTTATTATACATAAGAAGTCACAACATTAAGATTTTGATGTTTAGAATCTTGTAGTCACAACCCAAGGAATAGAAAAATAATTTCCTTTTAGGTAAATTCATAAATAGAAAACAAACTATACATGAATTATAGAATGTATTGTTACATATTCAAGAAACCGTATGATATATATTGATGAAGAATAAAATTATAGAAACCGGTTATGTTGAAATGGATATGATGATCTCATTATGGAACTTGATGTTTAAGTACATGTAATTTAGCACTTCAGAGATCATCCAAATGAAGAATCAGTTAATCCAACACAACTTTACAAATCGTATAGTAGGTTGAATATTCTATATTTTTCATTCATTAATGAAGAAATACCATTTATTATGTAATGGAATAACCCTTAAATTGATCTGTGACCTTTAAATCAATTGCATTAAAAAATAATTAAAATAACCAATCTCCATTTAATTCAATTAAAATTCAAATAAAATTTAACTATTTAGGAGATAAATATTATTCCCATACTAATAGTAAAAATATCAATTTAATTAAAAACATAATGAAAAATTAAGACTTAATCTATTATCCTAATAAATTGTAATATAAATTTAAATTAATCCTATAAAATCATAATACATTAGAAAAAATATAAAACACATTTTAATTTAAGGATTTGTGTATTTTAAGAAATAATTACACTTCTTTAAATTAAATAAAATGTGTTTAATTAAATTCAATGCAATGGAAAAATAATTTCAAAATTACATGGTCAATAAAATTAACTAAAAAACATAAATATACAAGAATAATTTTGTAAAAATAGACAGGAATAAAGATTAAATAAAATTAATTTATTTTGATTAAATTTAGTTAAAAACATTTCTTGGATTCAATAATATATATATACGTTTTAAAAAATAATAAAACAATTTAATGAAATATAACAAGTCTATAGTTTATCATAATATAAAGCTTGATGAATAAAAAGAATAAAAATTATGAAAATTATAATTGGATGTAGACAATGTACCTGGTGGTGGAGAATATTAATACATATTAGTGGAATGCATCGTTGAAAATTATTGCCCCATATAAAAAATTACCCATCACTAGTTCAAAGAAAAATATCAAATTATATTTCAAAAAAAGTCATTGTTTGGATGGAAATGAGTAATCATTGGTAATAAAAAAAATAGGTCGCTAAATATCATTAAAATGAGTCACCAATAAAAATATGAAAATGAGTGACCCTTCGAAAAATGAGTCGCCACTAGATAAAAATAAACGAGTTACTAGTAGAAAAAACAAATGATTTACTATTAGAGAAAATAAAAAACCCACTATTGGAATGATTAATAGAACCCATCATTATATTGAAAAACAAGCCACCATTTGATAAATAAACCACCTATATGTAGAGAAAGTTTTAACTTCAACAATTATATTTCAGTCACCATTAAAAATTGGGATATGTCACCATTAGAAATATGTATGAGTTATATATTATTTTAGTTCACCAAGAATTTACTTTTTTATTCATCAATAGTTTTCTTTATTTCTCCCACCCTTTGAATGGAGCATGAAGTGCCCAGATCAGTGTGAATCACTGAGAGGGGGAGGGGGGGAATCAGTGATCCCTTAAATCTTTTTACTAATTGATTCTTTATCAATTAAACCTCTATGTCTGGTTAAAGCCTCGATCCACTCTTCTTGTATCTATCTCCTTTCCACGAATGATGCAGTAAATGTAAAGTCACTGGACACAAAGATTTACAAGGTTCGGTACCAATGGCCTACGTCCTTGCCATGTTGGTTATACACCCCAACATGGTTTCTCCATTATAACTTGTTAGAATTACAATGGTCGATACAGAGTCCCACTGTATCTCTCCTGAGTCCCACAGGAGGGTCTTTATACTGCGTCCCACAGTGTTACCAGAGTCCCACTGGCCTGCTCCAGAATCCCACTGAAGACTTCTTCTCCCTGAGTCCCACAGGGTCTTCTCTTGGCTCCTCGAGTCGCACGAGTAGCTCTTCTTCTCTTTAAGCTTCTTCAAGTATCTTCAGCAGTCTGGGATAAAGACTGCTGGCCTTGCTCTGTACCTCTGGTCACTTGTGATGAACAGGTCTTCTTGTATTGCTCAGGATTTATCTCCTTCTTCTAAGGATGACCTGGCTTCTCTCCAACTACTGAATACTCAGACAAATGATGTCTTTAACATCAGTCTGGTCCAGTCTCACTGGAATTCAACTTCATGCGCTGAATGCATGGAAACTCTGATTCTTCAAGATCTTCTGTTCTTGGACAACTCAATTGCACACACGCAGATTTGACTTGTTTACGTGTGCATGTGCATGCATGCATGCATGCACTCTCCTCTTTCTCCTCTTGGTGAAATAAACCCTCAAAGGGTGTAGTCACTTTAAGCACACACCTTTTCTTCTTTTCCTTCATACGTTTAATTCCTTTTTATTACACACATAAATGTGTGTTATACTTTCTGTGAGTGTCTTCTTCTTCTTTTAGGTGAACACACTTTTAGTGCACACACTAGGTTCGGCCACTTTGTTGTTTTTCACACACAACTTGTTCTTTGATTTTCACACACACAATGAGTTTATATTTGGCCTTCACTCTTTTTCTTGCACACACTTAACCCGTAGGTCCTCTTCTTGTTTTGCACACACAAAAGGTGTGGTCTTCACTTGGTGCACACACAAGGCTATGCCTCGGCCTCCTCTTGCACACACCCGAATACCAACACAAATGAAGGCGCGCAAGGTCCTTGGTGTAAGCGGCGTGCAATGGGTAAGCGGCGCGCAATCACTCGGGTGTGCAGGATGCAACACCGTGAGGCGCACAAGCCACAAGGGTGCAAGGACACCTTGGGCGCGCAAGTGCCTACCGCGCAGGGGGCACGGTGCACAGAGGGAGCGCGCAAGGTCGCGCAAGCTCCTATCCTTCCTGTCGCGCAAAGGATTAGCGTGCAGGGGACACCGTGCTTAGAAGGGGCACGCAAGGTTGCGCTGCCCGAACTTCTACTTCTTGTCGCGCAAAGGAGTTGCGCGCAAGGAACTTCAGCTGCACAAGATACTTGCGCGGGGCTTCAAAACTTCGCGAGGCAGAGCACTCCGCGGGACTTCGGGTTTTCAACAGAACTTCAGCAAGCGTTTTGAGTGCCTTGTCCTCTCCTTTTATAGGCAGAGGATAGGCGGTTCATCCGCATGAGATACAACTCGAATCCCCGAGATTTTCGGGCGTTCAAGATTTTCAAAATCTTTATTTTTCTCCTCAGTGCACACGAGTTCCTTCTCCTTTGTTTTCCTTCACGTTCATGCTTCGCTGATCGTATGCATGGATTCATTAAGTCGATTCTTGCAAAGACATAAACACCATAGCCTCGGCAACGTTGTTTGCCTCGGCCTCGACCGAAATCCCCCTCTCATTGCATGCACGATTATTTTATTGCATGAATGTGATCGTTAAGGCCAGACGATCACGCTAGATGCTTCATCTCGATCGAAGGTGGTCGGGAACTCGAAATCTGGCGTGCAGGTGGCCTCTGGTTCGACGGAGGCATGCGGGGAGGCCTCGGTCGAGCTCAACGAAGGAGACGACGCTGGGAGCCGTCAGATCGCCATTTAAATGACCGCGGACGGCTCAGATTATAACATCGCCGCGGAGATGGATCGTAAGGTGGAGAATTCGCGCGAGATCAAACATGCGGCCAGGATTAGATCCCGGGATAAAAATCCCGTCCCACATCGAATCGGCCAGCTTTTTTCTCGTGGTTTAACAAAGAGGCGATGCAGCCTTCAGTTCAATTAGCTCTCTCCTCCCCTCCCGGTGCCGCCCCACGCCGGGTTCTCTGCGGGTGCGCTTTGCGCCCACCTTCTGCCACTCGGGCGCTCTCTTAGCACCCTCCATGCACCTCGGGCGCGCGCTCAGGCGCCCATGCTGCTCAGGAACTGATCCCCTGCGTGGCCTGGGGCATACACATGGCCCCCCTGCCCTTCTGCCTCAGGGAGCGCCTTGTCCTTGAGGGTTCCCCATGGGCGTGGCGCCTTATGCCCATATGTGCCTTGGGTGATCCCTCGGCTGGCCTCCTTGGTGGCCATATTTTTGGCTAAGGAAATGATAAAGACTTTGTTAGAAAACAAAGTACTCCCAATATAAAATGCCAAATGACCATTAATCCATTCTTCTCATTCATATTCTTCTTGAGAATTCAAACATTAATCCTCTTGATTAGAAACAACTCCTCAATTTATAATTCTTCTTCATCATCTCATTTTCTACTTAGGAGAGAATTCTCAAGGATCTTCATCAACTGAACTCCTGAATCACATGACTTCTTCAATGTGCTTTGTTGATCTAATCAGAGATCAATTGGATCTTCTTCTGATTCACATGCACTAAGAGATAGTGCATGGACTTCTTCTGCTCACTTCATCAACTCAGTGGTTGTGGATGGATCATCTTCCTCTCCTCATGCATTGTCAATACAATGCATGGTCTTCTAATCATGTTGTGACTTTGTATCATCAGGATACAAGTTCTTTGAACTTTAAGAACAGCTCTACAGTCGTCTGATTTTCATGGAGAATGCTTCAACCACATCTCCTATGTCACTTAGTGAATCTCCTAAGTGACATGCATCTTAGTACCATGGCCATTCTCCTTTCCTCACCATCACCATCACATCCTTTGTCATTCACATATTGAAACTCCTTGACATCCATCCATTCATTCCTTGACAACAACATACCTCATTGACAACAAATGCAACACATTGCACTTCAATCTCCCCCTTTGTATTTGTTGTCAATACACAACTTCAGCACAGATGAATGGGTCAATATGTGTGCCAATATTTTCTCCCCCTTATTGGCAATCAAATGAAAAGGTGTGGTGTGGTTCACTTTCAAAAATATCTCTTCCTCCCTTCGAATAGCATCTTCTTGAAAAGCACTAAGAGAGGGATGATGTCACATGTTCTCTTTAGCAAAGAACCTTTAGTAAATCAGCTCTAAGTCTACTTGTGCTAACCCGGTGTAGAAAACAAGAGTGATATGACCAAGGAATTCAAAGATGTCCATAATTCTCTACACATGTGAGATCATTCTTAGGGGTTTGAAATTTTTCAGATATAACAATGAATTTTCTAAATCCTGCACAACTTCACAAAACTCATTAGAAAGTTCAAGTGCAAAGATAAAGCTCCCCCTTTCATCCATTTGTCTTCAATCCATACTCCCCCTTAATTGAAATGATAAACTCAATTAAGAAACAAGGGATGAAAGTATGATTGGAATACATTCAGCTTTTCTCAAGATGGTATTAAATCTTAGAATACCATCTTCTCCAGATTGGCTCCCCCTCAAGGGGTGCACTCCATTCTGTCCAAACCATCCTCCAGTTGAGAATGATTATCGTCTTCAATTCCCTGTAATGTTAGCACATGTAAATACCAGAAGTATAAGGGAATAAGATGGAACCTCCTTGGTTCATCAATGTGAACAACATGGTTGAGAAGATTCTCTCAACCGAGATGTCCCATTTTCACCATTCTTCACACTTGCACATTTGATCTTCAATGATGTTTGTGCTGGTGTGGATCTCAACACATCTTCATGTGAAATCTCCTTCTTTCCTTTTGCCTCAGCAATTGCCAGAACTTAATCTTCAGCTCTTTGTAGATCTTTGGAATGATGCAACTGATTTGGCCATATGACTAACGATTCATTTGGAAGTGAGGCCTCAGTTTTGGAAATTCCACATGGTTCTTTTGATACTGTTAAGCGACCTTTCTTAGGCAACTTATTTTCAACCAATCCCTTCTGCTTCTTCTGGATTGATTGTCTGTTTGAGTCCAGTCTGCCTCTATTGAATTTCATGGCTTCTTTACAAAGATCCATGGTATGGCCTTTCTTTCCACAGTAGAAGCATGTTTTCTTCTTGGTGGTCCTTCTGGATGCATCATCCTTCTTGGATTTAGACTCCAAGGACTTCTTTCCTTTTTTCAAAACCTTCTTGGGAGCATCTTCAACTTTCTTATGCTTGCTTCCCAAGGATTCTTTCTGAGCCAGGTTCTATGATCTTTTCTTCTTTTGAGCTCTGGATACAGTTGGAGATTGACATGTATCTTTTTGACCACTTTTGCAATCATCCCAGATGTTGTCAAGTAATCCAAATATATTTGAAGTAAACAAATGTCTCTGGACCTGTGGATGCTGCTTCTTTTCGTCTGGCTTGCTCCCCCTAGGCATGGGCTTCCTCTTGTGCTTTGGCATTCAGTGGATTGTACCAACAATCCTTTGCACAATGCCCATACTTGTTACAACACCAACATTGACCCACAAATCTTGACTTTTTGATTCCTTCTGATTGTAGGGTACTTGTCTTGATTTGTTGTGCTGCTTCAGGAGAGATTTCTTTCTTCACTGTCTTCATCCATACTTGTTTGGATTCATTCTTCCATCCTGCACTTTTAGTAGAAACACTTTTAGAAGCATGAGTACAAGATGGTATGGATGGTTCCTTATTTTTAGAAGATGTTGCCCTTTCATTAGAGGATGTATTTCTTTTAGAATCATCCTTCTCAAAGCACACTTGTGTAGCAACATTTCTAATTTCAGCTGACTGGGAGGATTCAGCTTTGGGTGATTGCAGATTTTTCAATATCACCTCTAGTTCTAAGCATTTCATGTTAAGGGAGTTCTTCTCATCCTCAACAGTTATTAGCCTTCCTTCCCATTTATCTTCCAGCTGCTTCATCTGGTCTTCATGCACCTTATTCATTTCTAGCAATGAATTGTCATGATCCTTCCCCATTTTGACTTTGTCTTTGAGTTGAGCATCTCTGACATTCATTGACACTTTGTGCAACTTCTCCAGTGCATGGAAAACTTCTTTGATTATTATAATAAAGATTTCTTTCTCAGAAATGATTCTTTGCAATTCTTCAGCAGTGTCTTCATATCTTTCATTGCAAAGAGAAACAGTTTCATCTTTAGCCTTCACCAGCTTTCTGAGAGTGTTGGTTATGCCAACCCTTTTAGCCAACTGATCTTCCATTGTATTGGCTTCTTCTTCTAGCTGTAATTTTTCTTCTTGAAGATCAAGGATGCCTATTGCTATACACATTGCCACTTCCTTGGGGATTGTCTTCTGAAGATATTCGATTGCACTTTGAAGTTCTTTCATTGTTCCAACGTCATCACAGCTAGGACAGGCTTTCTTCATCTTCTTGGCCTGTTTCCTCTTTCTATTTTTCTGAGTCTTGGCAGATATCTCCATTTGAGGCTGGTCACTCATTTCCTCAAATATGCACTTCATAAAGACTCCCTTGGATCTTTTAGAGGTAACCTTCCCTCTGATACCAATTGAAGTGCCCGGATCAGTGTGAATCACTGAGAGGGGGAGGGGGTGAATCAGTGATCCCTTAAAACATTTTACTAATTGATTCTTTATCAATTAAACCTCTATGTCTGGTTAAAGCCTCGATCCACTCTTCTTGTATCTCTCTCCTTTCCACGAATGATGCAGTAAATGTAAAGGCACTGGACACAAGGATTTATAAGGTTCGACACCAAAGGCCTACGTCCTTGCCATGTTGGTTATACACCCCAACATGGTTTCTCCAATATAACTTGTTAGAATTACAATGGTCGATACAGAGTCCCACTGTATCTCTCCTGAGTCCCACAGGAGGGTCTTTATACTACGTCCCATAGTGTTACCATAGTTCCACTGGCCTGCTCCAGAATCCCACTGAAGACTTCTTCTCCCTGAGTCCCACAGGGTCTTCTCTTGGCTCCTCGAGTCGCACGAGAAGATCTTCTTCTCATTAAGCTTCTTCAAGTATCTTCAGCAGTCTGGGATAAAGACTGCTGGCCTTGCTCTGTACCTCTGCTCACTTGTGACGAACAGGTCTTCTCGTATTGCTCAGGATTTATCTCCTTCTTCTAAGGATGACCTGGCTTCTCTCCAACTACTGAATACTCAGACAAATGATGTCTTTAACTTCAGTCTGGTCCATTCTCACTGGAATGCAACTTCATGCATTGAATGCATGGAAACTATGATTCTTCAAGATCTTCTGGTCTTGGACAACTCAATTTCACACACGCAGATTTGACTTGTTTACGTGTGCATGTGCATGCATGCATGCATGCACTCTCCTCTTTCTCCTCTTGGTGCAATAAACCCTCAAAGGGTGTAGTCACTTTAAGCACACACCTTTTCTTCTTTTCCTTCACACGTTTAATTCCTTTTGATTACACACATAAATGTGTGTTATACTTTGTGTGACTGTCTTCTTCTTCTTTTAGGTGAACACACTTTTAGTGCACACACTAGGTTCGGCCACTTTGTTGTTTTCCACACACAACTTGTTCTTTGATTTTCACACACACAATGAGTGTATATTTGGCCTTCACTCTTTTTCTTGCACACACTTAACCCGTAGGTCCTCTTCTTGTTTTGCACACACAAAAGGTGTGGTCTTCACTTGGTTCACACACAAGGCTATGCCTCGGCCTCCTCTTGCACACACCCGAATACCAACACAAATGAAGGCGCGCAAGGTCCTCGGTGTAAGCATCGTGCAATGGGTAAGCGGCGCGCAATCACTCGGGTGTGCATGATGCAACACCGTGAGGCGCACAAGCCACAAGGGTGCAAGGACACCTTGGGTGCGCAAGTGCCTACCGCGCAGGGGGCGCGGTGCACAGAGGGAGCGCGCAAGGTCGCGCAAGCTCCTCTCCTTCCTGTCGCGCAAAGGATTAGCGTGCAGGGGACACCGTGCTCAGAAGGGGCACGCAAGGTCGCGCTACCCGAACTTCTACTTCTTGTCGCGCAACGGAGTTGCGCGCAAGGAACTTCAGCCGCACAAGATACTTGCGCGGGGCTTCAAAACTTCGCGAGGCAGAGAACTCCGCGGGACTTCGGGTTTTCAACAGAACTTCAGCAAGCGTTTTGAGAGCCTTGTCCTCTCCTTTTATAGGCAGAGGAGAGGCGGTTCATCCGCATGAGATACAACTCGAATCCCCGAGATTTTCGGGCGTTCAAGATTTTCAAAATTTTTATTTTTCTCCTCAGTGCACGCGGGTTCCTTCTCCTTTGTTTTCCTTCACGTTCATGCTTTGCCAAACATATGCATGGCTTCATTAAGTCGATTCTTGCAAAGACATAAAGACCATAGCCTCAACAATGTTGTTTGCCTCGGCCTCGACCGAAATCCCCCTCTCATTGCATGCACGATTATTTTATTGCATGAATGTGATCGTTAAGGCCAGACGATCACGCTGGATGCTTCATCTCGATCGGAGGTGGCCGGGAACTCGAAATCCGGCGTGCAGGTGGCCTCTGGTTCGACGGAGGCATGCGGGGAGGCCTCGGTCGAGCTCAACGAAGGAGACGATGCTGGGAGCCGTTGGATCGCCATTTAAATGACCGCGGACGGCTCGGATTATATCATCGCCGCGGAGATGGATCGTACGGTGGAGAATTCGCGCGAGACCAAACATGCGGCCAGGATTAGATCCCGGGATAAAAATCTCGTCCCACATCGAATCGGCCAGCGTTTTTCTCGTGGTTTAACAAAGAGGCGCTGCAGCCTTCGGTTCAATTAGCTCTCTCCTCCCCTCCCGGTGCCGCCCCGCACCGGGTTCTCTGCGGGCGCGCTTTGCGCCCACCTTCTGCCACTCGGGCGCTCTCTTAGCACCCTCCATGCACCTCGGGCGCGCGCTCAGGCGCCCATGCTGCGCATGAACTGATCCCCTGCGTGGCCCGGGGCTTACACACGGCCCCCCTGCCCTTCTGCCTCAGGGAGCGCCTTGGCCTTGAGGGTTCCCCATGGGTGTGGCGCCTTAGGCCCATATGTGCCTTGGGTGATCCCTCAGCTGGCCTCCTTGGTGGCCATATTTTTGGCTAAAGAAATGATAAAGACTTTGTTAGAAAACAAAGTACTCCCAATATAAAATTCCAAATTCCCTTTAATCCATTCTTCTCCTTCATCTTCTTCTTGAGAATTCAAACATTAATCCTCTTGATTAGAAACAACTCCTCAATTTATAATTCTTCTTCATCATCTCATTTTCTACTTAGGAGATAATTCTCAAGGATCTTCATCAACCGAACTCCTGAATCACATAACTTCTTCAATGTGCTTCGTTGATCTAATCAGAGATCAATTGGATCTTCTTCTGATTCACATGCACTAAGAGATAGTGCATGGACTTCTTCTGCTCACTTCATCAACTCAGTGGTTGTGGATGGATCATCTTCCTCTCCTCATGCATTGTTAATACAATGCATGGTCTTCTAATCATGTTGTGACTTTGTATCATTAGGATACAAGTTCTTTGAACTTTAAGAACAGCTCTACAATCGTCTGATTTTCATGGAGAATGTTTCAACCACATCTCCTATGTCACTTAGTGAATCTCCTAAGTGACATGCATCTTAGTACCATGGACATTCTCCTTTCCTCACCATCACCATCACATCCTTTGTTATTCACATATTGAAACTCCTTGACATCCATCCATTCATTCCTTGACAACAACATACCTCATTGACAACAAATGCAACACAGTTCACTTCAGAGCAGAAAACAAGTTATTGGGAATATAAAACATAACTATGTGTTTTTTTGTGGAATTTCAAACCATTAAATGAGGAATATGATGGTTCCATAGCTTCTGATGATGAAATTTTTTTATGAGCTTCCATAGTTGAAGGAGGTTAGAGAAGGAATATGAAGAATTTATATTCCACATTTTTATACCATCATTAATTGAAATCATTCAGCGAGATTTTAATCCATTTAAAATGCATAATTTCTAGTTGGTCTATAAATATTAATGTAATATTAATTCATGTGATTTACAAAGAATTCAGAATCATTTAATTTAGATAATTATAGAAATAGATATCATCAAAAAATAGTTAAACCATGAGTTGAATATTGCAAAATAGAAAATATTATTTCAGATAATTTTTATGGTATGTAAATGATATTTTTAAAACATCCCACTATTATATAAAATCAATAAATCTTGTAATATTTATAACTAAACAAAAAAAAATAATTATTATAAAAAATAAATCAACGAAACCAAAAGGATTGTGATTTTTATAAAATTAACAATTGTAAATCTGTTGAATGATCAACAGATGGGTGATACACCCCTTAAAAAATACATTTTGATTTTAATTTAACTTAATTAAATTAATTTAAAATAGTTTTATTTCCAATGGAAGATGTTTCATATGAATCCAATTTGAATATCCCATGTTATAATTTAGAGACTGAATTAAAATATAATATAGTTAATACTAAAAATATTTCTTGAAACCAAAAACTACTATCATGTTAGGATGAAAATGAGAATATTTTAGATATATAAATAAATTTCTTCATTATTGAATAAAATATAGATAAACGTTTTACCCTTCAAATGAAATAGTTTTTATTGAAATCTAATCACCTCAACTCATGTAACAATTAAAATAAACATTTCTTATAAAAATTGTTTTTCACATAAAACATTAAATGGGTTTTTAATATTTAGAAATAGAAAATAATATGTAATGAAACCAAATAGAACTATATGAATGAACTTTCTCACAAAATATTCCAATTTTTTATTATAAATAATATAAATATAAAAAAAAATAATCTATATTTTGTGAATAAACAGAAATATAAAACAATAACTCCCCCAAAACTAATATACATGTAGAAAATAAATTTCCGATATTACCCTTTCAAATTTAGTTTTTAAAATTGAGAAGGGCATAATGGACAACAATATAGGACTATAGGTTTATTTTTAGTAAGGAAAATTCTAAAATAATATCACCCTTATTCACATGATCTCTAAAAAAATAAAATATATGATCAATATTATTTTATATAGACATGTTTAATGTATTAAAAAATAGAAATTTCAAATGTAATTTCACAATACATAGTATATTTATCAAGTAAATACCAATATTACATAAATATTTATTAATTCAAAATCCTTGATAACAACCACTAAAACCACATATATACTCATCTTCTCTAGTATATAGAGAATCATATATTCTATACAGAGATGAGCGTGAAATTTAATTTTTTAGAGAATGTCACATAGTTCGTGTTCTATTTCGGTCAATCCCACAACCTCCTAAATCAGAGACAAAATAAGATATTAAATTGAAAAAAATATTTATTTAGCATAAAATAAACTATAATCAATAGTCCTATTAACATATCTAAGTATTCTTTTTACAATATTAATATTACATTACTTATATATTATCATGAAATCTAAAACATCCACAAAAAGTAACAATGACATCATGTATATATGTAGTTAAATAAAGAATTCTACAAATCATGTCTCTATAATCATTAACAACAAAATATTTACATGATTCATCAATATCTAATATACAATTTTTATTAATAAGAGTTTTCATATATTTAGGGGAATTGGGACCAAATATTCTAATATATTCTTAGGAATATTTAAATTGATTATAAAAAATTTCATTATTCCAATGAGAAATGTTAATTCCCGGAAATAAAATTTAATTTCCGGGTAAACTCCTGAAAAAATCAAAATACATAAATATAGAAAAAATAATTGCAATTCATTTCAAAATAAGAAACAAATACAATATCATAAACATATATTATAAAAATTAAAATATAATTTGAAATTATATTAATAAATATTTTTGGATGGACATTTCATATCATGAAACCATTATTTTATAAAATCATTGAGATACTATCATACTAAGATCCTAGATCTGGTTTGAAACCATTTAATGTTTTTTATATTTTAAAATCATGGATTTAGAATTTTTTATTTTTAGGACCATGTCAAGAGAAACATAAAATTATTCAATTTTAAGAATATTTATGAATGAAATTTTTACATCCTTTTGATGTATTATAAAAAACTTAAAAATAAGAATAATAAACCATGATTATAATAGATTGTAACATGGAAATTGGTGAGAATGAATCCGTAATTTTTATAACATGTTTATTATAGTATCATTGAACAACTTTTCTATATTCCATTTTGACAATCAATCCAGATTCATCAATATTGTTTCTAATTATCCAGTTAGTTCTGGTTACCTACATAACATATAAAAATTATACTAATGACCAAAAATTATTTCTAACAAAATTATTAATCTTATCATCCATAAAAAAATCTAATAAGATTCATTTAATGCATCAATAACAATATTAGTAACAAAATCAAAAATAAATACAAAATTTGAAAACCAAGGTAAAATAGATTTTATAGTTTTAATTCCACAATCTATATTGTCAATTACTAATTCATTATGGTAGTCATTTTGATGTTCAATTATCCTGGCTCATGTTAAGAAGGAGTACTCTCCCCCTCAGTTGATTTATCCCAATCCTGGACTTTTTCATCACCCAAAATTAAATCTCTAATGTCATCATTTAAATATCAGAATCATAATTTAATTTAACGTTATTTTAAAAAAAACATGACACAAAATATTAATTAATAACCATATTTATTTTATTATAAACTCTATAAACATTACCATTATTATAATATCCATGAAAAATAAATTCATATATTTTAGAATAAATTTTTTCCAAATATCCAATGAATTTAAAATGAAAACATTACAATAAAAAACTCTAACGTATCCATATTTATTTTTTAAAATAAAACATAATGATTTTTCATTAACCAGTTTCTAATATAAATTATAATTTAAATATAAAAAATTTAAAACATTGCCTCATTCAAAAAATATATGGGAAAACTATATATTTTTTCCATTTTTATATCCATTTCAATAGGTGTTATATTTTTTATTTCTATAAAATTTTATTTATATGGAGTTCTAGGAGAAGAAAAATTATTGAAATTAACACTCCTTTCATATATTTCATCAAATTATTAGTTATTAAATTCACCCGCTTTATCTCTTTGAATAAAAAAATCATACAAAATTTTTCATTTTGAACCATTTTACAAAAGTCTTTAATCGAGATAAAGTATCATTTTTATGATTAAGAATGTATACCCATGTGAATATAAAATAATAATTAATAATAAAAAAATTATATTTCATTCCAAAAAGGCTATAAATTTTAGTAAGACCAAATAAATTAGTAATTAAAAACATTAAATTTCTAATACAATATATCTAATTAATAGGACTGAAAGAAATTGTATGTTGCTTCCCTTTGATGTATTAATCAGAAAAATTGAGTTTTTATTTTATAAAGAAATGAAATTGAAATACATTATCATGTTTTGAGAGACTATGTAAAATTATGAAATTAACATGACACAAATGTTGACTTTAAATGATTTTTTCAATTTTTAAAACATGAATACACTAAACTTTTTGAACTTTTTGTTCTGTAAAATCAATAGTATACCAATTTTTTTCAATTTTCATAAAATAATAAAGATTAGTATTTAGAAAATAACCATTGATCATTTTTGAATTTAACAACCAAACCATTATGACATTATTTATATAAAAAATTTATATTATTTTTTTAAACATCAATATATAAAAAATTTGAAATAACATAATTATATAAAATACCATCATTGAAAAGAAAATTACTTTTCTATTGGAAATATATCCAAATTTAACAGTGCCTCCATCAAATGTGATTTGAGTTATAAATTTTAATGGCACTTCTATCATATGGTTGGAACATAAAATTCCATGTATGATATGTCAATACTGACACAACCATTCCATTTTTCCTTAAAATATATATTACATTGCAATTTTGGTACCAAATATGCTTTTTTTCCAAGAGGATTAGTAATAAAATTTTATGTTTCCGATACAGGGGTAAAAAAACTATTGTATGATACTCTATATAAAAATGTATTAGAAATATATATACATTTTTAAATCCTCATTATTATTTTAATCTAAGGGAACAATCATTTTAATAGATACCATTTACGAAACATTTAAGACAAATGTATATGTGAATCCATTTTTTAATTTTAATAAAATGAGGTTTATTCTTTTCAGGTAATTATTTTTCATATCCAAAACCATTATTATTTTTATTAGTTTTATAATAATATGTATTTTTAATATTTTTTCAAAAACACGAATAAAATTAGTTAAAACTTTTTTTATAATCTCAACTTCCATTTTCAAATTTTAATTCAAATCTTTAGAAGATTTGAAATTTTCAAAAGCCAGAGAATATGTAAAAAAAAGTGTTTAAAAAAATTTCATTTTGTTGTAAAAATGCTTTATTTTCAAAAATAAATTTATTTTTATATTCATTAAGATATTTATATAAATCTATATCATTGAAAACAAAACTTCTTAATCATTCAATTCATTCATTTAATTTAGTAACATACATGTTTTTATAATTATAGAAAAAATCAGAACATCTATAATAGAATACAAAATCACTTACCTTATACCATGATTAAATTAATAACAAGTCAATAGTTCCTTATCATGATCAGATTCTTCACAAGAATTGGACTCTTCAATACAACTCTAACTAGTGGTCATTTCCTTTTTGTTAGGTTTTTTAATTTTTCATTATTTAATAGTTTAGGATATCCATGATTGATATTAACTTTCTCTATGAACTCTTAATTAGTTACATTTTATGTATTATAATTCATACCACATTTATTATCTCCATACTATTTGTACATTTTAGGGTTTCTTCTAAAACTATTCTTTAATCATTTTTTTTATTTTTAAACCCGAGTCAATATATAAAATGTATCTTCTTTTACAATATCATGTACATCATATTCAAACAATTCTATATAAATAATATTCATATTTTCAATGTTACACTTCTTCTTTTTTGTCTCATCATCGACTATGTTCTTTATTACAATATCATACAGATTCAACGTTCCAATTAACTCATGAATAGTGTACTCTGTGAAGTTCTTTCTTTATTCATTGGAAACCATCTATGTCTTCCATTTATTTTGTAGTTTTCATTGGAGTAATTCAACAAGTACTTGGTTATCTGATGATTATCAAGGTTATATCATTCAATTCACAATTATTATTAATTAGTGGAACATTCGGTTTTGAGATTTTTCATCACCCATCATGAATACTTGGAAACATTATCAAAACATTATAAGAATGTTTCACTTCAACATTTTATAGACAATGTGAGTAACATATAGAATCTGACAAATCTCATGAGCTATCTTACAATCAGAAACATGACTAAAATAAATTCTGATAATAGCATAATTTAAAAAATTAAAACATTTTAAATTTAAAACAAATCATGTATCATCATTTTTTATTAGAGTGTTTCAGATATCTTCTATTATATTTTATGATTATTCCATGATATACCAGTTCTAAACACTGTTATGTTTGATATACACCCCCATTTGAGATACCCAATATCCATAATCATTTCAATCTATGTGTATGGTATTCTGTGGAATATTTGCATAGTTTGGGATCAATCCTTCCAATTAATATTATATTCATCCTTAAAGAGTGGGGTTAAGTTATATGATGGCCCCAATAAAATAAATGAAGATTCAATAGCAGGATTGGTATACATGGAAATGAACAACCATTGATAGAAATAATTTTTATTGATAAAGGGCGTGATATAACTAAACCAATCTTAATAAGGTTATCAATTTATTCTTATTGTCAGTTTGGTAACTTTAACGATAATTTTTCTAGAGAGGATAAATATAACCGATTAAAATTTTATAAAATAAATTAATTATCTATGTTAATTAGTATAAGAGTTAAAATAATTAGCATAGGAATTTTTACTTGTTTAATCTATAGTGGGCTTAGTGCAGTATTATATGAATCTACTCAGTGATAGATTCATGTGCACTATACTGATTTTTTTGGGGATATCATAACCCAATTGTTGATTACTTTTCTAGTATTGGGATAAAATTGACATATAAATTTGTATGTGGAGTGAAAAACCAATTTAAACATTATATTATAATCTGTGAGTAAGAATATGAGTATTTCTGGCATTAGAATATAGGAGTCACAACCCAAGGGAGAGAAGATGATATGCATTTGTATGTAAAATAATAAACTGTTAAAAAGGGTCTTCGTGAAAGGTAAGAATTAGTGTAACATACTCAAGAACATTTACAAAATATATAGATGAAGAATAAAAACTACGGTACTGTTTTATATGAAATGGATAGGCACATCATGTAAAGGACATATAAGTTGAAGTAGTTGTAATTTAGCACTTGAGAGATCACCCAAATGTTGAGAAATTATATTATTAAGGAATTTACAAATTGTGTATCTAGTTGAAAGTTCATAGATTTTATTTCATGGAGAATAATATATTGTTGAAGAAGTTATCCAATATCACTTGATGTGTCTTCGGAAAATTAAATTAAATTGTTAAGGGTAAACTATAAGAACTTTTCTTTAGATAAAGCAATACAAATTCAAAAACAATTGAATTATTCATGAGAGAAAATTATCCTCCAAAACAATATTAAAATATAACCATTGAATTCAAAACATAAATTCAAATTAAAACATATTTGACTAACTTGTAAAATACTAATAAAAATCCAAATCAATCCCATAATTATTTTAATAGTTTTGAAACAAATTTAAAAAAATTAATTTAATGCAGCGTGTATCTTAAAAAATGATAATACTAATTTAAATACCACAGAATGTTATTGAAGAAATTAAATATTTTTAAATATAAATTGGATATTATTTAATAATTTAAATTTATATAAAATATTAAGACATAAGTATTTAATATGAATAATTCTAATATAGAAAATATTGATGAGTAAATTAAGACATTTTTTAAAACACATGAAAATTTATTTAAAACACATTTCATAGATTAATTATAATATATAGACCATTTTTAAATTAATAAAACCCTAAAAATTATTATAATATGTATTATTTTCGTAAAACTATAATCATTTATGAAAAATAGAGAAGAAATGATATTTTAAAACAATAACAAACATCAAAAAATTTTCCCGGTGATGAAAAAACAAATACCATGTAGTTACGTAAATCATTTAAAAATGAGACACCATTGAATAAATGATTTCCAATAATATAAAAAAATATAATCCATAGTTGGTTCAAAAAATAGTCTCTATTGGAATTGAAATGAGTCATTGTTGGAAAGAAATTAATGATTAACCGTGAAATAATGAAATGGGTCACCGTTATAAATAGGGAAATGAAACATGTTTGAAAACAAATGAGTCACTAATATAAAATAATTTAGCCACTATTCAAGAAAAAATAATCAACAAACCACTGTAATTATTAAAATAATAAAAAATTTAATTAATAAAAGATCCCACTATTTGATAAATAATCAACGAACCAGGAAGAAAATGATCTACCACTGTAATATAGAAATGATACTCAATTGGAAATAGAGAATAATTGCCGTGAACCAGATCTGGACTCCATCAAAACTACAACATGACCCAGCCCGTGGAATGTTCTTAAGGGTGTTCCCTATCCCCATGGTCTGGCACAAGTTAACAGATATATTAAATAGTGGTTTTGGAACAATTAACACATGTTAGGATATATAAAACTACCAAAAAAATAATAAAGAAAATCTGAAAATCATACCAAAAAGACATTAATTAAAAATTAATAACTGAATAAAAGGTTTTTAAGAAGACACAATAGGCCCAAAACTACAATAGTTGTAGAAAAACATCCAATGAACATCACAAAATAACTTTTAATCATCCACGAGTGACCTCTACAACACTGAACAATTGAAGAAACTATGAACCTGAATAGCCATATCCCAAGGGCTTTCCCTTACGTGTGACAAACATAACCAAGTATAATTAAACGAAATATTGTAATTATTGTGTGAGCCTAAGTCAAATAATATTCCACCCAAATACTCCATGGGACATGAATTATAAGATAAAAAACTTGCGAGTGTTATTAAAAATGAACAGTAGCAATTAATTCTAAAGGTGCGTCTTTTAAATGAAATAAATTTTCAAATTGGATAACATTAATGAATGGATACATTTATGTAAAACATGTTATCTAATAAATTTTTTATCCAAACACACTATAAGGCAATGATATATTTCAAATAGACAATGAGAACTCAACACGTTAACACCCAAAGGCACTAGTTAGTGGTGAGCACTATGTACCTCACATCTCGATTTGAAAGTAACCGTAACAATTTTTGTTCTCATGCACTATCCACTAGTAGGGGAATCACCCATAACATAGTGGTCCCCAAAATCACCATCTTCGTGTTATTTTGTGTTTTAAACTTCAAACTTTCTATGTGAAATATTGGAAAACCCTCTCCAAATCACTAGTATTCTAGTACACATCCACCAACCTAGATACACGAGATTCCCTCTTTCGGCTAAAACCTGCACCTTGTGCTTCCAAATTACATTTAAACATAAAGACGCATGTTCTATTCATACTCACTCAAGATACTAGCTAAACTTGTATTTCATAGTTTTTATAACTCAAATAAATGATTAGAATTTCCATAATACAATTACAAAATTTATAATAAAACATTGCACATAAAATCCTTTTATAACACCTCCTTTATCAGCAAATGCATACCAATATTACTCCAAACAATAATTTTTAGATATAATACATTTTTATAAATCCATTCAATGAATTATAAAACACCATCAATTGGTTAAAAATGGAATAAACAAGTATAACACCCATTTCCACACTAAATTGGCGCTTAAAAAACTTCTTATTATGAAATTCTATAAAAAATTGTTTTTCCACTAATAACTATGAATGAAGAACATAAAATAAATATGAATCATGCATGATAACTCATTCTACTATTCTTATATCTGGAATCACGTACCATAGATTTTAAAACCCCAAAATACTTATATGTAACTTCTACCGCACCCCATCCACACCAAAATAGAGTGAAGACAAACCAAAATCCCCAAATATGACATGGAAACTCAAAAAAACACTACGTATGAAAAAAATTCATCTAGACATTTTGGGCTTCTTGAAAAGTGGAATAAACCCTAATTAAAAATAAGAAACAATAGAGGATATAACTTACTTGAAAAACATTGAATTAATCGCCCCAAATAGACAAATATTTGGATCTCCATGCCGTAAAAATTGAATTGGAGGTTTGAGTAAAATGGGGTGCGGTCATGTGGGGACTTAAATAGAGGAAAAATAGTAAAAGATGACTGATTTATGAAGGAAACAAATTTCCATTTCAAATCTAGAATAATTGAGAAATCTTGAGGATGTTTTCCCAAATCCTTGATGAAGATCAGCTCCAAATATGGAAAATTGATTAGGGGGTGCACCATGATTTTGGGAGACTTTGTGAGAGATATAATGATAGAAAAATATATAAAAAATAATTAGATATAAAAGAAATAAGTTAAAAAAAATTTAACTGCAAATGGGCTCTCGAGTTGGCCCAATGGTTAAATAAATCACACAAATACACTATGATTATGTGTTAATAGGGGGTTTAAATGGATATGGTTTTTTGAATAGTCCATTAGAGGTCAAGTGGGAGGTGGTATGGGAGAAAAATGTTATAAATGATGAATTTATATAAGAAATAAATATTTTTAATTGTATAAATGGGCTCAAAATTTTGTCCCAAATTTTGGTGAAACCAACCCTTTCTCAAAAAATTCTTGGGAAACCCATAAAAATGAAAAAATATAAATTACATGAAAAATAACATTAAAATAATTCATGAATGTGAAATTTATACCTACTATAAATACATTCCACTATTAGAATGTCATCTTAATGCATAGTAAGATATGAGTAATTGAAATTTCTCTTCGACATACGACTTACACTCCCATGTCTTATTCTCATCAATCACATGGTGCTAAAGGCCTCGAACTAGAGGGATAATCTTCCCTCGAAGAACATTTTCTCAGGATCCCACAATATGCACTGTCCACTCAACCACAGATAGATCAGGCTCTATATCCAACTCCTCCCAATTCAGCACATGGGGAAGATTCATGTTGTACTTCTTCATTTTCAATACATGGATGATTTAATGGATATACGTCAACAAAAAGGTAAATATGACATGTATTCCACCATTAAAATAAATTAAATGTTTTCAAAAGGTCTAGCATACCTTGTTGTTAGCCTCCCCTGCTTACCAAGACTGAGATGAATCAAGCGAGGTTCCACATTCATGAATACCTGGTCAACCATAAAAAACTCCCAATATCGATTCCTCTAATCTACATAAGACATGTGTCAACTGTGGGCTATAAAAAACCATTATCTAATAACGTTAACATTATCCCTCATGTCCAGCACAATACTCGGACCCAGCAGCGAGGTCACACTCACCTCCACCCAAAACAAAGTAGATCGACACAGGTGACCATAAAGATCCTCAAACGGTGCCATATTGATTGAGGATTTGTAGGATTTATTGTAATAAAACACTACCAATCACAAATGGAAATCCCATTAACCACAAAAATCCAACAGACATGCCTGAATCATGTCTCCCATAATGTGATTAGCCCAATCCTTCGGACCTTCTATTTTACTATCATATTTCATACACAACTTAATATGGGACCCCGATGTCTTCTGAAGGACACTCTAAAACCAAGTGGTAAATTTAGGGTCTATAACTAAAACGGTGGATGGTTAAAGTTCCAAGGATCGAATAACAACTGATAAGGGGTTTTGAATTAGTTTTTTATCTTTTTAAAAGTTTCAAAATTTTAAAAAAACATTCCCTTGAAACCTGGTAAGATTTATTTATTTATCTACCATTATCATGAAACTAAAGCATCCAAGAAAGGTAAATTAATAAAGCAACACAATATATACAAGGTTCATCCTCAATAAGAGAACCTCTGTCATTTCCATTGCCACTTCCATGAGTCTTTGGAAATCCACAATAATAAAGAAGTGAATACAACTTGTGACAAATCTCATTAGAAACACCCTATCTCCAGATAGGAAAGATTTTAATGACACTGTAATACCCCACGAATCCACGGTACATTTTCCTTTGAATTATGCAATAGCTTGCGTTGAACACAACTTCGAAATTCTAACACATCACGGCCAATCAAACAAGCAGTTATGAATAATTATACCCACTTTTTAAAATATTATCAATTTTATCATTCAAAATGAACTACATTTTTTGGTTTGGAATATCAAAATTATCTTAGTCTGAATTTTTGGTATTTTTCTAAAAACATTAATTATTTGATGAATAGTGAAAAATACTTAATTTTAATTAAAATAACTTTTTTGATCAAAATAATTTATAGTGATAAATTATAATATTGATTAGTTTTTAAGTATAATTAGATTATATTTTTCCAATTTATTGTAATGTTGGTCTTTGGAAAAAATTTCACATTTAAACTGGACATTGGAAAGTGTGAATATTTTAAAAGACATTATTTCTTAAAAACACACTTTTTGTTGTGACAACGAGAATTAATTTTAAATTATTTACTGCTAATTTTCTATTCTAAATTTAGAAAATGGTTTCCATATTTTGAATAAGGAGGTAAAAATTGTGTAAAAAAGTCACATTTATTATTAGACATTTTGAATAATAATTTTAGTACATATTTTATTTACCATGGTTAAAGGGTAAATCCTATAAATAAGGGTAAAAAAATAATATTATAATAATATTAAATTATCATAACACAATTCAAATTCTTATTGGCTAATACATGTCCGACCATGGTCTTCCTTTCATGGATTTTGGGTCCCCATGTAGCCACTGGTATGTGAGATGACACTTTATATTAATTAAGTTAAAGTAAATACAAAAATGACATAAGCATATATGTTTTATTAATAAAATTTTTACATAGGGTTATATATGTTATCACTTCAACTATAAGTATTCTATAGAAATCTAATAATATTACCTACATAATGAAATTTTATTTATAATTTTTAGACATTGAATAATTAATATTATTTATGAAATAATGATGATGCAATATTTTCCTTATAAATGAAAGAATAAAATAAATGGTATTATAGATGTTAATATAAATAAAATTTGAATTTTTTGATACCATAACCGAATTTTATAGGTTAATGTGACATGTTAGAATTGATTAAATGAAATTTTTTGAACTTATAATGCTGCTAGGAATTTAACCAAAACAAAATAGCAAATAGTGACAAATTTGACATAATATAGTTTTAAAAAAAATATTATATTATTAATTGATATTCTATTCCTAAAAATATAAGGTTCATCCAAGGGTCTTAAATAATATTATATATGTAATTAATGAACAACTAAATCTTGTCATGGAAGTTTATAATATGTTTTTTATCCATAAAATATTAAAATACAAATAGACATGGTAAATGTCAATCAAATTTATTAAGAGTTAAATCTTGAAAATCAGCTTATTATAGTGATCCAAACCTATCTAAAACCTATTGATTTAGTTGTTTCTGACCCATCCCCACCATATCCCTATATTAAAACATTTTGGAGCCATTAGAAACCGAAAATCATTTTATTATAAAATAATATTTCAATATTTTCCTAAGGTTCCCCGCAACCCCTTATAAAAGGGAATTTCATTTCTCGCAAATTCACACAATCAAGCCCTTTGGCTAGGAAAAACCCATCCCAAATATCCTCTCAACTATCATACCATCATCCTAGAGGCCATAATTTTGTTAGAAATCCATCCAATGGAGTCCTTTTGATCAAATAAAATGAAAAGAACCTGAAGAAGAGGTAAATATTTCATCACAACTTTCACATTTCATTCTTCATCCACTTCATCTTTTCTTAATGGTTAGGTATGAAGTGTCAATTTATTATTTAAATCAAATACCTCTCTAGACTGGGTAGAGGGAGACCCATTACATAGCCTAAATCCCCAAGGCCATGTGGCCTGAATACAAGGCTTGAAAGCCCATTTTTGGCCAAAAGGGCCCCTCGATGAACAATACCACTACAGTACTCGCACTACTACAGTTCCTGGTAAAATACAGCCATTGCACAGTACCTGCTACAATCCCTCCACCGATACAGTGCCGCTGCTGCTACAATGTTGCCGCTGCTACAGTACTGCTACATTGCATTACTACAATACTACTACATAGCCCTGCTACACATCCTCTTTTTTTGTTTCCCTTCTAAAATAATCACTCTTGTATCTTCTATATACTATGATGATATTATAAATATGGTACAACCATATTCATTATTCTATCCATTCTTTGTATGAAATGTCACCATACATGCGTATGTATGGCTTACCATCTCCATATCGTAGTGTAGTTGTTATTGAATACATTTATATGTGGATGGGTATAATAAAGATGTATAATTGATTTAAATAATATATATACCATGAAAATGATTTTTTAATATGATATATCATCAATTAAATATTATTTTATCAAAATAATGATATTGCCGCTCGTGCGTATGTACGGATTACCGTCTTGACGAATGGGATGAGATTCATTCTGCATCGATTCCATTAAAGAATAACATTCATTTGATGATTAGAAATAATGTTTAAAGAGTTAATATCATTCTGTATATGAATAAGATACATCATATTAAAAAAAATTACTTACATAACAAATCATATAAATGAAATTGAATCAGTTGACACCCCAAACGATGACACTACAGAAATATCATTAACAAAGAAATACTAGAAGATCATATCTGACATTATATTAAAGTATATGGTTCTTGTAAAATTTAATACAAATTATTTTACCATTATAAAAGAGGTTAACCTACCCTTGACCAAGGAAAAGAATAAGGTAAGGGTTAATTTCACAATCTCTTCATTATCTGAGGTTGGTTATACGTAATTATCTACTAGGAACTGTTTATCATCCACATCCATGATTCGTAAAAATGTATTTCAAAATTTTTTTACTATTTAATAGACAATGGTTAAAATTAATTTATACCCTTATTTGACATTATATGTTCTGAAAAGAATCTTTCCGTCGTTTTCCAAAAAAGGTACATTTTGACATTTTCGGAAAAAATAAGGTATCAATGTTTTTTATCATATATGGTGGTTTCAGCTACTCTCTTCCATATAACATCATCAAATATTCCCTTAAAATCTTATAATAAAATTTCCAAAATAAATTTTCTCTTTTATAATTATTTGAATTTTAAATTATTTCAAAATTGAATGAGATATTTCTCTAAAAAAGGTTTTGATTTCATCTATTTCAAAACCCTTTGATGGATTTTAAGATTATTTGATATTGATTTATTATGATACAAAACATCCATATTGTATTGATGGTTTTGTTATTTTTTTGACTGTGGATGTGTTATATTTACACCATTCATGGTTTATGGATAATGTATTGACATTTCATATGCTAGTTTTAATACGAATGTTTATGTTATGTTTAAACATTTTCATATGAGGAATGCATTGGACTTAGTATGTGATGTGTGGAACCTGGTATAGCTCCTCGATGCATCTATAGATCTCATGATACAAACTAGTGTCTTGGCATAAGGCCTTGATAAAATATTATTTGTAGTTTTGGCACAAGGCCTTGACTATGTGTTTATGATGTCTAGAATTATGCATTCCATCATTATAAAAGTTGATATTGCTATTTACTGTGATTATTCGACTGGTATAATATCCAACTGTATATGTCAATAGAATTATTTGACTTTATCTTTTCTATATTATTATTTACTTCATGTTTAAAAGCCTTTTGACTTAGTCTTATACATTGCCTAAAATGTTTATACTTATTTATGAAAGTGTCCAATATATTTTTATCCTTACTGAGCATCTCAGATCACCCCTTTCTATGTTTTTTTCTAGGATTCGAAGAAGTAATTTATGACTATCATGTAGGGATAGTCTGAGGGGATATGAGTGTGTTCTATGGAAACAATGTTGTTGTAGTTTTCTATTTTATAATGTAATGTAAAACTTATGAATGTATCTAGTATTTCCAAGGCTACTAAACTGGTAGGCCTTTTGAGACATGATTTTTGTGTATCACACCAATGTTATATATTAATGCACCGACTCCGGGTATCTGGGGTCGAGGCATTATAGTTGGTATTAGAGAATGTTTTGTACAAACCTTGGAAACAAGATTTAGATAAACTCTGATAAGAGCAGAATATCCTAATATTTACATTGAAAATTATTATAGAAGAATTTCATAGAATTTTGTTAATGTATAAATTTTCATGTTTTCTATGCAATACATCCTTTTACAGATACGAGCAGGTAGAGGAAGCTCTGGCATAGATGTACCTAGGTGTAAATCCTGAAAACACTGCTTTGAGCTAGACTCGAACGAGAACTAGTGCACGACAATGGTCCTTGCTGTAATCATGGTTAAGAAAATACCAAGGGATATGCATAGGATAATTATCATTTTCATTACAAACAATTATGAAGGTTTTATGAGTATATACTTCCTCAGTGATTTCTTTTTATGATTATGGATTATATCCATAAACTGTTCAGTTTATGTTAACTATTTTACAAGTTTGGAATTATCTATTTCGATTCATAAACTAATCTACATTATTCCATTGATTAGAAATGACACATAGTTGAAAGAATGTATTCCATATCAATGCACATAATCTATGTAGTGATTTCCCTCCTACTCAAGATAATTATAGGGGAGATTGTGAAGAAACTAGTGCGGATCAGCTTATCACCATACTGGGACAACTCACCCGGGTTATGAATACTAACCTTTTTCATATGGAGCACCCTGATCCAGATCATAGAGGATCAATTTTAGATCTCTTCATGAGGAAAAAACCACTAACATTAAAAGGGAGTAAAAATCCATTAGTATCTGAGCAATGGAAAAATTCTTTAGAGAAAATATTCCCCGCCATGGGGAGTAGTGAAAGGTAAAAAAATTTCATGGTAGTTTACAGCTTCACTGGAGATGCTGATCAATGGTGGTCATTAATTCAAGACACAAAGGAATATGAGGAAGTATAAAATATGTAATGGACTGAGTATAAAGATATTTTTGTAGAAAAATACTTTCCTCGTGACCATCAAGTGTATATGGAAGGATAATTTCTAGGTTTGAGGAAAAATGAGGATAAGAATGTCGTAAATTATGAAGCTAACTTTACATGGTTCATGAGGCATGCTACAGATTATATACATAACCCAAGAAGTAATATTGATCATCTATTTTATGGGTTAAAACCATTTCTCCATCGAGAATTGGTCTCACAATCCTTCTCATCAAATGATGATATTGTCTCATGTTCTATCAAGACAGAAAAATAATTGTCTTAGTATTACGATTTTAAAGAAAAGAAAGAGGAGAAGAGATCTATTGAGGACTCTAAAAATGGAAATAAGGGAATTAAGGGAAAAGATGAATATCCATCCTGTAGTAAATGTGGGAATAAACACCCCTATACATGCCTGAAGGGAAGGGGATTCTGTTACAAGTGCAGTGAAAAAAGGCCACCAAGCTCATGATTGCAAGGGGAAGAAAGGGGATGTCAATGTTGAATGATATAATTGTATAGAATGGGGGAATTATTAAAATTAATGACCTATTTTCGAAGGATACATAAATTAGAAAAGGACAAGGGATCCATGACATGCTTATTCTATCAATACTACTGTGGTTGTTGCTCCGAATGTCTTAGTGGCAGTTAATATAATGGTTTGCTCATGTTTATAAAATGCTTTATTTGATTCTGGATCATCATATTGTTTCATATCTTCCTAGTTTTATAAGAAAATTAGATATTTCCAATTTTACATAACAAGGGAGTTGTCAGTCAAAACTCTTAAGGGAAGTATTATTGCAAAACGTTTTGAGAATCAGTCCCCATTTGGGCATATAAAAGTTTTTTATCTGCTGATCTCATTTTCATTCCCATGATTGAATTTCTTATAATCAGTGTTATGGATTGGATTTAGAACAATGATTCAAAAATTTATTTTAAGAAGAATGAGGTTAATATTTTTGATGATGATAATAATGAACAACTTATCTATAGAGAAACATTGTCACCATCAGATTCTTATCTAGATCCACCCCCTGAATCTAAACAAAATTCAATTATTGGGGAGGAAAATAATGAAATAATTGTTGGTGAGGAAAACAATGTTCCAAAAGAATATGTTCATGTTGTGCAAGAATATGATGATGTGTTTCCAAAAGATTTACCTGGACATCCTCTAGAATGAGATATTGAGTTTTCCAATGATTTAATTATTGGTTCAAAGCTAATATTGAAGACCCCTTATAGAATGTACACTATGGAATTATTTTAACTACAGAAACAACTAGAATATTTGATTAAAAAGTTATTTTTTCACCCTATTATTTCTCTATGGGGAGCCAATGTCCTTTCTTTTACTAAGAAAAGATGGATCTCTGAGGTTGTTCATTGACTACAGGGGATCAATGCTATAACAATAAATAACAAGTATCCCCTACCTCACATTGATGATTTAGTTTCCAACTTCATGGAGATCAATATTTTTCAATGATTGGACTTCGATCTTGATACCATCAGTTGTGCATGAAGAATGAAGACATTCTAAAGACATCATTTCGAACCAGGTACAGGCATTACGATTATACAGTAATGCCTTTTGGATTGAGTAATGCATCTTCTGTCTTCATAGATCTAACGAAATGTTTTTTTAGGAATATATTGATGACATTGGAGGGGTATTTATTGATTATATATCAGTATACTCCAAAATCCACGAAGATCATGAAAATCACTAGCACATTAACCTGACGACTCTTAGAAGAAATGAATTATATGGGAATTTTAGCAAAGTGTGAATTCTGGGTTCAAGATATTTCATTTAATGGCCATATTGTCTCTAAGGATGGAATATATTTTGATCCTTCAAAGACTAAGGTAATCAAGAATGGCCAGCACCGATGAGTACAACATAGTTATGCAGTTTTATTGGTTTAACAGTTTATTATCGGCATTCCATCCTGAATTTTACCGGATTGGCTAACCCATTAACCAAGATCACACATAAATGGGATTAATTTGATTTGAAAAAAGAGTGTGAAGAATGTTTTGAATAACTGAAGATAATATTATTCAATTATCCTATATTGAATTTACCATCATGGAATGGAGGGTTTGTTATTTATAGTGATTCTTCAAAAAAGGGCATGGTTGTGTCCTTATGCAGAATGATAGGGTTATTGCCTATGCATCACGACAAATAAAAAATCATGAACAAAACTTTCCTACTTAGGATCATGTGTTTGAAGATGTAATCCTTGATTTTATGATATATAGACACTTTCTATATGTTGAAAAATGTGAGATTTATACTGATCAAAAGAGTTTGATGTATACTTTCTCAAAAAAAGAACTCAACATGAGGCAAAGGTGATGGATTGAACTACTCAAAGATTATTATTTCACTATACACTACCACTCTGGGAAGGAAAATAAGGTGGAAGATGCATTGTGTAGAAATGATCATGAAGTATTGAGCAAGATGAGGGTTTAAAAGGATCCAATATACATGGATCTAGTAAATATGGATATGGGAATAACCATGGAAGGTTAAACATCAATGATTTTCCAAATGGTTGACCAACCATCTTAACTAGAAAAGATATAATGTTATCTGGCTGATGACGAGGAGTTTCAAAAGAAGATTAATGATGTGAATAATGGGAGACTGAGTGACATCAAATATGAATATGGAATTTTTAAATTTTGGAAGAGACATTGTGTTCTCGATATTCCAGATCTAAAATGTGAATTGTAGGATTGTTCTCATAGATCCAATTTATATATACACACTATGAGCACCAACATGTATAACAATTTGAAGGAAAATTATTGGTGGGACAACCCAAAGAGGGATATTGCTAATTTTGTGTCAAGATGTATGTTTTGTCAATAAGTGAAAGATGGAGGGCAACATCCTAGAGGAGTCATGCAAATTCTTCCCATACCTGAGTGGAAATGGTATAATGTTTCGATGGATTAATCATGGGACTACCAAAGACTCCTAGAAGGAAAGATGTAATATTGGTCATTACTGATCGTCTTACCATGTCAGAACATTTTATAGCTATAAGAGAATACATACAACTTGAAATTTTTTAAATACTGTATATTAATGAAGTTTTAAGACTTCATGGAGTACCCCTATCGATTGTTTCTGATCATGATCCCAGTTTTACGTCAATAATCTGGAAAATACTTCAGAAAGCACAGGATACTGAACTTCATTTGAGCAATTCCTACCACCTTCAAACTAATGGAAAATCATAACTGACTATTCACAACTTATAATACATGTTGAGATCTTTCTCACTTGACATTCAATGTATTTGGGTTCAATATTTACCTCTGGTAGAATTTTCCCATAACAATAGCTTCCATCCATGTATTCAGATGTCACCATATGAAGCATTATACTAAAAGAGATGTCGCACACCAACTTTTTGTCTGAAGTTGGTGAATGAAAACATATAGGCCCATAACTTGTTGAGGAAATGATGGAAAAGTTGAAGGTATTCCAAACCCACAACAAAGTAGCTCAATGTAAGTAGAAAATCTATGTCAATAACCGAATAAAGGATTTGGAATTTCGGGTAGGAGATCATGTTTTATTGAAGTTATCACCATGGAAGTGTGTTATACATTTCAGTAAGAAGGTTAAATTGTGTCCCGTGAACATCATACCTTTCGAAATTTTTGGACGAATTGGGGAGGTAGCTTACTGGTTGGCAATGCCGCCAAGTCTCTCTAATGTTCATGATGTGATGGACATATCACTGATGAGAAAATACATGCTTGAACCAACGCATGTACATACCTATGAGTAATTAGAACTAGAACCCGATATGTCTTAATGCAAAGAGCCTGTCAAGGTTCTTGATAAAAGAGAACAAGTTTTGGAAAACTAGATGACTCGTTTGGTAAAAGTTCTACGTAGAAACCATAATATAGAAGAGGCAACGCGGGAACCCGAAGAACTTATGATAAAGAACCACCCAAATAATATTATGCAGTAATATTATAGAAATTTCCAGGATTAATTTATTTGATGGAGGGGAGAATGTAACACCTCATGCTTCTACGATACATTTTCCATTGAATTATGCAATAGCTTCTGTTGTACGCAACTTCGAGATTCTAACTAATCACGACCAATCAAACTAGCCATTATAAAAAGCAATTCACACATTTGGAAATTTTAACAATTTTATCATTCAAAATGGACTACATTTTTGAGTTCGGAATATAAAAAGTAGTTTAGGGTGAATTTTTGGTATTTTTCTAAAAACATTCAGTTTTTTATGAATAGTGAAAAATACAAAATTTTAATTGAAAACAACTATTTTAATCAAAATAATTTATAATGATAAATTATTCTAGTGTGTGATTTTTAAGTATAATTAGTTTATAATTTTACTATTTAATCTAATTTTGTTCATTAGATGTAATTTCACATTTAAACTAGACAAAGGCACGTGTCAATCTTTTGATAGTTATTATTTCATAAAAACACACTTTCTGTTTTGACAATCAGAACTAATTATAAATTAATTTCTTCCACTTCTATGTTATGAATTTTGATAAATGGATTAAATATTTATATTTAGCATGTCCAAATTGTCTAAATTGGTATCTTTTATTTTTATACATTTTGTATAATTACTTCGGTAAATATTTTATTTACTATGTTTAAAAGGTAAATCCTGTAAATAAGGGTAAACTAATAATATTATAACAAAATTTCATTACCCTAACACGTGTTCTAATCTTATTGGTAGATACATTTCTGACCATGGGCCTCCATGGGGCGATTTTGGGTCCCCCTGGTACCACTTGTAAGTGATAATGAAACTTTATATTAATTAAGTTAATGTTAATACAAAAATGACATAAAAATATATATTTTTGTAAAAAAAAATTTACATAAGGTTATATATGTTATCTCATCTCCTATAAATATTAATTAGAAAACTAAAAGGATTATCTACATAGTGGTATATTATTTATATTTTTTAAAAATTGAATAATTTAATTTAATTTTCACACAATGATGATGCAATATTTTACTTATTAATGAAAGAATCAAATAAATGGTACAATAGATGTTAAAATATATATAATTTAATGTTTTTATGCCATAAATAAATTTTATAGGTTAATGTGACATTCTATTAATTAATAATTGAATTTTTGTAGAAGTAAAAATGTTGTTTGGAATTTAACAAAAACAAAATAGAAAATAGTGTCAAAATTGATATAAAAAAGTTTTTAAAACAAATATTATATTATAAATTGATATTCTAATCCTAAAAATCTAAGGTTCGGTCAAAGGTCTTAAATAATATTATATATGTCATTAATGAACCACTTGAAGTTTTCATGGATGTTTGTAGTATGTTTATTAACCATTTAAATTGAAAATACAAAGATATATGGTAAATTCCAAATTAATTAACTAAGAGTCAAATCATGAAGATAAGGTTAATATAGTGACACAGACCTATCTCAGACCGTTTGGTTGAGTGATTTTTGACCCATTCTTACCTTATCCTAGAAATAATTTATTTTATTTCCATTAAAAACTAAAAATGATTTTATAATAAAATAATATTTCATTCTTTTCCTTTGGTGCCCCTCTCCCCTCTTAGAAAAGGGAACATCCCCTTCACTCAAATTCACACCAACAAGGCATTTGGATCATCCAACCCCTACCCAAATATCCTATCAAATGTACTCCCTTAATTCTAGAGGCCATTATTTAAGTACAAATCCATCATATGGAGACCTTTTGATCAAATCAAAATGACGAACCTGAAGAAGAGGTAAATATTTCACTATATCTTTCGAGTTCCTTTTTTCTTCCACTTCATATTTCTTTGTTGTTTCCAATATAAAATAATAACTCTGTTATATTCTATATACTGTGATTTTTTTTAAATATTATACAACCATATTAATTATTCTATCCATATTTTGAATGACATATCACCATACGTGCATACGTATGACTTACTGTCTCCATGTCGCCGTGTAGTTGTTATTTAATACATTATTATTTTGATGGGTACAATTATGATGTATAATTGATGAAAATAATAAATATAACATGATAATGATTCTTTATATATGATATACCATCCAATAATATATTATTTTATCAAAATAATGTTATTGTCTCTCGTACGTACATACGGATTACCGTCTTCATGAACCCGATGAGATTCATTCCCCATTGTTTCCGTTCAAGACTCATTTTCATTTCATTATAATTTTTTTTGTGTAAATACATAATATAATTATGAATATTATTAATATAAATCATATACACAACAGACATTACTTAGGTAACAAAGAAGATAAAGGAAAACAAATCAGTTACCACCCGAAACGATGATACAACTGAAATATCATTAACAAAGTAATATTAGATGATATTATATGATATCATATTAATGTATATAGTTCATGTATAATTAAAAAAATTATTTCACCATTATACAAGATATTGACCTACCCTCGACCAAGGAGAAGGACAAGTTAAGGGTTAATTTTCCCATCTTTTCATTATCTGAGGTTGTTTATACGTAATTATCTATTGGGATCACTTTATCATCCACTACCAATATTCATAAAAATGTATTTCAAAACATTTTTACAATTTACTAGACAATGGGTTAAACTCATTTATAACGTTATTTAAACTTATATGTTCTGAAAAGAATCATTCTGTCATTTTTCAAACAAGGTACTTTATGACCATTTCGAAAAAATTAAGGTAAGAATATTTCTTAAATTATATAGTGGGTGCAACTATTCTCCAACGTATAACATCATCAAATGATCCTATACAAGTTTATAAGAATATTTCTATAATAAATTATTTCTTGGATAATTATATGAATTTTAAATGATTTCAAAATAGAAAAGGATATTTCTCTTAAAAGGGATTTGATTTCATCTATGTCGACACCCTTTGAATGATATTAAGATTATGTGAAGTGGATTTAGTATGATAAAAACTTCCATATTGTATTGAAGGTTTTGTGATATGTTTGAATATGGATGTGTTATATTTACACCATTCATGGTTAATGGATAATGTTTTGACATTTTTTATTCTATTTTTTATATGAATATTTATTTTATGTTTAACCCCTTTCTTATGAGGAATACATTGGAATTAGTATGTAACCTGAAGAGCTCGCTATAGCTCCTCGATGCATCAGTAGGTATCATAAGACAAACTAGTTTCTTGGCCCAAGGTCTTGGAAAATTAATATTTGTAGTCTTGGAACAAGGCTTTGACTATGTGGTTATGAAGTCTGGCAGTATGCATTCCATCATTATGAAAGTGGGTGTTGATATTGAATGTTATTATTCGACTAGAAGAATATCCCCACGAATAAGTAAATGGAATTATTTGATTTTATCTTTTCCATATTATGCTGAAGTACATGATTAATAAGTGTTTTTTTATTCTTATACATTGACTAAAATGTTTATGCTTATTTATAAATGTTTCCACTAAATTATTATCCTTACTGAGCGTCTGAGCTCACCCATTTCTGTGGTTTATTTTTCCCAGGATGCGAAGAAGTATTTTATGACTATCCTATAGGGATAGTTTGAGGGTATATGAGTGTATTATATTGAAACAATGTTGTTGTAGTTTTTATTTTTATAATGTAATGTAAAACTTATGAATTTATCTATTATTTTCAGGGATACTAAACTGATCGGTCTTTTGAGACATGATTTCCTTGTGTCATGCAAATTCTATGTAATAATGAACTGGCTCTTGGTAACTTATGTCTAGGATTTACAGACTCTCCTCTATTTGCAATGTTTTCCTAATGAACAAATGAGCCAAATGCAAGAATAAGAACATGGTTGAAGCGGCTCCACAAAATCTCACTCTGAATATTCAGTGCAATTTTCATTAATCTGATTATAAAAAACCGGTATTCTCAACAAGTAAATGATGGTTCCTATTTCATGATGCTAAAAACATATGAAAACTTTTTCAAGATAATTATAATCACCTAAGAAAGGTTTGATGATTCTGATTCTATCCATCTCAAACACTCATGATAAATTCTTCAACATGTTAGGAACGTTTCACTTTGAATTCTCCACCACTCCACCTTTTCCGTGTGTGTAAATTTGAAAATGAGCGATAGATATGATCAAATATTTATAGGAAATTAATAAAATGCAGGAATCATGAAAATATTTCCCACTTCCTCAATTCTCAAAAACAACGCAAATCTCCCACATTTAATCATCAATATTTGACTTCATAAAATCTCCTTAAATTTCTGTGAGATTTACAAAACGTTGAAATGAAGGTTCCTTTAACATTTTATATTTTTTCAGAATGATAAATCTGGATATTGGTTCTGATTTTCTCAGACGCTTTCTTAGAAATAAAGTTCCAAATTTTGTAGAAAACAGGTTCTAAATTATGCAGTAATTAGGTTTTAAATTATGCAGAAATTAGGTTATGAATTGTTTTGAAATCAGGTTATAAATTACTCAGAAATGCTGTTTTTAAATGGGAAGAATTTAGGTTCTAGTTTTCCCAATATGTTTTCCTGAATTGTCATTCTGGTTTTATCCACCTACTTCTTAGAATATTCATTCCGAATTTCTCAGCTTGCTTCTCAGAATTTTCATATGGTTCTAAGTTTAGGTTCTGAACTTTTCATGATCTTACTTTTTATTCTTCAAATCTTAAATCTTCATGAAAAAAATTTTCTTTATGAAACATATAATTCTATAGGTATCATTTTCCTATCTAAGGAAATTATTTATAAGAAACATTCCCTTAATCTCAACAACATCCACAGTTTGTAGGTTCCGAGTTTCCCAGAAACACACACAGATATCGGATCTAGGTTTCCTGATAAGGATTCCCAAAAATTCTGGTTCTGAAATCATGTAATAGTTTTTTGGTTCAGGAATCAGGTTCCAGTTTTTAGGTTAACAAATCAGGTTTTGTTTCATAGATTTACAAATCAGGTTCTTGTTTTTATGTTCATGAATCAGGTTATGGTTTTTAGGTTCCAGAATCAGTTTCAAAAAACAGGTTCTGGATTTTAGGTTCAGGAAATAGGTTTTGAATTTTCTGATGTATCAGGTTTATAAATCAGGTTCTGGATTTCTAGGTTTAGAAAACAGGTTCTGGTTTTGATGTTTAGTAAACAGGTTCTAAATTTCTGGTCCATAAATCAGGTTATAGATTTCTAGGTTCCGAAAACAGGTTCTGAAAATAGGTTCTAGTTATCACATTCAGGAAAAAAGTTCCAAATTTCATGTTCAGAAATCTTGTTCTAGATTCTAGGATTAGGAAACAGGTTCTGAAAATAGTTACTAGTTTTCAGGTTCCAGAAATTGGTTCTGAATTTTCTCATGAATTTGGTTCATAAATCCCATTCTGTATTTCTAGGTTCAGGGAACATGTTCCGAATATTCTGTGACTTTTAAATAGTGAAAATTGTCAATCTTCTTCACCATTTCATCAATAGATGTATCATGTAACTTTTCATGATTTGTGAGAACTTTATGATCAGAAAAGAATTATATTATTTGGCTTATAATGTTTGAGACACTTTCTTAACATCAGAATTATTATTCTGGAACAACATCCTCTTTAGGAAAATCTTCAACAACCAGCAACTTCAACATTCTGTAACTCAAACAACAATCTTCAAGAAAATAATTTTTTTCAAAATATACAAAACATTGTTAAAACAAACAACCAGAAAGGATCTTCAATCTCTCCCTTTTGATTTTTTGGTAACCCTTATTAACCAATTTTCTCTTCTAAAACTATTGACATCTCAAGTACATTAACATTACCAAAACATACCCTTTTTTAAAAAGAGAGTGTCTTGACACCACACTAATGTATACTGTAATGTTTTTTATGGATTTACATCCCTCGGTGACAAGAAAAGTTTGTTTCCATGAAAGGATAAACCTCACTTTACTCAAAATCCCTCTCAAATTTTATCTTTCTCCTTATCAGTTTTCATTTCCTATCTCATTTTTATTTCTCTCTCCCACATTATATTATGACTATATCATAAGATTCATAAATTAATTCCATGTAAATAGTCTTACCTACTCTCCCCCTTTTTCAACATAATCCAAAGCATGGTGGTGGATTCTTCATTATATGTATTTTGGAAGTCATGGGAAGAGGCAGAACATGGAGTTGTAGCATCAGTTCAACTATCATTTCCATTGTCATAGCATTTGTAAAAATATCATCAATCTGATACTTCGTTGAAATATATTCCATAAAGTCTCCTCCAGCAGTAGTTTTCTCTTTCAAAAAACGATACTTTATATTATTGTGTTTTTATCTTAAATGTTGAACATGATTCTTATGATGATCAATGAAACATTGATTATCACAAAGTATCTTCAATGGTTTTGAAACATTTTCTCTAAAATATTCCAACTAATCCATCGTCCACATCATTTGAGTACATCCTTGAGTAGCTGCAACATATTTGGATTTAGTTGTGCATAAAGTTACTGAATATTGTTTCTAAATGTGCCAACTAACACAACATTCCCCTAAGAAAAAAGTTCCTCTTAATGTTGATTATCTATCATTATATTCACCAACCCAATCAGCATTGTTATAACCATGATAGTACATCTCACTGTTTTAGTTGTATAACAACCCATGTGAAGTTTTTATTTTAGCATATCTAAGAATCCTCTTAACTGTGAAGATGTGTGATTCTTCTGGATTATTTTGATACTGGGAACATAAAATCATAGCATAAGCAATATCAGGCCTTGAAGCTATAAGATAAATAACACTTTCTATCAACTTTAGAAAGACTTTCAGATTCACATTGTTCCCTGATTCATCTTAACTCAACATTGTTACCACTTATATAGGAGTTGAAACTTACATTGACTCATCCATCCTAATATTTTTTAACAATTCCTTGGAATACCTTTAATGGTATAAGAAAATATAGTTTCCTTGTTGTTGAACTTTTAATCCAAGGAAGATAGTTAATTATCCCAACATTGACATTTCAAAAAAAAATTTCATCTCTTTAGAGAACCCTTCAAAAAAAATTTATTCATCTCCAGTAAAAATCATACCATCCACATAAAAAATTACAATTAATGTTCTAGAGTCAACATCATTAACATACAACTTTCATTCAACCATTACTTTAGAAAAGTTCTTCATTCTCTAAGACGTTCCAAGGTTAGAAAACCATCCTCATGGATCTTTTTTCATCCCCTACCAGGATTTCTTCAATTGTAAAACTTTGTTTTCATCCTCATCAAGTTAAAACACTCAAGGATGTTCAATGTAAAATTATTCATGAATCTCACCGTATAAGAAATATGACTTCGCATCTAGCTGATAAACCATGTAATTATGATGAAAAACCACTACAAGAAACAATCAAATAGTTTCCAAACGTGAAACCGGGGCAATGGTTCTATCAAAAAACCACACCTACGACTTGTGCATATCCTTTACACAAAATTGTTTCTTTTTTTCTTGCAACTTCTCCATGATCATTCAATTTATTTCTGTAAACAAACTTGGTTCCGATAACATTATTATTTGCTGGCCTTGGATCAAAATACCATGTTTCATTCATCTAAATCTGATTTAGTTATTAATTCATAGCATACACCCATTATTTATGTTGAGTTGCTTCTAAAACTGGTTCTGGTTAAAATTTTGAAATAAGGTATGTCTGAATTTTTAATCTCAACTTCCTTCTTGTCAGAATTGGATCCTTCTAATCCCCAATAATATTTTCAGATTAAACATGATTTTTTAAGGTAAGATAACTCACATTTCATTTCCCAGCATCACTTTCATCCCCATACGACTCATCTGAGTCTCTTTCACTATGGTGGGGATTCCCTGATTTATCGTCCACAATATTCTTAATAGATTTTGTGGAGGAACATATATTTTCAATTAACTTCACATCATATGAGTCCACCATCACCTGCAAACGTTTGTTTCAGCATTTGTAGGATTTTCTAATCAGTTAATAAGCCATATTTATTCTTTCTTCATCTTGCTCAGCTAAATTTTCTAAGTCTGAATTTTTTTTGAGCAAGCATGGACATCGAAAAACTTAAAATTATTTAAAAGAAGGTTTTTTGTTATACCACATCTCGTAAGGAGTCATGTTAGTTTCCAATCTCAAAAATCATCTATTCTGACCATGTATAGCAGTGCTAATAGCTTCACTCCAAAAGAATTTTGAATGTTTTTATTTTGATAACATAATTATACCCATTTATACCAATCTTCTATTTTTTCTTTCTCCTACTATATTTTGTTGTGGAGTATAGGAAGACCTATATAGAGGTTTGATACCATGCTTCCTTAGATACGTTTCAAAATCAATGCTTGTGAATTCGATACCATTGTCTATTCTCAGCTTCTTTATGGAAGCTACTAATTCTTTCCCAATATATCTTCTAAAGAATTTAAACATTTAAATATCCTATAACGTATTATTCATGAACATGATGTTTGTTATCTGATTGAAATCATCAATAATGGTGACAAAGTATAATTATCCTTCTGTTGATTGATGTCTCATCGACCCACATAGGTCAGAATAAATAAGCTCAATTGGTTTGTTTGATTGAATCACCAATATTTTATGAATTTTGTCAGTTATCTTTCCTTTAGGGCATGTCATCATATCTTCTTTTCAGTTCTGGAAAATTTCGTACAACATCATCTTTATAAATCTTAGTCATGTTTTTATGCCCATAGTCTCCATGTCTTTGGTTCCAAAAAAAGTTTTCATCTTCAACACTCAAATAACAAGAGTTAGTGGTTTCTCCAATTTGAAATAGATTCCCACTGTTTCATTCTCCTTTTGTAATCACTTTTCCATTTTCCCACTATTGATGATACAAGAATACTTTATAATGATTACTTCTTTTCCATCATCACAAAGTTGACATACACAATGTTTGTAATATTTTATCCCATCAAGATGCATGACTTCCTTAGATTTCAGTTTCTTTGCTTCAATCTATGTCGTTCGGATTCCCCTAAACATTAAGGAATTATCATTTATTAAAGTAACCACTCCTCCATCATGAAATTATATATGTTACATGATTTTTATATCACCTTTCATGTGTGAAGATCAACCAATATCAAGAATCCATGGTTTGTTCCCCTTACATTCATTCACAGTTTTCTCAACACCAAAATCTCTCTCAACAACCTTCTTATATTCATCTTTCTTTTCATTCTTATAATAAGAAACTTGTTCTAGAAGGAGAGTCATATATCATTTGGAATGATGTCCAGACTGATCATATTTTCCACAAACATCTTTCATACATTCAAATTGATTCTTCTTTGAAATGTTTGTGGAATCTTGTGAATTCACCTTTTCAACTTTCTATGACTACAGAATGCTACTCATTCTTATTTCACTATTTCAAACTATTTTCTCATAACATCTTCCGGGTAGATATAAATTTTGGCAAACATTATAAGATCTATGATCATATATTCCACAACACCATAAATATACCTCAAATATTGATTTTCTATTAAAGAATGATCTTTTTTATTGAAACTTTGTTGGGGTTGATCACTTCTTTCAGCTAAAGAAAACTTAGGATGTTGGTCGTCTCTTATTTTGAGTGTGTTTTCTTGTATTTTAGGATTGATTGGTTTCTCACATCCTTTCTCCCCCAAGAATTAGTAATACTTTTTCAATAAACTGAAATGTTTGAAATATCAAATAAAGAAAATTTAAAATGAGCATAATTCACCTGATTCTCATGATAAGCCTTCTTAATGGTCTTGGAAGTCTCAAATTTTTCATCAGTTGCTTTGTGGAAGTTTTCATTTATCTTTCTTAGGGTATTTTGGGATTCAATAACTTTTGATTGCATCTTGTTGACATTTTCTACTTTAGTTTCAAGCATTATGCTAGGATCTTCAATCATCATTCCTTATTTTGTAATTCTATGTTTATAACAAAAAAATTATTGAATATATTCATATTATTTCTTGGTAACATCTTTACTTCCATCATGAATTTCTTTATGATTTTTTTTCATCACACAAATTTATTTCTATGATGATTTATTTTTCTGAAGACATGCAAGAAGTTCAGATCTTAGCTGATATTCTCTATAAGATTCTTCACCACCTTCATCACTCTCTAAGGAAACATTTCATTTCTCATATTTTGAAATTAAGGTTCTATATCTTTTGTTAATTTCAACTTATATGAAATCATTTTCAGAATATTCTGATTCAACCTTCTTACTCAACCTAGTTTTTTTCCTTCCAAAAAAATTCATTTTGAATTCTTTAGAAGTCTTAAACTCTTTTTTATTCTTCTTATAATTCTTCAATCATGGATTCTCATTATGAACATATTGATATTCGCCAACATTATTCATAGGGAAATTCATAATAAAGTTTCTGATTAGAACACACTCAAAACATTTGTGAGGATGTTTCCCTCCATAATTTCCTCTTCTTCTTCGATAGTTATTAGATATGAGAGACATGATATTTTCATTCAACTCTTAATCTGCCTTATCAATGAACTCACAATGATCAACTTCATCATCATCATGGGTTTTAATTTTTCTCATAGCTTTTAAAAAAAATCATCTTTCATAATCTTCATAATTATTGGAGCTTCATTCATTTCATAATCAATAAAGATTATATGATGTTCATCAAGAGATAAGTCATACATATCATCTAAAGATGAAATTTTAGAATCAAACATATATAGAATTCTTCTCATATGTTTCATCACAATTGTAGACTCTTCGAAGTCATCTATAAATCCCCTGATGTAGAATACAATTTCATTAACATGGGAGAAGTATTCATCAATTGTTTCATCATCTCTCATCCTGATGTCTTCAAACTTACTATGCCAGATTTCTAGCATGGCCTCCTTGACTTTCGAATTTCCTTCGAAAACACTTTCCAACGTGTCCCACATTCATTTTGATATTGTGAGACCCATCATATTTTTAGAATCATTTTCTGATAAGGACATGAGAATAGAATTTCTATCCTTTCCATCAACTTCTATGTTTCTATTATCAGAAAACTTCATTGGATAATTTTCCTCAATAGGTGGAAAACTAATAGTAGCAACATCAACAACTTCAAGTCCATGAGATAAGAGATAAGGAATCATCCTATTATTTCATCCATAATAATTATTCCCATCAATGGTTGGAATTACTATACTTTTGACTTAATTGATATTCCCTGTGATAAAGATAAAACAAGGGAACTAGCCTCTAATACCAATTGATGTTCCAAGGATCGAACAACAACTAGAAGGGGGGTTGAGTCAGTTGTTAATATTTTTATTAGATTAAAAACATTATGAAACGTAACCCGTGAGAACCATTATGATTTTATCCTTATAAACCTTTATCAAGAAACTCATGCATGCTAGAAAGGTAAAGCTAGAAAGGCAGATATGATTTACAAGGATTGGCCTCAATAAGAGAACCTACATCCATGACATTTCCACTCCTATTGTTCTATAGAAATCCTCTATAATAATGAAGTGAATACAACATATTCCAACACCCATTGGAAACTTTCTATCTCTCTATATGAATGATTATTCTGACTCCAGTTATTTTATAATGTTTTCTTAAAGAACAAATGAGCCAAAAACAAGAATAAGAACTTTGTTGAAGCTGCTCCAGAAAATCTCACTCCGAATCATCAGTCTGGTTTTCTTTAATCTGATTTTCTAAAATCGGCCTTCTCAGTAAGGTAATGATGTTTCCGATTTCCATCTACTAGAAACTCATGAAAACTTCTTCAAGATAATTCTGATCTTCTCAGCAAGGTATGATTATTCCGACTCTCTTCTTCTCAAACACTCATGAAATCATCTTCAAGATGGTAGGAATGATTCACATTGAATTCTTCAACACTCTGCATTTTCTTCCTGTGTAATGTTGCAAATGATTGAATGATTTGAGAAGGTATTTGTAGGAAATTCCGAAAACAATGGAGTGATTCATGAAAATAAATACCGCTTCCTCAAATCTCAAAAACTCGACAAATATCTCGCATTTAATCTTCAATATTTGACTTCATAAAATCACTCTAAATTTCTCCGAGATTTACGAAAGGATGAAATTAAGGTTTTAATGAACTATTGATATCTTACTCAATATGATAATGTTGACTCATGGTTCTGATTTTCTCGGAAGGATGCTTAGAAATCTTGTTCTGAAATATTAAAAAAACATGATTTGAAGTATGCAGAAATCAGGTTCCGAATTGTTCATAAATCAGGTTCCAATTTGTTTGGAAATCAGTATCTGAATTAATCCTAAATGAGGTTTAAAATTGGGAATAATTCAGGTTCTATTATTCTAATCATGTTTCATAGAATTGTCATTCTGGTTTTCTCAACTTGTTGCCCAGAATTTCCATTACAAATATCTCAACATGCTACTCCGAATTATCATAAGGTTTATAATTCATGTTCTGATCTTACTTTCACTTCTTAAACTCTTAAATATTATTGAAAAAACTTTTCTATAAGAAATATTACATTCTCTATGTAGCTTTTCTTTATCTATGAATGTTTGATGTAAAAAACATTTCTTTAAGCTCAACTACATCCTCAGTTTCTAGGATCAGAGTTTCCCAAAAACATACCCAGAAGTATGATTTGGGATTCGACATAAGTTTTCTAAAAAATTCAGGTTTCGAAATCAGGTTATGGTTTATTGGTTCAAGATTAAGGATTTGGATTTTAGGATTTGGAATCAGGTTCTGGTTGTTATGTTCAGGAATCAGGTTCTGGTTTTCAGGTTCAGGTATCATGTTCTGGTTTTTAGGTTTATGAATCAGGTTCCAATAACATGTTATCATTTTTAGTTTCAAGAAATAGGTTCCGAATTTTCTCATGAATCAAGTTAATAAACCAGGTTCTCGATTTCTAGGTTCAAGAAACATGTTCAAGTTTTCAGGTTTAGAAAACCGATTCTAAATCTCAGGTTCAAAAATTAGGTTCTGAATTTCTAGGATTACGAAACAGATTATGAAAACAAGATCTGTTTTTCAGGATCAGGAAACATGTTTCAAATTTCAGGTTCAGAAATCAGGTTCTAGATTTCTAGGTTCAGGAAATAGGATCCAAAAAGAGGTTCTAGTTTTCAGGTTCAGCAAATAGGTTCATAATGTTTTATGATTTTTTCTTAGTGAAAATCATCAAACCACTTCACATTTTAATTAAATGATTTCATCATGATACTTTTCATCATTTTTGAGAAATTTTAGATCTTCAATGCATCATCTGATATGGTTTAGATAGTCTGCGACACTTTCTTAACTTCTGATTTTGTATTCTTCAACAACAGCCTCATTAGGACAATATTCAACAACCAACAACTTCAACATTCTACAACTAAAAAAACCTTTTTCAAAAAATTAATTAGTTGTCAGCAAATTAAAAACATTGTTAAAACAAAACACCACAATGGGTCCTCCATGATGGCATTCCACGGAGCCGAAAAACATCCCACACATATAACCAGCCCAATTTATCCCTTTTGGTCAAATCATTGATCGGAATGAAATTGGACGATTTGGTCAAACGATCAATCACAACCCTAATATCATTATTTTCATGTGGTATATGGGGAAATAAAACTATTAAATACATTGCATCCCCATCCCCATTCTAGATAAGAAATGGAAATTCCTGAAGCGAACCAGAGGGACTTTGATGCTCTACTTTAACCTTCTGACAAATATAGAATCTTGATACTAAGAATTTATCTCTCGTCTCATGCCAGGAAACAAAAACTAGGGACAGAAATCATAATACATCTTATTGGCACAAATACGTACAACCCATTAAGACTAATGGATATCCTTCATCACCACATTATTTGGGAAAAAGGCACCACTAAGCATCCCTTAAAGCACAAGATACCCTTGGGGGAAGAAAACCAATAAGAAGTAATCTCCCCAACATGAAGAATCTACCTTAACTTCATATATATCTCATAATTTGGTGGATCCCCCTGAATCAGATCTACAAGAGAAGGGGTCAACAGAGTAATCGCTAAGAATTCAAGTCCACTTTTCTCCTTGGTCTCCACATGCATCCGATAAAAGATCCCCCTAAGAGCCCACATATCACTGGACATTATGAAAACCTACACTGATACTCTACTTCTTAAGGAATAAGACACCACATTACCCTTCCCTAGGGTATAAATGATATCAATGTCAAACCACTATAAGTACTCGATCCAACGTCACTACCTTAGATTAAGATTCTTCGTTGAGAAGATTTAGGCCATTCTCTTGTGATTATAATAGACCAAAAGCATCTCCCCAAAAAGTGATTAATGCCTTGTAATCAAATCATGAATCATAGTTGCAAGATCCATTTCATGGGGCAGGTAATTTTTTTCATTTGGTCGGAGTTTAGGGGAACCCTACACTACCAGATGATCATCAATCATAAGTACGCACTCGAGAACCATACCGAAAGCGTTACAGTATAAAACATATCCCATTCTAGATTCTTTGAAGACCAAAATGGGTGGGGGGTGTAATGAAACTCTTCATATCCTCAAAGGATTCAGGACCATCTGGGACCCAACAAACTTCACCCCCTTCTGGGTGAGCATGGTAATGGGTGATGCAATCCAAAAGAAATCCCAAACAAACTACCTATTGTATCATTCCACGCTGAGGAAACTCATGATTTTAATCACATTCTTTGGCTTCTCCGATTAAATTATTACACTAATATTATAGGGATCCACTGAAACACCCTATTCTAAGATCACATGCCCAGAAACCTCACCTCGCAGATCCTGAATGTTTTCTTTGATTGCTTTTCATAATGGAGGAAATCCTGTAAAGTGACCAACACAATCTGCAAGTGATACCATGTCAAGCTTGAAACTCCTTGCTAGATCATTCACTCCTAGTTAAATCTATGCGAGAGCCACCTCTATCTGCTCGAATTTAGACATGGATGTATTTCCAAGGAGGATTCAAATTATATATTCTATACCAAAATACCAGGATATTCTTCTACGTTTATCCTCAAATACTACATTAGGGCTTTGTTCCCTAATATAAATTTCCAACTCTAGTTTCCATGTTTTCTAATAAACATCCTCTAGTACCAAATATAACACCCTGAAACCACTAGACCAGAGTCAGTTCATTACATGTTATATTGGATTGGTTAGAATCATTGAAAAATACAAAAGGAATGACCAGTTTCATATTCATGAAGAAACTAGATACAAAGATGTTACTGAAATTACTTTGGAAAATGATATAAACTACAAAACATTACAAAAACTAAAAACTGCATCCACAAAAACTCAATAAATGATCTCCTCTTCATCACCTATTGAAGTTAAACTGTTGAAAGGTGTGAGATCAAATGCTCAGTAAGGGTGAAAATAGATGAATAATGAATCAATAATTACTAAATCATAAACAATTTGACATGTAAATATGGCATGGTGAATAAATGAAAACTCACACCAGTAATAAAATGAGAAAGAAATTGCATGAATTGATTTTTTCATAGTGAATATCTCAAAGAGAGTAATAAATGATAATTATTAAAGTGAGTTCTTGATAATTGGATGTCATTTATCTTGAACACCATACCATAATACTGTTAAAACATTTTAGTTCATTGGGTAGAAATCCATCTAATTTTTGGAAACAAACTCTAAGGGTTTGTCACCAACTAATTTTTCTAAATAGACCTATTGATGCATCGAGGGGATATAGCTGGACCCAACCACCACTAAATGTCCAAATTATTTTTTATACATTGATTTAATACAAAATAAATAAGTATTTTCAATACCTGTATAGAGTAGAGAATACAGATTCATCAATATTTCCATAGTTAAAATAACATTCCAAATATACACCATATGTAAAATGGTATACAGTTTTGACAATATAAATATCCATTATATAAAATTATGGATCCTTAATATAAATGTAATATTAAATGAAACGTGATAAAAAATGTGCAGTAGGTACACTACGTAATGTTTATTAGGTCCACAAAAAAATGTAAGTCACAATGAAATGGAAAATTAACACAAAGCCCATTACCACATTGTAATCAATCATTTTGTGTGACAAAAAATTAATAACTATCAAATGAATATTTTAATACCATGAAAATATAGGTAACCATGTTATTATATATTAAACGCCAGTACACATATACCACATGCATGAAATAAGTGGTGAACAATGGAATGCTCGCAGAATTAAAAGTGAGGTGAGAAACCCCTTACCTTATGCTCTAGTGTGTTATTAATTTTATTAATGACTTGAATAATAAAATTTAGTGTAATTCAATAATAATTACAGAACCACCTTAATAGGTTCATTCATGGAACTTTTATGGGTTTAAGAGGTTCAATTTTATTGTTTTGGAAGCATTTTCGTCCTTGGTTTTCATGATTCGTTTACTTTCATTCATGAATGGATGTTCGTTGAAAATGTGGTTAAATAGAAAAAATCGTTAACATATATTATTAGTGAAATTAAATAGATATAAATGATCTTATAATGATTCTAGGTTATATACTTATGGATGAATCATTAGTTAAAAGTTATTGATAAATGATAGGATTTAGCTTAGTAGTTTTGTGTACAATTAACTTGTTTTATATTATTATTCCATATTATGAGTGTGAAAGGATTCCTGAAAATTAATGATATGAAATACATATTTTGGAATTTGATTCGTCCATAAAAATGGTTTCATGACTAGAATTATAGATTGTAATGAAAATTGAGAACCCATCATCCTCAAATGTGATAAATTAACACATCGTGGACGGTGTTTTTTATATATAGTATAAGAGGAGGGGGAAAGAGAGAAGAAGATGAAATATTCCATTAGAATAATATAATTCCAGTTCATGTAAGGTACTGAAATTATCATATAATTTCAATGAGGGGAGATGAAGAGAGATGTATAAAAGAAAGGAACAAAAAATAAGAGAAAAATTGAGAAATCTATTATGAAAATTCGGCAGCCTAAAAATGTCACATAATATTTAATAAAATAGGTTGATAATAGAAATGGGTTACCTCACACCCCTTACATTGTATGTGAAGTAAGGGGAATCTGGAATGAAATATCCCCACATAATCCAAATGAAAATATAAGATAAAACATAAAATTAAATATTTAAGAAGAAAAATGGGTGGTTGATTCTCTTACCTTGGAGAGTAACTCCCAAATCATGAAGGTTGGGACCTTGGGGGTTTGACGACACATTGGGAGGACTTCTATGTATGTAATACCCCTAATATATTCGATTATAATTATTTTGTAATGAAATAAAATGAAGGGGGTTTGTGGGTATTTATAGTAATTAAGATGTAGTATTTTATTAATTAAAAGGGACACCTCATTAGTGGTTTTTTTCATGGTTTTTCCCACTTGGGAAACCTCATGTCATAAGTTACTATACAAAAGTTTACTAGTATTTTATTTTTAATTACTAGATCATTATAATGTCATTAAACTACCGAAAACTCAAAACTGTATTTTTTTAATTCACAAAAAATTTATGTATTTTAGAAAAATCTCAAAAATTCACCCTAACCACTTTTCGATGTGTAGAAATCAAAAATAAACTCTATTATTTGAAAATTATTTTATATGTATTTTTAATTTAATATTTAAATAAAATAAAATTTATTTAAAAAAATAAGCATTTTAACGATATAATTAGTTCTATGTCACATTGAAAAATTAGTTAAGATCTCATTACATTATGAAAATAAAATATTAACATTATTTACTAATTATAAGGGTCATATTACTATTCATAGGTGTATGTTACTATTCATAAAAAATTAAATTTGGTTCTATCATACTCCAAATGACATACTAGTCACAAATCTAGGTAACCGTTATTTCAAAATTCAAAACATAGAAGTGAAAAATTAATGTTTAATGGGTAGGTTTTGATAATCCTTTAAATATCAATTTTTAGTTTTAAAGGAAGACAATGATTTATGTAATATAGGATATAAATAGAATTTATTTAAGAGAAGAAAACCAATAAAATTTTGGGGTGTTATAATAGTCACCTTTATTATTGAAATACATAAGAAAACTATATACAATTTGTTACTTAAAATGAATAATGAACACCAAAATATGTATCATGTTCGGTTAAAAATAAGAACATGATAGAGATATAATTAGATTTAATCACATTTTAATAATATATATATATATATATAATGTTCTTATCATTCAAATAAAATAGTAATAGTAAAATTTTTATTATTAAATTTAATGGTATAAATAAAATACATAGAGTTTGAAAAAACAGTCATTCATATAAAATAATAAAATTGTTTTTAAATTTTTTAAAATTATATAAAATGTAATAGTAAAATAGAAATACATGAATGCACATTCACAAAAATACACTATGAATTTCAAGATATCCACATTTTTTCATGCATTCTATGTAATGATTGGGGACCTTGATTTATGTGGGGGTTCCCTCTCAACCATATTAAAAAAATTATTTCCATAACTAAAGGGTCATAACCCCGTATTATTATTATCTTTTTATGATATTTAAAAATTTTAGTTTATATTCAAAGATTAATATATGATTATTTTTAACAACATGTTATGCTTTACTGGCACTCTTTTGTTTAGATTTTTTTATAATTGTTTAAGTAGCTTTTGGTGGGGTTCTTCCAATGTTTGTAGACTGATTGGAATGTGTTTTGAGATTTTGTACAATTTTCAAGACCTTTTTCCTACTATATTGATAATTCAACACTTGAAATGGTAGTACAATATGTGTAATGGCCATTGGTAAGATGAATTCAATTGGATACTCATCATGAAGGGGTTTACACAACATGAAAAATGTTTACATTGTTGTAATGATGAAAACCAAATATTTATTAAAATGGAGACATATTTTTTAGAATACGTGGAGTTCGATGATTTCATGATGTGTAATTGTAATATACACTATGTAAATATAATTAAAGGATGGTTTAAATAGGATACCCTATTGGTTTTCAATTTTATTCCACACGTAGAAAATATCTCTCAACTCAATTCTTTCCCTAGGTGATTTGGGGGATTTCCTTTCCTTCCGGGTCATCCAATAGAAAATTTATCATTGTGTTAGTTTTGATTCATATTTATGAGTATGTGTTCCCTCTTTTAACTCATTCCATTGGATATTTATTTTACATTTGAGGTGTTGTTGATTTGGATTCATTATCAGTTGAATATTTTTATCATTCCTTTGATGTTACATAGCATGACTTGTCTTGATATGGGTGTTCTCTTGGTTTCTAGTCACCATTAATGAACAATTCTATTTTACAACGATGTTTATTTGGGGGTTTTAAATAATGTTTTAATTAATTAAATTTTTTAATCATTATTAATAAATTCTTTTCGTTTGTTCATTTATATGATGTGTTATGTTGTTTCAAATGATTTCATCCAATGGAAAATGATTTTCAAAATGGGGGTTTTGTATTGAAAACAATTTTTCATGATTTGATAGTTGTTTTCAAAATTTGAAGTAGAACATCATGGAATTTCAAATTATTTATGAAATTATGAGAATGGCTACAAAATCAATTTGAAAAAATACACATTTAGAACCTTCTGTGCTTAGGGAGTGGGTAATGTATAGCCTCAATATATTTATATTTCAACTATAAGGTAAATAGTTATTATAATGGATTGAATGACATGATATCATATATATATATATATATTACTATATATGATTTATAGTGAATAGTACATAGTGTCCCATTGTCTTGATCACAATACGAGGTACTCTACCATTTAGGGTTATTTATCGCATATTTTATTTAATGGATTTTGGCTCACGGGTTTAACATGAGGATTTATAATATATAATCCCATGATATTTTTTTTATATGTGTTTACTTGTATACCTCTTGATGTATGGATATTATTTTCTATATTTTCACACCTATGTTTCATATTTATCATTTGACAATTTGAAATGAATTTAAGAAAACAAAAGGTAAAATGATTAAAACTATATTTTAATTATTGAAATGCAGAATGAACAAAATTGTTTAAAAATTATTATTTATTGCATTCATGATATTAATCCTTTTATCGAAAATTTTGTGGTATCCAGCTAGACTTTGTATCAATCCCTACATATTCTTTTGGTTGTTTATAAATATTTTATTGTATAATTTAGGTAATATGAAGTGCATATTCTCTCATTTATGATTATAATGTGGTTGCTATCATTAGTTCAGGTTGTTCTTGAGTTGATTGTTGGTCACATGGAAATTTTAAATTGATTATGATATAACTGATTTTGGGTTTGATTGTATTTCTTTTGGGTAACAGGATTTTTTTGGCTTTTTAATCCAATTATATGTCTATTTTTTCTCATATTCATGGATAAGTTATGTTAACATGATATACCTATTTTATTGGGAATGTCAGTTTAGGAGGCCTCTCTAGTTGACGCAGATTTGTTCTATATAATTTTGTATCAACGGGATTATCAACCAGATGATTTCTAAAACATCCTTAGTTTTGTTATATTTCATGGGAAGATATGTGTTTGGACCATCATAATTCAGATATTATGTGTGGTAAAGGGGTATTACAAAATCACTCCCATGACTAACCCTGAGTTACCATTTGAGGTTAGAGACTTTTTATCATGTTTAAGACTCTATGATTGGGGTTATTTGAATGAAAACTATGTGAATTTTATTTTAATGGCCCTGTTCATTTTTAACAATGGATTTTCATTGGTAGATTCATGGTTATTTTAAATATTCTAATTTTAATGATTTTTTTTCAAAATATGATATTAGTATCATGAGTTTCGAATTTAATAACGATGGAATGATTTTTTTGTTAGGAGATGCCACATAAAAGACTTATTCAAAATACAAGATAGGTAGCTGCCAGACAATATTTGTAGGAATATCCTAAAATGGAACCTACTCTCATAGAAACTATTATATATACTATTCATAATCTGGTTCTTGTGGTTGTGAGGAACTCATGATGTATGGTGGATCATGGCTATAAATTTACTAACTCGACTCCACATGTATTTTGTGGTGAAAAAGGAACCTAGTAATTGCAGGAGGGGATTGAATAGATAGAGATGATCTATGAATTCTTGAATAATATTATATACTCGAAGGTCGGTTTTCCCAAATATATTCCACAGGGACTGGGAATATTATTTTGGGACTCTGTTGTACAAGCTATGTTGAATGGGGATCTTACATATGATTCCTTAAACAGAATTATAAACCAATTATTTTACCCAAAAACATTATGTGCTGCAAAAACCCAGGTGTTTATGTCCATAGATCAGGTAGAGTGTACCATTCCGCAGTTATCTACCAATTTTTCTATGTCGGCTTATCAAGTACTAGGGCTGTCACTAATGATTACTTGAGGGATAAATGTTTGAGTTTTTACTAAGGCCTTATAATTTATCGATTTTGATACTCATGTTCCTTACAAACATTATGAATGATGTTGAAATGGTATCTTTGGATTCGGTAGATATATCTAGAAATATATGTGTTGGTGGAGCCACAGTAGGTTTAGTGGTTATATCGGGTGTATCTTATGGCTATAAGATGAATTATAAGAGTGGTAAGTTTTCATTAAGACTATTTTCAAAGGATTTTATAGGATGTCTTCTACCTGTATGGAATTTAGTTTCATTACATGCCTAACTATGTCGAGGATCATAGTATTTGTCATCGTTGTGGATGATCTATCTAGCTATGGTGTTTTTTTTGAAATGATATCTTTCAAAAGTAGGGAAGGATCCATGCTCATGAAGGGTTCATAGGTTCATGAAGATGCTTCCAAGGGTGTGGGTATAATTATCAGGAAAACAGAAATGTTCATGTCACTAATTCCAAAAAAAATCTTTACAGAGCATGCACGAAAGGAAATCTAAAATATGGCCATCTACTAATAAAGGTATGATATTTATCTGTTCTATTGTGGTCTATATAATAATCATATGGGTGCTACTCAAAATTTTATATCATAAATTTTATTTGACATGAAACATTTTCATTAGGAACATACTCTATTCCTGTTGGATCTTTCTACACAATTAGTACAGATATTGAAAGATGGTTTCATATGACAACTTTTTGGGTGATGATAAATGAATTTTATAGGTAGTGGGTATTTATAGTGCTTTATTATAAAATATTTGACATGATTATCATCATGGATTTGATGTTTAGTTTTAATTCATATATATACTTTTATCTCCATCATATTGATTTCTTATATAATTATGGGTTTAAACATATTTTACAGGGTGAGTATCATTCTAGATCTAGAAAGGCCTAGCATATTGTTCCTTATGTTGGGGAAATATCATGAATGTTCTTCGATATGTCTATGATAGAGTTATCCATTTTTTATGATTTACATCCTACTATGATCTCGGAATACAATGTTTTATTTCCGATGATTGTTTTTTATTACTGCACCAAAGAGTGGATTAGTTGACTATAGACGATCTCCCTAGTATGATTCACATTTCAATGTAATAATATTATATGTATCATTTTAATTTGATGAAACATAATTTAAATAATGAGGTCTTAGAGGATAAATGATTAATTCATAATACTATGTCATTATGGGAATCAAATATTCCCTTTGACAAAAAGGTATACATTATCCTTAGGGTATTGTTTTACTATTGAAAGTTTAATTGAGTAACTGCTCAGTTAAAATCTCTATATTCTGTAGTTGATGATATCGTTGATTAGTTAGGAGAGAATTATTGTGTTTCTAATATTGAAATGTGGTCAGGGGTCCACTCATTCCGAGTCAAGTATGCAGATATACCCAAGACCTCATTTAAGAGTGGATATGAAAATTTCAGGTTTCATTTTATACCATTCGTTCAAAAAAATGATTCATTGAAGTTTTTTCTTGTTTCCTTCATAGTGAAATCCTGTAGTATTGGGTGATATATTAAAATTAATTTAAATTATCATTGACTAAAGCCATGAAAGATCATTTATAACTTAGAAATTATAATTAATTTATTTAATATCTTATTGAAAAAGTACTCGAGCTTAATAACTATCTATGTTGACGAATATTGATCTTCTAGAAAAACCCTTTTAGATGTCCCTAATTCCAATATGAGGAACCATGGATATAATCCCTCTTGCAGTGATCCCTGTATGATCCGACGATATCCAAAAAAACCACGCAATCACTGTGTTATAGAATAGAAAATCAAATGACTTGCATTGTTCATTCTTGATCACTCATTCTTCAATCACGAAAAAACCTCTCTTCCTCTTATCACTCTTGAGATAGAGAATGAGTGAGAACTGGAGAGAGAATTATTTTTCTATAAAAATATTAAATTCTAAATTGATGGATTCTATATACAATAGATATAACGTTCTATTTATAGAGTTTGATTTTAGGGTATAATATTATTAAATTTCATGATGTATGCTAAATTTCATTAAAAAACTTTAATAAACCACAAACTACTTATTATTATTATTATTTTTGTGTTCCTACTTGGGAAATATAAAATATTATATAACAGTATTGTCAATTAATATTTCTCATCGAATATGGTATTTTTCTGTTCATAAATCACTACTATTTTTAGAAAGCACATATATGTATTTTATTCATAAATATATTATTTATTCAGAATCAATGGGTAAATTTTTATTAAAAATTATTAATAAAAAAATAAATATTTTATTCAAAATCTTGTCATTGTGTATACTATAAACATTCAAGTAATAAAATAAATTATTTATTAGTAATCAAATAATTATCTATTTACTTGTGAATATTAGATATAAATAAAAGTTGGAAATAATTATTCCTTAGTCATCAGAATAATATTTATTTCAATATATAATGTCAAATATAATTTAATCCAGATCTGTAGAAAGACATACTATGTGACCCTCATTGATGTTTCTCATTGGTGATGTGTTGGATTTTCTAAAGTCCAGGATTAATCTATATAAATGTTACAATGAACGTATGAAAAAATAATATAATGATGAAATGATGAATCTCACAATGAAATATAATACCTTTATCTCAACATATCATCATGATGGTTGCATATATTTTTCACCAACCTATATTCCCGATAAATCATTCTTCAAGTATCAAAAATAAACTCATTGTTATAATATGACCATTGATTTTAGTGGGATGATTGCATTCAAATTTAATGGCTGGTATATCATCTTCTATAAGGATGGAAGTGAAAAATCCTTCCTGACATATTTTTTAATGACATGTTACTCATGACGCACCCGATGTATATATCTTCTCTATGAACTATTGTCATTATATTTTACGAAATACATCTAATTGTGTGAGTTGTAACATTTATAAATAACAATATTTTAGTCTAATGACTATCAAATATGCGCAAATAAAAAAAATATAAGGACATAAAATCATATAAATTCATATTAGTGAGTCCTTTACCACAATCTCCCATTATTGAGATTACCATTTTCCAAAATCATTTGATAAAGCCTCATCTTTTTATGATTACTATTACATGAATTTATATATACAATGTGTCCCATAATAGTATGTTATCTAACCATAGAATAATATTTTTAAATATCATCATTCCATGTCAATGATCTCATTCTATTGGGTAACTGCAATGAGCATATCAATGTGACTTATACTCTAGGACTTTATTACAATAGATTCAAGGAGAAAATTGATCAATATGTAATATGAAGATTTTTTAATATTTAATACAAAAAATAAAAAATGTAATAAATGTATAGGTCATTGGTCCTATTTCACTAAATTTTAAAAAAAAACTATAACATGTACTAGAGCAACATACCTATGACCATTATTCCAATATGCCCCACATAATATTAATGATTCTACTATTTCAAGGAATTTGTCAAGTGGTCCTCAATGTTGTCATTCAAGAAAATACAAATCAGTACAACTTCATCTCTCTAAAAATTACTCAATAAATAATACTAATGATGTATGTTCTTTTTCCACATTGTGAACATTGATATTTTTCAAGATCCATCGTTGTAGTATTATCACATTATGCATTGATATGATCTTTGGTACTAGGTAGCACATCAAGATCATGGATGAAGCTTCACATCCACAGTCTTATTTAGAAATATAAAAAAATGTAATAAACATGGAATATACTATAAAATATTCACCACAACCTTATTTGATATCTTCCAGTTCACAACATCGTCATTCAAATTGTAGATGTATCCCGTCTGTGACATATGTAATAATGATATATTTTAAAACTAGAATTCTCATATAATCTGATGGATATTTTTTCATCTCCTATATAAACCAAAATTATATCCTTAGTATTCCTAAAAAGAAATGGATATTATTGAATACCATATAAAGTCAATCAGCTGCATCATCTTGATCCCTTCCTACCTCACTTAGTGATTAATAAACTTCAAGACTAGTACAGCAAATTGTATAAATGACTGAACCGATCTCTAATATGCATGGACTCCATCCCATTTTATTCCATTCCTCATATGTATGATGAATCCTTTTATCGGAAATATTAATTCCATGTGATGTTGGAATCAATACCTTTTAGGATTTTTCCTTAATGAATCATTTTTTATCATTCCAATTTATGTACCTTGACATAGACTGAGAATCAACTTCGATCAATCAGGATGTATATTGATCCAAAGAATATATAATTTCTTTCCCACATCGTTCATATAGAATTATTTATTCAAGCTTTCATTACAATATCATAATTCTAGTTTTCTGTTTTTAATGAATAATTTTTCATCAGCATTTACTATTAAAAAATAACATCACTCCCAATAAACCAGTTTTAAACACACAACTCACTTTAGTCCTTTGTGAAAAAATCCATTATGGCCTCTTAAAATTTAATGATCAACTACATGTATTCATGTTTTAATATGTAAATGGATCATTGCAACTTGTATAAAGATTTAAATTTATTCTCAGTACCAAAACCATCGGGTTCTATCATATAGAAATCATCATGAAGTTTCACATTAAGGAACGATGTTTTGACATCCATTTTACAAATCTCATAATCACGTGAAGTTTAAATGGAATGTATTTTCATGATATATTTTTTAATTGTAACAGGTGATATGGTTTTATTATAGTCAATTCCATGACTCTTTTTATATCATCTTTCTACAAGTCACACCTTAATTGTAATGACTCATCCTTCCATTTCCAATTTCTTCTTTAATTCCCATTTTCTACTAATAAAATACACATAAACTAGACGGTATACAAAAATAATTAATTTATTTTGGTACACAGAATCAATTTCATAATTAATGTTATCTTTCCACATGGAAATATTAGGTCCACAGGCTTATACATGATTCTTTAAGGGATCATTATTATCTACTAATAATGAGTCACCATTCTCATTGACTATAAATATATACTATTCTTGTCTATCATTTGTAGTACTCAAACACAGGAATTGTGTCTCTTGAATAATTTCTACTTCTATGGGGCTTTGTGGTATTTTTTTCATGTACCAACTCTTTTGTATCTTGAGACTGGATTTCATTGATGTTTGTCTCATTCCCACTATCACTATGAAAAAATAAGATACACCTCAAGAATTTGGGGATTTATTTAAATATTAATCTTTTTTTCTGATCGATTTATATAGGGTGTATACCTCTGTTTATTTGAAATATAATATAAAGAATCACCTTTATCATTTGGGTGAAATATTGTAACATAAAAAGTCCATAGCGGATTTTTCACAACCGCACACATGTAATTATGAAAACATGGGTTTATTTCTATTCCATAATTGGTATGGTATATTGTTTGTTGGTTTTCATGCACTCGGTTTAGTACATATGATGTTGTTTGTCATGCATATCAAAAAAATGATAATGGAAGAATCTCTTGATTCATCATTCATATCTCCACAGAAAATAAATTTTTCTTCCTCCTTTCACTAACACTCTTACATTGAGAAATATTAGGAGGAGCGGGTTCAGGTAATATCTTGAAATCTTATAAATATTCAATGAAGTCATGAAAAAGATATTCTACACCACGGTCTGAGAAAATATTCATATTCTTCTTACCATGTGTGTTTTCAAGTTCATTCTTGTAATCTATGAATTTAACGACAGAAGATAATTAGTATAACATTAATTTAACATATCCATATCTACTAAAATAATCTATAAAAAATTTTATGTATGAGTCCAACCCGCTTCCCTCAAATTGATAGGTTTCACAAACATTGATATGAACAAAATAATGAATATCATTATCCCTTTAACATTTCAGGATAAATTGTGATTTTATTGTTTTTCCTTATAAACATGCTTGATATACAGAAAGTGGTTTTAGTTCAAATAAATTTGAATATCCATCTTGATGTAATTTAGTTAAGTGAATTTCATTTACATGAACTATCCGGTGATGCTAATTTTGGGTGTTTAATGATTCTTCTGATTTAAATTTCTTATTGATTTTCATTATTTGGTTTGTGTAATCCAACACATATATACAATTATTTAAATCATCCATACCATAAATAATTCTATATTTGTGAAATAAGAAATAAAATCCCATATATTTTAAGTATATCAATTTGAAAAAATCATGGATGTTGAAATAATGTATTTGGTAACTGAAGGAAGAAAATAATAACCCTTTTAAAAAAATATCATTAATGTTTTTAATGGGAGGTTTATTGTCCTCTATAGATACAACATAATGTTTACATCTCTTGGAAGCTCGTAGATCAACCTCCCCTTGGTCAATCTTTTTAAATCTACATAGTTCACATATTATAATACATCCGTGATCACCAAAATCTTTATCTAATACCCAATTTTCATAAATATATAAACTTCACTCGATAAAAGACAAACATGTTTTTTTATCATTTATTCTTTTAATGTGTGTATCATTTCTTCCAATGGTACTAAATTCCACATTTGAAATAGATAGCATCTTGTTCAATTCATTTCTCTAGGGTCATCTTTTCCATCATAGGGTGTGAATAGTATTTTATACAAAATGATTTTTATTTCCGTTATATTAACTCACCACTAGGAGGGGAAGGCATTTTATTAAATGTACCATTATCTACTAGGAAAGGATAGTAAGAAAAAAAAATTATCAATGTTGTTCACAATTATATGTATAAAAAATCTAGAGATTCTTTGAGGGTGTTATATGAGAATTTGGTTGGTTCCCATTATATTAGATTGTTTATGGACTTTATCCTTGAGGCACTCAATACATACATTGAGCATGACTACATGTGGCCCAACTAGGACACCCTCTACCTTCATTCTCTAAAAATATCCTTATAAATCATAAGTTGTTCTTATCTAGCTATCTATTGTTATAAGGAACAAATATTCCCCAGAATTAAATGTGAATACAATTTTTTGGTAAATCCTCAGTTCAATAGACATTTATTAAATCATAAAATATTGAATTTAGACCACATCACACTAATGATTTTTATGGACAATGAAGTGTTCATCACTCACCTCAACAGAATGTGGATAGTGTATTGTTGATTCTATAACCCAAGATTTTTGATTACGATGTAACATAACCCCCAGGAATATAAACAACCCCAAGAAGTTACATCTAGTTATGAGGATGTATTTTTCCAAAATTTATCATATGGATTGTGTGAAATAATATAATCCCATTCAATTCTACATTAAAAATATAAAAATGTTAATAATTATTCTTCATTCAAATTATTTTAGAAATATTAATTTAACAACATAATTTTATCAAATATCCCACTATTTAATCATGTCCCAATATTCGTCACCATTATTCTCTGTATTTATAGAATCATTAACACTCAACATGAAATGATAATAATTACATTTCATTGTTATTTATATTTTGGAAATGAAATCCATAATAATGTAATTTTGGTTGGTGTTGTTTGTTACTACATGCTTATTTATCACTAATACATTGAGTAAAGTCCCCTATCATGAAATTCATACTTAGATTTTCTCAACATTTGTCTCCGAACATTCATTTATTGAACTTTGTATAATAAACTATATACAGCCTCATTTAAGTCAATAAAACTCTATCATATATTTCCTCGATAAAAGTTTGTGTTCAGACATTGGACATGCACTACACATATTTCTGTGGTTTCATTAACAATAATGAATTTGAAGGCTTAGTTTGAATTAATATTAAGGGATGTTATATTAAATAATTTATGCATAAATTTTATCTTGCTTTATCCATAACTTGTCCTGTTAAAATTATATGTAAGTGTATTAATTAATTAACAATGTGTGATAAAATATTTACATGAAATTCAGTTATTTAATTTATGTATTTACATATTAATTAATTTATTTATGTGACTGTGGACTTTCAAAAACAAAATGAATAACACATATAGGGAAATAATGAAATGAAGTAAATGAACTGATCATGAAATTATCTAATGGTTCATTTAGTGGGAGGACATTAAAATAACCTGTGACGTAGTGGATTATATCCATTTTCCAAACACTGGTTGAGTTAAATAATTTCACATGTATATATATATATATATCATCAAGTTGGAATCATCAAGGATCCATCATGAACCATATTCTCCCCAACGGTATTAAACATTTATTACAAGCATTCATTACTCAAACACGGGTGTGGGTAACCAAAGGATTGGTTATAGGGGAATATATAAATATCATTGGACATGAAGGTCCTTCATAATAACATAAAGAGGGATGTCTCACATTCAATTATTTAATTTAATAATAAATAATTATAAACATAATTAATAATTTAAATTAAACATATTCCAACACATACACATGTTTTTTTCAAGCTCATGATAGGTAGTTTATGCAATAAATACCAAAAATTAACAGAATAGAATTCATTTTATTATTTGTTCATTTTAAAAAGACATATGCACTTTCATGAATTTATTAGATAAATAATTAATTCTGTTTTATCCTAATGACCATCAAATATTAATTATAGATACCCTTAATTTATTTAATTCCTGGAAAATTAATGGTTGAAAAAATAATGACATAATAAGTACAATAAATGAATCGATCATAAAATATTAATTAGAACCATTATTTAATTTTCAACACTCATTGGCATGTCAATAAATTAAGAAATGATTAAATGATTCATCATTGAATTTAATTTAATTATTAATTAAATAATTTGATGAGTGACTTTATGTTGTATATAGTCCAACTACATGTCATAAACCTCAGTATTCATGTATCCCATTCACATGCCTAGGGAATCAAAGTGTTAACTCATGAAAACATCATGGAATATACATAATTGCTACATTCTATGTATACACTTGTCATGTTCTAGGTTGGCCCGATCAACATGTAATATGGAATACAAGAACCACATGTAATTAAATGATCAGTGATCCTAGGTACAATTATCATGGGTACACATCGTTTACTCCAGCTATTAACTGTTTAGCCTAGTTTTATTGTCCAATAATTTGGCACATCCCAATGGAATATTTTTTTATGTTTCTTATGTTCATATACTATTATGAAATGGAGTCTATGAAATAATATTATTAACATTTCAAAGCCCATTAATTCAAATCTTAACAAATAACTAATAATAATAAATGAAAATATAATAGTGATTGAGTATTAATCACTAATGTAATAAATAATTTTAAAATAAAACATGACCCCTTTTAAAAAAATTAATGGTTCTAGGAATATTGAATGCATGTGGTTGTGTGATATATATTACAATTTCATTATTAATTGTTTCCCAGAACCCTGAGTGAGGATCTTTCACATCATCATTATTCTAAATTTATTTAATATCTGACGAAATAAATAACTTGAATTGATAACTTTCTTCATTGATTATTTTAGAATGATAAAAAAACATCTGGATCACCTTCACTGTGTTATGGTGATCCAAGGATAGAATCCTTCTAGTAGTGATCTAAATTTTCTACAATGATCTGTTGGAAACACCAATCAATCCACATGTGCTAGAGCAGTGAGAAAAATGTCTTATGTTTTTGTTATTTAATTCTCATATTTCAGTCTAAATATAATACCTCTTCTGATTCTCATTATTGTGAGAGATAGATGGAGAAAGAGGATTCAAGAGAGATTTATTTTCATGCATGAATTCACTATTCTCAAATTCGTGATACAATATAAAATATACATAATCTAATATTCATAGAGTTATTGTTTTTTCTAAATTAATCATTAATTTCATGTCACACATTAAATAACATTTAAAAACATTAATAAACCCCATTACCCATAATAATAAAATCATCATTATAATTTTTTGGTCTATGAAAACTTTTCAAATAACCAATATTATATAACGATCGAGTTAATTAATGTGTGTCCTCAGACCTTGTCTTGATTTATCCAAACATTTGTAATTTTTTTTTGAACAACTGAATAATTATATTATTTATAAATAAATAGTTCATTCACAATCTAGTGAGTAAATATTTTTATTAAATATTAAATAAAAAAAATTAAAAAAAAATTCCTAATCCATTGAGTAGATATTTAATATACATTCACATAATATAATAAATTATTTATTAATAATAACATAATTATTTTTTTCACTTTTAATATTAGAAATCATTAAAAAATAATTAAAATTATTCCTTGATCATGAGAATAATATTGGCTCTAGTAATTAATTTCAAATATAAAATAATGGATCCCAATAGAAATACTTAGTGTGTGACTATTTGGGATTCATTATCTTTGGAGGATTTTTGAATTGAAAAAATAATAAGATTCCTATCATGATTTATGGAAAGGAACCCAAGAGAATAAATGTATTGATGTAATGATGAAAACCACATATGAAAATTCACAATGTAATATAGTCCCTTTATTTTGATATCTCATCATGCGGGTTTCACATCAACGACACCGGTCAATATACTAAGTACAAATTTCATTGACTATCTCTTATAAAAAATTCATTACACCATGTCCATGGAATTTATGGATATGGTTCCATTCCAATCAAAGGGAATATAAATCATCTTTAAAAAATATCGAGGTGAATCATTCCTTCATCGACTTGTTCATTATTGATATGTCACTCCTGACACACTGAATGTATCCTTCTTCTCCATTAAATGTCATCATTACAGTTTAAAAAAATACATCTAAGTATGGAATAATAATATAAATTAATAATATTAATAATTTCTAAATACCATATAACATGATAAAAGATAAAAATATCCAATGACACCAAAACATGCAAAAATTTTACCGGTGTGATTGTTTATCATAATCACTCATCTTGGATATTACCCAGTGAAAATTAAATGAGAAGTAGCCTCATATTTATATGAGTATTAACATATGATAGACTATTTTCTATGTCATGCATCACTGTAAATTATTGAACAATAGAAAATTATTAATAATTTTACCATATCACATTAAATACTATATCGTAGTAGGGATGTCATGTGACCTTATCAAAGAGACAAATACTTGAGGATATTATTACATTATATCCATAAAGAACAATGATCAATATATAATCATAAGTTTTATTGATAATAAAATAATTGAATATATAGGTAATCAAATTACAAACTTTTGTCCCTAGAAATCAAATCAAACATATCATGGCCTAGATGAAACAGATCTCTCATAAATTCATAGACTCTTCTATTATTATGTTCATGGATTACATATTATATTACACCATGTAAGGGGTGGATAACATCAGCCATTTGGATATTATTTATTGAATCTTAATGAAACATTATATGTATGGTATTATTCCCAAAATTGAGTTTTGGATTCAGGATGTGATGGTTCTGGGCATATGATATCTATGATGAACATATAGGTATATTCTGAAAAGGCATTAGTAGTTATGTCTTAGTAGCAATGATGAAATTTGTTTGAGATTTGGATCTTCTTGTTTTTGGATGGTTACTATAGATGGGGTATTCATGACATTTCAATGATATCTTCTTCGATGATAGAATTAACCCACAAGGGTGTAATTTATGAAGGAAATGAATTATTCCATGGATATTTTTGGAAGATAAAGGATTGGTTGACTTTAACACTAGTTTTGACTCTTATAGAACCAGTATCTTGTTATAATGATTTCTATAATGCTTGTTGTATGGGTTTGGGATGTGTCTCTATGTACGGTAAGTAAGAGGTGGAAAATTTACATGCCATTTATACCATCATGAGATGAAATAACCTAACCATTATATTTATTTAGTATCAGGTATGTAAAAACCCAACTTGTGGTATCACTGTCTCTTTGGGGAGCAGTATAAAGTATATTTTTATCATAAGAGTGTAAAATATATTTTTACTTCTAGGGATCTCAATTTTCAACAGATATGATGGGTAGAGTATCTTCATATACTTTATTTTTACATTTTATTATAGCCATGGGAAAGGTATTGTGGCCATAAATGCATTGAGATGATGATTTCTCAGATATTCCAAGATAGAATTAGTTGAGGAGTGGTCACTGATGAGATTGTTTGTTGATGATATATTGAATGTGGATGTGGTAATTGGAATGGTGTTTTCTCATTGATGAAATATTACTTTTCTTTTGATAAGTGAGTTCAGATCAATTTGCTGACATACATTTTGTGGAAACATTTCATAAAATTATTTTATGTTGGAGAGGCATTGAGTGACTGGTCCTACTCTCCTAGTGGAACATTTATGTTTTGTATATGGTTGGTTGTTCAATTTCCCATGGGGTTGGAGTTACTAGATAGTGGAAACAATTATTATTGGTTCATACACCGATGTAATAACACGATGTATCGTGATCTATGATATCTTTATTGGTGGAAGGGGAAGAGATGGTTGATTGTATATTTAGTATCATGGTGCCTCAGTTTTTATATATTTAAGGAGGAACAGTAGACACATGTAGGTTGTTTCATCCCTTAACCATTCCTATATAGTTGAGGGATAAAATTTGAACTACTTTTGTCATTGGTTTTCCACAGACTACTAGTGGGAATGATGAAATTTGGATGATCATTGATTGATTAAGGAAATCATTGCATTTTGTACCTATTCAAAAGAGGATAAAAGTATAATATCTTGTGGTATTATTGGTCCAAGTGATTGTGAAACATAATGGGGTTACAACTACGACTGTTTTTTTAGGGACCATATGTTCACATAATGTTTTGGAAAATACATATTATAGGAAATGTGTTACCATATTAAATTAACTATAGATTTCCATCTGAAGATTGATGGACTGGTAGATAGGGATATATAGGTTCTTAATGATGTTTCATGATCATGTGTCCTTTATTTATGTGGTATATGGTAAGGGAAGTTTTTAGTTATGTTTTTCTATCAAAAAATATATTATGAATCAATAAAAATGGTTTCCTTCATTTCTTTCTCTATGAGGCCTTGTAGATCTCCCTTATATTATAAATATTTGGGAAAGGATCCATTTTTAATTACATTTTTTGTTTAGAGGCAATCTATATGGTGTAGTTGATTTAGAGGATATTTATTATGGCGCAGAGTTGTAAAAATAATTATTTGGACGATTGTCATCAGTTTCTAGAGTATGAGGTTATGCATCCGATATCTTGATGGATTTCAAGGGGCATAATGATTTTATGGTGGGGAGATTATGACACAAAATTACTATTTACATGTAATCTCTTTTTTTCATTTTTAATTATTTTTTGGGTTCATTTTCGAGTGGATCATTCCTTGTTTGAAGAATAACCGTAATAGATTTTGATCTTTTGTAATGTTTTCTAGACATTTTGGGGAATGTCGGGTAATTTAAAACCATGTCTGGGTTTTCCATGATGTGTAATGGATGTCATACATAATCAATTAACTGGATACATGAAAATACGGTTTCACACTCTTGGGAAATGGTTCGCATTGTGTAATAGGAATGTTAGGCTTAAAATAAAATATGTAACATTTTTTTTGTCATATGAGGTACTCAAGATTTTCACAACATGTAATATGATTACACACCATGTATATCTCATAGGGGGAGGTTTTATAAAAATCACTCAGCCAAATATTTATTTCATTCAACCTCCATCCAATAGCTATCGACCCATAGACAAACCTAGGTGATTTTTGGGATTTATAATACTTTTTGATATTTGTTCTATGATTGACCATCAGTTTGGTTTTGATTTATCCTTATAGGAAATCGTCCCTTCTAGTTATTAAATTCATTGGTTGTGTCTTTTTTTATCATGTTTATGTGGATTCATAAAAAATTGTAAATATATATCTTTCAATTTCATTTTTTGTAATTCCTTGTATTAAAATGTGTCTTCTATAGGTTTATGGTCACCACTGTCAAAGGTGGTCAGCTTTATACCATGATGAGGTAGGTGTTTAGATAAAATGGGATAATTCGTTGAGTTTTTTATCATTATTGATAATTTCATTGGGTTGTTCTTTTATTTGACATCATAATTTGGTGAAAATGATTTTTTGGAACATTTAATTTTTTTAAAAAGGAATTTTTTTTTGAAAATGATTTTTCTTTTTTTTGAAATGTTCTTTCAATCAATAAAGTGGATCGACATTGGTTTTAATTATATATGAATTTTTGAGTATGTTTTTGAAATTGATTTTAAAAATTTGACATTTTCAACCTTGAGTGCATCAGGAAAGAGACATGGGTTGAATTAGATTTTGTATAGAACCAATAAGAGGTCATAATTTTTTATATTGACTAGCATGGCTCGAAATTAAGTGGGTCCAATGTTACGCATTTATTGGTTTCTTAGTGTCTAGTATGTAGTCTCCATTACCTAGATCAAATATGCGAGGATCATTTTTTATTTATGGTTTTTTATCACATGATTTTTATTATCATGGATTGTTGCTCACATGTTTTTGAATATGGTTATCTCACATACCTTCACATGATATGTTGTATCACAGATATGTTTCTTCATGTTTACCTCATGAGGTAGGGATATTATTTTTCTTTTTATCACCTCTAACTGTTAAATTTATAGTTTTTGTATCCTATAAGAATTTGGCAGACACCCTACATCTGAATTTCAGAGTTTTGATGTTTTATTATAGTATTTATGTAATGGGATGTATATCTCATAGAATCCATTCATCTTTTGTTGCTTCTGTAATCAGTTCAGGTTGGTCTAGAGAATTGTTATTGGTGATGTGGGGATTTTACATGCTTTTTGGTTATATGTATTTATTGTATCTTGTTTGTTTCCACTTTGTAGTTTAGAATTATTTCTCATTTTTCTTATATTATAGAGTGATGTCTATTAACATATTGTGCATATTTTAAATAGTTGTTCAGTTTGGGAGACTTGTCTAGTTGAACATGGTTTATTCACTATATTAATTATTTATGACCAGCATTAATTATTATTAATTATATTAAAATGTCTCCAAATATATTTAAAATATTATTATTTACATAAATGTAAAAATATTTTTTAATAAATTATATATTATAAAATTGTATAAATAATAACAGATATATTAATAATTAATTTTATATAGAAAAAAGGATTATAGAAAAATAATAATAAAACAAATTTATAAAATATTAATAATATATATAATGATGTGGAAAGTTATAATTTGTATTTAAATAATATTATCTATATTTTATAATATTATTAGTAATATTAATGTAAAAATATTTTATAGAGTATATTTGAGAAACTATATAATTGTACATAAAAATATTAATAACAGTATTTATATATATATATATATACTATATTTACTATTTTACTAAATAAAATTAAATATTAAATTTACTATAATATGTTCAGATAAAATCTTATTAAATGTATTATCTAGTTTTTAAATTTATATTATTATTATAACATAAAATTTCATATATGATATGTATTCTTGATAATTATATAAAAAGTAATATTATTGATATAATATTTATAAAAAATACTTATAGTTGTATATATTTTAATTTTATATTTTAATTGTTCATAAATATTAATATTACTAATATTGTAATTATAAAAATTATTAATTAAAAAATAATGATATGTATATATTATTGGTAGTATTGTTGTTAATAATTTTTTTTATCAAATTTTGTAAATTTATAGCATTTTAATCCCACTTTATTAATTCATTTAAAAATATATCTTAGATACTTTTCATCATAACAAAAATATATATATTTGAGTTTATGATAGTAATATCGTAATCATAACTTTGTATATATATATTTGATAAATATAATATATCATTATATAATATTATTATTGAGGAAAATATGTTCTAGTAAGTTTGTATATATATATATATGCTATATTATGACATATGTAAAGATGAAACTAATACCCCTTATAATGGTGTTTCTATGTCAAAATTTATAACATATATACTCTGTAAATTATTATTTTACAAGAAAAATATGTTATCAGTCATAAAACTAGCACTAATAAATGTAATTATTTATCAATCCTAAAAAAAGAAATAATAATGTTGCCTTTAAAGAATTCAATAAAAACAAATGATTCTTTCTGTATTGTTTGAATGATCAAATTTTGTAGTGAAAAATGATACTATTATTTGTGATTAATAGAAGTGTTGATGAAACAAATTTATTTCCCTAATTCAATAGTATTGTGACTAATAATTATTCAAAACCAACAAAAAATAAAATGTTTATTAAAAATAATATTTAAAATAATATTTAAAACATATAATAAATATATATATAAATTGGATGAAAATTTTTAAAATCAAATCTCCCACACATATAATTTTCAATCTTATGAAAAAAAATAAAAAATAGATTAGGGTTTCACCCTCAGTATATTAATAAATATAAATTTATAGTTTAAATTTTATTCAATATGTATACCAATAAAATATCATATTTAAAATATTATTTGAATGTCATAAATAAAACCTCCTCACGATATATTGTTTTAAAATAAATTATCCACAGCCATGGATCATTATGAATTAACTTTATATCAAAATCACCCCTCGAGAATAATTTAAACAATTTTGTGCTGAATTCTAATACGCATGAATTTCTCATATCTATAATTTATAAAATTTAAGACACCATAAATATTTTGTACATAATGTTTTATTCAAATAACTATTGTGGGTTTATGATGGTGCGTTATAAATAAAATTTAATAATTTAGAAAAAACAATGGTCATATTTCTAAAATATTATAATGACATATCAATATATGTTCTCCCCCCCCCAAAAAATACTCACTCCTCTACACTTAAATTGGTACTAATCCAAATAAAATATTAAGATATTAATATTCATAAGTTGTTCAACATGAAAAATAAAATAAATATAATAAGAAGAGAATCATATGTAGGGTTAATCTAAAAACCCATGAAATTAATTAAAGATAAAATAATATGAAGGTGTCACATGTATCTCATGACCCGTAAAATCTCAATGAAAGAAGATTACAAAAAATTAACTGGTTCTTCAATAAATGGGTTATCAGTTCTTCTAGTATCTAGCTAATGAGGTATACCATGTAATAACAAAAAATGTTCTCACTTTTGGAAATATAATGAATTTATATTTATATAGAATATTATTTATTTCAAATAAATATATGTGTTTGGAAAAGGAGTATAAAAATATAAGAAAATGCTCTTCCAAGTGCATTAAATAACTGATTTTCCTATAAACTGTCATCTAAATGTTTACATAATTGTCTTATAGTATGAATTAAAATTATCATGGAACTATATAATATATGGTTTTGAGTGAATATATTATATTTTATTATTATAAAAATAAAATTCATTTTTTTAATGCTTATGTGATGGTGAAAATTAGATGGAATAATAATAGATTAATAATTGCTAAATAAGATGGTCCAATGCCATAATCATTTTAATGAATCATTCTAAATGTCTATGATTATGATGAAAAAACATAAATCCTTCAGATATCATATATTATAACATGAATAAATCCAGAAATTTAATATTATAATGAGATGATATAGGATTCAGATTCATCTCCAATATAAATATATTATAGTGGAGAACACATATGAACAAGAGTTTAAATAATTGTTAAAAAATATCCAAAAACATTTTTTTTAAATACATATAATTATATCACTGTCCATATATAATCATGAGTGTAAAGTTATATTTATTTCAAATAATGGATCTTGTTCTCATACAATGATTAGAGACAATTGTGTTTTTTAGATTGTGTTACCAATTTTTTGGCATGGTTGTGGATTTTTTAAACCAAAGTGATAAAAGATTTATGAATATTTATTTCTAAAAAGTTTTATTCAAAATTTTAGGAGTACATGGGGAGTGACTTGAGGTTCTTGTACTAATGGTAAATGATGAAAAATAGAAATATGGAAAATTTTGGCTTATAATAAATATGACTTGTCACGACCCGTCCTCAGGGCCCGTGTTGTGACTACCCCATGCCCACCTTCCATAGGCTGGGGGCTGGCAACTAGAACCAAAGGTGTAAATCTCGTTAAAAGGGAATGAATTGCCTTAATAAAAGTAAACAACACAACCCAGTACGCAATAGAAGTAAGCACTAAGTATTACTGAATGAAAACGTAACTGCTGAAATGAAAGGGGCATGAAATACATGATCAATAGTAACTACAATACAACTGAAAAGATTGTACAACTACAATAAATTAAAACAGAAACCACTGATTCATCCTCCAGAAATCCCACCTGAAGGGTGGGTAAATATGGCCTCCTCAGCACCTCAGGTCCGACCGTCCGCTCCATGTACATCTCACCAAGTGGTCCACCTTCGAGTACCATCCAACTCCACAAGTCTCCACCTCAATCAGTGTTGTCCGTTATCTGTATCCAACACAATGTAGTGTTGGCATAGCTCGTGAAGTGGTCAGTATACGATACTCAGTAGGGACCCTGAGACCCCTAATGGTTTCTCAGAATTCACGAATGAAAAACCACAAAATAAGGATACAATCAAGAAGTATCAACTGACTCCACATAGTAATATGATCATAAATATACCTATGTTATCAGTCACATTTAGGCTCCAACTCTCGAGCCCAAACACAACACAATCCACACAAGATAGTAAGGAAATCACATCGATGATAATTAATGAAAGTCAAGACTCAGCTCACACGAGTATACAACTCACACAGAGGGGTGGAGATGATTATATGTAGCCTCTGAATCATCTCCAATGCCAAACCCATGTAGGATCCTAGTACAGAAGTCGTTGCTGCCGAACCCATGGAGGATCCAAGTACAGTAATCATCGCTACTGAACCAATAGAGGATCCAAGTATAGTAGTTATCGGTACTGAACCCACAGTGGATCGAAGTAGAATATTCATCACTACTGAACCCACGGTGGATCCAAGTACATTAGTTATCATCATTGAACACTCAGGGGATCCCAGTATGGTCTTCTTCGCAGTCGTAGCCAGCTCTATGGTTCCCACACAAAGCACGCTCGATTCCAGGAGGGACCGCTACTCGAGCCAAGGGGTAGATACATCAACTATTATAAAGTCCAGATATGAAGAATCTCGATGTTCCGTCTCTTCAAAAGGAACCCAACAAGACAGACGGCGCATCAATTGGACGCCTGGTCTGAGAGATATTGTCTTTTCCTTTATAGGGGCCCGATTGGAATTACGGTCATTCCAAACCCGGACGTTTTCCAATTTTGTCCAAAACTAACTTATATTATCTTCAAAGGACCTATTCATCTCAAGGGTCCCAGTACCAAAGACAGCGCATCGATCATATACATGGTCATAATGTTATTATCGTTTAAGTGAATCGGGCCCGGCCTGTCAATCCTAATGGGCTGGCGGGTCAGCCTGTCTCGATTTGACAGGTCCACCCCACCTGGGGGGTCATCCCGGCCTGGTGGGGCATATAAAAGACCGGTAGAGCACGGCCCAGCCCGGCGGGGCACGTCCCGGCACGGCGGGGCACGGCCCGGCACGGCGGGGCCCGGCCCGGCCCTGCCGTGTGTGGCGCGACCCCCGGCATTCCTGAACTGGTGGCACCGAGCGGTGTCGCCCTCCTATCTGGCCGGCTGAAACCAGCCGGTCATCCCAGAACAAGTAGCCTATATGAGCGGGCCGCTTTCCTCCCATGCGGCACTGGCGGGTGTCGCAACCTCTTCATCCTAGAAGGTAGACGATCCGGCCAATTCGCCGGCGAATCGGCATACGGACCGCAGGCGGCGGTTCTCCGCAGTGCGGTGCCTTAGGGGCGATGAGGTCCTCCACCCTGGCTGGTTCTTCTTCAGCCGAGCGGCCCGTGGATGTGGGCCACCATTCCTCTCCACGCAGCCAGAAATGGGTTGCCTCTTTCTTCAGTTTCCGCCACCTCTTATGTCACCACCTCCATCGAAATAAAACGAGGATTAACAGAGGGTCATCAGGCCTTGTTCGTTCGGCCAGCACCCTCCGCGTTCGACGGTATCATATGTCCGAAGATAAAACATGGTTTCAAAGAATAATGAAGAACAGTTTTATTCAATTAATATTTAAGAAAACCCCCTACCTCACAATTGACGTTGTGCGTCCTCGAGCCGTGAAAGACAAGCGTAGAGGTAGTCGAGCGTCGCGGAAAAACGTTGTCATCCCGTCAATGCTGGAGGAAGAGTCATTGTTGTAGGCGACGCGTCTCACGAGCGGTGTCTTCTCCCTTGACGCAGAGAAAGAAGATGTTAGGAGATGTTGTGGAGCATTCTTATCTGAGAGAGTATGATGTTCTTCATAGAAGAATGAAGCTCTCCACTAATTCTCCAAATATTCCACCACCAAAATATTTTCCAATGCAAATATTATATTAGGCCTCTCAATTCTAATAGAATTTCCATGCAATTCAAATTGATTCAAATGGGATGTTCCAACTAATTAATGATATTATTAATTTGATGTGGTGGCATAATCTATGGGTGGAGGTGGAGAGGTTCCACCATAATGAGGGTAGGTGTTAAATAATTAAGGGATAAGGAAGGTGAAATGTTTAAAATTCATAGAGACAAGGTGGAGAGTTATATGAATTAATAAGGGGGTTTCATGGGAGTTTAAGGGGATGTTGAGGGGTTAGGCTCTCATATGGGCCCCGCCTCACATTATCCTCTCATGGGAGGTTATGTGGGTGTGGTTCCCACCTATAACTTCCCCTTATATAATGTAACCACCAAAAATAAATAAAATTGTGTACAAAAATTTTATTTAATTTCTTATAAATCCCCATAAATTAACCTCTCCTCCTGAGAAAATGAAACAGCGGTTAAGTTCCTCTTAATCCAATACCGGTGCTGCGAGTTTATCTGTGCCCTTATATTTGAATTCTGAGCACCGGTTCAAAAGATAGAAAAAAGGACACATATGATTACTGGACATAGCTGAAGAAAACTTCATAAAATGATTCTGGGCACACCGGTTATCAGAATCTGGTGCCGTTAGAAACCGAAGACTTATAATATTACAAAGTATTTGTGAAAAAAATTCCATTCAAATTTCTGAATCTTTAGATTACCCCCACCCTAGGGAATTATTTCCACGTAAAGCTATAAAACACACTATGGAAATAAATGGGGGGTACTGAGCACGCATCTGAGCCTCCCGCTCCCATGTACTCTCTTGGTGGTTCCAATGCTGCCAGAAAATGCACACCAGAGGAATCGACCATCCAAGTAGGAGCCAATCATGTCAATCCCCGATCTCCAACGGAACCTCCTTGAATGTCACCCTTTAATCGATGTCCATCTCCCTGTAATCTATGATGTCTGACAGGTCGTGCACATATCCCCTCAGCCGAGATACGTGGACGATGTCGTGCACCCGGTGCAACTGAGGTAGAAGAGCCACGTGGTATGCCACCTTGCCTACTCTACTTAAGACCTAGAATGGACCAATGAAGCTTGGAGATAACTTGTCGCCTTAGCCAAATCTCTGAAGGCCTCGGCCAGATGAAACCCGTAAAAATACGTGGTCGCATTCCTCGAACTCCAGTGGTATCTGTCTCCTTTCAGCATAGAAATTATGTTTTCTTTGTGCAGTCTTCATCAACTCACGGATGATCTGAAACTTCTCCATCGTAGCCTACACCATCTTTAGTCCTATAATTGATGACTCCCCTAGGTCAGTCCAACACAGAGGTGATCGGCAAGGTTCTCCATACAGTGCCTCATAAGGTGTCATCCCGATGGTGGAGTGATAGCTGTTGTTGTACGCAAATACTACCAAGGGTAAGTGATGATCATAGCTATGACCAATGTCTAGGACACATGCACAGAGAATGTCCTCGAGAGTCTGAATGGTCTTCTTTGTCTGGTCATCCTTCTGAGGATGGAAGGCGGTACTCAGACATAGTTGTGTCCCAAAAGCCTCATGTAACCCCTTCCATAGACAAGAAGTGAATCAAGCATCTCGATTGGAGATGATAGACGATGACACGCCATGAAGTCATTCGATCTCTCGAATGTACAGGCGTCCCAAGCTCTCCACTGAGCCCTGATATCTGATCGGTAGGAAGTGGTTTGACTTGGTGAGTCGGTCTATGATCACCTATATAGAGCTGTGTCCCATGGATGTACATGGTATTCCCGTCATGAAATACATGGATATCCCTTCCCACTCCTACTCTGGGACCTCTAAGGGTAGTATTAATCATGCTGGTACCTTGTACTCCACCTTCACTTGCTGACAAGTGAGGCATCGTGAAACAAACTCTGCTTCATCCTTCTTCATACCCGGCCACCAGTGGTGTCATATGAGGTCTTGATACATCTTCACCACTCCTGTATGTACCGCTAGAGGGGATGTGTGGATCTACCTCAGAATCTCCTCCTATAGTGCAATTGGTACCATGGTACGTCCTCTAAATAGGATGTCATGATCCCCACCATCAGAAAATACATCAGGTGCCTTCCCTAAGGATATCATAGCACGTCATGTATCACATTAAATGTCCCCATGTTGTGCCTCTCTAATTCGCTAAGGGAGTGGAGAAGTGACTGTGAGAGACTGTAGAAATGCTGCTCCATCATTATCCACAAAGGATATCTGCAATACATCTAGCTACTCTGTCGCCTCTCGTAGCAGCTGAATGCCCGATCTCTGGTTGAGATCATTAGCTAAAATTTTCCCCTTCATAGGAGTATAGACTTTCTCAATGTCATATTCCTGGAAGAACTCATGTCATCGCTGTTGACTAAGGTTCAGGTACTTCTGTGAGATGATGTACCTGGTACTCTGGTGGTCAAAATAGAATGTAATGTGCTCGCCCATCAGATAGTTCTTCCACATTTTCAAGGTGAAGACCACTGCGTCTAACTCCAGGTCATGGGTAGCGTATTTCTGCTCGTGTTGTCTCAACTGATAATAACCATAAGCGATCATTGCTCGCTCCTACATTAGGACACACCCATCTCCGGTCCCTGATGCATCGCAATACACTACGTACCTAACTCTCTCTTCCAGTAGAATCAAGATGGTCACACTGGTCAACCTTTACCTCAACTCCTGAAAGCTCTACTGACATCTATCTAACCACACGAAGGGTTTCCCCTTGTTTTTCAATGATGAAAGCAGTGCTACAACCCTGGAGAAGTCTAGCACAAATTTCCAATAGTACCTAGCTATACCCTGGAAACTCCGCACCTCCCTCACACTATTGGGTGGCTCCAAAGCAAGTATTGCCTCAATAATCCGTAGATCTACTACAACTCCAGCCTCTGAGATGTAGTGTCCCATGAAGTGAACCTCTAGAATCTAGAACCGGCACTTCAAGATATTACTATAAAGCTGGTGCTCTCAAAGTGTATCTAGTACAACCCACAAGTGGTAGAAGTCCTCCTCCTCAATATTCGAGTAAATCAAAATCTATTCAATGAAGACTATGAAAAAACGATCGAGGTAAGACAGGATGATCCTGTTCATGAGACTAATGAACACCGCTTGAGCGTTGGATATACCGAAGGGCATAACCAATAACTTGTAGTGGCCATACCGACACCTGGATCCTATCTTCTTCACATCCTCACCTCGAACTCTGAGCTGGTGGTAGGCTGACCTGAGGTATATCTTCAAGAACCAACTTTATCCCTTGATCTGATCACAGAGGTCGTCAATCCTTGGGAGTGGGTACTTTTGATTCACGGTCACCTAATTCAGGCGACGTTAGTTGATACAAAGTCACAAGCTTCCATCTTCCATCTTGGCGAACAAAATCACAGAAGCCCAGTGTGAAACACTGGGTCAGATGAATCCCATTCCCTACAATTCCTCCAGTTGTACCCAAAGCTCATGAAGCCCGGCAGGAGCTATCCGATATGTTGGAGTAGATATTAGTGTTTTCTCGGGTTACATGTCAATGTAGAAGTCTACTTCTCTTCGAGGAGGCTTTCCTGGAACGTCGTCAGGAAAAAAATACTCATACTGATCCACCACAAAAGGAAAACTTAGACTCCACACATCAACCACTCTGAGGATGAGAATAGCCAGCTGATGTGTGATCATCTACCCTCTCTTATGTATAAGTCCATCCTGTGCTGCAAAGACACCCTTCTCGCCGGTGAAGGTGAACCTGGTCCCATCCATTTGGACACACCACACTTTGCGCCTAATGCATTCGATTTGAGCATGGACTGTAGACCACCAGTCCATATCCAAGATGACATCGTAAGGCCTCGACGACACTACAAGAATATCACAACCAAAGTTCTCGTCTCCTAGAGTAATCTCACATTGCCAGCCCTAGTGCATAATCATTGAGTCTGCTCAAGTAGGAGTCTCTAAACGTAATAATCGAGCCAACGGCTCTGTCAGAATCTCCGTGCTCTTAAAAAGGGTAGTGGAAATAAAATAATGACTCACACATGTGTCTATAAGTACTGCAGAAAGGTTTGAGTAGACACATATAGTACCTCGAATCATCTCTGGTGAGCCGTGGCCATAGGCCTCGACATCCTGGAGCTGATCCCACCTCTGTCCGCCAGCTCCTTGTGGATGATGTGGACCTTTTGGTGGTGGTGGTGGAAGAGCCTCGAAACTTCATCCACCACCCACTGCTCGGCCAGATCCACTACCTCATCCACCTACTCCAGACGGACCACTATGATCGAACCTCTACCTATGCCTGGGAGGTCTCTCTACTGTCTGTTTCTCATCTACATAGCGATTTGGGTAGTCTTGATCCATGTCACCATGCCCAAAAAATGCGTTACACTAGATTCCCCTCGTATGGCTGGCTCTGTTTCGTTTTCCCCGCACATCCGTACCATTGTCCTGAGGTCTCCCACCTAATGGTCTGGTCCTCTTGGTCCTCTGCATCAACTATCTATTGCCAGCTACAGAAGACTCCACTACGTGTCATCCTGCGGTGGGTCTCGCCACTGGCGACTGGTTAGTGATAAATATCTCCACTAGAAGGGCTCGATCCAGCACCCCCGATGGTGTTGGTTTACTGAGGGGAATCGTCGAAGCCCTGATCTCATTCCTTAGTCCCTGCTCGAATGTTTGGCCCTAAAGAACGAGTCCCGCACCATATTCATGGAGTAGAGTGAGAGCTAAGTGAACCTAACTGAGTATTGTGCTACTGTCATGCTGCCCTACTGGAGATGAAGTAACTCCTGAATTCGCACCACATGAAGGGTGGCTATAACAAACACCAACCGGAAGTGACTCTTGAAGTTTATCCAAAGTAAAGAATCCTCATTATGTACCTATAGAATCATGCTCCAATATTTACCTACTTCATCATGCTGGAGACTCACGATAAGGATCACCATAAGGTCGGCCGGTGTCCCTAACAATCTGAAAACTCTGATAATATCCTGCAGCCAATCCTCAGCTACCTGTGGGTCCGTCTCTCCACAGAACCTAGGCGGTCTCTGGCACTGTAACTCATGCAATGTACTCAGGCGGCATGCACTCTCTACTACTGGGGTTGTTGGTATCAGTGGCCTAGTGGGTAGTCTTACCACTGGTGCCTCTACTGTGATGGGGCCCTGCACCATGGCCTAGTCACTCGGTGGGCTACCATCTCCTACGTAACCCAGAACCCTAGCTAGCTACCTTCATGGGACCATCCTGAAAAGAAAAAGGTGTGAAATGGTTAAAACAGTATACCTGGTGAGCTAACACAAATTAATCACAATGAAAACATTTCAAAGGTAACACACACGCAATCAGTGTTTTCATTCATTGTGTCTAAAATCAGAGGTCAGGGTCCTGGTTTATGGATACATAGGTTACCGCACCAACACTGGACTCCCTAGACTGAAAACCACACTCAATACTCTTAACACTATTGCATCATAGAAAATAATGATCAGAGTCCTGATTTCTGTGGTTGAACCGACTCCACGGATACCAATTTCTCACAACCTGTCTTCGAGGCCCGTGCCGTGACTACCCAAAGCCCACCATTCATAGGCCATGGGCTGGCGACTAGCACCAAAGTTGTAAATCCCGTTAAAATGGAAGGCATTGCCTTAATAAATGTAAAAAAACACAAAATATTATGCAACAGAAGTATGAACTAAGTAATACTTAATAAAGAAGTTAGTGCTGAAAGGAAAGGGGCTGGAAATACAATCCCAACAGTAAGTGCAGTATAACTAAAAAATTTGTACATTTGTAGTAAAGTAAAACAGAAACCACTAAGTCGTCCTTTAGAAATCCCACTGAATGGGTGGGTATAGATGGCCTCCTATACACCTCAAGAACAACTATCCCCTCCATTTACTTATCACCAAGTGGTCAACCTCCGAGTACCAGCCATCATCACAAGTCTCCACCTCGATTAGTGTTGTCCGTCGTCTCCAAACAACACAACGTAGTGAGGGCATAGTCCGTGAAGGGTTGAGTATACGAAACACATTAAGGACGCTGAGACCCCCTAAGGATGAAAAACAAAAGAAGGATACAATAACGAAGTATCAACCAACTCTACTTAGTAATATTCCCAAACATATACCTAAGTTATCAATCACAGTTCGACTCCAACTCTCGAGCCCAAACACAACCCAATCCACACAGGATAGTAAGTCAATTACATCGATGATAATTATTGAAATTCATGACTCTTATCACACGAGTATACCACTCATGAAGTGGTATGGAGATGGTTATATGTAGCCTATGAATCTTCACCTTTGCCGAACCCACATAGGATCATAATATAGAAGTCATTGTTGTTGAACCCATGGAGGATCCAAGTACTGTACTCATCACTTATGAACCCACAGAAGATCCAAGGATAATGGTCATTGCTGCCAAACCCACGTAGGATCCAAGTATAGTATTCATGGCTGCTGAACCCATGGAGGATCCAAGTACAGAAGTCATCGTCGTCGAACCCATGGAGGATCCCAGTATGGTAGTCATCGCAGTCACAGCCAACACTATGGTTCCCCCACATAGCACGATCGATTCCCAAAGGGACCGCTCCTCGAGCCAAGGGGGTCGAAACATAAACTATAATAAAGTCTATATTTGAGGTATCCGGAAGTTCCTTCTCATCAAAAGGAACCCAACGCGACATACAAAGAGTTAATCAGGCACCCGATCTGAGAGATATTGGATTTTCTGTTCCTGGGTCCCGGTTGGAATTACAGATTATCCAAACCTGGCCATTTCCCAATGTTGTCCGAAAATCACTTAGAGTATCGCAAGAGGGCATGTTCATCTCAAGGGTCCTTGTGCCAAAGACGGCACGTCGATCGGACGCACGGTCTTTAAGTTATTCTCGTTTATGTGAATCTGGCCCAACCCGTCAAGCCAAGTGGGCTGGCGGGTCGGCCCGTCCCGATATGACGGGTCTGACTCAGTAGGCTGGTTAGGCTAGCCTGGTGGGGAAAGGCTTGGCCCTGCGAGGAACGGCCCGACCCGGCGTGGTGTGGCCCGACCAAGAGGGGCACGGCCCCGCCCTGTCTGGCACGACCCGGCCTGTGGGGGGTGCGACCCCCCGCTTTCCCGAACCGACTGTGCCACCCTCTTATCTGGCCGGCCGAAACTGGCTGGTCATCCCGGCGTGAGCAGCCCGCACAGGCAGTCCACTATCCTCCCATGCGACCCTTGCGGGTTCCGCGACCTCTTCAACCAGGAGGGCTGATGAGTCAGCCGGTTCGCCGTCAATGTGGCCCGCAGAGCATGGGCCACAATTCTCCACAGAGCGGCGCCTTAGAGGAGCCGTGGTCCTCCAGCCCAGCCTGCTTCGGCCAGTTGGTTCTTCTTCGGCTGAACGGGCTATGGATACAAGCCAAAGTTCTTCTCTATGCGGCCGACATACGGCTGCTGCTTCCTCCGGTCGCTGCCACCTCTTCCATCACCGCCTCCATCAAAATAAAACGAGGATCAACTGAGGGTTATCAAGCCATGTTCGTTCTGCCCACACCCCCTGCGTTAGGTGGTATCATATGTCCAAAGATAAAAAATGGTTTCAACAACGAATGAAGAACAATTTTATTCAATTAAAATTGAAGCAAACCCCTACCTCATAATTGAAATTTCACGTCGTCGAGCCGCGGATGACGAGCATCATGGTAGTCATGCATCGTGGAAAAATGGTGTCGTCCCGCCAACATAGGAGGAAGATTCGTTTTCGTAGGTGACACTTCTCATGAGTGGTGTCTTCTACCTTAATGCGGAGGAATAAGAAGGTAGTAGATGTCATTGAGCATTTTTCGCTGAGAGAGTATGACATTCCCCATGGAAGAATGAAGCTCTCCTCTAATTCTCCAAAGGTTCCACCACCAAAATATTTTCCAAACGCAAATATTATATTAGGCCTCTCAATTTTAATATAATTTTCATGCAATTAAAATTGATTCAAATGAGTGGTGCCAATTTATTAATGTTGTTATTAATTGGTTATGGTTGAATAATTAATGGGTGGAGGTAGATAGGCTCCACCATAATGTGGTTAGGTGTTAAATAATTAAGGGAGAAGGAAGGTGAATAGTTTAAAATTCAAATAGAGAAGATGAAGAGTTAAAATAATTAATAAGGGGGTTTCATGGGAGTGTAAGGGGAAGTTGAGGGGATAGGCTCTCTTGTGGACCCCACCTCACATTATCCTCTCATGAAAGGATATGTTGTTGTGGGACCCACATATAACTTCCCCTTTTAGGAAATAACCAACATAAATAAATAAAATTGTGCACAATAATTTTATTTAATTTATTATAAATCCCAAAAAATTAATTTCTCCTCCTGAGAAAACACAACTACGATAAAGGTCCCCTTAAGCAAATGCCGGTCCTCCGAGTTAATCGACGCCCTCTGATTTCAATTTTGAGCTTCGGTTCAAAAGATAGAAAAAAATGCACGTACGTATATTGAACTTAGTCGAAGAAAACATCAGAAAATGATTCTGGGCATACTAGGCCTCAGAATCATTTGTCGTCAGAAACCGTAGACTCGTAAAATCCCAAAGTATTTAAGAAAATGATTTCCATGAAATTTATGATTCTTTACATGAATTGAACAAAAATATTTCTATTGATACATATGAGTACGTAATATTTTCCAAAGTATATATATGATTTCTCTTAGGGAGAAATATAATTAAATTGTTTTCTTCCAATATTAAACATATGATAGTAGAAATTTTATATTATTTGCTATGTTTTTAGTAGTTCAATTGATCTAGTGGGGGTTCTCTATGATGAACAGAATGTGGTGGAACAATATCAACTTGTGGAACAAATATATATATATGTGTGTGTGTGTGTGTGTTTCTGTGTAAGTTGGGATTCATGATTAAATAACCGTGAAAAAAATTAGTTTTGTTTTTATTATAATTCTAATAAAATATTTTGTGTTTCCCTCATATAGTATGGAATTTCCCAAACCATAAAATATCTTATATTTTCATTTTTTATGTGTGATTTTTATTTTAGTGGAAAATAATGAATGTTGTTTTTTTGTGTAATAGAAGGGATTTGGAATGTGTTTTAGTTGATTATTATTCCCATGTTCAGATACAATACAGCAAGATTCACTAAATCTCAGAGGATTTATATTTTTTTATATAGGTGGTTTCATCTTGATTGTGTGGTCTTTAATCTTACCAGTGGTATCAGTTCGTTTGGTTCGACAATTGATATAATACATGATCATGGAAATATAATCATTTGTAAAATTTCTTATCTTTATGATTTTCATTTAGTAGATTCTCTTTTTAAGAATAATAGTACTATAAAAAGGAAATATTATATTTATAAAATACAATTGTCAAAGATTCATATTTAAAAGGATGGGTATTTATGAATTTATGTTTGAGAGATATACTTGTATCCTAATACTAGTGGATAAACATGAAGGAATTGTGAAATATGAATAGAAAAATCATGAAAATATAGCACAATAAGTGATCAATATTATGTTTTAATAAAATTTCATATTCAAAATTAGAGAGATAAATACCATTAAATAGTTTCTGAGAAATATAGCTAATAAATATGAAAATCCAACATCAATGATAATATTGTTTCTAATGATATAGTTAATAGTAATGAATGTTTTATACATAATTTTGTTGGATAGTCATACAAAATACATCAATAGGGTTCCAAGTTAAATAGAATTAGTATGAGTGATATTGGTATAATCATTGTGGGGCCTCATCACACCTTCATCTATCATAGAATCATGGGACATTATAGTTGATCCTATAATTAAATCTATTTATAGAGCCAAAATTGTGTTTGAGGATGTTCATTTTCACACTCATAATTAGTAGAAAAATAAAAAATGAATTCCATAATCATTCCCAAACTATGTTAAACATAAAACGTAGATGATATTGTTATCAATGAAAAGGTCATAAAAACCATGAATAGGTGAGGGAAACATGTCAAGGAAAAGAAGATGATATAGAAATGGTATTGTATAATTAGGAAATGCAGGGGAATACTATGAAATATTTCATGGATTATTGGGTCAATTTTAAAAGATCTGTTTACATTTCTTCTACAAAAAACATATTCAAAGAGGAAAGAAATTTATTGTATAATGTAAAATTTATTTTAGAATCATGGATACATAATTATAGGGAATTATTACACTATTTATTTAAGAATGTATTAATTAAAAATACATTTCAATAATATTCATCATGGTTTACCTTATATTCAATTATTCTCTATAGATAATGGGAGACGGTGATGGGAATTTATGATTATATCATTGATATTTTATTGAATTACATATTGTTTAGCACATAACAGTTTTAAAAAAGAATTCAATCCTTGTATCTCATCAATATGATGTGTTTTTATATATAGATTTTTTGGATAGAGTGTAGTATATAATTTATGGATCCGAAGTTGTTTCTTATGGTGGTAATGATGGAAATTATGTTCGACAAGAATGATGGATAGAGTAATGACTAAAAGAACATCAACACATGGATATTAAGAGATGCGGGATATTTATATCTGGTATATGAGTGAGAATAACACAAAATCAATTCAAGAATAATGCATACTAATAAATGATCACATAGATTATGGAAATTTATGATTTGTATCTTTAGGAAGTATAATAATGTTTCTATTTTTATAATTGGATGAAAACAATAGGCTCAAAATATAGATCATGTTCAAAAAGATGGTTGGGATTAACAATAGTTCACTATCATGGAGGGTCCCTATAATTTTTTACCATCGTTGATGATGAAGATAGAATTTTTGTGTTTTTACATAAGATACAATCTAATGTTTTTGGAGCATTCATTCGATAAACATCCCTGGTAGTAAAAGATACCAGAATAAAGATGAATTATTTGATATTTTTTTTATAATTATCATTATATACACATTTAATTCAGATATATTTTTATGAATAAGTTAATTTAGTTTTCAAAAATAGTATTCATGATTTTATAAATTTAAATGTATAAATAGAATACAGAAAAAGTATATTTATTGTGAAATCTCAGAGTATAATTTGTTATGTGGGTTTATCAATTATGTTTTTCATGGAAGGTGAAAATTTATATTTATATCTCATTAATTAAATTAACTATAAAATTATGGGGTATGAGAATAAATAATATGTGGTAATGAATATATTATATTATGATTCTCACATTAATTATTGGACATGTATCCCATGAAATAATTTTTTTTTGTGAAATGGATAATATTGAAAAGAATTCGTGATATTGTTCGTTATTGGTATTGAAATGAAAAACTTTTATATTGTGTCTACCATTAGAATTTATAGAATTTAATTATATTACAAAATGATATCATCAATGATAATATCAAATAGATTGATTGGGATATAGTGGATAATACAGTTGATAGAAAATAACGTACTAGACATAACTAATTTCATCTAAATGAATGAATTCGGGTTCAATAATATCTATGGTGTACCAATGTTTTAGATCCACATTGATTGAAAAATAGAACCTAAATTTTATAGATTTATAGACACTTAGGGAAACGTTTTGAATATTATAGAAATATAAGTAACCAATAATTAGACTTAATTGAGGATATAGACCCTAATATGATGACTAGTAAAGAGGTTTGTAATTGATCTTTAATAACTATTACATATAGTTTGTTGGGAACCCATAATTTCTAAATTTGTAGAAATTCATATTTAGTTCAGAACAACATTATTTCTTAATCAAAAATAAGATGAACTTCTAAACATTCTATAAAAAAGGATAGAAAATGTAAATGCCACTAGGAATGGAGGTACTGTATAAAAATTGGGATTATGGATTAATGGATGATATTGATTATGGAAGGTAGTATATGAATTTTTTTGGGATTGGATTTCAATAAAAAAATAAGATATTTCAATGAAATGATTAATCTATAAGTTTAGAACAATAAAAATAAAAATGTTGTGCAACATGGTCAGTTATGAAGGGACACATCATAAGTATACATAAATGAAAATAACATTAATTTACGGTGCTTTTGACGTAGAAATCATCATAGAGTAAGGTAAAGGAATAAATAAATATTCATGAAGTCTAGTTTAAATGATCAGGTAGTGTTTTTATGGGATGAAGCATGAATCATGGAAATATAACTAGATGTTTGTTTCATTAATGAAATATAATGATCCTTTTTGAATAATTTGGATCATTATTAAAATTATATGTTTTTTGATGCTTAATATTTCATCAAAAATATCTTGTACAATGATAATATGCTCCATGATGGTTCATATGTATAACCAATTTTTGAATTGAAAATTTAAATATCTAGAATATCTGAGATGAAGGGTCTCATGGAAGAGAAAAAATATTCAGGATTTCATTCTTAAGGTACTGAAAGCATGGATTTATTTTATTTTCTCAAAATGGGTATATTAAGAATGATTTTTAATGATTTATAATATATATATTTAAACATGTGACTTCACCAATGGATAAAAATTTCTTGATTATAGAACTGAAATAACCAAAAATATATGACATGGATTGGTGAATATAGAAGGTTTTAATTTAATTGTCTATTTAAAAATTATTTTATACAATTGTCTACAAAATTTTGGAAATTACACAAGTGGATAGTGTTGTTAAAAGATTATTGGGGAATATGGGAAAGATGAAAAACGAATTGAAAAATTTTATTTTATAATATATAAATATAATGGAAGAACTATCATTTATTTTTCTAATAGATGAATTATTATATGGTTATGTGGATGTTGTAATTTATTATGAGATGGAAGATGTGAGAAATACAACTTGGTTTGTGTTTATCTAAAAATGGATTAACATTATATTTATTTCAAATATATAGATGATCATTTTAGTTTTTTCGACAAAAGAAGTGAATAATTTCATTCTTGATGACTAGAAGGAGATGTCTTGGGTTATGTTTTTAACTGAATAACTAGATAAGAAGCAAGAAATTGAAATTTTATTTTTATTATGGTGATTGAGTAATCAATAATTTCAAAGATATGGTGTTTCACTTACGGATGAAACACATTTAGATGAATGTTTGATTCATCCAGTATCCATTATAAGATATAGTTATAAAACTATTGATGAACAATGGAAGTAAAAATCTTGTTGATAAACAGAAAAAAATCATAGTATGTGAAATTATGAAGTGGATATGAGCCTTAGTAAGTCATGGTTGACTGAAATAATGTAATTAAAATATATTTAATGTGTATTATTAGGATATATAGTTGAAATCTCATAAGTTAACAAGAATACATAGTATATTTGGTAAACTAGACTTCATTTTGATGATTGTTGTACTTTACTACGAAAATTGATTTATTTGGTTTAAATGTTGGAATCATCTAAATTAGGTTTTCCATAATTTTATTGGGATAATAACAAGACACCTATAAAGGTATCACAGTTCAAAACTAAGAGTTTTAGGTGGTAAATGAAATATTTGGGAAGCCTATTTACAAAGAAACATGATTTTCATAACTCATAATTTGTCATTTAATAAGATTAATATGGATTTTTAATGTCTTTATAAGAATATTTAGTGGGATATGTAAGATTAATATATTGATATTAAAATTAAACGGACATTATATGTTTTTATGATGTAATTTAGTAATAGATAGTGATGGGCTTGATTATCTAGGGGCTATATATGACGATTGAAATTTGGTGGTACCAGATCAACCATATTTTCATGACTATATATAGAAAAAATATTATTCCTTTTTAAGAAGAAATTACAAATTCTTAAATTCTTCATTAATTTGGAAATAAAGTAGTAGTGTTTCTCCCATGGAGTATGTAAGGTAATGAACCATGTATTACATTGTGTTATCATTATTTGTGAGTTTGTTTTCTCTAAAGTGTTTTTTAAAATGTTATGTCTATCTAGGTGTGTGTGGAATTGATTATGTGATTTATTTCTTGGTCTACTAAGTTTTGGATATATCCACATGGGATTCATAGATTTCAAATATTCATAAAAATTGATTTTTTTTTTAATTTTTGAATGTTTCCTTTTAGATCATTGTTTCCTTGGTAAAACACACCTATAATATCATCAAAATTACACTAAAATACTAAATTTAATGGGTTGATAATATAGTATTTGAAATTGTAAAATTATTATAATTACTAGAAAATAAATTTATATACAAGCATTCCATATTTTATATGAAAAATAAATAAAAATATATGAAATGAATTAAAAGAAAACTGATTATGGGTTTCATTCCACTTTTTCCTAGGCCTGATTTATCATTATCATGACATTAATAAAACTGAAACTATAAAATCTAAAATTTTATACTTTAATACTACTACTTATCAGTTATAATGATACATTTTTCCACCATGATGGTAATTGTCATACCATTTATTTTTAATCTCCATAGATTATTTTTATTATAGATTATGTGTTAAATAAAATAACAATAATATAAATATATTGAAAGTATATAAATGTTATCAATGAAAAAAACATTGGATAGTGTGAAAAATATATATTGTACCCTAACCTAACTATATTTAAATTTACATCATTGAATATATATATATATATATATATATGACAGGGGAAATATTATTTCAAAACTCCATTAATAACTATATTATATCTGATGAATAATTTAATGAACCACCTATGTATATAATGAAAAATGATTCATTTTCATCAATAACCTATAAAATAATGAAATAAATTGTTATCCTACTAAATTTTTTTATGAAAAAATTATTAAAATAAAAAAATTATTATTATAGTAATATTCTATGAGTTCTTCCTATGGAGAGAGAAAAAAAATAATATATAATGTACGATAATATCTTATTTATTAGTTGAGTATATAATGTTAGGGATGATGTATTATTCTATATAATATTCTACATTTTTATCATCAAAAATCTATATTTGCATAGGAGACTCTCAGGAATAGATTAAAAATATAAAACCACTGAGGGGGGAATGAATTAGTCATTATAAAATTTAAATTCTCATTGATATTATATATTCACTAGTTATTTCTAGAATCCACAAAAATCATTTGAGGAATAGAAACATATAGAAATGGAAAAAACATGACATATGATATATTAAAATGATTAAATAATATTTGTATTGAGTATTAGATCCTTATTATTATACCTTCATGTTCCTAGAGTTCTCATTATTATGTTAATATCCATATGGATAGATGTTTTGAAGAAGAAATATTGTACTCAAAACAAGGAAAAAATTGAAAAAATATAATCAACTAGGAAATAAATATTTCACAACATTCTCAATTACCATTAAAAATTAGACTAAGTGTGCATTTATTTTATAAAAAATTATCTCCATCAAAAATCATTATTGATTCATATATATTGATTCTTGGGTAGATATCTCTAGTTTTATCATGGTTTCCCTTATCAATATAATTTTTTAAAAATAATTTGAAAATCCTGTTAAGGAATTTTTTTTGTGATAAAAACTAAACACTGAATTTCAAGATATAGGATTATATCATCTTAGTTTAACTATTTAATTTAATTTATATAAAGGAAATGTACAGGAGCTCAAAATCCACTATGGAATGGTGAATAACATCATCCTTCAATATTATAATTTCATTATTCTACTTGATGTATTCTATTATACATTGTAGTGTTTTGAAAATTAATATTTCATAAAACTCAAATCTAGTTCCCTAGACGTTTCTTATAGCGTATAACATTTGGATATAAAATATTTTACAATGGTGGGATATCATCATATCAAACACCGAAAAACTTCTCAGGATGTTATCAGAGTGAAAAAAATGTTTAATATGGTATGATTAAATTTTGAAATTAAATTTATCAACTACATTATCTTATTATGGAATAATGTGCACTACATTACACATTGATGTTCTAAAAATTCAGTTATTATTCATTCTTTTTCTGCTATCACAACAAAAATTAGGCATTCAATCATTCATGGTCATGTAAAAAAACCAAAAACCATCCAAAACATATGATTTATTATTTATAAGAAATAGGTCATATAATACCCCCTATTTGAGAGTCCTCTGAAAATCACACCACAAGATACTATGATTTTTTAGGTTTCTCTTGATTCTATTTTAATAACAAATATTCTATTTTATATGTCTCAATTGGTGTATTCCAACCAATACCCTTGTAAGAATTCACTTAATAATGTCTCCTCTATCTACCCAATCATCAAGGGATCACCAGTCTTACCATAATATTTTTATTTAAAAATATGACTAATTATTATATATTTCCAAAAAAAATTAAATTTTTTCACTCCGTCTATTACTGATTAATTTTCAAGCCATTGAAATTTTATAGAAGAAGTTATATTGTAAAATAATCCATTATAAAAAGGATCCACCAAAAGAGTTGATTGATTGTATTTTAAATTGAATTTGTTAGGGAAACCTATGTTAAATTCCTTGAGAGGTGGTGAATCATGGTATGACATATTAAAACAACTTCCCCTTTAGATATTATTTCATTATCAAAAAAATGTTCTCTATCATTACTGCATTAATATATGAATCATAATTAAATCATCCATAGGACACAACAAATTTACATGGTTAATCCTAAATAAGATACATCTAAGTAGAACATAATGAAAATGTTCTAATGTTCCAAAACCAGTAAATGTGTAATTTTTAACAATGTTTAGAGCAGACTCACTATCCCTCCTGGTATACAACCAATCTCAATTTAAACGTTTCATGGCCTCTATACTGAAGTCTGCACACTACTTCTTAATAAAAACATTCCTTTTATTTAATTAATCAATATGTTTTACATATCATTTATTATACTATAATATTAAACATTTATCTAATTGATTAATACCCATTTACCACTGCACTACTAGGAAACTATGATATTTTGTGCAAACATTTGGGTGTCTTTCACACAAAATTTATGATTTACTTGAATCATTTTTATTTTTTCTTGGAAATCATATTCCACATAACTCTCTTCTTATACACAACAAACATCATAATCACATCTCTTCCTTCATATTCTCATCTCCCATTATGAATAATTCTTAAAAAATTCAATGCCCTTGATTTCTCAAAGATTCGACCTTCCACGAATGATGGGGCAGAAACCGATTTATAGGCTCGGATTACATTTCACTCATGATCATCAATTAGTCGATTACAATCCATTTTGAGTTCATAAAACAACATTTGATGGTGCATTGGGTGTGTATGTCCCTTCTGTGAATCCTCATCTTTCTTGCACATTCCAAATCGTTCATACACTTCTTTAAATTTCAATATTTTCATGTTATCATCTTGAAACATTCCCTGCAAACAATATTCCAAACATCCTACAATATTTTTCAAATTCATCAATTCATTTTTTTTGGATCTTTTTGAACATAGCTAGTTGAAAAATCTCTCTATAATTCCTCAAAAGACACTTGAAACTGTCTTTTTCAACAAACACATTCAACCCAAACATTATTCAATGATACCTTAAGGAATTTTTTTCAAATCCAAGGTCATTTGGTAAATGATGATCTATGGAATTTATATACATGTTAGAATATATAAGAGTAATTGTGGTATTATTATCAATTTCATTAACCTAAAATTTATTGTCATCTAAAAAATATATAATGTGATTTGATTCAAAGAAATAGAATTTCCCAATATGGGGTAATTATTATTGAAATATTGGTTATGTACATGAAATTACATTATATTATTGAAAATTATAATAATAATAAAAATTATAGCCCAATAATATTGAATAAATAGTAATAAATATATAGTAGAGAGGATTCATTTTTAGTGTTTTATGAAATAGTAATCAATGTACCCATTTCACTACCTACGGAAAAAATATGATTGTGAATGGGGAAAATCTACCAAAATTGCATCAAAATAATTATTCTATGATGGGATATTAAGAGCTAGTGTTTTGGATAATTTTACTATTTTTTAATTTTAATTTATATATTAGTCATTATGGAAATATAATTTTTTACAATCCTTTTAGATTTGAATAATATTTCTTTCCTTATTCATCACTCTAAATAACATTTGACTATAATAAATGTTATGTGAGCATCCATTGGTGGATTAATTTCAATATCATATTCGTTTTTTATATAATTATGTGTAATATAAATAGTGTTTAGAGATTTCTAAAATGAGTTTTAAAATTTCTCTAAATGGTGTTGTAGCCAAGATATAATCCCTAAGTCATGAGATGATTCATTTCATCAATATTTCACTTTGAAAAATAATATATATGTTGAGAAGTAACATAAATATATAGTGATGCGTTTTCCTATGATTCCAAAAATTTATTTTTCTGAAATTAATTAAATTAAAAATATATTATAGGATAAATAACGGGTAGACAAAATTCGTAATTTATACCCTGAAAAGTCAGTAGACAAGTTGAGTGTTGATTAAAAAACTCATTCTAAAAGCTCACTCCTAGATAAATCAGTTTATAGAATTTTCCATTAATGAAACAAATCATAGTGTAATAATATAATTATAATCAATTTTATTTTAATATAAATCATTTTCTATTAAGGATTTTTTGATACATAGATTATTTCTGTTAGAGTTACCACATATTGAAAACATTTTATTCCCTTCTTCTAAATAAGAAATATTATAAATGTACTGAGAATTGTAGAAATGGATATATGGTTTAACCCAAATTGATAATTTTTATAGTCACCTATAGAATGGTTTCCATAATTTATTATCAACATGTTTATAAATAAAAATCTATAAAATAATTAAATGAATAATTAATATAAATGAGAAAAATTGGTGTGAGAGAGTCAGAGTTATTAATCAATGATTTGTAGATTTATAAACATATTAGTAATTTCTAAATTATAATATTAATTCACATAATCATCACTGAAATAAAAAAAATGTTCCTTTTAGGAAATGCAATATCACAAAAAAATTATCAAATGTGTCATTATATCGAGTTATTCATAATTTAAAATATTTTTTAAGTTGAATAAATCAGTAAAATAGGGAAATTTATTTCATTAATATCCAATTAACTAATCTATGTTGGTATCCATCATATATGACTATTTTTTAGGTATCACTTGTGCATGATTGAAATAAATAACTCAAAATATTAATTTCATAGTTAAAATTTTCACTCTATCTCATATCATGCTTGAATTATGAATCATTCATGTATGAAATATAATAAAAAATTAATAAATTATCATATATTCTCCCACATTTTTTTAATTATTAGTAATCACACAGGTTGAACACCATATTATGTAAAAAAATATCGTGAAAATGTTCGACATATCAAATGAATCAATTTAAAAATATAATATATATTACTGAAACTAGCATTTAATCTAGGATAAAAAATAATCAATAATATATTAACCCTCACGTTAATTAAAAATGAAAGAACAATGAATTTAACTAAAATGATCATAAAACAATAAAATAAAAATCTGAAAAAGTGTTCACTTAATTATGTAATTTTCATGATGATATAAATAATGATGTGTCATCCATAGAAAGCATATTTCCATCAAATCTCAATCACAGTGATGTAATAAAATTATACACTGAAAAAATAAACTCTTTTTCATTCTAATTCATCAATTAAAGATTTATGTTACATTAATTAATAATTAAAGTCATTCATCATCATTATATAAAAGTAGAAACACACAACCAATATATTATGAACCCCCAAGTGTAGTTATCCAAAATAGAAAAAATATTCATATAATTTGATTATACACTACCAATCAATGAAAACTCTAAAAAAAATTTATAGGGTCAATAGTTCTAACCCATGGTTCAAGATGTTTCTAATATGAAGTCTCTACAAACATAAGATATTACACTTAAGATGAACCCCAAATGAAATAATCCTAAACTATCGAAAATCGTAATAATAATAATTATTTGGATATTTGTAGATGATAGGGGTAGGGGTAGAAAGTTTATTAATAGGGAGTAATCTCTTGTGATGGAGTGGTAATATGTTTCACAATAACATTGACGTAAAATGTGGTGAGGCTAGTGTGTGGTGAAACATCAATGAGGGTGGTGGAAGCCACCATTTGTTGAAATAATGGCTATCATCATAAGGACTGTAAAAAATAGATGTTATGGAATCTTTTGGGTAACATGTATTGTTCAATCAGTTGGTGATTTACTAAAATAGGGAGTATCCATAGGTGTTTCAAGGGATACTAGTCTCTCTCTACTCCCATGTGTAAATTAACAATTATGATGGATTAGTATTGAAGTGGTAATGATAAAGAAGATTAGATTGACGAATGTGATGGTGAACGGAGAGGGAGGGGGTCTAGTGGTTGATTTTATGAGGATTGTGGTGGTTCCAACGTCCCCATGCTATTATTATTCATACTCAAATAATAATAAATATCTATATTTGTGTTCATCCATGAGTTATGTAATTGTAAAAAATAATGAATAAACATGTTAAAAAAAATAATAATAATAATAATTATTATAATAATAATAATAATATAATATAGTATGTACCATCCCTGAGTTTGAAGGTAAACTAAAGTCCATCAAAATTTATTATTAAAAATACATTCAAAAAGATGTAAAAGTTGGAATAAACTTCTGTATGAAGTTTATATCTAATAATATAATGTAAAAAATAAAAAAATTCATGAAAGAAAAAATTAGAGTCATTTAGATACTATAAAGTAAAATAAAAGTCTCCAAACATAAATAATAATGATACTTCTCCAGCAAGATGAGATAATCATATGAATAAAAAAATAAATTTTTTAAAATATATAGTTTTATGTCAAAGTGATAATAATATATTCATTTAATATTATAAAAATAATGAAAATAATATAATAAAAGTTTAATAAAAAAACTTATATTAAAATTATTTTATGTAATAATTATAAAAAATTGTATATAAAAAAGAAGTTAAAATAAATTAAAAAACTTAACAACTCATATTAAACTAAATAAAAATATCTTAAAAGAATATCTATATTTTTTTGAATATCAATATTAATTAGATTATAATAACACTTTTAATCATTAGGTAATAAAATTCATACATTGTTGATAATTATTCACTAACTCCTTGTTTTGACCCACTATGGGTTATAATGACATAAATTACATGCATCTATATTCAACACCAACATCTTATTCTAACTAGGCATCCCCATAAAACAATTTTATTTATAAAAATTTTATTTTTATATATTTATGTGTATAATTTTAGACATAACCCTCATTTTTTCCATTAATATAATTACTTCTGAAGAATCAATGTATAAAATTAGGCTCTAATGTTCTTTTTAACTCCCTCTATCTAGGAGCTTGAAAACCATAATCTTAATCAATATATCACATATCCTCATAAAAAATTCATAACAACCAAAAGATGTTGAAGAGTGTTTTGTATAATTCAAAATCATTTATGAGAGAGATTAACTTAAATAAATAGACCAAAATTATTCATGTGAATGTAAAACGATATAAAATTTCATATAAAATTTTATAATGAAATTATTTTTTTCTTTAAGAATAATCATGAAACAATATTATATGAGACAATATATTGATTTAATATGTAAATTAACATTTTCCTCATGCCACTAGATACTCTTCTATAACACCAACATAGATATATGGATTGCTATATATAAAGACAAAATCCTTAGTATTTTCCTCGTCATTCTCTATAATATAGTTATTTCCACCAAATATTATTTTTAGGTAGTGATAATAAATTCATTTGAATGTATCAACTTACACCAATAATATTCCATGCATGAAATAATAAAACTATTCATTTTTAATTAACAATGGTTAATCAATAAATAGTTTTAATTAAAAATACTAATTTATTAAATCCTTTCACAAACCACATTCCTAACCCAAAAATATCCAATATTTGTAGAATTATATTATTTTTAGATGCCCTAAATTAAAAAATTGATTACATAACATTTCATAAACAAGTATTTTCCATAGATAAAATATTTCATGGGAGCATTAATTATTATTATTGTTCATAATAACTCTTTATTTTTTCAAACTAATGGAAACAAAACATTTTTAAAAACTAATGGAAACACACCATTTATTTAAAACATCATTCTAATTCATATAAATAGCATAATGAAATTAATAAAAAAAATCTATCAAACTAGAATTAATTATCAATTAATTAGTCCCTAATATGATATCTTTTACCCATACAAAACCATATCATATAGAATCCTCATTGACCCCTATTAATCTAACCGTTGGGGTTATTTAAGAATAGCCTCAAAATCACCATTTTATATTGGACAGTATATATCAGTTAAAAACTCAGTCGCATGAAAATAAACATCTACATATAGAAACAGAAACACTCATATTTGAATATACATATTTAACTCCATAAACGCATTTATCAATAAATTAAACACTTTCGAACAATGTGTCTTATAATTTAATTTTACCAAAAAATTATATTTTTGTAGAAGGATCCATCAACTAACTGGTAAAAATAAAATATCCATTATTCAATGTTATAAATTAATTTTAATGGAAAAATTATATTATAAAATTTATTATATCCTTAAATTTTGAGACACCTAAAAACAGAAAAATATTATTCCAAGATTTATTTTTCATAAAAAAATATTTTTTTCCATAGAAATAAGTTATTTATGAAAATATTCACTTATAATCAAACAACATATATAATAATTATATTTAAACTCATAAAAGGTATCAAACCCCATATACATATGAAATGATGAATTTATTTTACATTTAATGTCATAAATCTCACTACAGGAATTGTCACTCAAATTTTAATATAAATTATTGATTAATCACAATCCATTCTGAAATATTTATTTCTAAAAAAACATTGCATATATCTATGTGATATAACAGTAAATTTCATGAGATATAAATTTAATGTATATATAATATATGATTCGAGGTCAAATTTTCAAATTACACTGATGATTCATCATTTTTTTTCAGAACACAAAAATCATCCCAGAATTCCTCGAGAGAGATCCATTTTGTTTTTGATGAATTACATGGTGTCTTATTGGTGGTTCATGTTTTTCAAAGTTAAATTTAATAATTTTACATTGATTATAATGTCTAGTATAATGTTTGATGGGACTATGTAGCCTCTCGATTTATAACATTTCATCAGACGTAAGATTTATTGTTAAAATTGATAGTATCTGTTTCATTTCATTTAACCATTCTTTTAATAATTACTCTAAAAGTATAGTGTATAGTCCATGTTCATGATCTTTGGTAACATTCAGGAGATCATTCTTTGTTGAAAAAATATATTCGAACTTCTATATAAAATTGAATTTCTCACTAATCATGAATCTTATGGAAAACTGTCAACTGTAAATGCAATGCTATATAAAAAATTAAATTTAAGAAAAAATTACATCCAAAAACAAATCATTTACAAACATTTTTTATTTTATATTTAAATATAATTTTAAAAAAAATAAATAAATATCACTAAATAATAATTTCATCTTTTTATTTTAAAATATGTATTTTATATTAAAATAATTAAAAATAATCCTGAAAAAATAATAAGTTAAATAACTAAAATAAAACATAAATTAATAAATTAACTAAAACAATAATAAAAACATTTATAATTCCATAAATTAAATAATAATATAATAATATCTTCAATAAATATTGCTCAAAAAAATAAACCCATGATCACAATAGATAGACTATACATTATCTCACTAAATTAATAAATGATACTAATTTCATCCACAAAATCCCACCAACAATATATATCAATAAAGATCATTCATTACATCTGCCATACATTAATGGACTAGGAAGTCATAGAAAACATATCCATATCTATAAAATAAAATCAAACAATCAATGTCCACCCACATGAGTACTAAATATTTTTTGTTCTAATATCATACAAAAAGTGGAAACATTATAACATATAAAACAAATGAAAAAAGTAGTTTTTTTGATTGATAATTATTTACCCAAATTATTAAGTAAAACATTATAAAACCCAGTATCATATGATCATGAAATGAAAGTATAAAATAATGTTCAATAAAAAAGATATTTTTTTTAAAAAATAACTATTTTTCGATGTGGCTAATGGAAATCAATTATAATCATCAAATTGATACTTACCTCAATTTCTATCAACTATTTATATAAATCTCCTATAAAACTACTTAAAAATATCTCTACCTTACTCTATATCCTAATTTAAAATTAATTTTGCTGATCAATGATAAAAATGATTCATTAATTTCCTTTTTAGTGTGCCTTTATGCCCACATTATTTTTTTAGATTTCCATGTTGGTATTGTGGAACTATTTTGAAAGAAACAAATAATATCAATTTATTGTAAATGAGAGAAAATATACCATGAATATTAGGAGTCATGTGAGCTTGCTCTTAAAGAAATAAAATAAAACTTATAAAGTACATGACAAGGAATCATAGAGTCTCTCTACAAAGACGAGTGTAAACCTCCCCACAATAATCCACAAGAACAAGACTCTGACGGTTATAGTATTATTATATCAAAGTTGATGATAACTTTTAGTGCACACAATATACATCAATCTCTTATTTATACCAATTTCTTCTATACATTATGTATTTGGTATGATATCCAGAAAATACAATTATATACTTACATGTGTCCACGAAACCAACTGAATACAACATGTAAAAAACATAACCCATATTAAAATGACATAACCTAAAACCATGTGATATGAAAAATAAAAATACATTATAGGATAATTCGGTATTGAATAATTTTTCATACGATAACTTTCCATTAATGATGAATAAATTGAATTTATTTGACAATATATAACAAAATTTTTGGTATTTATCTAATTATATGGGCACATAAAATTTACTCAACTATTAATAGTCATAAATTTATTTATTAAAAATCATAAAGGGCATAATTGTCATACCTATTACATGGATAATAAGAACCCAGTAACACATCATTAACTCTATGGTAAGGATTAAATAAAATATGTTTAGAAATATAATATTTCACATATAGAGTAACATGTATACATCATGTAATGGGGAATGGTAAGAAACACATATCCTAAGAATATATATGATAATATTTATGGAATTACTTATTGTATACTCTATTAGTAAATCCAATATATATTTTATGTTTATATCCCATTAATGATCTCAATATCTCCATAAAAATGACTACATATTATATGTTTTTAATATATCATCACAATTTATTCTGATTTTTAACTCTCACAGACAAGGTATTTCTAAATGTTTTATCTATTAGTGGTTAATTTTCATTCCACTCTCATGATATACAAAACAATCATGAATTAATACTAAATTATTATTAACTGTGTAAAACATGACATATGTATATATTCTAACAGTCCCTCATTTAAATACTAATAAAACCATTAATATAATTATTAATACCATCATATCCAAATAAATTGAGACACCCAATTAAATTATTTTACACAACATTAAGTGGTATTATCAAAGAATTATTCATCTCCATGTAAAATATATTGTATCACAATTTAATAATCAAAAAATATTAACACTCAAACTAAACTATTTGACTACCTTATGTTCTCAACGTAAGAATATTTGGATAATTTTGTGAATAAAATTATTAATGCAGAAAATCTAAATTTTAACATTCCATTTAAATAAATTTACAATATAATATAATAAATTATAATTAATAAATCATTTTTAATTAAAATATGGATATCACATAGAACACATATAATAATTTAGACATCCTTTCATAATATTAGTAATAAGAATCATAAAAACATTTAAATTACGTTCTCATTCTACCACTATATATTCATAAAAAATTTAAATATTATACAATATTTTCACATGACATATACTTTTTCTAAAATGAATGTTCATAAATCCTTATTTCTAAATAAGATGATAGTTCATTTAAAATTTTTAACATATTAAAGATCAATTATAACTATTATTAGGATCTTTAAAAATATGTTTCAAATATATTTTACATCTAAAATAGACAATCACATTGTGAACCACATTCTAATCTCTTATGGTTTCCCTTATGGAATTATATTAAACATAAACATTATTAAAAATTATTTTTTTAAAAGTATATTATTTTCATTTAGGGAAACAATATCATATTTTTTTAAAATGAATATATTTTATTTATTAATAATTTTATAAATTATAAAATTAATGTAAAATAAAAATAACACTCTAATATAATATAAAATTATAATAATAATGTTATCGAAATAATAATATTATAAACTATGTGGTTTATTAGAATGATTGTTTAATTCCAAAAATTTATTCTTCAATAACATAAATTATACTCACCATGTCCAGTATATTATAATGAAAATACATTAAAAATGATATAAATATTATCGAATAAGGTAATTAGTTGTTTAATTTCCATTTATGTGGTAACCATTACATTCATATAATATATCATTTCTAGTCTTCCATTATCATCTTAATATCAATTATTAATTATATTAGATCAAATGTTTTTATTATTTGAAATTTTTTTAATAAAGCATTAAAAATTAATGAATTTTTTTCCTTATACTTTATAAATTATTTAAACTCCCAATAATTTTTTTAAATTCATTATTTTATATTGAAAAATTTAGTAAAAAATTTAGTAACTTTTCACTATGGAAACATTTTAATTTTCTAATTCTACATCTTTTAATTTTAAATATGAAAGTGTTGACTCTCTATAAAATCTTTAATTATTACTCTCACAGATATTATACCTATTATTTTAATATAATTTACACTAAATTATATATTTCTCTTACCTTTTAATTTTAAAAAACACTCAATAGATTATGAATTTCTTGAAATTTTTTGTAAAATTCATTATTGAAATTCCTTCGAATACATTAAGTGATTCAATATTTGATCAATTATTACAGTATCATCAATAATCATGATTTAATATATATATATATATATATATATATATATGACCACATATTTCATAAAAACTTGTTTTTTGAAATATACTAATAAATACATTATCACATATCACAGTCTTGTTAGTAAATAATGTTTTATGTAATTCATAAATTTGGAAAATCATATATAGTTATACAATATTAAATATATGTGGATATGTGGTAAATTATTATAATTATTCCCAGTATTCATTTTCTATTACAAATATAATGATACTGAAAAATAACTCTATGGGATATCATTATTCTTAAACAACCTTATTTTCTTACCAAATTTTATTAAAAAACATCTCAACAAAATTAATGCATATGAAAAACTAATAATGATATTTAAATGGAATCTCCATTCACAAATCACAATGATTTTTTCCCAAAACCTATGCCATATGACTTACCATGTTGGAAAGATAACTATAATGAATATAATGAAGATCTTCAAATTTATTGAAACAAGACCATTATTATTTTACTACAAAATAATCATAAAAAACTTCAAAAAATAATTTTTCTTTATTGCTATTTACTAATTGTGAAAATAACTGAAAACAAATTATTGTGTGATTTCTTATATACTCTACTATCTGTTGTAGCTACAATGATAAAGCATAAAGTTAATGAAAAAATTATTATCTATGATATTTTAAACGATAAAAAATTGTTTGATTATTCTCTCTATTTATCCAATTATATATTCAATGTACATGAAATTAGAAACTGATTAAATAATTTAATATCATATGTCCCATATTATATATAAATTACAATATTTACACCATCCCATACTATACTTTAATATTTAATGTTTATTCATTCATTATGATCCCACTATTTTCATCTAATTATTTCTAAAATATTAATATTTGATAGCTCAATTGAAGATATAATAGTACGTGATATTATATATATATATATATCAATCATATTATAGTATGTGATAAAAAATGTGTAACTACACTTATCTAAATGGTATGTTTATATCACTCATAAAGTTAGAATCCTCATAGAAATATCTCTCAAAGTGATCTTATTTTATCACATGCATGACCAATATATAATAAGTAGTTGTATTTATATATACCAACCAATCATATTCTTCAATGCTTCAAATATCCTTCACCAACAACATCACTATTAAAAACACTATCCAAAACCATCAAACAATTAAAAACATTATCACTAGACATCGAGATATTCTTCCAAATGTTATAGCAAAAAAACTAAATTCTATTAAACATATCAAATAGAGACATAATGTCATATATCAAATCCATGATATCACTTCCTCAATAATTTCAATACCCTCTACCAATAATAAATCATTCTCATTAAATAAAAATAACAGTTTTCATAAAATCTATCAAAGATCATGTGAAAAAAACTATTCCACGGTATATGTTAAAATTCAAAATCACGATTATAAATATATTTATAATTTTCATCATCCCTTTATTTTATAAAAAAATACGTTTAAAAAATATTTTTATCATTATGATTGGAATATATCCTTTTTTTTAAAAAAAATATTTATTATCAAATCTATGTGTTTTTTTATTTTCCCATATATAACAAAAAATTAACAACATGTTAACTATTTGATTAACTATTACAATGTAATTTAAAATAAATTTTTTTTAGGATACTACATTTGAATCCAATAATAATGAAATAATTATATATTTTTAAAATATTCCTTAAAACAAAATATAAGTACAATATAGAAAATGTTGGTATCGAGTTTCATGTTTTAATAGTGATTTTAAGTGGCATAAAAATGACTTTATCATTCTACGAGTCATCCTACATTATTATAGAGAATTAGAGCTACCGTAATTGACATATCACTTTGTCAACTAGTTAGTGAGTAGTACCATAGGTGATAAATTTCATTTTTGAGGGAACTATAATTTTTATTCTAATAAAAAAAGACACCTAAAAAGATAAATAAAAAACCAACAGCACTGTATAAATTTTTCCTATAAACAAATTCAGGGTGTATCATTGAACCATAACAAACAAACAAAAATATAGATATTAAACATGAATTAAATACAATCCTCACCATACATAAAAATTATTGAAAATGTAACTCCTCTGACTCAATATTACAACAACACAATCCTAATTAGTATAGTCGAACATAGATAAAAATAAATCATTTAAATAAAACAATTATAATATTATGGGTGATTATGCAACCATACTCAATAGGATTATTTTAGGAAACCCATTTCTCAATGTAGTTGGATTATTTTAAAGACTCTATAAATGTAATATAAAATAATGACACTTCATTTCTCAAGGTATGTCGAACATACCCCATCTCACCAAAATCATGTAAACAAAATAAAAGTATGTAAAATTTATATATATTTACATCATCACCATGAAATAATAATAAAATAAGTCTCATACATCACATACCATCTAATTCAACATTTAGGGAGAAAACATCATTACAGAAATGTCAATAGAATATTTGATCTAAATGATATTAAAAAATAATAGACTATTTCCATGATATTTCATTATATGACACTATAATATAACAGTAATCCTATTTTTTACATGTAATATAATAAAATAAGTTATTCTACTCTAACAATATCAATCTCATGTTTTTAATCATATTTAATGGAGAATAAAACATAAACTATCATTAAAATAACCAAACATACGCCGATGTAATCAAAATAATATAACATACAAGGTGAAATCATTATACTTCCAAAACATTTCAAATCCCATTTACATTAAAAAATATGGATCCAATTCAATACATTCGTCACACATAATTTGAAAAATTGATTAATGGTAACCAATAAATTTCACTATATTGTTGGGTTACAAAATAAATCAGTGATAAATTTATTTCTAATTCATCATTCACAGCCCATATAAAAAAATTAAATATCTAGTAATTAATCTCTCATTTATCATTGTATAAATAATTCATTTCATAATATCCTTAAAATTTCATATCATTTCAACCAACATTAAATTCCCCATCTAATCAATATCTTGGAATACTATATCCATTTAGATCTCTAAAAATATAACATCAAAATACCATATATATTTATATATATTAAAAAATTTAAAATAATACCAAATAAATTTACCGCATTATAATGAACCATTATATAAAAGGGAGATATATAAAAACATATTAAGTTAGAAACCAACTCGAGTCATCCATTAACTAGCCACCTAAACCATACCAAGGAAAGAAGACTATTTATTTCCACCACAAATTGTTATCAGGAGTATTTTATTTACAGTCTCCAGTTCTTGGTATGTTTTTTTATATCATATATAATATTATTAGGACATTTGGGGTAGGATAAAATCAAGTTCCTAAACATCTACGATCATAAATATGTTTATGTTTCATTTGATTGTTAGGAACTCTGTCTCTCATTTTTATTTTTTATCAAACATAATTAAATTTCATAGGTTCTCTGGGATTAAAATTAGACATATCACCTTTATGATTGCCTCTATTCATTCTATGATATATTACTATTCCCTATAGAAGGCTTCTTATAATTCTCCATAATGGTTCTATAGACGATGTTTTATGAATAAACCTTCTAGTTTATCAAAATAATGATAAAGTAGTAGTGATATTTTTTGTGCTATGTACCATTGTGTTTTCCCTCTACTAGTTCAAACTCATGTTGTGAAACTAGGGATTTGAGGAGTCACTAATCGATCCAAAAGGATTCTCTACCAAAAATCATCATCCACCCAATGAACTAATTATAATTTTGAAGAAGAGGGATTATTAGTTATTTTCAATAATATTTTCATATTTTTTTAGATTTGATATTCAATCATTGTGTAGTGACCCCCTTTTAATCTCAATTTCAATGGAAAAAGGTGGTTGGAAGATTTTTTTCTAGATAAACATCATGATGGTATAGATTTGAAAAACTTAAACATCCCCCATTTACATAAATTTTTCAATAATATTTGAGGATATAAAAATACATTGAGATCACCTCATTAAATAATGTGATCAAACTATAATAGAATATGCGAACTAATACATAAAACTAGTTTTGTTCTATCCCAAGATTATACCTAATGGACATTTCGAATAATAGAGGTTATAAATGAGGCAGATATTGGATACTATATGTTATTCATTTTATAAATACTCTTATGACCTATGTAGTTGTTTTATAAATATCTAGGATTGTAGAAAGTGACATGGAAGGATTACTGGAGCTAGTTGGGATTCTTCTTACTCTCTTGGTAGGTCCATACATTCCTCTTGAAAGAAGAGTAACTAAAATGTGACTCTGAATGGTGGTTTTAGTGGATCATGGTGAAATATTTATACAAAAAATTTGGTAACATCAAGTCATGTACATTTTACTTGATAACATCGTTTTAGGGAAAGTAATATGAAATTTACTTTCAAAACACCTCCTATAATTTATAACATGTGTTGAAATTGTTGATACAAACAATGTTTTTAAAAAGAAAATTATACCACATGATTTATACTTGGATTTTAAACACCTGATGTGTTTTTGGTGTATTGAGATGCATCATATATTATAAAGTTTAAACAATAGTACTCTGGAACAAACCACTTACATAAAGTTTAAGAGTATCTAGTGGATATTTACGTAGGCCCTACAACTATTATATGTACAGTCTTTATTTCATTAAAATTAGTGACCACATTATTTAACATCGTGGCCTCTAATTCAATTTGATTAATCAACTTACAAAATATTAAAACATAACGAGATGCTCATTGATTTTTTTGAGTTAGTGACCCATCTTTTAAAGAAGAAGAATCATTGTTTTTAATGTCCATAGAAATTTCTTTTGATATCATATGTTGTGAAATTTTGTGATTTTGTTGTTCTTGATTTGGATATAATTGATGTTATCATTGGTATATTTTTGTTATATTTAGATAATGTGTATACTTATTTCTGTAATTGGTTGTTATTCTCCAATGAAATATATTATGTGTTTCATAGAGACTGTGTTCCAAGGTCTAGTTGAGATAGAAATCCAATACATAATCATGGAAAATTAAATCCAATATTCATAAATTTATTGTTTTTAAAAACATAAAGGTTTTGATGCTCAATTAGTGTTTATATAATTTATTTATGTGTTTCTACATATCTCATATGGTCAACAATTGTATAGGGAATTTGAGTATTCCATCAGTTTTGGGTTAGAACTCATTTGATATTTATTCATTCATACCATATGTCTCTAGTGTCATTTATGAAATTAATTATTTTTTTGATGATTTAAAAAGTATATTGTTAAATTTCCCTAGTTTATTTCTTTTGGATGTCACACAAAAAATTATCATGTCACTCTCCATTAGTGTGTTAATTATTGTAATCTCAACCATTGAAATATTAACACAATATATCACTGACATAATGATGAATATTTGTTTGAATGATTAACGAAATATAATTAGTTCCTAAAAATCTATCATTGGTCTAGATATCACTAAATCAGGGTTATAGATTCAGATAATTTAATTAATAACTTTAGGTCCTGGTATATCTACTTTAAATTTCCTGGGATTCCAATTTTCATGAATATAATTACTAATATTTTAATGGTTGTAACGTCCCACCGAGGGTGCCTCACAATGGGGCCTGGGCCCAGTTCTCCAAATGCACATGAGTGATCCTCCTCATATTCTAGAGGCATCCAACTAGAAGAGAGGGTCGGGTAAGTCCATTTTGGGGAGACTATTCCCTTATTTATCAGCGTAAAACACCATTGATAATATTTAAATAAACACAAAAGCAAATATAACCAGAATAATACTCATGTCATAAGATAATCCAATAAGAAAACAATACTCAACTGAAAGGAAAAACATGATATTCTAATATTAGGGTCATGTATCTAGAATGAAACTAAAAATAAGACAGTGTGACTCCATAATCTGGACCAGAACTATGTTCGCTTCCCTCCTCCAATATTTAACCACAATCATCCACCTATCCTAAGACATTTTCCCTTCTCCAATACTACTAAAATATGATGTATTCGTGTACGGATCAGGCAGCCCAAATAGGGTGTGAGTACAACTCTGTAGGCCACCACCAACAGTGTCTAAAATAATTCCAATCAAATGATAGTTCATGATGTTCTATTTGGAAATAAGTACAATGAAATAAAAAAAAGTCTATCACATTTTGATTTACATTTATCTAACTATATTATCTTCAGGGTTCATAAGGATACATGTACCTCAGTATTAACTTCATCTCATACTGGATCCCAAAGTATTCCCTAGGTAATACAATATCTTAATACCTTCTTCTATTTGAATATCTATGTATTAAATTTTATATGTTTCTCAATACCAGATTCAACTCATTCTGAAGATTTAATATTCTCATAATAGGCCGCAACTTGAATTTACATTATTTCCATTCGTTTATTTCGATTTTAAAATCCACATTTCCTAAGGTCCCAATATCAAAAATATAAGTAATATGACCATGTTACCATGATTACTCTTTAATAGAATGTCTACGTTCTAATTCTCTTTTATCACAATAATAATAACTATGTTCACATGTATACATCCCACTTTAGAAGGACCATGTTTCCATTCCCTTTACTCCAAAGAATGATGAACATGTTACCATTTTTACATCTCTATTTAGTATGACCATGTTCCCATTAATTATCACATAATTAATTTACCAATTAATTAACCTACCAATTTGGTTTATTAATTCAACAATTAGATAAACACATCCATTCTATTTGTTAACTCAATAATTAATTATGTGCTCAAACCATTAATTAAATCATCAATTAATTAATCAATACCACAATTCATATTCCATAAATAATTTTCCAGAATTAATTATCTCATTATAATCTCAACTTTCCATAATTAATCCCACAATGAATTATCTAAATCACATGATCGAAGGAACATAATTAATCCACAATTAATTATCTCAACCTTGTCATTACAATTTCTCATAATTAATCCCCTGATTAATTATCTATATTAAAAATTATAACTCGTATAATCAATTCCCACAAATTAATTATCTAATAGGGAAGACTATTTGTCTCATTATTAATTCCACAATAAATCGTTAATTTCAGCAGGGCTTCAATAACTCAATTAGTCAAAATAATAAACCCAATTCGAGGAAATCATTTTCTAAAGGGTGACATAAAATCTACAATATTGAATATACAAATCAAATTCACAGAAATGTGAATTACATTTAGACCACCATCCTCAATTAATTTATGGATGTCTTCCCAATGTAAAACCCTAAATTTTGAGTAGCACAATAGCATTAATAATAGTTAGAATCTAAATCCCTAAACCGAAATGAAAATCAAAGACATCAAAATCCTATAAACCTAGATCTAAATCAACAATCATATATCTAGATCTCACCAGCTTTATATCCATGGAAATTGATAATATTTTCTATGAAATGATCAAGGAAGGATAAAATAAATAAAGAAAGAAGCATCAAGATGAAATCTACTTATTGTGAGAAAATAGAATGTTCAATTTGGCTTTTGATCTGTAAGAATAATTCTTTAAAGCCTTTTTATCCATCAAGGTCAATGTTATAACCTTAATTTACCCATTGGAAAGTAAAATAGTTAGTTAGGGCCACAAAGGTGGGAAAAAATGTCATAAATATTTGAAAACGAGTGGGATCCACAATTTTAGGATCTCATTATTTTCTCTCGCAAGGTTTAGTCACACAGTTAGACAAACTGTGTAGTAACTATGCATTATCCACTGCTTTATTGGGCACATTTCATGTCCATCTAACATATCCAAACTAATCATTCTTTAACCATGCTAATGCTAATACCTCAAAGGCCTTAGATCAGACAGTTTCTCCTAAGAAGCCTCGCAATTTTAAAAATCATGCTCCAACCTTGCATATCCTCTTTCACAAATACTTTCATTATTCTTCACCTAAATGCACACCAATCCATAACTCCCATTAATGGAAATTAAGTAATAACAATAACTAAATGAAATTGTACCTGAGTTAACAATAGAAATGTTCAAGATCATACAATCTCCCAACCTTATAGTAGATTGTCCTGGAGTTGCACCTCCAAGACATTATATGATTCTATGGAAAAAATTGGGACATTGTACCCTCACATCATATTACATTTCACATGTTTCCTCTTGTACACATCCATGTTTTCATAACACATGAACTATCAACATGGTCAATCCCAAAACAGATTCTCATTGTGATCCAACATAGGTATCATATTCTCCTCGAAGGATGCATATACTCAAGGTCAAATTCATCCACAGTGATCATATGATATGGGTTTTGGTGAAACCACTAATTATTTGATACATCTAAAACACCATGAATTGCATTTTATCTCTATAGAATATTTAATCGGTATGCCACTGTCCCGATTCTATCTACTATCTCAAAGGTAACAAAAAACCTAGGCACCAACTTTCAATGAATCTGAATTCTGTAGGGACCCAACCTAGGTGACACATGAAGGAACACACAATCAACCTCTATAAACATTAATGGTCATATCATTTTTTCATCATATGACTTTTTTCTACTTTAATCCAAAACAATATGTTTCCAAATATGTTGTACCTACTCATATGTCTCCAACAGAAGACTCAATCCCAACAACTCAGTCTCACTAGCCTTCATCCAGCATAGCGGTGATCTACATAGCATAAAATAAAGAGCCGTGTATGGTTCCATCTGTATAGTTTCATGATAACTTTTATTATTGTAGAACTACACTACATCCATGTTTTTTTTCAAGACCCACCAATTTCTTCACACATGCTCATAGAATATCCTCAAGAAACTATATAGTATGTTTTGAATGTCTATCTATCTGTGGGAGGATTTTCATAATCAATAAGACCTATGTTTCAAATGCTTTATTCAAGACCAACGGGAAGCATAAAGTAAGGCACAAATTACAAAATAAATCTATATTTTGTGGAACTCAATCCAGATAGACTATCTCTCAAACGTACTGTTCTCCCAATTTTTCTACTATAAAGGGTTCCCTTATAGTCAAGAAATGTGATAAATTTGTTAATCGATCCACAATGACTCAAGTAGAATAATTCCTCATAATATTCTTTATAAGAACCAACACAAAATACATTTTCACATCATCCCAATTCAATTCTTGAAATATAAATAGTTTTAGTAATTTTCTAGGTCATTTATTCTCTTCCTTCATTTAATGACAAGTGATGCATCTTTTCAAAACCCATATATTCTCATTTTTTATTCCGGGAAACCAAAACTATCATTGAAGGTCACAATAAAATTTTTTTACACCAGGATGAACATCCCACATTAAGGCATGAAATTCTCCCTTGATCCCCACTCACATGATCATTGTTACAACAACTCTATTACTCACATAGATGATCTCATCCTCATCTATCAACCATTATAAATACATCTTTCTACCTTAAATGTTTTCTCTCAAAGATATACACTATGGATCCTCATACTATTATCCCTAATCTATCTCAATGATGTTAACTCCACTTTAACTGAAACTAGATTCATCTGGTCCTAAATCTCATGAACAACCACATGGATTTCACCTAGTAAGGTCATCATATGAAAAACTACACTGGACTATTGAACCATCTACGCCTATGTTTTCTTACTTATGTTATGTTCCACTCTATATCCCTTCTTAGTAATATATTATATTTCAAAATAAAAGGACTAAAGATATTGTACCCCTATTCACTGTGGAATATTCAAATCATATTGTGAAAAATATATAATTCTAGCTCTTGTGATCTGTATATTCTATAAAATTTTCTCCCAAAAGATACTATCACCAACACTTAAGAGCATAAACCACTACATCCAACACGAGGTGATGCATAGGGTAATTATTTTCATGAGACATCATCTACCGAGACCCATATCCCACAACTCAATCTCCATGAATCAGCACAAATCCATGTACTATCAGAGAAGAATCACAATAAATGATATACTCCTCACATGACATGGGTAGGATCAATATTTTTGATGATATTAGATGCTTATTAAACTTCTAAATATCTATCTAACAAGACATTGACCATTAAATATTTTCTATCTTGTTATCAAGTGTGAAAAAAACACATTAATTAAAAAAAGTCTTGGATAAATCTCTAGTAATATCTAGTTAATCCCAGAAAGAATGGGATATAAAAAATATTATAGGGATTCTCCCAAGAAAACATTTAGTGAACCTTCTCTATGTCCACTGACATACCTTCCTTTGAGATGATGTTCTCGAAGAAGTTTACCTGATCAATCCAAAACAAACACTTAGATACCATGGAAAATAATTGATGATCTCTTAATATACCAATGACGATGTCAATATAGAGGGAATTATCATAATGAGTCTTGGAGTTCATAATGATTTCAACCAAAAAAACACCAAAAACTGACCCCGATATGAATGAAATATCATGTTAATCAAATAAATAAACACTAATGGTGAATTTTTCAACCCAAATGGAATTAAGACAAGATAATAATGGTCATAGAATCTGTGGAAAGCAGTCCTCGGTATATAAGATGTCCATACTCTCAAATGATGATGCCCTAATCTCAAATCAGTATTTGAGAATTCACAATCTCACTTCAATTGGTAAAACAAATCATCAATATGTTGAAGAGGAGATGTGTTCTTCATAGTAATTTTGTTCAACTTTTAGTAATCAACACAGAAATATAACCTCCTGTTATCCTTCTTTGCGAACAAAATATGTGATACCTAAGGCACAATACATGAACAGATAAATCCCTTACCCTCTAATTCATCCAGTAAGACATAATATCTTGAAGATTAGTCGGTACCATTCTATATAGTTGAATAGATACTGGATCAGTCCACGACATGAGATCAATAGTAAATTACAGATCTCTATCAGGTGGCATCCTTAAGAAGTATTTAGAAATAAATATTGAATTAGTCCCACTTCTGGGGGATGGAAATATTCCCTAACACACCAATCATTTAACAAGATACTAGAAACATAGGAAGTTAGCTCTCAATGTTGCGGAGGAATTTTACCTACTCAGCCTGCCTAGATGTCCCACTCATTGTGATGAATGTACTAGTAAATCATACGATATGTAAAAATAATCCGCCTAAGGTGAAAATTGATGTGGGATCGGTATGAAACTACCCAGTACATACAAATAATTAGGTTGAATCCCATCATATAAAAAACATAGAGATCCCATTGGATGTGATATTCACCAATATCTATAGAACATATATTTCATTGATAGATATCTATAGACTGTACTCCCAATGGTGTATCCATATTCCTAACCCCACTAACAAAATCTACTTCCAAGTTGAAACCATTAACAGATTTTTCAGATATAAAGGAATGATAAAAACACATATCAAACATGGACTAACTATTGTAGAATCTACTTGAATAGTGATTATCATTGTCAACGGTCTAGTCTCCCAATCTAAAAGTGTAGTTTTTTACTTCATGAAACTATGATACCCCTATTCCCTTTCATTCTCTCTAACTCCACTAAGTAGAACCACTCTACTGATGCGGGCATTCCTGGCCAAAAGCTCTACATCCACTACTTCTACCTCCTTGACTTGTATAACTCCAAATAACAGCCTGCTATGGTGTAGATGATCAAATTTCCACACTCTATCTACGCCCATTAACTCCTTTAGTACTTATCATTGACTTCTACCAAAATAAAATTTCTAGAGGTCCCATATTTCTGAATTATTGACACTTTATTACTATTTGGAAATAGTTTCGATGATAGTGTCTTGACCTACCACACTGATAACAGATCACCCCTGTAAGGTACTATATGGATGACACTCTTGTTTGTGTACTCTATTTCCCACTTCCCTAGCAAAAGAATTCATAATAGTGCATCCAAATATTAGAAGTCCCACCTCCTGATCATCCAGTAACAACTACCTATCCACCACTGGAATCCTCTCTCATGTTCCCTTAAACTATGAGATCTATATCCCCAACTTCTATAAACATATTCATCCTGAATATATTCCCATTGGACATAATCTCACACTTATTTCCATCCTAAAAATATTCTTCCACATCGACCTCGTATAATTATACATAAGCAACAAGACGTTGTAGATCATTGTAGCGTCTAGAAAATTTCTTCACCAACATTATCCCTTGTGTCATATTCATGAACTCAATAGTTTTCTCCTATCTCAGTGTCATTGGGTAAAAGTTGTCCAATAACATCTCAAATAAGACCTCCTATAATATAAATATTTTTTTTTAATGAATGTCCTACCAGAACATAATAGATCCTCATAGCATATAAGCATCCAACTTGACGATCTTACCAGCTGGAGTCTCCAAATGTTCAATTATGTCTCTGTGCACTCAACCCATAATTCATCTCTCTTAGGTCCACCATCTCCTGTAAAAGTAAGAGGGATCTACAACTAAAACTACATTGTCAAATCTACACACTCTTCACAACATGACATGGGTCTCTTTCAATGAATTGAATGATGTGAATGAAGTTCTCTTGAAATATATCCCCCTTATCTTCATATGGCATGATCGGTTCCTCATGTTCCCTAACTAGAAATTCATCCCTATGCACACCCCTCGTTTATCCCCCCAAAATTATTTGTGGTGGAAGACTCTCTAAAATTTCAAACACACATCTCGTGTCTAATATCATGACCATATAATATTTACAGAAGAAGAAATAATCACAAAACCCCCTTTTCCCCCACACCACATTGTCAAAATCAAGGAACTATCACTACCTATAATCATCTTACACAAATGTTTTGGTTTATAATGGTAAAAACTCTATCCTGATAAATTATCTCATTTAGAAACAAAAATATTCTAATTTTTCATCCTTTTATAATCATTTTAAATTCATATTAGGAACCAATTTTTTATTTTAATCTCACAACAATGAAAATAGGTAATGTTTGACAACATACACATAATTGGTTTCCATGTGCTTGCCCAAAATGATGCATGTCACAATAACATAGAGTTAATAGAATGATGCATGTAGACTCAAATATTAGGTCATCTTGGTCCGTGAATTAGTATTAAAAACATATTAGAAACAATATTTACATCACACCACAAGTGCATCACCCAAGGTGAAATATCATTCAACTACAATATCAGAAATCAATAACAGCAATCCTACTTTGAGTGCATGCGTTTTCCTCCACACTAGGTTTTGGAACTCCATTACATGAGGTCATTACCAAGCCCTAACTCATTAATGTCTCGGGTCGAATTTCCCAAAAATACTAAGGTAATATAATAATAAGTAAAATTGGACCTCTGATAAAACTTTTTAACGTCCAGACACGGGTTCCACGAAATGATGCCTCGAGATGGTTCGACACATGACCACATATGTGCCTCCTGTTATGTTAGAGACAACTACCTAAAAATGAGGATCTTGTAATGTAGTCATTAGGAGACTATACCTTCATTTATCCAATTAAAACACCCGTAAAAATATGTAAAAAAGTGGAAGAATATATAAATATCAAAATAATCATGTCAAAATATAATCATATAGGAAAAAAATACCCAACTGGAAGGGGAAAAATATTATGCCAATATAAGTGTCATGTATCTAAAATTGAACAGAAAATAAATACACTATGACCATCTGTGTGGGTCCTAAACCATGTCATTCTAACTCCACCATGCTCTATCTCTAATCATCCACCTATCCCAGGGCCTTTTCCCTTATCCAGTCCTACAACAGCATAATCCGTTCAGGTGTTGATCAAACAACCCGAATAGCGTGTGACTAAAAAAATGTAGGACACCACCAATAGATTTTAAAACAATACCTATCAAAATATATTTCATGTAGTACTATATGGAAATACGGACAATGAAATAATAAATATTTTATCACATTTTAAATTATTCTTACATAGCTACATTAACTCTATGGTTCCCATGTATACTCAAAACTCAATAATGACTTCATCTCATAATGTATCCCTAACTATTCCCTATGTAATATAATATCTTAATACATACTTCTAGTCTAAGGTATAAGTATTCAATGTGCTATTTTATCTCAATACACGATTTCTCTAATTCTATAGTTGGAATATTCTATTTGGAGACCATAACAAGGAGTGAAATTATTTACATTCATTAATTTCACATTAAAAATCCAAATTTACAAAGTTAACAATATCAAAATTTTATGTATGATGACCATTTTAACATGATTAATCTAAAATAGAATGACAACGTTCTCATTCTCATTACTCATAAGTAAAATGGACTTTTTTTCATGCATACTTCTCAATTTAGATTGACTATGTTCCCATTATAATTACAGTTATGTGTGATGAACCTGTTACCATTTGTACTTCTCAATATAGAATTTACATTTTCCCATTCATTATTAGATGATTAATTTAACAATTAATTATCCATCCCAATCCCATTACTAATATGAAAATTAGTTAAACGAATCCATTCCATTAGTAACTCATAAATTAACTAAGTGCTCAAACCATTAATTAATAAGTTATTTAATTAATCAATAAAAAAATTAATTTTCAATAATTAATTTTCTAGATTTAATTATCTCATTCTAATATCAGAATTCCCTAATTAATCCCACAATTAATTATCTAAGTCCGATATCAAAGGCAAGTAATTAATCTAAAGTTAATTATCACAAAATAGCCATTTTCAAATCTCATAATTAATCACCTGATAAATTATATAGATTACAACCCCTACCTCCAATAATCCATTACCCCAAATTAATTAACTAATAGGGAATCCATTTAGTATCATGATTAATTCACCAAAAAAATCACTTATTTCAACAAGGATTTGATAACTCAATTGGTCAGTATAATAGACCCAATTTATAAAATCAATTGCTGAAGGATGATAACAATTATACAATATTTCACAAACAAGTAATATTCTTGTATATTGGAATTATATTTTTACCACCCCCTTTGATTCATTGGTGGATTTTTTCCTAATGGAAAACCCCAAAATCTAAGTAGCACATGGACGTTGATAAGTGTTCCGGATCTAAATCCATAAACTGAAATAAAGATCTAGGATCTCAAAAATCCAAATCTAGATAAAAAATAATATATCTAGATCTCACATAATAGGTTTAGATCTAAAGTAATACATGATTTATTCCCTGAGAAGATTAAGTAAATATAGAATAAATAAGGGATGAATCAATGGTATTAAATACGCTTCTCAAGAGAACATATGATCTTCAATTTAGGCATTGGATCTCAAGGAACAGTGATTGTAAGTAATTAAAAATACTCTAAGATGATTGGAGAACCTTATTTTATCCTTAGTAACGTAAAATCCAAAGTTGGGTCAACATAACTGGGGAAACATGTCATTGAAATTTAAAAATGAGTGAGATCCACATTTTTAGGATCTCACTATCTCCCCCATGCGGTTTAGTAACATGGTTATACAAATCATGTGCTAGCCACTACATCATGGAGGATATTTGCACAACCACCTCACACAGCCTCTCAATAAAATCTTTAACCATGACAAAGATACTACCTCAAAGACTATAGATCTCACGGTTTCTTCTCTGTAGTCGCACTATTTGTACAAACAGTTCTCTAAACGTACATAGCCTCTTTTCTCAAAGATTTTCATAGAATTCATCCAAATTCACCCAAAGACATAACTCCATTAAAATTTATTATGAAAAAATTACCTTTAAATGCATTCAATATAACTTCAAAATGGCCAAGTTCTTATATTGGCCTTAATGAATCATATTTTTATCAGATGCCATGATTCAATTATCCTGGTATTCATAGAATAAACTTTAATTACTAGAGAATATAATAACAATATGAGCATCAAATGAAATATTATTTATGATTCATGGGGGATCCAATACATCTTAGATTAATTATTCCACATTTCATGCCACATATACCTCTTATTCTTCTTGTAGACACATAAATAAATAAACAGCACGTCGACCTTTTTATCAAATTGAATTATTTTTTCATATCATCTCAACTCATTATAAAACAAATCCCATTAGAAACACTATTTCAATCCTATGTAATAAAACCAATTTATGTATTATAGTATAGAAAGAAATTTGTTTCATACATAAAAAATCTATTAATATTATATTCGTACAATGAAACTGATTCATACTCCTTAAATATCAATTATATGAATTACATATCCATTATATGTGAAAAAAATTTAGAAAATATTTTTCAATGAATATATCCTTATTTATTTTCTACTCCACGAAATACATCTCATCATTATCTTTAGAAATCTTATTTAGGATAAACACTGATAAAATTGATAATAAAAATTATAAATTATGTGAGATAAGTATTGATTATCTAAACATCATGAATCCTAAAACATATTCTCTACAGCATTGAACCATCCTCAAGAACTACTTGGTTTGAAGACCCATGAACATCAAAAGGGTGTTATTTTATGAAATGTTCTTCAATATATATTTTCATTGATGGAGAATTATTTTACTCCCTTATATGAGATAATCTTTTTATATGAGGAATAAAATCATTTATCATATCCATAAAAAAATTAACAATTCTAAAAATTCATGGTTACAGATTTTTAAGGATATCACTTCCTTATTTACTTCCAATTTTATTTTCCATGTTTAAACTATGAAATATGATTATGAATAAACATGGATTAGATGATGAAATATTTATATAATCAAAATCATTCTCATGATAATATAAATAAATTGTAAAATCTTACATGTGTCTTTCAGATTCATCTAAACCTATGATATTATCTAAAACATCACATTGAAACTAACTATAACACCCCCACAACATAATCATCTAATAAATTCATGATTTATAATGAGGTTTGAACATTATTACATTTATAGAGTCACATATTTTTATGTTTTATTATTAGGAAAATAATTACATATCATACTGGGCATTTCCATATTGTTTACATTATTTTCCAAAAAATAGGTTCCTATGATTACACTATTGATTCCTTCATAAAACTATTTCATTGTTTTGAACCTGTCACTATTTACCATACTATTATCCCTAAAAATAATTAAGCCATAAGAATCTCATTTAAATATATTGGATAAGATAAAATCACATTATATGATATTAGAAAAGGATACAAATATTTTCTTTTGAAAAAATATATAAATGATAACGATATTTTCCATTTTACATAATATATATTGATATCAATATAAAATTTCTATAATCTTAAAATCAACATAAAATACTAATTATTTCATAAAAAATATTAAGAAAGACAAAATAAAAAATAATAATCATTATTTTTACTTTTAAAAAGATCAGAGCTCAAGAAAAAATCATTTCACCCTTGGAATATCATAAATATTCATTTAAACGTTTATTTGTCCTTTTACCATCTGAAATTAAAATATTTCCTTCAAATCCCATAACTATAACTGAAATATAATTTCTGTATATTGTTAATTTATCATTAAATTTATCACTATATGAACACATAAAAATCCATAACCATAATTGTAAATTCAAACATATCCATAAAGAGCAACATAATTCATGTTAACTATATCGCTATTACCAAATGAATTAGAGATAAATAAAAAGGTTCCCCATCATAAGGGAATCATTGGGGTCTATTTTTATCATATAAATAAGTATTAGTACCCTTAAAGTAGTAACTAAGCCCAAGAAGCCCAGAGCATGTGTCTACTACTAAATATATTTCCATGATTACAAGTAATCAAGACCTGGAGTGCATATCATTTTAGTAGTCTTGGTAATGATGATACATAAATGATTATTTCATAATAAATGAATAAATTGATTACAAAATAATAATTCTTTTCCTTCTTTAAAAATAAATAACACAAGGGAAACTATAATTCATGTAGTAAAATCCATGTATATATTTCATAGTATTCTTTTCAGATTCACGAGGAAATAAACATAAAAAAGGGTTCACTCAAATGATCGGTATGGAAAAAAATATTGGGAGAAATAATGAATCAATGAGAACAGTCAATATGGAAATTTAAATTACTGAATTCACAAGTCTTGTAATCAATAAACTAAATGTAAGTACATAATCAATATTCAAAGGAAATAACGAGATGATCATTCCATTCAAATAACCTGATAATGAAATATCAATTTAAAATGATTGAAAACTTAAACACCTTCAATTTATGCATTGAACAGTAAATGTAATGTATCCAAGTATATTTCAAATCATTATCTCATGGATGAATAATAAGAAAATCTAGAAAATGAAATGCATCTATAGATTTTTCGATGAAAAATCTCATGGATGAATAATATCTGAATATAAATGATGAAAATGATTAATTATTAGAATCCATGTTTCCTAAGTACATGGTACATTTACCATCAAGAAATTTCATGATACGATTTAAAAAATGTATTGTAAATACCCATCTATGGCGGCTAGCCAAACAACTCATCCCATGAGACAACCGATAAATTGAGGGGTAATCAATAACTACTCCCTCCTCGTGTCGTACTAGACAAAAACATTCCTTATTTAACAAATAATCAATTTAAAAATATTTCATATCCAATATTTATATGGAGTATAATATATGAATCAGTAAAACAATACGTAATGTATACATCATATGTAAAATCATATAGAGTTTAGGAAATAGTAATATCCATCATAAATTAAATGGATATTTTAGGGGAAATGTAATTATCTATGATCATAAGGTATTGAATATTTCAAGGGGAATAATAAATAAATCATGGAAGTGAATTATAATACAATTATTGGTGAAATGAATCATTAACCATCCATATCAATGTTTATGATAGTATTACTAAAACAAATCCCATGTGGATTAAAAAATGTTGGTTGTTGTCATTGATGAAATAAAAGTATTGATTAAAAAATAAAATATAAGAAAATACCCTTTTATTTAGAAAAAATATTGGAATTATTTTTCATTTAATGTAATCGATTTAAACATTAACATGATGCATCCATGAAAGGACGACATATGTATCCACACATGTCATACAAGGTAAAAAATATTTCTCTTGTATAGAAAAATGTCAGAAAAATACATGTTATGAAAGAGACAAGAATATTCCATTGATACATTGGTAATAGAAAAATGGTTAAAAATTTATTTACCAAATCATTTTAGAAATATTTTTTAAATAATTTTAATAAAATAATTCTTTAATTATAAAACAGGTTCTCTGAGTAAAAGTGATATAATGTCAGCTATTCTGAAAAATATTTTCTAAAAACATATTAGTTCCAGGGAGTGTAAAAATGGTAAAAACACATGAAAATTGTCATTATTAACCCTGAAATGGATTATTTAAAAATAATCATATAATTACATTGAAAGGAAGTACCATTGAAAAATCACTAATGTTATGGTCAAGTAAAATAATTTTTTAACATCCCAAAGTGACGCAAAGCACGTTGCAATTTTTTTAAAAAACAACTCATGAAAGAATAATATTATATGAATGTTTAAAATATCTTTATATTAAGGATATTCATGCAATATCATGTAATGTGATGTACATACACCATGTAAAAGAAACTAGGTTTATAATAACAATTATGCCTCAATGGAATGTAAATTGAGACAAAAATCCCTTATATATGAATTGAAAGACCCAAAAGTGATAATCATAAAATGAAAAATCCAAATAAGATGAAGATAATATGTTTCAATATATTATGTTTCAATGTGTCATTATGTACAGTATATATATATATAATAAATTAGTCGCACAATAATAAATTATGCCTCACAAAATGAAAAGTGAGCCAAGATTTCCTTACCTAGTGTTTCCTTTTGGGTGAACATCCTTTAAATTATAGTATAATAAACCTATGTAAATTTCTACTCACTTATGATCAATTTACATGTTTATAGTTTCTATTTTCCTTTATTTACATGTTGTGTACAACTTGTCAAACAATTAAATTTACATTGTTTTGACCAAATTCAATATTTGTGTCAAAACAACTATTGTTAGTCAGTTATGTGCATATGGTTCCTTATATAGCATATACATAATAAAAAACATGTCATAGTTAAACTATTTCTACATCAGTTATAATTATAAAATTAATAATTAAACAATTTTATGATAAATTAATTAATTTTACAATCATGAAGAGGGTAGGTCGTACGTATGCGTGAGTAACGTTTCCATTTTTCAATTGTCCATATGGAAAAAAGGTAAGTAACCCCATAAAATTAAGTAATGATAATTATATATTAAATACCATATTATTTAATCATATATATTATATACTTTTGTGATTTAAAAATTATCACATCATATCAAGGAGGGAGTAGTCCACACGTCCACGAATGACATTATCTCATTTCAAGATTCAGAAAGGGTAATAAAAGAGATTATATACATATATATCTATATTATATTTAACGAATGTTTTTTATGTCATGAATATATAATTTCCATTATTTATGTCTCATATTATTAATTATAGCCATCATTTATACATTCCATGAATCGTGTGAATGAACCACATCTCTTTGATGGGGTGGTAGTCCACACTTCTTCAAATGATGTTATCGTATGAACATAAAATAGAATGTACTAAATGTATGTATTATTAAAGGTATAATGGAGTAGAATGAAATGTTAAACATAATATAAAACATATATAAACATATTTTCTGTCCAAATGTATATCAGGAGAGATGGTAGGGAGACATTGAAAAATGATCCTTTCCTAAGGTAGTAGTTATCCATACACATAAACATTAAGTTTCATACCCATCAGATAGTGCTGTTTGTAAGTGTACGTAAAATCATAGAAGAAAAAAATCCTAGTATATTGTAGATACTTTTTTTATTACACAATAACATAATGAGGATATTATATGGGTTTGATAATGGAAAATAATCTAAAGAGATTAAGAAATGACAGTACCTTCTAATGGCATAACTTCTTTAGGTTTAATCCAAATGAATCCATAGGAGTTATTATGGAAAAATAGTTGATTTTATGTAGATTTTAAGGATTTTGGGAGAATAATTGTGTAGATATTGGCCCCACTTATGTGGTTGGATAGGTGTGTGGAATGGGTAGAGGTGGATGCCTTTTATAGGGAAGGAAAAACACTCACTTAGTATTCTTGAAAAGTAGTTATTTGTGCACACATTATTACCTAATAAAATTGATAATAACCAATAAAAATCATTAATGGCTAGTTAATGGCCGAAATATGTCCAGATAATGGGTTTTGGAAATGTGTATGGGTCATTTAGGTCCTTAAACAATGGGTTTTATTCCATTTGTTAGCCTAATTACACCATAATCAATGCAATTAATTTTAATCAGTATCATGAATCATTTTTGTCAAAAAATAATTTGAACTTATTAGAACCCAAATATTATATTTTTTAAAATGATGTATGTTGTATTTTAAAAATTCTAATAACATTAGAGGAAAAATTATGATTAATGATAATCTCATAGACAGGCGGATTAAGTGGATTTAGTAGCAAAATGTTCAAATGATTAATATATTTTTATTGTCAATTTAAAAAGTTAAATTGATTATAACAAACTAAGGTGTATTAATATATTTATAATTGATAAAACTTTACATTAAAACGAATTTATAAATTAATTTTACATTAATAATTATTTTAACAAATAGGTTGTTTTTAACTAAAACACAGTACTTTTCACCAATCAATAAAAAATGATTTTTCTCAGAATGAATCCAAAAATCCATCCTAAAATAATTTTGAAATTCTAATTTAAAAAATAAATCTTGTTATATCAATTTTAATTCAATAATGTTTCAAAATTAATTTTAAAAATAGGTTCATCATTAAAAGTGTGTGAAAATACATTAACAAAAATATACGTTTTTATGTAATATATTGGGTTTTATCTTATCTTATTCTTACCAAATCGGCTGAATGAATATAAAAACTAATTTATTAAATATATAAAATATTTATTACATTTATATCACTCACTAACTATAATTAATTTAATCTATTGGGTCAAAATAGCATTGTGATCATCAAAATAATTCTTTATAAAAAATCCTTTTAATATTCCATTAGTTATTAAACAATTTATAATTTATTTTTTTACCAAAAATATAGTTGTCTAGACCTGATATTGTAATAATTGAGTTTATAATAATTTAATAATATTTCATTTTTTTATGATACTCGTTCTTGCAAACAATGTATGATATCAATGAAGGTTAATCTTACTTGTAATGAATGATAACGGGAAAGGTTTCTATAGAACGTAACAGGTACGAAATTGGTGTTTCATGAATGGAATCTATTTTAAATAGTAAATATATTAAAAATAATTAGGATATTATATAACCTTATAGAAATTATGTCACGTTTCATACATTCTATCAAATACATCGTTTTTAAATAAGTTTTTTAGGGAATCATATTATCCCCACATTATTTAAATTGTGTCCTCACTATTTAAACAAAATCTTGGTAATAGACTTTATAATATTTAATACATTAAAATACCACATCGTGATATGATTTAATGAAAATCCTAATGAAAAGAGATAGTGGAAAGTACATAGGTCATAGGGAATACCATTTAACTAGGTCTTAATTTGGATAACATTAGTGGAAAGTAGAGATACATTGTTGTGTGAAAAGATAAAATATACCTAGGAATTGAATGAGGTTATCAATAACAAAAAACTAAATGATAATTAAAAATTTGATGGCCTCAAATCCAAAAATCATTTATAATTTATAAGACTATTTGTTCAATATAAATTAATGTATTAAGACATACATTTTCAATCTAATTAATTGCATTAATGTTGGGAAGTTATTTTACTAATGAATAATATAATGGAAAATTAATACTTGATTGGTTTCAATTTCATATGAACTATCTTAACATTTGGTTGTGCTTCAATCAAATACTAATTCAATCCTTTACTACCTAGAATTAATTACAAATAAGTAATTATAGTATGCCTGAACCACAAAAAGAAAATTTTAATTTATCGTAAGAGTGGCTCATCTATCCTTTTGTATTTATCTATCTTCAATAATAAATTTTGATATTATATTAATTCGTAATCATCAAAAGTGATATCAATGGTTCATCCTAAACATTATTCATCAAATTTTTTAATTAAAAATAATGAAAAATTAACCAGGATGCTTCATAGGTTAGTGGATGGCATGAAACCATTATCTTCCTTCAGTCATGAGTTAATGACCAACGACCTTACGGGATTTTATTGGTTGTCATATGTATTATATGTTATCTTTTTATAAAACAATATTTATATATCTTCCAAATATAATTATGATGGATATCCTTGAAATTATTTTAATCTCTAAATATCATTTTAATTGTGGTTTACAATACAACCTAAATACCTAAATACCGCATCATTTTTATTATTACATATTTCATTCCTTAGTCTAGGGTTTACCTATAGTATCGTTATTTATATTTCTATATAGTGACATATTATCATCAATCTAAAACACCTTAGTTTTATCCTTGGTTAATTATTATGTATCCAAATCCTTCATAATGATTTTTAATGAAATGGTGATTTTTCTATGATTATCCCACGAGTGTCCCAAAAAAAGTGCATAGTAAGGGCCATTGTCATGTACCAGGCTATCCCATGTCAAGCTTGGAACACCATGTTAGAGTTGTTACTCCCAGGTATATCTGTACCAGATCTATGTCAACTTGTATTATAAAAAACAAGGATGTTTTCCTTTGACGTCCCACATAATCTATACTATTACAAAATTATTGGGTTTTCATGTATACTTATTCTAAAATTCTAAGTTAAGTTTATATTCTATATTCTATGTTTTCTTAAATCTAGTTCCCGATTTAGATACTATACTTCCTTGGTTACGAAATGTAGTGACCCAGCCCCAGATAGCCTAGAGCTGGTGTCTACTACTAAACAAATTGGCATGATTACAAATAATTAATCCCCAATAAACTAATCAGTTTATTATTCTTGGTAAACTAGATACACAAATGAGTATTTCATTATATATGAATACTTTGATTACAATATAAAATTTGTTTTCATCATTATAAATAAATAACATTGTAGATAACTCTAATCTATCTAGTCAAATTCATGCATATATTTCATAATACACTTCTAGGATTCCTAGGGAAGGAAACATAATATTAGTGAGCTCAAATGCCTATTAAGGGAAAAATAGAGAACAATCAATAATGAATAAATAATAATAGTCAATATGGAACGGCTAATAACATAACGCACGTGCCATGAAATCAATAAACTGAATAGAATTGTGTAAACAATATGGAATTGTAGTAACTATAATCACATTACATTCAAATTAATAGATAAGGAAATACCAATATGGTATGTTGGAAACAAAAACCCATGTCATTAATTCAATGAACTAAAAATGAATTTTATCAATAGATATGTCGATGCATTGTCTCGGGGAAAAAAATAACATAATCCAACAAATTATACACATCCATAGATATGTTGACGCAAAATATCATGGATGAATAATATCTGAATATAAATTAAATAAATGATTAATTATTGTAAGCCATTTTTCATAGGTACATAGTACCATTATTTTCAAAACATTTCAAAATACAGTTTAAAATTTTATGGTAAACCCCTATCTATGGTGGCTTGCCAAATGACACATCCAATTAGACTACTGATGCATTAATGGGTTAACTAATACTAAGATCTTCCCATGTCATAACAGTCCAAAACATTCTTCATTTAGCAAATAATTTATTTAACAATGTTTCTTATTTAATATCCATATGGAGTATATGATATGGATTAATCAAACACAATTAAAAGTTTATACTATATGTAAAATAGTATACAGTTTATGAAATATTAATCTCCATGATAAATTGAATAGATAATTGATGGGAAATTCAATATTCCATGATCATAATAGATTGAATATTACAAAGGGAATAATAAATAAATTTCATAATAGAATGTGAATACTATCCTTGGAAAATTAAATTATAAACCCTCTATAGCATGATTAACTATAGTATCAATACAACAAATCCAATGTGAATTTAAAATATAGGGTTAGTTTCATTGATGAGAAAAAACAATATATTTTAAATATATTCTTTTCGAAAATATCATTTTCTTTTGAAAAAACTTTTGATAAAATTTTTCTTTAAAAATAAACCTTTTATTCTAGAGAATGATGCTTCAATTAAATTATTGTCGATGAACATGTGCATGTAGTACGATGTAAAAAAAATACAACTTTTGTGTTGAAAAAGGATTGAAAATGCCTTGATATGAAATAGAAGATAATATTCCTTTGAAACTTTTGTTAAAAGAAAAAAAGGGTAGAAATTTATTTACCAAATCATTGTAGAAAAAATTTTGAACACCTTTTAATAAATCATTGTTTTGAGAATAAAACATGATGTTCGACTAAAAGAGATATAAAGTTGAGGTTTCTGAGAAACATTTTTTAAAAACATATTAGTACAAAAGAATGGAAAAATGATAATCACACTTGAATATGGTCATGAATAAATATATAATAATGGAATTAATTTTTGAATAATGGATATATAATTACATTGAATGTAAATACCATTTAATGGTCATTAATTTTATTATTGAACAAAAAATAATCTTTAAACATCCCAAAGTGTCCAATACCATGTTGAAATATTTTACAACATAATCCTCATGAAGGAATAACATTATATTAATGATTAAAATGACATGATAGTATGTATATTCATGATATATCATGTAATGGGACGTACATACACCACATAAAAAAAACTAGGTGCATACAGCAATTAAGCAATAATGGAATGTAAATTGAGATGAAAATTCCATATATATGAATCAATTGAACAAAAAGTGATAATGATCAATATTAACATATAAATACCATAAAGATAATAGGTTTTCTGATATTATTTTTCAATTTGGTAGTATATTAAATATATATATATAATAAATTAAGTGCACTAAAATAAATTATTCCTCACAGAATGAAAAGTGAGACAAGGATTCCTTAACATGTGTTTCCTTTTGGGTGAACGTTATATAAATTCCATTAAAATAAAATTATGATAATTTTATACTCACCACAGAACCTTTTTCATTTTTTAATTATTTTTATTTGTCTTATTTCCATGTTTATTACAACTACTAAAAAAATTAAGATTACATCAAGTATTTTTCACCAAATTCAGTTAATGTTTCAAAACATGTATTGTTAGTCAATTACAGCCACATAGATCATTATATAACATCTCTAGAATAATAACCCTATATTAACTATAATATTTATAAAAAATTAGATTTTTATAATCAATCATTAAATATGTTTAGTAAAAATGAGATAATGTTACAATCATGGAGATGATAGCTCATACATATGCAAGAGTAACATTATCGTTTTCTAATGGTCGTTGTGGAAAGAATGTATGTACACCATAGAATTAAATAATGAACATTATATAATAAATACCATATTATTTAATAATAAATACTTATATAAATAATTTTATTATGTAAAATTAATCACATCAGGACGAAGATGCGTTAGTCTACATGTCCACGAATAACATTATCTCTTTTAAAGTATTTAAAGAAATAATAAAGGGGATGATATATATATATATATTAAATTTTCATGCATATAGTTATGTATTTAATATCACAATGTGGTTTTTTATGTCTCATATATTTCATTATAACCATCATTTATACATTCCATGCATCATGTGAACGAATCACATTACTTAGAGGGGGAGGTAGTCCACAATTCCTCAATTGATGTTATCGTATTAACATAAAATATAATGCACGAAATGTATGTATTATAAACGTTTAAATGAATTAAAAATTACATAATAAATTTAATATATAACACATATAAACATATTTTCTACAAAAAGTTCTACCATGATAGGTGTTAGGGAAAAATCTAACAACTGTCATTTTGTGAGAAAGTAATTCATCGTACACAGAAACATTAAGTTCGTTACCCATTAGATGGTGGTGTGTATAATTTTAGGTCAAACACTCAGAATAAAAATATCCTAGTATATTCAGGATACTTTTTCTTATAACACATAAATAGAATAATGGTATTTTAGAGGTTTTAGAATAGAAATGAAAATAGAGAGATGAGAAAAGTCATTACCTTTTAATTGGGAAACATCATTTGGTTTGACAAAAAAGAATCCATCGAAGGTATAATTTCCAAAAAAAGATTCTAGATATATTTTAGGTATGTATAGAGACTATTTTTATATATATTGTCTCACATTAGGCGGTTTTAGAGGTGTGAGGAATGGGTAGAGCTGGTGGCCTTTTAGAGGGAATGGATAAGGACTCACTTGGTATTCTTGAAAAGAAGTAACTTGTGTACATGTTCTTAACTAAAAAATGTCATAATAAACCAATATTACTCATGAAAGGAATGATAATGGACGAAATATTTTCATATAATGGGTTTTTAAAATTTTCTAGGTCATTTAGTTCCTCAAACATAGGGTTTTAGACCATTTTTATTCTAAATTACAACATATACACTTTAATTAATTTTAATCACTTTCACTAATAATTTTTCTGAAAAATTACATTGATCTTATTGGACCATAAAGGACATCTTTTTTTAAATGGTGTATTTTTAATTTTCAAAATTCAAACCACATAAGTGGGAAAATAAGGATTAATGCTAATCTCATAGGTAAACAAATTAACTAGTTTTTGTAGAAAAATGTTCAAAAGATTGTTTTGTTTTTATTTTAAATTTTAAAAAGGTAAATTTTTTATAATTAAATTATATTTATTTATTTATTGATAATTTATCCGATGTGGATTAAAAAAATATAATATAATTTTACATTAATAATTATTTAAAGGAAAAGGGAGTTTTTTACAAAAACATAGTATTTTTCACAATTCACTAAAAAAAATGTTTTCTCAGAAAAACCAAAAAAATTCATCCTAAGATAATTTTCTAATTATTTTTTTTAAAATTAAAATTATTATATCATATATAATTCATAAATAATTCAAAATTAATATTCAAAAATATATTCACTATTAAAAGTCAGTAGACATGCCTGAATGAAAATATAGGTTTTTTTAGTAAAATTGTGTTTCATATTCTATTATTTCATACAAAATCTACTGGTTGAATATTAAAATTAATTGATTGAATATGTAACACATTTATTATATTAATATCACTCACTAAATTTAATTAATTAAATATATTTTGTTAAAATAGAAATGTGAAAAAATGGATCTCTATAAAAAACCTTTTCATATTAAATTAGTTCTTAAATTATTTATAATTTAATTATAATGAAAAAAATAGTTTCCATAAACATATATTTTCATAATTTATTTTAAAATATTTTATTAATATAGTATTGTTTGGGGAAACTCGGTCTTTTGTACATGACAATAATTCGAGGAAGGTCTCTCTTGTATGTAATACCAGATAACGAGAAAGGTTGTTCTTGCATGTAATACACACTAATGGTTTCATACATGGAATATATTGTAAATAATAAACATTTTATAATGTATGAAGATATTATATTACCTTACAAGATTTCTGTTGTGTGTCATACACGCTATCAAATACAAGGTTCTTACTTTAGTTTCTTGGGATCTCTAATTTCATGTGAAAAAACATAATTTCATAATTTTACTATATAACATTTAATATTATATATTTATTAATACATTTTAAGAAGAAAATTATTTTAATATAATAATGGATAAAAATAAATTTTTATTTGAAAAAAAAAATATTATAAAAAACACATAGAAGAATGGAAAATAGGAAAATATTTCAAAACTAATAGAATATTTTGAATGAATATTGATAATTAATAACTTGTATGCCTTCTGTAAAGGGTTATTATTACTTAATCATTAGACAACATTATTTGGAACATTTTTCAAAAGTTTCAAAAGGGACCCTTAGGGAAAATGTTTTTAAAGAGTCATTTTGATAAATTGGAAATAATGTTAAAGGTAATATTAAACACCTTTATCAGAAATTTCTATATAGATAAAAGATCCATTAAATAGTCTAAATAAAATAGATATAAATGATGTATATTTTATTACATTAAATATTATTATTTAAATAGAATTCACATATCTTGTCTCTTGGCTCTATATATACATCTTTTATATTCATGAATAATAAAGTTTAATCATTATATAATTTACTTAAAACAATTTCAATTTTTATTTTATACTATTAATCACATTTATATTATTTATTACCATTTCATATATAATTACTAAATAAGTAAAGATCACATTGGATGTTATGTGGTCATTCAGTTTAAAACCTCAAAATAAATTTAGTATGTTCACCAGGGATATAGGGTTTTGGGTTACATTATCCATAGAGTCATAAAAATAATAATTTTTATTATTATACAATTAATCAAAATTTTATGCCCATTAATTTAAAGTGATAATGAAAAATGAGTCACATCACTTCACGGCGGTGGTAGTCCATATATATGAATGACTGATGTTATCATTTTCAAATACGTTGGAGGATAAGAATATAAGAAATATAACAATGTTACTGAATCATATTAATGTAATAAAAATAATATATATTTATTAATGACATATTTATAACTATTGACGTGTGGTAGTTAAGGAAAATGATATATATCTCTTTGTGGAGGTGGTAATCCAATAATATGCACAAGTGATGTTTTCTCTTCCCATGGAATGAAAAAATAGATGAAAATATATTTTACAGTAGAAACTAAAATTATAGTATATTATAGATAGCGATGTTATTATATATGAATTTTTAGGATAGATTTTAAGGATTTAGGTGATGTAATTCCAAATAAATATCTTAGTTAAGTGCTATTAATCTTCTTTAAAAAATTCCCTTTTCATTACAACTTTAGCCTTCTATATAGGTATTTTGTGGATACAAAAACCATTAAGACATCAGTAAGTGTGTTATGAAGTTATTTATATTTTAATTTTCTATCATAGAGTGCTCAATGTTTTTGAATAAGTGATAATACGAGGTTATATATTATATGTGAGGGTTGTTGAAATTTTTGAAATATCCTTAACATTTATAAATTATTAATTTCATAACAATGGGAAAATAGAACTAAATAAATAAATCTTTTTTGATAAAATGAAATGGTTATAAATACTCTAACCCAATAAAATTTGTGATTTAATTTTATTATATTATCAATTGTTTTACAATAATTTAATAAATTTTACCTTAACTGTGATAAATAATATTTACATTTGAAATTAGTCATTATAACCAAAAATTTAATTCACTTCATTACTAATTTTTAACAAATTCATTAAAAATATGAAATAAATTTTTCAATTGTAATTTCTATTTACTTTAAGAAGTTAATATTAATAAAAGCATGAAAAATTAAATGAAAAACTATTTTATAGAGATATGAGTTTTTATTGCTTAAAATTAATTTATATGAAATGATGTATAATTTGTATTACTATATAATTTAATTGGATAATATTTAATCAAATGTGACCGATTTTACTTAAAAATATATAATAGATAATGGGATAATGTAAATGCTTGAAAATAAATGATATTTTTAATAATAATTAGTATTTTTCATTTTTCACCAATAAAATAAGAATTTCATAAGAATCCTAAAAATTCACATTAAAATATATTTCAAATAATGATATTATAAAATAATGTAAATTAAGGACATTTAATTAAATTTGGTTAATTTTACTATATTTTATTTAAAACTATGTCATTATAGGAAAATAATATATAATAAAATTAAGATATTTAATTTAATATCCATAATTTAATTTAATTAATAATATCATAATATCAAATATATAATAATCTGATTTTTTGGGATGCTTATGAAATGTTAGTTTTTTGGGTGAATAATGAAAAACATTGATTATTATTTAAAATGGAATTTATTTTCAAGAATTTACATTATCACATTATCTATTATATATTTTTATGAAAAATTAGTCACATTTGATTAAATATAATCTAAATAGATTGTATAGTAATCCAAATGAAACTTGATATACATTCATTTTAAGCATAAAAATTATATATCTAATAAGTGTATGAAATTAATATTAATATTCTAAATATCAATCCATGAAATATAATCATTTGTTAATATATAATTAATTTTACATAATATTAATATTAAATGTGTTTGAAAATTCATCTCTTTATTTCCCATCCAATCCTATACTATTAGGCATGAAATTTTTAACAGTATTTATAATTTCTACTGTCTATTTTACATGATAATTTATAATGTATTTCTCAGCATTTGTGATGAATTGATCATTAATTACACATCCTTATCGTATTTATTTATCATTTTTTTTCATAACCTATTTTATGACACTATAATTATGTCATATTCATTTAATATTATGTTACATCATCTTTCTTCTCAAACTACTTCAATATCATATCATATTCAACAACATTCACATTGATACGTTTGACTTCATCCATATAATCATTCTTGTTATCTGAAAAAAATACATCATTTCATCATCTTCTAAACAATTTTAATTACGGATTTATTCTCATTCATTTTTTTGACATTTCAATTTTTAAATACTTTAACATCATTAATTTCATGTGATATGTGCATATTTCTTCACCTTCACTTTTATTGCTTAATATTTGTTCCTATCAGTACTCATGAACCAATAAATTGCCAAAAATTTCAACACTTCTTTATTCATATTACATAAATTATATTGAGTATTCATAATCTTCCTTACATGACATGATATTATTTTTCATAATAGTTTTAGACCTTCCCCTCATCCATGAAATATATCAAGACATGAAAATATTTGTATTTAATTCTCTATACAAACTCATCTCGGATCCCAAACTAAATATCATGCCATGATATTTGTAATTGTGTAGAAAAAAACTATCATCATGGATTAATTTTAGTTTATTTAAATACGTTATCATGGTTAGGAGAATATCATTGTCATAATGGAATATTTGACTAATCTATCTATATATTTTGATATCATTTCCCTTTTTAAGCAACCAATGATGACTCTTACTTAATCTAGTGAGGATCAATGTATTTTTTAAAATTTCATCATGAATGACACATACATAAGAGATAAATCACATTTATTTTCCTTTTTTTGGTTCCAATACGTAGGCATATTTTAAATCAATCCTTTTAATTACATAAATTTGTTCCTAAAATGTCCCATATTGATAGATTTCTTTATCAAATTTCTTATATGTTGAGATGTTGTTGTATTTATGTAAGATAAAAATTACTCTTACATATTCTTAACAAAAATGAATATTATAATCAATGTATAGTAACTTTTATGAATTAGTAGTCTTACTCTTATGTATTTCGATTACTAATTATATTCACCATATCCACACCATGGTTACTTTAATGAGAGGTTCTTTGACCTCTTATACATAGATTAAAAATCCAATTTTCATCAAAATCATAAAACATATAATTTCATTATAAATTCTCCAACACAAAAACAAAATATTTCTAATATACCAAGGTCATTTACAATAATCAATAAAATATTATATCTTCTCTGAATAATATAATCATGAACTTCCATTGATTTTAAAAAATGGTACACATCCCACCAAATCAACTATTTTATTTTGTTTTTATAATTTTTTGTATTTTTAGAAAGAAAATTAAAAATACTTATCCGTATTACCTTAACACATTTTTTTGGATGGACTATCAGCATATCTTTTATATTCATATCTGAAGGCATTTTATGAAAAATAATAAATCTTTACTTGTAATTAAATAAATTTATTTTTTGTTTTATGTTTTATTTGGGAATAGATGAATTCTGGAAAATGGTAATAAATTTAATCAAAAAAATTTATATAGAATAAATTAATAACACTGATCATGATTTCAATGATCATGATTTCTGTGTGAGAAATTTTTGACATCACTGATAGTTCTGGGACGTTGGTTTTATCCTATGAAGGGTATAACCTTTGGGAGAGGTAGACATTTGGTCATATCGCACTCGAAGATAATCAAATTATGTTAAATATTTCTGTTGGCCGTTTGAAATAATAATAATAATTTTATTATTAATATTATTATTTGTGATGATGTCACCTAATTTAAATGCATAACAAAATTAATATATTATATCATGGGGTAAATAATAGAAGTGCAATGTAATAAATGATATGTTATTAATTGTTTTAATTAAATACAAATCTGCAATCAATGATAATTTAATAACCGTTACTTTTTTTAATGGTTATTTTTTCTAAATATTAATGGGGTAATTTATGGGATTAATTAATTAATGATTATTTCAAATATTGTAAATATTATTAAATTAGGTAAAAACGTGGATATATATGTATATGATGTATATATATGAGATTATATAAATTTATAGTTATATATATTCATGTACGGTTGTATATGTATGAATATACTGATGTGTATATCTATATATATACATAGAAGACACATATATATATATATCTGTGTTTGAATATTTATTATTGGGTTAGATAAAATATTATTAATTACCCACATAATTGAGTGAAATGTCTCAACTTAAATCAAAGTGCGAACCATTATGTTTTTCATCCAAACCTTAAAAGTGTACCAAGGCACACGACTCTACACCCGGTTGTGGGTCCCGAATAGGAATTAAAATTAATTAAAATATTCCTCAAGATTTTTGTAAAATATAGTGTCATTCAATAGTGTAGTGTTTGGGTTTAAAATAATTAAAATAGATTAAATGAAATTAATAGAATTTAAAGAGGAATAAATATAAATAATAAAATAGATACGGTTGGAGAAGAAATAAATATAACTAAAATGAGGTAAACACATTTTAATTATTTATATCATTTCTTCGACCATTTTTTTATTATTTTATGTATTAATCTTATTTTTATTTTTCCCTTTTCTTTTATTTCCTTTCATTTTCATTTCATTTCTCTTCTCCTCCTATCCTCCCTCTCCTCTGCATGGCGCACCCCCTATCCCTATGTTGGTGGAACCACCTTCTTCCAGCTTTAGAAGATCATCACGCCTCAATTCATCGTCCATTTTCTTCCTCATCAGGTGTGTTGTGAACCTCTCGGAAAGGATTATTCCACACACTAGGAATGGTACGACCTCCTTCTATATCATTTTCATTCTTCATCGTGGAAGGATTTTACCCTTTTTTGTGGTTTTTCTAAAAATCACCAATCTTCTTCCATTTTATGTCAAATAAAAGAATACCATGTATCATAAGATAATCAACGACCATAAGGTAGGGTGTCTACTATTTTTCCCTCAATTTCATTGTGATTAATAAAAATGCACCATTGTGCCATTATTCGTTGCCTACCGACTTTGTGAAAAATCACCCAAAAACGTTAATTTAGTATTTTTGTCTAGTTGTTTCAACCGTTTTTATCATAAATTAAATTTATTAATTTATTGCAATGTGGTCGGACACCCCTTACAGTGTGCCGATGTGGTCGATATAAAATTTTTTAGCCTGGGTATTTAATTCATTTAATTGCATGTGTTGCACATCGTATTTTTTTGTGTTTAATTTAAATACTTATTTTAGAATAACTATAAACACTGAATTGTTGGATCGTTGGTAGTTGTTTGTGTGGAATTATTAAATTATTTAAACGTGTATGCCTGGGAATTTAATTTAATTAAATGTATGTTTTTCACAATATTTTTGTGTTGTGTTGAATTAAAATAAATAAATTAGATTAATTATAAACCTTTAATTGTTGGATTTTGGGTAATTAGTTGTGCTCAATTATTTATTTATTGAAAAATCAATTTCTCTGCTTATGTTGATTCAGTATCTTTGCTTATTGATGTTGTTATGCCTGCAATAATTAATTTGTAACTTATGATTCATGGGTGTATCTGGTTAGTTTTAAAGCTATTAGTTAAATGCTGATTATGTCATATCTTCTTCTAGGAAATATTTAATTAAATTTATGTTGAGGAAAATTGGTGTGTCCCTTAGTAAGGGCCACACATAGAACCTTAATTCCTGACTGGTTACCTCTTTGTTCTGGGGGTGGTGTCATTGGATTTTTCGGAAAAGACTTCCTTGGGCTTTCGTATACTTACGATTTATACCGGTCCCAAATAAGTCCATCAGGACAGATCCATTATCTATGTGGCTATGTGAGCCTAGGATGACACTCGACCCCTTTTTTTTAGATTTGGACAGACTCATGGTAAAGCCATGCCTTGGGCGATAGTTGGTCATTTGAAATATTTCCTAGGACAGGCTCAGAGGAATTGTATTAATTGACAGATGTTCCATAGTGATACCTTCAGGACGAGTTCATGCTCAATCTCTCAACCTGAAACTTAATAATGATTCACATAAGGTTTATATTAACTCTATTTGAGTCAGTTGAAAATTGAGATATTCTTCTGATATGTGGAAGTTCACCTGGTTGACACTTGACTTAGACCCCATGTTAAATCACTAGCTTGCGGTATAACTCTTTCTTGTTTACCTTGTTCCATTCTGGGATTTATATATATACATGTACATGAATTCTTCTGATAGGTATCCTTTCAGACACTACTGGCATAGGCTAATGTAGGTAGGAACCAGTGCTATTTGGAACCTGGGCCGACTTATTTATTCCAGTGCACTTAATTAATTATCATAATTTGTTACATAATGGCACACTACAATTTATCATTTCACTAAATGGAACGGTTTATACATCATGGTTGTCTGCCTACTAAGATTTTTTCTCACACCCGGCTCGGGCATTATTGACATCCGAGTAGATTTTATGATTGCTGGTATTGGAAAACAGAAGCATGCTGATTCTGATTCTTTATTGATTTTTGTAGCTTAGGATGGAGGCTGGTGCAGAGCACTGACCCTTGGTCGTGATGAAGTTGTCGAACTTTGTGACCTTTTGTTTTTAGTTTATAGCATGCTTGTGTTCTATTTTTATACATTATGTTTATACATTGATTATAGCATGACTTAATATTGTGAGCTTCCACACTTGATTCTTTTTCAGTTCAATTATCCATATTTATTCTACTGTAGTTTATTCATTTATATGTTTCCTCTATATATTATAAATTGTTGTTTTATTCCTCTATGTATTACATCTTGACTATGAGGGAATAGTCACCCCCACAGACACGTTAAAAAGTACCTCACTACTAGTAGAAAGCCTCTGACATTTGAGGAGATGTGATTGAGGTCATGTAACCCATCGGTCCGGCCACCGTCATAGAGGTTATCCAGGTCAACACAATACAAAACCTTCTCGGATGTTTCCCAGGGTGTGTGCGAGTGAGTATAAAGCACACTGGAATGGAAATGTGTTGGCATATAGGGACTCTTAGTAGTTCGATGGCCCATTCGGGAATGTTGTAACCCCTCGACCCCAGTTACCCAGAGTCAGTGCATTATTACATAATATTGGCATGATCACAAGGGATCAAATCCTGAAAGACTGGTTAGTTTAGTAGCCTTGAAAAAACAAGATATATTCAAAAGTCATACATTACATCATAAATTATAAAAAAATTACAACAACATCTTTTCTTCATATCCCCTTATACTATCCTTACAGGTCATTTATATAATACGTCTTTACATCCTAGAAAAAATAAAACATTGAAAGGTGTGAGATCATATGCTCAGTAATGATAACAATATACCAGAAACCTTCATAAATAAACCAAAACATTTATGGCCATGTATAACTAAAACATAAGATTTTTAAACTTGAACATAATCCTAATATGGTAAAGATAAAATTAAATAATACCATTTAATTATTCACATGGATATTCTACTAATCGAATAATCACATGCAATATCAATAATCAGTTTCATAACAAGGGAATGAATTATGCCGAACTTTAATTTATGTGTTCAAAGACTCATTCCAAGACCTAAGGGATAACTATAACTGGAACCCAACCTAGAGAACCTCCTTAACAATACTCCATCCCGGAGATCCTCTGTAACTGGACTCCAACCCAGAGTGCCTCGAATAACCAGACACCCACCCGGAGTGCCTCTAATAACCAGACACCAACACAGAGTGCCTCTAATAACTGGACACCAACCTGGTGTTCCTCTAGTAACCGGACACGAACCCAGAGGGTCTGCTATAACCAGACTCCAACCCGAAGGGCTTACATTTACCGGTACCCAACCCAGAACATACTAGTCCAACACATTCATCTTAAAAAGAGGATAAAATATAACATAAACATTCATATTAAAACTAGCATATGAAATGAAAAAACATTAATCATAAACAATTAATGGCATAAAAACAACTCATTAATAGTAAAACATATCAAAAACACTTAAATAAAATATGTAATATTTGTATAATAATATATCAACTTCAAACAATTGTAAAATTTATCAAAGGATATTGACATAGATGAAATCAATACTATTTAAGAGAAATATCTCTTTTTTTGAAATCATTTAAAAGTCACATAATTATAAAATAATAAATTTACTTTGAAAATATTCTTATAATATTGTAAATGAAGCTTCAAAAATTTTAAAATGGCGGAAAATAGCCGCTCCCACTGTAGAAGTTAAAAAAAGACATTATTACAATAATTCTTTCGAATATGTTAAAAAGGACCTTGATTGGAATTTGACAGAAATATTCCTTTATAAACATGTTATAAAAAGTCAAAAAATGGTAAAAATTAATTTAACCCATATTAGGTAATTTAGTAAGAATTTTTTGAAATACATTTTTAAGAAACATGGATGTTGATGATAAAGAGGTCCCATTAGATAATTACGTACAAACAACCTCAGATAATGAAGAGATTCTAAAATAAACCCTTACCTTTTACATTTACTTGGTTGAGGGTAGGTTTACCTCCTGTATAATGGTGAAATAATTTTTATTAAATTATAATAAAATCATATACATTAATATGATATCATATATTATCTTTTAATATTTCTTTTTTAATAACAGTTTATTATTATCGTCATTTCGGGTGTTAACTTACTCATTTTATTTTAAATGTTTTGTTACATAAGCCATGTTTTTTATGGATAGGTTGTATCTTATTCATACAAAGAATTATATCAAGTCCTTATACATTATTTTTAATCATCAAATGAGAATTATACTTGAATGGATACTATGGGGAATGAATCTCATCGCGTTTGTGGAGATAGTAGTCTGTACGTACGCACGAGCGACAATATCATTCCTTTTATATTAAAATAATATATAATTTTATGGTGTATCATATATACAGAGTAATTATCATGTTATATTTATTTTTACATTAAATACAAATCATTATTTTACCCATCCAAATAATAAGTTATTGAATAAAAATTACACCATGAAGTGGAGACGGTAAGACGTACGTACGCACGTATGGTGACATGTCATTTATTGGATCGATAGAATACTTAATATAGTTGTACAATATTTATAATAAAATCATAGTATGTCGGAGATACTGGAGTTATTATTTTATAGTGGAAAAAACAATGAAATAATAAGGTGAAGAAGAAAGGAAATTGAAAGAGGGTGGTGAAAACATTACCTCTTCTTCGGGATTTTACTTTTGATTTGATTAAAAGGGATCCATAGGTTGGTTTATGATCAAAATAAGGCCTCTAGGATGAAGTTATGGAATTTTAGAGAATACTTGGGTAGGTTTTGGCCGAGCTAAATGGCTTTGAAGGTGTGAATTGGTGAGAAGGGGAGTTCCCTTTTATAAGAGGGGTTAGGGGGTCCTTTGGAAAAACTAGAAATGTTATTTTCTAATAAATTCATATTGGGTTTCAAATGGATATAAAGTGGATTATTTAAAGGTTAAAGTGGGTATACGTCTAAAATAACTCAACGAATAGATTTTAGACAGGTCTGGGTATTTATATTAACCTTATCTTTTAGTTTTTACTCTTAGATAATTAGATTGACATTTACCGTGTCACTTTGTATTTTAATATTATATAGTTAATAAACATACTATATGCATCGAATATACCAACAAGTGGTCCACTAATAATACACCTATAATGATATAAGTCCTTTGCCCGATCCTTAGATTTTTAGGAATTCAATATAAATTAATAATATAATATTTGTTTTAAAAACACTTTTATGTCAATTTTGACTCTATTTGGAAATTGATTTTTCTGAAAATCACACCAGCATGATTACTTCAAAAAAAAGTTAATTAAATTAATCCTAACATGTAATATTATCCTATAAAACAAGTGAAATTCATCAAAATTATCAAATTACATTTATTGGGATATTTATAATATCAAATATTTTATTATTTCATTAATTTTGTAATTACTGCATAACCATTGTGCCATGAATAAATTAAGTTATATAATGTCAAAAAATTATAAATAAAATATTATTATGTATAAAATATTTTTAGTTTCTAATTAATATTTACAATCGAATTTATATTATGCATAACTCTATATTTGAAATGTTTTATTAATTAAACTTTGATTTTAACTCTTTTAACTCTTATTTGAATTAAATAATAATAAATTTCTTAATCTAATACATGTGGACCTAAATGATAATATTTTATTCTTATGGTTGTGTATGGTTGAGATACACTTTTCCAATAGAATTAGGACATGTTTGAGGGTAATATTAATATCATTTTTACCCTTAATTACCCTATTTACTTTTGACCATTGTAAATAAAAATAAAACATTACTATTCACTAAAATTTTTTTTATCATATTGAACCACATTTGAATCCTTGATATTAACAATGTCCCTCGAATTTTCAAAATTCCCCTCATAGAAGCGGTAACATTATGATTTATGTGAATTTCCAAATTCACCTAGGAGGTGGATAAAAGACGGTGAAAAGTTCAATATAATTTTTATATATCTAAAATTATTCTAAACTAACATCAACGAATTACATCGAACTTATATTGGTATTAAGTATCTATTTTGAGCTTAATTAAATTTAAATAATATAAATAATTATTTATATAAAAATTCATTTTTAAACCACAACTCATTGTTTTTTCACTATTCATCAAAAATTGAATGTTTTCAAAAAAATACCAAAAATTCACCATAGGATAATTTCGATAGTTCGAATCTAAATATGAAGTCCATTTTGAATGATAGAGTTTATAAAATTTCAAAAAGTGGGTATTACTATTCATAACGGCTTCTTTGATTAGTCGCGGTGTGTTAGAGTCTCGATGTTGCGTACAATGCAAGCTATTGCATTATTCAAAGGGAAACGTACCATGGAAGATTTGGGTGTTACATTCTCCCCTCTTTCAAATAATTGCACCCTCGAAATTGGATATTCTTCTTTGAAAATAAAATGTTGAAAATAGAGAATACCTTTGTGGAAAACCCATATTGGAAATAGGGTTATTAAAATTTTGTTTTAATAAGAGGGAAAGGGAAATAAGAATGTCACCACAAAATTAGGGTTTTGAATAGGAGAACATTGGTGGAAATTATAGATATGTAATTAGTGGAAAACATAAATATTTATACAGAGTGATTGAGGGCATTAATCACAAACAAGTGTAGAATTGAGGGCCTCAAAGCCATCAATCTATGATGATTTAAAATATCATTAGTTCAAAAAAACATAAGGTATTAGGATAACAAATTTTTTGTCTAAATATCCCTTTACTAATGTTCAAGAATTAATTTAATTATATAATAAGATAAATATATATATATACATCTTCAAAAGTATATAGTTTTCAGCCTTCAACTAATTTCTACAACAAACTCATCTTTCACTCCAAAAGATAATGAAACTAAAAAATATTATGTTTATCTTAATAGTATATGTTTCCTATCATTAAAACTTAACATTATAATGAATTTTTTTTAATAACTAGGGACATCCTGTAGGCTAGTGGTAGGTAATAAAGGCCTGTCGCACTATGGTTGTCGGATTGATTCATGCTGCTTTGTTCGACACGATGGGTAATCTCCTGACCTGCAGGTTGTTCTTTCCCTAAAACTATAGTATCATAATATTCCAAAAATAATCCTAAGAAATGTTTTAACCATGAACAATACTATCCAAAATTTAACTTAATCCATTCCAAAATATTATAGTTATCCAAAGTATCTCTGTCCAGACTCTCTGTAAAAGTATCTAAATTCCAAAATCAATCGCAACGTCAGATTCTCAAAACAGAGTAATGTTTCTCTTCCTCTCACATAGTGAAAACATGATTACCTTAGTCATATTAAAAGCTTAATGAAAAAAACAAGTACTGAAGTACAATGCTTATATATATGACGTTATGATCATAACCAGAATATAATCCTTCAGTCCCAAAACACAAATACATTAATTAATCGTCTTTAACTATAGTAAGAGCATAAGCTTGGCCTTGATCCATTGGCCTTTTCTATGTTATGTTTCCCTGACACTTAGGACATTCATTTGCATAATGACCCGTTTAACTACAATTGTAGTATTCAACATTGACAGTGTCCTTATTTCCCTTGCAATCACAAGTCTGGTGACCATTTTATCCACATTTGTAACAAACTCTCATTCCATTTAAGCAAGTTTCGGGGTTTTTATTACCAAAATTTTCACATAATGGAAAATCCATGTTTCCCTTTTCCCTTTATTTGTCTCTTTCTCAATCGTTCTCTTCTTATTTTTCTTTACATTATTGTCATAATATTTCAATTGTTTTTTTTCGGACTTGATAGCACATGAGACTATATCTTCGTACATTGAGAAATATTGTAGGACTATTTCTTGACGAAGAAGTGGTTTAAACCCATCAAATAAACGATCAATCTTACTTCTTGGGTTATGTATATAATCTTCAGCATGCCTCGCAAACCTTGTAATTTTAGCCGTATACTTTGTGACATTTTTCATCCTCCTTCTGTCTCAGACTCAAAAATTTTGTTTCCATATCCACTCGATGGTTAGGAGGAATGTATTTTTCTTAGAAAATCTCTTTGAACTCCCTCCATTCCATATTTGAGTCTTTATCATCTTCCTTCTTTTTTTGAATCAACGTCCACCATTGATCAACATCTCTAGTGAGGTGGTAAACTGCCATGACAACGTTTTCCCTTTCGCAACTCCCCAAGGCGTGGAATATTTTCTCTATGGAAGTTATCCATTGCTCAGCTAGTAAGGGATTTTTTTCTCCCATTTAATGTTGGTGGTTGTTTCATAAGGAATTAATATAACATTTAACCTCCATGATGTGGATAAGGGTTCTCCATACGGGTAAGGTTATAATTCATAACCTGAGTGAGTTGTCCCAGTATGGTGATTAGCAGATTAGCACCAGTTGCATCACCACCTCCACTATAATTATTTTGAGTAGGAGGGAAATCCCTACATGGAGTAAGTGAATTGATATGGTTTCCATTTCTTCCAATAGGTTCCAATTCAAAACAATGGCATAAACTAGAACAGTTTATGAATCAAAATACATAATTCCATACTTGTAAAACACTTTACATAAATTGAACAATTTATGGATATAATCAATAATCATAAAAAGATGTTTTCTTCAAGGAAGTGTATACACATAAACCCTTCAAAATTATTTTTAATGAAAATGATAATTATTATATGCATATATCTCGGGAGTTTCGTAACCAAGAGTGCAGAAAGGCACATTGCCATGGACCGGTACCCATTCGAGTCTAGCTCAAAGCGGTGTTTTCGGGTTTTACACCTAGGTACACCTATGGGAGAGCCACCTCTACCTACTCGTATCCAGACAGGGATGTATTTCTTGGAAAACTCACAAAATATCTATAATACCAAAATTCTAGGAAGTTCTTCTATACTAATCCTCAAAGTCTACCTTAGTGTTATTTGCTCTAATTAGAGTTTATCTTATTCTAGCTTCCATGGTCTGTACAAAATATCCTATGATACCAACTGTAATGCCCCGTCCCTAGTTACCCAGAGTCGGTGAATTATTACATAATTTTGGCATGATCACAAGGGATCAAATCCCAAAAGACTGATAAATTTTGTAGCGTTGGAAACACTAGATATATTCATAAGTCATACATTACATCATAAATTAAAAAAAACTACAAAAAAATCTTTTCTTAATATTCCCTGATACAATCCTTATAGGTCATTCATAAAATACTTCTTCGCATCCCATGAAAAATAAAACATTGAAAGGAGTGATCTCATACGCACAGTATGGATAACAATATAGCAGAAACTTGCATAAATAAACATAAACATTTAAGGCATTGTATAACTAAAACAAAATCCTTTTAAACATGAACATCATCATAATATGGTAATGATAAGATGAAATAATTCCATTTAATTATTCACATGGATATTCAACTAATCGAATAATTACATGCGATATCAATAACCAATTTCATAACATTGGAATGCATAACGTTGAACCTTAATTTCTGTGTCAAGGCCTCGTGCCAAGACCTAATGGATAACTGTAACCAGAACCCAACCTGGAGATCCTACATAACCAGAATCCATCCTAGAGAGCCTCCATAATAGGACTCAAACCCGGAGTGCCTCTAATAACCGGACACCAACCGGGAGTGCCTCTAATAACCTGACACAAACCCGGAGTGCCTCTAATAACCAGACACCAACCCGGACTGGCTCTAATAACCGGACACCAACTCGGAAGGTCTAGTGTAACCGGACCCCATCCCGGAGGGAATACTTTTACCATTACCCAACCTGGAACATACGAGTCCAACACATTCATCTTAAGGAGAGGATGATATATAACATAAACATTCATATTAAAACTAGTATATGAAATGCCAAAACATTAATCATAACACATTAATGGAATAAAAATAACTCATCCATAGTCAAACATATCACAAAACCATCAATACAATATGGATGATTTGTATCATAATAAATCAACTTCAATAAAGTGTAAAATTTATCAAAGGATGTTGACATAGATGAACTCAAAACTATTTAAGAGAAATATGTATTTTTTAAAATCATTTAAAAGTCATATAGTTATAAAATAAAAAAATTACTTTGAAAATATTCTTATAATCTTCTAAGGGCTGCTTCAATGATTTTATAACGGTGGAAAATAGTTTCACCCTCCGTATATGTTAAAAAAAGACGTTCTTACCTTAATTATGTGGAAAAGGTTAAAAAGGACCTTCTTTGGAAAACGACAGAAAGATTCCATTCTAAAATTATTATAAAACGTCAAAAAAGGGTATAAATGATTTTAACCCATATTATGTAAAATATTAATAATGTTTTGAAATACATTTTTAATAAACATGGATGTGGATGATAAAGAGTTCCAAGTAGATAAATATGTATAAACAACCTCGGATAATGAAGTGATTGTGAAATAAACCCTTACCTTTTACATTTCCTTGGTTGAGGGTAGGTTAACCTCCTATATAATGGTTAAATAATTGTTATTAAATTATACAAAACTAATCTACATTAATATGATATCATATATGATCTTTTACCATTTCTTTGTTAATAATATTTTAGTATTATCGTCGTTTCGGGTGTCAACATACTCGTTTTCTTTTATATGTTTTGTTACATAAGACGTTTTTGTTATGGATAGGTTGTATCTTACTAATATACATAATGATACCATGTTTTTAAACATTATTCTTAATCATCAAATGAGAATTAGACTTGAATGGATGCGATGGGGAATGAATCTCATCGCATTCGTGGAGACGGTAGTCCGTATGTACGCACAGATGACAATATCATTCCTTTTATATTATAATAATATATAATTCGATGGTGTATCATATATACAGAATAATTATCATTTTATATTAATTTTTAACATGAAATAAAAATCATTATTATACCCATCCAAATAATAATTTATTGAATAACAATTAAACCACGACGTGGAGACGGTAAGCCGTACATACGCACGTTTGGGGACATGTAATTTAAGGGATGGATAGAATACTTAATATGGTTGTACCATATTTATAATAACATCACAGTATATAGGAGATACTATATTTATTATTTTAGAATGGAAAAATCAAAAAAATAAAATGTTGATGAAGAAAGGAAGTTGAATGAGTGTGGTGAAAACATTACCTCTTCTTCGGGTTTTTCCTTTTGATTTGATCAAAAGGGCTCATTAAGATGGATTTCTGATCAAACTAAGGCCTCTAGGTTCAATTTACGGAAGTTTAGAGATAAATTGGACTGGTTTTGACCGATCCAAATGGATTTTAAGTTGTGAATTGGTGAGAAGGGTGACTGCCCTTTTATAATAGGGGTGAGGGGTTCCTTTGGAAAAGATAGAAATTTTATTTTATAATAAATTAATATTCGGTTTCTAATGCCTACAAAGTCTATTATTTAAATATTAAGGTGGGGATAGGTCTAAAACAACTCAACCAATAGATTTTAGATAGGTTTGGGTCATTATATTAACCTTATCTTTTAGTTTTAACTCTTAGTTAATTAGATTGACATTTACCATGTCACTTTGGATTTTTATATTATATAGTAATAAACAAAGTATATACATTGAAGAGACCCCCAAGTGGTCCATTAATTATACCCCTATAATTATATATGTCCTTTGTCTGAGCCATAGATTTTTAGGAATAAAATATTAATTAATAATATAATATATGTTTTAAAAACTATTTTATGTCAATTTTGACACTATTTGGAAATTGATTTTAGTAAAAATCAAAAAAACATGATTAATTAGAAAATAGTTAATTCCATCAATCCTAACATGTTCTATTATACTATAAAATTATTTTAATTCATAAAAAGTCTCAGATTACATTTATTGGGATATTTATATTATTAAATATTTTAATATTTTTTTAATTTGGTAATTACTCCATCACCATTGTGTCATAAATAAATTAAATTATTTAATGTCTCAAAATTATAAATAAAATAAGATTATGTTGGAAATCATCTTATATTTCTAATTAATATTGACAATCAAATTTATCTTATGTATAGCCTTATATTAAAAATGGTTTAGTAATTAAAATTTCATTTTACTTCTTTTAACTCTTCTTTGAATTAAATGATAATAAATGTCCTAATATTATCCAAGTGGACGTAAATGATAATATTTTATTCGTAAGATTTTTTTTGGTCGAGCTAAACTTGTCCAATAGAATTAGGACATGTGTTAGGGTAATATTAATATCATTTTTACCCTTAAATACCTTGTGTACTTTTAACAGTGATATATAAAAGTAAAAAGTTACTATTCATAAAAAAATAATTTTATCTTATTGAACCAAATTTTACCCCTTGATATTAACCATGTCTCTCGTATTTTCGAAACTCAACTCAGATATGAGGTAAAATTATGTTTTACGTGAATTTCCAAATTCTCCTATTAGGTGGGAAAAAGGGGGTGAAAAGTTCATTAAATTTTTATATATATAATATTATTCTAAAATAACTTCAATGAATTACATTGAAATTATATAGGTATTATGTATCAATTTTGACCTTAATTAAATATAAACAAAATAAATTATTTTTTAAATCAAAATTCAATTTTAAACACTAAATCAGTGTTTTTTCAATATTCATCAAAAATTGAAATTTTTCAGAAAAATAACAAAAATTCACCCTAGTCTAATTTCGATATTATGAATCTAATTATGAAGTCCATTTTGAATGATAAAATTTATAAAATTTCAAAAAGTGGGTATTACTATTCATAATGGCTGCTTTGATTAGTCACGGTGTGTTAGAGTCTCGATGTTTCGTACAATGCAAGCTATTGCATTATTCAATGAGAAACGTATCGTGGATGCTTGGGGTGTTACAAAAGTGGTTGGGCCCCAGGGTGGGGACCATGTGCCTGCGGGGAAACTGATGGTACCTGGTGGGTCGGAACCTGATGACAATGTTAAGGCGGGGTGGTTGTGCTGTCACTGGGACCCATTTGATAATAATTGGTATTAGAGGTGGATTTATTCCTTTATCTTACTATTTGGGGTTAGTGGAAAGGAGACTAGGAATGTGTCAACACTTGGTTAATACTTGTTCCTGGGACTGATCACACCACGTAGAAGAAATAACCAAGTGGCAAGGGTCAATATTGCTGCTCAATATTTTTGTTGTTACAATTGATATGATTTCACCTAAAGTGATTGGTGTAATTTACAGTACTTATGATTTTATGAAATTTATGAAATTTAACCCTTGGCCTGTAAAGGTAAGGATAAATAATTTCATGCATCATAATAGGTACATAATAATTCACATGTCATGCATATTCCCATGCCATGTAGTTGCATTTTAGGCTTCCTGTTGATTCAAATTGTGTGCCTGGAATGTATACCATTCTTGTAATTATTTAGAAATCCTTTTCAGAAACCATGTTTCAGTGATATATTTAGCATGATATCCTATTGTCATGTTTCTAGTTTAATACCATTTTTTCCTTGTATCATTATTCTGCGCATATTTGCATGTGTCTATGATAAAAATCTTATGTTTTTGTGATTACAATACGTCTCTCTCTGTTTTCTTGGATAAAATTTATTTGTTTCCTTTGAATTGGGGCCAAATTCAAAAAACTATAAAGTGTATAGTCATTTTATAAGTTGATAGCCACCTATATATCTCGGAGGATAATTTTTTGAGCATGTTATAATATCAAATGAACTGGTTAACTACTTAATAGAACAACTAGGACCAAGTAGGCTAGTTGGTTCATGTTACTTATGAGATAACCCAATATGTGTGTTGTGACTCTTAATAATTAAACAATTGTTTTTGGGATGCATTCTAATAAACCCAGGTTAGCTTAGTAGGACCCTTGAAAGTTGCCTTATCTTCTTAAATAATTTTATTTGATAGATTTCCTAATTAAGGAAAGAATGTCAATTAATGTAATATGTTTTAAAATGGACTTTTAAAATGAATTCTTGTTTTTTTCCTTAAGGTGTTAGTTAAGTGAAAGTAGCTTGTGTTTTTTGTTGATAAATGGTACTTCATATTTTGTATAAATCTTCGGATGGTTAATGATTAAATGTTATTAAATATAACGTGCTTGGATAGGGAACATGTATCGATTTCCTCTGCTTATGTCCCTGGAATAAGAGTAGTTAGAGTTTCACTTGAGTTTCTTTGGAATAGAACCTTCCACATGTCATTTTCCCATGTCAGACCCCCTTTCATTAAACGACATCCTTGTTTGGAAGGGTGTTCATGTTTTCCAGGCCTTTTGTTTCGGGCTTGAGGATTGGTAAATCTTATTTCCTTCAGGATAGGCATTCCTTAAGAATGGTAAGCTGCTTCATAGTTCATTTGACCCTCTCTCCTTCACAGTGATGGATGATTTAGTATGTATTCCTCTGAGTTAAAAGGTGTATTTCATTTGTATCACCTCGGGGTAGAATGTGATCACGTATGCGATGTCGTTTAGTTATTAATGTTGTGATGAACTAGTTGAGTTCAGTGTAACCATAAATTCTTGCATTGTTATATACATTTCGGGTCATCATCATAGTAAAATGACAAATGTGTTAAAGGAATCATGTTTGTCCAAATGGTCTGGATGACTTCCAGAGATGCGGGTGTTTTGACACATCTATCAGTTTGGTTGGGTTTTCATACCTTTTTTTTCAATGTATTCCTTCTATTAATCTTCTAATCCTCTTATTGTACTCTTCCACAAGTGATGATCATGTCCCCTATCTTGCCTTCATCATTTATGAACTAATAGAGCATCGGTCTTGCCCCATGATAAAACATTAAAAGTTATTGGGATTTTTAGGGTGTTTTTCTAAGTGTTTCACACCGATGGATAATTCTTATTGAGGCATTGTTTAATCTTGAGTGACCCTAGGATTTCTGTGTAAGAATTCCTTAGACGAACTCTTGTACATCAGTTATTTCATCTAACTTGATAGTCAGAACTTTGATTCTCTGGACTCAGTCAATGTTTTGATTAGGGGATCATTCTCTTGTACCAACGTCTCCCTCATAAGCATCGAGTATGGATTACCATGTGTTAATTCCTTCCACTCGTATTGCGAGAATTGGAGGTAACCATGGATTTTTTGTTAGACTCGGTGACACCTATGTCAAGGAACGTCACCAGATGTCTGGTATGATCTTCAGTTGATGTTTCCATGTGAATTTGATATAGCTTTGAAGAATACATCATAGTTTTGTCTATAAAACACCCTCCATCTAAGCCAAGAACCATCTTAAAGGGTCAGTCAGAGTGGCTTGACTAGTTCTCTCTCTTGTTCAATGAAGCGGTTAGTGAAGGAACTTTTTCTGACACATCAATAGGTGAGACAAGTGCAGTTTGTGTTGACCAGGGCCTTTCACAACGAACTGGATCGACATAGGCTTTACGGGTGATGGGGAATTGACCGTTTTATATTTATCGGAAATCAAGCGACAAGTGTCTCTAGAATGATTAAGGTCGTGTCTTGTATGAAATTTTGATGGAGGAAGGGGTCGTAACACAAAATTTCCCAACTTCTAACATTAAAACCTATGGTGGGAAGTAACTTTGACTAAATGTTTAATGAGATGATGACATGTTCGTGTCTCTAACTAAATGTTTTTGAATAAGTACTGTCTTAGTGTATCAGTCAGAAAATGATCATTGGATTAGATTTTAATGGCTTATATGCTGCTTTCCTAAGCAATGTTTGAATGTTCATTGAGCATTTGAAGTTATTTTGTAGGAGAGTTCATGACCCTATATAATTTTTGAGAGTGATGTTGTTCCTGAAGGCTTCTTGGGGAAGAGAAGTTCTAATGTGTGAATGATGTAACATTCCGTGTTTGGAACCTGATGAAAAAACACAGGAAATAATCTTTTTCCATTAACTAGGAAGGTTAGTTTTCACACTGAGCTTCAGAACATTTTGTTTCCGATAGTAGACACTGCAGTGTTGATAGAATATAATTTTTATGTTGATTTTATTGATACGTGTGTTTGTTTGTTTTCAAAAAAATGAAATAAATCTAAAACGATGTTTCGTACGAGAAATATGACACCCCTATTAGGTCTGGAACGTTGACTTTACCATAGGTAGGGTATAACCATGATTCACATCGGATGTCAGGCATCCTCACACATGATAATTCCATATTTATTTTTAATTAATTAATTACTATAATTTTTAAATAATAGAAAATTATTTTATCACAAACGGTGCGTCGAATGAGAAATTCGACATCAACGATAGTTCGGGGATGTGGGTGTTAACATAGGTTGGGTATAACCTTTGCGAGTGGGGGATGTTTGGTCATATCGTAGCCAAATATAATTTAATTGTGATAAATATTTTTTTTGGATATTAGAAATAATAATAATTTTCTAGTTAATATTTTTATATGAGATGATGCCAACAAATGGAAATTCATACCACAATTAATAAATTGCGTCGTAGTGTAAATAATAACTGGGAAATGTAATAAATGTTATATTATTAATTGTTCCAACTAGATAGAAATATGCATTAAATATTAATTTAATAACCGATATATTTTTATAATGGTTATTGTTTTAAAATATTAATGGTGTCATTGATTGGTTGAATTAAATAATAATTATTTAAATTACTTTTAAAATTATTATATTAGGAAAAAAACACGGAGATATATTTATATGATGTATATATATATGTTATTAAATAAATATATATATATGTTATATATATGTGTGTAGTTGTATATATATATATGAATATACAGATGTGTGTGTATATATATATATATACATAATACGTGTATATATATGGGTGAATATTTATTATTGTGTTAGATAAAATATTATTAATTCCCCGATAAATTAATGGAACGTCTCAACTTAAATCAATGTTCATACGGTTATGTTTTTAGTCCAAACCTTTATAGCGACACAAAGCGTGTGCCTCCACACCCTGTTGTAGGTCCTAGATAGCTATTAATATCAATTAAATGATTGCTCATGCTTTATGAAAAATATTATGTCATGCCATAGTGCAGCGTTCAGGTTAAAAATATAAAAAAATTTAATGTAAATTAATAGAATTTATAGAGAGATTAAAATAAAAAATAAAATAGATACGGTTCGAGAAAAATAAAAAAATAATTAAAATGAGGTAAACTCTTTTTAATTATTTATTTCATTTCTTCCACCATTTTATTTTTATTATTTTATTTAATTATCGCCTTTTTATTTTTCCTTTTTCTTTTATTTTCATTCCTTTTTATGTCTTTTCTCATCTCTTCCTCTCCTCCCTCTCATGTGTGTGGCGCACCCCCTCTCCCAATGTGGTGCACACAACCTGTATCCTGCTTTAAAAGATCATTGTGCCTCCACTAGTATTCCATTTTATCTACCTTTAGGTTCACTAGGAACCTATTGATAAGGCTTATCCTATGCACCAGAAATTGTACAACCTCCTTCTATATCCTTTGAGCAATTTGCCATAGAATGATTTTACCCTTTTTGGGTTTTTTCTAAAATCATCTATATTATTCTGTTTTAGGTCAAATCAATGCATGTTGTGGATATTCAGATAATCTATAACCACATGGTAGATTATCTACTCTATTTCCCTTCATTTCACTATGATTTATAAAAATGCACTATTGTGCCGTTATTCGGTGCCTACCACCATTGTGAAAATTCACCCAAACTCTTTAATTTATTTTTTTCTAAGAGTTGATGCAGCCTTTCTTAACGTGATTAAAATTGTATTATTTGTTGAAATGTTGTCAGACACCCCATTGGGTGTGCCAACGTGGTTGGTATAAATTCTATTTGCTAGGGTATGTAATTCATTTAACTGCAAGTATTCCGCAACCTATTTTTACTGTGTTTAATTTAAATAATTATTTTAGAATAATTAGGAACCTTGAATTGATCGATATTTGGTAGTTGTTTGTACTAAATTATTTAATAATTTAAATGTTCAGGCATGGGAATTTAATTTAATTAACTACATGTCTTGTACATCCCATTTTTTGTGTTGAATTTAAATTAATAAATTATATTAATTATGTACCATGAATTATTGGATTTTTGGTAATTGGTTGTGTTGAATTATTTATTTATTTTAAAGTTCATTTATCTGCTTATGTTGATTCAGTATATTTCCTTGCTAATATTGATATGCTGTAATATTTAATTTATACCTTGTGATGTACGAGTGTATCTGGTTAGTTTTCAAGCTATGACTTTATATGCTGATTTTCTCATATCTGCTGCAGTGAAGGATTTACCTAATTTCAAGGCGGGGAAACAAGGTGGGTAACATATTAAGGCCCACATTTAGAACCTCTTTTCTATACTGGTTACCTCTATGTATCTGGCACAGTTTCATAGGCTTCATTGGACTGAGACTTCCCCAGGATTTCTAATACTTATGAGTGACACCAGTTCCAAAAGGGCCCCTTAGGATGAATCCATTGGCAATGTGGCTAAGCCATCCTTGGATGAAACTTGTCCGCCTTTTGCAATATCTGGACGGACTCAGGGTGAAGCCACACCTCAGGTGATACTTGGTCTTTCGAAAGATTGTCTTGGATGGTCTCAGTGGTATTGGATAAATTTGTGGTTGTTTCATAGAGATACCTTCAGGATGGGCTCAGACTCCAACCCTCAACTGGAACCTTAATAATGATGCACTTAAGGTTTATATTATAGCTATTTGAGTCACTTGAGAACTGAGATATTTTTATAATATTTTGATGTGAACCTGTTTAACACTTGACTTAGACCCAGATTTAAATCAAAATCATAGGTTATACCTATTTATTGTTTACCATTTTTTTGGGATTTATATATATACGTTTATTTGAGTTCTTCTGATAGGCACCCTCTCATACTATAGGCTTTGGCTAGAGCAGGTGATTAAGAATGGGTGCTATTTGGGACCCGGTCCAACTAATTTATTCCATTGCACTTAATTAATTATTTTAAATTGTTATATAATGGCACACTAAATTTTATCATTTCACAAATTGGAATGTTTTAGACACCATGTTTTCCAGCCTACATGGATTTTGTCTCACACCCTGCTCGGTCGTCGTTGACACCCGAGTAGAGTGTATGATTTAATGTATTGACAAAGGGAACCGTGCTACTTCCGATTCTTGAGTGATTGTTTCTTATTAGGATTGAGACTGGGGAAGAGGACCAAGCCTTTCCTATGATACACTTGTCACCCTTTTTTTATTTTCTTTTTAGTTGGTATCATGCTTGGGTTCTATTTCTTGTACTTTCAATTTAGACATACATCATGGCATGAAATCAATTTTTGATCTTCCACACTTTATTATTATTTAGTTGGATTATCCATACCGCATCTACTGTTGTTTATTCAATTATATGATTCCGCTATTTATCATAAATTGTTGTTTTCATTGTGAGTGTTTTACCTATTAACTATGATGGAATATTCTCCCCCACATACAAGTTAAAAATTCCCTCACTACTGGTCGGCAACCTATGGAATTTGGGGAGATGCACATGAGGTCATGTAACCCACTAGTCTAGCCACAATCTTTGAGGTGAGCCAGGTTGGGATGTTACTCATTGAAAATTATATTTTGTAGTAAGATTCAAAAAAATGTATGCACATTATATTTTCTATTTTTAAAATGTTAAATATTTTTAGAAGGATTCAATTATGATGTAATTGTATCATGGGTTCCAAGGAAAAATTATTAATAAAAAAACGATTATGATTTATGATGGGATTGCAACTACCAAACACTTATTTTCCCTCCTTCCATGGGATTGGTTTTATCCCTAACTATTATATACACATTCATATTTTCATTAGAATATGTATTTCTCCTATATCATACATAAGAATTGATTACCTGAGCATAATTTGATGGAATGGGTGCCATGGTTTCTCAAACATGAAAAATAGAGATCCATATCATATGTCTCATGACAGATTTATCAGTTAAGGATACTAATGGTATAGTGAGTTAATATTTAAATCTAAATTTATTCCATGTTGTGATTCTTAGGATTTTTTGGAAAAAAATTATGTAAACTGATTTAGTATAATAATATAAATGATCATATCTATATGATGCATTCACCAATGTATTATCCATCTATTTCAGAATAATTGTGGTTACCAACAAATTATTATATGATCATGTATGATATATAAATATTTTTTATCATTAATATTAAAGGTTTCTTGTTTAAGTATCCTCAAATATAAAAATACTCCTGGTTAAGTGGACCATATTCTCCATGTTTAATATTGGTCTGTATTATTTCCACTTGATGTTAGAACTGGATAATTGTGGTCTGGTTTCGCATTTAGCCTTACATATTAGAGACCTTTTCTCTATTGTTTACTTTTACCTAGAATGTAAACTTTACTATATGGTCAATATAAAATTCATATGGTCTTATTTTCATTATTTGATGGTATTTAATAAAAGACAAAAAACCACTCCCTATCTTTACCCAAAAATGTGTGTTACTAGTCACCAAACCTAGGGGATCCTAATGTCCACTACGGTCTATGTGGTGGTATATCGTAGTATTGTAAAAGTGATCAGATCATTTTGTAAATATTTATAATTTATAATATCCTGGATTATATAAATTCTTCACCATAATTATCCTGTTCGAGAATAAATAACAATGTGTCCAACACTTACCATATGATTATTTTTTGTATTATATTGAATTTTTACAAAAAAATATATGATTCATCTTCTCAATACATATTCAACATCCACATGTAAATTAATTAAATTCATTTTAATATACTCCCACATCCAAATATCCAAATAAATAAATAAACAAGTTAATTTTTTATGAACATCATTCATTATTTGAGATACTTATGAAATTATTGATTCCTTTGTCCAAAATCCCAATTATTTTATTTAAATTTTAATATTTTGAAATAATAATATTTTAATTCAATCATATAATATTTAATAACAGTAATGTTAATGTTTTTTTATAAAGTTAGACACTCAACATAGATAATAAATGTTCTCATGGGGAACAAAAATAATATAGACCAAGTTTATTCAGCATATATAAATACTTTTAAAATAATGACAAAGAGGACTATGTCCTTAAAAAAATGTAAATCTCTCAACAGAGTAATATAGAAAAAATAATTTATTTTACCTACATAGTATCTTTTAAAATATTATGATGAATCTTAGAAATGAATTTTATCAAACATATTAACCTCTATAATGTTTATGGATTAGACCACATAGATTTAGTAGGGTTGGTCATGTATCTGACGACTAATATTTAGTTTATTTTTATATATTTTTGGTATATTATTGATACTATATATGGATAATACACTTAGTTAAGATCAAACCTATATAATAAATGTGTCATATGAAATTTAGATTGAATTTAAATCCATTATCACTAATTCCGAAATATCTTATATGACCCCTCCCCAATGATTGTACCCTTTTTGATAAAATGAATCTATTTTTATCATCTATATATCATTGGGTCAGTTAAAATATATATAATATAGGGAATCTATCTTACGTTTGGACATTAAACAAGAATCGTGATCAAGGAGATGGATCATCATGAAGGGATATCTACCTTACTCCCTTAGTGGTGATGTTGTTTCCCTATTAATCATGAAGTAGAGAAGTTTACTATAAATTTTGTAAACCTTTAATTTTTTTGATATTCCATTATCATCGAATATATTTTTGTGTATACCAAACTATGGAGTTAATCATATAAGGATCACTATAGACCTTATCAAGGATAGATAAGATAAGGTTTTTAGTATAAGATAATTTTAGGTTAATTTCATGGATATGAACTATTATATACCAATGGGAAAACACCCAATCACTATCAATGATAAGAAAAAACCTACGTCCATGTTTCAACTATTAAAAAAATGTTTATTGGGTGTAATGTCATATACCTCTTATTTTAATAACATTACATTTCTTAAAATAACTACGGAAATAATTGCAAATAAAAAACATAAACATATTTATATTACAAGATTACCCTAAATATTCATTTCATAGAACTTATCCTTGCTAAATTCTTTAAATCTATAATAATCATTAATATTAAAAATAAAATTTTATGAAATGGTTAAAATTTCATGATCTTTCTCAATGGATATAGAAATTCTATAACAAATCTAATTTTTATTATAATATAGAACATTATGGGAGAGGTTATATTGATTAACCATTAGGATCAGGATCGTAATAAGTGATGGTATGCCAATAATGAGTAGTCAAATTTCATCTTAGTTTTATTTCATGAAACATATATCCCCACAACTAATAAATCACATAAATTAGACAAATAAAGGAAAAATATACAATTTGAGGCTATTATATAGACTAGGAGGCAGAGGATGACCCTCAATGGAAAGGGATTCGTATGATAACTATAAAAGTCCCATGGGTAATTCCAAATACCTCCAAACTAGATGGTTCCCCATAATCACATTCGCACCTCCATGCACGCAAGAGGAATATAATATGAAATGGTTGTCTAGAGGGGGAGATACTGAAGGAAATATGTCCTCTTAAAAAATTATCATAACCATAGTAGAAAAATATAAATGTCAATAATAATCAACACTAAAATTATATCCAAAATCATAACATATATATTTACATAATGGGGAACTAAATTTTCCTATGTGTGGTAAAAATTTAAGAAAGAGAACCCATGTTTTAATCGTATGAAAACATGGTATAAATTATGAATAAAAATAGAGAAATATAATGCATTCATACAGATCCTCTTGGTCGGTATCTAAAATAATCTGGTCACACATATACTTGAACGACTCTTATAGCCATTTTTCAACAGTCACATGACTCTTCCATTCCTATTTCATGTGACATAAAATCTATACCTTCAATGGTTCATCTATATAGGGTGTGAGTATAAATTAATGTTTCCAAAATTATTTATTTTCCTAGGTAATAACACCTTGTATATGGATTTATTAAAATTCAATTTATGGAAAATATGATATAATTAACAACATGTTCCATTTGATGCTCCACATTCCATGGGTGAGGGAGTAATCTACATTAATCACTATAAATTTGAGATGATGACCCCATTATTTAATAATAATTTAAGACTATCACAGTCGAAGAATGTTTTTAATGTCACCTAGGTATACATAATTAAACCCCCCCAATTTAACCATATTAGACAATCAGGCATCATAACCCTCTAACTCTGTATTCAAGATGCACTCGTATTGATGAAGATCAAACCACCCAAAATGATGAACATAGTATCCCCAAATACATTATTTTGTGTTTCTAGAAAGACAATCCATATGATATAAAATAAAAATCATAAACCAATGACACTATTCTTATAGAGTATCACACTGAATCCTAGTGACTAGGTCATCTATTCCCCTAGGGAACCCAAATATACCAATGGTTTTAACCCTATCGGTGAGTGGATTCACCAACATCCTCTGATTGTGAACATAGCAATCCATTGATTCCAAAACAAAGGTAATCATGTTATCGCTACCATAAAATCTGAACTATTAACCTCACTATGTACATAAAAGCATCACATAGTTAAAATCAAATATAGAAACATTCTAATATCAAAATTTTGGATCCATCGTCAACCATATGATCCAAAATCATCATAGTTCAACCCATAAACTCACTATCGTATATGGAATTAACCTATTATGCATCATTTGAATTTATAACACCTTATTTTTCTTCATTTTCCATCACTAACTGACACACCTACTCGTGTCATTAAATTTAATTGGATGGATATGAGACTATAAATTTATAGTCCCAAACTATAGTTACTACTATGGAATAATAATGCAGGTGTCCATGGTCAAACCCATGGGGGTCACTGTAAGGTCAAAAACCAATCAAAGAAAACCCTTGTACTGGAATCCTCATGTTCACTCATTATGATACGTTTCCACTAACTGTATCTTGTTTATATTTAATTCAGATACCGAATGAAGGAATCATGGTCCTTTTCAGGGATGTTGAGAGAAGATAATTCTAGATTTTTATTCGGATATTCTTATGGCTTAGGCATCAAATTATTTCTGGATTCAAAAATTTGTTTTTATCAAACCAATTGGATCTACATATGCTATAGCTATCCTATGGTATGATTATTACTTAAAATTTAGGAGAATTTCACTTATCTTTTTTTAGAATGAATCATTGGATAACTATGCATATGATTACCAAGGATCAATATACAGATTTGTTTGGATTTGAAACACCCCTAGTCTCAACCTGTAAGCCTAAATGGATTAGCCACACATAGCGGTATTGATCAGATGTGGGGAAATATGAAACATGCAATGAATAATCATGAAATAGTTGAAAAAGAAGAAAATTAGGCTTAAATTAATTATGAATCAAGATAAATAATTTTATAGCAATGTAAATCATATCTAAAACTAAATAAATACTACAAAAGTATGTGTAACATCCCAATCTTCCACGATACGTTTCTCTTTGAATAATTCAATAGCTTGCATTGTACACAACATTGAGACTCTAACACACAACAACTAATCAAAGCAGTTGTTATGATGAGTAATACCATCTTTTTGAAATTTTGTAAATTTTATCATTCATAATGGACTTCATATTTGGATTCATAATATCAGAATTAGACTGGGGTGAATTTTTGGTATTTTTCTGAAAACATTCAATTTTTGATGAATAGTGAAAAAACACTGAGTTATGGTTTAAAAACGAATTCATAGTTAAATAATTATTTAATTTATTATAATTTTATAATGGTCAAAATAGATACATAATACCTATATATGTTCAATTTAATTCATTGATGTTAGTTTAGAATAATTTTAGATTTATAAAAATTTTATTGAACTTTTCACTGTATTTTACAACCCTCCATGGAGAATTTGGAAATTCACATAAAACATAATTTTACCACTTCTGTGAGTGGAATTTCTAAAATTCGAGAGACACGGTTAATATTAAGGAGTAAAATGTGGTTTAATAGGATAAAAATAATTTTTTCTGAATAGTAATATTTACTTTTATTTACCACGGTTAAAAGCAAATAGGGTAATTAAGGTTAATAATGATATTAATATTACCCTAAAAAATCTCCTAATTATATTGTAAAAGTATATCTTGACCAAAAAAAACATAGTAATCAAATATTATCATTTAGGTCCACTTGGATTAGATTAGGACATTTATTATTATTTAATTCAAATAATAGTTAAAAGAGTTAAAATCAATGTTTAATTACTAAAACATTTTTAATATAGGGTTATACATAAGATAAATTCTATTGTAAAAATTAATTATAAAGATATAAAGTTTCTCCTAAATAATGTTATTTTATTTATAATTTTATATATTAAATAATATAATTTATTTATGACACAATGTTGATGCAGTAATTACCAAATTAATGAAATATTAAAATAATTGATATTATCAATATCCCAATAAATGTACTGTGAGACTTTTTATGAATTAAACTAATTTTATTGTTTTATAGGACTAGTTTGGATTGATTTAAGTAAAAAAAATTCAAGTAATCTTGCTTTTGTGATTTTCACAAAAATCAATATCCAAATAGTGTAAAAATTTGCAAAAAAGAGTGTTTAAAACAAATATTATATTATTAATTCATATTATATTCCTAAAAATCAAATTTTCTGCCAAAGGACTTATATATTGATATTTTTATAATTAATGGACCACTTGGGGATCTCTTGGATGTATATAGTACGTTTAATAACTGTATAATATAAAAATACAATGTGACATGGTAAATGTCAATCTAATTAACTAAGAGTTAAAACTAAAAGATATGGTTAATATAATGACCAAACCAGTCTAAAATCTATTTATTGAGTTGTTTTCGACCTATCCCGACCTTATCTTTTAAATAATTCTATTTGGATCCCTTATAAACCGAATATGAATTAATAATAAAATAATATATCTAGCTTTTCCAATGGATCCCCTCACCCCACTTATAAAAGGGCACTCCACCTTCTCACCAATTCACACATTCAAATCTATTTGGATCAGCCAAACCCTACCCAAATATTCTCTCATAATCCCTCAATTCATCCTAGAGACCTTAGTTTGATCAGAAAGCCATATTAAGGAGCCATTTTGATCAAATCAAAAGGAAGAACCCGAAGAAGAGGTAATGTTTTCACCACCCTCTTCCGTGTTCCTTTCATCATCAACATCTTCTTTAATTGTTTCTTCCTTTATAAAATAATAAATCCAGTATCTCCTATATATGGTGATATTATTATAAATATGGTACAACCATATTCAGTATTCTATCCATCCCTTGAATGACCTGTAATCATACGTGTGTACGTACGACTTACCGTCTCCACGTCGAGGTGTAGTTGTTATTCAATACATTATTATTTGGTTGGGTATAATAATGATTTGTATTTCATGTAAAAAATAAATATAAATTTATAATTATTCTGTATATATGATACACCATCCACTTATATATTATTCTAATATCAATAGAATGATATTGGTGCTCGTGCGTATGTACGGACTACCGTCTCCACGAACACGATGAGATTCATTCCCCATCGTATCTACTCAAGTCTAATTCTCATTTAATGATTAAAAATAAGGATTAAGGACTTGATATAATTATTTATATTAATTTATATACAACCTATCCATAACAAACATGGCTTATTTAACAAAACATATAAAAGAAAATGAGCATGTTAACACCCAAAACGACGATAATACTAAAATATTATTAACAAAGCAATGTTAAAAGGTCATATATGATATCATATTAATGTATACAATTTTTTTATAATTTAATAACAATTATTACACCATTATACAGAAGGTTACCCTACCCTCAACCAATGAAACATACAAGGTAAGGGTTTATTTCACAATCTCTTCATTATCCAAGGTTGTTTATACGTAATTATCTACTGGGACCTCTTTATCAGCCACATCCATGTTTCATAAAAATGTATTTCAAAACATTATTACTATTTTACAGAATATGGTTTAAAGTCATTTATACACTTGTTTCAATTTTTATAAGAAGATTATAAAGGAATATTTCCATCATTTTCCAAACAAGGTCATTTTTAACTTTTTTGACAGAATTAAGGTAACAATGTCTTTTTTTAACCTATATAGTGGGTGTGGTTATTTTTCGTCACTATAAAGTCATTGATGATTCCCTTATAAACATATAATAATATTTTCAATGTAAATGTTTTCTTTTATAATTATGTGACTTTCAAATGATTTAAAAAAAAGATATATTTCTCTCAAATAGTTTGGATTTCATCTATGTCAACATCCTTTGATAAATTTTACACTTGTTTGAAGTTGATTTATTATGATACAAATCATCCATATTTTATTTTAGGTTTTTTAATATATTTGACTATGGATGATTTATTTTTATGCCATTAATGGTTTATGATTAATGTTTTGGAATTTCAAATTATATTTTTAATACAAATGTTTATGTTAGATCTCATCCTCTTCTTAAGATGAATGTGTTGTACTAGTATGTTCTGCGATGGGGACTGGTAAAAGTAATCCCATCGGGTTGGGGTCCGGTTATAGTAGACCCTATGGGTTTGTGTCTGTTTTTAGAGGCATTCTGGGTTGGTGTCCGGTTTTTAGAGGCACTCCCGGTTGGTGTTCGGTTATTAGAGGCACTCTGGGTTGGTGTCTGGTAAATAGAGGCACTCCGGGTTGGAGTCCGGTTATAGAGGATCTCTGGGATGGAGTCCAGTTACAGAGGCTCTCCGGGTTGGGTTCTTGTTACAGTTATCCTTGAAACATAAATTAATGTTCGGCATTTTTCATTCCCTTGTTATGAAATTGGTTATTGATATTGAAAATGATTATTCAATAGTAGAATGTCCATGTGAATAATTAAATGGAATTATTTCATTTTATCATTTCCATATTTTGATGATGTTCAATATTAAAAGGATTTTGTTTTAGTTATACATTTCCTTAAATGTTTATGATTATTTATGCAAGTTTCATCTATATTGTTATCTTTAATGAGAATCTGAGATCACCCCTTTTAATGTTTTATTTTTTCCAAGATGTGAAGAAGTATTTTATGAATGACCTACAAGGATATTTTTAGGGGATATAAAGAAAAGATATTGTGGTATTTTTTTAATTAATGATGTAATGTATGACTTATGAATATATCTTGTGTTTCCAAGGCTATTAAACTGATCAGTCTTTCGGGATTTGATCCCTTGTGATCATGTCAATTTTCTTTAATAATGCACCGACTCTGTGTAACTAGGGTCGAGGTGTTACAGTTGGTATCAGAGTAAGTTTAGTACAAACCTTGGAAGCTAGAATTTGATAAACTCGGATTAGGGCACATAGCCCTAAGATAGACTTTGAGGATTAGTATAGAACTTCCATGAAGTTTAGTATTATAGATATTTTGTGATTTTTCCGAGAAATACATCCCGGTCTGGTTACAAGTAGGTAGAGGCAGCTCTAGCACGGATTTACCTAGGGGTAAAACCCGAAAACACTACATTGATCTAGACTCGAACGGGAACTGGTGTACGACAACGGGACTTGATGCACTCTTGGTTATGAAACTCCTAGGGGATATGCTTAGGATAATTATCATTTTCATTACAAATAATTATCAAGGGTTTATGAGTATACACTTCCTCAAAGAAAACATCTATTTATGATTATGTATTATATCCATAAATAATTTAATTTATGTAAAGTGTTTTAGAAGTATGTAATTATGTATTTTGATTCATAATCTGATCTATATATGCCATTGTATAGAAATGGCGCCTATTGGAAGAAATGGAAACTGTATCAATGTACACACTCCATATAGGTATTTCCCTCCTGCTCAAGTTAATTATAGTGGAGCTGGTGATGCAACTGGTGCTGATCAGCTAATCACTATACTGGGATAACTCTCTAATGTTATGAATTAAAAACTTACCCGTATGGAGCACCTTGATCCGCAGCGTGTATGATCATTGTTAGATTGCTTCATGAGCCAACAACCACCAACATTCAATGGGAGTACAAATCTCTTAGTAGTTGAGCAATGGATAAATTCCTTATAGAAAATCTTCTATGCCTTGGGGAGTAGCGAAATGGAAAAAGTTGTCATGGCAGTTTACCGCCTCACAGGAGATGCTGAACAATGATGGTCATCGATTCAAAACAAGAAGGAATATGATGATGTATCAAATATTGAATAGAGGGAGTTCAAAGATCTTTTCATAGAAAAATACATTCCTCATGGCCATCGACACGATATGGAAAGACAATTTCTGAGTCTAAGACAAAAGGAGGATGAAAATGTTGCAAAGAATGAGGCTAACTTTACATGGTTATCAAGACATGATGCAGATTATATATGTAACCCAAGAAGTAAGATTGATCGTTTCATTGATGGGTTTAATCCATTTCTTCATCCATCATTAACCTAACAATATTTCTCAATGTACGAAGATATAGTCTCATGTGCTATCAAGAAAGAAAATGAATTCTATAAATCTTATGACACTAAAGTAAAGCAAGAGAATAAGAGAACAATGGAGCAAGAGACAGATAAATGGAAAAAGGGAATGAAAGATTTTCCATTATGTGAAAATTGTGGGAAGAAACACCCCAGTACTTCCCTAAAAGGAATGGGATTTTGTTACAAATGTGGAGAAAAAGATCACCATACTCGTGATTTCAAGGGAAAGAAGGAGGCTATCATTGTTAAATTATAAAATTGTAGATAAATGGGGCATTATATGAATGAATTTCTTAAGAATTAGGGAAACATACCTCAGAAAAGGGCAAGGGATCAAGGCCATGCTTATGCTGTTCTACAGTTGAAGAGGAATAATTAATGTATTTGTGTTTTTGGAATCAAGGATTATATTCTTTTTATGAGAATAACGTGATATATATAAGGATTGTACAGAATCACTTGTTGTTTTCATTACGGTTTTAATATGACTAAGGTAATCATATTTTAAGTATGTGACAATAAGATAAACAATACTCTGTTTAGAGAATCTGACGTTGCGATTGATTTGGGAATTTAGATACCTTTTACAGAGATTCTAGACAGAAGTACATTGGATAAATATAATGTTTTTGAATGTATTAATTTTAACTTTGGATAGTATAGTTCAAGGTTTAGAAAATTTCATATGATTATTTTTTGGAATATTATGATACTATAGTTTTAAGAAAAGGACAACCTACAGGTCAGATGATAACCCGTCGCGGCGGACAAAGCCGCAGGAATCGAACCGACAACCATAGTGCGACATCCCTTTATTACCTACCACTAGCCTACATGAAGTCTATGGTTATTAAAAATTATTTTTTTCCTTATAGTGGTATGTGTTAATGATTGGAACCTTATACTGTTAGGATAAATACAATATTATTGAGTTCTATTATCTGTTGGAGTGAATGATGTGTTTGTGATAAAAATTATTTGAAGAATGAAAACTCTACTTGTCAAGATGTATATATATATACTTATATTATTCTATGAATAAATTAATTCTTGAACTTTAGGTAAGAGATATTAATAACCGGACACCAACCCGGAGTGCCTCTAATAACCGGACACCAACCCGGAGTGCCTCTAATAACCAGACCCCATCCCAGAGTGTGTATAACAACCGGACACCAACCTAGAGGGCCTACTATAACCGGACCCCAACCGGAGGGCTTACTTTTACCGGTCCCCAACACAAAAGATACTAGTCCAACACAGTAATCTTACGAAGAGGATGAAATATAACATAAACATTCGTATTAAAACTAGCACACGATATTCCAAAAAATTATTCATAAACCTTTAATGGAATTAAAATAACTCATCCATAGTCAAACATATCACAAAACCTTAAATACAATATAGATGATTTGTATCATAATAAATCAACTTCAAACAAGTGTAAAATTTATCAAATGATTTTGACATAGATGAAATCAAAACTATTTGAGAGAGATATCTCTTTTATTAATTCATTTAAAAGTCACATAATTATAAAAGAAAACATTTACATTTAAAATATTCTTATAATCTTATATGGTAAGATTTACAGATTTTATAACTTTAAAAAATAGTCGCACCATCCGTATAATTTAAAAAAATCATTCTTACCTAATTCTGTCGAAAATGTTTAAAAGGACCTTGTTTGGAAAACGACAGAAATATTCCATTATAAACTTATTAAAAAAAGTCAAACAAGGATATAAATGACATTAAGCCGTAATCTGTAATATATTAAGAATTTTTTGAAACACATTTTTAAGAAACATAGATGTCGATGATAAAGAGGTCCAAGTAGATAATTGCGTATAAACAACCTCAGATAATAAATAGATTGTGAAATAAACCCTTACCAATTTGGTAACGTATGAAACATACACCCCATGAAAGAGGTATCATACAATGAATATGTAAATACAAATAAATTAATGTTTATTACACAAATAATAATATTATGGGAAGTACATACACCACACAAAAGGTAATAGTGGCAATATGGAATGAATCTCAAAGGAATAAGGAGTGAGATGAAAACCCCTTACCTTGTACATTTCCTTGGTCGAGGGTAGGTTAAACTTATGTATAATAGTAAAATCATTGTTATTAAATTATGAAAGAATAATATACATAAATATGATATCATATATGATATTTTAATATTTCATTGTTAATAATATTTTAGTATTATCGCCGTTTTGAGTGTTAACTTACTTGTTTTATTTTAAATATTCTGTTACATAAGTCATGTTTGTTATAGATAGGTTTTATATTATTCATATAAAGAATGATATCAAGTCCTTAAAAATTATTTTTAATCATAAAATGAGATTTATACTTTAATGGGTATGATGAGGAATAAATCTCATCGCGTTCGTGGAGATGGTAGTCCGTACGTACACATGAATGCTAATTACATTTCATTTTTCATTTGAAAGGAATAAAAACCAAATAATACATAGGTATATTATTATTCCAGTATAATAAAATATCTTATATTTGTTACTTATGTTCATTAACACATTCCTTTATAAGTTCCATGTATGGTATAAACGAGTCATTTTAACTTTGAGGGGGAGGTAGTCCGCAATTCCTCAAATGAAATTATCGTATATATATACAACATGAAAAGAATAATGGTATTCTATGAAATGTAATTATAGAATCTTATATATAAAATAAATATCATTAATAACATATTTAATTATATTTCTATCATAATGTCCACCATGAGAGGCGGTAGAAGATAATTGAACAATCTTCGTTTCGTGAGGCGTTTGGTTGCCATCCATAGAAACATTATGTTCTTCACCCATTAGATGGAGGTGTGTGTAAGTGTAGTTCAAATAATTCTCATAACAATATCCTATTATATTTTGGATACTGGTTTTGTTACAAAAGAATATAATAAGATGATTTTAGTGGTTTGAGAAGAAAAATAAATGAAAAGAAGCTAAGAGAAATCGTTACCTTTAATTTGAGTAACTCCCTTTGGTTTGAACCAAAAAGGACACTTTAAGTTTCTTATGCCTATGTTAAGGCTTCTATGAGGAGGAGAGGTATATAGGGAGCTTAATTGGGAAGAGTTTGGACCAGCAAAAAATCTTGATAGATGTGAAAAAGTTGTTATAAGTGGTGTCCTTTTATAAGGGGGAGGAGGGGATATTTACGAAAAACTTTAAGTATTATTTGATAATAAATTCATATTCAGTTTATATTTTCTCCAACCTAGATTATTTAAAATATAAGGTAGTTATGGGTCAAAATCCATTCAACCAATACATTTTAGATAGGTTTGGGTCATTATATTAACCTTATCTTTTAGTGTTAACTCTTACTTAATTAGTTTGACATTTACCATGTCACTTTGAATTTTTAAATAATATAGTTAATAAACATAATATATACATCCATGTGACACCCAAGTGGTCCATTAATTATAAAACTATCATGATATAAGTTCTTTGGCCCGTAATTATATTTTTAAGAATATAATAACAATTAATAATATAATACTTGTTTTTTAAAACTCCTTTAACTCAATTTTGACACTATTTAATAATTGATTTTTGTTAAAGTCTTATAAAATTTATTAATTGGAAAGAAATTCATTTAATCAATCATAACATGTCATCTTAACCAATAAAATTCTTGGAATTCATTAAAAGTGTCATATAATATTTATTTCGGTATTTATAATATCAATTATTTTAATATTTCACTAATGAGGTAATTATTGTATCATCATTGTGTCATATATAAATTCAATTATTTAATGTTTGGAAATTAAAAATAAAATACCATTATGTAGGATATCTTTTTAGATTTATAATTAATATTTATAATCGAATGTATCTTATGAATGACCCTATATTAAAAAAATTTAGTTAATAAACATTGATTTTAACTCTTTTAACTCTTCTTTGAATTAAATAATAATAAATGTCCAAATCAAATCCAAGTGGACATAAATGATAATTTTTTATATCTATGGTTGTGTTTGGTCGAGATACACTTTTCCAATAGAATTAGGACATATCTTAGGGTAATATTAATATCATTTTTACCCTTAATTACCCTATTTACTTTTAACTGTGGTAAATAAAAGTAAGAAGTTACTATTCACCAAGAATTATTTTCATCTTATTGAACAACATTTTACTTCTTCATATTAACTGTGTCTCTCGGATTTTCGAAAATCATCTCACAGAAGCGGTAAAATTATGTTTTATGTGAATTTTTTAATTATTCTACGAGGTGGGTAAAAGACGATGAAAACTTCAATAAATTTTTTATAAACTAACTCCAATTCATTACAAGGAAATTATATAAGTATTATGTATATATTTTGACATATATTAATTCAAATAAAATAAATATTTACTTAAATAAAAAAATCGGTTTTAACATATAATTCAGTGTTTCTCACTATTCATCAAAAATTTATGTTTCTCAGAAAAATACCAAAAATAATGCCTAAGCTATATTTGATATTATGAATTCAAAAAAAATTTCTATTTTACCAAATTAAAAACATATAAGTTGCATTAATTATTAGGAAAATTAATCCTTGTTTTCAAAACAAAAAGCGTGTTTTAAAGAAATAATAACAATAAAAAGATTGACACTTTCTTATGTCCAGTTTAAATGTGAAATTTTGTCTAATGACCAACATTGGATTATATGATAAAAATATAATCTAATTATACTTTACAATCACACAAATGAATAATTTATCACTATTAATTATTTCGATTAAAAAAGTTGTTTTTAATTAAAATTTAGTAATTTTCAATATTCATCAAAATATGAAAGTTATCGGAAGAGTATCCAAAATTCACCCTAAGAAAATTTAGATACTCTGAATCCAAAAATGAAGTTAGTTTTGAAAGATAAAATTAATAAAATTTCAAAAAGTGGGTATTACTATTCTTAACAGCTAGTTTGATTGGTTGTGGTGTGTTAGAACTCAATGTTGCGAATAACACACGCTATTGTATTATTCAAAGAGAAGCATACCGTAAATGATTCTGGTGTTAAATTCTCCCGTACTTCAATAAATTTCATCCTTGCAATTTATGGTCGGTTTTGGAAACTTGGGGTTGACCATTCCAAATATCATAGTTTAAATCCCACATTGAAAAATGGAATAATGAGGCCTCTATTTAAAATAATGAGTGGTAAGTATGAAGGTTACCGAAAATAACACATACAAGGGTTCCATGTAGGAAAACGTGGATATGGAAGAGAAATATAACCATCAATATCTGATACAGAGTGGTAGAGAACATGGCTGTGAAAAGTCCAACAATCACGAAGCCATAAATTTTTGATGATCTAAGGTACTATCTAGGACAAAGTTTTTTGTTCTATGTTACTTTTCATAATGTTGAGGAGTTTTTTTACGAGATTGGGTAAGATCATAATGAGATATACTTTCTTTATAATTAGAGTATTATCCATTAATAAATTTCTTCCACAAACTCATCTTTCACTCCACGACATAATACAACTCAAAAATACTCTATTTATCATAATCTTATAGGGTCCCAAATATAATGAATTTATAATTCAAATATTAGACCCTTAAAAAACAACATTATACAATCCTAGGACTTCATGTAGTCTAGAGGTAGGTGATACATCCCAATCGCAGTATGGTTGTGGGTTTGATTCTCGAAGCTTTTTCCGACACGACGGGTTGTCACATAGTCTACGTGTTGTCCTTTTATAAAAATCCAAAAATAACTTTTCAAACATAATCCATTAAAAACTTTAGACTTATCCAAAAAACTACTATCCAAACTCACAGTCCAAAATTTATAAGGAAGTTAAACAGAATGAAGATAATTTTTTCCATGTAATAACATGTGAACACACTTATCATGTATTATTTTAAAACAAGGTAACATATTGAATTACTATAAAACCTTTTTGATTACATTCATGATCCCTTATTCTTTATAGAATACTAGATATACTCCTTCTATCCAAAAATGTTGTAAACTCCAACGATGAAAAATCATTAATCATTTTTAAGGTAGTCAATAATATCCTATATAATTATTCAAATCAACCATCCCTTATTTCAAAATCACTACCTCATTATCGGGACCATATTAAGGATTACCTTTCCTTCAACCATGTATTTTCCAAAAATTGTAGCTTACTATTATGTCACATTTCTTAGAACCATATAATCTCAAATCCTCAATAAAATAGTACTACAGTACAATCCTTATTTATCTTCATAATTCATATAACCATTATAGTGTTTATACAACACATAAATGAAATAATCCTATAATAACAACATAAGAACACTAGTCATTCTTCCTCATATGAGGTAGTATGATACCTTGATTATTATCTAAAATAATCATTTGGGGAATAATCTAATGATTTGGACATTGGTTCACGTAGTGTCCCAACTTCTTATAGATGAAGCATTGAACATTTGAAACCTTTTTCATACCCTTTCAGTCACGTACTTGGTATCCTTTTTCTCCACACTTATAACAAACTCTCATTCCTTTCAGGAATGTTCCAGGGTGTTTCTTCCCATAGTTATCACATATGGTAAAATTCTTCAATTCTCTCTCCCCTTTATCAATCTTTTTCTCTTCCATCCTTTTCTTATCTTGCTTCCATTAAAAGCCATAGGACTCAGAGAATCCTTTACTTATCATATTAACACATGATAATATTTCTTGAAATGATGAGAATACATGGGATACTATTTCTGTTATTAAAGTTGGCATAATACCATGAATGAAATTATCATTCTTACTCTTTGGATCATACATATTTCTGGAGTTCTCATTCCTTTTACTGGGAGCCATTCCTATAAAAAAGAATACACTAGGTCAATTTATGGATTACAATAATTTCAAACTGGTAAAATTCCTAACGTAAATATAATGGTTTATGGATATAATCCATAATCATACAGATTTTTTCATTGAGAAAGTATATAATCATAAACCCTTAATAATTATTTGTAAAGAAAATTAGAATTATCCTAAGCATATCCCCCCGGAGTGTCGTAACCAAGAGTGCACCAAGGCCCGTTGTTGTGAACCAGTTCATGTTCGAGTCTAGCTCAAAGTGGTGTTTTTGGTTTTTACCCCTGGGTACAACTGTTCCAAATCCACCTCTACCTGCTCATATCCAGACATGGATGTGAAAACTCACAAAATCTCTACATTATTGAAATTCTAGGAGGTTCTTCTATACTAATCCTCAAAGTCTATCTTAGGGTAATATGCATTAATCAGAGTTTATCAAAATCTTGTTTCCATGGTTATTGCTAAACATCATCTGATACCAACTGTAACACCCCGACACCAGTTACCTAGATTTGGTCCATTATTTTAATAAATTTTCATGATTACAAGGAATAAAGTCTCGAAGGACCGATTGGTTTAGTAGTTTTGGAAAATAGATTACATAAATGAATGTTACATTACACATTATAACATACAAAACAATATAAATAATCCTTTATGAACGCCATTATTCACTTGTCTTAACCCTACATATCAATCAAAATACACATCATGGAATCCGGGGAAATATAAAACATAGAAAGGGGTGAGCACTGATGCTCAGTAAAGATAAGAATATAGTGGAAACTTTCATAAATAAGAATAAACATTTAAGAAAATGTATAAAAAAAATCCTTTTAAACTTGATTTTTAGTAAAATGTTGAAATAATAAAAAGAAAAAATGCCATTTAATTATTCACATGGATATTCTACTAGTCGAATGTTCACATGAAATATCAATAACCACTTTCATAATGATGGAATGCATAATTCCGAACATTAATTTTAGTTTCAAGGCCTCGTGCCAAGACCTAAGGGGTAACTATAACCGGAACCCATACCGGAGAGCCTCTGTAACTGGACTCCATCCCATAGATCCACTATAACCAGAACCCAACCTAGAGTGCCTCTAATAACCGGACGCCAACCTGGAGTTCCTCTAATAAATGGACACCAACCGAGAGTGCCTCTAATAATTGGACACCAACCCGAAGTTCCTCTAATAACCAGACACCAACCCAGAGGGCCATCTGTAACCATACCCCAACCAAGAGGGCATACGTTTACTAGTCCCCAACCCGGAACATACTAGTCCAACACATTCATCATAAGAAGATGATGAAATATTACGTAAAAATTCATATTAAAACTAGCATATGAAATACCAAAAACATTAATCATAAACCATTAATGGAATAAAAATAACTCATCCATAGTCAAACATATCACAAAACCATAAATACAATATGAAGATTTGTATCATAAAAAATCAACTTCAAACAAGTATAAAATTTATCAACAGATGTTGACAAATATTAAATCAAAACTATTCAAGAAAATATCTCATTTTTTGAAATCATTTAAAAGTCATATAAATATAAAATAATACATTTAATTTGAAAATATTCTTATAAGCTTGTAAGGGAAGTTTCAAAGATTTTATAATGGTGGAAAATATCTGCACCCTCCATGTAAGTTAAAAAAAACATTCTTACATTAATTCTGTCGAAAATGTTAAAAAGGACCTTGTTTAGAAAATGACGAAAATATTTCTTTATAAACATCTTATAAAAAGTAAAATAATTGTATAAATGAAATTAACCCATATTCTGTAAAATAGTAAGATTGTTGTGAAATACATTTTTAAGAAACATGTATGTGGATGATAAAGAGGTCCCAGTAGACAATTGCTTACAAACAAACTCGGATAGTGAAGAGATTGTGAAATAAACCCTTACCAACTTGGTATCTTACGAATCATACACCCCATGAAAGAGGTATCATACAATGAATATGTAAATACACATTAATTAATTTTTATTACAAAAATAATACAATTATGGGTAGTACATACACCACACAAAAGGTAATAGTGGAAATATGGCATGAATCCCATGAGAATAAGGAGTGAGAAGAAAACCACTTACCTTGTACTTTTCCTTGGTCGAGGGTAGGTTAACCTCTTTTATAATAGTTAAATCAATGTAATTAAATTATACAAGAATCATATACATAAATATGATATCATATATGAAAATTTAATATTTCCTTGTTAATAATATTTTTGTATTATCGTCGTTTCGAGTGATAACTTACTCGTTTTATTTTATATGTTTTGGTACATAAAACATATTTGTTATGGATAGTTTATATATTATTCATATAAATAATGAGATAATGTCCTTAATAATTTTTTTTAAACATAAAATGAGAATTATACTTAAATGAATACGACGGGGAAGGAATCTCATCACGTTCGTGGATACGGTAGTCCGTACGTATGCACGAACGCTACTTCAATTTTATTTTTTATTTAAAAGGAATAAAAACCAAATGATACATAGGTAAATTATTATTACAGTATAATATAATATCTTATATGTGTTACTTATGTTTATTAACACCATCCTTTATACATTCCATGTATGGTATGGATGAGTCATATCCCATTGAGGGGGCGGTAGTCCGCACTTCCTCAAATGTAATTATCGTATATACATAAAACATGAAAAGAATAATGGTATGCTAGGAAATGGAATTACAGAAGATTGTATATATAATAAAATTAATTAATAACATATTTAATTATAGTGTCTTCATAGTTTCCACCATGATAGGTGGTAGGAGATAATTGAACAATCATCGTTTCGTGAGGCGTTTGGTTGCCATGTACAGAAACATTATGTTCTTCACCCATTATATGGATGGGTGTGTATGTGTAGTTTAAATACATCTCATAAAAATATCCTAGTATATTTAGGATACTGGTATTGTTACAAAAGAACATAATAAGAAGCGTTTAGGGGTTTGAGAAGTAAAATAAAAGAAAAGAATCTAAGAGAAATCGTTACCTTTAATTTGGGTAACTCCCTTTGGATTGAACCAAAAAAGAACTATTGAAGTGCCTTCTGCCTAAGGTAAGGCTTCAAGGAGGTGGGTAGGGATATAGGGAGTTTAATAGGTCAGATTTTTGATGAGCCAAAAGGCTTTAGATGTGTGAGGAATTGGTTAGAAGTGTTGTCCTTCTATAAGGGGGAGCAGGGTCTCTTTATGAATAACATAACGTTTTTTTAATAATTTCATATTCGGTTTATAATGGCTCCAAAATGGATTATTTTAAGTCTAAGGTAGGTATGAGTCGAAATCATTTCAACCAATATATTTTAGATAGTTTTCAGTCATTATATTAACCTTATCATTTAGTTTTAACTTTTAGTCAATTAGTTTGACATTTACCATGTCACTTTGTATTTTTATATTATATAGTTAATAAACATACTATATACATCCAAGAGACCCCCAATTGGTCCATTAATGACAAAAATATCATTATATGAGTCCTTTTTCCAAACCTTATATTTTTAGAAATATAATTTCAATCAATAATATAATAGTTGTTTCAAAAATTCTTTTTTGTCAATTTTGACGCTATTTAATAATTGATTTTTGTTAAGGTTATAAAAACATCATTTATTCGAACCATATTCATCTAATCAATAATAATATGTCATATTAACTAATAAAATTAGTTGAGTTATTTTAAAGTCTCAAATTATATTTATTTGAGTCTTTATAATATCAATTATTTTAAAATTTTCAGTAATGAGGTAATTACTGCATCATCATTATGTCATAAATAAATTAACATATTTAATGTTCAAAAATTATAAATAAAATACCATTATGTTGGAAATAATTTTATCTTTCTATTTAATATTTATAATCGAATTTATCATATGTATAACCTTATATTAAAATTTTTTTAGTTAATAAACATTGATTTTAACTCTTTTAACTCTTCTTTGAAAAAAATAATAATAAATTTCCAAATCAAATACAAGTGGACCTAAATGATAATATTTTATTCCTAAGGTTGTTTTTGGTCTATATAACCTTGTCCAATAGAATTATTACATGTGTTAGAGTAATATTAATATCATTTTTACCCTTAATTACCCTATTTAATTTTAACCGTGGTAAATAAAAGTAAAAAGATACTATTCACCTAAAATTATTTTCATCTTATTGAACCACATTTTACTCCTTGGTATTAAAAATGGCTCTCAGAGTTTTGAAATTCAACTCACAGAAGCTGTAAAATTATGTTTTATGTGAATTTTCAAACTCTCCAAGGAGGTGGGTAATATACGGTGAAAAGATCTATAATATTTTTATATATCTAAAATTATTATAAACTTAATCCAATGAATTAAAATGAATAGATATAAGTATTATTTATATATTTTTAAATAAATTAATTTAAATTAAATAAATATTTATTTAAATAAAAAATTCGGTTTTAACCAATAACTCAGTGTTTTTCACTATTCATGAAAAAATGATGATTCTCAGAAAAATACCAAAAATTCGGCCTAAGCTATATTTGATTTTATGAATTAAAAAATGATATCTATTTTTCCAAATTCAAAACATATAAGTTGAAATAGCTAATTTAACAATTAATTCTCATTGTCAAAACAAAGTGTGTTTTTAAGAAATAATAACTATCAAAAGATTGACAGTTGCTTATGTCCAGTTTAAATGTGAAATTATATCCAATGAACAATATTGTATTAAATGGTAAAAATATAATCTAATTATAATTTAAAATAACTCAAATTCCTAATTTATCATTATTAATTGTTTCGATTAAAAAGTTGATTTTAATTAAAATTTAGTAATTTTTACTATTCATCATAATATAAAATTTATCTGAAAATTACCAAAAATTCACCCTAAGATAATTTCGATATTCCGAATCCAAAAATGAAGTTCATTTTTAATGATAAAATGTATAAAATCTCAAAAAGTGGGTATTACTATTCTTAACGGCTAGTTTGATTTGTTGTAGTGTGTTAGAACTCGATGTTCCGTAGAACACATGCTATTGTATTATTCAAAGAGAAGCGTATCGTGAATTCTTGGGGTGTTACAACAATAATTAAATCCTTATCATCTACATATACTAAATTATGGGTAGCAGGATAGATACATTGGTAGAATGTCTAAAATTGAATTCACAAAAAAAATTTATGACATTAACACTTTTTATTAAGATCCTTACATTTATTCCAGGTATATCATGATGATTCATAGCCATATTGGGAAAATTTATTAATGTAATTCCAATTCTTCCAGTTCCATATTAGAGGGAAATATTTTTCCATGAAAAATTTTATTATTTTATTCCAATTCATGATTTACCAGGGATAATAAAATTGTATCCAATCCTTTTCTTGGTCATGCAAGGAAGAATGGAAGACAAGGAGTCTTATGGTGTCTCATTATACTCCTTGGTATGGAATGGTATCACAACCCTCAAAAAATTTAAATATGTTCATTGGGTTTGTCACTTTCTAGTCCACTAAACATCTCCATATTATGTTTCATATGAAAGAGATAAGAAATAATTTTAAATGTGTTTGCATGAATTGGTGGGTGCAGAATGCTATGAGTAGTACCTCAATTGGAAGATAATCCTTATTCAATATTAGTGATCTCCTGTAGTACTGGTCTCTCTCCCTAATTTTCTGGTGGTGTATATTGTGTTCCATTAATGGGTGGTGGACGAATATTGTTGTACTCAGCCATTATAATGCGGTGGTGTGTGGAAATTTAACTACCATTCTTGGAGAAAAAATAAGTAGTTATTATGAATCTAGGATAATTGATAGTGGTAAGGGTCCCTAGTACAAAAACTAGATGATATAAATAGAGAGGGGGGATTTTGTGCTCGAATGAGAGAAATGTAAAAGGGATAGAGGGAAGAAAAATAAAAATGGGGGAAAGTTGAGGTAATCCATGTTTTGATATAATGGCTATTGTTCCTAAGAAATAGTGGTCCATGATAACAGTGCAAATATTTGATGCTCCCATACAAATCATTGAAAGCAGGAGAATGGACATCAGAATATAAATTTATAGTCACTAAAAATACTCACTAATTGGGCAATGTTCTGGGAAAGTGCATGACCACACCCCTGAGGATCATTGGTATGTCAAAAACCAATCAAACCAAAAACTTTGAAATGATTCCTAGTGTTAACTCATTAGGTGTAACACCCCATGTTTTAAAAAATCAATTAAAATGCATCAAACATTGTTTTATGTAAATATTTATAACTATCTTTTAAACATATTTTTTTCTTCTATGTTTTGAATTTATAAAAACACTCATTTATAATTGTGATTATTATGTTATTTGGAGACTTATAGAACCAACTTGTTTTTTTGATGAATAGTAACATACACTTATGAATAGTAATATGACCCTATAAATAGTACATTTAATTATTATTTTATTTTCATAATGTGTAAGCTAATGATATCTTGATTAATTTTAAATGGTGTTTCAAAAGAGTTATAGATTTAAAATTGTTATTTTTGAAAAATTATGATTAAAAAAATTATATTAATAATAATTATAAAATTATTTTCATAAAATGGATTTCATTTTTTTAATAATAAAATTCAAAAATTAGTTATGGTGATTTTTTGGGATTTTTCTAAAATTCGTGAATTTTTTATGAATAGTGAAATACGGTAAAATACCATACATTCAAATTATTAGTTAAATATGATATTTATGACATCATAAGTGATATAATCCAACATGGTTGAAAATATCATTCCATTATTACTATTTTGGCCAAATGAAGAATGGCTATTCATATTTATAAGAAAAATTATTAAAATAATGATTAAATTACTATAAAATCCTTCCTCCCCTCTACTATAAAAACTACAATCATTCCCCTCTTTATCCCACACCTCTCAATCCTTTAACCATTCCTATGTTCTTCTAAATAAAACTTCCAAGACTCTTTCCCACGTCTAATACCATTTAAAATCACCAAAAGGTCAAAACCAAATACCTTGATAATTATCCCTATGAGAAGAGATCAAGAGGTAAACATTTTCATCTATTTTCTTTCTTTTCGTTTCATTTTCCTTTATATTCTTCTTACTTCCCCACCTACCATTATAAAATAGGAATGAATTATCCAGTATCTTATATATTCTGTATTTAATCATGTATATAATTTATTCACCATTATACTTCTTCTCCTCTCCCACTTATTAAATATTTTAAAACACCGTCTATGATGTGTCGATTTACAAACATCATGGACGATGTGATTTCTATTTCTTTTAAATCCTTCAGGACATTTTATGAAACCATTGTTATGGTTGAAAAAGATTATAATTTATGTATTGTGACATATATATGGTTCTGGAATCATTTTTAACACATGATATGATTATTAAAACAAAATGTGTTTATTACAATTGAATAGTTTCCAAAATGACCTAATCAAATATCAATAATGTTTTATTTTTTTAACTATCCTCATGTCATAATTAAAAATTATAAATCATATAATTTAAGCTTATGAAAATATGTAAATATCATTCCAATCCAATTCTATAGTTTCACTTCCAATCGATAAGAATATCCATCATGACCCGATCATGGAAAACATATAAAGAACGCACCCAAAACAATAGAAGGAACATTATTATAATAATTAAAGGGTGAAATGATTTTAAAAAATGATAATATAAAGTGTCATAAACATTAATATGTTTCAATATGATATTAAAAACACACTTTTAACCATTACATAGGAGGTTTTAAAAAAAATTATGTAAGACAAACCCAATGTAATGGATTTCATAACCTGATTTTTATTCATTAGGTTATCTTCTACTTCATTGTTAATATTTTTTGTGATGGGTTTTGTTTATATAATCATTAATTATGTGTATTTTTCGTTTATATAAATATTACACCCACATTATTATGTCTCACTTTAATTATATGTTATTTTTAATGGCCATTTTTTTTAAAATCCTCTTTTAAAATTATTTTTTACAAAATTCAAAACCAATGTTTTGATGAACTTTTTCATGTTTTATGATTATGTTCTGCTTATTGGGTGTTGTTTATGATGAATGGAAGTACCTATATATCCCTCCAATTCATTTGGTTTGTGTATGTTAGAGTAAGGTCGTATGGTTATTCCAATTGTAACGGCGATGGTTTCACAAATTGTAATGTAGTTGTGAGGGATCCCAATTATAAGGTAGCCGAGAGGGTTAAAATATTGTGTACGTAATTCCCCAACATGCCTTTATGGTTATATTTATGTTCTATATGTTTGGTTGAAATATAATTGAAATATCAAGTTTCACAACGTATGTTTATATGGGTGGCAAGTATATCTTTTTTAAAATGATTTAAAATGTTATATGTATTCATGGAGTAATGTGTTCATTCCTTCTTTTTATATCCCATAGAGATTTTTTTGTGCTCGTCCCATGTTTTTAAATTATTTTCACAGTTTATAAGGTTGTTTGAGACATAAGAGTAAGGTAAGTTAAATTTCGTGAATATTTTTCAATGAACACATGTCTTATTTGATATGTTTTACATTTTGAAGGAAATGGATATTTTTTTGTGGTAACTAATATGTGTGTATATAGAATGTAATGTATATGTTATATCCAATTCAATAAAACTCTTAACCCGAAAATATCCTCAATATAAAAGGAAGTGATTAGTTGACTAAAATTCAAGAATATGTAATGTAATAATGCCAGGTCCTTATATTAGGTTTTTTTTATTAAATCTTGGTAATTTTGATTAAAGTCATATTCAAAAGGAATTAACATGGTTTAATTTCATGGTTCTTAGTGAAATATAATCCTAGGTTATTCTTCGAATAGTTCTACAGCTTAGGATGATAAGTGTGGAAAAATTCAACAATTATTTTTGGACAAACTAATAGGATCTAACTATGTTGCTAATATATAATGGTCAGTTTATTTCTGAAAACCAGTGTTAATTACTCATAGGTTATGTGGAAATGTGTCAATGGATAATGCTCATAGTCCTTTCCATCTGAAATTATGTTAGGTTTGATCAATTTCAGTTTCCACAGTCATGGTTGTGAATCATAATGTGATAAAAAATAATTAATAACCTAATTACTAGAAATAGGAGTACTTATTTAAATCATTAGTTTATTTATGATAAAAAATACCCCTACTCTTGGACAGTAACCATTGTGGATTATCCATGAATATATGTGTTGACCAATAGTTGATAAATACTAAACATTATATATATATTTATAAAAAAGGTGTGAACAAAGTAATCCATGATTGAAGAAATTGATATTCAAGATCAAACAATTCAATTAAATGTAAATCTAGTCAAAATCACATTGTTCATAATGAAACAATGAATAAAATTTCAATACATGGTGAAGAATGGAGAGCAGTGATGGAATGGATATCGAAGGAAGATGCATATTCACAATAGGAGAATAATGCAGTTGAATGGATATAGATCAAAGACTACTCCAATATATTTTAAAAATAATTAATTTAAGGATTATAAATGTGTTTTGGATGTGATAAAGTGAAAAGGGGATAAGCAAACAAAGAAAATTAGAGAAAAATGATATATATGTTTCCTTATATATATATATAGGAGTGCTTAAATATAATTATATAAAAAAAATTACATGACATGTAAGTGATGCACATAATATACTAGCTTAAGTGAATTCTTTCCCAGTATCTACACATTTTTAAGTTGGTTTCTCATCATGTATTTAAAATCCACAATTTCAACCAGAAAATTGGTCAACATCATTGATCTGATGATCCTTTGAACATTTCAAATCATTCAATCTCCACAAGTCGGTTATGTGATTTGCATCTAGTGGGATTATAATATTTGAAATATTTACATAATGTAATGAATATAAATATCATGTAATCAATTCATGTCTTATAAAGGATACATGGGATGTATTGTGGCCTTACAAGAATGTTATGAATGAGGGATTCACATTTTATATGTGATACACAACATGTAAATCCTATTTTTTAAACTTGTATTGATTTCTTCCATTGAGACTGCAATTCCTAATTCTAATAGTATCAAATCACAAAGCAATTAAATTATTGAATAAACAGTAAATAAATTTATCCAATATGTATATATAGTTCATATTTTCACACAAACAGACCAATATTTTGTTTGAAAATCACAAAAGAAAATTAATATGGTGAATATAAATATTTATGAACCACATAAATCGACCTTGTAGATCTATTATTGTCAAATACGACAAGGTTATTCAACGATGATGATTTGATTACATATATTAAAAAAAATTCAATTTAATTAGCTATTCATAGAGTGAAAAAAAATAAATGATTTAATAAGAATGGAATTTAACACCAAATTACTATTACATTTACCTTTGAAGTTTCATACAAATAGACTATTTAAAGATCAAAACACTGATTGGTGAGATCCTCACATGAGAAGGTATAGAAGGGGAGAGTGGAGAGAATGGTTTTGTTTCTTTATATCAATGAGAAATGATGTTAAAACCACAATTTAATATAAAAAAATTATTAATAATTAAAAATGTAATTTAAAATACATACTATTTTATTTTGAAAAATTATTGTCTCCTACTAGATGATGAGTAGCTCCCACATTATCCTTGGTGGCCCACCACTGGGGGTTCTATTTGTATTAAAAACATCAACATCATTGGTAATTGGTACTATGGTGGACTCCTAATAATGTTAGACATTGAATTTTTGCAATTGAATTTTTTTCACCGCAAAATCCCACTTCCAAAAAAGTGATTTTAGGATATCTCTGTCTACTTCAACATTAAAATATGAACGATTTTTCATATTTAGGATGATATTAATCTTACAAAAACCTCTCAAAATAATTTTCAAAACTATATCCTATTGTACATAGAATAACTCATAAAATTTCTATATATGACGACATAAATGTCTAAACCTGACTATAACATGGAGATAATACTCATCTCTACACCATTGAAACATGATGGTATTCAATGCATCTATCAATTCCTAATTACCCACAACAATAATATCAAAAAGATCGACTTTACTTGTGGGTAATCTTCATCATGGTAATCATCTTACTGGTTACAAAAAATCAAATATACCAATAATAAAATGGATATTTAAATAACCATCACCCTAAAAACTACACTTATCGTTCATCAGACACACAGTCACCACACATCAGACCTGATGCCCAAATATTAACTTTCACCAAGCTATACCTCTTTAAAAATCATGTTCATGGTGTACCATTGCATATTATATTGAATATTAAACCAAAAAATCATTGAGTATCTAATAAATAATTTCACTTTATATAATATGAAATAATCATGTCATCCATTTACATATGTCCCAAACCCTAATTTTAAGATTTCAATCCACCCAGGGGGTTACACTTTGTGTAAACCACTTCCATTTCAACTCGATGTCCAATAAATTATCTTAGCATCATCATGAATATGGAGTCCTATTATTTCTTCCAAACACTACTCCTAGTCCTACATCATATGAATGTGTCTTACCAGATCCATGAGTTATCGATGTCTATCAAAATATATGGTAGAACATTTCTAAATGCCCGATATGCTTACAAATCTAAATCTCTTTGGAGGTCATTCAAACTATGATCAATCATTTCTAATATAATTTCGATGATATATTTTTGATTATGAAACTATATATGGTGGAAAATATGACCCTATAATTAGACAGCACTATTAAGTATCATTTAAACCCTGCCTATTTTTACCCAAGGATCTACAAACTCTTCCACAAGAAGTAATTTCTTATATGGGTGCACCTAAATCTTTAGTATTATGTTCAACTATTAATTTCCAAATTATTTACATAATAGACTATATAATACCTAAAAATAATTTCCTGTAAACTTATTTCATGTCTAATACCATCCTCAGTCAATTGGACATTTACAATATCAACTCATTCTATTTTCATTTTAAAAAATAACATATCATATAATCTCACTTAAAAATCCATGTATATAACCCTACCCTGTATAAAATACATAAAATAATTGGTTCTATATACCCATAAATTCTTATGAAAAAAAGATTATAGAACATTGCCTACAAATTCTTCGACGACATCCCATCATATCTTCCAACCATCGCCTCCAAATCGCACGGGTGTTTTACTAGTTCCCTATGATAAATATTTACAGTTTCACCATACACCCAAGAGTTGACAAGATGTGATAACAAAATATTCTAAATAATAACTATTTTTTAGTAAGCTACGTGAGTTCCAACATACCCCTAAACTAATAGATGATATATATACTGAAACAACCCTATCATAAAGGATATGGATGGCTCTATTCCATACATTATATGATCAATACCCTTTATAACATAATCTATCCTGACCTATAAAGGTCACTAAAAATCTACTATCACAACATGATGCTCCGGATATCCTAGAATCCTCAATGTGGTGTATTATCATCTCTATCCATATATGGACTAATATGTACATTCCTCAGTGGAATGTCAATAAAAAAATACCATGCTCAATTCATATATCTCATCATAAATACATAAAATATGGAGTGTGGTAATAGGAAATATATCCCACTTTCCCTTAGAATTTCTTATCTACATCAAAATTTTAAAATATCTTCTCTTATAAATAAACATACAATTTCAGTTTTAGGTTACATAAACACTTATATGATTATCCAAAAATGGAAATAGAAAAATCCATTGGAACATTGTTTAGATATGTATAAATTTACTATGAATCTAGAAGAGAAAACACTATTTAAATATTTGTTGAAATATTAAATAACTAGACCCCTTACATGGGAGGATATAGAAAAACACATGTAATAAAATGCATGGTATCATTGTACTATATTCCTAAAATGATACATGAATACACCCCTCTCACCTCCTCATCCCACAAATTGATATTTCATCTCAATAGTCATAAAAACATATATCTTTTCATATTTTACCCAGAAATTAAATTGAAATCCCATGTAACATATGATTTCATGTAAACATTGGAATCAACTATATTAAAGTTAATTACTCACCTATATAGGTTTCATTTTAATGTCTCAGCAATCCTAAACATAAAACTATCATTACCATAAAATTAAAAGAGAAGAATTATATGGAACAAATTTTTTAAACCCCCTGATTTGGTTGGAGGAAATAACATTGAACTAGAGGGAAACACATAACCTCATGCATGCTTTACCACACACAAAAGGTTTAAAAATGTAAATTGGGGATTATGTTTTCATTGAGGTTAGATTATAGCGAAAAGACCAGGAACCGGTGGAAGCCAGCCATAATAAAATTAAAATATAAGTAGGAGAGTTAGGCATACATGGGGTTATTACATAGTCGAGTGTACAACAACCCACATCTATCAGCCTCCACAAGTGGGGCACAAAAATCAGGTGTCGTGAAAGACAACATTCCACCAAGATCAATAAGTTCCCACTTTGCTAGAGCATATGCTTCCTGGTTGGCCTCCCGATAGACATGTGAGCCCTCCAGACGCATTTGTGCTACCTTGTTAATACAATCAACCCATTGAGGCAGCACACACCAAGGGACATTACGTGTCTTAGTCTTCAAAGCATAAACCACAGACTGTGAGTTAGATTCAATACATATGAACCTCAAATTAAACAGAACATCGTACCTGACAGCATAAATCATGGCCCAGATATTAGCTTCGAATGCATTTCCAATTCCAATAGAAATGATGGAATCGCCCTTTGACAAACCCTCAGTAGGTCAGGAACACTCCCCCACACCACGACATACCTGGTGCGCCCGACGTAGCCCCATAAACATTCAACTTGAGACAAGACACAATGGGTGGTTGCCACCGAATATGTTTCAACATTCGAAGCTTGTGCGGCCTACCTGAAACACCAAGATTTCTCAGAATTTGGAGATCATCCACCGTGTTATACATGGCGCCATCATAGACTATGGGGGAAGGATGCACCTCTCTATGGATAGCCATAATACCTTGTTGTACCGTGGAGTGGGAATCTCCAAACATCATGGAATTTCGGGCATCCCAGTAATCTGAAATTATAGCCGCTGTTGCCACTAAAATCAGATTTTTTATTTTTTCACTTCATTGAACCTACACCTATCCGAACATCAGGTCTAAGATCGGCCTGCATGTATCAACCACAATCCCTAACATATATTCAATGTAGTCCCAAAGCTGTTTGGCATGACTAAAATCCACAAACACGTGCTGCATCGAGTCCTCCTCCACCATACAGATAGAACACGTCGATGCCATTTGTAGGCCAATCTGCTTGAGTTGGTTGGTTGTTGGCATCCTCTTCCTCCACAATATCCATATCAAGAAGAAACTGGATGGCTGGATAAAATCAGCCTTGAAGAGTAGAAGCCATACTGGCACAGCAGATAAACCCCCACAGGCTGTCTGGTAAAAATAATTAGTGTTAAACTACCTAGTTTTGGAATGAACCCAAAATAAGTGCATCCACATCCATAAAAGAATATCCATTAATTTCAGCTTTTACCTGCACAGGAATTTCAAAAACAGGCTCCTGCACTTGTGAAATGAAGTCTGAGATGGACATATGGGCTGTTGCTATTAGAACATTCAGATCAACCTGGGGCTGTGTAAGACACTTTGTAGTCCAACAATTCATGGTTGAATCCCTGAAAACCAACTATTTCGTGTCCTGCACCGTCTTCCCATATGCATGCTTGAGAGCTTCCCAGAACGGTGAGGCAAGATAGTGTTTATAACCATTAAGGAGCCTCCTTGTAATTCAATCTGAGAGGAAATCATCATCAGCCTCATGTGTAATCAGGTTCCAAGTGAATTGTCCAATCAGGCCATCATTGAAGGTGCAGAGGTCCTTTACCCCAAGGCCTCCCATCTCCACTGGCTTTATGAAATCTTTCCATGCCACTGTAACTAGCTTCCTTTCATGCAGTGACCCTGTCCATATAAAGTTACGGACCATGCCTTGAACCACCTTGATAAGTCCTCTCAGCCATCTATAAACGGAGAAGGAATAAACGAACTTCGATGTAATCACTGAATTCACCAAGCAGACCCTCCCAGCCAGTGACATAGCCTTCCCCTCCCAACTAGCCAGCTGATGTGTAATGCCAGCTAATATTCCCTCCAAATACTTCCTTTTCACCCTTAACCAAAACATTGGGACCCCAAGGTATTGGAAAGGAACTGACCCTCTCCTCACCTCAAGATACCTTACAATCCTATTGTTTTTACCAACAAGAACCCCATTCCAAAAAACAATCGCATATAGAATTACTATTAAATTAAAAAATAATGAGAATATAAATAGTTAAATAATTTAAATGAAGATAATATAGAATTACCATTAAAATAAAATACCCATATGTAGTCTAAAATTACATAATAATATCTAAAAATATGACATTTAACTTAGTATATTCATAATCCCTCTATAAAACATTTGAGTCACAACTCTATATTCACCCAATATGTAATAACTATGAACAATCCACAACAACATTTGTCTCATCAATGTCATGATATATAAATTCAGTACCCATTTTAGTGTTTCCATGAATGGTGTGAGTATAAGATTCATAGCTAGTCAACAATTGTGTCCATATATTATGACAAACCTGTTATTGCTGCCGGAAAAGTGAAGTGTATGAAAAAAATTGCATCATTACCCTAATATATATTATGCTCAACCTTCTGTTGGTGAGTGACTAAGATACAATTTCCATTTATTTATTAGGACTCATGCATGTTATGTTCACACATAAATTCAAATAGTGTCCAATAATTATTTCTACATCCCCAATAATGAATATTCAAAAAAACTCATTCACCCATATCAATCCATAATACATTATAACCACTATATCCAAAACCCAAATAAAATCCTATATATAGTGTGAATCCCACATGATTTAGGGTCACTTGATCACTAGTGAATGTTAATTATTATCATATAAACATCACTGGTGATTGTTATATCACTATAACATTATATCAAACTAGTGACTTAGGGTAACTTGATCACATGTGAATGTTATATCACCATTACAACATATCAAAAACTAGTATCTCCGCTTAGTTACAAGTGTCACAATATTTATGATATATTAAAAAATTTAAATCTACTAAGTTTGTAATCAATCAACACAAGAATATTAATCAGTCATAAAAAATACCATTACTAAACTTATGTCTGTTGGTGAATGGCATCAGACGATGGGTGTGAGAAGTATAGGGGAATCAAAAGTGAGCCAGGCTATCTAGGATGTATTCTACAACCATCGACTAGCTGGTAAAATCCTACCAAATAGCTATTATAGGTGTGTAGTAGTTTCGTGACACATTACATTCCAAAAAAAAGATATTTCCCTTACAACATATAATTGGTTAAGATAAATCTGAAAATTTACTCTTTTATCCCTCAATAATTTATTTGGGGAAAACCCTTTTCTCTAATTTATTTTTTCTTGTACGGAAAGGGGACTTCATCCCATGGTTTTCCACCTTCAAAACCTTCAAGTGGGGTGTTCTAAATTGTGTTTTATAAGGATTCAAGGAATGTATTCATCTTCAACGACGACTATTGATCCTCTCCTCCTCTTTTCCAAAAAACATTCATCACCAGGTTAGGGTTTTTATTATTATTCCACCATAACATGGTGGAATATTTTAAATGAGATGGGTATTTTCTCATCCATCGTAGGGGACATCCTGAGAAGAATTCCACAATTTGTCACTCATATATTTGATGATGGTATAATATTTTTTGAATTTATCATTATTGTTATATTGAAAATAAATTTATTTAATTATTTGATTAATGGTTTTGGTTAGGCATTTATCCTTATATGGGTTCGGAGGTGTGTCAAGGATGTTGTTTTCCCTATTTCTCATGGATTCTGTGACTAGAATACACCAAATAACGTTTCAGTGATTATTACAAAATTATTGTGAATTTTTTAGCAATTTAAAATTTTTTAAAATCTTTTTTTGGGTATGTTGGGAATTATTCAATGCCTCGTAGATAATGGTGATGGATTGATGGCCATGGATTGTATTGGTAAGGCCTTAGAGGGCATGTGTAGTAGTTTGCGGGTTAGAGATTATATTAAACAAATTGGATTGAGCTGGGTGGTTTTGATAATAAACTTGTGGATTTATGCATGGTTTTTATAGACATGTGTATGTGAAAAATCCCCTCTTAAGAAATGAATTCATTTTATAAATTTAATTGTCAATATAAATTAATTAGTTTAATATAAATTCAAATGTAGATTATGTTTTTTCACGTAATAATTGAATGAATGAGGAGTATGGGATACTTTAAATATTGTAAACTATCATCATTCCACTAATGTTGATGGTTTCCACTAATACTATTAGCATTTCTAAAAAAATTATACACCCGATAGTGTGTTTTATGTTACTAGATACAGATTACCGTAGTAGGTTATGTGTGGTACCTTGGGTCATTGTTTGAATATGTGGTTATTCATTAGGATGATTAGATATGTTTTGGGTGATATTAATGGTCATGACTAATAAAATATATAGAGGTGATCCTAGAGCCATCTATTAGGAAAAGTTCTTATTTGGCATAACCATTTGTCCTGTAAGGATGTGATATGAATTTGATGATTCCAAGGGAAGGATTGTGCTATGAGAATTAGTTTTTTGACCAAAAAGACTGGTGGGGACTGATTAACCTATGTTTTATTCATCTTTATGTTTAATAATCTACAGAACCCTGGTTGGGGAACATTTAGTGGTTCCCGTGTGTGCGTAATAATTTTTATGGGTAGAGATGCTTGTGTTTGTCTCCCTTGAACTCGAACCAAAATATATGTCTATTAAGAATCAAAATAAGGAGATGAGAATTCGAACTAAAAAATTATGAGGAATATTATAATTTTATTGTTTGATTATGATATTTTATTTCCCAAGATTACATGTAATTGGACATTGGGATATAAATGGTTTCTATTACCTTGGATTCCCTAGAATATCTTATGGTGATTGATGAGACCGTGGGATGACACGTATCCTTGGGAACTAGCCCCACATTATAATATCGGGGGATTTTTAGTATGACTATAATACATTACGATTATATTAAACTTTTCCACAGATACCGAGAAATGGTTACTAAGATCATGCATTGAAGAAAGTGATGGATTGTGTACCTAAATTCTCTAGAAGAATTGGGATTCCACTAGTATTGTGAGACCATTATAAATGATATGGAGGTCTAATATAAAAATACAAATAATAGAAAACCATTGAGAATAATTAGACCCACTAGGAGTTGAATGGTGGTTTGAGGTTTTAGATGGGAATATATCCTAAGAACAGATTACATATATCCTATGTGAGACTATTGGATCCCCCCGATCGATGCCTAAGATACCCACTTAGATCGTGTGGATTCACTTTTGTTGGTTCATTTTAAGAGTACTGAGATATATATTCATCAATGTGTGGCCAATAGAACTATGATGGAATCCCATTCGATTTCATGGTTCTCCTTGGAATTATTCAAACATGAATGTATAAAATTTCTTAGGGTCTCTAACTCATACTAATTAGAGTCCATACTGATATAGAATAATGCATTGGTATAAATTGTGGGGTTCATACTGAGGTCGTATATATGATGTATTCCTAGTGGAACTCTAGGGTTTAAAACTAATAACGATGGAGGCATGATCGTGGGATCCCCAATGATTATAGATAGGTTCTCCATTGGTGATACTCATTCTCATAGACATTCCACCATTTTATAATGATTGTATAGTCGATCGGTGTACTGGACTGTCACTGGTTATTTTTTGTGGCCCTATTTATATCTATACACCAATTGGTATTTTCGAATAATCTGGTAGGAATAATCCTCTTAATGTGATCAGATAGATTATAACATTTTTTAAATATAGATATTATGGTTGGTTTTATTTATTTTCTCCATTTTTAAGGTATTTAGATTGATCATATCAGATTCACATATGATTAAATTATAATATCATATGGACCATAGATATTGGTTCCCAAATAATTTATATACTAACCACTTGGTCAGGTTTCCATTACATAGGGTGAACTGAGTAGACTCTCGCATATTTATAAGTAAATGTTGGGAAAATTCTCATGTTTTTTTGTTTAAGTTTTAGAAACTCAAGCATGAAATAATTTTTGGATATTTTATGACTCAAAGAATTCATATAGGAACTATTTCATTTAATTTATTTCATATCTACATATGTGATTGGACTGGTTGGTGATTAGACATTTCTAACCTTTTTTATATTTTCATTATTTTATAGAATTTTAAATTTATTTATTAATTCTACATAATTTGATGTAATTAGTGTTTATTATTATTGTTTGTTTTATTCTTCATGTGCATTGAGATATAAGTTTTATATCCACCTATGGTACCATCATATACTCCTAGATCTATAATAGAGACTCTAGTATTTAGGGTGTTTCGTAGAGGTCACACGATGAACCAAGTCGTGGAATAAATCAATGAGCCTACAGACAAACACATTGCAAAATGGTATAAGAGTATTACGTTAATTTGATTTTATATCTGGGAGTTAATATCCAAGAGATATAATAATGTGTTATATAATGAGATGGATATCATATTGGTGAATCATGAACACCTATTCTGGTTAGATATATTAGTTTCCATGGGCTCTAGATATCCATTTGGGACATTTGATATTAATATTGTATGATTTTCACCTCATACGATGTAAATGGTGTTTTGATTTATAATTAACTATTTTATTTTTATCCATTACTATAGAGGCTATTGGAATCTCATTCTCCATGATTTTATTCATAATATCTACATGACATGTGTGCTTACCTGTGTGTGAATTTTATCACTACTGAGAGGCATATTTTTTCATAGTTACTCAAGTAATTATATTTTTTCGTGTATATTCTCTTAGTGGAATTATACATTATTTTCACTACTTGTATTTTTATTTCCGTCTAATTATAAATCAATTGAAAATATAGTGGGACTATTTTTTATGATAATTATAGGACAAAACATGTTGTACAGGATATATAGTGACCCGACTGGGTCGGTGTTGGAAAAGATTTCATTAAATGGAAAATCATATTAGTTAGTAATTATTTGGGACTTAGATATTTAATGAATCATTAAAAAACAATATAGTGTTTTCCCAAAAATGACTTAATGGAAATTTATCTAACTGAATCTTGTGGGTATGGTTCCTTAACACAGATTATAATAGATGACTCTATTGGTCATGGAATTGCTCAAAGGTGGATGTTTTTTCTTTTGGTAAATATAATTATAGTTATGTCATTATTTTTAAAATCCATGAAAAATGTTTTTTATTTTTGAGAGAGATGTATCATGTGTGTATTCTTAATGAGATTCTATTCCCTATTATACTAGTGACATGGAATTATTTGTGTGATTTATGAGTATATCGATCCCTATTAGGAATGTTTTCATGTGATGTAGTGGTTTAATTAGATTGGAATTTGAGAATTTATGTGAGTCATGACCTAGTGAGATATGTCCTTTGGTCAATGTGTGAAGAAATTTTGACTCGTGAACATTAATTAATTTTTAGATAGACAATTCTTAGGTAAGACCATTGTAACCCCATGATAGGTGTTAGTTAAGGTTTTTTTTCTTTCATTATGTAAATTACGAAAATTGTATTTTTTCAATACTTATGCATATAAAATTTTCTGGCTTTTCAATATTTTATTTTGGAAACCATCTATTAATGGGATAGAACCAGGAGTGATTTTTTATTGAGCAAGTCTTTGATTGGTTGGATAATTTTGGTGCCTGACCATGTTGACAGTAGATGCACATTAACATCATGGATCAAGAATTATAAGATGCATTTCTTTTACTATGATGTAGGATGGTTGATAAGAATGTTTATGATTCTATCACACCATGAATCATGTTTAGTGGTCAATTATGTAGGTATAGTTATAATAATATTTGACTCCAAGGATTGTGAGTCAGGTATCTATATTTATATTGTTTTGGAGTGTACACAGGTTAGTTTAAATACAATCTATAGTAATGGAACACAGTTTATGAGTGGGATCGATGGAATTTAGAATCTAAAATTTCTATATGTGGGACTAGATCCAATGGGTTTTAATTTAATACATAGGCATGGATTGAGAGGAGTTTCATATGTATATTTAAGTAGGACATGATGGATTTCTCTCATGGAATAGGGTATGTGAAGTCATTTGTTGGGAAATGATCAAGTGGCTGGTCTAGGGTGGTGACACATTTTATGGGTTTATATTAATTAAAATTAATTAATAAATAAACCTTGGGTGTATAATAGGTTATAAATTTGTCTTTTGCGTTTGTGTTTTTGAATTACATGGTTTGAAAATTCTAGTCATTATATTTATTGTTAGATGAGATGTGGGTTGTGGCGATCGTGAATTTGGTTACGTAGTGTGATGTCAAAAATCCTACTATAGTGGAGAGCATTATTTTTTGGCATAAGTACTATGAACAACATGTAATTTGGTCATTGAAAAAGAAGTCTAGGAAATATACATTAATTTTGGTGTTGATAAATCAATAAGAAATGTTTCCAAATTCCTCGGGATTATTTGGGGAAGACCTAGTGTAAATATAGGTATGATATCTGATAAATTCCAGTCATTATATTTGAACATGAGATAAACTATCTGGATCATAATGTTATTATATCATAGGCACATCAAGTCTAGTTTTACAGTAGTGCACAAAGGCTCATTTTGGTTGGATGATGTTTTTTTTTCGGATTTATCCTATGTAATGTTGGACTTAAATGGATTTATAAAAATTATCTATGGATTTTTTGATGGAAATATGAATAGAGACATAGTATTTGAAATGATTATTGGTAGATGAAGTATAGAATCCACTAGGAAGGTTAGAATAAGGATTCACAACTGATGCTTTTGTTTCAAATGGGATGCAGTGAGATACAAGATGCATCAGGTGTCCTGTATTGGAAATGATGAGTGCATTTCAGAGGTTGGTTAGGAACTTTAAGGAAAATATAGTATGCTTATACTGTATTGGGTTGGTGTTGGTATATTTTTTATGACTTGTAATTTGGAAACAAAATGAGTATTGGAGTTTAAATGGTGTTAAAATTTATTTCAATTTCTATTAAGTTGGGAATCATGATTTGTTGGTTAGTGCACCAGTATATTAATGATTATTTGGGTAATTACACTCGCTGAGAGAACTGATGCATCAAATTGTTCATAGTGAGTTATATCCATTATTGGGGATCTACAAAGGATTGATGATTTATTTGAAGCTAACACCTATGTTTCTTTGGAATGAAAGGATCAAAAAATCATCATCTTGGGTTTCAGATGATTATTATAAGTGTTGTCTTAGGTTTTTCTTTTCTGACAAACATGATTTGTTTTATTATATTAATGGTCATTTTTGGTTCTTAGGGTATGGTATGGATTCATTATATTTAACTCGAGCCTCGAGTTGGTTGTGATCGACAATATAATGGTCATGGTGACTTCTGGATGATGTGGAGTGTTAGGGTATGGGTTTGTATTGTATATCAGTTCAGACAGGTCATTACATTCAATTGGAATTAATATTTTATAATCAGTGGATGGGTTTAATTTTAAACTGATATTTATAATATAAATATAACGATCAAATGCTCTTAAATGTGGTGTTTTTTATATGTACTAGATTTCATAAGGTCTTCTAGATTAGTAGGAGGGTTTTAGAAAGCTTTCGAGCTAGTCGGGGTGTAGTTTGTAGCAAATAGAGAGATGGTGGGTCAAAATAATTGAAAATTAATCCCTCTCCACTAATTATTTTAAGAGGTATATCTATATTCTACCCTTATTTTTCATATACACAATAGGTGGACGTTATACCTTGGTAATCTTCCCTCAAAACCTTATAATGGTGTATTCATATGGGTATTTCATAGTGTTTCAAGGTATATAATTAACATTAGAGGTCTTTATTTTTCTGATCCTCCAATAATGATAATGTTCATTCTCTCATAGTTATGTTTTAAAATTATGATCCTCGTATATCATAGTAATTTTTTTTAATGATGCAGTTATTTTGTTCATACATCTTAGAGGATGTGTCAAGACAATGGTCTCCTATCACCTCCCATTGATCCATTCATGTAACATAAATCAATGATTTTTTCATTACTTTTACATTAAAATTAAATTTATTTAATGATGAAATTAGTGGCTTAGGATGGGTCATTAATCTGTTATGGGCTTGGGGTGTTTCAAGGAATGGTGTTACCCCATTACTTGAGGACATGGTTATATGATGATGATAATTGAAGATTTATGTAACATAAAAAATTAATTTAAAGTTATTTTTTTAATTTATTTTCCATTAATGCTTTTTTGGGGTTTCCAAAGGTTTTATGAATAATATGTGAGTTTTCATGAAATTGGCCAAATCATGAGCCCAATTGCAGATTTAAAAATAAATTTTGTTTTGTTTATAATTTTTTCATTTTTTAATATTTTTCACTCATTCAAACTCCTAAATTTCCTCCCGTTTTTTATTAACACCAAATTTTAATTTTGAGTATTTATAAATCCATAATCATGGGGGATGTGGGTTTTTATTTCAGAATTTGGCCAACCCCAAATCCCATTTTCCAGTTTTAAATTGATTTTTTAATTTTTTAATATCATATTAATTATAATGGAATCTTCGGTGATTCCACCTCCCTCTCGACCCTAAGAAGTCCAGACGCACTCCCATTGCCTTTCCCCCTCTTTGGAGCTCGTTTCCATTGCGATTTAGTGCTGAAATAATTTGGGTTTCTAAAATCAGGCAGAATTGAGGAGGTAAGTTATTTCCATCATAACTCTCTCAATTATTACTAGTTTCCCCCATTCCAATTCCTATATTACCTTCTCATTCTTCTTCAAATATCCAATAAATTATTATCTGTTTTATAATTCATATTCTGGTCGATTTTGGGTTGTTTTCATCAGGATTGTTTTGTGTAAGTTATTCCTTCTTGGTTTCTTCCTTTTCCCTTAGGGGTTCCTCTCTCATTCATTATGTTCTAAAATTTACAGAAGTTAGGGTTAGAATATAGGGTTTTATTTGGTGACTTTATTTGTAAAATATTGTGGTCTAGGTCTGGATTTAGCTTCCTTGTATGGCGGCGGTGGTGCGGTTGATGTTTCACACCATGTTTTGAGGGATTTGACAATTCCGATAGGTGATTCCAAGTGTAATAATTTCTATATGAGTTATTTTGATTGAATTACATATTACAAATGTTCCTAATATTATGTGTGTGGTGCGAAAATTTTTTATGTTAAATTTTGTTAAGCATTTATTTTTATAGTTCCATTTTATCTTATAATTGGGTGTTTTTCATGTGCAACCCTTTGGGTATTGTTTGGGTGTGTATTATAACATATGAATTTGGTTTAATAAATCTTGTTTGGGCTGAAAATTATGATTTGGAAGGGTATTGGTGTGCCATTATTTTTTAAAGAGGGTTTTGTTAGTGCTTTAAGGTGTAAAACCATATTGTACTTCTTGAAATGATTTTGAAAAATGTGTTTTTCATGTGGATCTTTTGTGGTATTGTTTGAGGTGTTTTTATAACACTTGGGTGTAGTTTAATAAATGTTTATGGGGCTTCCAATTGTATTTTGAATTTTTATTGGTGTGATTTTGTCCTTGAAATATGGTTTTGAAATGGGTTTTATGTGCAAAGCTTTGGTACACACTTTAGAATTGTTTTATGAATGATTGGAATGGTTTAAGGATTAATGTAAGAGGTGAAACCATATTGGAAAACTGTTTTGGATTGTTTATACATTCAAATAGACCATTTCAAATTTTAATAGGTCTGTCATGTTATGTGTATCCTCTTGGAAATTATTTATAAAAATGTTTAATGGATATAGTGAAATGTGAAAGAGGTGTGAACGTGATGTAGGCTTTTTGTGTGAGTGCGATGTGAAAAAATGGATTTTGTTTATAAAAATGGTATTATGAAACATGTGAGTGGGATGTTATATGATGTTTAGATTATTTTTAGGGGCTTTATAAAATTTTTTAAGGATTATTTGAATTGTGAAAGTTATGGAAAAAGTATGTGGGCTATTTTGGTGTGAGTTTGATTTCAAAATGCATTTCAATGAAAAGAGGAATTTGTGACTTGTATGATGTACATGGGACTGTTTGGTTATTGTGTGAGGTGGAAGTGATATTTTCACATGAACACTATATTTATTGGCTTGTTGAACTTGTTTGAGCACAAATGGAAAACCCATGTATCTAGGTGGGTGGACGTGTACCAGTATGCTAGTGAATTTGTGGGGTTTGGCCACAGCTGGAAAAAGCCAGATTGAGGCTTACAACTCTAACTAAACATTGATGGTGATAATTGGGGACCACTAGGTTAATGGTATGTTCCCTGCTAGTGTCTCGTGCTCGAGAACATATATTTTTTTGTTGATACTCTAACTGAGATACGATTGCTTGTGCTCTTTATATCCTTTATAATTTCAATTGGAAAACGGTATATTTGGATGTAAAAATTCAGTAGCTTTTGATTTTATTTTAAAATTGTTGATTCCTTAAATTATCCCACTTGAAAATGGATTTTTTTATTTTCATATTTTAGAAGTTGTAACTAGAAATTACATGTTTTTGAAAACATGCATGCTTTACATATTTGAATGTTTGTCACATGGAATCTCATAGTGGTGGTATCCTACTGGGCATTGGATCAAAACCTACATACACCCTTTGGTGTAAGTAGACTTGGTTATTTTTGCTGTCGCAGGTTTTGGTGAAACTTTTGTGCCAACAGTTCGGGTTTTTAGCGGTCCATCATGTTACAGTGTTGTGGATATGGCATGAGGGCGGTGCCACTCGCCATGTAGAGGTTCTTGGGATATCCATTATGGGTTTCATCTGTTGTTATAGTCTTCTATAATTTTTTTAAATTAGGTAATTAAGTTCAGAAATTTTGTAAAAGATGGTTTTGTTTGTAAAATCCAGTTTTGTTTTATTGGATTCGTTCGTTGGTTTATGTTTATAAACATGGGAAAATCATTACCAAATTACATTTTCTATTACCCGGGGACATGTTCCAGCCCGTGGGGATCGGGAATGCCCTTCAGTACTTGTCACGGGCTTGGTTTGGTGAAGGATTTGGTGGTGACCGGATTAGGTTCATGACAAAATGGTATAAGAGGAGGTTCGCCCTCATTGGGTTATGTTATTTGGGGAACAGTCGGGATAGTACAGAGTTAGGATTGTCGGGACTTATAATTTCAGTTATGAGTTGTGTGTCTGACCACCACACCTCGTGAAATGATTCAAGTATCCATGGGAAGTCGGGACCTTTCGGATTCCTTTCGTTTTCTTGGTTTAATGTTGATTAGGGGAAATGAGAAGAGAGTTGGGTTAATGGTCTCAGTAAGCTCACAGGTCCTGGAAAGCCATGTGGAGCTGAGGATATTCCCTAAAACACTCTCTGTGATAGTGAAGTGATTGAGATATGTCCGCCAACCATATGTCTGAGTCACCCACTGAAACTAGTTTCCTCTCACATTATCTTGTGTTCTTTAGTTTTGAAATCATGGAACTTTGGTTTTAAAGTGACTTGGTTTTAAGAAGTGTGATGTTTTTGTGAAACGAATTTCAAATAAAGATGGAATGGTATGATTTATGAAATTTTGGAACTGAATATTCAGAATTATTTTGAAATTGAAAATGGTGTGATTACACCTCTTTTGAATGTAGAACCTGTATTGAAGTTGGTTTTGAAAATGTGTTTCCAATAGAGTTTTCTAAACAATCATAGGGTATTTTAATGGGATGAGATGTTAAAAGATTTATTTGAATAACATGAAAGTGAGTTCTTTTATAAAAGGTTGTGTATTTATGAATATTTTAGTTATATTTGAATTGGGATTTTAAATCTCATGGTTAGTGGTTTTGAGAAAAAGGATGTGTTGGATTACCATTTTGGTTTTGAAAAGTGGAATGAATGTTTGTTTTATCCATTGGTATTTCCATGAGTGACCACATGCATGGGGTTATATTGGATAATGGATGGTTGATGGAACGACTGGATGAGCGTCGGGACTGATATGAGGAGGGTGCCCGGTGTGGCACAAAAACATGCATGTGTGAGGCCAATGGGGTACCATTGGTCGATACACTTACCGCTGAACAGTTTGTTTTCAAATAAATGGTTTTAAAGAAAAACATGATGTCTTGATGAATAGTTTGGGATGGTTTTTATTATGGGTTTTTGATAATGTTATTTTTTTGGGATGTTTTTAGTCTAATAACCCCTCGAATTTGAACTGTGTTTCGGGTTTATGTTTGGTTAGTAAGCTGGGTAGAAGGACCGGTTAGTAGTCTCCTCTGAGATATGATTCGGGAAACCTTTATGGTGGTTACATTCATGTGTTTGGATCTATTTTATGGTTTTTTGACCAATAGACCATCTTGGTTTGGTCCTTGGGTTCGCCTGTTGGATAAGGTATGCCCCCATTTAGGGTTAGTGCACAACGGAAGTGAAACACATATTGTTCCTTCATTGGAAAATACTCCAGTTGATCAATGTAAGGAATATTTTCTTGAGCTTTGTAGAATGATTATACACAATTTACATTCTTGGTTTTTTTCTCGGATCCCCTTGTTGTGGAAGAGTGCTCGTGGATTGTTGAAGGAGTCCTTAGTTTCTTAAGTTACCCGATTCGTCGAAGGTGGATTTTGTATGGGGTTATCTGTATGGATAGTGTCTAAGATGGCCTCTGTGTCCTTCATAGTCTCTTCGAAGAATGAGTTCACAATAAACTACCAGTGTGGGAAATATGGTCATAAGAAGATATTGTGGCCAATTTCAGGAATTGTGTGTTGTTTAGGGATGTTGTATAAGGTCCCCCTCAATGCATTGTTTATATCAGTCGCAATGGTCATGTTTGGTCATGCCTTATGATGTAATGTCCTCGATTGACCGTATAGGTGAAAGTAGTGAAATCCTCTGAGGGTCCATGTTATGTAGGGCGAATTTATCCCTTGTAAAAACTAAAAAATCATTCATTTTTAGGAATGTGAGTGTAGGTGTTCTTTTCTTCTATTGTTTCTCACTTGAAGAAACAAGGTGTGATGTGTGGGCATCTTCTTAACCCTTGTTTTAGTGAAATATCGGGATATGGTAAAGTGAGTTTGGAATGTGTTATGTCTGTAAAACTTATCGTGGATTGAGGTGTAGTTTTTGGTGGCACCAAAAGAAGAATTTTCATTCAGTGGGATTCCAATGACTAACTGCGAGACCGAAGATTCTTCAATCATTTGAGCTCCAGCCATAGGTCTCGAAGAGAAGCTGGCTCGTAGTCAAGGGAAGTCACTGGGTCATTTAAACCGTTTTACAAATTCATATCCTAAATATGAAAGATAGGAAGATTTTAAACCTCTGGTATCATCATCTTTCATTTGTTGTTCACGTTTGGTGGAAATGGGTGGAGGGCCTTGTACCCATGTCATCGCCCAATGTCATTCCCTCCCCCTTTGGTTTCCATTGAGTCTTTGAAGAATGGTTGGAAATTTGGCTATACCTGATGAGCACATGGTTTGTGAACGATTAAGAGTGAATTTGTTCCTAGAATCCATGTGGGAAGATTTATCAGCACAGTTAGTTAACAGTTTCACAAACTTTGCGGACTAACCGTGTGACCTTCCCAAATCTGGAAATTTTTGGGTTTTTCTGTGTCGGCCCATGCTTCTCGGTTAAGATGGTTGGTTCTTATGGTGGGGAGAACCACTATTATTCTCATGTTTGTTCCTTCAGAAATTTTGTATGGATGTATACCCTATGTACCAGGGAGTCCGTTCAGGCCTCCCCCTATTAGTGTCCTGATTCTGTATCGGTAAAAAATTTATTGGTTGTCTATTATGGTTGGGAGCATATTAGTGTCCCCCCAGAACAGTAACTTAGATTTATCCATGGTCATGGCTTGGTGTAGACAGTATCATTCAGAGCTATCTAGATACCAACTTCTTCCTTGAGTAAACATGGGTACTGGAGAGCGCCTGATGGTTTTGTTAAAGTAAGGTAAATGTAACCTTGTTCCAAGTTATTGTTCGTTTGGGTGAATTGCTTGACTCTTGTTCGGATAGTGTTTGAAGAGTTTTATTTTGTGATAGTGTGAATGTGATAGATACTTTCTGAAAGGCGGTGTATGTTTTTGTTGTGAGAGTAATCCTTCCTTAATTGATCACTGGAGGTGTTTTGGCCTTTGGGGGTGAAACCTGGCCCGGGAGTACCTATTGGTTTCTCAGTGGGGTTTGGTTGTTTCTTTGACCTTTCTATTACTTTCCGGGGTGCAAAGATTTCAAGGTGGGGAGAATTGTCACATACATAACTTATTTTAAACTTATTTGTTAATTTATTTTCCATTCATGCTTTGTTTCGGGGGTTTCCAATTGTTTTATGAATAATAGGTGAGTTTTCATACAATGGGCCAACCCATGAGCCCAATTCCAGATTTAAAAATAAATTTTGTTTCTTTTATAATTTTTTTATTTTTTAATATTTTTCACTCATTACAACTCATAAATTTCCTTCCCTGATATATTAACACCACATTTAAATTTGGAGCATTTATAAATCCATAATCATGGGGGATGTGTGTTTTTATTTGAGAATTGTGCCAACCTGAAAGCCCATTTTGCAGTTTTATATTGTTTTTTTACTTTTTTAATATCATATTAATTATAATGAATTATTCGTTTAATCTACCTCCCACTCGACCATAAGAAGCCCAGGCAAGCTACCATTGGCTTTCCCCCTCTTTGGAGCTCGTTTCCATCGCGATTGAGTGCTGAAATACATAGGGTTTCAAAAATCGATCAGATTTGAGGTGGTAAGATATTCCCATCATAACTCTCTAAATTATTACTCTTTTTACCCCATTCCAATTCATACATGTACTTCTCTATATTTTTCAGATATCCATTATATTTTTATCTGTTTTAAAATTCAGATTCCTGTAGATTTTGGGTCGTTTTCTTCAGGATTTTTTTGGGTAACTGATTACTTCTTGGTTTCTTTTTTTCCCTTAGGGTTTCGTCTCTCTTTCATTATGTTATAAAAGTTCCAGAAGTTAGAGGTTAGAATATAGGGTTTTATTTTCTTAATTTATTTGTAAAATATTGTGTTCTAGGTCTGGATTTAGCTTCCTTGTGCGGTGGCGGTGGTGCGGTAGATGTTTCGCACCATGTTCTGAGGGATTTGACACTTCCGGTAGGTGATTCCATTTGTAATCATTACTATATGAGTTAGTTTTCTTGAATTACTTATTATAAATATTCCTAATATGCTGTGTGTGGTTAGAAAATTGTTTACTTTGAATTTGGTTAAGCAATTATTTTTATAGTTCCATTTTAGCTTAGAATTGGGTGTTTTTAATGTGAAACCCTTTGGTTATTGTTTGGTTGTGTATTATAATATATAAAATTGTATTAATAAATCATTTTTGGGATGAAATTTATTATTTGGATGGGTATTGGTGTGACATTATGTTTTAATGAGGGTTTTGTTATTGTTTTAATGTGTAAAACCATATTGTACTTCTTGAAAGTGATTTTAAAAAATGTGCTTTTCATGTGGATCATCTGTGGTATTGTTTGAGGTGTTTGTATAACACATGGGGGTAGTTTAATATATGTTTTTGGGGCATCCAATTCTGTTTGAAATTTTTATTGGTGTGATTTTTTCATTGAAATACGGTTATGAAATGGGTTTTTTATGAAAAGCTTTGGTACACACTTTAGAATTTTTTTTACGAAAGTTTTGAATGGTTTAAGGATTTATATAAGAAGTGAAACCATATTGGAAAAATGTTTTGGATTTGTTATACTTTCAAATGGACATTTTAAAATGTGAATAGGTCTGTCATGTTATGTGTATCCTCTTGGAAATGATTTTTAAATATGTTAAATGGATTTAGTGAAATGTGAAAGAGGTGTGAACATGATGTAGGCTTTTTGTGTGAGTGCGATGTGAAAAATGGATTTTTTTTATAAAAATGGTTTTATGAAACATGTGAGTGGGCTATTATATTATGTTTAGAATATTTGTAGGGACTTTATAAAATTTTTAAAGGATGTGTTGAATTGTTAATGTGATGAAAATATTATGTGGGCTATTTTGGTGTGAGTTTGATTTCAAAATGCATTTCAATGAAAAGGGGAATTTGTGACTTGTGTGATGTACATGGGGCTTTTTGGTTAATGTGTGAGGTGGAAGTGATATTTTCATGTGAAAACTATATTTATTGGCTTGTTTAACTTGTGTGAGCACAAAGGGAAAACCCTGGTATCTAGGTGGGTGGATGTGTACTAGTATGCTAGTGAATATGTGGGGTTTGGCCTCAGTTTCACTTAGCAATATTGACGCTTACAACTCTAACTAAACTGTGATGATGATGATTGGGAACCACTAGGTTAAGGGTATGTTCCCTACTAGTGGCTCATGCACGAAAAGGGATATTTTTTTGTTGATACTCTCACCGAGATACGAGGTACCTAGGACCCACAATTAGCTAGTGCCTAGGGGTTATTTTCTATTGCTTGTGCTATTTAGATACTTTATACTTACCTTTGGAATACGGTATATTTGGCAGTAAATATTTAGTAGATTTTGAATTTATTTTAAAATTTCTGATTCTTTAAATTATCCCACTTGAAAATGGATTTTTTTAGTTGCATATTTTAGAAATTGTAACTAGAAATTACATGTTTTTGAAAACATACATGCTTTTCATCTTTGAATGTTTGTCAAATGGAATCTCTTAGTGGTGGTATTCTACTAGGAATTGGCTCACACCCTACTTACACCCTTGGGTGTATTTAGACTTGGTTATTTTTGTTGTCGCATGTTTGGTAACAACTTTTGTGCCAACTGTTCGGGGTTTTATCGGTCCATCATGATACAATGTTGTGGATATGGCTTAAGGGCGGTGCCTCTCGCCATGTAGAGGTTCTTGGGCTATCCATTGTGGGTTTCTTCAGTTGTTATAGTCTTCTATAATTGTTTTAAATTATGTAATTCAGTTCTCACATTTTGTAAAAGATTGTTTTGTTTGAAAATCCAGATTTGATTTATTGGATTCGTTCGTTGTTTTATGTTTATAAACTTGGGTAAATAATTCCCAAATTTCATTTTCTATTACCCGGGCACTTGTGCCAGTCCATTAGGACTGGGAAGGCCCTTCGGAACATGTCACCAGCTGGGTTTGGTGCCGGTTTTGGCAGCGACCAGATTCGGTTCGTGACAATTTATAAATTATTACATAATTTGGTTTACTTATTTAAGGAAATAACATTTACGAAAATTATGTTTTAGATATATTATGTGTCAGGAATGGAGTAGTTGATATTGTAAGTTTATTTTTGACCATATATTGTATTGGATGTGCCTTGGTGGGCCTTTTTAGTAGAAACTAGGCAAGAGATAATATAGAAAGAATTAGTTTTGAGGTATATGGTCTTGATATCAGAACTATGAATTTATTCATGGTGTTTATACATTAATGGAGGTGTAATATCAATGTAAGGTGATTGCTTCATTTTATAAATTGTATTCTAAAAATAAATTTAATGGAGTAAAAATAAATATAATTGTAAATATTTATTATCAAAAAATTATTGATGGAATGAGGTTCCCTTGCATCTATAGACCTTGTGCACTGTCTTGAATCCTCAGTTACTCGTGGTCGAGGCCTAGACTAATAGGATGGATAGGTGCATGGACACCTCAAAGAGGGGGTGTCATGTAACATGAGATGGTCAAACATTGTATACTATTTGAGGATACATGGGATTTTTTAGGCCAAGGTAGATAGACTGTATCATGAATATCATAGGGTTTAGAAAGTTAACTATCTTGAAGTAGCCGTGGACACATAGATGGGATTTGATAAATCTATCGAGAATATATCTTCTACAATGTACAATTATAGAGAATGAGGTCATTATATTACAATAAGGATGTCGAGAGATATAGTTTTATGAAAAAATTTAGGCATTTTACAGAAAATACATGTTCAAATTTAAGATCCAGAGTGGTATTCCGCCGTTTGGGTAATAACCTTAGGGACCTATTAGGAATACCATTGACTGTTGCCACTATAGAACCTGAACTATTGTGTAAGACTGCTTTCACAGAGAATATAATGATGGTGTGGACATTATTTCATCCAAATAAGGTATTTGTTTTATTATTGGGTTACAAACTTTTATTTCTCATGATGCTTAGTAATATTCCATTGGTCCTTGAATTGACGTCATTTCCCAATATTATAACAAATCACCTTTTAAGATGGATAAGACATTGAATTTCCCGACCTATTGGGGATTCAGTACCATGGTTAATTAGGGGTGGATAACTACTCTGAATATAATATATTGTTAGTATGGTTGATAGAATCATGGACTCTATGAGGTGATTCCTATGATCCAGTATTAGAGCTAGTGATGGCGTTCTTATAGAAATTCCAAATATATCATTGGATTCCTCTGATCATGTGAGACCATTGGTAATGGATAGGGAGCCTAAGACATGAATATAAATATAAGTGGATCATTTTGAATGCCTAAAAACACATTGATTTTAGTGGTTGTATGAGGATCCTTATGGGATTATATCCACGATTCCAAATTTCATAAATCCTGAAGGAAACTATTATGTCGCCATGATTAATTCCATAAAACCCCTAGGTTCCAGTGGATTCCCCCATGACGGTTTAACTAATGATCTATTAGTTTTGGAAACATGTGAGAGTGACCAAGGGATATATGAAGGTATCCCATTAAATTTCATGGTTCATCCAAGAATCAACTACACCTATAATTTTAGGATTTCATATGGAATCCCCATCCTTAGAATATGATATCAATCTATCGGATTCAAACAATAAGATATTACCATGGGATTCAACTAGAGGTCATGTGGATGATTGATTCTCAGTGACACCCTAGGATATTCTACTCATCAAGATTTTGGTGTGACTATGGGACCCAATGTGAGTGGATATATGTTTCTGTGAGGTATACTCGTGTTTAGAGACATTCTGATATTGACCAATGTAGGTATAGGTTTTAACCCCTATTATTGGTGATATTTATCGGTCATCCTCTACTTATATGTATTCAACCATGGGGTGGTAAGGATATTGTGGTTTTCATGTTACCTATGTTGGTCTCAGAGACATTCATGCATTATGTGGAATCAATTATTTTTTGGGTTTAAATTTTATGCCTAGTAGATTATTTATTTATTTTGAGAATTTCAAATGTCCATTTAAAATTATTTCCGGTTTAGTATAGTAGTATATATCTATTTTTATACTTATGTTTGTACTAACATCCTAATCGGTCTTCCATTGTACTATTTTACCAATGTTGACACTCACCCTTTTATAGGTATATGTTTTCCGGAGGCTTGAGATTTCATGTTTGAGCTAGAGTTTCTTGAGTAGAGGTGAAGGGTAGGATATACTATATCTATATGGCATCATAGATCCTATATTTCCTTTAATATTATCAATATATATGTGTGTCTTTCCCAGGGGGTGATCAATATTTCTTAAACTCGTGTAATTAGTTAATTTTATTGTACAATGTTTAGTTTATTTATTATTTTTATGCAATATTATGTAATGTGGAATCATCTATGTTAATTTTTTTACAATGATATATGGAGAATCACATCCACAATATACCACATAATACCTTCACTACTAGTAGTAATCATCTATCATTTATGGAGGAATTCCTGAGGTCACATGGTAAACTAGTCCATTGCAATGGTCATGTAGAGTACACACCATTATTACACAAAGTGTTGTCACTCAAGTATTTTTATTTTTCATAACAATAAATTCTTGGTGGTCACGATATAATATAATTTTTATAATAATGATATTTATATTTGACATAATCATTAAGTTTAAATATTTCATTATGATTTCTAGGTTTCCAGGAGCATTGGATTTACATTCTTGTGATGTGATGTTTTCGTTTTTTCATTTTTACCTCACGTGAGGCACATGTTTCTTGGATTTATGTTTTAAAGTTAGATTTATATTTTTTCTTGAATTAGAAAAAAGAATATCAAGTATCATTTTTAGGAAGGATGGATCCAATTGACAAATATTCCAAAATGTGTTTGATTTTTATCATTAATTATATGATCATTTATTAAGTGTGATGAAAATATAACACATCATATTTTCAAAAATGTACATGGTTTCATTCTACACAGTTATTACCACGATTATATTTTTTTTTCTAACGGTATGTCTTGTGGATCATTGAAGGGATGAATGTTGATGATTATGATGGTATGTGCATGTCTTTATAGGGGAGATTAGTGGCCTTATTGGGTTGGTATAGACACATTGTGTCAATGTTAGAAACCCATTGTTGTGGTTATTATCTAATTATATTCTTTTTAATAAATTAGAAATAAAAAATATGTAATTTTTCCAAATAAACTGGAATTATATTCATTCTAATCCAGCCTCAAGGGTGTGGTTCCATGACATAAATCATCTAGGGTGATATCATTGGTTATGATTGGGATAACTAGTTGATGTGATTTGTGTTAATACAAATCATTTAGGGATTGCAGTTATTTATAAAAATTACGAACAACATGAGTGATTCTGAAGTGATAATCCAATAATGTATATTATCAATGATTGTTTATAACATCCTGGTCTGGATCATAGTTAATAGTAACTGGACAAGACCATCACATGAACCCAGGTCTGCATCCCCAAATACTTGAGGCTAATAATAACCAATGAGGGCCTAAGAAGGTAACTTCGAAAGGATATAATCCTTTTATAATACTATTTTATCATAACTGCATAAAAAATATTCTAATACTTTGTAGTAACTTGATGTAATAAATAAACTAGACCTAATATAATAAATTGAATGAAGACATGAATGTATACCAAAAGGATAAACCATTGGGTTGATCAGATAAAAGGTTAAAAGCTAAAGAATAAAAATAAAACTAAAATAAACTGAATGAAACTCTTCTAGAATCTTTGAGCCCCATCCAATGTGATCTAAAATCATAACCTGAGCAATATTTTTCAAATAAAATCCTCAGACGATAGCCAAAACCTATGCCTAAAACATGTGTAGAGATTCTCATGTACCAATGTTCTGTGCCCTCCCAAGAAGGGTGTGAGTAACAAATTGAACAGCGAACAACCAAATTGTCCAATAAATAAATAGCAATGAATTGATATGCTCACTCTACATGGTTATCTGTAAATAATAAATACACTATATAAAAATAAATAAATTATAAACAATTGTTGATACTTAGGTCCATGACCTAGGTCGATTATACCTACATTGGCCAGTATTGGGGGGTGTCCTTAATAATATTTTTATCAATATTCCTACCTAATAACATATGGAATCTATTTCCATGTGATCCCTAATTACATCATCATGACTATAATGACCCATCCCATGAATGTCCAAACATCGAAGCTCAAAATACATGGAATCTCCAACCCTAAGCTCCAAATCCATGACAACACCAACATCATGATATGAATCCATGTAATGTTAGTCTACATCCTTATGGATCTTAATTTCCATCTCATATTAATCTAAACATACTAGATCCCATTCCATGGTAGATCCAATACCAAAACTAAATCCATTGTATCTCTAAAACCATGCTCCAAATCTATGGTAGCCCAAACACATCACATAATCCCTATGGGTGAATACCAATAAAAATATAAATAATTATAAATACAAGTATTGGACTAATTCCAAACCAAACATTACTTCCCATACCCACCGCACACACTCATGGTCTATCAACAATTGAGGCACCTACTGCGGTACCCTAGGTCAAGACACTAGGAATGAAGAAATAATTACCTCCATGATCATATATAAAAGTTTATAGGGCATATATTTTTCTATAGGGTTCCAGGTTCCTCTGCAATTTCATAGTTTTAATGGTATAATTACATCACAAGGTAATCTATATTGGAAACATTTGAAATAGATTGCTCATGAGAAATACTAAAGCTCTTGGGTTCAAGATAGTATTTCCCTCTCCCCCTATCAGTTTCTACATATGGTCCATACTACTTGGATAAACATTCCATAATTGTAATGGTTCACTCTCTTAATATCCAATCCATAAATCCAAAATTATATAAGGTTTCTTACAGCATAACTTATATCCCCTAAGTCCAAATGATGTTTTGAAAACCAATGAGAGGGTCACAATGTCCTTTCGATCCTAACTCGTATAGTCAGTATCTCTCAAAGTGTCATAAATGATATACTAATAGCCCAAAACTCATACATAATTTTGAAGGTGTATTTACATCATCATAGGCCCATGGTGATATAGGTTATCTATTCTTTTTATTTCTTATTTTCTCAAAAAATATAATAATTTAATTTAAATTAACTATTTGAATTAATTAATTAATTTTACTAAATACAAGGTCCATCACCTTATTAAAGAGTGTATAGATTCACACATGTTTATAAAATCAATATATAATACAAAGAGTGAGTAATAAGACCATCGAACTTCAAAATAAAGGGAAACTATTTAATTCCATTGTAAAGACTCTCTACCCATGATCTACCAATCCAATCCAAGGAAATCAATCCCACGAACTAACTAATGGCTCTAAATAAATTCAACAAGACCCATGAATTTAATTAAAATAAAATTATAATTATGAAATATAATACAATTAATGTTAAAATTTCACACAAAATGGAATATACATTTAAAATCACCATGTTTTTACATTAAAATGGAACAATGTCCAATATCACATTGAAGGCCTGAAATGGACCCTTGGCTCAAATCTTGGAAAGATTGATTTCCTAAATCATAAAACCCATAATACCATTAATTATAAATTTACAGAAAACAAATATAAATTTATTTCATAATGTATCATGTGATAAATAATATTAAATGTAAGGAAGACTTCATCTCATAACTTCCTCATACTAGTCTATAAAAGAACATTAAAATTAGTGTTTATTCAACAATGCTCTATTGAAATTATAATTAACTCCCAAAATAATTAGAAATAAAACATAGAATAAGTGGACGAGATGATGAAAAAGAGTAAAAGGTGATATATCTCACCTCAAAATATAATTAGCTGAATCAATGACCCTTTAACATGCTATGAGGAATGATGCAGGAAGAGGTAATAGTTTCCTAGGATTCACACAGGAGGAGAATAATTAAAGGGTTATTCCTTATAAAAATTCACAGGGAAGAAATTATGACTATATAAATTAAATTGGACACATGGTATTGATGTATAGTTGTACGAGTTGTTCTCTAACCATGAATATGGATTTATCTCAAGCCATCCACCTCAAACGATTTGGTTGCATTGTTTTCCGAACAACATTACAAGTCAGAAATCCAAGCCACCTCACATAGTTTTACATCTAAATTCCACATATTTAGAAATTAAATTTTCCTGGTCCATTTAAGAGATCTATTCTCAATTGATAATGATGTAGAAACTCTCTAATTTTCATGGTATTGTGTTTTCACTCATAACTCATACACCTGAAATCATGCACCATGCGATGATTCTTCCAAAAACAAATAAATATATACATGAAGCATCGAATACTAACCCATGAAACCAATGTACTTTTTGAGCCTTCACCAATTTTATGAAAAATATTTTTATAATTTACCATCTGCATGAATTTCAATATTATTCAAGGAACATTAAACAACCAATCCAATAAATTTTCAATCAAAACCATTTGTGAATTCTAAACCCATAAAAAAATTGGATCCTAAAATCTCCCGACTATAAAACCTCCCATACCTATTAACAAACAATTGCCTTATAACCATTTATCATGAACTACTATGGTCATTTATTCACATTCAACTCAATGTGTTCCTTCTCTATGTTCTTAATTCACACCATATAGAAATTCTAAAACAACGACACTCATATTTCCCTAACTCAAGACAATTCTTGTAAAAATAATGGGGAAACTGAGATGGTGATTTACACCAACTATATATTCCATTGAAAGACAATATTTCTGTAAATTTATTCATTATTCCAATAATAATACATACCATATGACTTATTTCAGAAGTCAAGTTCAAAACCATAGTGGTTACCACCATTATAATTTAACACCAAATCAATATTTTAGTCATCTAATAATGAACATAGTGAGGGTACCCAATGAATTAACCTAGAAATTTGTGAAATCCATTATCTCACACTGTAATCACACCTAATTTAAAAACTTTTCACCTAAATAATGCATACCCACCATCCATGAATCATTACCAGACATTGTGGGTTTTCCATGAAATTTCTGAGCCAGTCATGGAAACACATCTGTAATATCTCATAAAATATATCCAATGTGGTCATAAAATCAACACTTCCAACATAGAATGAGAATTCAAGTTGGACAACACCTGAATAAACTACCTCAATATGATTAGACAACATCGCTTATGTGTTACCAATCCATCTGACCATGATGCCTTAAATCCTAGAGGCGTCCCATTATTATTTGATCATGTCCATCATTGTGACAATTTGATATCCATTTTCATTCCATAGTAATATCCTAAATCATCAAACTATTCCATTATGATCCAAACATGATAATCAATGTGTTCACAATGTAAATAAAACTTATAAAACCAAATTTCTAGCTTTTCCCACACATCAACCATAAGACTATATCTATAATTGAATTAAAAATTTTACATCTAATGTTATTCATTTAATTAGTAGAGTTATGCCTTAAATATTAAGGGTATCTCAAATTACAAAATTACTGCCTAAAACCATTACTCCATATGAGCAGGGTTTTTATCAATCATAACAGAAACTGCATTGCCCCCATATAATTTTTACTTTTATGCCTTTCAAATGATTACTCCTCAAGATACACCTCAAAAAGGTTCCATTACCATATGTGCGTCACTCCCATGATCCATTATAGTGTATTTCTATCCGTTGCTACCTCATATACATGAATGGGGAGTTGGAAAAATAATTTTCATCCTACATGTACCATGTAATTTTAGATGTGATGACCTCAAATACCCTTCATGATCTATTGATAATCATGATTTTCTATTTTTTTCATCAGGTTCTAACTTATAATTTTATGTTAGATAATAAATTATATTTATTATGGATTCTAGACGTTATTATATGATGTCTATCCAAGTCTAAAAAATAAAAAGCATGCAATTATTTCCTCCATGGAGAATATTTCTATTTCGAGAAATTGATTACGTCAATCATCATTATGGTGAAATTGCCTACCTGGAAATCACCTATGTAGACAATATCACCTATGTTAGAAATAAACTATAATTATCATTCATCTATAAAAATTAGATAAGTGGAGTAATTGGTTATCAACATCATCTAAGTGGTGTAATAATAATTGAATACATCTCTTTTGGGGACTGTTTACATTAAAAAATTTCTAATGTGAAAAGAGTTATTTAAAAAGAACAATAGAAGAGAAAAAAATATAGAATTCTTCCTCTTAAACTCTTTCTAATTAGTCTCTTTTTTTATGCAAATATGGATGAACAAGTATTTTATCATCAGTTTTGTTTGTTTAGGATCGTTTCTATGTTCATAATAATTAAATTTTGATATACATCTTTCATATAATATCTATTGTGGGTATCTACATTTTTACCACTTATGTCTCACACCGGTAACATTAAATCTATAAAAAGATTTTGTAGTTAAACTCTTTTGTTGTAATGAATCCTTGAAAAATAGTGATTAATAATTATTGATTGAAAATCCTTTCTAGAGACCCATAAAAATGTCAATTTATTTTAATAAATGTTTATTACTTGTGTGAAGACCCTGACCCTAGTAGCCTGGATCCAGTGCCTGAAATTGTTATATTGGTATAGATAGAATACATGAATCCAAAACAGCTTATTAGTTTATTAAATTTGGAAAACATTATACATACTTTAAACATTCATTACAATTAAAACAATGAAATAACACATATTAAATCCTTCAATAAAAAATATATATTATTTTCATAAACTATTATACCAATCATATTAATCTTCATCGAATCCTGGGAAAAATAAAACTTAAAAACGGGGTTAGATCATATGCCCATTAATGGTGACTGTATAACATAAGCTATAAAGAACATATTAAAATGAATAATAAGGTACCGGAAATAACTAAAACACTTAATATTTAAAAAAATATTGAGAATTATATTTCCAGAATACATAGCTCTATATAAAAAATCCCATGATCTATAAAACATAACCATGGATATTTTACATGTCAAATAATCATGTGGAATATCAATAAAAAATCACATAATCCGAGAATTCATAATTTCTTACATCATAAGCATACCATTAGGGCTTCGGCTAAGACACCATATATAAATTGGTGTCACCACATATTATACCCCAACTAGTTTATTTCATGAGACATAAAAATGCATCAAAGGGCTATACCAAGCCCCACCCATCATTTATAAATGCCTATTCACATGTCATATGAAAACATAAACAAAATAAACATTCATATTAAAAAAATATCACAAAAATTTGAATACATTAAACATAAACCATAAATCGAATAATAGAAGAACATTAATAGTCAAAATGATCATAAATTGTTCAATAAGAATGGTTTACTATATCATAAGTGATAAAAAAATCATGAATAATATCTAACTAATGATATTGACATAGATGAAAATACTCTAATAAAATAATTAAATATTTACTGAGAGAAATATTTCTTTATACATTGAAACAAATTATTTAAAATGTCAGGTTATTTTACTAAAAAAATTCATTGAAACAATATTTTAAAATATTAAAAAAATATTCAAGACACTTATTTGTCATGATGGAGGAATAATCCACTAATGTCATATAAGATAAAAAAATATTCATACTGAATTATTGTCGAAAAATTCATAATGTAACTCATTTTAAAAACAAAAAAATCACATTCAGACCTACATATAGATTGTTGAACATGGGTGACAATGATTTAAAAATTATGGTCAAAATTATATAAAAAAATTATAATTCGTTTTATTATACATGGACATTGATGTCATACATTCCCCTGTAGATATATAGGTATAATAAGTCATGTTTAATAATGGGATTATCAAATAAATAATTATATTGAACTTTCCTTTAGTTGAATGAGATTTATCCTCCTTTATAAAGTTTTAAAATTTTAATTAATTTATTCATAAATTATATGTATATTTATATCATCGTATACGATCTTCCTATATCATTTCATTAATAATTCTCCCTTATTACCATTGTTTTGGGTGTTAACTACTTCAATTTTTTATAGATGTTTTTCATGTATGTATTGTATATTATGAATAGGATATATATATATATATTTCATCTATAGAATTATATTAGGTTAATAGATTTTATATTTACTCATTATATACATTTTTACATTCATTCATAAATTATTAACATAGAAAATGAATCTCATAGTGTCGTGGAGACGGTACATAATACGTATGCATGAGTGACGATATAAATAACTTAATGATGAATGTGTAAGAAATAAGGTATTATGTTAGTTATAATGAATCAAAATATTTTCAAATATATTATTTATATACATTATATCAAAATTTATACCCATCCAAATAAAATGGTGATGAAAAGAAAATGACACCACGTTGTGGAGACGGTTAGTCATATGTATGCATGGGTTGTGCATTCATTTTTCATATTAAGGATAAATCACAGAATACAATTATTCCATATTAATTTAAAAAATCTCAGAATATAGTTTATATAGAATTTAGTAATTTATAATGAAAACAATATATAAATAGTATGTATAAAAATATGTGAACATGGAAGAGTTTTTGGAAGTGATTACCACTTCTTCTATGGAGTACCTTTAGATAACTTCTAAATGGGTCTAGGGTATGTCTTTTTGGGAGACCAGAACCACTTAAAAATTGGTAAGGATGTTGGGATGATATATTTTTAGGATTTATTCAAGATATAAGTCTTTAATTAGTCTGAATAATGGTGGGATGAGGTTCCCTTTTATAATTGAGGCGATGGGTACCTTAAGAACCTATCAAATTATTAAATTAATACAAATTAATTTTAAATTTCATATTGATAAAAATTAATTATTTTTAAAATAGGATGATTATAGGTATAAATAAATTAATTAAATGAATATTAGAGAAGTTTTTTTAATGTTTTAATATTTATATTTTTTGTTTTAACCCTTATTAAACCCTTTTAACTCTTACTATGGTATCATGTAAGTTACATTTTCTCTGTTATTATATTATATATATAATTACAATCAACCATGAAATGAGTCATTTATGAAATATATAACATAACTAAAAAATTTAGGATAATATTTAATGTTTACAAATTTAATATCATTTAATAATGTATTATTTGTTTTAAAATATCATTAGTGTCAACTTTGATACTATTAATTACTTGAGTTTTACAAAGATCATAACAACATGATATTATCAAAAAAAAATTAACTAATCACTAATTTGTCTAATTAATCTATAAAATTATTTGAAGACATTAATTGTATTAAATTAATTTTATTTTAATATTTTAAATATTCTTTATTTGATTCATCCATTAATTATTCAATTAATGTATCTTCATTATGTCACTATTTAGGTTAATACATTTATCAATAAAAATTATATATAAATTACCATGATATATATAAAAATTTCATCTCACTAGATAATACTTATAGTAGAACATATCTATTATATAAATCAATATTAAAAATATTTTTCTTAAAAAAACAAACGTTTGAAAAAATTTATTGTCACTTGAATATATAATTAATAAGATTATATTCTCATAAAAATGATCATAAATGGTGTCATAAATTATGAATTAATTATTAAATACAAAAATAGTCATCAAATAAAATAATTACATATTTTAGGGTAATTTTATAATATATATAATTTTATTTTCACCACTAATTACCTAATTTACTCTTAACTGTTATCATTAACATAATAGTAAATTTTCTATTCATATGGCCAAATAATAAAATAAAAATATTTGCATAATTTTTACCCATGGATTATAAAAAGGATATCCATTTTTAAAAATTAAGAAAACATAATTTTCTGTAATTATTTTAAAATTAATCTAATTGATGGGGTGACAAAAAAGGATAATAAAGATTAAAAATGGAAAATATTGAAATTTTTTAATTCTATATTTGATGCCAAAATTCTTTCTATGGCACAAATATGATTAAATGATAAAAATAAATCTTGTAATACTTTATGATAATAAATACATAATTTAATAGTATAAATATTTTTTATGAATAAGTTGTTTTTAAATAAAATGCAATATTTTTTCACTATTCATCAATATTCGAAATTTAACATAAAAATACCATAAATCAACCACAATAAATTTTTATATGCCAATTTAAAATATGAATATTATATTTTCAAATATAATATATACAAGTGTTTGAAATTATATTTTCAATTTGTTCTCCATTACAAGGTTGTAAAAGTATCTTTCAAAAAAATATGTGTTTTATCCATAATACTGGGATTTCTCAAATCTTATGCATATAAAATCTATTAGATTATTATCAAAAATATTTTATTGAATGTATAAATTATATATTTTATTAATATCATTTACTAATTTTAATTTGTTTATTTATTTAAAACTCTCCATTAAAAGCATAAAATAAAACTATTTTCTTTAATTAGTTTATATTTTTATTTCTAATTTATTAGTTACCAATGAATTCATATTATATTTTTTATACAATTTATTTTTATAAGTTAATTAATATTATTCATAACAACTAATTTAACATATAATTATATGTTATTATATATTATAATATTAAATTAATATATATTAGTTTTTGGTAAACTCTGTATTTCATATAATTCAAGATATCAATGAAGGTATATCATGCATGTAACAAAAGATAAGTCAACATTTCAAGTACTATAATATATATAATATTATATATTTATTTAAAAATAATAATATTGTAAATTATTTTCATGTTACATTCTTCCCACATTAATTATATTGCATCCTCATAATGTAAACAAGATCTCAACAATCAATAGTTTAATAATTGAAAATATTATTGTTGAAGAACCCACATCGTAAACAGGGTTAATAAAACATATTATGGATAATTAATAATGTGAAATGTGATGGTCCCCATAAAAATAGGACTTCCAATAAGAGAATAATTGTATAAAGTATACATACTTACATGGAAGAAAAGTGTAAATATTTTAATGGATTAATTGTGATCATAAATCACAAAAAAGTGAACAATTAATTGAAAATTGAATGGGGGAAGCCATAAGTGTATGATGATTTAAAATATAATATGATCAATTTTTTTTAAAAAAAATAGATCATTTTCCTAGAGTTTAGGAATTCGGTCACTATATATGGAAATATAATAACATGATAGATTTCTATTAACAAAATATTCTTCATTGGTTTTAACTTTAATTATTTATACATTATTTCATTGTACAAATTGCATCATAGAGTGACGTAATACATTAACCTATAAAATATTTCACAAAGACCAACCTAAACAACTTCATAAATTGTTAAATTTTCCCAAATATTATATTTCAACACTTTAGGAATAAATTCAACAAATATACCAAATTAACATATGATTAATCATTCCAGAACATAAAGCTACTATTATCGGTCACATTCCAAACATGTGACTAACTTAATATTATATTCCCTTATAACAGGGTAATAAAATTAATTACAAAAAAAATTATTGAAAAAACACATGACTACTTATTCATTAAATAGATAATAGGTTATTGGATATACTATTTAAATTTAAAAATATTGTAAACTCCATAAATGATGTCATAAACCACATTTTCAACAAACCACTAATCACATCCAAGGTAGTATGTAATATAAAAATAAAATTCACAAAATCAATAATCTCATTAATCCAACATCATTGAGTAAAAATTAGAAACATATTAACTTTTATCATTCCCTTATCCATGTGTTTTCACGAAAGTTTAATTTTATAATACATTTAATTTTACGGTACTATTCAACATATGATCCCAAATACATAATGAAAATGTAATGTAGTACAATCCTCATAAATTTAGTAATTATTATAACCATTACATAAGTTATAAAATACATTGATCACTTAATTATTTAATTCAAACATAATAACATTAATGAGTCCTCTCCATCTATTGAAGTAGCATAATCTTTCCCATGATCCATTACCCTCCGTTAGTGCATATTACCTAGATTCATTAGTCATAGATTTTCCTAGTATCACATCATCTTATAGTCGAATCATTGAATTTTTAAAATATAATTCTTTCCCATGAAATCATGAACATGGTGGCCTTTTACTCCACAATTATAATAAAATATCATCCCCTTCAAGAAATTATTCAGGTGTTTCTCTCAGCAATTATCATATGTGGGAAAATACATTTTCCATAAATCCATTCACTTATATTTTTACCTTATATCCTCTCAATTTCATTATTTCCTTTGAAGCCATAGGACATAGATAATTATTTACCCATCTCATTATCGGATGATATTATTTTCTCGTATAATGATGATTATTTGGAGACTATTTCCCATTCAAAACGTTATTCTTAGAAATTAATTTATATGAACATTATTACACTTTTAAACATATACATCAGGGAGGTTTTAATTCTTACTTTTATGCTTTATTTATAAAAGTCAATATAAACTAATTAATTCATATGATAATAAAAATAATTTATAATCCCAACACTAGTAAAATAAATAACATAAATTAAAAAATTTATTTATTTACAACCTAATAATCATAAACATGGTTTTATTGGGGATATTTTTACTTTAAAATCATTCCTAATTGTTACTAGATAAAATGTGAATTATACAAAACATATACCATACGAGTTTCAACCCATGTTCACAGTAAGGATGATTATTGTGTACCAGGTTATGCCGAGTCTGGTCCAGTGCACATTGTTGGAGTTGTCACCCCTATGTACATTTGTTCTAGAATCACATCTACATGTACTATCAAAACAGTGATGTATTTTTATGGAGCCCAAATCAATTTCTTACTATCCAAAATTGTAGGATGTTATTCTATATTATCCTCAAATACATTATCATATATCTATTACCCAACATATGTTTTCAATATCAAATTTACATGGTTCAACTATACATGCTCTGATACGAACTTTAAATTCCATGACCCCAGTATCCTAGAATGTGTGCCTAACTTTAGAATAGTAGAATAGATACATGAATTGAATCCCAATTAAGTGATTATTATATAAGTTTTGGGAACCAGTTTACATACTTAAAACATACAATATAATTGAAACTATAAAATACAATGTATTCAATCCATTGTCAACACAAGTATTTTCATATCTTAACATTTTATATCAGTCATAAAACACATTTCCACTTCTTTCAAAAAATAAAACATAATAAAGTGGTTATATAAGATTTTCATTAAGGATAATCATAAAATGGAAGTAATCATGAACTTATTATCACAAATAATATGTTAACGTGAATAACTAAAATACTCTCCATTTAAAAAATTCATGAGCATATTATGGACAGAATAAATAATACCGTATAAATAATTATAGGATCAAAAAAAAACATATCCATTTATATTATAATATTCAAATAGTCATAAGGAATATCAATAAATAATATCATAAAGAGGGAATTCATAATTCCAGACATCATAAAAATATTTTCAAGGCTTAGACCAAAACACCGTACATAAACAGGTAAGGCATTATCCAATTACAAAATTAGTATGTATCAGGAGACCAAACAATACATCGAGGGACTATAGTGGGGACCAAACATCACTGGATATGTCCAATTCATTCCACATATGAAAAAAACAATATAAAAATTCATAATGAAAAACTATAATACAAAATTTGAATACATTATCAATCAATTAGGAATGGTATAAAAATAGATCAGTCATGGTCAAAATGATCATAAATAATTTATTAAGATAATGTAGATGGTATCATAAGAGATAAAACTCAATCAAGCATAAGATACTACAATGGAGGATGTCATAGATGAATGTACTCTAACAAAATCAATATAACTTTTCTATGGTAAATACTCCATTTTTAAGTTGAAATTATTTATTTTAAAGGTTTTACGATTTTAAATGAAAAAATTTACAATGAAAATAAACTTTTAAACATTTAAAGGGAACTTCTAGTCAATAAATTTTCATGATGGTAGAAAAATATTCTCATTCCGTATAAGTTGAAAAATCTTAATTTAATACTATTACCAAAAATGTCATAATATACCTCGTTTGGAAAATGAAAAAACGACACATTTCTATCCATTTTATAAAATTCCAAACATTTGTAAAACTAAATTACAATTTTGTAGGATAAAAGTAAAATAAATTGATTTTTTTTAAAGAAACATGGACATGGATGTTAAATATTCCCTAGTAGATACTTTTGTATAATCAATCATATATAATAATGTAATTGTTAAATCAACCCTTTCAATGCACTTTCTATTATTCGGATGGGATTTATACTCTTGTATAATAGTTCAAAGCATGTTATTAATTTAGTCCAGAACCATAACCATATTTACAATATCATATATGTCTTTTTATATCGTTTAGCTAATAATATTACATTATTACCCTGTTTTGGGTTTTAACTACTTCATTTTCAAATCCATATTTTTTCATGCATGTCATGTTTAATATTAATAATATATATATATTTCATATATATGGTGATTTAGAGTTCATAGATATTATATTTACTCATAATATAAATTATAATATTCATACTTAAATTGATAGTGTAGAAAATGAATCTCATCGTATAATGGAGACGGTAGGCCGTATATACACATGAGCGACGATATCATTCCCTTAAGGGTGAAATGGTAAAGAATTTTAGGGTATGATAATAATAAATAATCAATAAAATTTCATATATAATAATTATGTCAATTTTTTCAATAATTATACCCATCTAAATAATTTAGTGATGAAAAATGAATTATACCACAATGTGGAGATGGTAAAACATATATACGCATGTGAAACGATTTCATTTTTAATATGATAGATAAATCGTGGAATATAGTTCCCCCATACTCATAATATCATCTAAGAATATATATGGAACTATGTTTATTACATTATATTAGAAATAATATATAAATGGTTAGTATAAGAAGAAATGTACTTGGATGAGTTTGTAGAAATGCTTACCACCCTTTGAAAGGCTTCCTTTAAATATCATCTTAATTTATCTTGGTATAATATTTTTGGTATACCATAACATCTAGAAATAAGATAATGATATTGGAAAAGAGAAATAGTTTGTATGTGGTCAAGATGGAAGTCTCAAATTGGTTTTATGAAGTGATGGAGTAAGTTCTCTTTTATAATTATGATGAGCGACACCTTTGGAAACAGTCAAAATATTAGAATATTATAAATTAATTTGAAATTAAAAATTAATTAAAATGACTTAATTCCTAATTAGTATTTTTATGTGTCAAAATCCATTCATCTGATGTAAATTAGATAAGTTATTATTATTGTTTTTAATCCATTTATTTTTCTTTTAATCTTTATTAAACTCTTTAAACTCTAAGCGAGATATAATGTATGTTACATTTGAGGGATAGAATAATCCTATAAAATGAAAAAATAAAGATAAATGAATCATTGATTACATATTTACATTCATCCAAATTAGTTGGAATATTTTTATATTTTTATAAATTTTATATCACATAATAATATATTATTTGTTGTAAAATATCATCTGTGTTAATTTCGACACTATTCATTACATGACTTTTTTAAATTTCATAACCACTTGATAAATTATAAATAAATATTCTAACAAACCAAAAATATTTTAAATTATTAAATTAAATTATTTTATGACATTAATTATGTCATATTATATTAATATTAATATCATTTAATATCATTTATTTAGATATTCTATTAATTAAGTAATTAACGCATCATCATTATGTCACCATATAGGGTAATAATTTTATCCCTAAAAATTATAAATAAATTCAGATGATATAGATATTAATTTTATACTTCTAATTATTATTTAAATATGATCATATCAATTATATTACCCCTTATTTAAAATAATTATCTTGTTAAAAACCAAAGTGTGACAAAATTGAATTTCCATTCTATATAATATTAATAATAATATATTCTCATCCAAATGGCCTGAAATGGTATAAATTTTTTTCTTTAATTCATATACCTGAAAAAAATCATAAAATAAAATTAAGAAAAGTGTTAGGGTAATTTTATAATTTAGATAATAATACTTTTACCCTTGATAATGGTAATTAAATTATTTAAACATTTACTATTAGTGTGCCCAAAAAATGAAATAAATCTATTTAAATTATTTGGACCTAATGAGTGCCAACATTTAATCCATTTTTAAAAATTAAAACCATAGAAGTTTTAGTAATTAATTTAAAATTCATCCTCCTTATGGGGTGAGAAAATGTGTTATTAGTGTTTAAATATGCAAAAGATTGAATTTTTTAATGTCCGAATTCAAAATAAAATTTATTTTAATGACCTTAATAGAATTAAATAATAATTAAATAATATATTCATATTTTAAAAAATATAAAAAATATAATTTTTTCTATAAATTATTTTGATGATATTTTTTTATTAAAATGATGTATTTTAATCACTATTTAGAAAACAAGATACTTATCATAAAATAACAAAAATTCAACCATTATAAATTTATATTTTTGTAATTGTATGAAGAAGTTTATTTTGAGACATTTAATATATATAACATCTAAAAATTGGATTTAATATAGGTTCTACATTAAAAAGTGATAAAACTACCTTATAAAAAGTATTGGTTTTTTAGCATAAAATTTGATTTATTCATATATTATTCCAATAAAATATACTAGATGAATATCAAAAAAAAATTGAGTATATGAAATATATATTTCATTAATATCATTCACAAATTTAATTAATTTAATTTATTAAAAAACTAATTTCGGAGCATAAGATGAAAATATTTTCTTTAATTGGTTTACATATTTTTTTCTAATTTAATGCTGACAAATAAATTCATAGTTTTAGTTTATAAAAAATATTTTTTTATATTTTTTATATTAATATTCATATAATTTAATTTAATGGATAATTATATCTTATTATAATATGTTATAATATTTTAATAATATATTTTTGTTCGATAAAACTCGGTATTATGTATATCCCAAGATATTGAAGAAAATATCTCTTTTCTGTAACATATTCTATATCAATGTTCCATGTATTAAATTCTATAGAATAAACTAAATTTATTTAAAAATAATAATATTGTAAATTTTGTGTGTGTTAAAGCTTGCAGAAAATCATGTTGTCCCTAGAGAATGGACTCAAACTCCATTGAAAAGGGACTGGTATCATGTAAAAAATCACACATTTAGTGAAGAGTGGATGTGGAGTGGATAATGGTACATTAATTGCTGGTAGAAATTTAAATCTCATGGATTTTTTCTATTATTTATGAATTTAATTCTGTTTAATGCCTTGTTAATTAGTATTTTAGAAGTTTGTAATAAATTAAAGAGGGTGTTTTTTCAATGTGATGATAAATTTGAAGAACTCATTTCACCCCCATGCATTTAATCTTATTATGGTATGTATCTGAAAAAATTTGTCATAAAAATTATTGATTAATGATTTCTATGATATTAACTGTTGAAATATAAATTTATTTTCTAAAAATGGCTATTATGATTGACAATAGATAAGGAAAGAATATATTCAAAGAACTCTAATATAATAGTGAGAAATATGGATGTTGGAAGTCACATATGATTATATATTTAATAGACCTTGATCTGATGGTTTTTCCCAAATATGTGAAGTTGTATGTTTCTTGAACAACTCAACCAGAGATATGGGATGTGGGTACAAAAGGAAGATATAAAATGAGTTTAAATTATATGAATGTTTTAATATGTGGATTATGTCTAGATGAGTTAACCAGAGTTTCTCATTTTTAAATAGACCACAAAATGTGGTTTAAAATTTTAGTTCCATAAAAATGGAATAGATAACATGTTGTCTCTTAAATAGAATACTCCAAAACTAATGTTTGAAACATTATGAATGATGTGTGGAAATATTATCACATTGATCAATGGAATACTTATAGATGTGATAAATAATGTTGTTACATTATAGGAACATATTGATAAATATTATTAGGATATAAATAACCTTAAAATACTACCAATGTTGTGTAGTTTTGTTTTTGCTACTACCACATAATCATTAATGGTCAGAAAATAATAATAAATACCTTATCTATAATCTAATGATGTATGAGGAAGAAATGGATGATGAGGCTTGATAAAAATAGGTTCCTTAATAATGATAGAACTACTTTAAATGTATCTAGATGAAAGGATGAAAATATATGTAATGAAATTAAAATAGTTGAGTCTTCTGTTGAAACCCCTCAACGATGATCATCTTTAAATAATGTTGTTGCTCACTTCTCTAAAAAAATCAAGAATATATATAAATAAATAAATAGATTTCATAAACCTTTAAAAAATATAATAATTCTAATGGAAATTTACTAGAATTAAGATGTTAGTAATATAATAATCATAGACATATCAAGCCAGGTTTTGCATAGATTTAATATAATAAAAGTCAAGAAAAATACCTAATGAAAGTCGGATACAAGTAGAATGTTGTAAAACTGATGAAGGAAACATAGATTTCATTGAAGGATTCTAATGTTGTTTCATCTTTCAAATTATAAGCTAATAATTCTATTCAGAAATATAACATGTTTTTATTGATTATACAGATATTTTCTATTATCTATTTTCATCTGATAATAAAACTAAATTATAAGATGGATATTTATTTTTTTAGGATTGGAATGAATATTTTCCCATGTTATAAAATATGTATGTATTATGAAAAAATATGAATAAAACTTTAACAAAAATAATATTATGTAATAGTTATTTAAAAGAGGAAATAAGTAAACATGTAAAAAATTTAAAAACCACACTAAAAAATTGTGCAACATCATGTGTCGAAGATGGAAATAAAGTTGAAACATTTGAAAAATAAAATCAAGTCTTTTAAGATACATTCAGTTTGTCAAAAAAAAGTGAAAATTATTTAAATAAAATTATTTCAAGTAATAAAATTCATAATAATAAAGTTCTAATTGAAATTTAGGGTAATATATTTTTTATTTATGGAAAATAATTCGTACCTAGTTCATAGAATATAAATATTCAATAATTAATTTTTATTCTTTGTGGTGAAATTAGAACCTTTTTTAAGGATTGTATCTTATAAAACCAACTATTATATAGCGTAATATTATCTTTATTCATGAAATGTTTTAAAAAAAATTAGTGTTGAAAATTTTGGCCATTTTGCATTTGTTTGGTTTCCTAACTACTCAAATGATAACTTAATTGGACCCATGAAAATAATATTACAAAAAAATTTCTTATTTAATTTTTCTTTCTTGGTAAACAGATCCTTGAGAAGCAATAAGATATGGTATCTGGATAGTGGATCCTCAAAGAATATGAGTGTAGAATCTTAAAATTTTCACTCCTTATTAGAGATAGATGTAGGTATTATAACTTTTTGATATAATGTATAAGAAAAAATCTAGGGGGTTAGTTCTGTTACGAATATCAACTATCACCTTATCATAAATTTCTTCTATGATATTGTTTTAAAGAAAATAAGTATATGTATCTCTCCACATTGTTATGAATGTTATTTTTTTTATTTTGTAAAAAAATCATGTTATTCATTTAATGATTAAAAACTATAATTGAATCTATCACAAATAATTAATTTCTATAATCTAGATATTAATAAATTTATTATAATAATGATGAACTATTTAAACACTAAAAAATTATTCAATGACATGAAATAGAAGATTGAGACATTGCAATGTTTATTCACTAAGAAAATTCTCCAAATGAATTTTATTTTAAGATTTAACTCATCATAAATTGAATTTGAATGATGCTATTTGAGAAATAAAAAATGGGAAAGAAACATAAGTAGTATTTTAAACCGATTAAAGGGGATTATACTTATATAATAATATATATTATTCATATGGATTTTTTGGTGTGATCAATGTATGGTATCCCAAAAGGAAAACATTTTGATTATATTTCAGTCAATTATTTATCTGTATTTAACTAGTTTTTATTTTTTATGTCTTTAAACTGGATCTTCTTCTGCTTTTATATGTTTTTGAAATATGTTTCAAAAATAGAATGATTCCAAAATAATTTATTTATGAAATAATCATGGAGGATAATTTAAAAGTAATTATTTAAAATCTTTTTTTTGAAATCATCACATTAAACATACCATTTATACCCCAAGTACACCTCAACAGAATAGTGGTGTTAATAGGAGGAATATGACTTTTAAAGAAATTTCTAGAAATATATTATATGAATATAACATGCTCAATCATTTTTGGTATGAATCCATGCATATAGAATAGTATGTCATAAATAGAGTTCTAATTTTAATTAATTTAATTAAAATACTCTATGAGATTTTGAATAATATGTAGCCAAAAATTTGATACATTAATGCTTTTGAATGTGTGTTTTATATTTTAAACAAAAAACGTAATAAATTCAAATGATGATGAAGTAATATTTCTTCCATATTATACTATTTCAAATGTATATATAGTTTTAAATAAGAAATTAAACATTATTAAAGAGTAAGCATGGGTTAAATTTTTGGAATGTGGCCATTTTTAATAAAAAAATATTAATTCAAAATTATAAATATGTTATTATTTATTAAAAAATGAGACCATAAGTAGTTTTTTTTAAATTGATTAATGGTGGGAACATGATTTTCTAGACCCAATTCCTAAAATATTTAATGCTAGTAATCTGGATAATGTGATTCCAAGATATCTTATATCCCTTATAAATTTTACCTCATAACCAAAAATTGGATGTCATGATGATTAAATTAGAACTGGGTAGAGTGCAGGAGTCCTTGTAGTGTTTTTTACCTTTTTATCTAAATTATATCTTTTTTCTATGGATTATTCCTTAGTCTATTCTTGTTGGGTTATTTCTAAATAGTAGGAATTATACTAGTTTAAGAGGAAAAAAGCATTTGAATTGCTCGTTAGACCACATTATTCACCAATTGAATAGGGAAACTAGGGATTTTGGAATATGTTGGATTATATTGGTGTGAAAACTAAAAATATGTATAGAATATTATCTAAAGGGAATAATAAATTATAAGGTATATATTAGGATTTAACCATTCCCCTAAAATGAAAATTAAAATCCAATTGTAATCTTCTAACGTATGGATCATATATGAATTTTTAATTTAATCATATTCATGTAAAAAATTTCTAAATTGATTTCTATTAGATGAAATTTACCATGAATAACCACTTAATTTTTAAGATACCCATTTTATAAATTCGGGTTTGAAACTCTAGAATTCACATTATGGACTCAAAAAAGAAACAAGGACTTGGTTTGATCGTTTATTCTCTTATCATTTTTAAAATGGGTTTTCTATAGATAAGGAATGTCCTACGTTATTCACAATATAATCATATTTAGATAATTTATATATATATATATATATTGATGATTTAATTTTTGGTTCTACAAATATAAAAATGTATAATTTTTTTTAAAAATAAGGGAAAAATTAAATTAAAATTAGGGTGATGGGTGAAAAAAAATTATTTTTTAGTTTTTTTAATTTATCAAAAATACATTTTTAATATTATTCCTCAATAAAAATAAATATTATACATAAAAAATTTACTCTAAAGTGTTAAATTGAACTCGACCCATATGTGTTTTAATTAAATGATTGACATGTAAGATGTTTTTTATGTATTTGAAACAATATTTATAGATGAATAATTGGTGTTTTATTGTATATGATTACTATTAGTCCTGATATTTTTTCTTATCAAAGTATTTTTTCTCAATTTCATGAAAATTATATTGTTTTACATTTAAAATATTAAAAAAGTATTTTATGTTATTTAATAATAAGAATTTATCATTTCATTATTTTTTAAAAAACATCTCATAATAATTTTAAATCGTATCCAAATACCGAATTTGTGGGTTATGGACTTGATAGTAAGAGTACCTTATTAAGAATAAATTTCTTTAGTAAATCCTTAGAATCCTATTATAGTAAGAATAAAAACTCTGTAGAATTATCTACTACCGAAGCAGCATGTAATTAAGATTATTGTTTTTTTAGAAGTGATGTGGATTAAACACACAGAAATGAAATTTGTATTCATTTATTATAAAGACTCAATTAAATTTTATAACACTAGAGGTATAGAAATTTCAAATATTCTAATAAATCATTCAAGAATAAAAAATAATGACTTAAAGAGTCTATTTTATGAGATAATGCTAAAAAAGGTGACATATCTCTTGACATTTTCTATATAGATAATCAGTTATAATATATTATCACTAAACCACTTGCGTGTGATATTTTTTTTATAAAAATATATTTTGTTTATGTATTTTCAAATATATTAAATGTGTTTAATTATTTTTAATTAAATAAATTTATTCTATTTTGTTAGTTGATGATTCATAACTCAATAATAATATGTAGTTTAATTCTATATCAAATTTATTCATTTCAATGTTATTTTAAAATCTTATAAACTAAGAAAATATAAAATAATTTTTTATCATTGTTTTTCATAATTTAATTATTAGACAGAAGGAACCCTAAATCGAAACAAAATATTTATGAAAATTATATTTCATGTAGGTGACATAATATAAAATCATATATCATCAATTTTTCCATTCTCATACTCAACCTCCCATTGATGTCAAACAATCATCTATAACCAATCAATCCATTTTCAAAATTCAATCAAACTATTCTAAATTGGAATGTTGATGTTTGTGGACGATGAATGATCACATTCATCTAATACAATCAAATGAAGTATATTAAATGTTCTTGTAAGAAGGAAAATATATATGTCATAGATGAAGACAGATGATATGTATTTGAATAAATAGCTTGAGATTCATGTATAAGAGTTTTTTTGATAAGAAGTTATGTTTTTTTACAAATAATTGAATGATCTCTTGAGGAATTTATTTTATTTTTTTAATAAAATAGATTATGTCGTGCCATCAAATTTCAAATGAACGGTGGTGGTTGATTATTATATTGGATTTTATGATATCATGCATTGCCCTCATGAGGGTGAGTATTATTTTTTATAAGTTTTTTGGGACAACCTCAGTTTGTCAAACATAATTGTTCATGTTTTTGTTTGGAGTCTCTTTTTATGAAAAGAATAATATGAATGAGATTCATGGTGAATGTAATATTTTGTGTAATTTTTTACTAATGGGTATAAAACCAATAGAAGTATAGATAGATAATTTTTTTAGGATATGTATATGATGTATATAATCATCAATAATGAAAGATAATATTTCAAAAGGTACAAGATAAGGTTCATGAATGATTTTTTCAATGGAAATGGAAAATTATATAGTTGTCCTTATGGTATACTAATTTAGTTAGTGTTGAAGAATATATTTTCCAATTTAAATTAAAGTAATGAGATGCAATGTTTTTAATTCTATACCATATCATCATCCCTCTTAATGATGAATTGATATTTTTAGGATACTACTTCATGTTGTTTGATTTTAGTGTGTTTAAAATGTTTAAAACTAGGTGGTCATCTATGGCTACACAACAAAGTTACGAAACACCTATTGGGATGGTTAATTCTAATGGAGTGAAGAGAGAAATATCTATAAAATCCAAGTCTTCTGTTCTTGTAATAAAATATGTAGTTGGTGAGCATTATCATAATCAAGAGGATGTGGCTGATTAGATCCAAGATTCTATAGGAGTTACTCTGTCTGTTATGGAAGATCCTCATTAGGAGATAGTAATTGTCTGAAATGATTCATTAGCTAAAACATTTTATTTGACAATGGAAATATGGGTTCAACAATTTATAGAATTCTGAATATAGATGATGTGAGTGAACAAGATGATCTAATTCTTCCTAGATCACCTATTGAAAAATAAGGGGGTTCTTTTGTGATTATGGAATCTGTTATGTGTTATTATAAAACATTTTAAAACAATATCTTTCTAATGATCATGGAGTATCTCTTTTAGCATAAAAAATATATAGAAATAATAGAAAAGTATGTTTATTCTAATGAATCAATGTTCTAATTTGAAAACCCAAGAGTGGATTTTTTTTATTTTAATGCGTAACTATTATCATGAAAATAATATATCTGAGAACATAAATTAACCTCTATCTCCAAGTCATACATTAATTGAATAGTTGCTATGGTGGTTTCCCAAATGGTTATTCTCATCAGTAATCATATAGATCCACCTATGTAATAATCTAGACATAATATAAGCTCTATTGAACTAGAGTAAATTAATTAATTGTAAGAAGCTTCAAATATTATTTCCCTACAAACATTATGTTTAATTATTTTTCAAGTTTTTTTAATTCTCATAGGAATTTAATTCAAATCCACAATTACTGAAATCATATTTATCTCAAGAAATAAGTGAACAGATCAATGGTTTTATAGTTAAAGTGAATGATTCCTTACACACATTGAATAGATTTGTGTTGAATCAGTTCTAATTTATAATGAAATTAGAACCCCCTGTTGTTGATTCGTTAAAACGTATATTTCTCTAGAATTTTTGCAATTGATTTAGTCATATGATGGAATATTTGAGTCCTGTTTCTTCTTATATATCGTTTCTACAATATTGTATTATTTCTCCAATGATTTACAATGAGATGAAAATCTATATTTTTGGTCAATTTCATGATACCCATGATGCTATTAAGATTATCTGTATTGGGTAACATATTTTCTTGAATGAACATGTTGTTCGTCTTGAATTTTTTTCTGATATGGTTGAAGTTAATTTGGTGTCTTAATGTAATTAAGAGCAATAATATCATGCATTGTTGAACCATGAAAAAATAACACTCAATTTATTTCCAAGAGTCTGAGAAAAATCAATTATTTTGTTCTAGATTAGTATTATAATCAAGATTCATGTTTAATGTAATAAGATACACCATACATTCTAGCTCCAATTATAGGAGGTGATTTAGTAATTCAGAAACCTCTAAGGAGATTTCATTATTTGGAATTAGATACTCTTTTTTCGATGGAATCAGTTATAGATTAACCAGACCCACCTACAATTAGTGTTAAAGTGTATAAATACTCAACAAGTGAGACTATGTATGTTTTTTATATATTTTTTAAATCGAGTTATCAGCATGGATCAAAATGTGTACATAGTGAGTGGTAGGATTGTTGACATGTAAGAAGCTATTAAGAGTATTATTATTCGGATAGATAGGTGAATGATTGGTCATGTGGTTCTTCATGAAATGTATCTTTTTGATATGGTATAAGATGATTACGGTTTTCCATAGAATAAAAGATATTTAATATCAGGATTTGTTGAACCTATTAAAAAATAAATAAATTATTTATATTTAGATAAAGGAAATATTTTTAGTGGTATTGGATCCATACTTCCTGGAAGAATCATTTCCAGTATCAAGAATATTCATAGGAAGTACTTGTTATTGTTAAATGGATTTATTTAATAATATAAACCCCTCCAAGGAATGTACCTTATGTTGAGTCAGTTATTCGTTTTCCTAATGAATTAGTTCGAGTTGTACATGGAGTCATATTGTTAGTGCTCAAGTTTCTGATTCTTCTCTCAGTGATTTCTATGTAGTTGTTTAGACTTTTTTGGATCTATTGTAAATAATGGATATAAATGTGTATTCAGTGAATGGTAGGATGATTGAAATTTAGTGTTCTCTAAATATAATTATGAATAACCTTCTAATAGATATTCTTTGTTGTTTATCTACTACACATATTTTCCATATACCTCTCACTTCTACTATCATTGAGTCAATAATTCTCTCATCTGGTCATGTATAACATCTTATTAAATTTATCCAGAATGAATTAGCTTCATTAAGTCAAATACAGAAGAAATAATCAATTCAAATTCAGGAATTTATCAGTTCCATTATTGTTATGAGGATTGTATTTTGTTCGAATGTACTATTTCAAATAAGAATTATAAGACTTAATTGTCATAATTTCACTATTACTTCTAATAAAATGAGGTAGAGAATAAAAACAATTTAAGAACCTTCTTCAATATGTCATAAAGGGAAGGTGAAATATAATGTTTCTTCATTTGATAATGTTCTAGTGTGGAACTGTACTCTTAGGTACCATTAATTCTAGATCAAACTACGTCACAAGATGATCCATCCTTCCATGTACCTCAACCCAGACCCAAATATTATTTTTATCACATTCAAAAACATGAGTTCCTAGAAGAACATTTCATATTATTGTGAGTAGAAGAATATTTATAATTGATTACAATTAATTAAAGACATCATTTTTTATTCATTACTAATGTGTCACTATGTTATTATATTCATTTTATGTTATTCATTTATATTCCATTATTAGTGATTGTTCTCAATTGATTACTTTTCTCTCTTTATATTATTTAATGAAAATTTGTCTTTCCTTAATTTAGTATTTAGTTTTTTTTACAACACATAAATAGTTTAATAGTATAATATGATTTATTTAAAATTTTACCTTCTTTTTTATTAATTTTAGTGAATAATTTCTGGAGAAATTTCTACCTATAAAAAAATAATGTCACAACTGAGGTTGTAAACATAACATTTTAAATGCTATATACCTTATAAGTTAATTTTATTTAATTTTTTTTTAAAATTTCATTTCTAAAATATATTCAAATATCTGACAAGTTTTGTATTCATCGAAAAGGATAAAATTATTGGAATACTAATGTTGATACAAGATATCCTATATGCTTAACGTTTAGATGATATCAAATACCCTTGATACATTGTTGATGATATTTTTCTTTATTTTTTTAATAAAAATTTTCAATTTATTCTTATGTTCTTCTTAGTTAATTTTATTACGTTTGAATTATTTATATTTTTAGTTTCAATAATCATACAGTTGTAAAATTGGATATTGGATTATTTTGGAAGAATTGTAGAAATTTTTACATCAATCAACAATGTTTTGGAATCATTTACCTAGAAATCGCCTATGTTTACATGATTTCCTACATGATCAATAAGAGACAAATATTAATCAATCATGTAAAATGTTTATATTGAGTCATAATTTACCTGGATTACCTATTTGATGATATCGTCTTCAAAGTTTCATTTGACTTTGTTTATTTTGATTATATGAGTAAAAATATGATGTGATTCAATTTGGACACATACAGAAAAATCAAGTTCATGGATTAGAATATACAATTAGCCACATTGAGTATCTTTTTTGTATTTAGTACCACTAAAGCACTAGATAGAGCTTTTAATTTTGGTGTACGACCAATAAATGATTTATTACCTATTTATGATGAAATAAATTATAATAATGTCCATGTATTAGGAAAAAAGACATGTAAAATTATAGTTTATTTATTTCTATTATTGTTGAGGTATTTCACGTAAAAATATGCGCCACTAATCTCTAATGCTATGAATCATTTATTTTGTTTTTTAATAATAATGAATTCATTAGTGTCCAGGTTTTAACATTCTATGCAAAAAATATTATAATGTGAGAAGAATGATTTAAAAAATAATAATCGATGTTCACAAAAAAAAAATAGAAACCTCATTCTAAAAAACTCTTTAAAATGATGATCTATTTTCTACATTTGAAGGAGAATATTCTCATAATATATGATTAATTATTATCCTTGATGATTTAAAAATAGTATCCTTGGGCTACATATCCTTCAAATCATATATCTTTTATATCATTTATTTATTATCTGTTTTATATTACAAATGTACAATACAATCATGAAAAACTATATATGTTTATTATATTTCATTATTAAAGCTCCCAAAAAAGGAACCTTTGATGTATACAGACTAAAATAACTTTTTGGATCCTAGTTGATATCACCTGTTATTGTTCTAACTATCCAGTACATGCACTCAGTTGTGTAGTCCCTAGAAGAAGGACTGGAATTCCACACACACAAAACATCAGATCTTGTGAATTCCTCACAATCATGGACAAGAGAGGAAGTGGAGTGATGTCGGGGAATTTAATTCTACAAACCACTAAAAATATCTATGTCTTTCAGTATTATTTTTTATTTAATCTAATTTTTTTCCTTGTTAAAGAACAAAATCTAATTTTATTAATACATTAAATAGGGTATATTTTCATTGGAAAAAATCAAAGAACTCAATTCACACCCTCTTGAGTATTAGTATGGTCAGTACATGACCTAAAATGAGTGTCAAGGACTACCCTAAAAAAGACCATACAATTAAATTAAATTCATTATTGAAATATCATCTACCATCATGGGAGAATTGAACCCACACTGAAGCCTCATACTTCCATGCTTGCAGTATTACATCAATTTTCATTTACCCATAGACCAGACACACATATCAGTGATTCAAATTGGAATACCACCCAAAATAACCATCATAAACTCTATATATACATCATATAAAATAATTTGAGAGTACTAAATTGTACCACCCATATTTTGTGACATTTTCCATACTACTTTGGTGTTCACTCTATCTAAATTTGGCTCAATTGCCAAACTTTTGAAGTTTCTTCTCAAGTTTTCTTGTCTCATCAATCCAGGAGAAAACATTGTAATCCTCTATGAAATAATAAACAATACCAATTCAATGGTTACTCCCATGATTAAAAACCTCACATTCATCCTTTACAAACCACATGCTTCTAACCATATTACCCCTATAGTAATAAATTTAATCCATAGATGGTATGATCAAGCACCTAATTAGCCCTTCCCAATGAAACAATCATCAATATGAGGTCACTATAGATGATTAAGATTCTTTAGAATGATAACTAAATGTACATACCACATAGAAGTGAACCATTGAATCGCCACACCCGTATCATACCCCTACTAGAACCTCGTATGAACTGGTCACATAACCAGACAAATCTATCCATAATTTTTCACTTAAATGACCTAATTTCTTACATAAAACCTCTCATGGTTTTACTTGGATCACAAAAATAATGAACTCATCATGTATGAAGTTTAATAAATTAGATTATATGTGTCCCTATTAGACTGAATTTCATGTATCACATGTATGTCACAACACAGGGAATATCACATCTAGTGATTTCAAAAATGTCAACAAACACCCATATCATGAGTTAGAAATGGAAAAGGAATCAAATGCTAACTCATCATCCCATTGTTCTCTGGTTCTCAATGAGAATCCACATACAATACATCCACATGGAGAATCATGATCTCAACAATCAACATGTTGAAAATGAATGAACTCTTTCATTAAAATCCATACTATTAACGACAACATCTGGTTCATCGAGATATAATTACATTCAAATATATACCAAAAAATGTAATTTAGAATTTTAAAAGTTCATTAACTGACAAAAAATGGACACTATAGACCCACAAAAAGTTTATAAAGAAGGCTTAAAATACAAAATTTGATAGAATTTGGTCACCTCAGATCCTATTCACTAATATACTATGTCATTACACTCAGAATAATATTACCATAAAACCACATGGCATGCCACTCGAAGGAAACACATATATATGTTGGCCTAGCTGTGTAGAATACCACAAGGTAATTATATAAGAAAAGGATGTATGAGTAGTTTATGAAACCATAAAACACCATAAATTTAGTCATCGATAATAATAACACACTTATTCAACTAGATATCATTAAGGTCCAACATTTAGTGATTGATTCAGGGATAAAAACCTCTTAAATCCATGATATGAGAGTAAAATGAAGATCTAGTATCTTTACTATAGAAATAGAGACCAAATTTCACCAAGAATTCATCAATCTCTAACCCAATGTGTTTCAACTTTGGTGAAACAAATACATCTAGAACATCATAAATCTTGAACCATAATGACATTCCTAGAATCCTTTGAAATCCTATAAGAATAGGTGTTCCTGATGCATCTGCCTGATATACATCATTTAATCTAAAACATTCCTATATATATTTTCTAAAATATATAAAATATTAATAAAAAGGATAAAATTATATGACTAAACTTATTAGTATCGTTTATGGCTTAGTTTGAATAACAACTAAAGAAAACTTCCCCTAGCCTTTGGTGTACCTCCACAAACGTCAGTGGTTTATGAATAAAACATGGTTTCTATGGATGTATCCTCTGAGGGTGTTAATCCATGGATTTAGGGTGTGAAATCATAAATAAATAAATAATAAAATCACAAGGAAGATATGAATAATAATAATTAATAATTAACCTATACATGTTTAAAGAAATTTGATGATGATATAATGTATTTAATAATGGTCACCCATAGGTTCAATTAAATATACAGGGTAATGGTAAAAGAATAAAAAAATTAAAATAATGTGAATGATGCTTCACATTAATCGCTTATCCTTAGCTCAACTAATATAAAATATAAATATACTCTAAGATACATGACCTACCAATGTTGGTCTTGGATAAAACAAATAATTTAAATTGGGGTAGTGTATCTCGAGAATTCATGTACCATAACAGCCTCAGTATGGTGTGAGTAATAAATTCACAAGAGAACCATGAACATGGACCCATAGATATCCTTAAATTTAGTGATATGTTAATTTAAAAATATCTTCTAGAAAAAATAAATACATTTCATAAAAAAAATAATGAACAAACCATTTTTGATCCATAGTTCAATGTCCTTGATGAACCATACCAACCCTGGGTAGTGTTGGTATTTCTAAGAACATTAGGATGAACATTCATTCATTGTTACATGAAGGCTAAAAATCCATGGTATCCCCAACTATATCCTTATAAAACAAGATAAAATCCCTTGGTAGTCTAAACATATTATCACCAAATCCAAGGAAGTTCAAACATTAAAAAAATAATCCATAGAAGCTCCCACGCTGGGATCCAAATCCATGGTATCTCTATATATATCTTTAAAAATATACAGGGACCATACCTTGATAATATAAACATCAATAATAATATTCTATTGTAGGTCTAAAACTAATATCCAAATACATGTAATATCCAACATGGAGATCAACATCAAAGGACCATCTAACCATATACCAGATCCAAATACATGGCAGAAAAACCATATCACATGTTCACTAGTAATACTTACCAATTAAAAACACACAAAATGAGAATAGATGATTTTTAAAACTCATAACATGCCATCACATCCCATAACCCAATGCACCTACTTTGGGACATTTTGGTATTGGGGTTGCAACTTTGGATCCCTTTGTAAAGTCACATGGGTAACACACAACATTTTCTACTTTCTCATATATTCAAGACTCAATCCATCATGAATCACATGTGGTGTCATGTTCCATGATATTTAGATAACTAGAACAATCTAAAAACCAAACTATTCAATATTTATAGGTAATAATTGAGAGAGATGACTCATAGCCCGTCCCCAGGTCCCCATGGCTATGATAGGTTTTCCACCACTACCAACCCAGGTCCATCAAAATTATTTTTTATCCTCCCATTGTAAACATACCTCAAGGTGAATGGGTCACAGATCCCATTTCCATTCCATCAATCCCATAGTCAACATGTACTCATCATGGTCATCCTATATCACCCAAGTCCAAATGATGTCAAATGCATCTATGTATCACTAGCTAACTCCTTTTGACCTCAATACCATTTGGAAACCTCTCTTAATTGTAATAAATTCCATGAAATAGTACTAGAAATAATGTTATCCATCACAGATGTGGTGTCAAGACAACACACTAATCCCAATATAACCTAGGGAATTGGTCATTTTATTTACAATGGTTCTCACATTTACATAATATTTTTGTTTAATTTATCTATTTATATTAATTAAAAACGTAACAGAATATGTGGTATATCTACATTATGATACTACCTCACAGAATAAAATTATAATATCATCATGGAATAATATATATGATATGTACCATGACCACAAACATTTAAAATGAATCTAAACAATTCAATTCCATCCAAAAAACTCACTACTTGAGTGCACCCAAGCTTTCTTATAACCATTCAACCATCAATGATCAACCAAGACCCAAACACTAGTCCATATTGAATAATTAATTAATTATAATAAAATTATAATTAACTAGAAATATATATTATATTAAAATTTATAAAATAATTCGGTATAGACACGAAAAATTCATTAGTCCTTACACTGCACTAGTGCCATGTCCACGAACCCATGGGAGGTCTACAACAGACCATGACCCCTAATATAAGTTGTAATTATATCCCAAAACATCCAATAAATAAGATATTTATATTAATATTAATGATAATACGTAAATAAATTAAAATCATGCAATATGTTTTGTGAAAATATTAATAGTCGTATGGGAACATTATTTCAAGATGTGCCTTGGATAGGATGAGAAAAAACACCACTAACCTTGGTTGATTCCACTATGCTTCAGTGAAAAAAGAATATAATCCTTATTCATATAGAAAATATACCATGAATAATTTAAAAGTATGTTTGTAAGAGATCAATATATGTTAAATATTAACTCATACATTGAGACACTACATCAAAATCACCCAATAATCAATGGGATATTAATCGATGAAGAATGGAAGGACTCCTAGGTTGAGTGTGATGGGGATGTGAAGAAAATTGGGAATAACTCTTAAAATGAAATTGTGGAAAAATTATAATCCAACAAATTTGTTAGGCTACATGTTTTTTCCACATGGTTGTCCAAACTATGAACTAACATTGTGTATGTACCTTTCTCAATCCATCAATCTCAGATAGTTCAGTCACATAATTTCCAAAATAGTGCATCAAGTCCCATGCCCTTACAAACTCTTAAGGTTTCATATTATGTTATGGATGGTTTCCCCTTAAACATTATTTACACATTGTTTAAATCAATCATCTAGAAAATAATAATTAAAAAACTCTTTAAGGACTGTGTATTTTAATGTTTTTCCTTAAATAGTATGTCCAAAATTGTTCTCCCTAAGCCGATTCCACAAAAAACATATGAAACTTCACCCAATGATTTTGATAATTATTTTAAAATATGATCTACATTGTGGCCCGAAAATTGTAATTTTTTTAGATTTTCTAGGCCATATAATTTCATTTAGAGTCTCAATTCCCAAAACAACCCTTTTAGTAGGTTGAAATGTAAAAACATATGGAATTATAAACCCATATAGAAATTAGGTATTATAGATTGAGTTCCCAAATTAGGTAATGACATGGAATAAGAAATATTATTATTTACTATATAAGAACACATATTGGACAATATTATTTTTATTTCATGGATTACTCCTATGGGAACATGTTCTTTACCATTAGTTATGACCTTCTAAGATTTTTTTTTTGGCCTATGTGATAATTTCTTAACAACCTTATATATTCCACAGTTTGTTAGTAATTAGGTTCCTAGTTATGTGTATTTATAGCCTATTAGAGGTACTATCTCAGGGATATGATTGTGTTAGTATAGAAAGAATATACATGTGATTTTGTTTAAGATATATTCAAAAAAACTGATAATAATTTCTTCAATAGGAACGATGATTCTATTATTTTAATATAGGGAGCCATGAGTACTTTTGTGTAAATATTGGAATCAAAGGGAATGACTATTTGGGTGTCTATACATGTGGATTTTTGAACTCAATAATAGAGATGGTATATGCTTTAATTTTATTACAAATCTAGATAACATCATTGAATGTAGATGACCCTCATACATCATGGGGAACTTTTATTTTTTTAGGAATGTGGGACAAGTTGTGATGATATTTCAATCACAAGTGTGTGAGTTAGGTTTCTAAATTTAAGTGGTAATGGAGCGTAATTGTATCACTATTGGGTAAGATCTAGGTAAAAAATATTGTTTTTATTTTGAATTAAATTAAATTTGAATTAGTGAGAGTTGTGTGTGAGATTATGACCAAATGTTTCTGATGGCATTATTTAGAGTGGATCTATAGCATTGTCACATTTCAATTGAAACAATAATTGTAGGTTTGTGCACCTATATAGGATAAATTGAGGTTATGTTGTCATAATTGCACTAATGGATGGTTAGGTTTGGTGACCCTCGATACAGGATTAGTTTCAAAATATGTCATTGATGAAATTTCAATGGGATTATAAATGGTGGTGAGTTACTATTTTGGGATCTCACAATTTAATCATGGGGTTTTACCATTCCATTACTTATGTTCAGTGACTTATGGCTTGTGTAAAACAAAAAATCGTGAATTTTTATTTCTTCTAGGATGAAAAGGATGCTCATATTGTGTGTATCATAACGTTGTTTGTGGGTAGTATGACCCTATTGTGGTAGGATAATGGGTGAATGGGTCTAGTTGATAGAAGATAATATTTTATTGAGATATCACTGAGAAGATGAATCGGAATTCATTCAGATATTCATTGATTTTAAGGCTTAAATCCTATTATGGTTCCAAATGGAGTTCATGTATTGGCTTCAATCCTAAGATAAACTATTCTGAACATAATGTGATCATATTAGAGGAACATCAAGGTTTTTGATACAATAGAGAGTGATCGATCATTATGTTTTTTAAGGATTAATCAATGGTATTTCAAATGATATTGTGATAGAATTCATTGGTTTCTTGAGATAGTTCTTAATGTGCCCTCTTATGAAAATAATATCACGAATGTGTAATATAGAAGTAAATTGGAGGCTAACATTTATTATCTTAAAGAGAGGTCAGATAGTGGAGGTCCTACTTGTGATTTTGTTTGAACATGGATGCGGGGAACTAGAATCCACCAATGATGCATCACTTTAAATATAATGGAGGGTTTAAAAATAATTATCATCTCTTTAAATTAATGTCAAACTGTATATAGTTTTCTAATATGGGGAAGTCATGACCATTATCACATGGAATTTGAAAATGTTGATTGTCCCCATGGATTAAATATTTTCCTTGTTAATGACTGGGTGTTTAATGTTTTTAACTATTCCAGCCTTTTCGGTGGACCTCTGGGAGAATGTTTTAATAAGAAGTTCTTATGGCTGTGAGCATTTAGGTATCATAATTGGGCTCAGTGAGCTAAAACCCATAGTGAAGATATCTATACATGAGATTATATTTTAAATGATGAGAAAAACATGTATCATGATTAATGATCTTGTGAAAACATCATCATAATTTTGTGATGATGGTTACTATTATTGGATCTAATTTTGGCAATTTGAACATTTTATGATAGATGATGCACATGATAAAAATTTATAGTGTTTGAGTATAGGATATAGACATATGAATATGAATTGGTGACCAGGGAAGGTCATTATAAACGAAAAAATATCTACCAATATTTCTTGTGGATCATATTTGTTATGATGGGGTGTTTTTAAATACATTGGGTATATTTAGGTTGTGGAATTCAAGACAAAATTTAATTTTTCAATTATATGAGGGGTCAGATATTCAATAGAGATACATAATGGAATTATGAAGTTCTGAACCATAGAAAATAGTTTCTTGTACAACCAATGTAATTTTTCATGTGGAAATGATCTATGGAAAGGCTTAAAAATGGATTCTAGCTTTTTGAGATGTAGTTTATTTCAACATATGAGTTGGTGGATGTGTACCTATAGGATGGTGGGGTTAAAATGGAAAACCGTACCCATCCTACCACCTTAGAATATTATTTGTGGGATAAAACTTCTTCTAGTTTTTTATTTCGCATATAAGAATCATGTTTCACATGGTTCTCCTATATAAAACATTTCAAGATGGGTGTTATAAATGGTGGTTCTCCAAATCAATAGTTATTTCATCGACTCTTGTGCCCTTTGTTAATCCTATCATGAGATTAATATAAATTTATTCTTCTCCCAATTATTTTTTCATATACAACTCTACAGTATCCTTCTGGAATCATCCAAATGAAACATGTACTTTTCTCACCCGTCATATAGGACATTATGAGATGATTTACACTTTCCACCAGACATATATTTGAAGAAGATTCACCATACCATCAAAGAATTTATATTTTAAATTAAATATATATATATATTTAATGATTTTATTTGAAACATTTTTTGTGGCTTTGAGTTATTATGTGTTTAGTATTATTCTGGGGATGGTCGATACACCATTTCCCATGTATTCAATTATCATTTGATTCCCAATGTGGATTTAAAAATAATGTATTAATTATTTTGAATTGATTAATTTTTTTAAAAAATATAAATTAATTGTTGTAAATTTTGGTAATTAATCATGGCCTCATGGATGATGGCGATGACTATTTAGAAATAGGCTGGATAGTTCAGATTTTAGTTGGCCAATGTAGTAATTCTAAGGATGAAAAATATAAGGAATGTATTTGTTAATAAAAGGTGGTATTTATATTATCGTGTTTGATTTATGCATGTTGTTTATAGAAATTTGTTTCTGTAGTCTCACCACTATTTCAATGACGTATTTTTATAAATTGAATTCTTTATATAATTTAAATGGTCTAATTTAAAATAATTTTTAAAATATGTATGGGCATGTAAAAATAACGGAATTTGGTGTCTAGCCATCAATGGACCTTGTTCACTAGTTTGATTCCTCATACAAGAATTGGGTGTTACATGACATGAGATTAATGACTCTAATGGCTTGGTGATGACCCTTGAGAATATTTTGGACTTTGTGGATAGATTATATGTATAATAGAGATGGAATGGGTGAGTTTATGAGACTATATTCACCCTAGATATGGATATGGTCGTTTATCCATCTCTCAGTATGATTGATAATGTGGTGTACCAATGATGGCTATATTTATGGGAGATGAATTGGATAATTCTAAAATATGGGATGTCCTTTGAGTGTGAGGAGCTTTCCCAAAACCACTTGTCTTGACTAAGATTCCAATGTGGGATGCCTCTTATTGGGTAATAACCTAGGGAACCTTGTTTGGATCCAATTTGATTTTTTACATTATGTTTATATATATATATATGCATATATATGGTCATATGTATCCCCATAGATCCCAAACTGACATTTCATCTTGTTGGGGCTGGAAGATGAGGATGACAATTTGAATTCTTCCAGATCAGGGTAAATTGTTATTTTATTATTTGGTTAGGATATGTGATTGTGTAGATTCATTGAAATTGACTATTGGGATTGAAATTGTTGTGACTGACATTGATACCTAGGAATCACCTATTATGATGGATGAGACCCTTAGATGCATGAGAATTTTGGGATCATGTCTCATGGTTTAATAGGGGTTGTTTCCAAGTAAAAAAGCATAAAATGTGTGTATAGATGATACTATCATAGACTATAAGAGGTGGTTCCATGTATTTATGTTTGGATATTATAATGGTGTTTGTATTTGAATTTCCAATAGTTCCTTGAAGTCCTATAATATTGTGAATCCATTCTAAATACTCTTGGATATTTTGATATGAATTTAGATAAAATTTGATCAATGAATAATTATGGAACCACTGGGATTAAAATTATATAATGAGATGTTGTGTAGTAATATATCCAATAGAATGGATATTTTAAATCATATGTAAGTCTATTGGATCCAAAAAAAATTAATGCATAGATTCCCCCTAGGATCGGGTGGATTCAACAGTGATAGTTTGGTTGAGGAGCTATGAGATGAGGATACCTAGGTGAGTGATCCTTAGATCATGGAGAATGTTCTGTTTGATTTCCATGGTCATCCAGGAATGAGTCACGTATGTACATATAGGATTTCCCAAGGCCTACCCTTAATATGAATTAGATATCATGTTGAAAGAGAAGGACACCCATTATTACCATGTGGTTCATCTGGATGGATTGATGATGATGGATTTTATGACATTCCCTTGGGTGAACTATTCATCATAATTAAAGTGTGATAATGGTATCCCTAGTGAGTGGATAGGTGTTCCCCTAAGGTGATGTTCATGCTCAAAAATACTCTAGTATAGGCCAATGCAGGTATGGTCGATCAGGGTGTTTGATATTAATATCAATGACGGTTACTGGGTATGTACATAGTTATATGTAGACAAACATGGGGTTGTTTTTATATGGTGTTTGGAATGGTCCCTATGACATATTCAAAAACATTCTGGCATTGGGATGAAGAAGGTATTGTGATTAGTTTTATTTATTTTTTCAAATAATTTATTTATTATTTATGATCTTCTAACATTCACATATCACTATATTTGTAGTATATTATAGGACCATGTTGGTTGTCCCATGCTGAGTTATGAATTCACCCCCTTCTCAGGCGACCATTTCACGAGTGTACCCATGGAAACTCCCACTTGGTTGAAGTTATAGTATGGGTAGATCCCTATGATTCTATGATTGAGCTAGATTAAATCAATTTGGAGAGGAGGTTGGTATATTGTATGTCCTAATGATGTAATATATCCTCCATTTCACATTATATCATTCCTATATATATATTTTATCAACCCATTGGGAGATCAATCTTGTGTTCCCTTATATCGACGGTTTGTTCGTAGTGTGATTAGTTTTTTTATTATTTACAAGTAAACTGATGTGATTAATATTTATTAATATTGGTTTTTTTATTATTACTGTGTAATCTAATTCCATGGGGTATATCATTCACATAGTACCTCCTTAGAACTAAACTATTTTTCAGTATCCTCTGATTTATGGGGATGCAAGTCTGACATCACGTGGTAAATCATCTCTCTGAACCAATTTCGTGGTCTCAAGGAATGGTTGTTATAACCTCATACTCAAACACCATAAATATTCAGAATTACACATTTTAATAAAAGCACTACACCCAAAAACCTCACCAATATAGCATAGCTATGACACCAACAAAAATTTATTCTTATAATATTTTAAAAAACATGTTTCTAAAAATTATGTCACTTGAAGTACTTGAATTTATTTATTTTATAATATATTTAATCCTACAAATGTTGATTCATGATTCCTCTTTTAATTTCATCATGTTCATATATAATTATGAATGAAAACTTCTCTCCAAATTTTGTTTTGATAGAACAACTTCTAGAATCTTCTAAAAGTTTTTTAGAAATTAATATCTAAATGTAAATTCACAAGGTAATTCACATTATAAAAACATTATCATCATGTTAATTAATTTTATATTACATATAAATTTTATGAAATTATATTTCCCATTGCGATTTTTAAAAAATATTTGGTCACATTCCTAGTGAAAGAGTAAATCCCAACCCAACCATTCACTGTTAGAGTACCAGGATAAAACAAGGGTAGAATATTCATAATGAGATGTACCCATATCATTATTATTTATTACCTCATAAAAAATAATTTATTTTAATCATTTTAAGTTATTTATAAATTATTGACCACTTGTGCACTATAATCTTCATACCTATATATTTTGTCATTAATATAAATGATAGATTTTAGTTTCCCACTACATAAGGATATATTATCATCCTTATAAAAATGATGAAATATTTTAGGGTTCCCATACCAACCTCTCTACGATACTACAATCACTATTTTCAATATTACATTGAGGTAATTATAGAATGTAGCGTTCTCATTGATTAATAGGGTCATACAAGATGTGATTCCTTTTGTAGAACCTCTAATGGGATTTAGGAATCATAAAATATTCTTGTAAATGTTACCATGAAACACATTGATGATTCAAAATGATATCTTATTTTCTAGAGTTATGCAAAAATTTGAAGTGTTGAATAAACTTGTGGGGATGTCATAATCTATTTTTATATACTTTTTCATACCATGATTTATATTTATTCATCCTATATAATATTATTTAATTTTACATAATTATCTCCTATACAAGTGTAGCAGAACATTTCATAGTTCTACATACGGTAAAACAATGGTTTTCATCTATAATGTTATGTAAGAGAGGGTTTATTCGATTATTATGTATCTTTCTAATAATTTTATGACTTAAATTACACATTTTTTTTTGCGAAATTGATTAATGTAATAACATGAATTAAAATATTAATATGTATAAAAAGTGTTTCAAATATAACATGGGAAAGAACTCTATCCCTAGTGTAGTCATGAATCATGTTGATTTTCGCATTTTAAAAAATATCTCAATTAGTTAAGAATATGGTTCCATGAATCTAGTAAAGGCCTAGGGTGCTATCTAGTTTGATATTTTTAATCATTTTCCAAAACAAGTCTTTATATTTTTATTTAAGGGATTTGTTTTTTTAGTTGTATATTTTCAATAGGATTTCATTTAATGAGTCTATTATACTTATAAATAATTTTTACCTTTCATGATATTCCCTTCATCTTATGACATTGTAGAGAAGTATTCAAAATCCAAGTGGAATATTATATTAACTACTCTATTGTTGGATTAATCTACCAATTGAATATTATGCTTCCCACGTAATTTAATCTCCCTAATGTAGGCATGAAAATATTCACTGAATTCACCCAAATGAAGGTAAATAATTACTTATTTTTCACACTCTAACCACACCACTTTGAGGAGTACATCATATATGTGTTTGTGATTGGGGGATAAACTAGATAAGTGATAATTATATAATAATTCATAATGCATATTATTTATTTTTTATATTTCATTTCTGTATCCCTCTATGTCACTAGTATGTTGGTTATTAGTTTGTGGCCACTCGTGATGGGATTAAATTTGCTTTAAACTATTATTTTATAATATAATTATGGAGTTTCTTGTTGGGGGATATTCCTTGATTCTTGAACAACCTACTTAATCTTACTTTCCACAATCCATTATCTATTAAATCTGTAGGGATTAAAAGCATAAGTATGATTTATTGTTTTGTTAATAGAACAACAATATTCAATAAGGCAAGGGGTATGTGTGCAATTGAGAATTGAGGGAAATTGGAGATCTTTTGAATGTTTGAGAGGCACCAACTGAGATAAATTCTACTCTTCTAATTATCATTCTTTTCATTACACTAGCAATATCAATCACTAAATAAATCATATTCCAATAAAAAATAGATAAAAATAAGGTAATATTCCCTATCATCTTCCTAAATTCATAAGAAACACATTTCTATACATGGAATCATGAATTCTGATGAAATACCAACTATTTATGCAATGGATGGAGTCAATATCAATAAGAAATTGGCCTTTCCAAAAATTATATTTCTCAACTATATAACATTTATAATATATAATATTAATGTAAATATTATGGATATACCCTGTATACATGATAACAATTTCATATGGTGATCATGTATTCAATTATGCTTATATTTAATCATTTGAAAGAAAATATTGTATTTTTAATGGTAATGAATTATTATAGATTTCCATATGATATCAATGTTAATAATATTTAATAGTACAAACCATCATATTATATTAAATATCCTCTAGAGGGAAAACATCAAAGGGTTCGAATTATATAGTGAGAAAAAATTGATTCATTAAAGATTTTTGGAGCTAAGAATTCTATATGTTTTTTGAGAATATATTGAAGAGGTTATAGAGTATTTTTCATCTATTCATTATTTCCATTCTATAGACATCAGAGTTCCCAAAGAACATTTTCAATACATAACCATAGTAAACATACCAACCAATATATTATATATAGATTCCAACAATGCCTTTCTCTTTATACAAATTTTGAAAAAAAATTTAAATTTCACCCTCATAAATTGAATCCAATTCATGGATGTAATTTTATAGAGAATGATGTATAACTGGGTTAAAAATCTCTACTTCTATGACCTCAATTCTATTAGATTGACTTGGAATTAGTGTAGGTCTATATCCACCCCATAATAAATATAAGTGTGTAATACCCCACATCTCAATGTCATATTAATATTTTCAATTTGAATTTAAACATTCATTTTGGTAGGACTTTTATAAGAACTGAAAATTATAATGGGGTTCCTAGTTTTTCAGCATTCATATATTTTTGTATTTGATGTGGTTTTATCATTATTGGTACACCTCAGGGTCTATGTGAGAATTAGCGGAATAAGAATATGGGAATGAAAAAAACTACTATCACAGACCATTCATATGTTGAATACTGATTCATTACAGGAATGGAATACACAATGCTTTTTTAATGTGAAAAAGGGACGACCATATATATCATGGAATCACTAACCTAAATCACTTAGTATAATCCTTATATTAAAATATTTTCATTTTATTAGTAATTTATTAATTTTTAAATGGGGATTTTGTATCCTTCTTTCTTTACAAAAACATGTGCATGATGGGTATCATCAATAGCCTCATCTACACAACAATTTTATATATACAGTCTTTCATGTTTCCATTTGGTGGAACAATAGATAAGTATATTCAACATCAATCCCTCTAAATTATGTTCATAATATTGTTGAATATTTTGTGGATTTTAATTTTCATATATCTCACTAATTCATCCATATTATGTTTTCTTCTTAATTTTGAACGGTTCTTTTGCTCATCATATATAGAGGAGGCCCTAATATGTAATTTTCAAATAGATTGTTGTGGATTCAAATAAGGTGGAACAAAATAAGCATTGTTTTCAATGTTTTTCATTACAAAATAAGTTTTGGGTGTATTGAACTAGAAATATTGACTTCATATTTCGGGCATCCAAGATCTAGGGGGTTTTTAGGATTATAATACACCCTATATGTCACATTTTTTGTGATCATCTTGAGGGTTGATATTTTATGCTTGTTTCAAAATTTTAAATTTATTAAATTTATTTTTTATTATTTTTATAATTTTTATGAATATTTAATTATTGGTTTTAACATTAATTATTTTTCATTATGTAATTCATTAGGGAGCTGTGGGAAGTTGGAGTCTTGAGAGATTAAATGAGCCTTTGTGAGAGATGTCATGATACATTAAAAAGTGGGTCCAATTTTACTTATATTTGATGTTCCTTGTGATTATACACATGGATAATATTCATTTCATTATATACATGGGTTATATGCATCCATGCCACATCAACCATTATGCCACATTTAAACTATTTATATTATTTAATAAACATTAATGAATACTATTTAATTCCAAAAGGTTCCAAGGGCCCATACATACATTTATTCATTATTTGTACATAATTATTTATGATGGAAGAGGATATAAATTACAATGAATAGGGATTAGTGTCTCAAGTGCTGTGTGAGTTACTATCCTCAATGTAAAGAGGTGTTATGTAAACGGATTAATGGAAAAGGGTTTACCTATGAAAGACACAATAGATCTATATGGATCATTTTAATTATTGTGTGGAATGTGTTCCACTCCCACTTCAATGTGACAACATGAATGATTATACCATGGAATGACTGGATGATAGTTTTAGTGTCTTGGATAACATAAGTTTCTGGGAAAATGGAATGGGTGTTAGGCCATCTCCATAGTGTGTCATTACTAGTAGGAAAAAGAGCATTAAAGAGTACCCAAGTCACCCTAGTAGGTTCCTAGTTACCTATGACCCTAATGAGATGATGAAAATTGGAATGGTTAAATATGATTGGGATATAGCATCATGATATATTGTTAGTGCATTCCTAGCTTGGATACTATGATGTGATTTAGTTGATGTTTGAGTTCTTTATTAGATGTGGTTCTTATGATCCAACATCACTACATGTGTGACCATGATTTCAAAAAATACTAGGATTAATGTGATTCATCTGATTATATGATACAACATTGACTTCCATATTGTTCAGATTCAAATTTTTATATAAGAGGACCATTAAAAATAGCCATGATTATCTTGAATCTATTAGAGTTATGAGGTTTTTGGTGGTTATATATTCTAGATTACATACTTTTGACATTCTAATGGTGATAATTTGATCCCCAATAACAATTATTTTGATACTACCTTGGATCAAGTTGAAACACATGTGATGGTATGGCAATGGATACACAAGCTGTCAGATTCCCATGAGCTTATGTATGGAATTATAGAGGGTATTTTCCATTATTTTTCATAGGTCTCCTTGGAATTGATCTATTTTTCATTATTTTTCATAGTTAGCACATGGGATGTGAGGTAAACCTAATAGGTTAGTGAGGAACATAATTTATTAGATTGAAACCATTAGTTGATTGATAATACAAGTATTAAGTTATTTAATTTTTTTAGTAACAAAAAATATAGTGTTTCTTCATATAGTATCGAATTAATCACTACCAAACCGAACTATATGATGGTGGTTCGGAGGAAAAAATAACCATTGGAAGATGTCGGTTGAATTTAGCCTATATATTTGGTTATTTAATGTTTTAGTATCATCCAATACGGTGTTTTCACATATATCATGGAATTTAATTCATTATAACATATCATTATGTTTAGGGTTCTTTTACAAAAATCAGTTATATTGAAATCATTTGTACTTACGACCCTGAATGTGTTAGGATTCTTGAGGGAGAATTCTTCTACATTCATAGTCGGTGAGAAACAATACCTTTTTGGTATGATGACAACTAATGCGGTTCTAGATATATGGGAATAGGGGATCCAATAATGATCATTGAAACATATGTTTCCTTATACCGTGACATATTAATAGTAGAGTGGATGTGATTTGTAACTCTTCATGAGATCGGTTTGTGGGACTAAGGGGGTGACCCTGGTGACCCGTGAGGAACAACATGAACCAAAGTATTTTGGTAACTATATTAATTAATGGTGACCCATTAGATGGGTTGTCCCATTAAATTGGTCTCCTTAGAGGTGAATCATAGGTAAGTTCTTCGTGGATGAGACATGTTCTTATCAAGTTATATTAGTTATGTATCTTAGGAAAGGTAATTCCACTAGGTATTTTAGTTACATGAATAATGAGTTTCAGTGCATTGGATATCATTGTGTTGTTTAAATGGAAGGACAATGATAACTTCGTAACATATGTGATTTGGATACACTTTTAGTGGTGTGGTGATATTTTGGGTGGATTCTTATGATTGGAACGATGTCGGTTGGCAGTTATGTGTAACGTTACCTTAAGGAACAAAAATTGTCGTCGATAATGGTTTGTGATTATGGTGTGAATTCATAGTTCTTTGGCATAGTCTCATGGGATCGATAGATGGGTGTTTTGATTGGGTGGTATGGGTGAATAATCATAATTTTATAGGATTCAATTTTAGTAAGCGTGGAATGGACACATGTAGCACTGATGAGTTTTGAAGCCATGAATAAATGAAAACATACTGAGGACAGATAAAGCTCTCAAAAAATATATAGGATTTATTTTCCATGATTTGATAAAAATTATGTGTGGCCTTACGATGAGGGGTGTTTTTAGATATGGATTTGGCGTGGTAAAATTATTTATTTATGAGTTGAATAAATAATGTTTTTTCGTTAGATGAACTGACTGTGGCTCGAGAGGAGTGACATGTGTAAGATGATGAAATATTAATGTTTTCTCTTCGGGTTCTGTATAAGACAAGACATATCGAAGGATGTACACTATTGATTTATTAATGGAGTGAACCTAATTATATTTAGAGATTTTGTGGGTGTCGAGGATGATGTTCAAGTGATTCTAAATCCGGAATCAAATGAAAATTTTGATGTTACTATGTTATAATATATAAGGATACTTCCATTCATTAAGTGTGACTTCTAATGGTGTGTCATCTTTGGATGTGTGACCGTCATGTTAGAATGTTAATCAGTGAGTTGAGATTATTCTTTGGTTGGATGTTATTCCTTTTAGATGTCAGTGAGCTGTATATACCCGATAAGATAATTCATGAATGTGTGTGTGGGATTTGGGTACAATATGATTCTATCCAGATCCAAACATGGTTCTTGAGTTGAATCCTATGTAATATCACATATTTTTCGAGTTATGTCACACATTTAATTCTTTATTTTATCATTGGTGGTCAATTATTGTTCGTAGACAGAGATCCTTTATAGAGGAAAATGACAAAAATCCAGTGGATAAATGTTATTTGGAATTAATTATGTTAGGATATAAAATTTTTAAGTGGTTATACATGGATTTTCTATTCAAAGAAATGATTTCAATTTGATTCATATCCTTATGAAATTAAATTGTATGAAAGTTATCGGCAAAAGATTTACACATCGTGTAAAGGAGTTACATGCCTTGTAAATTCTACAAAACACATGATGTGAAACAGTACTGGAAGTGAAATGGTTGCACATAATGTATAATATTCGACTAAAATAATTACTGATCAAGATAAATACTAATATGAGGATATGAATTTTTGGAGTATCCCACATTGAAGTAATACACGACATGAAAAAGTATTATAGGGCATGTAATTATTGATTTTAGTGGTTTTAATTGTGTCATGTAGTTGATAATTTCTACATTCATTTGGTTCATACCATCCTCTATCAATCGTGGATGGATTCTATGTGATTTGGTTGCCTTTACATTACATTCAAAAATCATAATCATGAATCTTATCCCCAGTGAGCTGTATTATATAATTTTCCTACTCTCCCTTGGTTCTATGGTAATTCCAATATAATGTATCAATTGTAATCAAATTGGGTTTTGATCTTGATTGGTTATGGCCTAGGAACTTTCTTGCGATCATTCTATCCTTAATTCTCATTTTGGAATACTAGTGTAAGAATTGTTTGATATTCTGTTAAATGTTGAGGTTTTGAACCATAGCAATATAGTTTGTCCAATTGAAAATAATGTCCAATGTTATCCTCCAATGTCTTGAAAGCCTTAAAAGTTTATGATTTTGATAATCCACCTTTCAAGGGGAGAGGTGGAACCATTACAAGGCCTATAGGTGTAAGTATTACATGGCTCATAGGACTTAGAGGAATTCATGGCCTATAGGCTTCAAACATTACATACAACCCAGACTAACTACTTGGAACTGCTCCTCGCCAGCATCTTCATCGTGAAATAAACTCTCCACCTTCACATGGTTGTTCCTCTTGGCTTTCCCATGTTTGCACAGGATTGCCCCGATGGAAGGTGTAACACCATCTCATTCTTGCAATCTATTTATCTTCATATATGGTGAATGCTCCTTGATCCTCCAACTTATAAAGTTTGTTCCTTTATTGGTTTTCTAGTTTTCATCTGCACTTTTGGTGGCCTGAAGGCCTTGAGCTTGCCCGAAGGCCTTAGTGACCCGAAGTCCTGGGTGGCCCGATGGCCTAGGTGGCCCGAATGCCTTAATGGACTCAGAGAAAAAATTGGTTACTTGAAGGCCAAAACAGGGGAATATTCCCACATATTACAGTGCCAAATAGTGCCTACTACAATTCCTGCTACAATACCTACTTCAGTTCTGCACAATACATGCTACAGTACCCGAAAATTATCCTCCACATGGATTTGATCCTGGGTCTCCTAGATTCACATAAGGAGTCCTCACCGACTGGGTTGAGCCTCATGTGAAAACTATATTATCCTTATTCAAATATGGTGTGTGCCTAAATATATTAAATAATCAATTTGATTATTCCATTGAATCCATTTGGATCAAAATATTTTTATGTGTCTTTTGGATTCATCTTGGTTGATAAAAACCTTGATTAAAGTTAAATGGTTGATGGGTTAAAGTATTTTTTTCATTACATGTGACCTTAGATGATTTCATGATATATATCCCTAAGGGGTGGCTTAATTCTATTGATATGATTGTGGATTATTTAGATATAATGAAGATAAATTGAATGATAAATTTTAATTTCGATAACTAACCATTGAGATGTAAGATGATATATTGTTATATACATTCTGTTGTGACCTATTTCATTTTTATGTGGTAATACTCATATTAAATGAGGTTTTCCTAGTCTCGTGATGTAAAATGTATATTGAGTGGTTAGGCCATGTCCCACACAATAATGTTGAAATTGAGTGGGCTAGGCCTGTTCCCATTTCGTAATTCTTACATTGAGAATGATAGCCTTAGTCCAATGATGTAATTCATATATTGAAAGGGGTCTTCCAATTCCCACATCTATATTCATATATGTTGTGTGTGACCAAGAGTTGTGTATTTATACCATTGAATTACTGATATTGGTTGGAATGGTTGTGATAAATGCTTAGAGATATTTTGGAATGGAATCAAATAAGGTTATGTTTTAACATTTTTATTTGGTAGTTGGGTGGAATGAATAAGATACATACTTATTGATATTCAATAATATTGAAAAATAATGATATATATATATATATATATTAATTTATTAATTAATACACCAATTTACAACATTATGGAATACAATTATTATCAGTCTGGTTATATTTATACACGGTGGTGTTGACCTACTGAGTTATTCTCACACCATATTGGGGAAGCATTCTAGTGCCTAAGAATATTACATGCATGCATTATTGGACATGGAATGGAGACCATTTTTTGATCAGTACATGTATGATGGGTTGGATTTTGGTGGTAGGATAGACATGGAGCTCAGGACTAGGTAATTTTGAGACTTTCTTGATATTTCTAGTATTATATTTTTATTACTAATATAAAAACATTTAATGAAATTTTATCTTATCATTAAATGATTCATTACTATTGGTTTTTTTTCAATTTTTATTTCACAATGATTTGAAATTTTGTTTATCCTGGTTTATTACGTTGATTATGATATTGATATTGATTATATCTATTACAATGAAAATACATACCTTGGGTTATTATCTCGCCCCAATGCTAATCCCTTCGCACTTCTAGTTTGTCTCCTCTCAAATATGGGGAGGAGTGCTTGAGGTCTCATTATTAACCCATTTTGTAAACATGAGAGAGTGGAGGATGAAGGGACATTACATAATATTTTATAAGGTGCATTTTTTTTCTGTTTGGGGAATGTATAATGCAGACTAGTATGTATCTGGAATTGGTAATGAGCTTGTGTGTGAGAGTAGCTAACCCATTTACAGTGGATAATATGAGTTCATATGAATGAGATTTCTCTTTTCTATTGTTTTCTTGTAATAATTGACATTATTTCACCATGAGTGGTTTAAATGTTTTCCAAATTTTCTATTTTTCATGTTGTTGATTCATGATACCGATACTCATGGAATCATAATATATGAGATGAGTATGGTATCATTGTGATAGGCACATTAGGATATATTTTAACATGAAATGGTAAGGATATGGAAATATTTATTTCATGTGATATATAATTTCCTACAAAAAATAGTGAATGAGATACCTTTAATATATTCTATATTGAAATAAATTAATTGATATGTCATGCTAAAACACATGTATGCCAATTCTAGAGAGACCTGAAGACGTGGTTTACAATTACTTTCACCTATGGAGGTTGACCTTATCATTATAGTTAGTGTTCTAAAGAGTGTGTTAATCATCCAAATATAATGGTTCATCGTCATCTTAAAGATGTCTATCAGGACAGTGGAAATAAGCATGCTCATAAAATAGGTGAACTGTAACTTATTGTACCTCTTGAGTGTTGGATAAATGTTCATATTTGTGAAAACTTCTTAAGGGTTGTGAAATACATTCAAAGGTATTCTATTCACAACAAACTTTTATGTTTGAGTTGATGAGAATGTTCTAGCATAAAGATCAACCTATGTTCACTAGGGAGGGAGTCCCTAAGGAATCCTTGTTCAATAAGGGATCAATCCATAATATCTTTTAGATTCTTGAGATTCATTCTAATAGGAGGGTGAATCTTATATAATATATACTTCATATACCATCCATGAGTTGGTGAGATATTCATGAGAATGTAAGGAATAAATATGAATTATCATGGAAGGAAATTGAGATGATGTTTGTAGTCCATTTATATCCTTATATATTGAGTGATGACAAGACTCATGGGTACATGCATCTAACATAGGAGGTAATATCAATGTTGGAAGATGATGGTCATTTAACTCACCTATAGTGCTTTGAGACATCTTTATATGATGATTAGATCTCTAGGGTGACGTTTTTTTCCTGATTTTCTTCACTATAAGACTAGATTTTAGGTAAAAATTTTCCCTTATAATAATTTTAAAGATGTGATAAATTTGGAACTTTTTATTGAAGGGAATCTGAGTGAGGCATCGAGCAAAAGAAAAACAATTTTATTAGGAAAATATTTTGTTGTTTTTCATTTGGGAAGAAGTTATTCTATAACATTTTAAGAAAGGAAACATTGGATAGAGTAACTAGGGTAGTGTGAATCCATCTCATGACCATCTATAATTTTAGTTCTTTCAATGATGAATGTTGGGCCAAAAATGACTTTAGTGTTCATACCCAGTTTTTTTTATCAGCCTTGATATAGGATGTGAATAATATATAGGTTTGGTAGGGTCTTGTAGAATAAAAGATGTTATGTTGGATCATATGTTGTTACCAGAGTAGGGGATGGAATCAAGTACACCTTAGCAGGAAGGTAGCTAGAATTCCACCTGATGTTCTGGCTCAAGAAGGGGATGTTACACCCTTGTACAAGATTAGTAGTACTAGGGAAAATGAATAGATCGACAAAGTCGGACTGAAACCTAGGGAAATGGTTATAGTGAGTTGTGTATTTTTCAGACCACCCAACTAGTTTGGATGCCTGATCATCTATTATTCGGGATATGATTTTTTGTATAGACTTGCATGTGATATTTTTTTATAGAAGCGTCATATTCATTTTTAATATTTTCATTATTTAAATGGATTTGTATTTGATGCGGAAATATTGGATGGTGATTTATCCATCGACACATAATTTGGATTTCTATTAGAAGATATCAAACATTTAAATGTGTGTTCTCGAGAAATTGGGGTATTCATTTATTTTCATAATTTTTTGAAATAGAAATAAAATGATTCAATTTTATTAAATGTATGTATATAATACTTACATACTGTAATCTTATCAATTATTATTTGAGGATATTTACCTTTATATCTATACGAGTAATCTATTCTTAGAAAGGTGAGTGGTGTCTCTAGGCTAGTTGTGTGGAACAATTTTAGTTCAAATTTTATTTTACCTTGTCACAGAGATACGTTCTTTCACTAAATGTTTGTGGAATACAACAATATTATTTTCATCTAGTGGTAGACCATTTTTTGGATGTTTTAATTGATGATTACTATGGATTACCACCTAATAGAAAAATGATTTTTATGATTGAGTTGGTTCTTAGATTAGAGACACTTTTTATTACTCCATATATAATAAAACTAGTAGTGCTTAATGATGTTAATGTTTTGATGGAATATTTGTATGATAAAGGATTCATACAACCTAGTACATCACATTGGGGTTTTCCAATTATATTATAAGAAATGTTTGATTGGATTTTATTCTTATGTTGGAATAATCATAGACTGGACCAAATTATGTTTTGGAACATGTATTCCCCTATACGCGTCGATGATATCTAAAATTAGTTGAGTGGTTATATGATCTTCTCCAAGATTTATTTGTGATTATGATGCCACTATTTTTGCGCATGACCATTTGAAATAAATTAAACTTATTTAGAGAAGGTATATATTTTTAGGCTTTTTATCAATTCATGTTGGTTTACCAATACAAGAGTGATATCTGTGGCCTTCATGAATCAGATATTTCGTCCTCTTCTCAACTAGATTGTTCTTTTTTAAATAAATTAAATAATAGTGCACTCTCTATCTATATATGATAATTATGAACATATTGACATCATATTTAGTAAATTGAGTGTAAATAGACTCTATTTCAAGATAACTAAATGTTGTTTTTGGATTGATAATGTAGATTTCATGGTCCATTTCTTCTAAGAGGTATGAGTCTCAATGGACCTATAAAAATTTGCAACCATGGTATCATGGGAGAAACCCAATAATGTATTTAAAATTTGTTGATTTCATTTTTTAATAGGTTATTATCTAAAATTTAACGAAGATTTATTCTGTATGATAGAAGCGATGTTAGGGTTAACAATGAATGGATTAGAGTTTGTTTGATCAGATTCTTATGAGGGATGCAGGTGGATCAAGTGTTGTGTATGTATCTAGATAGCTTAGAATGAACAAGATTAATTACCCTACTCGCGGTCTATATTTCATAGTTTTAGTGCACTCCTTGATATTCTCGAGGCATTATCTCATGGATGAGAGGATTGTGGTATAAGAAGACAATAAGAGACTCAAGTATATATTTTCACACCATGAACAGAACCTTTAATAGAATAGGTGGGTGAGGTTATTTTATTATTTCTAATTAGAGTTGGATTATACACCATGAAGGGGAAACATCATTGCTAATTCATTGCGCAGAGAGATGATGATAGTGGTAGTGCTGGAGTCTTTTGATGAGTGGATAACGATGGAAATCATTGAAGGCATGCATCTATATGTTCATAAGTATTGGTTATTAGTAACTTTGAATTCAACATCACCATTACCCATGATATTGGTTCATATTAATACATTAAAGTCATCTAATATTAAGAACATAGTTTTTATATAAATATTATATCATAGGGAAACCCCATCATGATGGTCTCTGGTCTGTGAAAAATCTATTCTTTTCCATGATTGAGTATGGGTTGCTAGAGAAATGTGTAACTTAAGGATGATAGAAGTTAAATATTCTAGATAGAAGCATAATATAGTTTGAAAAATATGTATCTTTATATCTATAGATTGTAATAGTGGTTAGGAATGAACAAATAGGTAGATGAAATTATGGGAAAATTCTTCACTTTTCAAGAGTTGAAATCCAAGCATCAGAGGCTAAGAGGGATTTTGTAACCCTTCCCATTCTAGAGTTGAAATGGGATAATGTTACTATGTATGTTTATGAAATTATTACCAAGGAAAAACCATAATAATTATAAAATATGGGTGATCATGAATTTACGGATGAAGAAGTCTAGTTCTTGATAGTCAAGGAGACCTTCAATGTTGATGACCTAGGTAGTTGTTACATGTGCTAGGTAGTTTGAATTCTTGGCGGTTTAAAGATATTAACTTCTAATATATGTCTCTATTTCACTTCTGGGTTCTAGTTGGATATTTATAAGTCTCTATGATTTTAGGTTTTTTTTAATAAAACCTACAATCCACATAATGATGGCTATTCCAATTAGACTATTCATTTTCACAATGATATGTTATGGTAAATTGTATTGGATTTCAGTGGTTCATTGGAGTAGCATATATAATAAAGGGATTTTACATATAATATATCCATCGAAAAATCTATCTAGATTGATCATTTTAAGGGTTTTTATTGCAGTCCATTCTATTATCATGTTTGTTGGTTGGATAAAGATGAGCCAGTACTTGCTCACCCATATCATATACATGAGATATAAGGCAATGTTTAGTTGATCACGAATTCATTAGTGATCATAAAGAGCAAGTAAAAATCCTACACTGGCAACTAGAGATTACCTTTGCAGTTTGAGGGTGGTCATCTTGTTTTCATTTGAGTGTAGCCTAGTATGGGGAAATTCCTTATTAGTAATCATGGAAAGATAACAACCATGTTTTTCATGTCATTTGGGATAGTGGATATATTCATTCCAGTGTAATACATATTTTCCATTACATAGAGAAATTGTTACATGAATGGGATGTTTCACATTTTTCCTCTTCAGATATATTATGGTGACAGTTTACTTGTATTGGATATTGAGGATTTTTATATTCGTGTTGAAGTGTCTTTTGAGGAGCATATAATCTAAATTTTGACCCATAGTTAGTAGTATCTCAAGGTTATGTCTATTACATTGGTTTGATTCTAGTGAAAAATGGGTGTGTTCAGGTGGAGACATAGGATAAGTAGTATGGTATGTGATAACAGAAGCAAAATTTGTTCACCAAGATCCCAAATTGATTCTTGAAGTAGATTGGGAATGAACTATTATATTGATGGGAGTTTGTAAAATCCAGACATTTTCTTGGTATGATCCTCCTTGTTTTTTTGTATGTGCTATCATGGATGAGTATTATTCAGTTATGGGGATCTATTGACGGTAAAAATTTCATAGTGCTCCTGGATGTATGTATTTTGGAATTAATAGAATTAGGCTATAAATTTGTTAAATGTGTAAGGTGGTTATTGAATATTTCGAATCCTTTTTGGGTAGTTCAGATCCTTATGAATGAAAAATTTCTAAATGATGTTTTTAGGGGATTGACAAGACATTTAATGGTGTTACACGATGCATAAATTCTTCCAAACACATATTATAAACCATTACGAAATATGAAATTGTTTTACATCATGTAAACCACTTATGTCATGTAATAATTGATTAAGATAAAAATTAAACCATGGAAATGAATTCTACAGTGCTTCACTATTAAAACGAACATGCGATGTTTCAATGTATTACACGTTATCTAATCAATGGGATAATTAGTTTTAGGTGTTATGTGGATTTGGTGATTCTTCATTACTTAAATATAGGTGTACCTCTCTCAGCCTTAGAATGATTCCAAGCAGTTTGGGATACTCTACATCCATTCATACATCTCGATCAGGAATATAACCCCTAGTGAGTGGTTTTGCATCAGTTTTTCCATCTATCTATTTGTAATTTGGGGCTTGTGGTGTAATATCATGACTATGGCATTGATTAGTTTTATCTTGATTGGTTATGTTATAGGATCCTTCTTATAATCATCTACACGTTTATTATTAATTGTGAATCAAGCTGTAAGAGTTGTTTGATTGTCAATTATTTGTAGGTGGTCATAACGAATACCCTATAACCTATTTAATTACAACGTATATGAAATATTTTGAGTTTAACTACATGGGATATGGTTAATTTAATTAAATATTAAATTTGATTATACCTAAGAATCCTTTTAGATCCAATTGTATTGACCTGGATTTTGTATTCTTGTTAGGTGAGAAAACACTAGATTAATGTGAACCGGTGAATGGATTAATGATTTTTTAGAATGACAAGACACATTATGTTATTTATTAATATAGAATACCTATGGGATGTCTTAATGATATTCATATAACTGCTGATTTTTTATATAAAGAAGTTAAATTAAATGTTAAATGGTAATTTTAAAAAAAATCCATTGAGATGTATGGGGATATGTCGTAATATTCATACTTTTATGACTTGTTGTGTTATGATTTTGTAATTCATATATTGAGCAGGCTATGCCTTGTCACATACTGCAACGATTATATTGTGTAGCCTATGCCTACTCCATTGATGTAACGATGATATTGAGTGGGGTAGGCCTAGTTTCATGCTGTAATACATATCAATACTTGGCTTGGACAACTCTTATATTGTAATGATTATATTGATAGGGATATTACCAATATCATGGTTAAATGAGTTTATAGTGGGGTTGAGCTATATTATTGGATTTATACAATGTTTATATGGTTTTTGGTAGACATGGTTGTGATAAGTTCCCAAAAAACAATTTGACACTGTGTTAATGAAGGTAATGTGTTTCCATGGTTATGTGGTTCATTATTAACATGATTGTTCTTCATGATCAGAGACATTCAATCATGGTACTGAATCATGATTTTTTATCTTTTGTATTAATTGATTAATTGAATGATTACCACATTATTAAATACAATTATTGTCATACTTATTCTATTTAGTGATGGTGGCTTCAACATACTATGTTATACTCACACCCTATATGGTCTGATATTTGGTGCCTGAGTAGCATACAATGATGAAATATTAGACAATGGAAATGTGAATTTCTATTTTTTTTTCTTGTTGGATTGGATGTATTTTGTAGATGGGACCAACATAAGGACTTGGATAGAAGACTTATGAATCTTTATTTGAGTCTCCCTGTCGGTTATTTTTATTAATTCAACATGAAATTTAGTTACATTTCATCCTATGACTACAGGATTCATTATTATTGGTTTATTTGTTCATACTTTTATTTTTAAGTTATATTACATATTTTTTCCACATTTATATTTATTAAATTAAATTATTTATATTAAATATTTCTATAGTTATGTAACTACATACTATGGTTTATAGATTCCCAAATATACTAATAACAACCCTGATTCTAGTTGGAAGCCTATGGAATACAGTGTTGTACGCATGAAGTTTCATATCAATACCTTTCTATCAATTAGAGATATTGAGGAATTGGGGTTCATTACCCCCAGTTAGGAAATGGTTCAGAGATTGACCTTGTTTCAGCATGTGATTCTGTGGGTGGACCATGTGAAGAAATGCATAAAGGTGTCTGTTGGTATTAAAATTCTTAGGAGAGTAATGGAAGCTAGAACTGTGATTTGATTATGTAATGATTGGTATAATTGGGATGTTTTGAGAATTGTAAATGACCTTTTATGGAGAGTTTTAATATGTGGTAAAATTATTATTCAATGGATATTCATTTGTTTTAGTTTGGAAATAGAGATGAGAGATACTAGCACCATTTGGAGGGTGTTAGTGGTTTTTTTATTGGATGAGGTGAGAGGGATATCACACCAAGAATGTTTTTCACCAATTGGGAGTGTGCTACAATTTAAAATTATGATGGTGTCGGGCATCATGACTCATCATCAGCCTATAGGAGGTGATTCTTATATTAGAGAGTAACACAGATCAGATGCTTCTCTGTTTGATGTCATTGTGGAGTCATGTGTTGGATACTTGTGGACATGTACAAATATAGTATATTTATAATTGTTCTAGGTGGTAGATCATATATTCATGAGTTGGATTTAAAATTCTTGGAGTTGTGAAGTTAAATATCATTCTATGATCTATGGTAGAACATGAAAAATTGAGTGGGGTTTGGAATCCTAAGTGGGTCACGGTGGATGGCTAAATGGTTTATGAGACTTCTCAAGGATGAAAAGTATTATGGTTACCCACAATGATCCAACTTGTTCTGAAAATTTTCATGGTTAATATTAACAATTTTTTGGTTAGTGGTATAATTTTAGAATTATGAATTAGAAATAGGTTTTTAGTGTTAGAAAAAATATCGATAGTTGCATTGGACATGGTTTGAATTTCATTAGAGGGATCAAAAGATCTTGTGAGCACATGATAATTAATGTGAGCTTGTTGCTACTAAAAACAACTAAATAATACCTTTCTTATCATGGATAGTGATTCGTGAAATGAATGGCACTAATAGGGTACTTCATAATGTACAAGATGATTGTTTAAGGATTTCTGTGGACCATTTAAAAAGGTTGTGACATGAGTCCTATGGTCCCACCATGGACTATTTACATTGTTATTGCAAAAGTATTAAGTGGGGATTTCCCCCCAAATGTTTTTGGATGAACTCTTGAATGTGAGGTCTTTAGTCGGTGAATATCCCATCCTCTAACCTTTTGGGTCATTCCTGATGAAATGTGATGGTGTAGGAGGTAAGGTACTTCCTCCAACATCCCAAAATGTTTTTTGACATCTATTATCTCTTATTATGGGAGATTTTATTTTATGGATTAACACTAATTCAACTAGAGTATGGTAGAACATACTATTTTCAATGGGTATTTTTTCCATCCTGTATTGAGGATACCCCATGATGTTTACATAATTGTTTATATTGGGGTTTGATTGATTGTACATCATTGTTTGTACTTTTAATGTGTAATCAACTTATTTTATTATTTCAGATATTGAACCAATGAAATTTATTTGGGATTTTTTATAGACCATATCATTTGGTGTTTTGGGAGTTAAATATACCCCGTCACTCTTTAATTTTTTGGGATGATGATAATTTAGTTCATTAGTTATTTGGAAATTAAATTACGAAATTTTGGAGTGCTCTTTAATGTTAGAAAAATAAGTAATTTAAAATTGTAATAAATGATCATTTTCTGTTCTGGAATGTGTTATGGAATCATCTGGGTAGGTGGATGTCGAATGGACTAGGCGAGGAACAACAAGAGATGTAAGGATTTTTTTAAAATAGTTATTCCATCTGTTAAATATAGGTGGTCCTCATTCATATAACATTTTTATTATACATTTATTTATATTCATTTGGTATGCATGCCCCCAAAACATTAGGTGGTGGTCCTCTTTGAAAGTGTTTATGTTTAGTATATTTATATACTATGATTAAATTGAACAAGGTGTCATGGGTCCCAATGAACCCTAGATCACTAACATTATATCTCATCAACTGATAGAAAATGATATAAATTTGAATTGGTATGGTGTAGTGGCTCTAATTAAAGGAGACTTAGTGGCCACTAGGTAATGATGTGTAACGAATTAGGATGTATGAACTAGGAATCAGATTAAAGGGATACACTGGATCTATTAGGATTATTGTGATGATCATGGGGCATGTGATGCACCACCTCTATGACGTGGATTATTGGGTAATTAGACACTGTATGGATAAGTGGATATGAGCATGTGTCTGTGCCAACCTAGGGAACCAAGGAAAGGTAATGATATTAATGGAATCTCTATATGGTGAAATGTATAAAAGCTAAATGTGGACTCAAAAATACCTAAGGGATACCAAGGTGTTTCATGGTGACTTATGACCATAGTGAGAGGATGGACATGAAAACAATTAAATATTTTACGGGTGTCACATTAGAACCCATACCGATTATGTTCTCTGTAATGTCCTAGAATTTTATAATTGGAAATTACCTTATTATAATTTTGTCATATATTTTAAATCACATAGAATCACATTGTGAACACAGTACAGAAATTAAAAATGTTTAACAAATGAAATAATAGGTATTTCAAGATACTAAATAATCTTTTCTGGTGGGATTGTAACTTCACTGTTGGAATTGTAATATTACCATCAATAATATTAAATCATTAAATAGAATACTAACCTCACTTATGATAGTATAATTAAAATTTAGGTATAATATGAATGAAAATAGTATATAATTCTATCAAGGAATATGTAATTAAATTTTTTTATAACAATACATTAATTATTGGTATTTTAATGAAATGTATATGTTTATTTTCATCATTATAATTAATATTACTATTTAAAAGAAAAAATATTTTAATAAAAAATATTTAAATATTAATATTTTTCATAATATTAGATGTTAATTTTAGGAGGCCATTAATAATTTTTCAATGATTCATAAAATAAGTTATAATATTAAAATATATATTTCTCAAATAAAGGGTGGATTTATTTTAAATTTAATTTTCACCTTTTGAAAAAATTATTTTTATAAAATGGGATCAATTTTGGAATTATTAATGTTGAAAAATGGTTATAGTGAAATTTTGGGAGTTTTCTAAAATATATGACTTTTCATGAATAGTGGAATATGAACATTTATAAAATAAGCTAAATACATGAATTATTTGTCATTATTGATGTATGACTTATGTAAGAACCATTATTTAGAAATTTCATTCTCTATTTGTTGTATTTAGACATGGTAATCATCGCTACTTATAGTGTTGATCTAAAATAGTAGACTAATGAATAACATAATCAAAAAACACCCCTATCATTCTCTATAAATAAATTCCATCATCACCTATTCTCCTCAAAAATTCCATGTATTGGAGAATTAAAATATTCTTATCAATTCCTTTTCCAAACGTCTTCCCTATGTTCTATTCTTTTTTTTCTTAACAAAATTCCATTTCCATGTTCCTAAGGAGGTTCTCATGGAGACGACACTGATGCGGCAAAACCATCCCTCTTTCAGATGTATTTTTTTTCATACCCTCTCCACACCAACCTATCCGAAAGTGCAATGAAAATTCTATTATATTTTACGTATAGTAATGTTATTTTTTTATGGAATATTCCATAATCAAATATCTTCCCATACCTTTTGATATAAAAATAAAACCATCATCTATGTCATCTCAATTTACCAAAATCGTTGATGATATATTATTATTTTCTAATACCGCATTCAAGGATTTTAATAAAACCATTATTATGAATAAATCAGTTATTATATTACATATTAAAAGTTATAGGATGTTCTAGACACAATATATAAACATTATATTAAATAAAATGATACAATTTCATGATTTCTGCAAAAACCGCCAAAATAAATTAAATCATTTTTTTAATGTTTTATCTCACGAATCATCTTCATACAATATAACAAAATGAAAAATTCAGAAAATTAAACTTATATAGGTTCACAACTATCAAATAATTTTAATTGTGGATAATTATTCTGATTCAACATGACCATCTATACTTTGAACCAAGAAAACTTATTATGTAACCGTAAAATGAACACTCTCAAAATGACATAATAAAAACTAAATGTCAACAAAATTTCCATAAATGGACCTCATAAAATAATATGAACATAAATACATTTATAAAAGTTTATAAATTAATTTTATAATGTATTTAATTTTATTCTATATTAAATTATATACATTTATAAAAACATTCAATCATTATGTAAGTGGTTCTCTCTAAACCCCACTACAAAATATTTCACTTTTTCCAACAGGGGAATATCTGTTTGTAAAATTGCATTTTCTTTTGGAAAAATGTTTTTCCAACATTTATGTCCTTTTTACTAAACTATCGTCAAAAACTATTTCAAAAAATGTTTTTATTATAGATAGAATAGTATGGTTTCAATTATAATAATACCAAAAGATAATATATCTGTTTGTTAAAATTTTTAGCAACATTTTCTTATAAACCATTATCTGTTGGTAATAATATTACCATCATACAATATTTGTTTATAAATTAAATTTAAATAAAAATTATAATTTTTTATTTCTGGTATAATTTCATATTATATTAATTAAATTATCATATATAATATATAATTATAAAATAGTATACCGGTTTCACACATGCTCAAAGTTGTAAAAAAAATATTTATTTTGAAATTTATTACAAAAATCACAGGATCCCTAACAGAACCCCATACCGCATCACATACATCCCCCCAAACAATGACCCATACCAAACTCTATCCAAGTTAGCTCCATCACCAGTCCATACTAGCACCAGCACTAACCCATGCTAGTGAGAATACTAGTCCATGTGAGCAACAGAACCTGCACCAGTCTGTGCTAGTGATAGCATCAGCATAAACAACCGCACGAGTCCAAGCCATATCTAGCACCAGCACTAGTGACAGCACCAGTCCATGCTATTCCATGCCAGAAACAACACCAATACATGCCAACGACACCATTAGTCCATGCCAGTGACAAAACTAGCACCAGTACATGCCACCAATAGCACCATCACTAGTACAACTCCATCACCGACTATGCCAACTCCATCACCAGTCCAAGAAAACAAGAGCACCAAAGATCCAAAAATGTAGAACATAGGATCAAAGAAATGTTGATGAGAGATTAAGTAAAGATGAAATTATAGAGGGTGTTTCCATCCATAGGATAACACCAAACATCCATGCCAAGAAGGACCCAACAAACATGCAGGCAAGAGATCAGTCTCATTCTATCACCAATAAGTTTGATTTTTTGCAGGATAATTCAAAAAAAAATTCAAAAGAATTTATACAAGTAATATGTTTTTAAAATGGAAACAAAGATAACAAACATGAATAACCAAATAGATGGTATGTATATCATATTCATGCATTCCATTTTTATGGAACAAATCACATGGATTTATTAAAATAGAGTGTATGGATTAAACATTATTTTCATTAGCATTCAGGATTTTAGTAAAAATTATAGGATCTACAAGGTAGTATTTGGAAAATTATAAATTAATAATTATTAAGGTGTATGATATTGACTCCAATAAATGAAACATTTAAACATACCACTATGTTGTTTCCCATGAACTAGTTGTGTTAATAAAATAGGGTTTGACTGTGAATTGTCATTCAAGAACTCATTTTTTCAACAAAATCATCCCACGGTTCTTGGCTAAGTTTGATTATAGTGAGCTTCAAAATCTATATATCCAAATATTATATAAATTGGTCAGTAAATATTAGGTATATTTAAACTCTAATGACAAATATATATTAATGCATGAAATAAGAGTGAAATGATGTAAGAGTAACTAAAATAATGAATGTCTCCGCTTATCTTTTTTCATCATACACTGATAGAATTTAAAATTTCACAGGGATTGTGGGTACCAATAAACATTAATTTATATCATGAAGAGTTTTTTCTTAAAATATTTTTTCATCCAACTTCAATGCACCTGCACCATTTTTTTTACCTTTCATTAAATTATCAATGTTTTAAATCACATGTTCAATAAACTGTGACATGAATTGGTCACCCAATTCATTCCCCAAAGGAATATATTAAAGATGAAAATGTTTTACCATCCATAAATTACATGTAATGACCTTACCCCATTAGGTAATCAATGGAGAAACATGATGAGGTAACAATAAAACCGAATCTAAATCTCATAATGCATCATACCTACCTGAAATATCCTATCTTCTACCCAGAAATCACCTTATCCAATAAGGGTAGAGACTCTAAGAGAGAACCAACACCTCAAAAGCAATGATCTGTAGCCTCCAAGAGACACATTATCCATAGACCTGAAATTAATCGAACCACAAGATTGATAACATAATAGATGGAGAGAATGAAGCATATGTGAGCATTAGCAAGATAAAGCACCACGTGCAAACAGACCACCAATGCAAACTCCCATCAATTGTAGAATATCTGTGATGATATTCACTATAGTTGCATGAATATAGAACTCATTGAATTCACATAACTCGAACGTACCATAAAAAACAAATATGTAAATTTAATAAGGTGAATTATTTTCTTCTTATCTAGTACGCTTAGATAAACATTAATGTTGTGGATTTGGGTTATGTGATTTACATTAGGATTATATCGAATTTAAAACCAATATTTTTTTATTATTCATGCTTTGATAGATAATTATATCAACATTTGATGAAATGTTAGTTTCTTCAATGGTAATTGTGAGAAAACAAGAGTTAAACCCTCAACCGTGCACTAAATCATCAATCAGTGCATCATAAATATTGAGTGTTCAAGGTGTGTGGTGACACCAAAATCCCAGAAATTTCACCTAACTACTGCTTCTAGAAGACAAGAGCAACCTCATGGGGACTCTTGATTGTAGTATTAAGTTCTTTGATACCATTAGAGTGTCTTTTAGGGACTATGTTATGTTTCCAGACAGTTTTTGTTGATAATTCACATTGAATGTTTTACATGGTCAATTACTAACTCAATTTCATCACATGTCACTCACTGGATATGGCCTCTATATTAATGATTCGTGCTTTCTCTCAAAACCTCATACCATACACTTATACACTCCAATTAAATATATAAACAATTAAAACATTTATCATTCTTTTATATCACACACAAAACACCACCTTTAAATATTCTTTATTCAACCCACATAAGTTAATTAATAAATTATCGAAAACCTATCTTAGTATACAATCCCCATGACTAACTGATATTTTTACTCATGATTTCTACATCCATGAATTAGTATCATTTATCTGGGATATGTGAAATTTTATAAATGTTTTTATCCATTTTTATATTAGAAAATATTAAAATACAAACGTATACTCAAACTGGAATTCAAAGATTTTACACATTTTAAAAGACATTTTATTATTTGGAATTCTAACAGTATAAATTTTATTTTCAGGTGCATATTAAGGCAATAAGAATATCTATATAATACATGGTTATGCCCCAAAATTAAGGAAATAAATTTCACATACAAGGGAGCATATCTTGTTCACTATAAATGCATATAAAAAGAGTGAAAACAACATGCTATGTGAGCTAGAATTAAGGGTAAAAATAACAATAATTGGCCTAAGCATACTAGAATCAAAAAATACAAAGGTTGTGAGGTCAGGAAATTACCCATGTTAAGGGGTTGCTGAAACATTACTATATCACCAAAATAATGAGTGTATGTGCTCACAAAACAACAATTGGAAGCTATTAAAACTTATCATGGTGATTTAAGGATATTATTCCTACACATTAATCAAAGATTTCATCTTAATAGTGAATAATTTCCCCCTCAAGGGATTGACTTAAATAGAGTAATGTTTAAAAGGAAAGTGGATGGATACTCCAATATTAAGAATACACATTTGACACTCAGGAGGCCATCTATAGTGCATTTTAAAGAAGGTATTACCCAATGAAGAACCCAATGGAATGAGGAGGGGGTAAGAATATGTATTTAAGAGGTTTTTTAAAATGGTTACAAGTAAGAAGAATAAAATTTAGTGAGTGAGAAAGCTGTTTGAATTCATGAAAAAATAGTCATATCACTAACTTCACACATGTTTATAGTAATATGTCTATGTTGGTTTCTTCCTGATCTGTGATACCCAGATAAACAACAGAAGAAGAAATCAGATCAGAAGGATTATACAAGGGGTCAAACCTGAAATCAAATTTAATAAAAAATACTTAATGAGTTTAATCACACATGATTACATATCATATTAAGAATATAATACTTGAATTTCTAAAAATTGTTCTAATAATAACCAATTAGTGATGTTTGATTCAGTATTTTGTAGCTCTATATGACCAAAAAATGAATATCAAATAACAAAATGAACGTAAAAAATAAGCATAAGTATTTGATATGGTTTTCTCATTGGTTACAAGAAACTATAATAAAATTCAATATGTAACAAAAATTTTGGAATCCGTGAAAAAAATAGACAAGAAAATGGAGTAGAAATTAATGAAAAGTATAAAATATTGCAGTTGAAGGTAATATATCAAGAAATTTGAAACACTTCAATCACCCAAATCACCATTTTTTTTATAGTCATGAAATCCAATTCAATTCTTCAAAACCCAAATTATTTTAAAAGTATATTCATTTCCTATAAGCACATCAATTGAAATAAATCACAGAAAAATTTCCCACAAACTAATAGACAGTTTCCAAGGACCAACCTATCAAGAAACTTTGGAACCCAAACATATCAATTTCACCCACAAGATAAACAGTACAACTAAAATAATAAGGCGACTAAAATGATATGAAAATCACAATTAGGTTCCATTTGATTAATTTTCATGAAATAATTATAAGACATAATAATTACTTAAGTATACAATCACCTATTTAACAGAGGGAATTGGATGTACCTGGTTAATGAACACCACATTTCAAACTCTATCATTTATTCCAAATTCAATGCACAACATTGAAAAATTACTTTATCAATATTCTGATGAAATTTCTATTCAATAATAATTCTCAAAATTGAATAAAAAGTTATGTGATAAATGTTTTTAACATGGGAGGTAAAAGTAAATGTTAACAATTAATCAAAATATTAGTCATGTATTAGGAAAGAATATAACTTACAAATAATGCATAAAACAATTAAATTTTAAATACTAAAATAATATATGATTCATCATCATGGAAAACATCTAATTTAAAATAACGTATAAATATCACTATGATGCCCAAATGAATTTGTCAGGTCTATCATCATTGTTGTCAATCCACGGATCTATGGGCTTTCCAAGTAGGTTCATATTATAGTGGTAAGTTTTATGATGATAAATAAAATCAGATATCATCTCCTAGGAGACATATTTGGCCGCATCTGATGGTTCCTTCTACTATTGTATAGAAATGTTTCTATAGAATGATCTTCATTCATATCGGTAGAGTAACTACGTCCAGCTGAAGGATTTCTACAGATCAGCAGTGTCGACTTCAACTTTGATCTCTAGCTAGAATAGTCATCTCAGGGATCAAGTACATGGATAGAATCAATAACTCCTCCCATGTGAGGTACTGTAGAATTCAATCTTGAATGTGGTCTTCCATATCTAATTATAAAATTTAATTTCATTTGGACTCCAATGTCACCATAAGAATCATATATTAATGAACCATAAATTGACATACCTGAAATCCAAAATGAGGGGGGAGATCAAATCTATTCAAGGGTCGATCTGAAATGATTGGGAAGAATCCCTAAAGTGAAAACTCTAAAAGAAACTAGAAGAAATAGACATTCCCCTAAATGTGAGTGAATAAATAAATGACTAGAAGGTGGTGGGATGCAAGTTGAGATAGTTGCAGTGATATCCATGGTGGGGCGATGGGTGGTGAGGGAATAGAATGGCATAGTGGGATGTGATCCGGGACGGCGGGAGGTGAGGTCGAACGCAAGACCGACCAATTAGGGTTTTATTTTTTCTATAAAAATATTTACAGTTTTTTTAAATAAATAATATTGAAAAATATACAAAAAATTAATATTTAGAGAATATTAAATAAAAAATATAAAAAAATATAAAAAACATGTAATAAGTAAAAAATTAAAATCAATTATGATATATATTAAATAAACCCCAAAGATATAAAAATGTAAATTGGTCATCAAAACAATATATATATATATATATATATTCTATGTTTCTTTTAATTTTTTATTTATAAAAAATGGTTATTGTATGGTTTATTGTATCATTTTTAATGACAACAAAAGATTTGTTGGTAATATTCCTTATTAATAACAGATTCATGAGTGGGTAAAAAAATTTTGGTATTAATATGATAAAGAAATAGATCCAATTGTCAGTAAATGATATGTTGGTTTTAAACAATCAATGCTAGCAGATATATCTGTTGGAAATAAATAAGTGTTGGAATTAAAAATTAATACCAATAAAACATAATATATATTTGAAATGCTCTTTTTTACCAATATGTATATGATCAATCAATAAATATCTATAGGTTTAAGAAATTTTTTGTAGTTCCCCCATTGTTCCTTATGATTAAGCTTTATATATCCTTATCCCAATGCATTTCTTAATTAATATTATATAATTTTAATATTTAAAATTTTATGCTTTAAAAATATTTACCTAGCACAATTCTTCTTTCATTTATGGGGAAATACATATTTTATATGGTTCTGTTTCAATTTCATCTTTATTATCAAGATTGATTAAAGGGTACATCCCAATTTCATACCCATTTTCAAGTACAATCCGTAATCTATTTTAAGACACTATTATTTTTATAAAACCAATCATTTTATCCGGTAAAACTATATTTTTTCATTTCTGATTTTATAAAAATAAATATTCATTTTCAGCATTAAAGACTCTTTTAAGTTTTCTCTCATACCGCACCACAATAGATCATTTCTAACATTTCTTAGAAACCCTTTGAAATATTTTCTTTTCAGTTTTGAAAAACATATTATGATATATGAGTATTATTCTTTATTAATGTACATGTATTATTTTACTCTATCATTTCATCGGGACCATTATGATATGCCCATTTGTTATTACTTATGACATTATTATGATACTCATTTCTCTACATGGGAACCCCAATGTTTCTTCCTTATGTATGCTTCTTAATATGGAATATATATTCATTAAATTGTTATAATAGAAGTTCCATGATATTTCTACAATGATTTGGGTAATTTTTAGTATCGTGAGACGTCATATTGAAAAACTGATAAAATGTAATTCATCTATGGTACTTTGTCTTCCATGTGAAATGGTATTGGTAGTCAGCCGAGAATCATGATTATGTACTATTTTTTATTTCTGGAAAAATCATATGTTTCCATGGTTATATGGTTCCATCATCCACATGATATATTTCCAAATGTTTATTCATGTTTATATGGTTTTTTATTATTAAAGTTAAGTAATAATATTGTTAAATGTATAGAGAAATCATATTTCGTATCATAGAGTGTTCAATTTATATTTAGATATTAGGAATAATGAACATTAGTAATAACCCTATGGATAATATTATCACCTTGGATAACCTAGATTGAAACATAGGGAATCACAAGTTAGTATATGATTTTCATTTAAATTTTAATCTAACTATTTTCAAAGTTTCATAATTACATTCTTATAAAAAATGTATTCAAACCCAAAACTCGTAATTTTATATTATTTTTCATATATAATGGAGGTAAATAGGATAAATTATTCCAAAAAATAAATTTGATAGGAAATGTGGTGATTTCCCTAATGAAATTCCAAATATATTAGAATGGATACTAAAAAAATCAAGGTAATACATCCACAACAAGATAAAGTTTTGAATAATAATTTCAATCATATATAATTCTCTCTTTACCCTATCATATTTCAACTTTTAGTTTAATATTTTATGAGAAAAGGACTCCCACATTTAGTAGATCTTTAGATATCATCATCATGGAATAATAGATTAACTCTTTTGATATACAATTTTATGTTCCTAAATACTCAAAACAAATGAATAATGTACTGGAAAATCTATATTTTAATGGGGAAACAGAATAGTGAAAAAATATATATTAAAAATTATACGGACAAAATGGATTAAATTTAAAGGGATTATTTGAGGAAAATAATTTTCAATAATTATTTCCCATGGAAAATCCATCTTAAGAAGGAAAGGGAGTTCCTTAGACTAATGTCCAAGGGAGATGATCCTATCAGGTCATATGATGAAAACATATCTTTACTTCCATGATACACCTCTGACTTTATCATTAACATTAAATGCATGCTAGATTTCATATTTATTGTAATAGTGATGATTGTATGAAATGTGTGGGAAATTCAATAATTTCAAATCTATGAAAAGATTTTCTATTAATATATTAAGGTTGAAATTGGTATTGGAGACTCATAGTGGTCTCATTCTCTGAGATATAAATATTATAAAATGATGTTTAGTACCATAGGATCGATAGATAAATTCCATGAAATATATAATACTCATTATCCCACATGTCAAAAGTGTGGGAAGAAGTATCCTAGAAAGTTGATGAAAGTGGAATATATCTATTAATTTCCAATGGAATATGAATAATATCATTTATGTGGAGGAAAAAAGGAATGTTCATATCAATACTAAGCATGAAGTTTAGTTTTCCAACTGTAAGGAACATGGTAGTTATATAAGAATATGAATTAATATAAGGGTTATTAGATGAAATCTACAAAAACATCAATAATATAAATGAAGAAAAAATTCTCTCGCTACTTTGGAGGTGGAACCTGAAAAATATTTGGTAACAAGTATCATGTTTATTCATGCATTAATAGAAAACATACTACTTCATTATATTTCTATTCATTCATTCATATATTACAAGTTAAGTAGATCAGTTCAATCACAACCTCAAAATATAGATTATGAGTTATCTGTGTGAATATAAAATCCAAAAATTTATGAATCCATATTATATAACTCCTCCCTAGATAACGTTTTTGGTTTGACCCTTCCCAAAAAACTTTCCTAACTTCATTTGTAAGAGCATGATTCTATTTTTGGAATAGATTTTTTATATTTATATAAATCTGACATCAAATAATGGAAAAAGTAAATCACTCATCACTTACTGAGGAATCATCCAATTCTATACTAGTTTAAGAAGGGTGATGAATCTCTTGTAGAATCATCATCTCAATTGTGGATATTATTTCCTTATTAGTAATTATATCTAGCTCAAATGATTTATATAAAGGGGATGATCATTCTCAATGAAGTTCACATTGCGAGGGATTACATTGATTTGTTCCTCAAATAATTTTCTATTCTTCCTCCAAACTAAGAGGTTATGTCCTCAATAGAACTCATTATTGATTATCCACCTATATCAATGACACCATTTAGAATGGCCTCTATTGAGTTATAGAAACCGAAGAAGTTGTTTCAAGTGAATATAGGCAATGGTTATATATGCCCAAGTATATCACCATGGGGTTCACCGGTCCTATTAATCAATTATAAGGATTGATAAATTCTTCTCTATATTGATTATTTTTAGATCGAATAAATCACACTGAAGAACAGGTGTCACCTATCACAGATGAATTTATTGATCAACTACATGGGGACATGTTTTTCTATAAGGTGTACCTTCATTCAGGATATCAACAATTAAAGGTGAAGAATGAATATATTCCCAATGTAGACTTTCAAAAAGGTTCTGAGACTACGTGTTCATAGTGATTCCCTTTCATACTAAATAAATCATTATAGATTTTGGTAGACTTAATGAATAGTTACTTTAGATATAACATCGAAAAATTTGTGGTAGTCTTTATTGATGATATTAAGATATATTATAATAGAAAGGTGGAACATTGGAAGAATTTTATTACTATTATAATGTTTTTGTGAATGGAGAAACTATATACAAATTTTAGAAAATGTGAGTTCTGGATTGAATAAGTATCATTCATGGGGAATGTTATCACTATGAAAGGAATATCTATAGCCCCTACCAAGATAATGCAAATTGAAGAGTATCCTAGGGAATTGCTTTAAACATAGATCCATAGATTGTATAGTCTAAATGGTTATTATCGATGATTTGGGAATAAAATGTAACTATTTTCAAACACATTAACCAAACTAACATGGATGGGAGTACAATTTTTCTAGACTAGTCAATATGAAGAATATATTAATGAGTTGAAAATGTGGATTATAACTACACCAATACTCAGACATATAAAAAGTGGGGAAATAATTAGGGCATATATTAATGCTTAAGATAATAGATTTGGATAGGTAATAATGGAAAATCATAATGTGATAGCCTCTTCCAAATGGAATTTGGACATTCATGGGAAAAATTATCCAACACATGGTCTGGAGTTGGTGTTTGTGGTAATTTTGTTAAAAATATGACATAATTATCTCTATGGGATGAAGTGTGAGATATATAATGATAAAAATAACCTAAAATATATATTATCCTAGATATATCTTAATATGAAACATTTAATATTATTATATCTCCTCGAGGATTATGAATTCTCAATACTCTACCATCTTGATAAAAAAATTAAATTGGGGCGATATCTAAGTAGAAAGGATAATAAAACATCATCCATGATAAGAATTGAGAAGGATCCAATATTCATAGACATTAAAATGATTGAATTAGGAATCATTAAGGACGTAAAATCATTAATCCTTTTTTAAATGATTTTTAATCATCACTCATAGAGAAAATAAGAGATACCAAAATAAAAGATGGGGAAATTCATAAAAAGGTGGAATCTATCTGAAATCGGAAATAATCAATGTTAAAAATTGATATGGAAGACGTAATAATATTATGGTCAAAAAAATGTGTACTATATAATCCAGAGATAGAGAATGAGATCCTAAATGATTCACATAGTAAAACCATCCCTATTTACTTGAGGAGCACAATGATATATTGAGATCTCTAAGAGAAGTATTGGTTGGTGAGTAAAAACAATGATATCATTTATAATGCATTAATAATCCAGGTATCTTAGTAAGTGAATGATGAATGTAAAATGTCTAAGGGGATGTTGAAAAAATTACCCATACTGACATGGAAATTGAAAAATATCACCATGACATCATCACCAGAATTCTGAAGACATCGAGAGGAATCAATTCAATAGAGTTTTTATGGTTCAACTTACAAAGGAAACTCACTTTATCATGATTATAGAAGACTTATCCCTATATAAAAATTCATCTATATACATCACATTAGATATAATGATCTAGGGAGTACCACTATCAATTTTATCTGATAAATATATGATATTAAAATAAATGTTTTGAAAAAGACTCCAACATTATGTAAACATTCAACAATACTTCACTAGGAATTATCATCCACCCAACTGATGTAATATCTGAGTATACTATTCAAAATTTAGTATACATGATGGAAGAATATTATGTAGACATTATGTGGTATGGGAAAAATATCTACCTCAGGTATAGTTCTATAAAAACAAGAGTTTAAAATTGAGCATCAAAATTTCTCCATTTGAAATCATTTATTGGAAAAGTTGTTGAACAATGTAATGATGGGTATAATTCAGTGAATGGAAACTATTGAGACCTAAAATGGTCAATGAAATGTTAGAAAAGGTTAAATCCATTCAACAACATGTTTAGAAATCCAAAAGATAATAGAATATATTTGATGAAAATCATTGATGGGACAAAGAGTTTATGGTTGGAGATATGGTATTCCTATACATATCTTCATGGAAGAGGGTCATGATATTTTCAAATAAAGGAGATATAAGACTCAATTTCATCATCCAATTTGAGATTCTTGATCATGTCATAGTTGTGTCAAGTTATCTAGCACTTCCAGTATCCAAGTCCCATGTAAATGATGTATTTAATATATCCATCTTAAGGATGTAGATACCATATTATTCACATGTACTGAATCCTGTGGTGGTAAAATTTGGAAAATGATATCTCTTATGAGGATAAGCCGGTAAAGGTCATGGAAAATGTAGATAAATTTCTATGCAACAAAATGACTCCCTTGCCAATGTACAATGGCAACACCATATGTATGAATAGCCAACATATTAACTATATGATGCTATGAAGGAGAGGTACCCTCAATTGTATTCACCACTATTTTCAAAATACTATTTCGAGGTAGAAAATAAATAAGGAGAGAAGACTGTATCGACCCATAATTTTATCAATATAAATTCCCTTCTTTTAATTATTTATTATAGTGTAAATTAGAAAAAAACAAAGATAACCGAATATAAACATTTTTCATGAAGAATGAATGAAATAATATATTTTTATATAAATTAAGGAATCATTATAGATTCAATATTAACATGAACTATGTAATAATAATATGAAAATTAGTAAGATAATACCATCCATTATAATTATAACATCACATATAAAAGTATCAATAAAATTTATTTATCGTATTATTGAAAATATGATATACTTATAACTAAGAATAAGTAAATAAATGTTTTAAAAATGATTTATTAAGTATTTGATTTTTTGTAAAATGTAAATATTTACATACAAAAGTATAATTTATATAATTATTTAAAAGAAAATTACTTTTCACAAAATATATTAAAAAAATAATTTTTTATTATCTAATTATTATATGATATTTTTATGAGAACTTAATTAACATTTAAATGTGTAAAAAAGTAGTTATAATATCAAAAAATATATTTTAGTAAATGATGATTTCATTTAAAAATTAAATATCTCAACTTTTGAATATTACTTTCCTGAAATGGAATCAATTTTTTTATTCTACAGTTCAAAAATGGTTTGTATGCCATTTTTTATTTTTCAAAAATAGTTGATTTTTTGGTGAATTGTGAAATACCATACTTTACAAAAGTAGATAAATACTAAATTTGTTGACTCATTGATGATGTATTTCTAATGTGAGATCCATAATCTCAAAATATCCTTCCCTATATACTGTATTTAGTAATGAAAAATATCATTATATATCTTTTTGATCTAATATAACAAACTAATGAATAAAATAATCAAAAAACACCCCTCTCTTTATCATTAATTACCACCACTCGCCACTTCTTCTCTTAATACCTTCTAATACTTGGATGTTGATAATATTCTAACCAATTACTCTATTAAACATCTTTTCAATTCTATGGTCTTTTTAGTATCACTAAAAGACCATTTTCATGTTCTGTAAGTATGTTCTCAAGGAGATGATACTCTAGAGCTAAAACCCTCCCTCATTCTCTTTTAATTTAATTTCAGTTCTCATACTATATTCTCCCCCAATAAAAAATATTCATGATAACTCTAGTATCATTTTTATACTAAAATTTTATTGTGTTGATGGAGTAATCTAACACCTAATCTGTTCCCTCTACCGTTTATTCTAAAAAAACATTGTCCCTAATGTGTCGATTTACCGCCATTATGGATGATGCATTTTCATTTTCCAATTCCACATTCTGGGCTGGTAATAAACCATTATTATAGTTGAGTAATAATTTATTATACATATCATAACTAACATCATTTTACGGAACAATTATATTAACATTATATAAAATAAAATTCAATATGTTCACAATTTTTGTAAAAACAGCCAAAATAATCTCAATCATTTTAATTAAAATTTTAACAAAATTATTCATTCCATTCCATATCTACAAATGAATATAAGACCAATTATAAAACTATATGTTCATAAATAATATACAATTTAATATTTTCAGAATTTTTCACATTTTACATGAAGCGAACTGATCATGAAACCATGAAATGAACAAACCCAAAATGAATAGATTAATCATTACATGTCAAAAAATGGACATAAATGGACCAATAAAATTAAAATAAATTAAATAATAATGTGTCTTATTATCATTATAATAAATAGAAGTGTTTTTTTATTTATTAATTCCAAAACTTTACATGTTAATCACATTAAGATAAAAGGATCTCAAAACTGAGTAGTGGGCTTTTGTCATGAAATTACCTAAATCATTCTTTCAATAAACACTTTTTCACTAGTAATCTATAAATAAGTGAATAATATCCCAATGGGGATTCCTACCTCATATATGAATCTACCTAGTGGATTATTTATATTAATTTATAGTATCTTACTCAATAGATATAACAGGTTAAAAATCAGTGGAATTAAAAACATAACCAAAGGAACATGTAATTTGACTTTTTTAGGTTTATAAAATAAATACTTTTTTAATCACCATATTGATGCAACCCAAATGATTCACATGTAAACCAATTTTCATCTTCTTCATCTAGTGTTCATCATTCCACTTACCTTGATGAACTCATTTTTGACCTTAGACACAAAATATAATTTTACCCAAGCCATGTAGCTTGTGTAGAGTACTGGGAAACTACAGTTATTAAATGTGTACATAGGGCTTCTAGTTAATAAAAACATGCCCCGTATCTAGGGTCTCAAAAATTCACCACGGTTTACCAAATTCCTAGATGACTCTAATTTAATAGATTCATAAGAAAACCTTTCAAAATATCTTACTAATGTGATAATTTTTAAAAATTAAAAGAATTTGGGTCAACTAATATCAAGTTCAATCTTCTAGTTCCTAAATATATGATCTAAAATCCCCTAAAAAGTATCATATATCAATCTAAATATTAGTTCCTATACCAAATATTCATAAATCCACTAAAATTATTCACTCAGTAATCATTCACCAACATAAGATTCATATTTATATAAATTTCTCACTACCCATATGATATCATCCTTAGGAAAAACTCATTTGAGTAAAAAGTGATGCCTAAAATTGTGTAACAATTTTGAAAAAAATTAATAATTTATTACAAAAAAACCCAAATAAAGAAGGATTTTATGGGACAATATTACAGAACAATTTAGCACAAAGATGGTTGACCCCCTCCCTCTCACTTAAAACCCAATTATGTCCCCAAACACTAATTAAAAGATAGAGAAGATAATTTAATAGTTAAAATTAAATGTAGTTTTTTAATTTAGAAGATTAAGAACATGTTTAATGGGTATCAATAAAGTTCAACAGTAAATTTTTTCCATTATAAACAATTTATAGTACAAAAAATTAAAATTCATTTTCATTTAAGATAGTGATATATATTTTCAACACAACTCAAATAGTATCATGTTTAACATGTAGGTGAATAGTGAAATGTGTGTATGAAAATTCCAAATATTGTTTAAAAAAGATGCTTAATAGAGTAGAAATATTCATGCTAAAAACCCCAACAAATTTTAAGTAGATTAAAAAAACACACTTCCCAGCCTACATAAACCCCCACCCAAACACAAACACTCTTAATTTAATAATGTGAATATTTTAAACTAATTAGCTTCAATATTCAGAAAAGAGGTACATTTAGAATTTAAAAAAAGAAAAAATGCCTTAAAATTTTCCATGAAAAAGAAATGGCCCATAATTTTGTAAAGTGACACATGTAAAAAAACGTTCCAACAAAAATAAAAATTACAAATTTTTTTGACTCACCAACACTACAACCTATGAGTCATCATTGAGATGAATCACTGAAAGTGTAGGAATGGTGGGTAGAATCAACTATTTGTGACTTATCAGAGAATTTTTGTATATATAATAAGAATAAAAAAATTAAATGTTAAAAAAAATGAATTAACATCCTTACTAATTTTGTCCAAATAAAATTCATAATTGGAATTCCATCCATTTAATGACCCCAACAAAAGAATACTTATATTTTGTTAATAAGAGATAGAATGTCCAATAAGATGTCCAAAATATATAGCGAATAGAAATAAAATAAAAGAGAACCTTATTCAAAGCATAACAAGAAGGAATAAATGTAAAAAACAAAAGAGAAACCCTTGGTTAACTACAATGAAGCACTATGTTTTAAGTCTTCAATTGAAATTATTTAATTACAATTTTTTTTGAAACAATAAAAATCATTGGTTGCCTCCCATGTAGTGCTAGTTTTGAAGTCCCCATCCCGATTCACATAGAATGAACCGAAGAATCTATGTGGATGTGGTTTCCCTAATAGGAACCACCACATGTGTTGGTCCCAATATTTTTAATAGAGAATTTAATTTCATGGGATCCAAGACAAAAGAAATAAGAAACTAAACTCTCATATCCTATAATAACCCGTAAGTAGAACCATTTAACATTTATTAACTATTCTAGTGGGTCATAAAGATGAATAGTATAATCCTCACCAAGGCTCATTTTCTCAATGTTTTCAAGACAGTCCGTCTCAGGTGAAAATGTTTGAACTCCCTCAAGATCTTCCAAGAATCATATACTCTCTAGAACATCAAAATTAATCTATTAAATAGTGATTTCACATTATGGATTAGGTTTATATTTGATATAATTAATTTTTTCATGAAGGTACAACAGAGAACTAGGTGCTTCAAAGGGTGTGGCATTATCATCACAACTATTTATCTCAACTTTTATACTAAAAAATTCAAAATCAAACAGTGCTTGTGGGTGAGTATTGAAAAACAGGTTCATGATGGGAACAATAGTAGTGCAATGAACAATATCAGAAACAATGTAACTCAAATAAAATTCACCCTCTAAAAGACACTCGACATCTCAAAAAGTAGTAGCACCCAACTAAGTGAAGGGTTGAATTAAACAATAAAGAAGATAATTAAATCGAACATTAACATAAAATGGTTTTACAATGATATAAATCACTTCAAAAAGTTCTTCATCAGTTAATAATCACTAACCTTCTATTGTTTGCCAAACAATATCTACAACCATCATCCATTGTGTGTTCAACCGCAATTTCTAGTTCAGTTTCAAAAGGATCATTTTCCAATCAATGACTGTTGAATATTATAGAAATTCTAGTTGAGTAGGAGAAATGTTCAATTATGATTCAACATATTTAGTTTCTATATTGTTCAAATTTAAACATTTCTCTCTAAATTGGTCAATAATATTTTCAATTTAATCACACAATGATTTCAAATTTTGATCAATATTATAATATGAAAATGATATCTCATCTCTTAGACTTTCATCAAAAACTATTCCATCATCAACATTATACAAAAATAATTCATAAATTATTGGGTTTGTAATTTCAAAACAGGGAATAGTGGTTTTCATATCAGGTTCAATGTTATAAGATTCAATGATTTCCATCTTATTATACTCTTCCATAATTGTTCCCATTTCTAGTATAGGTTCATTATTTATGATTTCATAAATTTAGGTAGATGGGTTTCAAAATTAAAGATTCCAATCTCCAAATTCTCTTCATCCATAGTGATTTCGTTTTCAAAACTCCTAAAACATTGAACCTTATGATCATTAGTTACCATGTACCAGACCTGGCATTCCTTTTCAATCTGTTTAAGTTGATTTTATAAATTATCCATCTAAATTCTATTTATGTTCTTAATCGGATCTTCAATATTTTTTTCTTGACTCAATGATTTGGGTTTTTTTATTTGGTTGAGCAGATTCAGATTCATGAAAATAAAAAAAAATTGTTCCGTTTCAGAATCACTGTAATCATCAACTTCAACATGAAATCTTTTGTAGACATTTTTTTCACATATTTTATCCTCTTCTTGTTCTTTAACCCTATTCTGCAATTCTAAGAGCATGTTTTCTAACCATATGTGTATTTTCTCTTGCTCTTGATAATATCTAACTTTAATTTCATTAGCTTGGTTTACCCTAGTCTTCAAAATATCCTCCCAAGCAATCATTTTAGATTAAATAAGTCATGTTTACTTAGGATGTCAGCATTATAATAAAATTGATCATTTTATTCAATATAATCAATCGACTCTGGATGTTTGTAGAAAAACTACTAGGTAGTGTGCTTATGACAGACACAATAGATATAGTAAGGGTAATATAGATACCAATCCTCATAGACTTTAATTTTTAACAAAATGAGATTAAACACACACAAAAGTTTAAATTATAGATTTTTGAAGTTTAATGGTTCAACAGAAGAAGAAATTTTTTTCTAATCATTTTTTTCTTATTTATTCAATATATATGATTTTTAAGATATTTTTAACATTATTCAATCATTGTGTCCCATCCCCGATAATGATTACAATTTTAAAAAGGTCTGGAGGTCGTAACCATCCCTCAAAATTATATTTAATGATTTACACAAGTACATTAGTGAAGTGTTGAACCCAAAGAATGGAAAATGAGTAATTCTATGGGGTTATAGAAAAAACTCCACTATTAACTGTAGTGGATGGGATGTACATATTTTTAATCAATTTAATTTTTTTAATTTTTAATTTTTTTTAATCAGTAATAAACGAGGTTCTTAATATTTTATATTTACAAAATTAATTGTAATAGGATAAAAACTGAAAGAAAAAATGTAAATATAGTAGAACAAGAGTGCTCTGTGTTCATTACAAAATGAGCTTAAGAGGTTTAAAATCTACTTGTGAAAAGAATTTTTCTTCATTTCATTTAATTCAAACATAAAAAACGATAGTAAAGTCTTCCATGCAAGATGAATTACCATACTACATTGAAATTCATGAATTGACCACTTAGATAAACTTCAATTAGAAAATTTATTAATTTAATATCAAGACAAAACTATCTCGCCAAAAGTTTCTGTTGTTTCTGAAATTAAATCTTTGATGGGTTGCGCCCACGATCAATCTCACCGAAAGTTCACATATTTGAAATTGAGAGCAAGAAGGTGAAAATTCAACTAACAGTTTAAGAACCAGATTCAATATCCCGGACAAAACCTGATTCTTGTAGAAGGAAATTGGAATGAAGTAGAAGATAATTAAAACTAGTGGAAAATAAAAAAACATCAGAACAAAGAATTAAAACTACGATCATTCCAATTTAAAAGCAGCATAGAATTGTAAACATATATCAAGATAGAAGAAGAATTATTGTTCCTCAATGAATGAATATCATGATTTGCTTCTTTGATCCTGCAACTCCAAGTCTGTAATAATACTCTTGGTGTCTTCCCGAAGTATCTTCTCTCAAATGGTATAATCATGGAATGTGAATGAGAGTCCGTTATTTCTCTTCTAATCAACAATTTTTAAGTATATTATCATATGTTACACGTTCACCATGTTTTCCACTGATATTTAGATATGGTTTTTTGTATACCGCACAAGTCCACATTTTTACTTCATCAAACGTTACTTTAGAAAAGCCCATGTATCTAACTCCTCACAATGTGGTTGAGCTGAATCTGGATGACATTCGAACTTTGGTGGAAACATGCATAGTTAAAATAAAGAAATAATTCAATTTTAATATTAACTTCTAACCATTATAATAATTTATTTATTTAATTTAAGATTAAATTAATTTTATTTTTATTTTTTACTAATTAATATTTGTTTGTTTTTAATTTTTTTTTATTTTGAGAGGTAATTAATTTATTTTATTTAAAACATTATTAATAATTTGTTTATTTGAAATAATTATAGTTAAAATATTTATAATATTTTATTATTATTTTAAAATTAAAAGTTAATGTGTTAGGTTAATTAACATTTATTTATTTTATTAAAAAATTTATAATTAATAAATTGTTTATAATTCTTATTTTTATATTTATTATAAATATTATATTAAATTTATTATGTTTAAATACGTAATTCTAATAATAAATTTCATTTATAAATTATTATTTGTATTAGTTTAGTTTTAAAAAAATTTTAATAAATTTATTTCATATTTTATTTTTGTAAAATAATTTATTTATTTATTTATTTTAATATTTAATTATAAGTTATTAATAATATTTTAGTTTAAGAAATATTATTTATTTATTTAATTCAATAATTTTTTTACCATTATTATTACATATTTATTTTTTTTAATTGTTTTAATTTATAATTATTATATATTATATATATATATTATATTATACACATTATAGGTTATATTATATATAATAGATATAAAAATATAAATAAATGAACAAGGGAAGAAGTGGTATTCGGGTAGAGGAGACCCAGAAGGAGTGTTAGGGGTAGCGCATCGCTTGTAGGGGGATGGGCTCAGGATGGTTGTCAGATGGTAGGTGCCACATGAGCAGGAGAAGAAAGGTCATTGGCTTGAAGTGATGGTCATGATCTCCAATGAAGGATGAGGTGGTCTCAGATCAGGAAGAGGAAGGGGGACATGGTGTGCGGTGGAATGCATGGAGTGACTTCAGCGGAGTGGAGTGAAAGAGAAGTTAAATTCATGTAGAAGGAGGAAGTTGCGGGAAGAGTGTACTGATGGAGGATCGGGGGCAGTGGTAAACTCAACCGCGCACATGCACAATCATATCATTGGAGGTGATCACGAAAAAAAATACTCCAGAACAAACTGGTATTATTTCTCACTCTAGATTCATCTATTATTACAACACAAACAGTACTCCCTAATTATAGTGTTACAATCACACAACTAAAATCAAAAAGTGGATAAAACAAGTCTATATTTGGTTTCAGTAGGTGCCACCCAAGCCTCCAGATCCACACACATCATACCGCCTTTTTAAAACTCTTCATGCCTCCATCCAAGTTGTGGATGGTAGGTGCCATCAATGGAATAGTGATCTTAATATCCAACATCCCCCGTAAATTCATATTCCTCGTGACCCATGATTTTTCATTATGTCTATGTGGGTAACCAACTAGAATAATGAAATTTCCATAGTCATTAGTTGTAATAAAATCAGTTGCACATGTGGCAGTAAACAAGCAGATCACTGGAGGGGATCACAAGATAAAAATCACATCACAAAGAAGAAAATTGTATTTTGTTGCTTTGATATGGAATTCTTCCATCTTGTACTCCACTTGAATTGGATGAATGTCTATAGAATCTTCTACCAAATGTTCAGATTGTTGGAAATGTACCCCCTTGCATGAGGGATTCATCGGGACTCAAACACATTGAAAGGAGGCATCACTATTCTTCACCGGGGGAACCAACATGGGTCTTTGATGCTTCATGCATGAACTGGAAAATGGTCCACCAAATACAACGTTGATGTCAATCTCAACATTCATGAATACGTCAACATTTTTTAGAAATAAATTTTCTTCGGTTCCTTTTGGGAAGGTGTCTACATTGGTAGATGGTTTGATAGATACAACGTCGACCAAGGTCTCAACATTCACAAAGTCATCTTTATTGGACATCAATTCCAGTTCATATGTGGCGTCAATTTCAGACGATTCATTCAGCTTCGGGTTATAATAATAAGGTGGAGGGTGTCTATCATTTTCTTCAATGTCTGAAAATAAGTCAAATTAATCAAATAAATTGAATTCACTATCCAGTAGAATCATTTTTCAGATAGTAATTGTTTTTATTGAAATGAAAACTTCCTCTTTTTTTAGAAATGATGACAACATTTTTTTTTAAAATTTCAAAATACAAAAATATTATTTTCACCATAATATTTTTGTCTTGGAATAGGATTGGATTATCATTATTTTGTTCTGTGATGGGCAGAGGGTTATGGAAATGAGGGAGTTTTTTTTCATGAGGAATAGAAATGAGTGGAAACCAAAACAAGCTCAAATAAATATAATAGGAGAGGGGGTGGTGAGACAAACATGGAGAAAGAGAAAAAATGTTGAAAAACCTTTTTCACAAATGATAAAATTAAATGCTGACTTTACATTTGAAAATTTTAAAAATACAGTCCAAAGTGAGATGAAATTATAACACACGGAGTATTAATAGTTGGGAATATTCATCATCTTCTTCAACTTGTTGTTGCAACTGATTAGAAGGGGATATCACGAATCCCGCTTGGTGCTACAACAGAAGGATCGGGAGAAAAAACCACGGATCTATGTCTGCTCAGTTCAACTATGACGATCATATACAACTGATGGTGTGTTTTTGCAGTGGAATATTCAACCTCCATTGATACCACTAATGGAGGATCTAGGGGAGATGTGAACTCAACCGTGCACATGCACAAGCAGATCACTGGAGGTGATCGCAACAATAGAAATACACCAGAACAAATTGGTATTATTTCTCACTCTATATTCATCTATTATTACAACACACATGATACTCCCTATTTATAGGGTTCCAATCTCACAACTAAAATCATATAGAGGATAAAACAAGTCTGATGTTGGTTGCGGTAGGTGCCACCCAAACCTCCAGATCCATAGACGTCAATCCGTCTTCGTGGAACTCATCAAGCCTCCATCCTAGCAGTTGATGCTAGGTGCCATCAAAGGAATAGTGAGTTCAATTTCCAACATGTGAATGGGGGACTCGGGCGATTGGTGGTCCATCAAATATCGGTGGTGCACGGTGTTGCTTGTTCGAATGATCACAGTGAGGAGTTCTTCTATATCTAATCAGGAAAAAAATGAGGTTTGAGGTTCTCATGTGTTGGGGTTCAGTCTAGGGTGTTTTAGTTTTCTTGAAAAAATGATTTGTGGTATGTAGAGTTAATTTGTTTCTATGGTTGGATCATTGGTCTGATTTTGCTGGTATTGCGGATTTTCTATGTGATTGCTGGTATTTTGAAGGATTATGGGGTGGGGTAGAAAACCATGGCTGAAATAAAAGATGACAGTGGGTGGATGAAGATGTCGTTGAGTGAGATGGGAGTGAATCGGTAATATGGTGGAATAAAACAAAAATAAATTAATTGTAACAATATAAAATAAATTTAAAACGTAAATTTAATAAACAAAAAAAAATAATAGTGAATTAAATAGGAAATTAAATAAAATTGAATCATAAAAAATCCAATTATATACAAAAATTTCACAAAAAAAATTAATTTTTTGAAGGGAACAAAATTAAAATATTAAAGTCTACAAAAAATTTAAACTAACAAAACTTAAATTATAAATTTATTTTAAAAACAACATATATTATAAAATAGTTTAATAATATAACTCTTTATAAAAATAGATAATAAATTGAATTTAAAGGATAAATTTTATTATATTCAATATGAATAATGTAATAAAAATAATTAATAAAGTTATTTTATTTTTATTATTAAATAATAAAATATAAAATGTTAAATAAAATATTAATCTTATATAAATAAAATGATTAAATTTATTATTTAATATAAATGTCAAATTATTAAAAAGTTAATAATGTTAGAATAATCAAACTAATTAGTATATTAAATGACTAGAAATAATAGTACGAATAAATTAATTATTTTAAATCATAATAATACATAATTAATTATAAAAATATTATTAATAAATTTAATTACAAAAATACCAAAGTTTGAATATTTACCAAAAAGTGAAAAATAAATTACGCAAAACATTATAAACTTAATTAAAAGATGAGGTAAAACTATAAAAATTTAAAGTTTCATCAAAGGGGTTATTAATTAATCAATTAATCTATTTAATTTGATTAACAGTACATTTAGTACAAGTGCTAAACACTTTCATACATTTGTTAAAGGATTATCTCTGAGCCCTCATTTTTTTCAGGTTAGGTTTTCTCTCTCTCTTTAGCCAAAATTTAATTCTAAATTATTCTTATATACTCCTCTTATGATATCTTTTTATGTTCCATGTATATGTACCAATATCTATTTTTCTTTCATTAATGGGGTGATACATGTTTTATAAGGTTCTCTTTTAAAATACTCCAGATAAGAAATCCCGATGAAAGGGAACCCACCCATTTATTTCCAATTTACAAGTACCATCCATACTCAATTTTAAGCAACCATTATTTTTTAAAATAAATTATTTTATCTAGAAAATATATCTTAGTTCATTTCATGTTTTTTACAAACTATAATTTCATTTCTACAGTAAACAATCTATTATGTTTTCCCGTAAATCCCATTAATGTGGATCATTTATAATGTTTATTAATGAATCATTTACATGTTTTCACTTTAGATTGACATAAATTATCATGATATATGCCTATTTTTCCTTACTAATTTACTTATATGATTTAAATTATACTGTTAATAGAGACCAATATGATATGACCATTTGTTATTCCTTATAACATAATTATGAAATTCATTTCATTACAAGGGTAACTCTAACATTTATTCCTTATGTAAAACTCTTAATTTGTACACATATACAGGAACATGTTGTGTTGGGTGAACCTAGATAGTGCTCCAAGTAATTGGGTAATGTTCACTCTCATGATATTTCTTGATCTTATAACGAGAAAACCTGGTTCCTTAATTGGACAATGTCCACCATGTGAAATGGTCTTCGTAGTCGGCCTTGTCTCATGATTAAGTCATGTTGTATAATTATTTAAAATTATAATGTTTACATGGATATATAATTTCATATTATACATGTTAGTCTTAAATATGTTCATTAATATTCCATGCCTATTTATTTCACCATGTTATGCCTTCTTACCCATGTGTTATGCTTTATTTTAATGATTATACCTATTTTATTAGCTGAACCATTTTGTCTATGTATTCATCAGGTTATCCTTTGAAAAAGTTATAGATCAGAGGAAGTTCATATCTCATTATGGATTGTTAATATAGGGAAGTGTTATTCTAGTTCCATGTTTTCATTTTTTATGTACATAATCCTCCAAATACACTAGTCTTTATGATCCTGGATTTTTATTGAGGGTTAATTATGTTTTTAAATCATGTAATAATAAGTTTCAAAGTCTAGTTCAATAATATTATCATAATGAATTTCGATGGTGAGGATGGGGTTGTGTTATCATCTATCCCATAGTATCTTTTCATTATATTATTGATATGATATTTCGTTGTCAAGGACACATAGAAATCAATTATTTTCTATGGAATATATATTATTTTCAAGGATTATCTAGAATCTGTTGTTGACTTGGATGAGACCCATGGATTCATGGGATATTTTTGATTATTTCTCAAAATATATTAGTGGTGGGTTCTAACCTCAATAAAAATCTAGTTATTTTTTATACATGACTATATTCTGAGAGGTACGATTTAGGATCCAGCACTTCTGTGTATGTGTGTGTATCAATATAATTAGAAATTCCTGATATGAAAATGATCCCTTACATTTATGAGACACCATTAAGAATTCATAGGTTCCCTTATTCAAATGTTGATTGCAGTAGACCATTTTTAATGCCTTTGATTACTAGTATTCTGATGGATCTATGATGTTAGGAATGAGATTATATATGCGGGCTTGGATATTGGATTATCCAACAGAGATAGTTGGATCCTCTATATCGATTACTTAAATCCCCCTATGATTGGGTTGATGCATTATTAATCTTATTAATAATGAAATGAAAACTATTGGATGCTAATGAAATTTTCAATGGGTTATTTGAGTTAATTTCCAATTTTTATTCATGTTTCATCCAACAATTAGACACACCCAAGCATATACGATTTTCTATCACCCCTAGTATATGAATCAGTAATCTTCCAAACATTGAGAACACATAGGTATTACCATTTTGTTGTACCAAAATAATTTGGGAGAGTGATTCATGGTGAAGCACTGGTTTTCTCTACTAATTGTGGATGGTGTGTGTGTGTGTGTGTGATCCCTAGACTGTGGTTAGCAGTTCCCATGAGTTAATTATCATGAATAGAGATACACTTGCACTAGCCAAGGAAGGTATAGATGACCAGTAGACACAAGGATCGACAGTTGTTTGGATTGGACCCATGTAAATAAAAGAACCTTTATGGATGTTGGGTTAGTGGTTGGAATAGTCTTTAGGATGTGGTCAGAGACATTCTAGAAGTGGGCCAAATAAATAATCTTTTGTAGTTTTTTTTCAATTTTTTCAATACATATTGATTTAATTAGCGGATGTAACATGCACATTCAAATCATATGTTATATATTTAAGGGACGAAATTTTGCTTTGCTATACAGTTATGTACTCACACTCTTCTGGGACCACAATTTCACAATGGTACCTGATAAAATGTTCAATTGATTTTAGATATTGGTTGGTTTGAGTCCCATGGCTCATATTTTGGACATTCAAACGGATAGCATTGATGGATTCCAGAGCGTGTGATGTGGTTTTCCTCAAATATGTCATGGATTTGTCATAATTATTTTATTTTCATTTATATTTATAAGTAATTGTCTTATAGTATGGTTAGTTGGGTGTAGGAAACTATATTTTGTACCACTATTGTATTTCATTTGTTTTTTTTCAATTTATATATTATTTACAACCACTTTTAGATTAATCATGTTTCATGATACTTCTTTATTTAATCCACTAATTTTTCACCATAATACAAGTTTTATATATCCCCAGTGTACCATTTTGGACTACCTTTATTAGTCATGGGCCTCTTTCAGACAGTGTAGTGTGCCTGATGTCATATGGAGTACTAATCTAGTAGATATTCATACAATAAGCAAGGTCAATGTGATAAAAAGTTTCTACATGGTTAATATAATATTTTTTTAAAACTAAATTTATAATTTTAATTAAAACCTAGTTCTAATCCACCTTTCCAATATGTTTTACATTGGCAAGAGAAAACACCCCTAATGAAATGTCAACCATATTGTTTCACAACGGATAATCGGGCACATTCAGACATTGGGTTTTATTTAGGATGGAAAGAGGAAAATGGGTGGGAACCCTGATATCATACTGATGAATGTAGCACCCCATGGTTTTAAAAATAAATTTAATATAGAATGCATTAAACAATGAGCCACTGAGAAATGAACACTTTGTTATTGATGATAGTTAAAACATACCTTGTAATCATAATTTTTCTACTTATGTGATTTTATTTTTGAAAAACTAAAAAAATTCACAAATATAGAAAAATATTTTGATAAAGAAATTCATTTTTTATATATTCATGATGAAAAATTGTTAGAGTGAACTTTGCGAAATTTTTTGAATTACATGAATATTTTGTGAATAGTGACATTCGATAATTTCCAAAATATGCTAAAAATGACTTTATGTGTCATTCTTTAGTCATGGATGATCTAAATGTAGTTTTTTTCAATCTCAATGGCACCTAATACAATTTTTAGTCCCAAAAATCAAATAGTATTGCTTGTATTGAGCAAGATAATAAAATAATGAATAAAATATTCAAAAACACTATTCTCCTCCACTATAAGAAGCGTCACTCACTCCCTATTCTCTTTATTCTTCTATTCCTTGATGATTCCCAATTTTTTCCCCAAAACTATTATATAATCTTTTCTCATCTCCAAGAGCTACTGGTATTTTAAAAAGACCAAAACCCCTTCCCTTAAGGAGGTTATCAAGGAGGAGTACTCAATATTTAAAATCCTCTTCCTTTTTCCTATTAATTTATTTTATGTTCCTTCTATTATTACTATCTATTCATATAATCTGTAAAAAATGAGCATGGTAAATAGATTGTCATATATATACTAGAATCATATAATGTTAATAAATGATTCATATTCAATATCCTTACCCTCTATCTTTTATTTTAAAAAACAAAATCATCATCTCGGATGTGCCGATTTACAAAATTTGTAGACGATCAAGTGTCGTTATTCAATTTCATCCTCAAGGTTGGTTATGAAACAATTTTTATGGTCATATCATAATATAAAATATTTATTATATCATATTTTATAATTCTGGATCCATCATTTATGAATGATGTTAAATAATAGAACAGAACTAGTTCGTTGTGATAGAAAAACCACCATAAATATATAAATAATTGTAAATAAATGATTATCTAATAATTAATACTCACAATATATAACCAAATGATATGTATAAACACTTAAAATACTGTATTTCTATAACTAGCATATAAATTTAATTCTAGAGAATAATTCCAATTCCACATAAACTTCCATTATCATATACAATTTTACCGATCATGAAAACCAAGTAAACAAACACTCCATATTGATAAATTTGTATGTTATAACAAACAAAAAGGACATGAATGAAATTAATAAAATCATTAAAAATTAAAGAAACATTAAATAAGGTTCTTAATTAAATAATTAATGTATTTAGTTTTATTATTTATGATGTTAAGCTCAAGTACAAGGCACATTCAGACCCAAGGTAAGGGTTTTCTACCATAACCTCCATTTTCATTCGGGTTACTCTTTGTCTCACATAATCCCAATTACATTCTTAATTATACCTATTTAACAATCATAAATTATTTTTAAATATTATATATTTGTGTACCAATTATAATCCTTCTTTATTTTATGGGTGTTAAATTTTTTTATAAAAATCATTATCGATACTTCCCGATAAAATAGCCTGATTCAAGAGAACTTATCAAATTCACACCTATTATTAAGTTCACTCTAAAATATATTTTCAAAAAAATTTATTTATCTAAAACCACTAATTTAATCATTTAAAAACTAAATTACTTCATTTCTTATCTTATGTAATGATTTTTATTTAAAAAACACATATTTTTCAATGTAAATGTTTATTTCTCTCAAAAATTAATCAATGATTGTTCTAGAGTATTTTTTTACTCTAACAACTTATGTTTCTAATATAAAAAAATACATATTATTTATTTAGGTTTATATATAATATTTATAATCTACCATATTGAATTAAATGTTTTTTTCAGTTTAATTATGGATGTGTTACCTTGGTACCATTCACTATAATACTCAGAATTGTTAGTGTTAATGTGTACAGATTGGAGAATTTTATTTCATATGTTAATTTGTTTTATATTTAGCCCCATTCATATGAAAAATTTTTTGGACATAGAAATTGATGATTCGAGCCCTCTATAGCCCCTTGATGCATTAGTAGGTCTCATGAGACAAAATAGAATTGGGTTTTGGTTGAGCCCTTATCCATTTATTTTAAAAAGTCTTGGTTGAGGCCTTCACAATATATTATAAATGTCATAAATTATGCAGTCCCTCATTATTATATTTGTAAATGATAAACCATGTGATTATTCAACTAGTATAATATAAATGGTTATGTTTAATTCTATTATGATCATTTATATGGCCATATTTAATCAGCTTTAATTCCTGCCATATTATACTTAAGTATATTTTTGAAGGCATGTTTTTTTAGTTATTCTCCTTTATTAGTGACTATTTTGATGATAAATTTTACTATATTACATACCATAATTGATCCTATGATATCATCCTTTTTAAAGGCATTATTTTCCCCTGGTTGTGAATTTGAATATTATGAATGAATTGTAGAGATAATCAATGAGTCTTATGGATTTCCTATTTTGTATTTCATTTCATGTTATAATGTTGATCTTATATTTTTATCTAGTTCCCAAAACTTCTAAACTATTCATTTCTTTGGGATATGACTTTCTGGTATTCCTGATAATTTAATAAACTAAGGCACCAATTCTGGGATACTGGTGTTGGGTCCTCACACGGAATCTCCATGAATCTATAAGGAATGGTTTATAGGGATGTTGATCTTAAAAACACCCAGGAATAATAGGATTTGAATTTTGATAATGGGAATTTTTTATATTATAATGGGGGGAAAACATAATCTTGGTTAATGAATTCATCAAAATATAAATCAATTTTATTGATGACATGTTTTCCTTATAAATTTATGGGAATCCAAAATCAAAGAATTATATACTAATGACATTAGGTACAATGATCTATCTCTATAGAAACAATGGTCTTCATGGTTTATTTCATAGAGAACATATATACCTACACATATTTAAAAATACTAAAGGAATTACCCATTCCTTATTTGATTGTGTGATGGGGGAATGTAAAATTTATACCCAGAAGAAGATCAAAAAACACACCACATTATAGGATCACACCTCAAGAAACTCTTCAAATGAACATAAATTAAAAACTAATGCATTATGGGGACTGGATAGTTCCTCACACAAGAAAATATGATGTCAAACTACAAGATAAATTATATTCAAAAGGGAAATGACATAGAACTGGAACTTCCATTGTACATCCCAATGTATTTATAATGAATATTCAATCCATAAACTATATATTTATAATTATACTATTATTTTTCTATTTTTTAATGGAACTAAATTATGTTTGAAAATAATTCAAACAAGATTGGAAATAAACTAACAATATATTCAATCATAGTAACATCATTATCAAATATATTAATGAATAATAGTATTGTAGACCATGTATTATTACTCACCATTTACTATTACATCCATTATAACTGATAAAAATTAATGGGGAATTATAAATAAAAATAATAATATTTCTAAAACTAGAAACTCCCCAGGACTACATCCACATTTGAGAGTCAACATTAGTATAATAAAACCTACATTGAGAAATAATATCATTAAATGATAAAAAAAATTTGGAATCCGAAATTATACAAATAGAAATGTGAAGTGTGACTTATGAAGTTTGACTAGAATGAATGAGTTTAAGAAAACTATATATATGAAAAAAATTGGCTATTGGGAATATTGTCACTGGAAATATAGTCATTATAAATATGGTCACTAGATATAAATGTTCTCAATAGCTATATATATGTTCTGTATGGTTATATGAAAATTTAAAATAATATAACTCATAAATAATAAATTATGAAATAAAAATATTATATCAAAATATTATATATGTATATATATATATATATATAATTTTGTTATATATTGATAATTATATTATTTCTATTATTAATTATTATATGATATTTTAATAAAATTCGAATAATGATATTAAACGAAATGAATTTGGGAAAGTGAGTTTTTTTAAAATAATTAATAAATTTTTTCTGAATTTAGTGATGATTGTTGAATATAAAATTTATGTTTTTCAAATAACTCTTATTTATAACTCTATTGTATTTTAAACAACTTTTCAATGAATAATGATTTTGATGAAATGTATTTATATTATTTATTAATAAATATATTACAGATTATAAAATAATTAATATTAAGAATGTAAAAATAAAAATCATTTTATTATTAAAAAAATATTTTCTTTTAAGGGTCACATTTTTATGCATAATGACTTATTTTTTCAAGAAAAAAATATTCTATAGTTAAATTAAGATAAAATATAATGTTTATATGATAAATATATTTTCAATAATTAGTTATTGATAGGAAACTATAACAAAAGTTAATAATTTTAAAGTTATTTTTATATAAAATGATGTTTCACTATATTATTTATGATTTTATTAGATGTTTTGTTGTTAAGTTTGAAAATATGAATATGTAAAAACTAAATTCATTTTTTATTATGAGAACAAATTCTATATTAGGGTGGTATTTTTTTATTTTCTGAAAAATTAAATTGTTGTTGAATAGGGAAAAGCATATTTTCAATTAATAAAGATTCATTTTTTACATTATCATGATCTAATCATTAATCAAAATTTTATAAATATTCATTAACAAGAATTAATTTAATGAAGAATATGATTCACTTAAAAATCCATTGATGAGTTTATAAAACCCATGTTTTACATTTTGAATCTAAATTAATCTTTTTTTCTAAAAAACAATTTTCCACCATAGTCATTTAATAGGATATAAAAATGTATAATTATATTTTCTATTTATTTATAATACATATGACTATTCATTATTTGTTAATAAACATATAAATTTCATGGAAATCAATAAAATTGATTCTTTTATCGTAAATATCCTTTTTATGATTAAAAATAAACATATTCTGAAAATGTTTTCTTTTCATTAAGGGATATAAAATTCAAATTAATTTTTATCACCCTTATAAAGATTATATGAAAACATTTATATCAAATTTATAAATATTATATTTAGACTATGTAATAAGATTCATTTAATTATTATTCACAATAAATTAATTACATAGGTATGAAATTTGTTACTGTAGTACATTTAAATTAATATAAAAAGTCTTTAACCACAGTTAAAAAAACAAAATTATGTGAAAAAATATATTTATATGATTTTAAGAGAGGTTTCTCAAACATATCCCAACCCATATACATTCTAGTACATTATAGAAAACATTTGACCCTTTAATTGTGACTTTATCGTTTATATTATTATTAAAAATTTCACACTACTATCTAATAAATACCACCCTTCACCAAACCATATCTACATCGATTTGAAAGAACTAGTACTTCTCCCCTACAAATACACGAGACTATTAAATTTTCTTTCAAATCATCTAGATCTACAAAATTCAAAAAAAATTGAAATTTCAATGTAGTCAACATAATTTTAAGAATAAAATGATCATAATGAAGTGAGTGGGATGTTTGTGACATGACTAAACATAGTAAAGACTAATTATGATATAGATAGAACTTGATGGAATGAGAGAGGTGGAGATCAGAGATATAGATGAAATGAAAGCTAGAGGTGGAGGCGGAGATGGATGTAAGAGGAGAGATTGAGATGAATGGTATAATTATTTCTAAATTGAATTTCAAGGTTTCTAGATATTTAATGGAGTATATGGACATAAAAAAATACATGGGTGAGGATTAGTAGGAAAACTAATAACATTTCATGTGGTATCATTGATAGATAATCAGTATCTCATGAGAAAAAATGTCCAGCGGATTCATCAATATAGAAGTTATATTTCTTCCACTTGATAAAAATTGTGGTATCTATCACCAAAATCATGTTAATGGGTATAAAGGAGTCCTCAATACTACAATAATCATATTAAATGACCTTCATTCTCTGTGAATAAATCTACCTTGGCATGTTCATTCAAATCATATATATATTTTATTTTCATTCAATTAAAATCAACATATACTCATCATGGTAGTTACATAAGAGATTTAATGTATACATTTGTTTTTTTAGAATTTGAAAATTAAATAAGGAGTTGCATCATTAAAGGAGTGAACTCTTCTTTCAAATTCTATTTTATCCTGAGAATACTACATAGAATCAAACAGTAGTGAAAATTCGCCATCATCTGAATGTATACCTTCATCATTCTATGTAATGATAGTTGGGATGTGGGGTTTGAAGATCGCATGAACAAAGACCAATGTTTGGTAAGCAGAGCCTCCAACTACTTCAGAAGACCAGCAAACATGAAATTGAATAAAACAATATTTGTATATAGATTTAATATTGATATATTATGAATATCAATATCACCATTCTATATAAATATGATTTTTTATAAAGAATAAGTTCATAATTAATATGAAAAAATATAAGTGAAAATATATTCCAAAAACCAAAAATTTCATTCTTATACTAGTTCTACTAACATTTCCATCGTCATTACTTTTCTCTATCGGGTGATCATAAATGATGATCCCATGTATGTGAAGATACCAATGAAAAGGATAGTCAAGGGTGGTTATGAAATGAGAGGAAACATTTCTTGGCCGTTCAATAATAAAGCATTAATGAATCGACAGGGAATTGAATAATAATTACAAATGTTTACATTAACACCATACCTAATTTTCATTATCAATGAATCCAACTGACTCGCATTAACAAACAAAAATAGTAATAAAATTAATACCATGAAATAAGGGATTAAAATGTTAATGTCTTTCTTGACTTTCAAGTGCTCAGAGTAGGACACCACATCAAACTCTATCTGTACAACCTGTCAAAATGATTCCATGTTAATAAAAAATTTGTTGAAAATTAAATTTATATACACTATACTAATATAATAATGTTATATATAAATAGGTGAATAAATTTATGATGGAATAGTTATAAAATCCTTATATTATAAAATAGTTGTAGTCACTGTATATGTAATTGAATATAAATTCTACATAAAAATTGGAAACAAAATGTGATGTTTTACAAATGCAACATACTTTTTGAAAACTCTTATTGAACATATAAGAGAATATATATCAATTTATAAAATACATTATGATAAAAGTAATGGACTGTGCAATTTTTGATTCTGAAATGGATACTGACATAATATTATAGAATATGTTTTTTAGTTTATCATTTAAATATACAAGTACAGTAAGAGACAATACTTTGTAAAGTATTGAGGTCCGACATTTATTTATTAATGTAAGTATAGGGAATTCCTGTCCCATTTTTGATGTGGATGTTTTTATGAGAGTAGTAAGGTAAATTAGTTGAGTTAATACATAAACCTATAATTTCGGTGATTAACTAAACAAAAAATATATAATTTATACATGAAAAATAAATATAATTAAGAAAATTATATACATACCACAAGATAGAAGTAATAGTCTTTGAAGCATAGATTACATTAAGCATTATTTATTGTTGGAAGTTGTGTACTCTATCAATGCAATCCCATGATAAGATATTCAATAATAATAATTTTCATAGTTAAAAATCTACTATTAAAAAATAAAATTAATAAAATAGAAGATTTTAAAGAAGATCATATTGTTAGAGGGATGTTGTAATTAAATAAATACAATATTAGTGATATAAAACTAAAAACCACATATACCAATACTACTAATCTTAAAGTATAAAATATTTAAAAACAATTCAGATGAAACAACGTCTTGGTAGAATAGAAATAAATTTAAAACTATGCTCTAATGAAGGGAAATTGGAAGATGTAATGCCCCAATGTTGGTATAGTAGGGCGCCAGATGATATAGGCATGTACAATAACTATGGGATACACATATCAGAACTCTCAAAACATAGGATCATGCATTATTCTGTTGACACTCTTTGAGCATATCCACCATAGAAAAACACAAACAAAACCTGCAATAATAAACACCATGAACAATGCAGAACACCCATAGTGGAGAACATGATCACTAAAAACATAGAATCCATAATCAATGCTACAAAATTTATATAAGGTAATTGATTAAAGGATATTTATGAAATATATTGAACATGACACAATGAAACATTTCAAGATATTGTTCGCATACTTCAACACCAAAGTAGAAAAACTAAATTTTATTTGAACAAAAATTAAAATTTATTCTCAAAATATTGAAATAGTAAACATGAAGTAACATATAATTAAAATAAGAAAATGCATCATGATCAATAAAACATGAAAATTGAAAATCCCATTCTGATAGAGGAGTTTTTTATTTTGAAATAATAAAACAAGACTTCATGTTTTTACATATGGATAATTTTGAGCAGAGCTGGGTGAATAATATAATAGTAACCAATGTTCATAACATCAATCGGTGTCCCCTATGGATTAAAATTTTTTTGTTATGATGTATTGGTTTTATCATTCCTGTAATTGATTAATCTATTTCTGCAATGGACCAGCACTTCTGAATGTTGGTTGAGTGTAATATGGTTTCATATAGAGTAGATCATTGTGGATAAACTATAAAATAGTGAGATAATAAATTATTACAATATATGGTTATTTTGTTTTAAACTATTAAAAGAAAATAATAATTAAAATGTAAAAACAATTTATAGATAATGGTGATAATGGAATGCGAGTATGTATTTGGGTATTGTTAGTGGGTTTTTTCGGTTCAGCATTAGAATAACTTTCATCCATTATTGGTGATTTAAAAGTAATATTCATGTTACAAAATATATTGGTCAATAGAGATCGGTTAGAATTACCTATTATTGATAAATTGGTTTTTATAAAAGAAGTATAAAAAATTTAATGTATATGATCATATTAATTAACCATCACTAGGTATAGGTAATAATGGAATGTGTTCTTCCCTCTACGTTCATCCTTTGGGTGTTAGAAGTTCAGTTGCTGGAAAATTTTCAAGAGATATATAACGTATGATAGTGTGCTAATTAAAAATATGTTAGAAAGATGAATGATAAATAAAGTAATAGTTTAAGGAGTTCATAATTAAAATATGATAACCTATTTTTCATTGTTCCTTCAGTAGTGTTCATTGAAAACATGCGTTTTTTACATGTCGATGGTGATTGCATGTTTGTGTTGTTTATATTTTAAAAAAAAATTAGGAAATTGAACATAATTATATACCATAGTATGTTACATATAATATATCTTATAAACCATTATAATTAGTATATAGTTATCGAAATCAATTAATGATAAATATTTCTTAATAAAATCTATATTTAATTCCCCAAATAATAGTGGAGGAAATCTATATTTAAAAGAATGGGTTAAAATTTTCGAACTATGAAACAGAATTTCATGAAATGACGAAATAAATAAGAATCTCCAAATAATTATTGTTGAAGAAATAATGACCCAACAGATTAATTGTAAGGGAGATAGAGTATTAGAATAGAAGAACTAAAATACTATTGTCTCATTAAACTAGGATTCAATGAAAGTAAATCATAATGAATTTAAGTGACTTAATTTCATCAATATTAGGAGAATATACCTACAAAGGTACTTTTGAACTTTATGATATGTGAATATCATGTCATAGATGGTAATGGATTCATGTTAAACTTGTAGGTTTTCATCCATAGTAGTGGATCGTACTGTAGAATGTGGAGTATATTTTGTTAGGGTAACCAAATGAGAAGGTGACTATAGTGTTTAGTATTTTGGAGTTCCGATTATTATTGATAATATAAAATGTTATGAGAAACTGACCTTTATAGATAATGGTTGTAGGTAACTGTGGAAACTCACCGAGAAATGGAGACTCATGGTAGAAGTATCTGATTATGGAGTCCGGATATTTAGCAGTCCCAAAGTGACGATACGGGAGTCGAATATCCCCTGGAACCTGACAAAAATGTTTGAGAATGTAGACAAAGGTGGGGGATTATGAAGTTTTAGATATAAAACTGTTAGCATGAAGAAAAATATAGATTGAACCGTACTATGACGGTAGTGAGTGAAGAAGCTTGTGGCTGATGAACATGAAGGAATCAGAGGCAAATCTATAATCCAGATTCATTTAGAACCGTAGTTCAGTGGAAGGGAACAACTTATTGGGACATGGAATGAGGGGTATCAAGTTTATTTGTGTGGGGACGGTGTAAATTCATGATAATTGCGGAGGGAGGGACACATGTACCAGAAAGTACCCAACATTAGAATAAATATAGATTATATCCAGTAGAGGCTAATAATTCAGAATTGAAATAGGATCGAACTAACTACAAAATTATCATAAAAACTAAATTATCCATGTTATTATCAATAGTAATTATTTATTTCAAATTTTATTAAGGAAAATTGTCGGTTTGGAGGATTATGGCTTTTATCTATCTACTCCTAATGCCCTAAAAATTCAAAGGATTAACTTCACCTAATCCACGATCTTCGCCTAAAACAATTCCATGATGAAATAGAATCATATTATAGCTCTGTTCAATTAAAAGATATATAAGAATGGATAAATTAATAAAACTAAGATAAAAATAATGAAAAAATAGTATGATAAAAATATAGAGTTGGAGAAAAAATTTAAAATTAAAAGAAATCATGGGCTAATTTAACCTATATTAGATGGCCTAGTACCACCACATGCATATGTTCCATCTCCGAATAATTTCCTTCACATCACCTACTCTATTAAAAATATCTGGGCACTCAAAAAACACATAATCATTTATAATATTATCCCATTGTGAACCAATTATCTAGCAAAGTATAGTTATGAATCTTCATCTAATCAATAGACACTTATTGGGCTCTAATTATTCTCAGTTTATAAAGGTTGGTTTGAATGGTCTTAAAAAAAATTATGAATACATGAATCATGAATGTTAAGTAATAAATTTTCTATATATTTATCATTTAATAACATTACTGAATGAAATAGATAAAAAATGTATATTCCATGGTAGGTTGTGGGTGATGAAATTTTTTACCAATTGTGAGGGTCATTTGTAATAGTAATATAGATTTTGGGGAGACTATAGCTAGAAGAAACTGAAATCATGAGCTTGAGGTAGTTTTGTGGTTCATCTAGGTTAGGATAGTGTAAGTGTATGGTTACCAATGATACAGTCGATGGAAATAAGTGATTTATTTCATTTTAAAAGGGTATGCTTGATCCAATACTTCGGTGTACATTGTGGGAGAAGGATCTGATGTAGTATGAGAAAAATGTAGTGGGCGGATAACTTATAGGTGGGTGTTCCGTGGCTAGAGGATCCATTGGTGAATCAAACACAGTAGGCCAATAAAGGAGAGGAAAAATTGGCAGAGGAAAAGCAAGAAGAGGTGGAGGACCGAGAGGCAGAGCAGCATAACTGAAGGAGCTAGAAGAGGGGAGGGTTATCGGGGGAGAGGGAGAAGAATGATCGGTGGAAACCCTAGGACGTGGGGAGGAAAAATATGAGAGGTCTTAAGGGATTGACATATAGATTATTATTTTATGGTGAATTTGGAGTGATGAATTCATTAAAGGGTGACATGAAACCATAAATGGGTGACATGTAAGTAAGAAATAACCCATCATCAAAATAGATATAGATTTTTCAGACCAAATATACACCCAATAATCTCCAAAATCCGATCTTAATTCCATATAATCTATTTTATATTAAAAATACAATGCTATGGAGTCACAAATTATGACCCAATAATGAACATCCAAAAGCATAGATGATGTTCTCAACCAAGAACTCATAATCGATTTCATCATCTACACAATAAAATAATTTCTATCCATGGAAGAATGATAAAATTTATATTATTATTATATGGGAGTTTTATTATTCTATTTTAATCTCCATTTTCTACATTCCCCTAATAAAATTAGAGAAATTAATATATCATCATGCCTTTGTGTGGTCTGCCACCTCAATGAATGAAGTATTCTATTTTTTCAACTACTAACGTAGTAATTTATTTGAAATATATTTAAGTTATAAAATTTATATTTATGATACTATTAATATTATGTAAAGAAAATATAGGATATTTTTAAGTTATGTTGAAAATAAATGGTCCTAAAAAATATAACCATCTAAAATTAACATATCAGGGAACCTTTCATAGTTTTATCACTTATTTAACCTATGAAATATATGTTTTTGGTTGAAATGGAATATTTCTCATTTGAACATAATTAATATAACAATGTTGATTTATAGAAATTGATTGAACCACCACATGTAACAAAAATATGTTGAGATTTTTGAATAAATCAATATAACATCATAAAATTATAAAATAAAAAGTTAGTTATAGATAAATAATTTACCTTTATCTTATAAATAACATAATTTTATTGTATGGGAAGTTAAGAATGCAAGCAGATCAAATCTTGAACCATGGTAATGAATATCCTAAACTATACGCATGAAATTCAGGTTATAATTTATCTTCCATTTTATCCCATATCCTTAATAATGTTCCCAGGTTCATAATATACTATTGTATATATATTTTTGAAATATATAAGAAATTTAACATTCCTTTAATTAATGGTTTTAATCACGTTTTAAATTTCATTTCTAAACCCTCTTTAGTTGATACCAAATTAAGGGAATATACCTATTTCTTCTTACATGACATGTACAACCCCTATTAGTTGGTTTTATGAATTATTAGTTTCTGAATATATGATTTTTTTTATACTCAATAATCCTAATTCAATTATAATTTTCAGGAAAAAACATATGATTTTTTATAGAATAATAATCCTTTACTCATTTCATAAAGCACTACATAAGTAACTAGTTTTTAATCATACCTCACCACTCCATATTAGGATTTTTTTATACTATGGAAATCCATGAAAAATACCTTTACATATCTCAAGTAAGAACATACAAAATAAATTATTCACTAAATTTATTGGTAATCTTTATAAAATTAAATTTTGTTAAGATTTGATATATTATTATAGAACCAACATCCTTCTAACTGGTTTAATCCTTATTCAAATTTATGTATGGTTTAATTTCCTCATGTGGAACACATATTGGTATTCATATAAGGATATGATGGTTAGAAACCGAGTTTTATTTAATTCCCATTAATTGGTATATGAAATTGTGCTAATAAAATCGCATAATTATCAGTGTAATAATAAGTATTTGACTTTATTTGATTCCCACGATATTGCAGGTCAAGTGTTACATTAAATTGGGAGCACAAACAACTAGTTTCCATTTAAACAATAAATATAATATTATATAGTTCATTTTCATGTTTCATTCATGAAACACTTTCATTGTTCAGATAAAATTTACTTCATTCAATGATTGAATTCATAATAGTTCCTACTAATCTATAGGCCATATGAAAAAAATTAAATTTTGGATGATCAAAATAAATCCTTTTATGGAATATAAAAATGGAATACAATTATTCTATATGAAATCCATGATACTCATAAGGATTATTTCCTTTTTCATAATAAACATTGATCTCAATTATGCACTTAGATTCTAATGAAAACAACTCATTTTGTCAATATATTTTAAAAAATATGAAATAGTATTGTACAAATCATAATCATGATCTTCTCTTGAAAATATTTAAATCTCATGAATACCATTACATGGAAACAAATATTCTTACCATTTTAAAGGTACAAAAATTTCCGGAGAAATGTAAAATCACTTGATTAAATTAATTAATATAAAATCAATTTTTAATAACTAAAATTATAAGTATACTATATATATATGTTGGTATATTTTAATTTCATTAAACTTTAAAATAATGCTTATAATGGAATAACTGAATTTAATAATTATATCAAATGTTAGGAGCATCCTATTACTAGTACACTTTATCACATTACCAAATGTGTTGGAGAGCTATATTGAGTTCATCTATTATTAGTGTAGTATCAGGATAATCCGAAATTCATATAAAATATCAAAGAATCAGAAAATAAATTAAAAAACAAGTAGAATTCAGTTTAAAATTTAAATACATTTCAATTTAAATATTTGACCATTGTAAATACAACATTTATCTATATTAAAAAACTATAAAGAAATTTTCATTTCCATTGAAAAATATTTTGAAACTAGAATAATATCTGAAGGGAAGAATAAGAATATTTGTTAAAAATAATTAGTAAATATAATTTTAATATTCATAACGAATAATGGTTATGATTGTAGGAATAGATGGTCCAAAAATATACATTTAAAAAACATTCCTTTTTTATACATTAAATGGAGATAACAATAGATTAAAACCCATGATTGAGTAAATTTATTTTAACGAATAACGTACCCGGGAATAAAATATAATGAGAAGAAGAATAGAAAATTCTTGGATAAAACATAGGATTAAACAACATCACTATCCTTGATATCTGACAGCCCTCCCTCGATATCCACTCTAACAAAATGTTATTTTTTAACATTATCTAAAATACATAAAAAATGATTGAAATTGAAACCATTAAATGGATCTTGTTTAAACATTTCAATTTAAATTCAAATATTAACATTAAAAATGGTAGGAAATTAGGGAATAACATAATAAAACAATGACATAGATGTGAATGGTTTTAAACGGAAACATTAAAATAAAATTTTAAATGAATATACATTACCATATATCCACACTCAACACATACATCTCTTTCATTCCTAAATATTTAATTGTATTAATTTCATATAATATTTAAATTATATTAATGTTCATTACCATATAATTATTCCTTTTTATGATATATTAATATGTTTTAAATAGTTTATGAATCTATTAATTCCATATTGGATGATTGGTTCGTAATCCCAAAACAACATTGGTAGGTTTACTATGGTTGAAGGGGTCATTTTTCATCCCTTTATAGAATATTAACAATGAAATAATTAACATGATTTTAAAATAAATATACTTATAAAAAATTCGTGTATAGTGGCCCAGAAAAATGAATCATATTTTTTCATAGAAATGATAGTCCATATGTATGCATGAAAAGCGTTTTCATTTTCTTATTTGGTAGAAAATAAATAAAAAATTAGTATTTTAATTTTATTGATCCAAAAATAAACAATTAATGAAATATTTATTCATTCGTTCCATCCTTAGGTCCACACATGTGAGGTGTAAATGAAAAAAATGGTATCACATTATAGAGGTAATAGTTCACTTCTATGTAAAACAAATGTTATCATTTTCCAATGTATAAAAAAGGTTACATAAAAGTGTTTCACAGAGAAAACAAAATTTTAGTATTGTTTTCAAAATGATTTTATTATATTAGAATTTGTATGACTAATTTGACTAATATAGAATAATAAACTATCATAAAATAATTATTTTAAAACTTGTGACTCCTCATCTAATATACCACATTAGATCATTATTTTAGACCTCATTGGATAGTATTATGTTCATTATAGATGATTAGTGATTTTATAATGCATGTATGGAATGTCATTTCGGTATATTTGCGGTAGAACACCAAACATGAATTTTGTTTTTAAAAGTATGAATTGAGTCTCTTTCATGTGAAAAATTGTATGTAATATTTATTATTTTTCAATAATTAAGGGTCGTTTAAGATATTTTAAAAATTCAATGTGGATAATACATGGACCATGAATTATATTATCAATAAATACCCAAAAAATTGATTTAGGATAGTATTTTTATGAGTTTATAATGATTTGGTAACAATTGTTTAGAATTAAATATCATTTAAAATAATTTTCAGGAGAATTATCATATTTTGATTCAAAAGGTAGCATGAAAATAGTAGAATTTAAATATAAATACATTAAGAAACTCTAATACATCTTAATTATCAATTAAATTCATGTAAACACATAAATAAATAAAAAAATATAACATTTATTGTTATAAGTTATTATTCCAAACATAAAAATTATAAATAAAATAATATATCCAATAAATAATATTCTTCATAAAATTTATCATATAGATTCATTCATATACCATTAGTATATATCATCATATCATGATGATATAATAATTGAAATAATGTGAAATTTTATTAATTTCTCTTAAATAAAAGTAATATAAATATTATAATAAAAGGAAGGTGGCCAAAAAATAAAAGTTCTATACAGAAAATATTTTTATGGTCAAATAAAACTCATCTAGTGAAATAAAGTAATGTTTCCTATAGAATTGGTGACTTATCCTACAGTTTCAACTAATATGAACCCATTTCCCCCTTTTCTATTGTGATAAAAATTTAGTATGGTCACTATTCATTATGTCATAAAAGATATGGAACTTATTAAATAATTTGAATATTATCAATAAAAATAATGAATAAATTGTATTTTACAAAAAATAGATATGTGGTACAAATTACTATTAATATTTTTTTTCATAATTTAAGGAAAACTCATTCTTACAAAAATTCTCCATTTAAGAATATAAATAATTTTATTCAAAAATAAAATAATATCGATTCACATGGAACTAATTTGATCATTTTAAATAAAATTAAACATATTTTAATTTTAAAAATAATCTAAAATATAATGTTACATTTATATTTCTTGATTAAAAAATGGATGTTTTTAAAAAAAGTGGCATTTTACACTATTACCTAAAAAATAAATCTTTATAGGTCAATAACAAAATTACATCTTAATGATGCATAAATGTACAAATTTCAAAAATGATTTAAATTATATAAAAATAATTTTTTAAAAGATACATGAATTAACATAATTACTTCATACGAAATACAATAAAACCCATTTCTAATGAAAATGTCTTTTTATGTATAAACAGAATATAAACTCATTTAATGTATAGTAAACACCACTAATATAATGATAATTTGTTTTATTAAATATATATGATCTATAAATTTCATTAAAATTATTTATCAATTTTGATTAAATTAATTTTATTTTACAAATATATATTATGTATGCAAATAATTTTTTTGAAAAATATCTCATTTAATCATATATTATATTATAAAAAATTGATTTCTAATATCCTAATAAATAATAATAAAATTTATATAATGTAAAAACATTTCTATTGTTTATTATTAATAAACCCACAAATCCAACGGCAAGGTTTTTATGGTTATATTTATATAATAATATTTTCAAAATATATAATACATGGAAGGTGATGGGGTTGGGTACATAGGAATCAAGCATACAGTTACAGATGGTCGAAACGAGGATCTCCTAAACTCAATGACACAGGTACAACAAGAGTGTAACTATAATGACTCAATTTTGGACTCATATGTCTTTAGAATATTTTGGATAATATTTCTTGAGATGAGAGATGATTCGGCATGAGAAGGTGAAAGGAAGAGAGCCTCGGTTCAACGATATTAAAAATATTAAATATATTTTGTCCCATTCACGTATTTTTTCATGAAATGCAAATAACTCTAGTGTGGAGTGTCAAATCAGATTTTTGAGACCTCTATTGAGTTTGTAACATCATGTTTACAAATTCCACGACCTCTGGTCATCTATGTCGTGAGTTTTGATCGGGGACCATTTTGGTGACATGGTGTAAATATGGGTATTAATGGGTTTAATTTTTCTAAACACAATTATCTCCCCAAAACCCTCATATGTGCATCACACCAAAGGAGGCGAACTTCTCCTCTCCCAACCTTCTCTCTTTTGGTGATGAATGATACCACTAATGGATTGAAGCAAAAAAGTTCCACTTATCCTCATATTTTGATGCATATCATCAAAAAATCGAAGAGAAGCATGATTTGGGCATCGTTCTTCATCCAAATATTCAGAGATTCACTAATGAGGAAGGAGGATTTGATTTTTTGGTCTTGATCCCATTGTTTATGATTTTTTTTATAATTTTATATAGCCAAAATACTATTTTTATTTATCCCTTCTATGTAGATCTGTAGGTTTTAGGGTAAATCGGGGAAAAACATGTGTTTTTAGAGGTTATTCCAGACTACAATCACCATCTACAATACATTTAGATTAGTGACACTTGTATTCCAGCCCTTCCTATTCATGGAACACAATCATTCATGACTACAATCCTATTTAATGACCCTTATTTTAAACCATATTACATTAGAATACATCAAAAAATATTTTTGGAGCCGGATTATGAGTCAATTTGGGAAGTTGTCCCCTAGGGAGCCTTAGTGTGGCAATATTAACATTATTTCATATGTTTTTTTCACTTGAAATGTTTTTATTCAAATTAATATAACTCCCATTTGGAGTCTAGAATCTTATTTCTGAGATCAAATTTGAATCAAGAACATCATGTTTAACCTATATGTGACCTATGGTCATTTTCACAGGTAGTTTTGATCGGGGGTCGTATTGTTCAAGTGGGGTAAAAAGGTGAATTAATCGGTTTAATTTCATTAGACGCACATTTAACCACCAAACCTCATATTCACAACACACCATAGGAGGAGCTCCTTTATTCTCCTCCAACTTCTCTACATTGGAGATGAGTGAAACTACTACCATATTGAAGTGTCGAAGTACCGCAGATCCTCGTTTCTGAAGAATATCATCAATAGATCTTGGAGCAGCAAGATCTAGGCATCATTATTCATCCAAATCATAATAATTTATTCAATAATAAATAAATATTTATTTTTTTGGGATGGATTCCCTTGTTTGTGCATTTTTTAAGCTTCTAGGGCCTAAATACAATAACTATTGATACTTTCTAGGAAGATCTATAGGTTTCAGGGTAAACCGAGAAAAATTGAGGGCTTAATAGGTGATTATACACTAGAATCTCCATCTACATGATATTTAGTTCAGTGAAACATGTCTTTTAGTTCCTTATATTTAGGTAAGACGAACAATCTAGACTATATGCAATGTATTGTGGTTACAGTCCTTGTTGTTCCCTAAACAGTGTTTACTAGGGACATGTCTTGGGATAAATATGTGGAACTAAGTGGTCATTTAATAACACATTTCCAAGGTACAAAAACATGTGGTCAAGTACATATACATGGTAAAATTAAAAGGGCAGGTGATAGTTTATCTTGACCACTCTGTGTACTATAGGATACAAGGCATGTGAGGGGCACAATTATTTGATCGATGTAGAAGAGAAACACAACCAGGTGTATGATGATGAGGAGCATGACATGTATCTACATTACCTGTTTTTTATACCTACATTGGTTGTAACCCATGATTATTTGATACTTGGGAATGTTCCTGGGAAGGCTCACACGTTTTCTGTGTCCTGGTGCAGTCCATGTACTCCTAGAAGATCCTTCTAGGATATTCCACCTTTTGAATCATCTTTTATGGGGCTCAGATTCAGTCTTGTGAGTTATCTATCATGAGATATTTTCCATTTAGAATGTGATGGTAGCCTCTATTGTATCTTATGTGGTACAAGGTTTGATAATACACAAATGAATCTTATGGATCTGTATTAAGTTGATGTTGGAGATTAGTGTGGTTCATGTAGATTGACACTAGGTCTATTACTCCCCTAATCGATCAGGGAATGGGTTTTACATACCTCAATACATAGGTATAGATGGAACACCAACCATAATGGGAGAATAATATTTACATTTAGGTAGTGTCCCTTATGTTGTTACTTCACTAATAGACTAGTATTTGGGTTTCCCCATGACATTCATGATTGTATAGTAGGTACTCCCATATTGTACTAATGAGATTGTCCCCTATCTTTGTAGTCATTACACCTATTTGAAAAGGGTGTGGTTCTTCCAAATATGATGTATAGATAGAGTGGGTACTCCCCAACCGATCAGGGTGCGGGTACTCTATTATATGAGTTTGTACTCACCTATCTTTACAGGGTGTTGGTCCTCCATACATGATGTTCTAGCATATGCGGTACTCCCCTGCCATGTTAGGATGCTGGTCCTCATGCCTGGGGTTGGTGTTCCCCTTTCGTACCAGGGTGCAGGTCACCCATACTAAATGAGATGGCAATGTTGGATCTCCCCAGTCTTACCAGTTTTGTGGGTTCTCTAGTCACTGAGTGGTACTCACACATTGGGTTAGGGTGCAGGTCCTAAATAAATGAAGTGGTACTCCCCTATCATATCATTTTGTTGGTCCTTCATGAGTAGAACACATTTATTGGATCAAGGCATGGGTCCTTACATTTAGATTTGTACTCCCCTGTCTCCAAGTAGTAGTGGGGAGATGGTCCTCAGTTAGAGTTAGATATCCTTCAGTATTGGCATACAATTATGAGGAGAGGGATAATCCACATTATGTGAACGATACCTATATAGGATTTAGTTCTTCCTTGATGGACTGAGGTGCAGGCTACTCCTTACATGAGTGAAAGAGGTTTCACTTTTTAGTTTGGATTGGTACTCCCTTGAATGTAGGGTAGTAGAGAGGCAAGTGTCCCTCTATTCTCTCTTATTAAAGAGGATTCATGTGGGGAATATTTTGGATCATCGATCCCTAAAATGTGTGTGAAGGTGAGTTTCAGGCCTCTTCACTTGATTTCTTTACCATTCACTGGTCAGAGGGCAGCAATGATAGTAACTCTAGTGTTGAGAACTAGATATTGACCTAGTAAGATGTTCTTGATGAAGCGGGTTCTCTCAAAAATTCCATTAGTAAGGTTATAGTTGTTCCTGAACGAGTGATTCTCTTGGATGTGTTCTAGCTATGGTGATTAGTCTCAAAGAGTTGGTTCTCCTAATTTCTTGTTATGGTTAGAGTCTTGGAAGATAATATTGTTCTTGTCTATGAGGTTGGAACCTCATGAGAGTTAGTGTCTGAGACGATTATATCAGAGTGGTTTCTAGGATTCCTTATGGTGTTTTCACATGTCAGGGTTGAAACCCATTACAGACCAAGGTGACTTTTCATGTACAACTGAGGATTGTTCGAGATGATGTTTCTCTCTCTTGATAGGGGTTCCCTTTTGCAAGGTCAGATGAATGCACCATTTCTATTGACCCATTTTTCTTTTGGGGGTTGTTTTGGTGCCTACTGAGTATTTTTATACTCACCCCTTCATTGGAATTTCCCACACATTTTTGTGTCTTGTGCAGACCTTGTTCCTTTTGATGGAGTCCATGGCGGTCCCAAGGCAAGCATAGCTTATTGATCTAGAAAAACCGAGGTGTTAAAAAATTCTAGGATGATAATATTTTCAGTTTTTGTAGTTGATAGTGATCCCTTCATCCTATGAAGGTTGGAATATTTTATAGTTTCGTTGGTTGGAGTTGTTTTTCCCCACATTCACTTTCCATACGACTATTTTACTCTGGTAGTGGGATAGAAATGTACGCATGCATTGGTTGCCTTTGGTTTTTATGTATCATCATTTTGAGTTCATGTAGATGTGTGTGTTCATAAAGGTACATAAGAAATTACTAACTTGTTAGTGATATCCCTTCTCGGAACTAGTTACCAGCCTATGGCCTATTGGATGTGGGATTGGGGAATTTTGGACTGAGCCATTTCTGGTTAAGTCATGATACAATGCTATCAGAGGAGGTTTCACCTTGGGACCATAGTGTCATGATATTGCTAGGTGTTTCATATCGACATTATTAGGATGTTTCATGTTCATCTCTTAGGCCATAGGTTCTTGTGTCAGTGTAGCTACCAATATATCCATTCACTGAATCTCCTATAAAATTATTTTCTACTCAAAACATTATGACATTAGTCACTAGGAAATAAATGGTACATGCATCAAATAACACTGGGATTTTTGTTTTTTCCGTCATTGTTGAGTAATATCGCCAAATATACTCTTTGACCATGGTAGGTCTGGTCTCTATTTCAAGATTCCTCCACAATGACCATCATACAAGCTTTTATATCCTTATTGTGATGAAAGTTTACCCTGTTGTTAGGTTTCAGTAAAGGGAAATGATTTTGATGAGTTACCTCTGGGTGGTCCATTTGTAGTGCCACCATCTGTTGAGCAGTAGGTTTTACCAGTTGTACAGGCTAAGAATGCACACTGGCTATGTATTTTACATGAATTCTATAGGATACAATCTATGTGGTACCTTGGTGATCTAGACCGCTGAGAAGAAAATGAATTGATCAAGGAAGTCACATGAGTATTTCGATTATATATTACATCTCCAAATCATATGGTGGTATTGGCAGAGATCCTTTTGTAGGATTTAGCTGGGATATGGTGGACATTGGTGATATAGTCTGATGATGAGGTGAAACACACTCAAGAGGAATTTAAGTGACTCTTTGTGGAAGATTTTTACCAAACCACATGGAGATCAGTGCGTATCCAAGAGCTTTTTCAGCATTGTGAGGTTAGAATGAAAACAGTAGATATTTCGATGAGGTTTATAGAATTATTGTGATGATCCTTAGATATGGTTCAAGATCAGTTTATAAGAGCACATACCATTGTGTTGGGATTGAATTGAGATATTAGAGAATTTTTTATTACTCTATGCATTCCCACCTATGCTGGAGTGTTGGAATGATCTCTGGAGGTAATGGGTTTCCCTGCTAATGGAATGCAGGAGGTGAACCATGTAGTGGTCATGAGGATGATGTGTCTACATGATCTGGAAGATGAATGATGATAACATCATTTCATAGGAGGCCTACCCATGCCAAGACTCGAGAAAGGGGTCTTGTGGCACGAGATTAGTACCAAAGATCATATCAGCCAAAGGATATGTGGTTTTATGCTTTCGATGAAAATGGACATGTCAACAGATATTGTCCGACATATCATGCTACTTGAAGGGATTCGTCTGATGTGTTTCCATGGAAGAGACAATGAAGGAATTCTTCTAGGTTGAAAATGTGGTGGAGGAGCTTGTATAGCTGGTGTATGTGGTATGCAATTTGAGGTGTTTCCACCACCACCCATAGGTTGTCCGTACCAGGGACCAGGAGCTGGAGGACATTGGTGGGGATAGATATAGGTTGTATATCCCATTGACCCATATTATCTAAGGATGAATAGTTGTATTATTTGTTTTTTATACTATTTTCATTAGAATAAAATATCCACTATTATGGGTACTCTTTTCATTTTGATTATGCTCGATGTTTCACTAGGGTGACATGGGGCATTTGAAGAACATCATGTTGGTAGTGATAGTGGTCCCAATAAGACACAGTTTCTAGTAGGGTAGCCCTCAGTTTTTTATTAGTACACCAATTTTTTATCATCTTCATATGTCATACGCTCGAGGAATATGTGGTGTAGTTTGATGTAGATTTGAATTCATGAGGAAGGGGGATGCTTTCCCCCTCGAGTTTCATTTTGGTAATGCGATAAAAACCATGAAGGTGAGTCAGTGCCATTCAATGTAGACCGTATCAAGGTGTGGTGTATGATTTCCATAGAAATTTATGATCATATAGATGTTATGCAATGATGTATAAGAGATGTTCCTGACCTATTTAGTGGATTTTTCTTGATCGGGCCCCTTTTTCTTTAGAGACCCTAGGAGAGGGAGATCCTTACATAGAATTTTTTGGTAGATGCAGATTTAAAACCTATGATGTTTCTATTGTGTGGTTTGGTTTCTGAGCATACATACTCAGTTGGTATGACACTAGTGGGTTTGGCAATGTTTCTGTTTGGGCGAGCTATGTAACAGATGGTGATTCATAGATGAAGGGCCTAGAATGATCTTGTGTTTACTCATGGGAAGCACTATTTCCTCCACGAATACCCATGAATTTTAATCATCGACAATTAATTAAAAATTATTGAGTAGGATATTGTACAACCCATCTAGGGGGTATGTGAACACTAGGGTTTGGTCATTATGTGCATCAGGTTAGTGAGGTGGTGTACCGTTAGACCCCATGATTGCCGATGGACCGTGGTTCTATTGTGTGGATTGGTATCATACCATCCACACTCAGTTGGGATGACACTAGTTGTTATGACTGTGTTTCTGTTTGGGTGGGCTATGTTATAAATGGTGATTCATAGATGAAAATCCTAGTAAGATCTAGTTTTTACTCATGGGAAGCATTATTTCCTCCATGAATACCCTTTAATGTTAATAATCGACAATGAATTAAAAATTCTTGAGGAGGATATTATACAACCCATCTAGGGGGTTATGTGAGCAATGGGTTTTGGTTAGTATGTGCATTAGTTTAGCGAGTGGTATACCATTAGAACCCATGATTGCAGATGGACCATGGTTCTTGGTGCCTTCCCACGTATTACGGCTAAAGAGACATGTTTTTGTTTGTTGTGCGATGATTTCTAGATATAACATGGATATAATGGGGCTTTGATCTTGTTGGTTACTTGGTATATTTACATTTAAGGAGCATAGGAACCCTTGGTGAGTTCACATGCATGACATTCTAGTGGGGAGGTCAGTTTCCTACCTCATTCTTAGGGATATTTCTTTTTAGGGGTTAAAAGACATAAGGTGAGGAAAATTATTTGACTCATGTTTTGAACTGTTATATTTTTTAAAATTTTGTAGTATATTTCTGGAGCCGGGTGCTAAGTCAGCATGAGAAATTGGAGTCTAGGGGCCTCAGTATGATGATAATAAAAATTTTAAATATATTTTTTTGTTCACCCACTTTTTTTCTTGATACACAAATAACTCTTGTTCATGGTATCAAATTGTATTAATGAGACTAATGCTGAGTGTGTATCATTATTTTCACTCTATGTGCGACCTATTTTCACCTTTGCTAAGAGTTTTGATAGGGTCCCATTTTGGTAAAATGGTGTAAAAAGTGGAATTTATTTGTTTAATTTTATCAAACCCAATTTTCTCCCCCATACCTCACACGCGCAGTGCACCAAATGAGCAGTGAATCTCCTCTCCTCAACCTACTCACCACAAGTGTCAAATGAAACCAATTATATATTTAAGTGATGAAGTTCTGTTAATACCTATTTTTTACCGAGATCATTAAAAGATCTAGGATAAACAAGATCCATGCATAGTGCTTCATCCAAATCATCATAATTTATCTAAGGAGGTAGGAAGATTTCATTTTTTGTCATGATCACCTTATTTAATAATTATATTAATGTTATTGTTCCTAAATACAATTTCATAGATCACTTCAAGTTATATCTTCTAGTTTTAGGTTAAATAGGAGGAAATCAAGTGTTTAAGTGGTGAATCTTGAATGGAATCACTATCTACACAACATGTAGTTCTATGAAACATTTTGAATAGCTATTCCTATTTGGGGAAGATGAACATTCAGGACAATACATCATGTATTGTGGTTACAATCCATGTAGTTCCCTAAACTGTCTGTTCCTCGGTCATGGCTTGGGTTATCCATGTGGAACTATATGGTCATGTACTAACACATGGACATGGTACTTATACATGAAGCCTAGTATAATGAAATAAAAAAAATACATTGGTTGGTTATCATTTATCTAGAACAAACCATGTAGTATAGGCTACACGGCGCGTGAGGGACACAACTGGTTGGACCATCTAGATGAAGAACACAGCCTGGGTCCAGGTGACAATGGGTATGGAGTTTACCTCCTTTTACAAGTTGTGTACCCCTACATGGGTTGGAACCCATGTATATAGGATAACTAGGAAGGTGAACAGGTGGGATCACATGTTCTGTGTGTCCCGGTCCACAATGTGTACTATTAGAAGATCCTTCTCTGATCCTCTTCCTTCAGTATCATCTCTTCTAAGACTCAGATTTAGGATTGTGAGTAGTCTATCCTGAATGTATTTCCATGTAGAACATGATAATGGAATCCATTGTGGAATTCAACATACACATTCACATGAATCAATCAAGACACTTCCAGATATATACTGAGCCGATGTTAGAGATCTGTGTGGTTCATGTAGAGATACTATAAGACTATTACTCCCCTAATGTACTGGGGAACATGATTCCGTTACCTCTATACATTGGTAGATATGGTACTCCCCCCATCATGGGTGTGTGTTTGTTTCCCTTGGTTAGTTTCCTCTAGTGGTGTTCTTCCCTGTAGGAATAGGGTGTCGGTTTCCCTGTGATGTCTGTGAAGGTAGAGTAGGCACCTCTATATTGGACCCAAGAGAGGGTCCCCTATCCATGGAGTCAATACTCTCCTATTGTACCAGGGCATGGTTCCTCCATGTAATTTGTATAGATATAGTGGGTAGACCCCTAATAGGTAGGTTGACGGTCCTCTATTCTAGGATTTGTTACCCCCTGTAATTCCTAGCCGTCGGTCCTACATGTGTGTTGTTTCGATAGAGTCAGCACTCCCCCACCCTTTAAGGAAGTGGGTCTTGAAGCCTAGGGTCGTTACTCCCCTACCGTACTAGGCTTCGGGTCGCCCATGATGAATTATATGGTAGAGTTGGTACTCCCCTATCCTACTAGGGTGTAGTTCCTCTGGTCACTGAGTGGTACTCACCTTCCGGGTTGGGGTGAAAATCCTCAATTTTTGATGTAGTAATCCCCTATAATTTCATGGTATGGTTCATTCATGAGTATCACTCACCTATTGTATTAGGGTGTTGGTCCTCAATTATGGAGTAGTTCTCACCCATATACAAAAAAAGTGAGCAGTACGTCCCCTATTAGAGTTGGAGCTCACTTAGAAATATAATTCAGTTACGAGGAGAGGGTACATCCACTAGATGTGAATGATACCTGGATAGGATCTAATTCCCCGTCAATATACTAAGGAGCAGGATACTCCTTATAGGAGTGAATAATGTTTCGAGGGTTAGTTAGGTGCAATAATTCCTTGACTGTAGGGTATTGGTGAGGCATGGGTCCCTCTAATATATCATTTTAAATAGGATTCACATAGTGCATTGTTTGGATTAGTGCTCCCTCAACTTTGTCCAGTGGTGAGGGGTTGTCCTTTTCACATGAGTTTCTTTAGATTGCGTTTGGAATAGGGTGGTGATGACAGGACCTCTGGTGATGGGCACTAAAGGTAGAGCTAGTAAGATGCCCTTCATGAATAACATTATCTCAAGAATAGCATTTGGAATTGTAGACTTGTTCCAAATGTACTACATCACTTAGATGTATTCTATCTGGGATGACCGAGCTCATAGAGTGTGTTCTAGTAGTTTATTGTTATGGTAAGAGCTTTTAAAGAGAATCACATTCCTGAATATGTGGTTCAAACCTCATAAGACTTAGTGAATGAGAAGAGTATATCTGGGTGATTTTTGGGAGTTCATGAATTGCTGTCACATTTCGTGGTTGACACACCTTGGAGACTAAGATGACATTTCATGTACATCTAAGGATGGTTCGAGATGGAGTTTCTCATTCAATTGTGGTTCCCACTTTATATGTCAAGAATACTTTTCATTTCAGTTTCAACATTTTTCGGGGGGGTTTTAGGGCCCCTAACATGTATTTTTATACCCAACCCTACATGGTGTTTTCCCACAAATGTTTTTTTATATGCAAACAATAGGCCTCTCGACGGAGTCGACATAGGACCCGAGGAAGGTTGAGTTTAGTGAGCTAGACAACCCAAATGGTTTAACGTAGGAGGGTAAAGGAGCCGTCAGATTATTGTAGTTGATATTGATCCCCATATTCTAAGAAGGTTTGGTACTTTTATTGTTTTCTTGGTTGGGTGTTGTTTTTCACATCATTCAATTTCAGTAATTCTATTTTACTCTTATTGTGAGGTATAGATGTATGAATGCATTGGTCACCCATGGTATTTACATTTTTTTTATTTTTGTGAGCTTGGATATGTGTGTGTGCATATAGGTACATAGAAAATGCGTCCCATATTAGATATATGCCTTCTCGACGCTAGATGCCATCCCCAAGACTATTGTAGGGGGGCTGGGGTGTTGTGTATCAGGCGTCGTCAGGTCCGGTCATTATTGTAACCATTGAACTACGCCCCATGGAGATTTTAATAATATATCACAATATGATTTTAAACTCAGTATTGTGTGTGGTACAAAAAACCGGGCATACTATCCCTAATAAACCAAAAATCATTCGGTGTTACATTATACCATTATTAAATAAATTGCATCCTTGAATTTTATTTTAAATAAATTAATTTATAATAAATAAGAAACGAAATAATTTATAAATTTTATCGTAAAATTTCATTTCAATGTCAGGATCCAGAAACATATTATTTCATAAATGCATATGCTATATTGGACTCATAATCATAGATTTCTTTATAAAATAGTAAATTTATTTTTTATTGTTACTTTTTAAATAATAATAAATATATTGATGAAGTTACTTTACAAATGACATATAAATTTGAAGGAAATATATGTACATGATTTCCTTCCATTTCATTAGGGTAATTCCATCCTTCATTTTTTATTCATTCATTTTCTGTGTCTATCTCATCTATTATGACATGAAATGAATTTTCATGATGAATTTCTCATTCATGAGGTTTTAAAAAAAACTTCTAGCAGATCAAATGATATAAAATAGGATAAAGAGTTTTTTTAAATATTTCATTACAATAATAAAAACATAAAAATGGTTAATAGTATTTAATATAATATCCAATATGAATAATAATTCATTTGATAAAATATTAAATTAGTATTTAAAGACTTCCTAATAACATAAAATATTAAAATTTATTCATTCCATAAATAAGTATCCTTAATATATTTTATGATATGCATGAACATGTTCAAAACCAGTAAATCGGAATTAAATGGTCACATATTCTTCTGAGATGAATTAAAAATTTAACACTAAGTTTTTTTGTCTTATAGGTAGATGAAAAATATATAAATTATTTAATAACATAATCACTAAAATATTATAATCATTTACATGAATAACATTAATCATTATAAAGACATGATACAATTATATTTTCTAATAAAATATAATTCAATCAGAATTTCCCAAATAGAATCACATATTATCGAAAGGAATATCTATTTAACTAAATCAAATAATATTGAAAATATGGAGAAACTATTCAAAAATTAACTCACCCAGATAGTCATTAAATAAATTTTAAATTCCATGGTTAACTATAAGATAATAAATATATTCACAATATGTAATAACCATTTTATCCAAGTTAACCCTTATTACCTAAAAACAATATCATATTATACTTAATGGTTATAAACTATAATCAACTAATGTCCAAGAAGTATTATTGAATTCATCCTCAAATAATATTTTCATTAAAACAATAGTTAATTTTAATTGTTTGATATACCTCAAACATCTATTAAAAATCATTAAATGTCGCATAATGTACACCGATCACATAAAACATCGAAAGTGTATCAATCACATTAAATATATGATCAACCATAAATTTAGTAACCCTTAACGAAAATACCACATCACTATAAACCGTTAAATCCAGTATGTGGAAGCATCAATCATTCAATGTCAATTATAATACTTTAAGGGAGAATTTCCATATTATCCCTTATTACTTCATATAATAAAAATATCAACTAATTACAAGTAGAATATTCTAGTCAATCATGAAATTCCCCCTTTAGTGGAATTATATGTTCTTCTATGTATATATTTCCATGAATATTATAGAGACAACATAAATTAGCAAGAGAAATAAATCACCATCCAAATAGAAAGTCAAACTTTGATTCTATTCATGTGTAAGGAGTGTGGTGGATCTCCATTTTATTTAACATCTCCATTAGTGATATTATTGAATTATGAGAAATAATATCTAGATAAAATGATTGAGTCTATGGAAAAGATAATCCTTTCAGAAATTACAATAATAATAAAAAATGTTGATGTATTCTCTGAATCATTTAACCGTCATCTTCATAACATTGAAGTTTATTTATTAGTCAAACTTATACATAAAGATTTTCCAATATACATTGTTTCATAAATTGTTGTCACTGTTGAACCCAACTAGCTAATGTAATGAATGAAATAGAATTTTGATAATGTGTTCAAATTCCTATTCACTTTACAATGTGGTGGATTTATCCATTCAAAAAACCATGGTTGGGTTAATGCACCTGGGCATTGAATAGTGTATGCTGAACAAGATCTGGATAAAGAGCATGTGTCATCTACCATGGATTAATGATTTGGTAATCATCTACATTCATCCCAGTACATCCCAAATGTAGATCCTTAGTTTTTATTTTATTAAGTAATGGTAATGAAGAAGGATATCCCCAATGATGCTTTTCATATATGGTTTGGGCACAATGATTTCATAGTGATTTCATTGGGACTCAATAATGATCCATCTAAATTGATGGATATAATTAATGGTATTTATAGACTAAATTTTTCCTCTGATTGGTTGTATTCATAAATTACATCCTTATCCACTCCAAATGAAATGTGTAATTATAAAAGAATATGAATGATGTACTAGAGACATTGTGAAAAGAAATGTTTTATTTTATGAATAAATATTATGAGTTTTAGATAGAGAATATAACATTACATGTTGATTTTATGACCAAAAATGGTTTAACTAGGGATCCTTCAGTGGTAGATGAAATTGAGGTTTGTCTCAAATCACCATTTGTCCCAAATATCTGCAGTTTATTTAGATTAATTGGTTACTACAATTGTTTTTTGAGAATCTAATATTGGCTGTTAGAACAAATTGACAAGATAAACTGGATGAGAGTCTAGTTTTTTGGATCAATGAATGGGATGAGATATTTAAAGTATTGAATAATTTCTAATTACCACACATATTATCACATATACCACTAATGGGGAAGTATTTTGATACATAGTGTTGCATCCCAAAACAGGATTAGGTTATGTAAAAAATGAAAAATGAAATTGTGATAGCTTATGATTCTAGAAAATCATTAATTGATCATAATAAATACAAAAAACATGATATGGAATTGTAAGTAGTGATAATTACATTGAATATTAGGTTTCATTATCATTATTGGGAGAAGTGTGACTTATATGTCGATCACAGAAACCCCAAGTATATATATTCTTATAGAAAGATATCAATTTAATCCAATGAAGTTGGTTTGTTCTGATTAATTATTAATATTGTTCAGTCCATTAAAATACATGTTATGTGAATAAAGTGCAACATTCTCTGAGTATAAATGATTATCTAACCCAATCCGCAAAGTGGAGTGAAATGAGTCCAATATTCCTGGACACACAAATGATAGACATTGTGATCATAAGGAATGTCATTCCACATTTCATATGTAATGACTTGACCATACATACACAAAAGGATCATGGTGGCCCTTATATATGATATAGATAAATAGAAAATGATAGATAATATTCTAGACTTTAACTTTACTGATGATGGAGTTAGAATGTTTTTAAACTAGATATGTGTCCCATCAAATACAGATTTAAAGCGGGGAATTCTAGATGATTCAGGCAACGGGTCCTTCCTTTCTCATTCGAGAAGTACTAATATATGTAGATATCTAATGGAAACAAATATAATGGGATAATAGGAAAATGGAAATTGATGAATTTGAATCATGATGCATGGTGTGCCAACATATCAAGGATAATTTTAAAATGACAATGGGTATGATGATGGGAAAATATAAATTAACCGGTCTATATTTTTTATTTTATAATTAAATGGAGATAAGGTTACATTGTTTTGTTAATAAGTGTAGGTTAAGCACCACAAAATGTGTTGTTTTTTAGGATTACCTAAAAACCACCACATCATGTGACTCTTTTGATGAGATTTCCAAATGCCACATGATGTGGGGTTTTGGTGTTTTGGATATCCAAATTCCACGCAACCTCCCCCACCAAATTTTATATTTATATATTTAATGATATTTATAAAATTAATAATATTTTTAATGATATTTATAAAAATAAATATATATTTTTAAAAAATGATTTCCAAAACACCACATTAAATAATTTATCATATGATTAAAAATATTCTAAATTTATTTTTTAACATATATAATAATAATTTTACACAAATAGATTTATAAATATATATTTCCAAATATAGATTTATAATTAGATATTTATAAAAATATTTGGAGTTTAAATATATATAAAATTAATAAATATAAATACAATTTTAATTTATATTGAACTATATTTTAGTAACAATATATTTATAAATATATTTATATTTAAAAATTTAAAAATATTTTTTATAGAGATAGATTTATTATTATATAATTATAATTATAAATATAATTATAATTATATATATATATATATATATATATATATTTAATTTTATTGTCATAAACATTCTCATTATTTGTACATTGTTTTTATAAATAAATATAAATATAATTATAATTATAAATACATATAAATAAATAATATATTTGAAATTTATTTATAAATTAATATTTATAACTATATAAATTTATATATAATTATAATTATAAATTTTATAAAATATATTTACATATAAATTTCTATTATTTGTATATATGTTTATATATAAATTTATTTGAAATTAAATATTTTATATAATTTACAAATAATAATATAATTAATATTTAATAATATTAATAATATTATTAAAAAATTACAATAATTATTTGATTGTATATAATTATAACTAAATATTAAGGTATATAATTATAATTCAATGTTTATATAATTACAACAATATTTAAATAATTTGAAAATTTTATTTATGAAATTAATTATATATATATATATATATAATTATAGGAAAAAATTTATTTATATAATTATTAGAATATAAATAAAAATAAATAAATATATATAGAATTAATATATTAATAATTTAAATATATTTACTATAATTTTTTAATTATGTAAATATATAATTTTTTATTTATAATTATATAAATTTTTTAATAATGTTTTATATTAATTAATAGTTATAAATATATTTATAATGTATTATTAAGAATTATCAATAAATAATTTAATTTTAAAAATTATAAATAAATATAAATATATATGTAATTATTAATTAAAACATATTTATACAATTATAAACATATAATTATAAAAATATATTTATATATATAATTTAATTATTCATTATTTATATATGTTTATTATAAATTTATAATTATTTAAATATATAATTTTTTATTTATAATTATATAATAAAGGTAAAATAAATGTCATATATTTTCTGTAATTATAAATATATTTACATATATTTTTAAAATTATAATAAATATATTTATTATGTATTCTAAAAAATTTAAAATAAATAATTGAATGTATATACTTTGATATCCCAAAGACCTCATATTTTTATTTATTGTTTGATAATCCCCCTTTTAAGTGTTTATTGGGAAGCCTTACATGACCCGTAGGCCCCTAGAACATGTTCCATATATGTCCCGATGGCTTAAAGGCAAAAGGTCCACTACTTGACCTTGAATTCCCATGACCTGACAACACATGAAACAAACCCACCCCATCATCTAGATATTTGAAGGTTCATACCTCATCACCTTGCATGGATTATCAGCTATCATTGACTCGTGCAAAGTTGTGTGGTGCTTGGTAACAATGAAAGTTGTTATACACTCTCATTCTTCAAATCTATTTAGATATGCTCTTGTGGTTACTGCTTGATTTGAATCATCTTTTGGGTATGCTATTGTTTGGTTGGACTATGATGCATCTTGGTCTTTATGGACTGACGACCCTATGACCCGAAATCCCTATGGCCCATAGTCCACTAGTAGCCTGAATCCCTTATTACTCGAAGTCCCTATGGCCTGAAGGAATATGGTGGCATGAAGGACCTGAGACCTGTTGGCCAAAATTAGTGGCTCGATGTCCTTGATCTGATGAATAATTCAAGCAAGTACAGTATCACACACTACCTTTTATAGAACCGTTATAGTCCCTCATAAATTCACCACCACTCATAATTGATCTGGGGTCATTTTTATGCCAAACATGAACCTTGAACACTTGGTTACAGCCTCGTTGGTTAATTTAATGTATACAATTATTCATAAAAACATGTGTATATAATTATAAATCAATATTTATGTTAATATAACTATATTTACATAATTGAAAAAATTTATTCAGAATTTTAATTATAATAATATATTTAACTATGTACTTTGGTGTGATATTACAAAGAAACAACTACTGCATCAAACTCATCACCCAATAGGACAAGAAATTCCCCCGGTTTCTGAAGCATCCAACACCACTTAGGATCACGAGCAATGGGCCCCCTGCAAACAATGACAACCCAACCAGATATCATCCCCCAGAAAATGCCTATGATAAAGGTTCCCTCCAAACCACCACCTCGGTCGGGGGTTCACCATATTGGGGTGGAGCCCGACACCACATTGGATGTTTTTGTAGAAACACACAACAGAAGATTGACTCGAAGGCCTTTTATCACATGATTGAATTTTATCACCCGAAATTTTTTTACACATCACCAAAAGGCCTTTTACAACACACCTTCAGGATTTATCTTTCAACACACTCAAATGAATTTCTCTCACCCCAACTTTGAACATACCATTTTGATGTACTGTCGATCATCACAACCGGGACACGCCGCATGATCTCTGCATCCATGATGACTTTTGATACATGGCACCGTCATCATTGTACACCATTTTCAACACCTTCAATCATCTCCAATGAAACACAATCATTGATGTAATCACCATATTAGCTTTGCACTAGTTACCACAAACACAACAACCCCTTCATCTATTTTCTCTCGCTGGCTACATCGTGCTGCCACACATTCCCGGTTCTCACTCACCGACAAAATCTTTACAAAATCTCCTTCCAAAACATTCTAGTACATCCTCTTATATAGACAACAAGTGCATATAACTAATTAATTCATTCAAAATTAACTATTCCATTAATTAATATTGATAATAACTCTTTATTAATGTTGGGGAAAAATCCTCCATTAATATTAACATAACCCCTTAACTAATAATTTTTTATCTCCTCATTATTTAGATTTAGAAACCAAAAATCCCAAAAATCACCAAATTGATATAATATTTAAATACTCAATTTCCATATCCACCATTAGGGCCTTTGTGATTGTAAGCTCCACTATGATCCAATTTTCACTCAATTAACAGAACATGCTGCATGAAACCTGTGGCCAATAAGACATTCAATATTCCAACAACACCACTGATACTATATTCATTTTGTAATGAAATTCATCTGAATTCCTGATAGGCCACTGATCCCATGGAACTTTAGTAGTCTTACACCAAACTTTTACTATCACCAATAATAGAACACACCTCCTGACTCATGTTGGTCAACTAGACATTTGATATCCTAGAAACAGCTCTACTACGGTCGTTGTCTACTGGTATCATCAGTGTCACGGATAAACAGCTCCACCTAAAGTCTTCAACCGTGTTCTGAAACTGGGAACTTCAACCAATCCCTCTTAATCCCCTATTGGGGAGGAACCAGACACTACAACAGATTTCATTGCAAAAACACACAAGAGACGATTCACTCAAAGGACATTTATCACCAGAGGGAATTTAATCAATCAAAGGAATTTGACATGTCACTAGAATTTATTTTACAACAAAATTAACGTATTTCCCTCTCGACGCACTAGAAGGAATTTTTCACACAACACCCATGAATGTACCATTCTGATTTACCACTAATCATCACAACGTGGACATACTTCTTGGTCTCTGCATATAAGTGGACCTTCGATTCATGGAACCATAATCATTGTACTCCATCATTTATGCCTTCAATCATCACTGCTGACATGCAATTTTTGATGTAATCATTGTCTTTTCTTTCCACCAGTTACCACAAATGCAGCAACCCCTTCGTCGATTTTCTCTCGTCGGCTATATCGTGTTGGTACACCTTACTTGTTCTCTCTCAATGGCTACATCTTTTTGTAATCTCATTCCAAAAGAAGCTATTACATCCTCTTTTATAGACACTGATTCTATATCACCAATTAATGTCATCAACATTCTTTATTCCTTAAATTAATGTTGAGAATAACTCTTCATTAATGTTCGGGAAAAATCTTCATTGATGTTGGAAAAATACCTTTATTTAAAATTATCTCTCTCCTCATTATATATATTTTATATCAAAAAATTCCATAACACCAATCCTGTTGATGATAAACACTTTATGTCAATTTGTACGGATTGAATAACAGAGCAGTTGCGTGTTTTCCCAATCAAGCATCACTGATACCACAATGAATCCCATCATCGGTGCTAATGTCTATTGTCACCAGGCAGTGATGGCGAGAATATTTGTCCCTTTCAATCATCATCTAACCCTCTGATACCAGACTGGACACACCTCCATTGTCGAACCCTGCCATAGGAGGCCATATGCATCCCACCATGCTAATAAGACATAAATGTTGGTTTCCACCATACAACACCGCTCCAAACACTGGAATCCACCTCTTTCTGATGCCAATGTCATCCACGAAAACCATGGAGTATCGATGTTTCGCTTCACTGTGCCCCACATTTAGCAGAAAATGGCCTGATCATCGGCTGAAAACCACCCTGCTACCCATAGTTATGCGCACCATAGTGATGGAAACTGCCAAACCCCTACCCAACACCTGCACTAATCGGTCAACCAAGAAATCTAGAATCATTTGACACCAGGCTCCAAAATTAATCAGACAAAGAGCCACGAGGTGGAATCGAACCATAGCCCCAAATTGATGTAGTGTTACGAGTTCTCATACCACAGATCCAAACCCCCAAATTAATATTTATATATATAATTATAAAAAATAATATTTTTTTAATTATGAATATCATTATTTTTATAATTAATATATTAATTACATATTTTTTATTTATAATTTTAGTATTATCTTAATATATATATATATATTTATAATTATCAGAGTAGTTGAAAAAGGATTATGTATAATTAATTATAATTATAAATATATTCACATATATATCAAAAACTATAATGAATATTTTTATTACTACAACATATTTTTTTCTGCCTTATTATGTATATTATATCCAAGACACTCTATGTGACAATTACCGAATCCCTAAATCGGAAAAAGATGTTTCTATAGATAATCAAGAATCATAGCATTCTATTTTTGGACCTATTATGAGAAAGAATATAAAGATTTAAGAAATCAAATCTATCTTAAAATAATCTAGGATTTTCTTCAACAACCCCGCTTCCCATTGCTATGCGCACAACCGTGTCACATTCTTGATTGTGGTTTTTTGGAATCAAAGCATCCTTTGGGATTTCTCTCTGGACATTATCATACCAATTAAACAATAAAACGAGAGTGTATTAGTTTGGAATGGTCATTTCACAAGAATTTTGGTAGATTGTGAAATTTATATTCCTCATGCTGAGACTATTTAATTGATTGATGGTGAGTTTAAATTCAAAAATGATGTTGAATTTGAAAGTGTTCATGAATTCCACCTTAACTGCTCAATCATTGGACATGTTAAGGATAATTTTCATAGATGAATGTGATTCCCCAATTATATATGTCATCGAAACCATGTAGAAAAGTGTAATTTAATGTGCCAATTGTTGGTGATCATGCTCCTTCTATGCATGTGTGTTGACATAAGAGGAACACTGGCAATGTGAAGGGAAATTCTTCCTCTTTGTGCACTAAGGGGCCTGTACTGAATAATACTCTTGATAGTTCACTTAATGGGGGACCATTCTCTTTTCCGAATATAGTTGATGGTTATTGGACTAATTTTAATCAATGTTATTTGTTTTGTAGTGGGGGTTAGCTGAATATACAGCCCCAAATGCCAATCACTCATATGAATAATGGGAGAAACGTCTAAATGGGGTGATGTTGATAGTCATGATGGTGAGTATGATGATAATGTGATTTTATTTAAGGAACAATTCTTGTGAAGAGTATTACTAGACCCTGGTTCCATTAAATGTGGTTCTACACTTGTGGTAGGGCAGTATGTCACTAGGAATTTGTCATCTATTTCTATGATTATGAAGCAAATATAGGGTGTTTCTAATTTTCTGTGTAGGTTGTTCTTTATTAGGTGCACGTGGAAACTCATTAAAATGCTCATGTTTCTGCTCCCGCTTTGGGGATCTCATTTTAGGGTCATGTTGCAGATTTTGGACATGCTACTCTCTCAACTCCAAGAGCATTGGGAATCTCTTATGTCTCTGCTATGATGGTTTATTCTCCTGGGTGTGATGATACTGGTTCCCGATATCATGTGAATGATTATGTTACAAATGTTAATACCTTTGATTTTATGGGTGGGTGGAAGTGAAAACTGTAACATCCCTGATCCAGATGCCACTCAATTGGTTCTTTATACCCAGTTGGCCACATATCCTCAAGCGCATTTCCCCAAATGTTAGAGTCTTCCATAAAGCAGTGAGAGAAAAAGGTTTGATAGTGGGGAAACTATTCCCTCATTTTCAGAGTGTGACACAATGGAAAAATAATAATACAATTGGAGAAGTAGTAAAAAACATACAACTGAAATAAAAAGCAGAAGGTTAATAATATAAATAATCAAGCATCATTCCATACAAAATATAATGCATCATGTTATATGTTCTAAGAATCCAGAAACAAAAAGTACACTATTGTAAAACCCCAAATATGTCTCAAAGGATGAAAAGAAAAAAAAATAGATGAGGATGAAATGAAAGCCTTCTCTTGGTCCCCTACTATCCTACTCCTAAGCATCACTTGATGTACTTGTAGTAGGGAACTTTCCCTTATCAACACCTGCAATCATATATTCTATTTGGGTCCAAAAGTTTGGCCCAAACAGGGTGTGAGACTAAATCCTCATTGGCAACCACCGAGGGTCTGGGCCAATCTATAGCTTAATATATATAATAGGTAGTGTAAAATAGTGAAATAATTGAACTAATGTTACTGAAAAATAATCAAACCTGCTGTCTCCGAAAACAATGTAAACAGGTATATAAGAAGAGTGAATCCACGATTGTGTATTGACTTGATCGACCGAACTTAATTCATCCAGTTCCATATTGATGTTGCTTAAATTATATAAAATTCTCAATCAATGGCCTAGGACCGACGACCCCCCGTAATAAGGTAACCATCAACCCATGCCAAAATAGTCATTTAATAATTTTCCAATAGACCTCGGCAAGGGGATCCCACAATGGATCCTAGCTTCACTTGATATTTAATAACAATGCTCAATGAGCACGACCACCCTATATGTTGCTCACTCAAGGACATTACATAATTCACCTATTGAGCACATCCATTATCTTTTAACCGAGATAATGTTTCACCAAAGGTATATAAGGTGCAATTAGTCACATGAGCCGGACCTTGTCATTTAACAGAGACTGTGGCTTTCCCATTATTAATTACCTTTTTTTATCATTTAATTCAAATACACATTCCATATTAAAAGCATTACATCTGAATTAAACTATCACGTGGCCTTTATATGATAAAATCACATGAGAAATATTTACATAAAAGCCAACACATGTAAATTAAACTATTAGATGGCCAACAAAGATAACTTACATGGGAAAAAATATAACCATCAAATTGTACAATTTAAACATTTACATGGCTTAACATGACCATTATATCACACGGGAAATTCATATAATGATAAATACAATTTTAACACCCCATGAATGGGAACTAAATTCATGCCTCATAGGAAATTTTGGCCAAATAACCATCCATGTGATACGCACCCATGGGGTGTCCCAAAATCAAGGTTCACAACCCTAAACATTCTTAAATAAATAAAATAATTAATTACCAATTCATCTAGAGGAAATAATAGGGTTCAAAATTCAATCAAGTGACAATATTAAAGAAGGCGGATGACACTAGGACTTATATAAACATCATGAAAAATTGAAAAAGTCACCAGACCACCTACACCATGTTAGTATAACTATCCTCGTCCACTGTCAAACTTAAATTAGAGTTAAACATGAGTACATCTACAAAAAAAGAAAAAATGTTCAACCTTTGATAACTCAATCGAGAGACGAAATAATGAAGAATGGATCAAGAAGAATTTTTGGGTTACCAATTGAGTTCCAGCACATCTGATGATGATTCAAACGATGATCGGACAGAAAATTTGGAGGCAAAAAATTTCTTGTCATGATTGTTCATCCAATGTTTTCTATTTCTGTGCAGTCATCCAAAAATAACACTACAGTCTAATTTATATTTAAAAAAAGTACACAGTGTGTACTTAAAACTATATTTCATGTCTTTAAAACTCTTGGTCATACCATTACATGGCAGTGTTCTAGGATTACATGGTGTGTAGCCCTCTATAAACGATGTGTACATAAAAGTAATCCAAGTGTTTCCCCCAGTCATGTTATATAACAGGTCTACAACTAGACCTTTACCTCCTTTCCCATATTTAAATATGTATAATATTAAATGGAATGATCCAAACCTTAGTGGAAGAAGAGAGTTCTTACAAACTTCCACCTTAAAGCAATTCATCCCTAAAATTCCCTTCGAAGGGTGATGAATAAATATCTAAGAAGAACACTGGCTACTATGATCGTACGTCGACCTACCTCTCCCAAGTTTCATACTACACTCAATTGTGCTGCCATAGAACCCATACTAAAGGAACAGAACGACTATAGAGAACCATCATGCTATGATACAGAATACAAATGGCTTGCTCCTCAAAATATGTATCTTCATGAAAGTCTACTTCCTTGGCCTGAAAGGTGTGAGATGGGACTGAAATGTAACATCACCACTGAAAAATGTGGATGATGTCATGTATATCATTTTACCTCTATGGTAAATGAAATCGATAGGCAATCGACCTGACTCTTTCAATTATCTCAAATAGACAAATGTATCTCTGTTAAAGATTTCCCAATCTTTTGATCCTCTTGTGACCCATCCTTGGTTGAACACTCAGGAAAAATTGATCCCTAACCTCAATCTCTAAAGGCCATCTGTGGCAATTGGAATATTATTTCCATTGAGACTGTATAGTATTCATCAACCATTGAATAAATAGAACTAGCTCAGTGGTCTCCTTGACAAGACGGGGTCCCAACATCACTGCCTCTCCTACCTACAGCCAACACAGGGGAGATAAACCTGGACTACCGTACAATACCACTTATGGGGACATTTGAATAGTATCTTAGAAGCTATTGTTGTATCAGAACTCAACAAGGGGGTATGTGTGTCTCCCAGGAACCCCCAAAATCTAGGATGTATGCCCGATGCATGTCCTCCAGAACCTAAATCTTGCGTTCTAACTAACCATCTGTCTGGCACTGGTATTTTGTTCTTAGAATCACCTATGTCCCCAAATACCTCTATATCTGTTGCAAGAAAAGAGAAGTAAAATGAGCATTCCTATACGAAATTATATAATGAGGAACCCCATGTAGTCGTAAAAATCTCTCATATGTATAGCCTCTTAATATCATCGACGTTGAAGGTATCCTTGATCAGTATCAAATGTCAATCCTTCGTAAGACTATCAACCACACTCCATAATGTATCATTACCTTCAGAAACCATGGTAAACCCATCATGAAATCCATTGTGACATCAATTAATTTCCACTCCGGAATGGGTACCTGGTAAAATATTTCTGCTGGTCTTTGGTGTTTCCTATTCACATACTGACAAGTGGAACATATCATGATAAAACTAGATACATATCTCTTCATAACTAGACACACGTACTTGCGATATAAATCCTGGTACATCTAAGTGACATCAGGATGCAATGCCCAAACCGATGCATGAAAATCCCAGATTAGCTCCTCAAACATGTCTGTCAAAACCCATACACAACCCTATAACTGTAGAACTTCATCCTTACATATGGTCTACCAAGGATGAGGGTCACCTCCTAACATAATCTCTCATAGAACTAGGATTTCATAATCTAATTGTTACCTCATCTTCACTAAATCTAGTAAGGCAATGGAAACCACTAAGGATGTAATAAAATTCTTCCTCGACCTATCGTTTACCTCCAAATGCATCTTAGAGAACGACTCCATCAACTGCTACTCGCTACTGGATTGGAGCACTAACTATATCAGAGTCCACCAGCTAAGTGCATTGTCCACTGTATTGACTTTCTTAGGCATGTAGGAAAGATCAAAGTCAAAGGAATAAATGTATTCCACATACCTTATATGCATATAATTCAAATAATGCTGAGTAAAGATGTATTTGAGACTTTTGTGGTCTTTTTACACCACAAAATTCTCTCCCATTATGTAAAGTCTCCAACAACGCATGGCATTAATAGCTATGACTAAATCGAGATTGTGAGTTAGGTAGTTCTTCTCATGTGGACTCAAATGTCGAGACACATATGCAATTACTCTAATTACTTGCATAGGAACTACTCCCACCTTGATACCTAAAGTGTCATAGTATATTATGTAACTCCTTCATGGCTCTATGAAAATCTAAATCAGTGCTGATATTAATCTCACATTCATCTCTAGAATTTCTATCTCTCTAGAATATGACCATACATACATTACAACCTTATTTTTTAAGCACTTCATCAGTTCTGATAAGAATGATAACACTTGTAAGAAATTACTATAGTAACCAGACATACATAGAAAACTCACCACCTAAAATACATTTTTGGGATGCGCATAGGTAACTACTTATCACACCTTAACTGGGACCACTGTTACTCCTTCCACATAGATGATGTGACCGCGGAAATGAATATGATCCATCCAGAAGTGGCACTTTGTAATCATAGAATATAACTGATGTTCTTTAAGTGTACTCAAAAAATTTCAATATTGGTGGAATAATGATATAGATTATGAGAATACACTAAGATATCATCAATGAAAACCATAATGATTGATCCAAGATAAGGATGGAACTCTCAGTTCATCAGTTCCACAATGATTGCAAGAGAATTTATGATATCGAACGGCATGATCAAATAATCATACTGATCATACCTACTATAAATGGTTGTTTGAGGTTTGTTTAATGATCCAACACTCACTTATTGAGCTCTTGAAACATTTTTGTATCCATCCTATAAGGTGGAATGGATATGGATGCATCTCCTGGAACTATAATGATCGAAAAATATACCTCTAATACTAAATTTTGACCTAAAAAGTCATCCTGGAAGATGTCCTTAAAACAGTCAACCATTGGAGGAAAATACTTTTGACTTGTCCCCTAGTCATCGATATATAAACTGTAAATATGTGATGTCATTCCACGTAACCCATGTTTCTCAGGTCCATCTTGGATTTCCTGATCATTCAACTTTCCTTTGTGTAAAAACCATCCTCCTTCTAGTGACGTGAAACTCAACCCACAACTATAGCAATAAAAAAACCTAAAAAGAATCTAGCCAATATATTCTATGGATAAGATCAAATCCTATCATCTCTAAGACACAATGAACCCAAACAAAGGGACACCCGCAAATTTAAAGTGGGAACTCATTGCCATATCACACACCTACTATTGTAATTCTTAATGGAGTCATTTGTTTCATAATATCTTTATAAGTAAAAAAATGTATCCATACACACTCTAGAACAGGTGAAAATATGAATCTAAAGGAATCCCCTATATCAAAGAACGAAAAAGCTAAAATGGAGGTGACTAGAAGAGTACCTCTGACAGTAGAAGGTCTATAATCCTACTACTGCTGGGTTAGATTCTCTACATATGTCTAACCTGTACCATGGCCCTGAGACCCTACCTAGATACCATGAGCTAACCTTCCCTACATTCGCAGAAATCTTGGGATCTGGCTACTATGACCATGACCACCACCTTAGCCTAATTGACCTGATGTATTCCAGTTAGCTGACTGGTGAGAAGCTACTGACCCGACTCCTGATGATGGAGTTGGTGAAGACCCTTTCTCACTAGATTCTGGTAGAAACATCTAGCATGAATTATGAAATTGGACAATCTTGCTGCATTCTTGGCATTTGAATGGGTCTATCAGGAAATGCGGTATAATATTCAGAATTTTTCAGAACTAGAAAAACCTCACATAGCTACTGAAGGATATGTTCTAAGTACTAGATTCATCGTGTGTATTCCCCCGATGATGCTTCCTGCTACCAGTCCAAAAAATACCAAATCTTGATGTCGAACATCCCTTTCTCACACATCCAGTTTCTCATTTATTCTACATGGTAATTAGTTCCTGGTTAAATAATTTAGATAGAAAAGTCAGTTAGAAGATATTAAGTTATGAGTGGATTTCATACCTTAGACCATCATTTAATGCCCTTTTGTTTGACATATCATCACCGTTCAGAATATGTGTGAAGCACTGGAGCTTAGTAAAGGTATTAGTTTAATCCATAACTAATAGAGTGGCCTGCTCTAGATACATAAACTCAAGGGATTATTTGGCCTGGAACATCTCTACTTAGAATTATTTATAGATTATTGTCTGAAAATCATCCCACACCATGTCCCAATAACGCTCTATATGTGGGGTAACATCCCACCACCTCTTAGGAGAATCATGTAGCATACAATTCGTGAGCTTAACCATCCTCTTAAGAGGCATATTAAAATGCTCAATGACTGATAACATAAACAGTAGCAATGACACTACATCTTGTGACATGCATTACCAAGAAAACATGGGCATATACTACTACTGGAACAATGATATCAGTTTTATCATAGATGTGTAGGTTGCGGTACTCCTAGCAAGGGTTTCATGAAACTGATGAAGCCTCAATACGAAATGGAATTAGGACCTATGTATGGAATAATAGCTGGTGCTAGAAATGGGATACTTGAAGGATCCACTGGTATCCCATGGCCTTCCGCCTCTAGGGTATGTTCATTGCCACCCTCCTGGTGTAGTAATGGTGGTCTTCATGGTGGCGCTTCTCCATAATGTCCAACAAATATGCCTCATTATATGATTACTCAACAAGGTACACAGTTCAAGACTGAAAGAACTAAATAGGATAAGAAATGACTAAATAGATCTCAAATTATGGGTACATGACGTGTATAAAATAAACATGGTGTGTCCCCTTAAACTCTCACATCAGTGTGTAACTTAGTTTCCCCTGATCTTGTAAATATTCTCTATACATGGCATGTCAGGATGACATAGGATGTGTACTTATTTCGTCCCTCATGGACAATCACTTATACAAGGATAGATCCACAAAAGTATATTTATGAAAGACCACAGAGGGTGTACGTAAGGTACACAACCTGTTCTGATCGAAACATGAAAACCCATGTTATGTCTCACATGATTGAACACAAGGTAAAATACCACACAATGTGTATGTCGAGTAAATAGTGTGTACATAAAATGTTACTTTAATCCTAAACATAATAACACATGGCATGTGTATATAGAATCACAAGTCGTGTTGTTTGTGTTTCCTGACAATAAGCCTAAAAAACATCCCTAGAACCCATATTTTTGATAAATAATGCATTGGTGTGCGAAATTCAGATCCATGGATGCACATACTTCCCATGAATCAAATCATCTAATCCAAATATATAACATAAAACCAAAATCTATTTCCCATATATGAAACATGATCAACAAAATTCTGATCCATGAGGGCCCATACGCCTCAAGAACCAATGTTTGGTGTCTATCCAATTCAACCATTACACGCACCAATATGCATATCACAATAATAGGAATTTCTATCACAATACCTATCACAAAAACATGACTATATAGCATGAAATCTATCACGATAGTATGAAATCAATATTTCTATCTAAATGGCTCGGCAAGAATGCATGGCACGCGATTTTTAACAAATGCCTATTTGATGCATGAGATTTTACAACATCATCTCATTAGGTTAAAACAATATAGAACCACAAAGATATCAATAATAACACCATAAAACAAGTGTGTCACAGAACAGTGAAATCAAATCAATTGTAATAGCTCCAAATCTAAAAACTACTATTTCATTGAATGTAATGTCGCTTTACCCTATACACGGGGTAGCTACATTCAGGCACAACATAGTACCAAATCCCATTCATTTCCATCTATATCTGTCATAACCATAGAATAAATAAAAGAAAAAAATAAATCCTCTGATACCACATTTTAGTGTCCTGGATCTGAAAACCAATCGACTGGTGCTCCATACTCAGTTTTCCAAAAGACCTCAAGTGCATTTCCTCAAATGCTAGTGGCTGCCGACTAGAAGCGAGGGCCTAAGGTATGATAGTAGGGAAACTATACCCTCATTGTAAAAGTGTAACACAATAAAAAAAATACAATAGTGGATGTAGTAAACAAAATAATATTTAAATAATCAGTGGAAGACTCATAATATAAATAACCAAGAATCGTTCCATATAAAAGATGTTGCAACATGTTATATGTTTTATGAATGCAGCCAAAAAGTTACACTATAGTAATACAAAAAATATGTCTCAAAACCAAAAAATAAATTTTAAGAGACAAGGTAGGATAACAAGCCTCAGCTCTATCCTATGTTCCCCAACTCCTATGTAGTATATCAAGTAATTTTAGAATGGTTCTTATCATAATCAACACATGCAATCATATAATCTGTCTGGGCCCAAAAGCAATACCCAAACAGGGTGTGAAACTAAATCCTAGTAGGCAACCACCCATGGTATGTTCCAATCTATCAGTGAATATGTATTACAAGTAGTTTGAAATAGTCAAAGCAGTAAACTATGGGTACTCAAAATAAATCAAAACACATGTCTTGGAAAACAATGTAAATAAGTACAAGTGAAGACCGAATTTAAGCTTGTGCATTGGCTTGCCAGACGCATCATAAGTCAATGAGTTCATTATTCATGTTCCTTGAATTATATAAATGTCTCAAGGTCCATCCTAGGCCTAATGGCCCCCTTTATTAAGGTAACTATAATCTCATGACAAAATATTCATTTAATCATTTCCCAATGAAACCAATCCATGGTATCCCTCAATGAATCCTAGGTTCGCTGATCAATTTAAAATAGGAATCAATGATCCCAATCACCATATCTGTGGCTCGCTCATGGAATTTACAATATTAACCCTCTTGAGCCTATAAATTATCTTCTAACCAATACAATGATTCACCCCAAGTATACATGGTTCAATTAGTCACATGAGACTGACCTTGTCTTCTAACCGAGAATGTGGATTTCCCATTACTAATTACCACTTTTATTATTTAATTCAATCACACATTCCATATTAAAATAAACAAATCTGAATTAATCTATCACATGTATTTATCATGATCAACTAATGTGGGAACAATTTACATAATAACCAACACATGTAAATTAAACTATTACATTGGAAACTTGATTTAATCATGTGGGAAAACATATAACCAGCCTATTGTGCAATTTAAACATTTACAAGGATTAACACAACAAGTATCTCTTGTGAGAAATTTATACAATGAGAAACACATTTTTAACAACCATTGAATTGGAACTAATGTCAATCCTCATAGAAATTCAGGTCCAAATAACCATCGAAGGGTAACACACCCATGGGGTGTCCCTAAATCATGGATTTCAATCATAAACGTGCTTACAAATCATCTAATTAATTACCTAATAATCGATAGGCAATAGCAGGGTTCAATATTCAATAACGAGCCACCCTAAATGTGGGTGTGCGATACATCAGTATATATAAGCATCATGAAAATTCAAAAAAGCCACAAGACCATCTACCTCATGTTAGTTTGACTCTCATCATCTAGTGTTGATCTTCAATTCAACCTAAATTAGAGTAGATATAAAAAATGAGTAAAAACTATAAACCTTTTATAAATCAACTGATAGATTAAATGATGAAGGTCATATAATAGGGATGTTAGAGCTTACTTATTGGATTCCAATGCATCTTATCGTGATCAAAACAGAGTTTAGATGGGCAATATGGAGGCAAAATGACCTTTCAGTGTGGTTATTCATCCAACGAGGTATGTTTCTATCTTGTCTACCAAAAATGTTTCTACTAACTAATTTAAGAAGAAAATAAAAGTACAAGACATGTGCATAAAAATACACACCATTTCATTGAAACCTTTAGAAATACCATTACATTACAATGTACTAGCAGTATATGAAGTGTTGCTCTCCAAACACGGTGTGTGCATAATAGTACATGATGTGTAGTCCCCATTAATGTCGTGTAACAGACCTGCAACAACCCCTTGAGCATTTTTTCGTCATTTTTTATGTTTAGACTGAAAAAGGATTGATTGGTACATTAATGAAAGAAATATGTTCTTACACAGATTGCATCCAGTGAATTTTTGCAAGTTACACCTTCTAAACCCATTACTACCAATGTGGTTTCCACCAAGGATGAGACACATGTGGTTACAACCAATGATGGTTCCTTAAAGAAAAATTTATACACTTTTCTAGAGTACATTAACTCTGTAGAATTTGATGAGATATAGAAGGATAACTGCGAGAGGAAATGTTGATAGAGCTTAACATTATGCATGAAAAATCCCATTTTAATGTTCGAATAAGATGGTTTAAAGGAGGTGAAAATAGGATAGTCCTCAAAGGTAGACTTGTTTGATGGTAATCCTCCAAATAAGGATGGGAATAATACTGATGCTAATAAGAACATTGAATTGGCTGATGAAACATTATACACTGATTATAATGTTGTCATGTGGAAGACACTGATTCAATGGAGGATATGTAAACATCTAACAGGTTGATTTGGTTTCCATGGAAGGGGTGGTAGGAATAAAGGATGGATCATGTTTTTTTTTGCATTTTGTTTTGTGGTGTGTATTCTACTTTGACCCTGATATACCCTTGTTCACTTGTTTTATATTTTTATTAATGAATTTATGGAACCATGGAATTCTCCATGATCTGCACTTTTCTGATTTAATTATATTTTTATATTAAAAACAAATTGAAATGTATTTATATATAGATAAAAAACATATAAAAAATAGATTATATAATATATTTATAATAATAATAAAAATAATATTTATTAATTTTTAATTTTATTTAAAATATAAATTATTCTATAATATATATATTTAATATATATATAATTATTTAATATTTATTTAGTAAAATAAATTTTTTATATTAACAATATAATAAAAAACAAATTTATATTAATAATATAATATTAATTATTTTTTTATAAATTATTTATTACGATATAATTATTATTTAATAATAATAATAATAATATATTTATATATATTTATTACTATAAATGAATATATATAATTTTGTAAAAAATATTTTTAATATGTAGTTTAAAAATATATGCAAATAAATTTATAATTATAAATAAATATAGTTGATTTTTCAAATATATATATGTAATTAAAAATAAGAATGTATATATTTACATTATTATAAAATTATAATAAATATATTTAAATAATAAATATATTATTTATATATATAATTATATATTTTTAATTATATATTTATAATATTATAAATATGTTTTTATTTATAAATATAAATATATTTATATTTATAATTAAATATAAAACCACATATTATCAATATTTTAAATATAATTAGGATTATATCAATATTTATTTATAATTAAATACACTTATATCTATATATATTTATATACATTCAATTATTTTTTTAAAAAAAATTTATTAATATTAATTATTTTATTATTATTTTTTAAATTAGAGGTCGAGGAGGCATTATTATTGAAATAAAGGTAAGAAATTCTATTTGTTGTGTAGAGGAGACCCACTACGTGATGAATATTCCATGTGAGAATTGAATCCCCATACAAGGCCCTAGAAGCCCATATTTTTTTCTCAAAGACCCTTTGGTGAATAGTATTGCTACAACACCTAGGCTGATATAATACCACCTCTGCCACATGGCCTGTTGTAGTTCCCACCACCACTATAGTGTCATCAGTGCTATAGTTCCACTACTACTATGATTATACTATTGTACCACTATAATAACCTGTCGCTAATGGATTTTGAACCTCTATCCATTGATTTAGTATTATGAGGTTCTTACCAATATTCCAAACCCCACATACAAGTAATTATATTATTATATATTAAATATTATATATATAAATAATTAATAATCATATAAATTATACAAATTACATTAAATTTGTATATAAATATATATAAATATATTTGATATTTATTTGTAAATATATTTTAATGTTTATATAATAATTAATATTTTTATATTTATATAGTTATAAATATTTTTTTATAAATTAATTTCAAGTTATTTAAAACATACTGTTATAAAATCCCTCAGGGGAAAAATTATGGTGTAGTTCTTCGAAAGGATGATGATGGGTTTTTCATGTGTTCCACTTGTGAGGATTCCCCAATTAAAGAGGATCTTGGCTATGCAAGGTTGCATCTTACACTGAATATGGACATAAAGCCTACTAAGAAGAAGGTGGATGTGGGTAACTCCATCGGCGAGAGGAAGCCTCGAGGGGATAAGTGGGTTTCCAAGGGCGTGACACTCAGTGCCATGTGGAATAATACGGTGAATAGAATGAATACCTTCAAGATCTACATCTTCAAGGGGAAGAAGCAGGTCTATCTAATGGCACATGTGATGACCTCAGCTGGGAAATGGTAGTTTTTTCAGGCTAGAAAACATGTTGGCATGTGTGTTTCGGATCACCATGAAGGATGAAAGATTTGGGATCCCGATGGGTTCATTGAAAGTGCATCTCTTTTGGATAGAAGGAACAAAGGCTCACATCTTAGTGGGGTAGTGTTTGGGATAGCCATTTGTGGGTCTCGATGGCGAGTGAGAGACATGGCGAGAATCATAGTGGCCAATGACTGTATGACCATGATAGAGACAAATGCCTATGAGGGTGTCAGTCGAAACTCTGGTACAGTAAAATGTAGTGGGCCAAGTTTGGGATCTGCTCACTGGGCGATGGTCGAAGACCCTTTTGTCGAGGCACAGCCTTGTAGGGAGTGGGTGCAGCTGACGATGGAACAAAAGAGCAGTTAACTGGTGACGTGGTGAAGACTAACATGGCATGGGAGGCGACCTCAGGAAATTCATGGGTCGTCTTAGTATGTGAAAAAAGGATTCCTCGAGAAGCTGTACGGACAAACTTGGGAGGTTGGCTCTAGGATGGAATTTCAAAAAACTATTATATGTGTTGCGGTCCTATTTTTTGGGCTTTCATCTATCTTTTCATTGGTCTGATCATTAAAAATGCATGTGGAGTGGTAGTTGTGCCTCCATTTGTATTATTATGGGGATTATTGATTCTAGATGTTTAAGGATGACTATAGGTGGTATGGGATGTCGATGATGGGTTGTTCTTGGGTACCATCGGCTATTAGATGAATGTTACACTGATAGTGTCAAATTCCCACTGATGATCTGATGAATGACATTTTAGAGGATGGGAATCAGGTAAAAGCATGATCACAAGAGAGATAACACAGATTGGATGATGAAATCCTAGAAAAATTTGTACTTTTTTCATGGTGATTTCCTCAGGTGGTGTTTTGTCTGTAATCTACATCAATTTGGTTGGGTGTTCTGGATATTCATGGTTGATATCACATAGTCAACATATTTCCAGTAAGGAATTGATGTTTTTGGGCCTTTCCATCTTTCTGTTTTTGGCTTTAGGGTCATAGAAGAATGTGGGCCATTGGGCCATGATGTGTATGTATGTTTTCCATTATAGTTCTAATAAAATTATTCATGGTCATAGATTAATGTTACGAAATTCATGATAGGAACTCTATTCATTAATATGACTATATTTATAAATATATAATTGTAAAAATATATTTATACATACATTTAAAATATATTAATGATAATATGATTTAATATATATTTAAAATACAAATAATTATATAAATATCTAATATATATTTATATTAATAAATTTGAAATATTTTTTAACATATAATAAATCATACAAATTTTCCTTTTCAAATTTATTACTCAAAAAGATCAGCAATGGGTATGAAAGTGACCCCATTACTCCAAAATTCATTATTAATGCAAAGGCATACAAGGAATACGTGGGATAATCAAAAACGACATAATGAATCCACATTAACATGAAATGATCCAAAAGAAAGACAAAATATTTTCTAAATCCCAAATTCCTCCGGTGTATTCCTTTTCCTTTTGGAGGTCAACCTCATCTCTATGTCATAGAAATATTGGTAACCTCACATTCTTCATCTGATTAGGACTTTGATGGTCCCACTATAGTGGAACAGATCATAAAATCTAAGGATAAATCCCTAAAATCTAATTCTGGGTTGGCATGCAGTCCATTTCCATGACAAATGGATAAAAAAATTTATTTCTACATAATCATTGTAAACAAACACATTTATTTCAATCATAGAAATGGTACCATCACGATCGATTAAAAATCATTATGCTTTCTCCTCACTGATTTTAACGATGAGCTATTTATCACCCAGATTATTTAGAGGTATAATACTGGCATTTCGTTCACATGACTTGACACATTACTCAGTAAAGGCCCTACAAAAATTAATATATGTGTTTCTCATAAAATCAGAAAAACTATGCATATTATTTAACGTCTCATATTTTTGATGTATTACTTTTAGATATTATATGGATTTGTTTCATGAATATGGACAAGGATATCTTCCGATTATGAGGCCCGGTGTGCCCAGGACAAATGTTTGAAAAATATTAATGTTATACATTTCAATGATGTGTGGGTTTCTAGAAAAATTTGAATAAATATTAAATGGTATCCATGACTAGAAATCTATGTGCACCACTTATCTCTGAATGGTGACTTTACATTAGGTGCGACTTAACCTTAGTCTATGTGGGTTGTCTGTAGAAAAAGCAATGGAGGACATAACCATATAAAAAATAAATTAATAAGGAAATTAATTTGTTGAAACACATTTTTTTATTATGTATTATTCAGTAATTTAATGTTATCATTATAACCCTGTAATTTAACAGAAGGTGTAGAGAAAGAACCTAGAGTGAAACTTCTTGTGGATGTCGACCGATTGATCAAACAACACCCCAAAAATTTAACGAAACCTACCAACAAAAATAAGGACACATTGTTATTCGTTAGTGATCAAAATGATCAAAGGTAGGGAAGATGGCTCTTTGTGGTTTATCCATTATTAATTTTCATGATGAACATGGGTCAATCCATAGACCGATTGTTTTGTAGTTCAATCGTTGAGGAATGGTTTATAACTAAAAGGATTATTTTGGGAGTTCTCATGATTTGGATCTTCATTCTATTGATAATGAATCGAGGGAAACCCAATTCAACCATTGTTCATTCCACAGCTAACTATTTTCCTTGAATTTCTCAATCCTTTTATTCACATTAATAACCGTTAGAACCTTGCAGTTCCTAGTTTGACATTACTGGGTGGAATCAAATGTGATCGACCACTTAGATTTTATGGAAACTAAAAAGAGGTTGGGTCTATGTATATCAGGACCCATGGAACTCAAATCTTCTACGGTTTTGAAAATAGGTTACTGAAGGAAGAATGATGGATTTCCGAAGTATGGGCGACGATAGCCAGTGTCGTGGATAGAAGAGCCGCAAGGAGTACGGCGGGAAACCATGTGGGACCTATAGGGGCCAGTGGGAGAGGACCACTATCATGGTAATGTGACATGGAGCCAACAACAAATTGAGACAAGGCTATCAGCCATAAAGATCAGTGGATACCGACATAGAAAAGAGGGTCTTGTGCAGTGGCTGAAGTGGCCTGCGTGCGAGTGGGATGAGTTAGGGGAGACGAGTTCGGCCATGGGAGAATGGTCAGGACTAGTGGGTCGGGCCAGACCAATTGAGTTAGACCCAAGTTAACAGAGGAAGATCCTCACCATGGACAACAATGTGGGTTGACCATGATCTATGGTCACACAGACCTATCATAGATAGTTGTCCATACAAGTCGACCATGAAGGACGGTCGACCATGATAGGTGGACTGACCTCCATGGTCTGTCCATGATGACTGGTCCATGTAGAGGTTGACTACCATGGCCAGTTCACAATCCCATTGACCCCTCTTAGAATTTTAACTACCATAAAATTCAAATATCAGTTCGTTTGATGAGCCATATGTTACACTAAGACTCCAATGTTGAGATTTTACATTGGATACAAGTAGTGAGTTTTTATTTTGGACCGTTATAGGTTGAGTGCATTCCGTTTATCCTTCCCTCAATGATTCCGTATGAAATTACATCCATATCCTTGGAAATAGTTTTAGATAATCTATGATTAGTGAAAATTTACCTAAGATAAACTTTTAGGATTAATATAGAATAAATTCCTAGAATTTTGGTAACATAGATATTTTGTGTTTTTCCCAAGGAATATATCCTGGTCTGGATAAGAGCAGGTAGATATGGCTCTGGCACAGATGTACCTAGGAGTGAAAAATCCAACAAGGAGTTTCTGGCTTGACCCATGGTATCCTGGTGCATGACAATGGTTCATGATACACAATTGGTTATGAGACTCTTTAGGGATATGATTATGATAATTCATATTTTCATTACAAGCCATTATGATGGATTTATGAGTGAATACTTTCTCAAAGAAAACATTTTTATGATTATGCAATATATGCATAAAATTTTCAATTTATGTTATGTATTTTCAAAGTTTTGAATTATGAATTGCGATTTATAAACTATACTAATGTATGTCAATTTTTAGAAATAGCACCCAGTATATGGAATGAAAAATCCAACAATATGCATGATCCCAAGAGTTATAAGGATCATATATTTCATGGTATTAATCCTACATTGAAAAAGGAAATAATGTCTCATAAATTATAATCTTATGATGAAATAGTATCATGTGTTAATAAGATACAAAATTAATTTTCTGAGTCTTATTGATTTTAAGGGAAGCCCGAAATGATAAGGATGGTATAGAGAATGATGGATAAAGGTAATAATGGAAAGAAGGATTTTCCCATATGTGATAATATTGGAAAAATCACCTTGGAATATTCATAAAGGGAATGTGAGTTTGTTATAAGTGTGGAGAAAAGGAAAAACGAGTACATGATTAGAAGGGTATGAAAAAGGTTTCGAATGTACAATGCTTCATCTTTATGGAGTTGGAACACTATGTGAATCAATTTCCAAATATTCAGAGTATACCAAAAATGATGCTGTTAGATAACATTCACGTTATGAAATAAACACAGATGAAGAGTAATGACTAGTGTTCTTATGTTGATATTAAAGAATTATGTCATTTGAGTATTGTAACAATGATGTACTCTTTATCATAATTATAAAGTTTATAAGGATTGTACTACATTATTATTTCATTAAAGACATAATATTGTGTGGAACCCTAAAAAGTGACTCAAAAAGTGGGGTTTTTTATAAAATACATGGTTGAGAGAAATATAAACCATAATATGGTTCTGATACCGAGGTATTGATTTTGGAATAATATATGATTGATTTTGATAAATTATATTCGACATTATTGACTACCTTGAAACTGATTAATTATTTGTATATTACACCATGGGTGGAATTTACAATAGTTTTGGAGAGAAGAAGTATATCTAGTATTCTATAAGGAATAAGGGAGCATGAATGTGATCAATATGGTTTTATGGAAATCCAGGGTGTTATAATGTTTTAAAAGAATACATGATGAAGGTATTCACTTGTTATTACGTGGAAAAAAGGATCTTCATTGGGTTTACCAACCTTATAAATTTTAGACTGTGAGTTTGGAAAGAAGTATTTTGGATAAGTATGATGTTCGGAATCAATTTAGTTTGACATTGGATACAATTGATAAAATTAAATAATTTCTTGAGATTATTTTTTTATTTCCATAAAAAGGACAACTCGTAGGTCGAGAGACAATCAATCACATCCGGTAAGCCACATGACTTCAACCCGCAACCGAAGGGCAACAACGGTGGAACACCTACCACTGAAAAACATGATGTCCCATTTTGTATAATGTATTTTTTAATAGCCTTAAAAATTAATTATAAATTCATTATTTTTGGAACCCTATATGATTAGGATAAATAGAATTTTTTTAAATTCTATTATCTTTTGAAGTGAAAGATGAGTTTGTGGTTGGAATAAGTTGAAGGACGAAACTCTACTTGTAAACTATATTTTTTCCCTCTTATTCTATGAATAAATTAATTATTAAACTTTTGGGAAGGGATCTTAGAAAAAAAATGTGTTATCCTAATAACTTATGTTTTGTTGAACCGGCGTTATTTTAAATCATCATAGATTGATGGCTTCGAGGCCCTCATTTTTACAATTTTTTTTGATTAAGGACCTCAATCACACCCTATAAATTTTTATGCTTTTCTCCAATTATATGTCCCTAATTTCAACCAATGTTATCCTAATAGATATCATAATTTTGGCGTGACTATTTCATTTCCCTATCCCTCTAGTTAATACTAAAATTTATTAACCGAATTTCTGATGTGGGTATTCCCAAGAAGTATTTTTCTATTTTTAACTATTTATTTTCAAAGAAAAATTTCAAAATTTGAAGAAACAATTTTTTGAAGGAGGGTAGAATATAACACCCCAATATTTCATAGTAGGTTATATAACTACAGTAATTCAATAGTTTTTGTTACACGTAACACTATGTTTGATCCCACCAAAACTTACCACACCAGCCTTTCAAAAAGCATTTATGAATAGTATTAACTACATTTTGAATCATATATACTATACATAATTTCAACATCTATATTATATTATTCTTAGACATAATATAAGAACAGATTAATTTTTTTAGATAAAAGACGAATTTATAAGAAAATGCAATTTTACCGCCTTTTAATGGAGAACCTTTATCAAATCCAATATTTGAGAATTTTATATATTCAATTTAATGAAATTAAATTCTTATTTAGAATAGGGACATTAAAATATAGTTTGGATAATTTTTTGTTACTATTTGGATAACTTTCATATTTGGACGAATTGTGAAAAATAATATGTTTTAATTGAAATCATATTTTTTTATCGAAAAAATTTATAGTGTTAAATTATGCTTTTGAAAGGTTTTGAAGTATAATAAGATTATATTTTTATCATTTTATACAATTTATTAAGTTATATGTAATTCCAAATTTAAATTTGACATAAACACATGTCAATGTTTTGATAGTTTTTACTTTTTAAATACCCGCTTTTTGGTTTTGACAACGGGAATTGAATTTAAATTATTAAATGCAATATATATGTTTTGAATTTGGTAAAATAGAATTCATTTTTGAATTTGTGATATAAAAATTAAATTGTGATGAATTATTGGTATTTTTTTGAAAACATTAAATTTTTGATGAATTGGGGAAAAACACTGTGTTATTGGTTAAAACCGAATTTTTTTAAATAATATGTTTTTTGATTATAATTTATTGTAGGTCAAAATAGATACATAATAACTCTATATTTTCAAAGTAATTCATTGGTGTCATATTCTAATATGTTTTTATATATAACATTTTATTGAGCTTTTTACCGTCTTTTACCCACCTCCTAGGGGCATTTGAAAATTCTCATAAAACATAATATTACCGCTTCTGTGAGTGTAATTTAAAAACTATGTGAGACATGGTTGATATTAGAATGAAAATTTATTTTAATTAAGATGAAAATAATATTTGGTTAATAGTAAATTTTTTAATTATATTTACCACTATTAAAAGTATATAGGGTAATTAAGGGTAATCATGATATTATTATAACCCGAACACATATTCTAATTCTATTTGATAAATTTAATTAGACCAAAAAAACATAGTAAGTATATATGATCGTATAGGTTTACATGTATTATATTAGAACATTTATTATTATTTTATTTAATGAAGAGTTACGAGAGTTAAATAGAAATTTTAATAACTAAACCATTTTTAATATGGGGTTATACATAATATAAATTAGAGTATAAATATTCAATATAAATCTTAAAATATTTCATACATAATTATATTTTATTTATAATATTTAGATATTAAATAATTTAATTTCATTATGACACAATGATGACGTAGTAATTACTTTAATAATGGAATATTAAAATAATTGATATTATAAATATCCAAAAAAAATGTAAATTGGGGATTTTTATGAGTTAAACAAATTTTCTTGGTTAATATGACATTTTAGGATTGAACTTATGAATTTTTTTCTATGTTATAAAGTTTTCAGAACTTTTAAAAAAAATCATTTATTAAATAATGTCCAAATTGACATAATTGAGTTCTTAGAACAAATATTATATTATTAATTGATATAATATTCCTAAAATATTACGGTTATGCCAATGGACATAGATAAGATTATATATTTTAATTATGATCCACATGAGGTTCTCTTGGCACGTAATAATATTTTTATTAACCATATAATATAAAAATACAAAGAGACATGGTAAATGAAAAACTATTTAACTAAGAGTTAAATCTAAAAGATAAGGTTAATATGATGATCTAAACTAGTATAAATCCTAATGGTTGAGATTGTTTAGACCCATAAACACCTTATCTTATAAATAATTAATTTTTGATCCATTAGAATCCGAAAATTATTTCGTTATAAAATAATATTTCAAGCATTTCCTAAAGTAAAACTCATCTCTCTTATAAAAATGCACTTCACATTATCTTAATTCTAAACCTTAATAGCCTTTGTTCTAAGAAAAACCCTACCCAAATATCCTCCCAACTTTCATATATTCCTCTTAGAGTCATTACCTTGGTTATAAAGACAACCTATGGAGCCCTTTTTATCATATCAAAAGGAAGAACCCGAAGAAGAGGTAAATATTTCATCACCTCTTTCTAGTTATTTTCATCTTCCACTTCTTAATTATTTGCTGTTTCCATTCAAAAATAATAAATCTAGTATATTCTATATACTGTGATGTTATTATAAAAAATTTACAACCATATTCATTATTCTATCCATCCTATAAATGACATAGTCACCATATGTGAGTACGTACGGATTACCATCTCCACGTTGTGGTGTAGTTTGGTATTCAAACACTTATTTATTTGGTGGGGTATAATAATTAGTATAAATGATTTAAATAATAAATATAAAATGTCAACGACTCTTTATATATTATATACCATCATATTACATACGATATCTTTATCAATATAATGATATTTTCCCCCCTGTGTATGTACAGATTACCGACTTCTAGATGCGATGAGATTCATTTCCACATTCACCATTCAACGTTGATTATAAAATATATATCATTATTAAGTATGTAATTTATGTCAAAATAATTCTACTATATATATACGTACTTACATATATCTTATTCACATAGTTCTATTCAATATGAAATGAAAATGGAAACAACGTTTATGCGTACGTACGTCCTACCGTCTCTATAAACGGTCTTTTCCATTTCATATATATGTCTAATATAAATATTTATATTATAAATATATATGATATATAAATCCTGTTTTATATTATAGATGTATTTAAATCATGATCTATGTGATACAATCAAGAGGTATAAGTTAAAACATGTACGATAAAGAAAGCGACTAAGACCCGAAATGTTAATTTAACATTGAAGTTATTATTAAATGGGTTGTATAAATTCATAAATGAATCATGTATGATATCATAAATATTAACATGGTAATTTTATATTTTAATAACATACTAAATTCTGTATAAAGTAGGTTAAACGTACCCTCGACTAAAGGAATGTGCACCGTAAGGGTTAATTTCACAATCGTTTTATTATCTGAGGTTGTTTTTACATAAGTATCTACAGTGAAATATTTATTATACACGACCATGTTTCATTAAAGTGTTTTCAAATGGATTATTTTTAGGGAAACTTTTTACTAAAACATCATTCTAAATGGTTTATGTATTTATTCTTCTAAATCATTCACATTAATGTTGATGTTTTCAAAATTGTTTTAAAGACTTATTTCTACGGACATGAATGTTTTTAAAATGTTAATTCCTTTCAAAATTTTCAAAGTGGTATGGGACACATTGATTAAAAAATTTCATTAAATGTATTCCTTTTTAAATTGTGTGACTTTAGTTGTTTTTATGAAAAATGGGTATTTCTATCAAAGATTTATACAAATCATTTTCACCAATATCAACATCCCTTGATGGATTTTAAACTTGATTGAAGTTGATTTATTATGATACAACTCTTCCATATTGTATTGAAGGTTTTGTGATATGTTTAACAGTGGATGTGTTATTTTTATTCCATTCATGGTTTTTGGATAAATTATTGACATTTCTTATTATAGATTTAATAAAAATGTTTATCTTATGTATAAACCTTTTCAAATGAGGAATCCATCAGACTTATTAAGTGATGATTGGAGCCGGCTATAGCTCCTCGATGCATCTGTAGGTCTCATAAGACAAACCACTATCTTTTCAAAGGTCCTTGAAAATTATTATTTTTATTCTTGGAACAAATCCTTGACTATGTGGTTATGAAGTTTGGCATTATTCATTCCATCATTATGAAAGTGGATATTGATATTGCATGCGATTATTCATCTAGAAGATATTCATTTGAATAACTAAATGGAATTATTTTATTGTATCGTTGTCATATTATGATGAAGTTTATGTTTAAAAGGATTTGGTTTTGTGTTATATATATCCTTAAATGTTTATGATATTTATGAAATTTTACGATATATTGTTATCCCTATTGAGAATCTGAGCTCACCCCTTTCTATGTTTTAATTTTCCCAAGATTCCAAGAAGTGTATTATGATGGATAAGAAATGTTAAGCTAGGGGATTAATGGCGTTATCAAAGGATCATTTATGTTGAGTTTATTTTCTAATGTGTAATGTAACGTTCATGTATGTAATCTATTTTCCAATATTGCTTAACTGATCGGTCTTTCGGAACTTGATTCCTCGTAATCATGCCAATGCATTAAAATAATGCACTGACTTTGGGCTTCTGGGGTCAGGGCGTTACATATATTCATAAATTATTTCATTTATTTATTTATATTTACCCATATTTTTGAATATTTATATTCATTTCAATATATATATATATACATTTGTATATATATATAAATATATATATTTATATACTGCTATGTCAGATTTGAATATTTAAATTTTCCAATATATGTAAATGTCTTTATGTAAATTTAGGAGTATTTATATATATATGAATATATTTTTATGAATTTATGATAATTTATTTTTATTTTATTATATTTTCATATTTTAATTTCTATTTAAATATATATTTTTTTATTTTTTTATGTATTGATGTACATTTATGGAAATTTATATATATATATATTTGTATAAATTTCTATATATTTGAGTTTATATTTATATGTATCTGTGAGTATATTTCTATATATATATAATTATATATATTTATGTATACATCTATTTATGTATATATATGTATGTGTGTGTATATATATATTTATATATATATTTATATTATATATATATATTTATGTCAATTTTTATATTTTAATTTATATTTATATGTTTTGTGTGTGTGTGAAAGTGTGATTATATAAAATATATTTTTATATAATTTGATATATTAATATATATTTACATTTGTATATATATATATATTTCTATAAATATTTTTTTCATGTATGTATACATATATTTATATGTATATTAACAATATTTTCATTAAATTTAATAAATGACGAGCTTGGGTAAGTGTTGTTGTTGCTAGAATCATAGGATGATTTCGCTTGTTAATATCCAATCAACCTATAATATTCGATGAAATTTTCATGGATGTTGGGTTTGGATCTGCGCGGTGGTGGGATTGGATTGACATGGTTATAGATTGGTTTTTTGTAGGTGTACATCGACCAGCTGTCCCATCCGAGACCATTTAGAAATATAGAAAATATTTTATTTTTAAATTAAATAATAGAAAAAAGATTTCTAATTATTTAATAGTTGTTTTTAAATCTTCCACTTATAATATATTTTTAGAAATTTTAAAAAAATATTATTAAAATAAATTCATTTCTAAAAAATAAAATCCACCCCTAGAAAAGTGTCGGGAAATGATTTGCAGTGGTTTTTAATAGCATATAACAACAATACCTGATTAATATATTCAAATATGTTTTGAGAAACTTATATGAATCCTTAATAGAGATTTAATAATCCTCAAAACACTAAGAAACCACTAATAAATGGTGTTTTTGGTGTAGTGTTCCATGTCTTCCTTTACTCCATTTTCACTTTCACCCATTTTATCATATTTAGAAATTCCATCACCCAATTAATAGATAATTCAAAAAATTTAGTTTAACTGAAAGGTCATTAGAAAGGTCTTTAATATAATTCATAAAATAGATGTATGAAATTCAATATATGATTATGATTTTATATTAAAAAACAAAAATTGGTTAGATGATCTGTCTAAGAGCCATCAATATCTGGAATGAAATATCACATCCTATCATCGAAATTTCAAATCATTCACTCAGTCAGAGAATCCATCCAATGATAAAAGTTTTCTCTTACAATGTACTAGCAATCAAATTAATGATTCATTCCTATCCAGGTAATTTTGGAAATCTAGTTATTTTGTGATTAAATTATCATTCATGGAACATCATGATGATTTTCTTCCACTTATATATATTATCTTATCAAAAATCTATATTTGACTATATGATATGTAATAAATTAACGAAATTTGATGACTAGTAAAAATTTCTCCTTTTGAAATCATGATACTTCATTTCAAGATTCAATCTCGTTAAAAATTTCATTAATATATATCTCCAAATCCATATCCATTGTGGAATGTTTCATGTTTCAAACAAATTTTTTTGAGCATGATGTTAATATTTGAAACATTTTTATAAAAAATTCCAAGATAAATACTCAAACACTAATCTCTTTATCCCTAAAAATCAAATATATTATTTAATTAATGACACATATTCCTTGTTCTAGGTAGAACTACAAATAGTATGTTTGGGAATTAATTTAAAAGAAACTTATGAATGTGGTGAGAAACATATAGCTTTATAGGAAACAATACCAATAATTTCACATCATCCATCAGACAACCAAGAAAATCTCTATTAATTCCCTGATATTTCCACAATAAACCTTAGGGTATCCATGGCCCCACCGTTGGTGGTTAATGGTAAGGGATTGGGGGGGTGAGGGGCAGGTCGTGGGGTCAAGTCCTCGGGCTTGCGATTTATGTGTAATTTTATTACTTGCGTGTGTGCTTCTTTCGCAGTAGTACCCATTTTATTAATCCTTAGGGTATCCATGTAATATACTATTATTTTAATATAATACTATATTTCAAAGCATACAAGACACACAACTCCAAGCACAAGCGAACCATGAACGAATATTAATTTAAATATTGTCATTATAACCTAATCGTTGAGTTGATGAGACTGAATAATAGTAAAAACATTATGAATATATATATATAGTTCTGTCTCAATACAAATGTAATGATTATTATTATCAAATATACACTCAATTTTTAGTAAATTCATTTCAACTTCAAAAATAAATTTTCTTCAAAAATTATTTTGATTTCCTTTTGTTGAAAATATTATAAAATTTTTCTACAACACTTATAAATTCTATTTTAGAAAAATTATTTCATTTTATATATCATCGTATAAAAATAATCATTTATATAAATTTTTGGATGTCTAAAAAAAGAATGATTTTTAAAATAATAGTGGAAATATAATATTTTGAAAAAATATCATTTATTTTCATCTAAAAGTATAATTATTGTTTGAATGTTAACGTAAATTATTTTAATTCATCAATAATTATATATAATATAACTAATTACATATTAGTTATAATTATACATATTTTTCATACAATTTCATTATTGGGATTAATTTTTTTTCTAATAATGTTTTTTAATTTTTTAGACACACACACACACAAAGATATATATATATATATATATATTTAAAAAATATTAAAAATTAATCATTAAAAATATAGAACTTTTTTTAATTTATGAGGATAAAATATTATTAATAGGACCTTCTTATTTTTTTTCATTTTTAATAGTAACGATGGTAAATATTTTCCACCTCAAAAAGGTTAAAAAAAAGATGTGGTCAAAACTATGATATTAGACATTAAAATCTACCTATAACATTACAATAATCTATGTTATTAGTTTATTTTGACTATCAAAAAAAATATTTAAATATATATAAAATTTGTTCCACTTTTATTTTATATTAAATTATATATTATTTTATGTAATTTAAATAAGAAATGAATCTCTCATTTGATTTTTAAACTCTAATTTATTTTCTTTGGGATGAAAATAGTTTATTCTCTTTTATGCAAGGTAAAATTAGATATTAATAACTTTTTTATTATCATTATTTTTTTATAATCATTGTTCTTGTTAAAATTGCTTTATATTTTTACACAACATAGACATTGTGTTTGTGCAAGTAGTTGAATAATCAATTAAATGGTTTTAAAATTTTCTAAAACACATATTTTTTTGGTTAGTTATATATTCAAAAAAATAATTAGAATAACAGTACATATTTGCGATATGGTTATTTTTTTTATATTTTACATGCATCATAATCACAAATTCATTAAATTCAATCTGTGTGAATAGTCCAAAAATGCAAATAATGGTATATTATGTAAAACAATATTTTAGAAAATGATTAAAAAATTATAAAATATTATTTTAATATATTTTAATGTTATATGGAGAAATATATCAAAACATTCAAATTTAATGGTAACTTTACCTTAAATTTTTTCATTCTTGACCCATGAAGAGTAAAAAAAATGACGTCTCTATAATCATCAAAATGGTTTATTAGATATTAAAGATTTAAAATATGTGTCAAAATATAACATAAACTTCTCTAAATTTTATTTTATGAGTTAATTTTGACTCACAAAATAACATATTTCCCAAATATAATAATTCTGTTATAATTATCCCAAAAAATTATTATAATATTTATTTAATCCCATAAATAATTCTAAGAGTTCACCTCCCCCCACTTATAAATACACTCCTCCTCTAATATCTTACTCAAAAATTTTTGGGCACTATATATAATATTATCCCTACCCAAATACCTTTTAATCCTTCATATACTTGACCTAGTTTCTATTCTCTAATTATAATTCCATCCTATAATGAATAAGGTGTAATCCAAATGTTGTTTTCTGAGGAAGGGGAATAAATCTCCACTACTAATTCTGATTTTAGGTATTCATATCCCACCTTTAATAAATTATAAACCATGATGATATAATAACATCAGAATATTAAATATACTAAAATGTTATTTTACTATGTCACAATATTTTTTAATCTATTTTTCCAAAAATTATGGAGTAAAAACATCATTTGAGCATACAAGTGGACCACCACCTCGATAAAATGATGTGTTTCAATTTATATAACTAATCATAGATTCTTATAATGATGGATTTAATATATACATATATATTTTATATTAAGGAATGAACTACCATTATATAATGATATGATATAACCTTTATCATTACACATCTGTCAATTGGAAATGACAATGTTGTTTTTGCGTACTTCAGGATTACCACCTCCATGAAGCCTTATGATTCAGTTCTCATAGAGGCCTTTTATGTAATATAATAAAATTAATTTTCATTAAAAATGAAAATAATTTCATTATAATTATTAATAATATAATTGAAGAATTACCCATTTGAACTTGACCAACATATAGAATTTGTTTCCCAACTATGAACCGAACTCCATTAAAACACAAGACATAAACATTACCTATTTAATAATTAAATATTTCAATTATATAAGTTAATGATATATATTAATGATAAATAAATATACCTAAAATTTTTCTATGACAAGTTAATAACATATATGCGTTTATTATATAGGCATTAGAAGAAATATTTGAAAAGTCTAGAGTTAATATAAGGGATTTCATAAAACAATTTATTTCCATTGCATTGTATTTATTAGCCATTGTATATATTATGTTAATAATATATTTTTTCTGATATCAAAAAATTATAAGTGTTATTTCCACAATATATGTGAACTTACAATTTTAACACATAATCACTTCATTGATTACTTAACTTTTCAATGTTACTATCTTGGTTAGGAATTTCATAACTCATGATGTTTTAATTGGATCATATTACTTCTTTACTAGTTATTTTTTCTAGAATAATGTTTTAAATAACCACTAATAATCTTTTTTTAATTTAAATAATTTATATAGATTCGAATTTGTTAGAAAAAATTACTTATTTTAGAAAATCAATTTAAATGTTATGATCATTATAAGGGGTTCCATAACTCAAATTACATACATTGGGTTATAAATATACTTCTATAATTATGTTGGGAAAATATTATGTTCGAAATATCCTCAAACAATATTATGTTATAATTCAACATATTTTGTGTGATTCTAAAATTGATACATATAATAACTATAATGATTAAATTCTATCATTATTGATTATACCATTATGAGGATTACTTATTTCATTATTATGTAATTGGAAAATTTCATGTAATATAGACCTATGTTATTTTATAAGGTTTATATGCAAAATAATCATATATTTATCATGATTTACTATTTGGTCATAAAATTTTGTGATTTTATACCTTTCAAGAATATTGACTCAAATATTAAAAAATATACAATGGATTTCATTGTCTCAATTTTAATTCTTTGAGACATAATTCATGTTATGAACCTTGATTTATTTTATATGTTTTTCATAATACAACGTGCTTTTGTTTTCAAATATTCCTTCATTTCAATTAATATTTTTACATAATCATTTTATATTCCTTCATTAAATTTATTTTTGATTCAATCATTACCCAAATTGAAATGGTTTACCATATCAGACATCCTTCATTGAGATGTTTTTTTATTAGTGCAACTATATTCATTTATATAGTGTATATAGTGAATTGTGAAATATAATATCATGGCTCATTTTATAATCAAGAGTTTTTTTGTTTCATTTTTAATGTTCATAATTTAAAAGGGGTTTTACTTTGAAATATCGAAAATGGTATACCTTTAAAATCCATGATGTATAGTTTGTAATGACTATTTACCAATATCTTCATCATTTTTCTTTATATTTTTTTAAAAAATGTTTTTTCTTAAACATAAATTATTTCCAAATGGTATTTTCCATGATAATTGACATTCATTGAAATTATTTTAAAATTATATTTAATAAAAAATTTTATCATTGGTCACTTTTGAGTCTCAATAATTTTTTTAGACTATTATGTTTAACCTTTACGATATAAATAGATTTCCCAATATTTTCAGCCTTTATTTTCATTGAATATTTTTTTGATTACATTCCATTGATATCATTTTGGAATATGAATTTCAATATCATTTTTTGATTTTTTTTGTTATTAAACATTCCTAAATGAAAGGTTATCTTCTAATTTTTTATCCAAAATATTTTAAATGATTAAGTAAATGTATTTCGATCAATTTAAAAATCCAACAATTATTCTAAATCTTCATAGGGATATGATGTTTTGATAAAATAAATTTCATTCATTTTGATGGATTGTGATTATATTTAGAAGAATTGTCAAGATAACCAGTTCATTTTCATATGTAAATAATGATATGATAGATTTTATAAGGACCCAACCTTAAAACATTACATAATCATGAATTAAATGAATAATTAACATTAAGTATCACTTCTGGTTTAGAGTTTTAGAGAATTAGATCATAAATCATGCATTACATTCCACATTTATACAAGGTGTCTATATCAAAGATAATATACATTTTTTCTTCAAAGGAAACATATTTAAAATAAAACATTGATTTTTTCCTAAAACATACTCGACATTATCATCACATCATGTACTTTTCCATTGATATATGAAAAACATTTCAAAAAACGTGGGATGAGCATAAAAATCATAATAAGGGATATAAAAAATTTTGAATGATAACATTAGTCCATGTACACATAAGAGTCAATGAAATCATACGTTACCCTTAAAACATAAGCAGTTTAACATACCTTATGAAATCATAAGCTTTATGAATAACTCCTAGAAATCATAAGACATAATGGTAACTTGAGGAATACATAACATTTTTACGGAGAGAAAAACCCTCATGGTTACATTTGGAATACTCATCACAGTATATTCACTAAATCTCTTCGGAGAAACCTTAGAGTTTGACTCTTTCGCATTACCCAATTAATTGGAGAGCTATCTCAGAATCAACCACCCTTAGTTTATCATGGAACAACCCATCTTCATAAGAAATTCCCAAGACCCATAACATAATTGTATAACATAAAACATGCATAAAGTAAATGAAACATTTCCACATTTCAATCACAAGATATCAATACAACACATTGATATAATTAAAACGTTATCAAAACCATTTTAAATACCAAAATAAATAAAAGATTTTAAGGTATTTATTTTCCTTTTAAAAACATTACAGCTTGTTAAGGAAGCCAAAGATCAAATAATACTCGTAGCGGGGGAAAGGTCGTTGTCACCGCTTATGATAAAAACATACATTTTGTTGTTTAGTAAAACGATTCATAGGGAAAAGATTATTTTTGAATAAAAGTAAAAGTCAAAGGGGTTTATACACCTTATAAAAGATAGTTGTGTATAAAACAAAATATTTCTCATTGAAAAGAGATTGAGACGATGTCCCTTATAAAGTCGGTATCCTTAGATTATGGATAAATCAATTACAAGATTATATGTCGCAAATATAAATACACCCAACATAAGAGGAAATTAACTCTAAAACAATCAGAGCTCATCTACACATAATCATAGTACGACATAATAAAGAAGTAGATGTTTGACCCAATGAATTTAAATTGGGTTAAGAAGTTCACTTACAGAAACTCGACAGCATAACAACGTCAAACTAAAATTCAGAAAATGAGTTGACGAGAGAGAAAAGGGTATCTCATCACTTGAACATAATATTTATATAAATAAGGATATATAAGAACATATCCCAACATAACAAGATTTAAATTAAAATACATAACAAAAATAATTCTTTAAAAAAAGAGGAGGGTGGAATTATCCCCTACCGATTTGGGTAACTTTCGAAACGTACACCCCATGAAAGAAGGATAAAAAAATGCTGATGTAAATACACATAAATGAGATTATATTACACAAATAGTATAATCATGGTCAGTACATACACCACTCAACAGTGATAGTGCCAAATATACCATGAATCTCATGAGAATAAAAAGTGAGATTAAAACCCCATACCTCATTGTAATCAATCGAGTGGTATGACCAAAAGATAATAAAAAAAATGGAAAAAATAATACAATGAATATAAATAGAATAATTATAATATATATCAAATGGAAGAACAAAATACACCACATTAAATAAATAAGTGGCTAACAATTGAAATCTCATGGAATAAAAAGTGAGATAACATATCCCTAATGAAAATATGACGACCTAACGACACCTCATAAAACATTCAAAAATTGTTTGATGAGATAAAATAGGGTCTCTCATCATATGAAAATAAAAATTAATGTTTGGGGAATATAAAAGAACATCCCCCCATCATAAGAATGAGGAGTTTAAAAGAAATGACAAAAAAGAGAGTACCAAAAAAGAAAGAGAGGTAAGATCCCTTACCTGAAGTCCGACATGTATTGTTCGTTTCCTTATATTCTTGAATAATAAACATTGTTAAATTAATAATTGATTAAGGAACACCTTTAACGTTTATTATTCAATTAATATCACATATTATAATGTTATAATAATTATTTAATTATGTGAGTTCATATCAGACTTTGTTGTCGATGTTCAGTACATGAGTTAAAAATGAACTTGTTCGAAAAGAATTTTCCATGTAGTTAAAGTACATCAACTCTAAAATAGAATTAATGATTTAAATAACATATAAATCCAGTATATATTCATTTTATAATATTCCATTACATTTGGAGATTAAAAAAATGAAATGGACCGTTCATGGAGACGGTAGGCCGTATATACGCATGAAGGCTACTTTCATTTCATTGTCATATTAATGGAATTAAAATTAAATGAGAGATATATATATATATATAATAATTACAGAATTATATTAATCATTTAAATGTAATATATATCATATATATCCATTATATATATATATACATATAATAGTACATAACATTTGGAGATAAGAAATGAAATGCACCGTTCATGGAGACGATAAGCCTTACCTACACATGAACGCTACATTCATTTCAATTTCATACATTAATGAAATGAAAACATAATGATAAATAGGTATATATAATTATAGTATAATAAAATATATAATATAATTTACCCTATCTTTTATACGTCCCGCATATGGCATTAATGATTCAAATCATTTTGAGGGGGCGGTAGTCTGCACATCCTAAAATGAAATTATCGAGTTTATCCAATATGGAAAACATAAAGGTATACCATAAATTAAAAATAAAGAAGAATAAGGAAATTATACACATAATATATATCATATATAAATATATTGACATCTTAATTTCCACCATGAGAGGTGTTAAAATAATATTGAACAATCATCGTTTCGTGAGGCAGTAATTCGCCACCAACAAAAACAGTATTTTCTTTAACCATTAGACGGAGGTGTCTGTAAGTGTAGCTAGAATCCTTCTCATAAAAACATCCTATTATATTGAATATAATGGTGTTATTAAAAAACAATGGAGTAAAAAGAGTTTATGGATATGGAGAAGCAAAATAAAACAACAGAACATAAGAGAAGACATTACATTTAAATCGGGTAACTCCCTTTGCTTTGAACCTAAAGGATCTCTTGAATTGCTTTCTGCCTGAGGTAAGGCATCTAGAATGAAAAGGGGAAAGTGGAGTGGCAAAATTAGAAGATATTAGTCGAGCCAATGGCTTGAGATATGTGGGTAAGGGGTAGAGTTGAGGGCCTTTTATATGAGGGAGGAGGGGCACTCTTGGAATGTTATAAAATGTTACTTTATTATAAAATGTTTTTTGGCTTTTAAATTTCCCAAAAAGGACATATTTCTAGGATATGGTGATACGTGTTTTAAATCCACTCATCCAATAGTTTTTTGACATGTGTATGTCTTAGATTTTACCTTAATTGTTCATTTATTTAAATCGTTCATTAATGACGTAATCACCACATCATCATGGTGTCATAAATAAATTTATTTCTTTAATGTATGAAAATTATAAAAAAAATATAATGATGTAGGAAATATTTTTTATCTTTATAATGAATATTTATTGTAAAAAGTTTGACTTGTATAACCCCATGTAAAAAAAGTTTTAGTAAAACAATACAAGTATGTGACACTTTTATTTTTACATTAAAAAAAACTTATTAATGTTATTTACTTACCCAAGTGGCTCCATGGGGTCCCCAAATTGACCCATGGATTTTCATGGTCGGCCATGAATCATCCAATAATTTTAGGACAAGTGTAAAGGTAGTTTTACATTTTTATAACACAATTTTTACCTTAAATTACCCTAATTACATCTAATCGCTGTTAATAAAACTCAAAAGATACTATTCACTAAAAATTATTTTCATCCCATTGAATTAAATTTGACATCCCAATGACATCCATGTATATAGGATTTTTGAAATTCAATTCACATAAATGTTAAAATCTCATTTAAACGAAAAATTATTTTTTTTAACTACCTCTTATTGGTTTCACTATTTATTAAAAAATGATGTTTCTCAGAACAATACCAAAAAATTCACCCTATGTGATATTTGATATTCCAAATTCAAAAATGATGTCTATTTTACCAAAATCATAACATATAATTTTAAATAATTATTTTTATAATAAATTACCAATGTCAAAACAAATAGCGTGTTATTATGAAACAAAATCTATCAAAATATTGACACTTGTTCATGTCCAATTTCAAAGTGAAATTAATTCCAATTACCTCCATTGGATTAAATGTTAAAAATATATTTTATATACACATTAAAACCAATTAAAAAGATAACATAACCATATAAATAAATTATATTAAAAGGAGGTTTTGAATTAAAATACTACATTTTCACTATTCATTTAAAAACTGAGCATTATCATAAAATTTGAAAATATCTACATAAAGTAAATATTGATGTCCTGATTCCTAAGAAGGATTTTATTTTTAAAAAAATAACAAATAATATTTTCAAAAGTAGATTTAAAAAGGGTTCACCGTCAAAAGGAGGTTAATCGACCATTTAATGAATATTAGAAGATTTATGCTTAAAATTGGATTCATTTTTATTTTAATCCGATAACATTTATTGGATAAGTGCAAACATATTTGACAAGCATATATAATCATTTTGTAGTAAGTTCTGTTCATTTTCGCCATTATAATGGCTAGGCGTTAACTACCATTTAAAATAATATTATTATATTTTTAGTGTGTAACATATGATTTCAGTGAAAATCATTGTTTTGTATTGGGTATGTCATTGAACATAGCATTCTCTTTAAAGTAATATTAATAAATTTTAAAATTTCATATTCTTATTTAATTGGGATGTTACATCCTTCCCCCATTTTGGGAATTGCGTCCTCCGAATTTTAAAATTTGGGCTTGGAAACTTTATTGAAAGCCCCGCATCAGAAAAGGAGTCAATTAAATTGCCACTTTAAAAGAAAGAAAGGGAAGTACAATGGTCACCCGATTTAACACATACTGGGGTTCCATGTAGGAAAACATTGATATGGAAGAGAAATCAATGTGTCATATTCTGATGGAGAGTGATAGAAATCATGTTTAGAAGAACGTTATCCACCAGAAAATCACAAACATGTGATGGGTTAAATGGTATTTTATTTCCCAGTAGTAAAAGTTAATAGACAACGTTTTTGTTTTATGTCACATTTTATTGAGGATTTTATTTATGATCTAAACTAAAACATAAGGAAACATACTAACTTGTCATGTTGAATTTCAAATTTTATTAGATTTCTAGCACAAACTCATATTTTCCCCAAACGATGAGTATTCTGGATGACTTGTTCACATTAAGAGCGCTATAATCATCTTCTAGAGAATCACCTAATCCAAAAAAGAGAACTATATATTTCCCATGTCTTTAGACAAAAACCAAAACCAAAATTGTTAGTACAAGATCAAATAATCCCAAAAAAGGATAATCTTTCACAAAAATATAAACTACTCTTAATCGATAAAATTCGTCAAAAACCCAAAGTTCAACAAAGACCATTCAATAAATAGATATACATAAAATTTTTCAGAGTAATCTAAAATTAGATTTAAACCAACATCTCTGAAAGATTCAATCACATAGTCTTAAAAGATAAATCTTAACATTTATCTCCAAATAACATCAGTTACTCGTAAAGTCTCATATTGAAATGTAATTAACCTAATCACATATCCTCCATGATAGGTTAATCATTCCCATAGATAAACCTAAATAAATATATTCCTGATACATAATATCATCTAAATAAAAAGAATTATTCATACTAACCAGGGACTTCACGTAGTCCAGTGGTAGGTGATAAATGCCAGTTGCACTTTGGTTGTGGGTTCGATTCTCGCATCTTCGTCCGATCCGACGGCTTGTCACACGGTCTGCTTGTTGTCCTTTTTCCAAAACTACATAATTCTTAAAACATTCCCCAAAAAGAGATAAAATCTTAAAAAATAACCATAACATAATTTAACCCCAACTTTACCCCATGCCTTTAAATTTCCATCATAACATACAGTAACCCATAATTACCTCAAATGTAAGGATCATATAAACCCTAATGCGTATCATTATAATTATTAAATTAACTTCCACATCTAGTTGGTTCACTTGTATATGATGAATTAGAGAACTCAACAAGGTTTATGTGGTTAATCATGACTTCTGGTAGTTTTTTTATAAAAACCACAAGATTTCTCATTGAATCCCCTATTTCATCTGGTCTCTTAATCGGAGAACCACCACTATTTCCGTCAGACCCAATGTCACTTTGGTGCCGGCTAGATCCATCCATTTACTAATACCAAAAAGGTCAGTGTGAGTGTATTAAAAAATTCATCATGTACTAATGAGGAAGATAAAGACTAAGATATACTTATCCAAGTTATCTCAAACTCATTCTATCGTCTAAAAATAACAATGACTCCATCTAATATACTATCCATTGTGGTTATACAGAATTTGTCACTTATGCATAAAAAACACTCTAACCTCTAATGTTATCTAAACCGACCATTGATACTAACTATAAAGACGCAACCATAAAACATTACATTGTCTTCAATTAAATGAATAATTTACATTGAGAATCTTTTCAGTTATAGAGTTTTAGGGAATTATACCATAAATCATGCATTACATTCCACATTTAAACAAGGTGGTTACATCAAAGAAAATATTCATTTTATTCCTCAAATTAATCATATTTAAAATAAAACATGGATTCTTTCTTGACACTTACTCGACACTATCATCACATCATGTACTTTTCCCTTGACCTATGAAAAACATTTCAAAAACTTGGGATGAGCATAAAAAGCTAGGTAAGGGATATAAAAAATACAGAATGAAAACATTAGTCCATGTATATATAAGAGTCAATGAAATCATAATTTACCATAAAACATAAGCACATTATCTTACCTCATGAAATAATAATATTTATGAATAACTCATAGAAATAATAAGACACAAAGGTAACTTGAGTAATTCATAACATTCTTACGTAGGGAGAAACCCGCATGGTTACGTTTGGAATACCCATCACAGTATATTACCTAAATATCTTCAGAGAAAACATAGCATTTAACTCCTTCGTGTTACACAATGCATTAGAGAGATATCTCGGGCTCACCAACCATTAGTTTATCATGTAACCACCCGTCTTCATAAAAAAATCTCATTAACCATAACATAATCATATCATATAAAACATGCATAATGGAAACATAAAATTTCTACATTCCAATCACAATATATCAATACAAGACTTTGATATATTTAAAACATTATCAAAACCATTTTCAATTACAAAATACCTAAAATAGTATATTGTATATATTATCCTTTTAAAAACATTACGGCTTGTTGGGGATGCCAAATATCAAATAATACTCGTGGCGGAGGAAAGGACGTTGTCACCGTGTATGTTAAAAAAACACACTTTTTGTCATTTAGTAAAACGATTCATAGAGAAAATATTGCATTTTAATACAAGTAAAAATCAAATGGGTTTATAATCCATATAAATGAATGTTCGGTATACAAAAATATGCCTCAATTAAAAGAGATTGAGGCCAAGTCCATTACACAGTCGGTATCATTAGATTAACGATAAATCAATTACATGATTATGTGTGGGAAATGTAAATACACCTAACATAAGAGGAAATTAAGTGTAAAACAAACGGAGGTCATCCACACACATTAATAGTATGACATAATCAAGAAGTAGAGGTTTGACCCAAATAATTGAAATTGTGTTAAGAAGTTCTCTTATAGAAATTTGACAGCCTAACGACGCCACTTTAAAATTCAGAAAATGAGTTGATGAGAGAGAAAAATGTATATAATCACATGGACATAACATTTATAGAAATAATGATATATAAGAACATATCCCAACATAACAATATTTAAATTAAAAGACATAACAAAAATATGTCTTTTAAAAAAGAGGAGGGTAAAAGAATCCCTTACCGATTTGGGTAACTTTCGAAACGTACACCCCATGAAAGAAGGACCACACAATGAAGATATAAATACCCATAAACTAAATAATATTACACAATGAGTAGAATCATAGTCAGTACATACACCAATCAACAGAGATAGTTTCAAATATAGCATGAATCTCACGGGGATAGAAATGGAGATAAAAACCCCACACCTCATTGTAATCAATCGAGTCGTATGACCAAAAGATAATAAACACAATATATATCACAGAATACCATGAATATAAATAGAATCATGACAATATATATCAAATGGAAAAACAAAATACACCAAATGCAATAAATAAGTGGAGAACAATGGAAATATCACGAAATTAAATGTGAGATAAGATATCCCTTACGAAAATTCATCGGTCTAACAGTGCCACATAAAACATCCAAAAATTGATTGATGAGATCAAATATGGTCTCTAATCATATTAAAATAAAAATTAATGTAATAGTAATATAAAATAATATCCCCCAACATAATAAAGATGATCTTAAAAGAAATTACATAAAAGAGACTACTTAAAAATAAAGAGAGAGGTAGGATCCCTTAACTCAAGTCCGACTTGTATTGTTCTTTTCTTTATAATGAAGAATAATAAAAATTGTTCAATTAATAATTGATTAAGGACATACATTAATTTTTATTATTCAATTCATATCACATATTATAATTTTATAATAATTAGTTAATTATGTGAGTTTATATCAGACATTTTTGTCGATGTTAGGTACATGAGTTAAAAATGAACTTGTTTGAAAATAATTGTCCATGTAGTTAGAAGTACATCATATCCAGAATAGTATTAATGATTTCAATATCATATATATCCGGTATATATTAATTTTATACTATTCCATAACATTTGGAGATAAAAAAATGAAATGCACCATTCAGGGAGACGGTAGGCCGTACGTACACATGAACACTACTTTCATTTATTTGTCATATTAATGGAATTAAAACTAAATGAGATATATATATATTATAATTATATAATTATATTAATAATTTAGATTTAATATATATCAGATATATCAATTATATATATATACTTATAATAGTACATAACATTTGGAGATTAGAAATGAAATGCACCGTTCATGGAGACGGTAAGCTGTACGTAAGCATGAACGCTACATTCATTTCTATTTCATATTTTAATGGAATGAAAACATAATTATACATAGTTATATTATAATTAAAATATAATAAAATATATATAATATCATTAAATCTATCCTTTATATGTCTCACATATTGCATTAACGATTCAAATTATTTTGAGGGCATGATAGTCCGCATATCCTAAAATGAAATTATCGCATTTATCCATTATGGAAACCATGAAGGTATGTCCTAAATGAAAAATAACGAAGCATTAGGAAAATATGAACATAATATATATCATATATAAATAGATTTACATCTTAATGGCCACCCTAAGAGGTGTTAAAATAATATTGAACAATCATCATTTCGTGAGGCAGTAATTCGCCACCCACAGAAACAGTATGTTCTTTAACCAATAGTCGGAGGTGTGTATAAGTGTAGCTTGAATAATTCTCATAAAAACATCCTAGTATATTTAAGATACTGGTTGTTTACAAAATAATGGAATACAAAGAGTTTAAGGAGTTGTAGAATCAAAATAAAACAAAAGAACATAAGAGAAGACATTACATTTGAATCGGGTAACTCTCTCTGGTTAGAACCAAAAGGGTTTCTTGAAGAGATTTCTACCTAAGGTAAGGATTATAGGATGAAGATATGGATCTGGAGAGATAAAATGAGAAGATTTTGGTCAAGCTCAAGGCTTGAGTGGTGTGGGTAATGGGGTAGAGGTGGGGGAATTTTTTAAGAGGGAGGAGGGCACTCTTGGAATGTTATAAAATGTTACTTTATTATATAATGAATTTCGGATTTTAAAGGCCCCACAAATATATATATCTCGGATAATGTTATAAGGTATTGAAATCCACTCATCCAATAGGTTTTTTACAAGTTTAATTTTTATATTTTTTCTTATCTTTTTATTTTATTTAAATCGTTCATTAATGACGTAATCACTGCATCATGATGGCGTCATAAATAAACTTATTTATTTAATGTTTAAAAATTATAAAATAACTATAATGATATAGGAAATCATTTTATCATTCTAATGAATATTTATTGTCAAAAATATGACTTTTATAACCCCATGTAATTATAGTTTTAGTAAAACAATACATGTTAGTGACACATTTATTTTTACATTAAATAGAAAGTTATTAATGTCATTTTCATACCCAAGTGGCTCCATGGGGTCCCCATGTTGACCAATGGATTTTCATGGTCGGACATGACTCATCCAATAAGTGTAGGACAAGTGTAAAGGTATTTTTAAAAGAATACTAGAATATTTAGGCCTAAAATTGGATTTATTGGCATTGTAAGCCTCTAAAGATTATTGGATAAATGAAAAAATATTTGACAATAATATATAATCATTTAGTAGTTAGTTCTATTCATTCCCACCATTACACCGGCTATGAATTAACCACCATTTAAAATATTATTATTATATTATTAGTGTGCACCGTAAGATTTCAAAGAAACTCATTGGTGCGTATTGGGTACGCCATGGAACATAGCATTACCTTTAATGTAATATTAATATTTTATTCAAAAATATTACTAAATATGAAAATTTCATATTGTTTATTTACCTAGGATGTTACAGATTTGACGACATTTAGGAATCTGTTTTTTTTTTCATGATATGGTACTTGTGAATCATTAATGAATGTTGTATTGTAGAGTTTACCCAATACATTAGGGAATTTGTTTTATATGTGACTCGTGGGTCCGTTATAGCCCTGAAATGAATTTTTTATAAGATGAAGTAAAATATTAATAGATTCTTCCTAATATATTATTTGAACATAATGGGTAGAACATTACATTTATAAGAGTTATTGTATATTTTATGTGATAATGTTGTTCCAAGATTACCATAATTTTTTTATAATTGTTATTAGTATTTATAGGTATATTTTATCACTACTGAAGTCACATGTCTAGTGATATATGATTCTTTTGACTCTTAACTTTTTTAACGTTTTATTCAGCTTCTTAAACTTGATTATAATTATTTTAATTAGTATGAATTCACTAATGTTATTATTGTGCACTTTGACTATGTCATAATACCATTATTCTAATTTTATGTTCATTGATTACATTAAACTATAAATTATTATGTTTATTATTAAGGAGCATTAGAGGTCACCCTTCTGATGTTTTATTTTTCCTTAGGTTTTGAAGAATAAATTTATGTTATTTATATGTAGAATGGTTTGGGTGTGAATAATTTTATGGGAGATGATTAAGTGTCAATATAGAATAAGAAAATATGGTTATTTGGGAAAAATAATAAAATAATAGAATGTAAATTATTATAAAATAGATTTTCCTAATACTATATAACTATATTCTTATAATGTCCATGGTTATGTACGTGATCCAATATTTCTATATAATTTTTTTTTATTTTTTGGTTATAATAAGGTCATGTTTATCAGTATTAAGGAAAGTGATTAAATGATTATTTCTTTATAACAGGATCCAAGAGTTAAGGTTGGGGGATGATATAGTTGGTATCATAGTAGTGTTCAGAATATTTAGAGATTAATATGTTTACATGTAAGGTTAAATTAATAGTTTTAGATATTGTTGGATTGTACCAAAACCTATTTCTTTTAATAATTCCAAATCATGTTTATATTGTTATTAAATTATTATTTTATTATTTTAGAAAATGGTTTACTAGAAGAAATTTAAAAATGGCTATGTCTATAGCATATCGTTCAACCATACTATGTGAAGGTCAAGTTACCATTTCACCTTACTGCATGTTATACTTTACCACAAAAAATGACCTACAACAAGTTACCATGCATAAGATGAACAAAATTTCAATACTTCATGAATTGACCAGACATTGAAGATTTAGCTTACCATCTGTTTAGAATCGCCTTACCGTATGTACAATAAAAATTTGTTCAGATTAATAGAAATGAAAGTGAAAATCCATAATGTGACTTCTTAATATAAATTACAAACCTCATGGTGAGATAAAGCTATAATGACAATTACTGTAGAAAATTTGATAAATTAATATACATATTATGCCTTATAATGTAGTGACTTCACAAAGAAAAAATTTACTACATGAAGTTATCAACTCAACACATGTACAAATGAGATGAAAACATGAAGATATGTACAGACCATGTTACCATTCCACATCTAATAATTGTGTCATGTTTTCATGAGATCATATAAACATGCATTACGTAAAAATAAATTATTTTTTATAATGTATTACTATAGTTTTGAAATCTCAAAAGGTAAGTTTGGAATAATATAATGGAGTGTTAGTGCATTTAATGAAGACTAATTATCCTTCAATAGATACTAATGACGAAGATCTCTTTAGGATAATTATTCGATCATGTGGATAATTTTCATGTTTGTATTAGTGAAATTTTTTTCTCAAATTGGGCTACATTACATTTAATGTATTTTTTATCTCATTATCTGTCCATATTATATTTTATTTTGGGTCATGTTTTACATTTATCTATTTATGTATTAAAACAATGTCTCTCATGGTAAACTGATTAATACAAGATATTTTCCGAAATCCTTGATTCTTTATTCACATAAATAACCATGTAAAAGGTCATGTGTGTCCAAATGTCTGGTTTATCCCACCTTTAACCATGGACGAGGCTCTATGACTTGAAATTCATATGTAATATTTTTTTTGTAAAAACTATTTAAGGTTTTGTATAAGTTTATTCTTAATAAACTTTTTTATAGTATGTTATTTTCAATAAGAGGAGATTAGGTGTCATCTAAAGAATGAACCCCTATTTAAACTCTAATATTTAATTTTTTAGTTCACTTTTTTAAATTCAAATTTTATTTAGACTTTATAAACTATAACAAAACATTATATTGATCGACTGATTTAATTTTTATTTATATAAATTGTTTTACTAAATCACATAATTTCAAAAGATTATGTATTTAAAATATTTTTTTAACATTTTATTAATCTCTTATTTGGGAAATTATAGGAATGATCAAATATAGGTAATTGTATTATTTTTATTAACAATTAAATTTAATTTAATTAGGGATTTATTTTTTGAATTATTTTATAAAAAACATTTATGCGGATCTCAATTAACCCCACCCCGACATTATTGACTCACTCTGATAATAAATTGATATTATAGGGGTTTTAAATATCATTTTAACAATGAATTATTTGTATTTAAACATTTTAAAAATTTTATTTTTATAATTTATTTATTTGTGGATAATAATATAAAACATATAAAAAACACTAATCCTAATCCATATATTAATGAAAATAATTTTTCTCAAATGAATATTAAGATGATTTTTTTTAAAAACCATGAGATTTTATATCTAGAAGGTAAATGAATATAAATATAAAAATTCTCACGATGAAACAATATCATGTATTGCTGATTTCTATTATTCCATATCATTATAATTATAATTTTATGAATCATTTAAACGATTATATTGGTGAATATGTATTTGAAAAGATTTAATCTTATGCTACTAATTTTTATATTTGGGATACCAATTCTTTTTCTCATTAAAGAACATCCAATGTTATAGAAATGAGTTCAAACAATTACACTATTTACTATGATTCATGTAAGATAAATCTGGAAAAATCTTTATCTTCCATATATTTCATAATCAATGAGACAGTTACCAAGACACGTCGATAGGGAAAGAAGATTCCTCAAAAAGAGCAAGTCATGAAGATTCTAATGTGAATACAAGAATGAAGTTGTGGAACCGTTGTATCCATAAGAGAATATTGTCACATTAATATAATTATAACAAATGAAATAATGTAAAAAATCTTGATTCATTGATAATAACTTTAGGTAAACATATATGAAGTGGAATAACTAAAAACAATTTCTATATATTCTAAAAATACTTACATAAAAATAAGATGATCAAATATAAAATATCATCTCATTAAAAATAACCTAATAATAGTAATGAGGAATTGGAACATCTGGATATATGCTTTCAAAAGTTACTAAAAAGTATATGTTCTTCATAAAACCTAATTATATAATAATTCAAGACAAATGTAATTGATGAAAAGATTGTAAAATAAATTATTCTGTAAAGGGAATATTATTTTTTGAATGTAAATAAAAAATACACATTGCATAGGAATATCCTATGCTTTTTTATAATAAAAAGTCTGAGGAAAAGGAAAAGAGAAATAAAAAAGACTTGAATTCCACATTGTTAGCCTCTGAGTATTGTTCATGTAAATCAGAATCTATAATGGGAGAAATAAGTGATAAATCTATTATGTGTTTTATTAAAAACACATACATGTTAATAATATATTTTTATGAATACCCTACCAATGTTTCAAATCATCATGAAACATAAAATTATTGTGAACATATTCCTAGTGATGATTTATTTAAATATTATAAAATTTTGGAAGAAAAGTTTTATGAATTTAAATATGTATTCAAAATTGTAAATAAGTATCATGCTATCTATTCTCACTATAAAATTTATCTTACAATAAATAAGTATATAAATTAACAACTCTGAAAAGAGAAAAATGATCTCAAATGATCTAATGAATAATTAAATAATATTATAAGGATATTTATAAATGTAATAAGAACTCTAACTCAGATTCTTGGTAAACATACAACTTCTAAATATACTTCTAGAATAGTATATCAACATGAACATATAATAATTATTAAAAATTAATTTATTCTTATCTCATGTAATGTTTGTTCTATTAATAGTTATTATTCTTCTAGACCAAATATGAAATTTTTTTATTTTGAAAATCATTATATATGGTAATAAGAAACTAATAAAACAATTGTGTATTCCTAAAGTTCTCATTTGAAACATTTATGGACCTAATAAATTATGGGAAAAAATCATTTTTGGTATAAACCTTTTTTATAGGAAACATACATAAATATATTCATGAAATAGCTATAATACCTAAAAAGTGGATGATCTAGACCCATGGATAAATGATACTCAATATCAAAAAACAAAATCAATGTTCATAGTGGACATTTCACATTCAGGGATAACAACAAATGGATGAAAATTGGACATGGTAAAATTGGAAACTCTAATTGAGTTTAATTTTCTAAAGTATCATATAAAGATATATTGAAATATAATATATAAATATATATATATATTTACAAAATTTCTTGTCAATGATCATAATTTCAATTTTAAAAATAATTCTATTAATGTTTTTTATTCTAAACACGCTTTATTTTTTACTACATTGAGAAATAAAAATTTTTATAATGTAAATCTATATTATTTTTTATCAAACTGTTTCTTTTTTATTCACATATAATCTATTTTAATAGTGTTTTTAGACTGTAATCAACCATTATTATAATTCATTGAACTTTTTCCAAATTTTTACTTCATAAGTACATATATATATTAAATAAAGTAAAAAAATATTGAAAATTTTACTCTATTTTCATTCCAAAACACTAATGTTTTTCATGTTGATAAATATTTTTATAGTAGATTATAAATCGTTGTTTTTTGATAAATAATTATTCATGATAATAATTTATTTATATTTTTTATTTTTTCTATAATTACCATATATTCTAATGCAACATTGACATAAATCATGGCAATGTAATAACAATATAATTGAAATTATTTTAATGAACTATAAAAATAATTTTCATGGGAAATTTATTGTGTTCCATGAATTTTTTATATGAAAAAAACTTATTTTAGGTGTTTCAAATTTTTACATTCAAATTTCATTACTATTATGAAACAATTTAATCCCAACTTAAAGAATTGTTCAAAAACATTCTATAACATTATATTATATTAATAAATATTTTATATAATGATTTAAAATTCCAAAAAAAATATATTTTAGAAAAGTGAAAATTTTAGGATCCTTAATATTAAAAAAATCTCTATTTCAGGGTACGTTTTCATGTATTAATAAATTTAATGACACCTAATGAGTAAAAACCCATGAAATCATAGTATTAGTCAAAGGGGTTAGCAATAGATAAAAACTAAGAGATAAAGGTAAAAAATATCATAATCATGGTTAAATTTTGTTGGATAATGGGATTTCCACCCATCCATATATTATATTAAAATCATATCATTTTTGCACTTTCCCAAAAAATTAATTTAAATCCTTATGTAATTCCAAGAGTTCCCCTACCTAAAATGTTAATAAGTCCACTAATCCCATCTCTTCATCAATATTTTGAGAACACTAGATCTGAAAAACCCCAACAAAAATACCTTCCCAAAATTCATATACACTACATAGTGGATTTTCTTCATCAAATCACCATCGTATACGTCTTATGGGGTAATTCAATGGTGGTTTCTTAAGGATGTAGTATTACTCTTAATTGATGGTTTTAATATTAAAACAACATAAAATCATTAAAACATCATAAACCATGATTATATTTTACCATTAGTATCTACAATGTAATTAAATTTTATTATTACAATATTAGAATCCTTTTTCATCAATTTTTTACTAAATTATGAAAAAATAGATATTTTGTGTGTTCATGTTAACTAAAACCTATAGGAAATGTTTTATTTAATTTTTTATAATCCCTTATAATAGATGATGATAATGATGTGTTTCATATATATATATATGATATTTTTTTACACAATTATCTTTCTCGAAATATAATATATCATCGCTATCATTACCCTTCCAGGTGTTAGAAAATGATTATGACATAAATGCGTATGTGTGGATTACCACTTCAACGTAGCTGTTTTTTTCGTTTTTCCATTATGCATCTCTTTGATGGTTATAATTGTATATTTAATGTATAATAATTATAATTATGACATCATTATTATTGTATATAAGAAAGAAAAATTACATCTTTGATGACTATCAACAAACCAATGTTCTTTTGTAACTACAAAACCTTCATCCTGAAAACATGTGATACTTACGTAAATAACTCACGAGTCAAAAATATAATTGCATTGAAGTAAATAATTGTCCTAATGATAAATTAATATGCACAGATAAAGTTATTAAAAATTAAATAATTAATATATTTTTATTATGAAGTGTGTAAATAAAATTCATGGAATGGATGGACTTGATAGAAGGGATTTATTAATCAATTTATTTTTCATGAAGTTATATTACTTAATAATTTTCTATGTTATATTATGATTATGTGTATAATTAATACTGAACAATTCATGTTTTACTTATACTCATTTTTTGTAGATTATTATTTTTTACACATAATAACATCATTGATTAATTCCTTATTTAATTTTATGATCTTTGAAAGGGTTTTCATAATTGATTTTATTTTCATTAGGTTATATCAATTTTCACTATCTATGTAATGATACAAAAATGTGTATGATTCCCTATGATAATTTTATGTATTATTTAAAAAAATTAATGTGGATTTATATTTTTATACATAATCCAATCATTTGTTAATTCTATTCTAAATGTAATGATATTTTTATTGGGCATCATAACTCAATTTCCAAACATTGTGTTATAATTATACTTCATTAACTATGTTATGCCAATATTATGTGTAAAATAAACTATCAAATAATTAAGTTTTATCATTAATTTTTTTTCGTATTGATATTATATCAAAGAAATAAATTCATTGTATAAAATCTGTCATCACTGATATGAAATATGTAGGGATTGTTTTCCCTAATATTTTTCCATTAAGATATGTATTTTAATATGCACACACCTTAGTTTATTTAGTGTATAAGCTATATGCTGAGACATTATTTCTTGAAAAAAGCTTTTTTATGGATTTTTAATGTTCCTTTTAAATATATATCTTTTATGAGAAGTTGATTCAATTTTTAAACTTGTTGCTCAGTTTATCATGGAATCAATTTCAATTCCTTGAGTTATAATTCATATTATGCTCCTTGTTCAATATTATTTGGTTTCTATAGTACACTATGAATGTGTTTTCACATATTAATTTATATAATTTATGGATTTTTGGAATTATGTAATGTTCCATCATTCAATGACTTTTTTATTAAACCATTACCAAATATGCAAGTTTTTCACATATCAAACCTCATTCATTGATACATTTTTTGATGGATTCACCTATATTAATTTAAATTGTATATATAATAACTCCTGAAATATAATATCCTGAATATTTATATAATTATAATATATTATGTTCATTTTTATGTGTATTCATTCAATGGGTTTTGGTTTTATAAGGCCATAAATTTAATTATATAAAAACATTGTTTAATGTTTCTAATGACTTTTATACAAACACATCCTCTAATATATATATCTTATTTCACGAGTTTTTTTAATTATTAGTGACTTACTAATGTTATTTTCCATGATCATTAACCTTATTTAATGAGGTTTTAAATGGAATTTTATTACTATTTTCCCTATGGGACACTTTAGACTATCATTAAAATATTTGAAGAGAATGATTATTTTTAACATTTACAAGACATAGAGATATTCCCACTGTCATGATTTTTTTTGTTTGAATCTAAAATTATTAGTTTATATGTATATTTTCAATGAAAAATATTTTCACAATATTTTGTGATATTTTAGTTTCTATAGATACTATAAGGAAATAATATTTTACTGTAATCTCTACGAATCCTTTTAAATGTTCTCTAAAGTGTATTTCAATAAATATCAAAATCCTATAACTATTCATATGCTACACTAGGGATATGATATTTTGATAACATTAAAATACTTTATATGAATGGTATATGATAATAATTTAAATATTTCATTTGGAAATATATTAATTAATTCTAGGTAAATCAAAAAATGATAGCTTTAATGAAAGGAATGAATCCTTGTTTTTTAATGATCTGGTAATTATAATTTATTTATGAATGTGGGATTGGTGAGTGAACCTAAATTCTTATGGTATGTTTTCAGATGTTAGGGGGATGTCTTTATTTTATCCCTCCAAGGAATTGAGGAATTATATATATTTTCCCAGTTATACATTTCTCAAGCTATTTTGTTGGAATTTTCTTGGACGTTTTTTATTTTAGTAATATTGATTGTAAGTATGATGTGATAATTATTTTCCAAAATAACCACACATTTTTTATTACGATGAGTCATTAATGGAACATTTGATTAATATTTACAAGGTATGGATATTGTTTATTTATTCATAGGACTCAATCTATAGTTATTTATTTCCTCATAGTCACATGTTTATTGATAAATAGTTTTATTTATATTCATTATATTTTTATGATCATTCACTTTTATTATATGAACATCCCTTAATATCATCTTATTCTCATTTATGACATTCAATTGTAAATTCAAATGTTTAACCTTACTGAGAATTTCATTTCAACCTAATTATGTTTTCTATTTTCCATGGTTATTAAGTATAAACACAAATGATTTATGTCAACAAAGGATTCATATGTGAATAATATTATGGGAGATGATGAAAATTTATTAAGAATGAAGAAAATCTATGTATAGTGGTAAAAATTATAATTTAATGACATTTGTATTATTATGTAAGAGATTTTCCAACATCTATAAATCATTATACATAAAAGGTCCTTGGGTATATAAGGGATCCAATATTTTGTTTTGTGTAGTGTGTTTTGGATGGATAAAATTGGTCCTTTTTTTGGTTATCACACCCGAAAATTAATGCCTATGAATTTAGAAATAGATCTTGGAGTGTAGTTTAAATTCTATTATAATCCATTGAAAGAAAATTACATCTATTAATAAAAGTGAGTGCATCATCGTTTGATATAAGAGACCTATCCTACTAGTCAAAACTGTATCCAAATTCAATCTTGCGAGGTTATATATTATCCACGTTTAATCCCATTCTCATAAAGAAACAATATTATGGATCTCATTTTGATGTCAAGATATTTTTTCATTGATACATGAATAATATTCATGGCCATATGAAATAAAGTGTGCCTCCCAATAAACTAGATACTGCTGACATGTAGTGACGGTGTATGGTGGTATAATGGAAATACTATGACCTCTTTGTCATAGTGAAACAAAATGTAAAATAACGTAGTTTTAATATTAGGGTTCCAAAAATAAATCATCCATATAATAATAAAAATAATAATATAGAAGGCAGTAATCACCACTATATGAATATTATGTTACGATAATACAAAAAGTTATTTAGGATAGAATTGGTCGCATACATATAACTAGTATAGTATAAATTTAATGGAAACAAAACAACGAAATCATTATCCCCATGTAATATTAAGAAATGGCTCAAAACTCTACTCATAATATCACATAATAAAAGAAAATCAAATACCAAAACTCTGGAACACCAATTTATCCTTACATACATCCCTGAAATCTATATAGACACCAAAGAACATCCCAAATATGGGGTGAGTAGAAAATAGTAGGGCACCACCATCCATGAAAATTTAAAATCCAATCATTCAGTATATGATTTAATAACATTTTCTATATAAATAATATAATATAAAGTGTATGTAATCTCAAGAAATAAAACCAAATTATTCATAAGAGATATATCTCTAATAATAATACAGATTAGTCATCCAAAGAACTAGGGAATATGGAAAAGGAATCCTCTTCAAGTCAAAGGATGGATTCCATGGTAATCCTGAGATAGACATTATTGGAGTCCAAGGAGATAATCCAAGGAAGATTGTGTCCAGGGAAATAAATCCCCATCTTGGAAGATCCTCATTGGAATTCTAAAATTATTTTTTCATAATCGATATAATTCCAAGGAATTTATTAATTTAAGAAAATCCCCACATCAATGGTGCTATTACCACCTATTGGAATCAACCCGATTGAATCTGGAAACATCATATTAGTTATCAAAAGGAATCCAAAATTAGGAATCTATGAATTAATAAACATTTAACACAACATTAATTGTGTGATCAAATCCATAAAAATAGTTATGTATATGAGATTATAAATAATAATTTAATGTGATATATCCAAACCATTAATCGATTAATTATTTTATTAAATTGTTCTACTGGAAAGTAGAAAGATAAACACAATATAAGGGTGTTTTGTTTAAAATAGAAGGAGTGTTTTGTTATGGATTTGAATTTAAGAAGCCCTTGGGGTAGTTTAGGTTGAGGTTTTAATAATTTGCTAGAGAATAAGGGTCCCACATCAAATCTATTTCACGGTTTGAGGGAAAAATTTAATGATATCAACATTTTAGGGGAAGACATATAAATTTTTTTGTGCATCACTACAAACACATTGTTTTAAAAATATATAAATATAGGGGAAACTAAAACGCCTCCAATATTGTCCCCATAGAAGACTCCCCATCTTCTTTTAGCCTTGGAATTGGAATAATTTATGAGAAATAAATAACTATTCAAAATACTGAGGGTTTTCCAACATGAACAATAGTAATGGAATCAAAGGCCAAATTAACGAGTTTCACCAAAATAAAAGATCTGTTGAATGGGATTTATCTATGCCCTGTGCTACTAAAATGAGGGGGGGAGAATATTTGTATTTTAAGGTTACTTGGGTAAAATTTTAATATCCATAATTTTAATAAGGTACACATATTAGATATATGGTTGGACAAATCATGATCCAACCATGCACACCTCATATCATGGAGCACAAAACCTCACATTCTTTACTCACATGGTTTGAAAAAGTATATAACTAGCATTAATAGAAAACCTACATATATTTTAGAGGTTCTTGGTTTTATAAGACCCATCTTCCTTGTAAATAAATCATTAATCATCCCTTTTTGGGACGCATGGTTTTTGAAAAAAAATTATCCAAACTATGTGATAATAGTGAGACACATCCTGTTACTCTAACAACCATAACTCTAGGCGAGAGAACCATCACCAAACCTCTAGGAACATCTACTAATCCATAAAAATTATTTCTATTAAGGTAATGTAATATGTGTAAAATAATTAAAATGGTATATACATTATGGAACAACCATGATCTAAAAAACAAAGAATCTTACAACGAATCATAATGTTTCCAATAAAATGAAGGCTGAGCTGCAATTGAGAACAATTATAGACAGATAGAACATACATCATGTTGTTGTTCCCAGAGCTCCTCCTTGACACGGCCATTATACCATAACACTATAACATGAGGGACTATCCTACCTCATATATTCTTCAAGATATAGTCAATAAAATGACCCAGATACTCCTAAAAAGAAGTGTTAGCCTCTAACTAAATGTCCTCAGGGTTAAATACTGGATATGGGTAGATGTAAACATATAAGAGTTGAGAATCATGTATGAAAATGTGAATAAACCGATACTTCAAGGGAATATCTATCAAATATTCTATCAGTATGACCATCTCTAAGATCATCAATGGCCTGAAGAACAAATAAATCCAAATTAATTATCTCCAAATCTATAAATGATCCAGTCATCTAAACAATCACAAGATAACAAGATCCACTACCTCAAACTCTACCAGATTGCGATGATGATTTTTATGTGAATTCTACCTAGAAATTTAAATATCCATACATTTTCTAAACAAACCTACTCTAATATTTTTTTATTGAGATTTGGTTCAATTATGGATTCGTCTCCCACCACTAACCACCATATAGTGGAATGACACAAAATACATGATAGTGACTCATAAGAATATATCAGGATAGTTGACTATAAATTTTTATTATAGTAACAAACAAGATGAGATAAGTAATTATCCCAAGTGCCACCAGAGTTATTGACATATTCTCTCAAAATGTCTTCTAGTTCTTGTTTCGTGTGTTTGAACTAACCTTCTATCTGAGGGTGATATGAGGTACTCAAAAAAACCTATGAACTAAGAGTCTTCTGTAACCCATTATAGAACCTGAAAGTAGACTGAGTTTCCTTATCTGATGTAATTTTACATGGAACCCCATGATGTAATATTATTACATTAATAAAAAGTATCACATCCTCTTCCACTGATAAGGTCTGAAAATTAGATAAGATTTTAGAGACCTTCATCAACCTATCCATGATCACCCATTTGGTAACACTGGGATCAGGTAAATTTCCAAACCTAATAAGGAAACCCCTGTTGAATTCATCCAATTTATAATCTATAAGGATTGAGGCTATAAAATATCATCAAGCTATTCTATTCATATTTCACTTGTTGATAGTCTGAAAACTATAAAACATAAGAATTTTATATCCTTTCGTATACCAGGACACCAATAATGGAGCTACATCTCATGATATCTCTTCGTCCATCCCCGAAAAACATCATATTTTAAATAATAACATTATTTTATCAATTCCTATTGGATGTATTGAAAAAACAAGACACACACACTTTTATGAACAATTTCATACACATTAATGAGCTAACTAGGTTTTGGTTCATCACTATAAATACATTCACAAATGACCAAGCCTTTGGGATCAGAATGTTTTATCCTTTAGACTAAATCCCAATGTGATGAACTCACTAATATGTCCACAATTATTATCTTCCATTAATATTCCAATACTTCCCCATACATTTAATAAAGTATATCAATCAACATTCAATCCAGAATAGCTTATTGAATAGATTGATTTGAGTCAACTATCATAAGGAATCTTCAATTGATTTTCCTTTTCCTTGGGTGCAAGAGATCTATTTCAAAATACTATTGTTACTCTACCCATCCGTATTTCATATGGTTTAATTCACACTAATAGAATATGAATATTTGTCTCTTATATTCAATGTACACCATGATCCCTTCCCTATGAAAACAATTTATTCAACAACACAACACATGAACAATAGATGTTATCATTTGGTCAACTATTGGGTGATTATGATAATAATGTCTTAACTGGAGAGACCTATAATATATGACTCATTCCCCCCCCCCCCGAATCAAAATAACTCACATACCGACGTTATATTTTTTATAAAAACTAGTAAAAAATGTTTTTGGAATATGAAAAATCCTTATTGATGCTGATGTCAACCATTATTTCAACACCTGGAATTCCTCAAGGAATTATTCAGACCATGTAAAAATTTCATACTTTTTTCTCAAGAATATGAATGTGGTTTCAAGTTGTAAAATGTTCTAGATTATGTGTTAGTAATAATCTAGTAGTCTTAATAAGTTTAAAATTTCAAAAAGATATTTGGGATACTTCCATGATTAAATGGCTATCACCTTCTCTATAACCATAGTTACCCTTCTTATGTTATAATGTGACATAGGAAGTGAAAATTATCAATAAAAGTGGAATTTAGTGAGATTTTTTTAAATTGTGTTCCCTATTATTTTACTCTGTATGATATCGTGTTGTTTTATATGATAATGTCTAGTTAGAAAATAAATAAATATAACACGCACATAATGAAAAAAAGCATCAAGGTATAGGTCGAAATCATTATTCATCAAGGCTATAAAAAATAAATGTTCATTCATTAGACTTGATGAAATAAATATCTATTCCTAAATTATATACCAAATTTACATTGATATATGTGATATATATGAGGGACTAATTATAACCTGATTATAGCCCAATTTCAAATCAATCTTATTGAAAACCCAGACTCTAAAGAGTTTTTAAAATATATTTTATTAAAAAATATGTGGTTATATATTAATACATATAATATGATTAAACCACCAATAATCAACACATTTCCTCAAAGTATCATCGACATTCATGGTGAAAAACATAGTTGAACCCCATTGTGAAATACAGGGATATACCAACCCATTTTGAAATACTAGGTTACACAGACCCATTCACATCCATGTCTTCCATCATCCTCTATAGTTCATGGATCATGGTAATAGGAATATCATATGGATGAATAGATATTAGTAAATATCATCGAACAAGCTCAATAGTGAATTATACCTTTCAATTTGGATCTATAGTATAAAATTCATTTGGAAAGGCATCTATAAATTTAGCTACCACTAGAGGATGTATAACATATCATAATCACTAATGTTCATGACTGAGAATGACAATGTAGCTGACACTCTAATCAATGCTCATTTATTATGTCAATCATGATTTTCCTAGATATCCCATTCACCATTTTAAATGGAGCTACCAACCTCGGGTGTTGATAAAGGCACCCTAAATTTATAATAATAAATATGGAATGAAACGTGTTCTAACTAGTCCATCTAATGTATTATGTTTAATCCTATCACCTTGATGTTGAAAATGATCTTGAAGAATTGGTAACCTACTATCTCAATATGAAACTCATTTAATCAATAAGAAATCTCTAACTAGGTTCCTAATGGTGTGTCAAGAGGTATAATCCCATATATTTATTAAAACATATGGAAAAAATTTCCAATTAAAGCCTCAAATATTAACGACTGTCAACATCAGTTTAAAAAAAAATTCAGATACTAATGTCTCGAACACTAAAATCATACATAATACTATAGATATTCTAGAAAAAAATTCCTTAGGTATATGACGAATTTTATATAACTATCATTTTACATGACCCCAATCTATGACCCAAAGTCCCTATGTAGGACCACTCTATTGCACTACATAACAATTTTTTGGATCCCTTGACCTTGACCACATCAACATCTTATGTGAAATTTACTACCCACATTCATTCGTATCCTAGAGCCATGATACCCACTCTGGATCATGAAGCTAGCACATATACATTCTCAATATGAATTTGTGGAATTTTCTTTAAAATATCTATAAATAAGACATTCTTCGGCATACTAAACAATCTACTGGTTTTCAATGACATTAGGGAATCATGGGACCATGTCTTCCACACCGATTGTACACCATATACCATAAAGGAAAAAATCCTAGCTACATATTCCCACATGAAAAGTCTCAAAATGATGCTTCCTTCCACTAATTGATGTTCTCACAATAATAGAAGCTCAGACAACATTCCACATACCTCTATTTACCCTTATATTTCACTTAGACAAAAGGGATTAGTTCACTCTCTCATTGATAGTAATCAATCATTGGGTGTTCACCTAATATTGAATGGAATACATAATCCTATATTTCATGAATATACCCTACATAGCTCATAACTAGTAAATGTGGTCAAAAAACATTAGATCTTGGTGAAATTATCTGACTAATCTATGACAAACATATCTCCCTACTCAAATTTCATGAACTTCACTGTTCGACCAACTCTCAACATCTGTAGGAAAAATTACTCCTATAAATAAAATATAATTACCTTCATAAAATATTAAGACAATGATATTTATGATTAATATTTTCCCAAGAGTTCATGGATAATAAAAAACATATGTATTGGGATTCAGTAGTATTTCTAATGGAATATTTATAAGTTCAATGATTGTGAGTATTACCTCTAACTAAGACTTGATGATCTGTGGACAATATTGAAATGTCCCAGTTCTAGAGGCCACCTAGAGACATCCCGTACCCAGTTGGTCACATGGCCTGAAGTGCATTTCCCTAAATGCCAGAGGCTGCCAACTAGTAGTGAGGGCCTTGGGTGTGATAGTGGGAAAACTATTCCATCATTGGTAGAGTAACACTGTGGAAGTAAACAAATATACAATAGTAAAAGAAGTAACCATACTAAACAATAGTAATAATGGAAAACAGATGAAAGAAACAACTAGAGCACACATATATATGTGAGGCATGATACATGTGTCAAGGAAAGCTACCAAACAAGTCATGATGTTGAAATACATTACAAAACCCAAGTACAATGAAAATCAATAACAACTCCATAACATCACAAGACAAAGCATGGCCCTATTATCCTAAACTCCAAACCAGTCAAAATCCTAAAGTAGAAGTGCACATTCCATTATCTATTCCTGCAGCAATATAATCTGTTTGGACCTAAAAGCATGGGCCAAATAGGGTGTGAGAAAATATCTTAATAGGAAACGTCAACAAGATATGTGCCTAACAACCAGGAAATATATGTAAGGTAACATGTAAAATCAACCAGTAAACATGGAAGTACTAATCAGTTAACAATCAATAGTTTCAATGAAATCAGTTCCATATATCAACAACAGCTAATAAATTCAGGTAACCCTATGTGTAGTTTTCTCACACTAACCCCACTGGTTCAACAAAAACAAGGATACAACAAAGGATCTCCAAGTAAGATCTCTCAATCAATTCCCCTTATAGTACAAAGCGTTAAAGACTCTCAGAGGAAGCTCACACTGTCAATTCGCCTTATAGTCAAAAGTGATAAAGACTATCTGAGGAAGCTGTCACGAACCGAATCTGGTCACTGCCAAAACCGGCACCCTACCCGACCCATGGAATGTCCCGAAGGGCGTTCCCGGTCCCCATGGGCAGGCACAAGTTCTTGAGTATCAAAAACTGAAAATTGGGAATGATTTACACGAGTTTGTATACATACAACAAGAAATGAATCCAATAAATCAAATCTGGATTTTTCAAACCAAAACATCTTTTACTAAAATATAGAACTGAATTTCATAATTTTAATCAATTTATGAAGACCATTAAAAAGGTACAATGTCTTGAAATGACATCCCATGAACCTCCACATGGAAAGAGGAACCACCCTCAAGCCATCTCAATGACACTGCATCATGATGGACCACTAAAACCCTGAACTAATGGCATAAAACCTGTACCTAAACCTGTGATACAAAATAAGAAAGTATACTTACACCCAAAGGTGTATGTAGGGTGTGAGCGAAATCCCAATAGGATACCACCGCTAATATATTCCATGTGATAAACATTTCATGACAAAAAGCATTGCAAGTTTTGTAAATAAGAAATGCTTGTTACAATTTTTAAAGGAAGAAATAATAAATGAAAATAGTTTTCATGTGGGATAATTTTAAAGGACCAACGATTTTAAAATAAATAATGAAGCTACTAAATTTTCCAGCCAACAATATTGTATACCGATGGTAAGTACAAAGGATCTAATGAGTACATGTAATAGGAAATAACCCCTAGGCACTAGCTAGTTGTGGGTCCCAGGTACCTCGTATCTCGGTGAGAGTAATCAGAAAAAAATATATGTTCTCATGCACGAGCCACTAGTAGGGATCATACCCATAAACTTGTGCTCCTAAATCATTATCATCATAGTTTAGTTAGATTTGTAAGCATCAATCTTGCTAAGTGAAAATGAGTCCAAACCCCATGGATCCACTAGCATACTAGTACACGTCCACCCACCTAGATACCCATGTTTTTCCTTTGTGCTCAAACAAGTTCAACAATCCTGGAAATATAGTTTTCACATGAAAATATCAGTTACACATCACAAATTAACCAAACAGCCCCATGTACATTACACAAGTCACAAATTCCACTTTTCATTCAAATGCATTTTGAAATCAAACTCATGCCAAAATTGCCTACTACACTTTTCACATTTCTTTAACACTTCTGAATATCCTTTAAAAAATTTTATAAAACCATTACAATATATTACACCCAAATAACAGACCATACACATGTCACATAATACCCTTCTCACCTTCACAATTAATTTTATCAATAAACTCACATGAAACACCCAACACACGTCTTTCGCACACAAAACACAATTTAGTAAAACATTTCGACAATTTATAAAACATTCTAAAAATGTCAGACCTCTCAAATCACCACTTTACCATTCAAAAACCTAGATTAGGTGAACACACTCACCCAAACAGTACATTTACATCCTTTTCCAACTTTGATTAACCAAATAAAACATTTTCAATTTTTAAAAAACAATCCCAAGAGGTATAATCATGGTTTGCACACTAAACCCATTTCAAAACCATCATTCAAGACCAAAATCATACCAATACCATTCCAAAAAATAATTTTCAGCCCTAAAACAATTATTAAACAACCCCCTAGTGTTATAAAAATACATCAAATAATACCAAAAAGATTGACATGAAAAACACACATTTTCATAAATCACCTTAAAGAAGTACAACACTGTTTTACACATTAAACTCATTCAAAACCCACTTTTCAATGCCCACATAACAATAAGAAATTATGAAACCATAATTGTAATCCCATTTCAAGAATAATAAATCACTATCATATGTTATAAACTAAACCAAAACATTACCCCAAGAGTCACACATGAAAAGTACCCAATTTCAAGCTAAAATGCCACTAAAAATTAAATGTTTAAACAAATCCATCTAAAACAGTTTTCACACCACACAAAAAAGATTATAAACATGCTAAATTAATAAAACAAGCAATATAACTCATCATAAAATTGTTACACATGGAATCTCCTACCCTTTTGAGTCGAAACCCTCAAAACTCGATGCGAAAGATTAAGGGCACCACAACTGCACCACAAGAAATATAAATCAAGAACAAAACCACAAATATTGACCCAAAAGACACAAAATCATACCTTAGGATCAAACCCCAGCTTCTGGATATTAGGAACTTCAATAATGTGGAAATAAAACTAATATAGGATGGAAGGAACCAAGAAGTAATTCCCGTACATGAAAAATCAGGAGGAAATCCTCCCCAATCCACCTATATTTGAATCTTGAAGTATCCAAAACTGGTATGGAGCATTGAAGGATTTAAATTATGTCATTTGGAGTCTGAAATAGGGTAAAAGGACGAAAATTAAAAGACTTATGAAAGAATCAACTTACCTTCACAAATCTGGAGGATTTGATGAACCCTATGAAATTCGTCCATAAATCGTGATTCCTAAGTGCTCCAAAGTGGTGGGAACGATGCTTGGGGCGCGGATGGGTGTAATGGGATCATGTGAGACTTCAAATAAACAATAAATACCTAATATTGAATATGTTATTATATAATTAAAATTACTTTTTATAACTGGATATGGGCTTCCGGGCAGGCCCAATCCCTTAAATAAAAACCAAAATAAACATTGGTTATGGATTTCTAAAAGCTCCAAATTTTAATTGTGGTGTTAATATATCAGGGGAAGACATTTAGGAGTTGGAATGTGGGAAAAATATTAAAAAATAAAAATTTTATAAAAGAAACATAAATGTAAATCTGGAATTGGGCTCACAGTTTGACCCAATTCATGAAAACTCACCTATTCTACATAAAACCTTTTGAAAACACCCAAAACAAAGAATTAATGGAAATTTAAACAAAAAATAAATATAAAATAAGCCATATATATGAAAATTATCCCCACCATGAAAACATTCTGCCCCAGAAAGTCACAACAAGGCTATAGAAACAACCAAATCCAACTGAAAACCAAGAGGTACTCCCTAGCTAGGTTTATCCCCCAAAGGCCCAAACCACTCCACTGATCAATAAAGGAAGGAATAATCTCACAATCCAAATTTATACCAATTTTGGGAAACATTCAAGAACATTACGGTTTTATCTTAGATGAAAACTCCTCAAACACAATCTGAACAATACTCAATCAATTTTCCCAAATAAACACCAACATCAAACAAGGTTACACATACCCTTCTATAACTAAACCATTGGGTACTCTCCAATATCAATGTTTACCCAAGGAAGATGTAGGTAGTCAGATATCTACAAATGATAATACCTACTTCCGAGACAAGACCATGGAAAAAATATTAGTTACTCATATGAAGAGACACAAATGGGATCCCCACCATAAGAGACAACTTAATTTTTTTCACGAGATATAATCAAGACACTAATAGGGGGAGGCCCAAACATACTCCCTAGTACATGGTGTATATATCCATTAGAAATTTACAAAATAATATGCATGATACCCATGGTCGGTCTTTCCACCATAAGAACCAACCAGCATAACCGACCGGCGTGGGCTGACATGAAAAGACCCCAAAATTAAGGAGTTGGGATGGTCGCACGGTTAGTCTGCTTAGTTCTGGAAACTGTGCGATAACTATGTGGATCCTAATATCTACATGGTTATTTTTTTATCAGGGTTAGAACTAACCATGTGAAAACCGTTTGCCCAACTTGTCTTTCCAAATTTTCTACCATTCTCCAAAGAGTCAAAGGAAAATAAAGGGGGAGGGAATATCATTGTGTGATAACATGGGTACAAGACCCTCCACCTATTTCCACCGAACGGGAACAACATAATAAATATGATGAAACCATAGGTTTAAACTCTTCTAATCATTCATACTAAGTATATGACTTTGTACAAGGGTTTAAACGACACTGCGGTTTCCCTGGACTATGGGCTAGCTTCTCTCCGAGACCTATGGCTGGAGCTTAAAATATTCAAGCATCTTCAGCCTCATAGTTAGGCTGTGGAAAGCCCTATATGGAACATCTTCTTTTGATGCCACAAACAACTACACCGTATTCCCCGATGGGTTCATAAAGACATAACACACTCCATAACTCACTTTACCAAAACCAGAAATTTCACTGATACAAGGGATCAGAAGATCCACACACATCGCACCTTGTTTCTTTGGGAGAGAAACAACAGAAGTGAAGGAAACATATAAACACCTTCCTCTAAGATAGAGGATTTTATGTTTTTACCAAGGAAAACATACTCCCAACATAACAGAGAACCTATGAGGATTGTGTGACCTTCACCTTTACAGTCAAAAGAGCACACAACATCACAATGCGTCACCGAAAATGACCCTTGTGATTGATAGAAACAATACATGGAACATCGCCACATTCCAAGACCCTAAACAACAGACAAGTCCAAAAAGTGGACACAATATCCTATCATGACAAAAATATCAAAATTGGTGGTTTAATAATAACTCTTACATCATCAAAACTATGAATAACTCAAAGGCCCTCTTAGACACCATTATGACACTCATCCACACTAACAACCAATGAACACTTCCACCTCTGATGAATCATGAAACTTAGGAAACTTAGGATTCTTTCATCCTTCTATAAGAACATTACCACTACAAGAGAATCGAAAAATCAATAAATTGAATTAGTGTAGACTCAATCAACAATGATCAATCAAATATTCTTTATATTGATCAATTAGAGGATTTTCCAACGGCGAAACAATACGGGTTGCACTTCAGATGTGAATTAACCCTTAATGGGGGCGTACCTTTTCCAATGAGAGAAACCAATGACCCAACCAAGCTGTTCCATTGGTCAAAACATGCCACAAACCATATCCAAACACATGAAGGGATCCACCGTAAAGGAATCCCAAAACATTTTTCAAAAGAAACCACTAACCGTCCCTACAACACAACTTACCATCCAAACACAAACCCAAAACACACTTCAAACAGAAGGGGTTATAGGACACAAAACTTCCCACAACATCATAATTTTCAAAAACCAATAATAAAAACCATACCATACTATTCATCAAGATATAATTTTTTTCTTTAAAACCAATTCTTTGAAAACAAATGGTTTAACAGTAAGCTTATCCACCAATGGTACCCCATGGGCCTCACACATGCATGTTTTTGTGCCACACCGAGCACCCTCATCAAATCCATCCTGGAACTCATCTTGTCATGCCATCAACTATCCATCATCCAATATAACCCCATTCATGTGGTCACTCACATAAATACTAAATGTTAAAACAATGATTCATTCCACTTTTCAAAACCAAAACGGCCAACCAACACATCGTTTTTCTCAAAACTGCTAACCAGGAGATCCAAATCCCAATTCAAACATTACTAAAATATTCATAAAGACACAACCATTTATACAAGAAAAAAATATCATGTTATTCACATCAATTTCATAACATCTCATCATAACAAAACACCATATGATATTTTAGAAAACTCTATTGGAAACACTTTTTCAAAACCAACTTTAGTATAGATTCTCCTTTAAAAAGAGGTGTACGCACACCATTTTCAAATTCAAAATAATTCTCAATAATCATTTTCACTATTTCATAAATCAAACCATTCAATATTTATTAGAAATTAATTTCACAAAAACCTTACAGATCTTAAATCCAAGTCACATTAAAAACAAAGTTCCAAGATTTCAAAACTAAAGGACACAAGACAATGCGAGAGGTAACTATTTACAGTGGGTGACTTGGAAATATGGTTGGAAGCCATATTCTGATCACTTCACTATCACATAGAGTGTTCATGATAATATCCCCATCTCCACATGTCTTTCCAGGCCCTATGAGCTTACTGAGACCATTAACCCAACTCTCTTTTCATTTCCCCTAATCATCATTAAACCAAGAAAACCAAAGGACTCCGAAAGGTCCCGAATTCCCCTGGAGACTTGAATCCCATCATGAGGTGTGGAGATCAGCCACACTACTCGTAACCAAAATTCCATGTCCGGAATATCATAACTCCAGACTATCTCGAATGTTCCCCAAATAACATGACCCAAAGAGAGCAAACCTCCTCTGATACCATTTTGTCACGAAACGAATATGGTCGCCGCCAAAATCGGCACCCAACCCAACCAGTGGCTAGTCCCGAAGGGCATTCCCGATCCCCATGGGCTGTCACAAGTGACAGGGTGTCAAAAACTAAAAATTGGGAATGATTTACCTGAGTTTGTATACATACAATAAGAAATGAATCCAAGAAAACAAATCTGGATTTTTCAAACCAAAACATCATTTACTAAAATTAAGAACTTAATTTCACAATTTTAAACAATTAATGAATACCATTAAAAAGGTAAAAAGTCATGAAATGATAGCCCATTCACCTCCACATGGAAAGAGGAACCACCCTCAAGCCATCTCCACGACACTTCATCACGATGGACCATTAAAACCCCGAACTAATGGCATAAAACCTGTACCCAAACTTGTGAAACAAAATAAGAACGTCTACTTACACCTAAAGGTGTAAGTAGGGTGTGAGAAAAAGCCCAATAGGATACCACCGCTAAGATATTTCTTGTGATAAACATTTCATGACAAAAATCATTGCAAGTTTTGTAAATAAGAAATGCTTGTTACAATTTTCTAAAGGATGCAATAATAAATGAAAACAATTTGCATGTGGGAAAATTTTAAATGACCAACAATTTTAAAATAAATAACGAAGCTACTGAATTTTCCAGCCAACAATACCGTATACCGATGGTAAGTAAAAAGTATCTAATGAGTACAAGTAATAGGAAATAACCCCTAGGAACTAGGTAGTTGTGGGTCCCAGGTACCTTGTATCTCAGGGAGAGTAACCACAAAAAAAATATATGTTCTTGTGCACGAGCCACTAGTAGGGATCATACCCATATCCTAGTGGTCCCCAATCCTCATCTTCATAGTTTAGTTAGAGTTGTAATCTTCAATCTTTCTAAGTGAAACTGAGGCCAAACCCCACGGATCCAATAGCATACTCCTACACGTCCACCCATCTAGATACCCGGGTTTTCCCATTGTGCTCAAACAAGTTCAATAATCCACGAAATATAGTTTTCACAAGAAAATATCACGTACACATCACACATTAACCAAACAGCCCCATGTTCATCACATAAGTCACAAATTCTACTTTTCATTAAAATACATTTTGAAATCAAACTCATGCCAAAATTGCCTACAACACTTTTCAAATTTCTTTAACACTTCCGTAAATCATTTAAAAAAAATTATAAAACCATTACAAGATATTAAACCCACATAACATCCCACACAGATGTCACATAATACCCTTCTCACCTTCACATTTTATTTTATCAAAAAACTCACACGAAACACCACACACCCGTGTTTCGCACACAAAACACAATTTAGTAAAAAAAAATCGGCACTTTATAAAACATTCTAAAAATGTTGGACATCTCAAATCACCGTGTTACCATTGAAAATATCACATTAGGTGAACACACTCACCCAAAAAGTTCATATAAATTCTTTTACAACTTTTTTTAATCGAAAAAAACATTTTCAATTTTTATAAAACAAACCCAATAGGTATAATCATTGTTTGCACACTGAACCCATTTCAAAACCCTCATTCAAGACCAAAATCATACCAATACCAATCAGAAACAGAATTTTCAACTCTAAAACAATTATTACACCACCCCTAAGTGTTATAAAAATACATCAAATTATACCAGAAAGATACACATGAAAAACACACATTTTCATAAATAACCTTCAAGAAGTACATCATTGTTTTACACATTAAACTCATTCAAAACCCTCTTTTAAATGCCCACATGACAATAAGGAATTAGAAAACCAGAATTGGAAGCCACTTTAAAGACTAATAAGTCACTTTCATATGTTATAAACTAAACCCAAACGTTACCCCATGAGTCACACATGAAAAGTACCCAATTTCATGCTAAAATGCTACGAAAAATTAAATGATTAACCAAATCCATCAAAACCAGTTTTCACACCACAAAAAATATATTATTAACATGATAAATTAATAAACCAAGCATGATAACTCATTATAAAATGGTTACACATGGAATCACCTACCCTTTTGAATCGAAACCCTCAAAACTATGTGCGAAAGATTAAGCGCACCACTGCTGCACCACAAGAAATATAAATCCATACCTAAACCACAAATATTGACCCAAAAGACACAAAATCAGACCTTTGGATCGAACCCCAGCTTCTGGATATTATGAACTTCATGAAAGAGGAAATAAAACTAAAAGAGGATGGAAGGAACCAAGAAGTAATTCCCTTACTTGAAATACTATGAGGAAATCGGCCCCAATACACCGATATTTGAATCTTGAAGTACCCAAAACTGGTATGGAGGATTGAAGGATTTAAATTAGGACATCTGGGGACTGAAATGGTGTAAAAAGGATGAAAATTAAATGACTTATGAAAGAATCAACTTACTATCTCAAATATAGACGATTTGATGAACCCTATGAAATTCATCCCCAAATAGCGATTCCTAAGAGCTCCAAAGTGGTGGGAAAGATGATGGGCGCGCGGATGGGTGTGATGGGATCATGGGAGACTTGGAATCACCAAACAATACCAAATATTGAATATGTTGTTAAATAAATAATATTAATTTTTAAAACAGGATATGGGAATCCGGGCATGCCCAATACCTTAAATAAAAACCAAACTAAACAATGGATATAGATTTCTAAAAGCTCCAAATTTTAATTTTGGTGTTCATATATCAGAGGAGGACATTTAGGAGTTGGAATGAGTGAAAAATATTAAAAAATTTAAATTTTATAAAAGAAACAAAATTTATTTTTAAATCTGGAATTGGGCTCATAGTTTGGCCCAATTCATGAAAATTCACCTATTCAACATAAAACCACTTGAAAATCCCCAAAACAAAGCATTAATAGAAATTAAAATACAAATACATTTAAAATAATTTATTTATATGAATATTCTTCCCACCATGAGAACTTTCTGCCCCGGAAAGTTACAACAAGGCCAAAGCAAAAACCAAGCCCAACTGAAAACCAAGAGGTACTCCCTTGCTAGGTTTCTCCCATAAAGGCCAAAACACCACCAGTGATAAATAATGGAAGGAATACTCTCACAAACCAAACATACACCAATTTCCAGAAACAATCAAGCACATTAATGTTTTATCTCAGATGAAAACTCCTTAAACACAATCTGAACAATACTAAATCAATTTACCCAAATAAACAACAATATCGAACAAAGTTACACATACCCTACTATAACTAAACCATTGGGCACTCTCAAATATTAATTCTTTCCCAAGTAAGATGTATGTAGTTAGATATCTATGAATTATAATACCTACTTCCCATACAAGACCAAGGAAAAATATGAGTTACTCGTATGAATAGACACAAATGGGATCCCCACCATAAGAGACAACTTAAATATTTTTCCTGAGACAGAATCAAGACACTAATTAGGGGAGGCCCAAAGAGACTCCATAGTACAGGGATTATACATCAATTAGAAATTTAAAAAATAATTTTCATGATACCAATGGTGGGTCTTCCCACAATAAGAACCACCCATCTTAACCGACCGGTGTGGGCTGACATGAAAAGACCCCAAAATTAAGGAGTTGGGACGGTCGCACAGTTAGTTTGCACAGTTCGGGAAAATACGTGATAACTATGTGGATCCTTATATCTGCATGGTTATTTATTTTTTTGTTCATGGTTAGAACTAACCATGTGAAAACCATGTGGTCAACTTGTCTAGCCAAATTTCCAACCATTCTACAAAGACTCAAAGGAAACCAAAGGGGGAGGGAATAACATTGTGTGATTACATCGGTACAAGACCCTCCAACTATTTCCACCGAATGGGAACAACAAAAGAAATATGATGACCCCATAGGTTTAAAATCATCCTATCATTCATACTGAGTATAGTACATTGTACAAGGGTTTAAATGACATTGGGGTTTCCCCTGACTACGTGCCAGCTTCTCTCCAGGACCTATGAATGGAGCTCAAAATATTGAAGCATCTTCGGCCTCACAGTTAGGATGTGGAAACACATATATGAAACTTCTTCTTTCGATGCCACAAATAACTACAGTGCATAGCCCGATGGGTTCATCAACACATAACACACTCCGTAACTCACTTTTCCAAAACCAGACATTTCACTGAAACAAGGGATCAGAAGATGCACACACATTGCACCTCGGTTATTTGGGTGAGTAACAACATAAGGGAAGGACACGTATAAACACCTTCCTCTAAGATAGAGGATTTTATTTTTTTACAAAGGGAGACAACGACCAACATAATAAAGAACCTCTGAGGATTGTGTGACCTTCACCTTTAAAGTTAAAAGAGCACACAACATCACAATGGGTCACCGAACATGTCCCTTGCGATTAATAGAAACAATACATGGAACATGACCATTTTCCAAGTCTCTAAACAACAGAAAAGTCCAAAAAGTGGACATAATATCCTATCATGACCAAAATATCAAAATTGATGGTTTAATAATAACTCTTTCTTTAACGAAACTATGAAGAACCCAAATGCCCTCTTAGACACCATTATGACACTCATCCACACTAACAACAAAAGAACACTTCCACCTTTGATGAATCATGAAACTTCAGAAACTAAGGTTTCTTTCAACCTTCCACAACCACTTTACCACAAAAGGATGATCCAAAAATCAATGAAATGAATGGGTGTAGACTCAATCAATAATGATCAATAAAATATTCCTTATATTGATCAACTGGAGGATTTTACAATTGCGAAACATTACAGGTTTCCCTTCAGTTATGAATTAACCCTTAATGGGGGCGTACCTTATCCAATGAAAGAACCCAATGACCCAACCAAGCTGGTGCATTGGTCAAAACATGCCACAAACCAGATCCAAACACATGATGGGATCCACCGTAAAGGCATCCCAAATCATTTTTCAAAAGTGACCACTAACCGTCCATACTACACAGCTTGCCGACCAAACACAAACCCAAAACACAGTTCAAACAGAAGGGGTTCTTGGACTCAAAACATACCACAAAATCATCATTTTAAAAAACACATAATACAAACCATACCAAACTATTCATAAAGACATAATACTTTTCTTTAAAACCAATTCATTGAAAACCAACAGTTTATCAGCAACCTTATCCACCAATAGTACACCATGGGCCTCACACATGCATTTTTTTGTGCCCCACTGGGATCCCTCCTCATATCTGTCCTGGAACTCGTCTAGTGATGCCATAAACCATCCATAATCCCATATAACCACATGCATGTGGTCACTCACAGAAATACCAAAGGTTAAAACAAAGATTCTTTCCATTTCTCAAAACCAAAACGGCCAACCAACACATCCTTTTTCTCAAAACTGCTAACCAGGAGATCCAAATCCCAATTCAAATATTAATAAAAAATTTATAAAGACACAACCATTTATACCAGAACTAAATTTCATGTTATTCACATCAATTTCATAACATCTCATCGTAACAAAACACCCTATGATAGTTTAGAAAACTCTATTGGAAACACTTTTTCAAAACCAACTTCAGTATAGTTTCTCAATTCAAAAGAGGTGCACACACACCATTTTACATTTCAATATAATTAAGAATATTCAGTTCCAATATTTCATAAATCAAACCATTCCATATTTATTTGAAAATAATTTCAAAAAATCTTTACACTTCATAAAACCAAGTCACTTTAAAACCAATGTTCCATGATTTCAAAACTAAAGACCACAAGACAATGCGAGAAGAAACTAGTTTTAGTGGGTGACTTGGACATATGGTTGGTAGCCATTTTACAATCACTTCACTATCACAGAGAGTGTTTTTGGTAATATCCCCAGCTCCACATGGCTATCCAGGCCCTACGAGCTTACTGAGACAACTAACCCAACTATCTTTTCATTTCCCCTAATCACTATTAAAGCAAGAAAACCAAAAGACTCTGAAAGGTCCCAAATTCCCCTGGAGGCTTGAATCCCATCATGAGGTGTGGTGATCATCCACAGTACTCATACCCAAAATTCCATGTCCCGAAAATCCTAAATCCAGACTATATCGACTGTTCCCCAAATAACATGACCCAAAGAGAGAGAACCTCCTCTGATACCATTTTGTCACGAACTGAATCTGGTCGCCGCCAAAACCGGCACCCGACCCGACCCGTGGAAATTCCCTAAGGGCATTCCTGATCCCCACGGGCTGGCACAAGTTCCTGGGTATCAAAAACTGAAAATTGGGAATGATTTACCCGAGTTTGTATACTTACAACAAGAAATGAATCCAAGAAATCAAATCTGGATTGTTCAAACCAAAACATCATTTACTAAAATTCAGAACTGAATTTCACAATTTTTAACAATGTATGAAGACCATTAAAAAGGTACAAACTCATTAAATGATAGCCCAAGAACCTCCACATGGGAAGAGGAACCCCCCTCAAGCCATCTCCACGACACTACATCACGATGGACCGCTAAAACCCCTAACTAATGGCATAAAACATGTGCCCAAACCTGTGACACAAAATAAGAAAGTCTAATTACACCCGTAGGTGTATGTAGGGTGTGAGTGGAAGCCCAATAGGATTCCACCACTATGATATTCCAAGTGATAAACATTTCATGACCAAAATCATTGCAAGATTTCTAAATAAGAAATGCTTGTTACAATTTTCCTAAGGATGCAATAATAAATGAAAACAATTTTCATGTCGGCTAATTTTAAAGGACCAACAATTTGAAAATAAATAACGAAGCTACTGAATTTTCAATCCAACAATACCGTATTCCAACAGTAAGTACAAACGATCTAATGAGCACAAGTAATATGAAATCACATGTAGGCACTTGCAAGCTGTGGCTCCCAGGTACCTCGTATCTCGTGCACATGACACTAGTAGGGATCATACCCATAACCTAGTGGTACCCAATCATCATCATCATAGTTTAGTTAGAGTTTTATGCATAAATCTTGCTATGATAAACTGAGGCCAAACACCACGGATCCACTAGCATACTCGTACACATCCACCCACCTAGATACCCGGGTTTTCCCTTTGTGCTCACACCAGTTCAACAATCCAAGAATTATAGTTTTCACATGAAAATATCACTTACACATCACACATTAACCAAACATCCCCATGTGCATCACACAAGTCACAAATTCCACTTTTCATAAAATGCATTTTTAAATCAAACTCACACCAAAATTTCCTACAACACTTTTCACATTTCTTTAACACATCTGCAAATCCTTTAAAAAGTTTTATAAAACCATTACAAGATATTAAACCCACATAACAGCCCACACACATGTCACATAATACCCTTCTCACCTTCACAATTCATTTTATCAATAAACTCACACGAAACACCCAACACCAATGTTTCGCACACAAAACACAATTTAGTAAAACATTTCGTCAATTTATAAAACATTCTAAAAATGTTAGACATCTCAAATCACCACTTTAACATTCAAAAACCCACATTAGGTGAACACAATCACCCTAACAGAATATATACATCATTTTCCATCTTTGTTCAACCAAATAAAACATTTTCAATTTTCATAAAAAAATCCCAAGAGGTATACTCATTTTTTGCACACTAAACCCTTTTCAAAACCCTCATTCAAGACCAAAATCATACCAGTACCAATCCAAAACAGAATTTTCTGCCCTAAAACAATTATTAAACCACCCCTAAGTGTTATAAAAATACATCAAATAATACCATAACGATACACATGAAAAACACAGATTTTCATAAATCACCTACATGAAGTACAACACTGTTTTACACATTAAACTCATTCAAGAACCCATTTTCAAAGACCAAATGACAATAAGGAATTAAAAAACCAGAATTAGAATCCCCTTTCATGAATAATAAATCACATTCATATGTTATAAACTAAACCTAAACATTACCCCAAGAGTGAAACATTTAAAGTAGCCAATTTCTAGCTAAAATGCTAATAAAAATTAAATGTTTAACCAAATCCATCAAAAACAGTTTTCACACCACAAAAAACTGATTATAAACATTCTAAATTAATAAACCAATCAAGCTAAATCATCATAAAATGGTGACACATGGAATCACCTACCCTTTTGAGTCAAAACCCTCCAAACTTGGTGCGAAAGATTAATCGCACCACCACTGCATCCCAAGAAATATAAATCCTGACCTAAACAACAAATATTGACCCAAAAGACACAAAATCAGACCTTAGTATTGAACCCCAGCTTCTGGATATTAGGAACTTCAAGAATGTGAAAATAAAACTAAAAGAGGATGGAAGGAACCAAGAAGGAATTCCCTTACTTGAAAAATGATGAGGCAATCGGCCCCAATCCACCAATATATGAATCTTGAAGTACCCAAAAATGGAATGGAGGATTGAAGGATTTAAATTCGGTCATTTGGGACCGAAATGGGGTAAAAATGATGAAAATTAAAGGACTTATGAAAGAATCAACTTACCTCATCAAATCTGGACGATTTGATGAACCCTAATAATTTAGTCCCTAAATTGAGATTCCTAAGAGCTCCAAAGTGGTGTGAAAGATACTGGGTGAGCGGATCCGTGTAATGGGATCGTGGGAGACTTCAAATCACTGAAAAATACCTAATATTGAATATGTTATTAAATAAATACTATTACTTTTGAAAAATGGATATGGGCTTCTGGGTATGCCCAATCCTTTAAATAAAAGCCAAACTAAACATTGGTTATGGATTTATAAAAGCTCCAAATTTTAATTGTGGAGTTAATATGTCTGGGCAGGACATTTAGGAGTTGTAATGAGTGAAAAATATTAAAAAATGAAAATGTTATAAAAGAAACAAAAATTATATTTAAATCTGCAATTGGGCTCACAGTTTGGCCCAATTCATGAAAAGTCACATACTCTACATAAAAACTTTTGGAAACCCCCAAAACAAAGAATTATTGGAAATTAAAATAATAATACATTTAAAATAAGCGATGTATTTGATAGAATCTCACACAGTCAATTCCCTATATAATCAAAAGTCGTTAAAGAAATTGTAAGGAAGCTCATACGGTCAATTCCCCTTATAGTCAAAAGTGGTCAAAGACTCTCTGTGGAAGCTCAAACAATCAATTATCCTAATAGTCAATAGTGATAAAGACTCTCCCAGGAAGCTCACACAGTCAATTCCCCATATAGTCAATAGTTGTCAAAGACTCTCTAAGGAAGCTCAAACGTTCAATTCCTCTTATAGCCTACTACGCCAGCATCTAACAACCCTATGCATATCTAATGATCCCAACAATGTAATATGGAAAATTTAAACCTCATGAAATACATGGATAAATAGTCTACAACATATCAAAAAGGTCAGATAAAATAATCACTCCATCCTACAGTACTAGGAATGAGAAAACATCAAGGAAGCCTAACAGGATAAACATGAAAAAACAGTCATAAACAGAACATTCCTGGGAAAACACTTGGAAATCATACCAATCAACCCTATTCACATTCAGTTAACCTCTACTCATGCATACAAGCATGGACGGAAATTAAAATGGTTATATGGTAAACACGCCACACCCGATTCAACGGTATTAGGGAAACATTTCACATATAACTCAAAGACCGTAGATCTAGAATCTCCCAATAATGTCGTAGATCTAGAAAAACGTCTAAAACATTCAACAAAGGATAACTCAATAAAGATGATATATATGGAAATAAAGGTCTAGTAGAAGGAAGAGCTTACCAAGGGTATCCGAACGCAATCGATGGTGGTCCCATCGGAGATCGGTTTCTCGGTGGGGGCTTATAGGAAGATCGTGGTCGTGTAGGATCTCTCGGACGAACTAGGTCAAGAAGAAGACCTTTCTATAGATAAGAAACAACCCCGATACATTTAATGAAAAAAATAAAATACATGACGTGTACTTTGTATGTACACAACATGTAATTTCAATTTCTGTACTCTGCTTTAGGCGGTCTCTAGGTCACCCACACACGGTCGTGTGTGTCTCCATTACATGGCCAGCACATGACATAATGCAGCAATGGAGTACAAAATGTTTACTCATAATGTACATAGCGTGTACAAAAAAAATTTCAATAAATTCATATTTTCCTAAAAAAAGACCCGAGATGGAAAATATACCGGAAAAAGAAGATCTGGGTTCTCACAAACTTCCCCCCTTAAAGAAATCCGTCCGTGAATTTCCCTAGCAAGGCGACGTTGATGAAGAATCCCCAAACAACTATGGCCACTATGATCGAATATCAGTCTCCCTCTACCATGTCTCATCCTATACTCTTCTGTGTTGTTATAACACTTGTATCAAAAGAACAAATTGGCCACAGAAAACCTTCGTACTTTCACCAAAAATCCGGATAGGATGCTCCTCAAACGATGCATCTACTTCCATCTCAGCTGCATCAGGTTGAAATACCTGAGATGAGTGTGGGAAGTAACTTTTATGATGAGAAACTTGGAAGATGTAGTGCATATACTGGTACCTCATAGGTAACTACAACTGATAGGCAACAGTCCCAAATCTATCCAAAACCTCAAACGACCTGACTTACCTTGGAGAAAGCTTTCCCTGTCACCTAATCCATCAGTGTCCCAACCTCGATGTGACATGTAGGAAAACCTGATCTCAAACCCGATCTCCATAGGTCGTCTTCGCTAATTAGTATAAGACTTTTGTCGAGACTGTGCAATAGCCATCCTCTTTCGAATCATCTCTATCTGCTATAGGATCTCTTAGACAAGAAGAGGTCCCAATATAGCTGCCTCACCTGCCTCCAGCCTACATAAGGGTGATAGGCATGACCTACCGAACAAAGCCTCATAAAGATCCATATGAATAGTTGATTGAAAACAATTGTTGTAGGCAAACTCCACCAGAGATATGTGCTTCTCCCATATAACTCAAAAATTCTAGATCCATGCTTGCAACATATCCTCAAGCACCCGAATCGTACCCTCGAACTGGTCATCTGTCTGGGGATGGTAAGCTATAATCAAAATTACATGTGTACCCAAAGCCTTATGAATCCTCTACTTGACCGAAGAAGTAAAACGTGCATCTATTTCTGAAACAATGGTGTGTGGAACCCCATGTAAGTGCACAATCTCCAGGATGTACAACCGTCCCAACTCATCAACACTGAAGTTCTCCTTGATAAGCATGAAGTGAGAAACCATCATGAGTCTATCAATGAAAACCCATACTGCATAGTTCCCTCAAGGCTACCCTAGCAATTTTGTCAAGAAATACATCGCGGCATCATTCCACTTCCACTCGACAATGGGTAACTACTACAAAAGCACTACCGATCACTGATGCTCTACCATCACCTATTGACAGGTGGAACACCTCATGACGAAACAAGAAACATCTCTTTTCATACGAGGCCACCAATGCTAATGGTGTAGATCACAATACATCTTGATGACATCAGGATGAACTGCCCATACTGATTAATGAAAGTCATGCATCAGCTTCTCGCGTATGTTTGCTGGCACCCAGACGCGTCCCTCGAAACACAAGATGTCATCCTCACCTATGGTCCATCTAGGAATACGGTCCTCTCCAGATGCTCTCTCCCGTAGGACTAGGCCTTCAGATTCTGAATGCTTCCTTAGTAGCACTCGATCAAGAAGATTAGAGGTAACTACTACAGAAGAAATAAAAGTCTTCCCCTTTCTATCGTGTACCTCAAAATATATCTCATAGAACAAAGCCATAAGCGGCCACTCACTATTGGACTATGAAATGACAAGTATATGAGTCCTCCTACTCAATGCATCATCCACGACGTTGCCTTTTATATGTGTGTAGGAAAGCTAAAAGTCAAAAGACTGAAGGTACTCCACCCATGTTTTCTATCTCAAATTCATGTCATGCTGAGTGAAGATACACATATGTCTTTTGTGGTTGGTGAAAACCAAAAATTCTCTCCCAGAAGGTAATGTATCCAACAATGTAAAGCATGAACAACATCAGCGGACTCAAGATTGTGTGTTTTGTAGTTACTCTAATGTGGCCTAAACTGCCGAGACTCGTACGCAATGACCCCTTCCCCCATCATAAGCACAACTCCCAATCCAATACCTGAAGCATCACAATACACAATATAGATCTTTCCAGCCTCTGGAAATACTAGTATCAGTGACGAAGTGAACCTACATTTCAACTCATAAATGGATGACCGGCAATAATATGGCCACAAAAACATTGAAATCTTCTTTGTCAGGAACGTTAGTGGTGCTGCTAAGCGTGAAAAGTCTTCTATGATACATCTGTAGAAACTAGCCAACCCTAGAAAACTCTGCACCTCAAAGAAGCTCTTAAGATTATCCTAGCAAACATCTGCTATCACTTTCCCTTAGTCTACTGGTACTCTTATCTCTAAGATAACATGACCTAAGAAGTGATTTTGGTCCATCCAAAACTGCCATTTTGAGAGCATAACATATAACTGATGCTCTCTCAGTGTACTCACAATGATCACAATATGGTTATCATGGTCATCTTGAGTGTGAGAGTACACTATGATATTTTCCACAAATACCACCACGAAATAATCAATGTATGGATGGAACACTTGGTTCCTCAGTGCCATGAGGACGAATGACATTACCACATACTCGTATAGACCATACCACTCCGAAAGGATGTAAGAGGTATATCATATAGTCTAACATGCATCTTATAGTAACTAGATCTCAAGTCAATCTTTGAGAACAACTAGGCTCCTCGAAGAAGATCAAAGAGGACATCAATCCTCAGCAAAGGATATCAGTTCTTGACCGTCAACAGATTCATCCTTCGATAATCCACACAAAGTAAGAGGGTAACGTTTTCCTTCTTCAAAAACATAACAGGAAAACCCCTAGGAGAAGTACTAGGTCGGATGAAACACTTTTCTTGATCTCCTCCAACTGTTTATTGAGCACCTACAACTCTGGTGTAGCCATCCTGTATGGAGGTATGGACACTGGTGCTGCTCCAGGAATGAGCGCAAAAAAAGACTACCTCTTGATCTGGAAGTAAACCTGAAAATTCCACTAGAAAAACATCCCTGAAACGATCAACCACTACAGGAAAGTCAACATATGAAGTCCCTTTGTCATCTAGATGAAGACTAGCTATATGGGTTGTAACTCCTCTCAACCCATGATGCTCGGGTCCTGCTCTGCTCGCATGGACATATGATTCTCCCTTATAAAGAAACAATATGCCCTTTGGTGATGTGAAGCTCACCCTATGATGATAGAAATTGGAAACAGCCTAGAAGGGAACAATCCAGTCCATCCTGGGAATGACATCATAGCTTGTCATCACTATGACATAGAGTTCCTATAAAAAGTGGCCACCACTAACCTCTAGTGGGCACTCCTTACTCTAACACACACTAGCCGTTCTAGTACCCAACTATGTGTCTAACATTAAGATATCATAAGAACAAAATATATAGAGCCTAAGGATCTACACAATAGAAACATATATAAAGCTATGAGAAGACCCTGTTTCAAAAAGAGAAGAAGTTAAAATTGTGGTAACTAAGATCGTACCTTGAACAGTATAAGGTCTGGGATCCTACTCCAGCTGGGTCTACTACACTACAATAGTCTGAACTACACAGGGGACATGTGACCCTGCATCACCACTCTGAGCTGATCCCCATACTGTCGTTGAGAGCCTGGCGACTGACTACCATGGCCACGACCTCCACCTCGGCCTGAATGACCAAAAGAACTCCAGTTAACCGACTGGTGAGCAACTGGTGGTGCTGATCCAGAATGAGGAGTCATAGAAGAACCCTGATAACTAGCTACTGGTGAAAATAAAAAATATATGCTCTGAAGATGACCCATCTTTCTACAAGATCAGCACTCCACTTGGTCTCTCGGGCAATGTGGCCTCGTATGTCTACTCTTCCCGCACTGGTAGTACACCACATGGGTACCAGAAGATGCATCCATCCTACTTAGATCTCCATGTTCATTCTCTCTTTGGTTCTTATTGATATTAGCGGATGGAGCACTAACTCTGGATGCCGACCCGCCCTATCACACAGCTCCATAATCCCTCAGATTTCGCTTGGAGATCAGCGTCTAGTAGAATATAAAAGATATCGAAGTCAACCTAAAGGTGTTCGCCTGGGATCATATATAATTCTTGAGACCATCCTCAAACATTCAAGAGAGCAACAACACATATCCCCCTAGAAAGGGTGTAAAGCACAGTAGCTCGGTGAAGTGAGAAGAATACTCCAGAACAGAATGATTACCCTGCTCCAAACTCAAAAACTCTTGGGCATGACCAGCCATCAATGTCTCTGGATATAACTAATAATAGAAGTTTCATTGAAACTCATCCAAAAACATATTATGTTGGAGCCCTGCCTGTGAGATCACATCCCACAACCACTTGGCAGATTCTCGAAGCATGTAGGTAGCGAGTGTGACCCTCCTCTCTAGAGGAATCTCTAGAAGCCTGAATATCATCAATGTGTCTTCTAGACACGACACTATAGCCGGGGGTCCCCCATCCCCTGAGAATCTGGGATGATACTATTGCTGAAAGACACACGTGAATTCTTCAATCGACAGGGCCAGAGGTGTTGCCCCCAAAAAGGTCTGCATCATGCTCATAAAGCCCTCCCTGAATTGTTAATTGGAACCTGTGTTTGGTATAACTACTGGTTCCATAACTGGGACAATAGGAGGATCTACTGTCATTCCTTGATCAACCATATCCATTGTCTGATCACCAACCTATAACTGACGTTCAACCGGGGGACGTCTCTGGGGCATGACTTTGCACGGTCAATCACACATCTTAGATCAAGATTAACAGGGACTGAAACATGATGTGTAAGTAAGGAAAAATAGAAGAAAATCATTTATGTTTTCTAAAACATGTATACACGATGTGTATAATGACTACACAATGTGTTCCATGAATCCCATCACATGGGCATGTACATGTGCCAAAACTGTTCATGTAACGCCCCATACACATGCCATGTTGTCCTAACACACGACATGTACTTGAATTCCCTTCCCCTACAAAAGTTCTCTTACATAGCTAACCTACACGGTTATCCTAGACGAATACTAAACGACGTGTTTTATGCAGACACGACGTGTATTGGATGAGCATCACTGATCAGTGTTGTTATTGACAAGGTCGGTTGCATGACTCACACTAAACGGCATGTTCCAGATGGACAGAACGTGTACCAAAGGATTTCCATCAACCTGTGTTGTTAGTAACAAATCCGGATTCTAGGGATTACACTACACGACTTGTTCAAGACTGAAACGATGTGTAATTCTTATGATATATCTGTCTGTGTTGTTAGTCCCACGGGAAGACACATGTTCAACATAACACGACATGTAGAACCGGTACATGATGTTTTCCCACATGAAATTACATATCCCATGTCCCTTCCCATACGACCTATTGAACAGTTAGAGACTACACAACTTGTGCATTCGGAACACGACTTTTACATTAGAAAAACAGTTTTTCCCAAACAAAAGAATACATGGAATGTTTTCAAAACTACACAACGTGCATTCTATGTCTTTCCAGACAGAATGCCTCAGAAAATACTCTGGATCCAAGAAAAACACTTAAATGAACATCAAATTTCCAAATTCTAGTCCATGAGGGCTGGTACTCCTCGTGAATCAGTGTCTGGAATCTTATAAATGTTATATACAAGAAACAAAATTCAATGATCCACCAAATTCCAGTCCATGAGGGCCCGTAACACCTCTATAACCATAGTTTAGCATTCATTCAAACTAAAACTTTCTCCGAAAATACCCTATCAAACACGAGTTATTTTATCAAGGCATCTATCACAACAACATACATATCTAACACAAAACCTATCACAACAACATGAAATCGCTAAATCGTCCTAAATGGCATGGAAAGTATGCATGAAATGTGATTTATAGAACGTGCATGTATGATTCATGAGATGTAATACCATCATCTCATCGAGTTGTGATAGAAATAGAACCTCAATATCAACAATGTTAACAACATGAAACATGCGATTCACTCATTGTGAAATGAAATCAACTAGAAAACTAAAATGTTGAAAAGATGCATTAAATGAGGTAGATTGGCTTTTACCTATACATGGGTTAGCTACACCTGGGTACAACTTATTACTATGTAACTATTACTTCATATCCTTGGCTATAGGCTCCAAACTCTAAGTAAAAAAGAAAATTATTCCTCTTATACCAATTTGTAACGTCATGGTTTCAGATACCTCTCAGTGTCGCCCTGTACTCAGTTGGTCACATGACCTCAAGCGCATTCCACCAAATGCCAAAGGCTGATGACTAGCAGCGAGGGCCTTGGGTGTTATAGTGGGGAAAATATTACCTCATTGGTAGAGTAACACATTAGATGTAGTTAGATATACAATAACGAAAGTAGTTAACATACTAAACAACAATAATGATGGAATAATGATGAATAAGACAATTAGAGAACAAATATATATACGTTGCATGATATATGTGTCTAGGAAAGCATCCAAACAAGACACGGTGATAAAATATAGTACAAAACCCAAGTACAAAGAAAATCGGTAACAACTTCACATCATCGCAATAAAAGCATGGTCCCATGCTCTTCAGCTCAAATGTTGTCTAAATCCAAATGTAGAAGGGCGCTTTCCATTATCTATACCTGCATAAATATAATCTGTTTGGGCCAAAATGCATGGACCAGACCGGGTCTGATAATAAATCACAGTAGGAAACCATCACAAGATCTATTCCAAACAATCAGTGAATATGTGGAAGGTAACATTTAAAAGGAACCATTAAACAAGGAAGTACTCAGTAGTAATCAATCAACATTTTCAATTCAATCAGTTCCATATTTCAACAACTACTAATAAAAGCATGTAACCCTCCACGTATTACAATCTACCTAACACATATGGTTTAACCAAAGCAAGGATACTACAAAGACACTCTGAGTAAGCTCTCTCAATCAATTCCCCTTATAGTCGAAAGCGTTATTGACTCTCGAAGGAAGCTGACATGGTTAATTTACCTTATAGTCAAAAGTGATAATGACTCTCTGAAGAAGCTCACATGGTCAATGCCCCATATCGTCAAAAGTGGTCAAAGACTCTATGAGGAATATCACATGGTCAATTCTACATATAGTCAAAAATGGTCAAAAACTCTATGATGTAGATCAGTCGGTTAATTCCCCTTATAGACAAAAGTAATAAATACTCTCTAAGGAAGCTCACACATACAATTACCTATATAGTAAATAGTGGTAAATGGCTCTCTGAGGAAGCTCATACTATCAATTCCCCTTATATACTTCTACACTAGGTTCCCATGGCCCCGTTTAAGTCAAATTAGCATAGAAATGTAAAAAAACAAAAGTAAACCTCATGATATACTTGGCTAAACATTCTACAGCATATCAATCATGTCAGATAAAATAATCACCACATCCTATAGTAATAGGCATGGGAATACATCAAGGATTCCTAAAGAGAAAAACAAGACCAATTGGTCATAAATAGAATAGGCATGGAAAAACACTTCCAAAGCATAGTAATCAATCCTATTCAAATTCAATTCAACACTAATCAAACATACAAGAATGGAAGGAAATTAAAACGGTTAAATAGTAAACATACAACACCCTATTCAATGGAATTGGACAGAATTTCATATATAACTCAAATACTTTCAACGGAAAGGCATAAACCACCTACCTTGGGTTAATGAGATCGTTATATGTGAACCTAAAGCCTTGAATCACCCAAAAAAATGTAGATCTACAAAAACATCTAAAATTTTCAATGGAGGATAACTCGATAAATAGTAGAAATTAGGAAACGAAGCTCATGTAGAAGGAAGATCTTACCATGATGATCCCAACGCAATCTGTGGTGGTAAAATCAGAGACCAGTTTCTCAGACAGGGGCTCGTAGGATGATCACGGCTCTATGGGTTCTCTCAGATGAACTATGTCGAGAAGAAGACCATTCTTGTGATTAGACATGTCCCTGGTACGTTTAATGAAAAAAATACATGGTGTGTAGTTTGGAAGTACAGGACGTATACATTCTATTTCCGTACTCCACTTTAGGCGGTCTCCATGTCACCCCCACACGGCCATGTGTGCGGCCATTACACGTCCAGCACATAGAATCATGCACCAACCAAGTACATGGCATGTTCTCATAAAGTAAATGGCTTGCACTTCAAAACTTTCAAAAATTTCTTCTTTTCCTAAAGAACGACTAGAAAAGGGAAAAATACCTAAAAAGAAGATCTGGGTTCTTAAAAATATTCCACCAAACAATTAGTTATATGATTCTATTGGATCTACTTCATCAACTTATTTGTGGCTGATGAATTTCATAGAGCTCCATCTGAGGATGGTGCTAGATATAGGAAACCCTCTATAATATGAGCGTCAATTTTCAGTCAAGGAGAAATAGGAGGTACTAATGGTGGTACCATTGGTGGATCTCTAACTTGTTCAGGTACCACCAACTCATGAGCACAGTCATTTCCACCGTTCGGAAACCTGGTCAAAGGATTTCATAGAGTCATATGTATAAAATTCCAAGAAAACAATATAAAAATGATACATGGAATAATATATTATAGATAAGAAACCCAGAAATGTATTTGGCCTTATTAAAGATATAAACAAATGAAAATAAAAATTCTATAGTCAAGTCTTATAGTAATATTAAATTCTTCTCCAAATTTGTTCCATCATACTGGGTGTTAATTTCCGTGCTATAGAGGAAAATTATCATTAACTCACAACTGTAATCTCCATCTAATGGAATCCAATTTTTCACACAATAGTAATTTAAATTTTTGATATAATGTACATAATGATATAGTTATATGGATTTCTATTTATATGATATAAATATTTAATCTTTATAATTTACTATTAGAATTATATTTTACTACAACCAGTCTTCTACATTCACTCGTAAAATTTTACTAGTCTATATTTGATTGTTTAGGTAGAAATATGTTCATCCAATATTAATATAATAAAAAAACCTAGAGGATTTTAAATCCATTTAATTAAAATGAGAATTGTGTTTAAGCTTATATTACTATGGTTCCAAAGATTTAAAAATATTAAAAATTATTATATAGGGTGACATCATCAATATATATGGGAAAACCCAATTTGGGTTGATAAAGAAACTTTATTTACACAAATTAACTCCACCTCTCTTGTAATAAGTGCTATATATCACAAGTATAGATATCAATGAATGTATAATAACTGATATGAAGAGTAGAAAAATAATTATATATAGCATGAAAAATAAGTGAAATATGAATCCATAAATGTATATGATGATTCATGAGATGATTCTCATTTTTCTCATGGTCCCATCAGTTGATATTTGAAAAACATTACTTCTTAAGAATGTACATCACCCAACAAAGAAAATAGTTCAAATTTAAAAGGATTAATCCATAGAAGAAGTCATCTCATTAGATACTGGTATTTTTCCAAGTATATTTTTTATGTACTCCAATAGATGTCATATTTACATGATTTGAAACTTTTGAGTCTCAGGATTACCATCCCCAAAAAAGTAATCTTAGGAAAAAAATTCCATATTTGATACCACTTTGTTACATCTCAGGATCATTTCATAGATAAAGTATTAGTATATTTGGTTGCAAGGACATAATTACACAACCCATATGAAAGAGGACATTGACTAGGACTGAGGTTATATAGTTGTGTTGTGGGGAGAATATACCGTCGTTATCATATTGAAATGAAATGATAGAAAATGAAAATGAAATAGTAAGGTAGTAGAAGTAAATCATCATGATATTAAACAACAGACATAAGGCATTAGTAAACACTATATAAATATGATGGTATGATAATAAAATATTTGATTCATTCTATAAATTTTTTAAAAAATATAAAATGTATAGTATAAAAAATTGATATAAATCCAAAAACTACAATCCCCATTACATATCAAGCACTAAGGTGATATTTTTCTACAATGATATCATACAAAAATAGATTCATATATCCATTGTTGGATTCATCCCATTATCCTTATTTGTATTCATTAAATCATCTTGGATAACAAATGGTAGCCTAAAATTGCAATTAATGAAAATTTGTAGGCATCCACTAACGGTTTCGAATAAAAAAATAGTCATTCATTGTATGATATAATAGTTAATAGTTTATAAAAAGGATAGATGTAATGAGGCAGTAATCCCGGAAAAAACACAAAAAACTGGTCTATGCCTAATGAATATGATAATAAGACCTTTATTTTATCAACAAACCCAAGTCACATTCCTAATTAAACCCCATCGTGTCTAAATAGAATGTTTAAGTTAATATCATGATATACATGATTGATGTCAATTGAAATAAATTAAGGAGGACCATGTGTTTTGTAATCATGATGAATCATGGGAGCTCATCCCAAGAGTTTTATCTTTATAGATAAATCTGTGTTTTTATGATAAAAAATTATTTAATACCAAACATGGATGAAAATCATTATGATATTACACCATTTGAATAAGTTTCATTGAATCATGTGGAATCATATGAGTCCTCTTCTAGAATTCTAGGATTTGAATCAAAGGCATGCACATAAAATCCCATACCATTAGTAATGTGATCAAGTCCATAGAAATTAATATATATATGAAATATTAAATCCATTGTTAAATTGATTTATAAAATATTTTTAATAATTCATTTAGTTAATTTAATACATTCTAACAGAATGTGGAAATCCAAACACAACCTAGATATTGTTATGTGAAAAATAAAGGTGATATAGGAAAATAATATAATATTATCCACACAAATTGTATTTGGGTTGATGTTGTCATATTGAAATAGTGTATAAGGATCCCAAAAAAAATATTGATTAAGGAATGAGAAACATATTGATTGTTTTAAACATTAAAGGGAAAAGTTTCGATATTTTGGCATTAAACACAACCAAAAAATATTATAAACAATTAAATTTTTATTGAAATGTAATATATGAAATGTCCCATGTTTTTTAACCCCGTTAAAATATGATGGTTTTAGATTCTATTTCCCCTTTATCTACGAGTCTTTTTTCAATCCACTCTCCGGAATTTTATTCCATGTGTTGGAACCCCTAAAGGTGTCATTTTACGACTTAAATAATTACCCGATAATTTTTAGTGGGTGTCCCAATGACTCTCGGGAGCATTGGATCCAAAAATGTCCCCTTTAATGAATCTACAATGGCAGCACACGATTGTGGTCCTACCTGTGCAGTTTAACCTATTTAATAATTAATTTAATTTAATTAAATATGATTATATGAGAGATTTTGATTAATTAAAAGAGTCTTTTAATTATTATTATTATTATTATTATTATTATGAAGTTATTATTATTAATATTATTTGGTGTCACGCACTTTTAACATGATGATGTTTGAATTTTCTTGGGTGGTGTCTCTCAGCTCGGAGCATGCGATGGTGGAACCCTAGTGCAGAGTGAATGAAGATTTTCCCCACATTCCTGGTGGCAGGAAGGGGGAGGATGATTCTTTTTTACCGCCTTTGAAGATCTGGACTCCATTTGTGCCGTTGACTATCCCTACTTATCTTCCGGAGTTTCTGACGATTGCATTAAATCCTACGGTGCCAGATCTTCATCTTGGAAATCCTCATGTTCCTATCTCGATATTGGAGTTCTCTGAAGTGACAAGGCACCTTGATCTGACCTTGGTGGAACATTTCAACTCATGAAGGTTGTCAGTTGATGATTTTGATCGGGTTGCCTTTGGTAAACGGGACTTGCGAGATTGAACAATTCTTGGTCTTCTTGATAATCTCCATTTCATGATTCAATTTTCTTCCGAGGAAGATCTGGTTTGTGCATGGTCTGGTGCTCCCCAACGATGTAACAGTTGAAATTTTTTCTCTTTCGGTGGATGATTGACTTCTGTATGAACCGAGAGCCCACTTCCATTCCGATTTGGGTATGTTTTTCCCATTTCTCTCACCCTTTCAAAATCCTCCAATATTTCGTATGATTGGTAACATGGTAGGTCATTTCTTATTCTTCGATGTCTGTACATCTACTTGGAGGAACCTGATCAATCCTGAGTGTTTTGTTGAGGAGGACATTTCTAGACCTCCGGTGGAATGGGTTTGGATCTCAGTAGGGGAGGAATTCAGATGGAAGCAAGTTGTTTCTTATGAATACTGGTATGATTACTACTCAAACTACAAGAGATTGGGGCACTAATGTTTAATATGTCATACTAGAATCAAGATCAGCGGTCAAATAGGTCCGATCATGAGGACAGAGAACATGAGGCCCGATGTGGATGATAATATCATGACAAATAGTTTGGAACCTTGGGATACACTGACTGTTGAAAAATCGTTCGGAGTTCCTCCAAATCCATTGGTGTCTCTTGTGTTCAATCGGCTCAGGAAGGATCTGAATAAGGGGAGTGTTCCAAAAGAAATTAATCCCAAGGACACTGATAGTGGTGGGGTGGCAAATCCTTCAGACGAATTTATGACTGCATACCATCAGCAGGAGGTAGAGGCATGTGTCCTACAGGAGCTCAATTCTTTTGGCATCAGTCTGACTAATGCTGGTGTGGTTACTCAGAGGAGGGGGTGTAGAAGTGTTGTTGTTAGTAAAGGTAGGCATGGGTTGGATCACAGGCGGTCTCCCGCAGTAGAGGTGATGGATTCTGCTGGATGTAATGATAATAGATATATTGGAGTTCCAGAGGCTTTTGCTGGAAATTGCTGTGGTCAGGGAAATGTTGATAGTGGTATGATGATTACAATACCCATGTGGAATCGATTTCAAGGGCTAGTAAATGCAGTTGCGGACAAGACTGATCTATTACATGGAAGTGGAAACATGGAGATTGAGTCAAAGGAGGATGATGCAATGGGAAAATATGGGATAAATGATGATCAAGATGTTGTGGAGCACCCCCACTGTTTGGCTATGATTGATACAAATAGTCAGTTTCAGCGAGACCTGTTAGTGGAGTATGAAGAGTTGAAAATACATGGAAAATGTGGGGATCTTACTGAAAGTGATAAAGATAATGATGGTGACATGGTCAAGACATCATACAATGATGTTGTACAAGGGGGGAGAAGATGTTTCTGGTGGCCCAGGAAAATATGATTGCTTCTCCGCGAGGAAAGATAAGGAAGGACTATTCCCATTAGGAAAAGCCAATGTCCACTAGATCTACTGTAAGGAATATGCAATATTTTACTGAGATTATCTCACTGGAGCGGTTGAATCTTAGAAGGAAGTACGCTAAAGTAATGAAGCATTATGAAAGATCAGAGTGGGAATCAGTGACTGCAGAAGATGCCTTTTATCATGGAGGTGGTGATGGATGTGACTTTGAGGATAAGTAATGGTTTTGTTGGGTCTGTGATGTTTGTTTCTTGAGCATTCCTTTTATTCTAATAAATGGAAAGGGGTTATGCCCTTGGATACTCTTTTCTAGTAAATTAAAGTGGATTTAGGGTTTATTAGAGAATAATTTTAATAAAATTAAGAGTATCATAATTATTAAAGAACCATTTATTATTAAATAGAATAATTTTATAATATTATTATTATTATTATTATTATGGTGTCATAATTAATTTTACTAATTTGAGATTTTAATTTAATGTTAAAGGAGTGTTTCATTTGTGAGAATTTAATGTGGATTTTGATCTTATCAAATAAACATTTAATAAAAGGAGGAGTTTCAGATTATGTGAAGCGTTGTTATTTAGTAGTGGGGTTGGGTTTATCAAGAGTTTTAAAAATAATAATAATTTGATTACTATTATTTTAGTTTTATGAATGTAACAATAATTATTATTATAGAAATTAAATATGGGGTTACGGTTTAGAGTTTTCATCATATTAATGAAATTGTAATAAATTAGGAGTTTTATAATTAATTATAAAATTTTTATGAATAGAATAATGAATGAAGAAGTGTTTTTAAATAAATGGGGTGTAACATTTATGTTAAAAGGTTTTAATTGGTTGTTTAATGAGGTGTAATAGTTATGTGAAATTAATGAGGCTTTTGGGTATCTAAAAGAAACGTCTAATTTAATAAGGAGTTTAATTATTAATAAAGATGTGTATTTATTTAATAAAAGGTTTTGGGTTTTATATAAGGTTGAATAATTATAATAATAAGGAAATTATTAATATTAAGGTTTTACGAGTGGCTGTTATTATTGTTATAAAATATAATAATAATGGATTTTATAGGGATTCATTAAATTAAATTAAATGTTAATAAGAATTTAATTAATAAATATAAAATAGAGGTTTTTATTTTATTAATTTGTGTTGATATAATTAAATAAATGATTATGAGTTTTTGTTTTTAAAATTAATTACATTGTGTTGAGAGAATTTAATTAAAAAACATGAAGTGGAGAAATTATTTATTTCAATTTTATAAATGAATTTAATTAAATATTGTGTAAATGAGGAGTTAGGAATTATCGAAGAAGGGTAATTTTACATGGTAATATTAAATGAGAATTAAATTTGGAGTTTAGTTTAATTTAATTTAACCATTTTAAAACTAAATATCGGGTTCTGCATAGTTAGTCAAAAGGTACAGGTCAGCTATGTGGTTACCCAGTTTTTAAAATGGATTTATTTATGAATTTTTTTAAATAAAATAATTATTTAATAATAATAATAAGGATAATATTATTATTAGATTATTAATTTGATTGGATGATTAATGGTGGATTTCAGAATTAATTGTGAAACATTTATTTTTTGGTTAGTTAATGAAGTAACATTATATTAGATGAAAATAATAGATGTTATTATAATTATATAGAGACTATTAGTTAATCCTCTGTGTAGTTGATAATTTGGAGATTTAACATGAAGGTGGCGCACCAACATACGGTACGAACAACAAAAATGCATAAGGGCCATCCTTTGAGGTGCGCCACACCCCCCTCACCGGCTCCTCTTCGCGTGATCGAATCCGCCTGGTGTCTTCTCATGTATTGTCAGTATTAGTGAGGTGAGTCCGTATGAATTTGTTTTGTGATTCACATCGTCCGTTTGGATCCTCCCTTAGCTTTTTTTCTCAGCCAAAACCATAAGGTTCATGTTTTATTTTGATTCCTTCATTCGTTGGCTCTATGGATGTTCAAGGGGCTCCTCTAGACCCTTTGGACCATATTCATGTATCTTCCGATAAAGGAAAGGCATGTTGGTTTTATTTTCTCCTTTACATCATTTTTCAGGTGTGGTTATATAATCGTGGTATTGTTCTACATCATTCAATTAAGGGTTTGATAATTTATATGAGCCCCGGTAACTAGTTAGAGGTGAATTTGTCATTACTTCATTGATTCTGATTACATTTTTAATATTTTTTATTTTATTTATTTTTTTGTAGGATGCTTGTGTGAATACATATATATACATATCTATCTATGTAGATATATATATATATATAAATATAAGGTGTGTGCATGTGAGATTGCGGACTAGTTAAGGACTGGTTTCCACCAAGTATATTAAAGTGTTACAGATTTAAAATGGTGCCACCCTGAGGTAGGTTCCCAAATCCATGAAATTTTATTTACGAATTATATCTTTTTAAATAAATTTATAATATGATTTTCCTAGACAATGATATGTTGATTCATGAAACTTTTGATGTTATTAATTGATTCCTCCCACATGAGATAAATGAGGACTTAAACATGTGTTGATTTTAAGAATGTATTGAAAATTTGGATAAAGTGATATGATTAATCAGTTAAATGATTTTGATGGGTAGAATGGGTAATAGGTTATTTAATTATAGAATTAATTATCAAGTAATTAGTAGTCATAAAATTCGGTATTTTACTAATTATTGGGAATATTGAAAATTTGATGTGATGGGAATATATATTAGAAATTGGTAATAATTAATGGATGGATTAATTATTTCATGTAAAATGGAAAATTTTTAATTAATTGAAGATTGGTTAAATAGATAAGATTTAATTAATTAATTAATTATTGAATTCATTAATTTGTATGCATTAAATTATGATTCTGAATTAGTTATTTGTTATGATTTTTGTCCAAAGGTACCTTTTTTTGCGTATTATACTTACATGAATTCATTTTTCTAGGATGGAGTTGTTAAAAAAATAAGATATGTAGTGTGAGATGGTTTTAAAATATCTAGGCTTTGTTCAACATGTTTTGAGATGATTATAACACGCATGTAAATTGTTAACGTCCTGGAAAAATCACTAATTGTGTGGATGAGTATAGAATTATTAATGAATATGGATAATTTAATGCTAAGAATATTATTTAGTTGGCCTAATAAGAATAATTAATTGTTAATTAACTATTATCTATTGTTATGTTGAATCTATAATTAATTGTTGACTTATTTTATGGGTTGTTTATGTTGTTAATTAGTTTTTGAATTAATTAACATATTGGATCAATTAATTTATGAATTAATTAATTGATGGTTTTGGGGTGTCAGACATGGTGTTCTACACCAATGATAAATATATATTTATGATTGATAAACATGTTGTGAGACAAAGGATGATGCTCCAAATACTCATGGGGTGCTAGAAATTGTGTTTTACACCAATGATAAATATATACATATTATTTAAAACTGGGTTTTAAGAGAAGGACTGATGCTCTAAATACTCACGGTGTGCTAGACATGGTGTTCTACACCCAGGATGCATAAAAATATTCATTTATGGGTCAGGTACTGATGCTCCAAAAACCCATGGGTTGTGAGACTGTGACTAATGCTCCAAATACTCACGAGGGTGAAAGACATGATGTTCTACACCCATTAATTGAAATTTTACTTTGGGTTTAGTGGGATGTACATGAAATGAATTAATTCTTAATGGAAAATATTGTGAAATAATGATTTGTGAATTGAATATGATAAAGGAGTCATAATAATTAAGGAATTGGTTGAATTACTATTATTGGATGGACCCAGTAGTGAATCACTATTTTAGTGGATGGGCTCAAACATTGTATATGAATGATTAAGTTTAATAACTTATGAGGCGTTATCCAAGGAAAATAACAAGATTCGATTCTATCTTTACCTTGATTACATATATGAACATTAAATAAATCTTTGGTGAGTGACATATACGAGGGATGTTGGGATTTGGGAGAATCTTGAAAAATTCATAATTTAATGAGGTTTGATTAATTGAAAAATAAAAAAAAATTATTTAATGATTGTTAATTATGCAATACAAATGTATAATGCACGTTCAGAAACTACATGAGGGCTGAAGTAGGTACTTGGTTATATAGTTTCATTGTACTGCATACTTTATTTATGCATGGTTTCACATGGTTTATATTATTTAATAATGTCTATATTTGGGGAAGTCATCGGTGGTCCTGGCCTACTGGTATTTATATCTCACACCATAATTGGGCCACTATTGCACTCGTTTACCCGAGTAGATTCTATTTGATAACAGGATTGTGTTGTTTTCATTTACTTGGAGGATAAGAACAAGGACCGAGCATACATTCAGAATGCTCGAGGAGACTGACCTCGGGGATTGGGGTCATTGTTTATTTTTTAATGGAATGTTCATAATGATATTTTGTTCATTGGCTTCAATTTTTGTATAATTATCAATTCATGCATGGATTTACTTTATAATTGGTTTGGTCCATTTAGTTGTACATGATTTATGAAATCTTCCTTCTACTACTTTATATTTTTTTAGACTACTTCCGCTATTTATTTACATTGTTTGTTATTTACATTGATATACTGCTGTGCAACTATGATAATAGGGTATAGTCTCCACACTGACTATCCTTAGACCCTCGCCCGTTGTCAGCTGCCTCTGGCATACGGGGAGACGTGCTATATGCCATGTGGCATCTGGTTCGACCCCCAGTTAGGGGTGAACTTTGTTGGTATGTTACAATGTGGTATTAGAGAGTTTATTTTCCATTGTCTTAATATATTGGGGTTGATATACAAGAGACTAGGAATGTGTCGCCGTTTGGGTTAATAGGTGTGATTGGGACTGATCACCTCATGTACATGAAATGATTAAGTGGCTAGAGATGGAAATTGAGGTTTGTACTATTAGAGGTTACAGTTGATAAAATTTCACCCTGAGTGACTATTGTATTTTCCACTATTTATTGATTTTGATAATTTTGAAAAAATTATTGTTCTTGGCATGATATGGCAAGGAAGAATCATACATGCATCATCTTAGGAACCTACAGACACACATGTCATGCATATAAAATTCCATGTAGTTTCCTAATAGGATTCCTGTTAATATGGATTGTGTTATTTGGGTGTAATTCCATGTTCTGATTTTCATTTTCATTCCTCTCTAGATAGAATGTTTTGGTGATACATTTAATCTGATTGAGTGATTATATTCCATACTTTCTCAATTATTAGCTTGTTTTTTAGTTATGCCAAGCTTCTGTTTTATACCATTCTATTGTGTTACTTCTTATTATAACATGTTAGAGATGTTTTGGATTTGATAAATGGGGTATAAAGATCAATTGTTAAATAAATGTTGATTGTGATAAATGGGAGCCAAATTCCAGCAATAAGGTTTATGGGATCCTTATCGATTGGTAGATGGACACCCATGTGTTTAATCCTTATACAACCATAATATGTTTGAAAATGGTTACAAATGTAAACCTTCTGTGTTTGGATTGTAATGAACTATTGTTGGGTTGCTTTTGAAGAACCCAGACTGAATAAATGAGACCATTGGAGGTCACCTGTTTGGTAAAAAAAATAGATGCTAAATTTCTAGATTATATTTGAATAACACAATATTCTATATGATAAAGAGGATGTTTGTGATAACATGCCTATTTTTTTCATAAGAAGTTGTTTTGAAAACCAAGTGACTTGTTGTGTAGATGTAATTGTGTGTATGATGAAATTAATTCAAATGTTAAAAGGTATAAATGAATTAATTAAAATTCATAAAAATAAAAAGGGGTTTTTGAACCTTGTGATTTTAGTTTTGCGTGACCAAGAGAGAGGGTCAACGTTTATGTTTTGTATGGGGATAATCAGTGGTAGGTAGTACCCTTACAATTTTCTAGGCCATTAGAGTTTGTTAGTCCTACTAATCGGGAGGAAATCATGGTACTTGAGTGTTATGAAATTACGATAGGTTTATGCTATGAATTTTATGATCAATATTTGAGGTAGTGATCGTGGATTGAGGAATGTCATAGGTATGCATTGATGTTTTCTAAAAACACGCGCTGGTGAGTGGATGATCTTTTCTTGAGACATCATGGAAAAGCCGAAGGTGGGTACTTCCTCTTTGTTTTCAATATACGTGTCGGCAGGTGATGTCGAGCCTCTAGAATATGGTTGTTAGGTAATAGTTTGACTGATCTTTTTAATTACATTGGTAGGTCGGTTGTTTTAGTAGTTATTCTTGATGGCTTCTCGGGGTTGATAATTTTTTAATGTGTGTATACTGTAATGTCATGTGTTTTTGAAACCTGAAAAATATGATGGTTTTCAAATTTTTTTCAGTTTAACGATGGGTCATTTTTTTTAATCCGATCTCAAAAATTTTATTCAAAGTGTTGGAACACCTAAACGTGTCGTTTTTTGGATTTACTTAATTACCCAATAATTTTTAACGGGTGTCCCAATGAGTATTGGGAGCACCTGGTCTAGAAATTTACACTTTAATGAATCTATATGGGCAGTGCACAATTGCTGTCCAACCCGTGTATTTCCCCCTATTTAATAGATTATTAAATTTAATTGAATAATATTATATGATAAATTGTGATTAATAAAAAGTGTATTTTAATAATAATAATATTAATTATTATTAAGTTATTATTCATAATATTATTGTGGTTGTTTAATTAAATGAATAATAAAGTATTAATTAAATGTCGGTTGTTGAAGTTAATGTGGATTTTGGGTTTATTGAAGAACCATTTTAATTAAATAAAGAGTTCCAGAATTATTAATGGGACATATATTATTAAATTGGAGAATGTTCTAGTAATAATAATTTTATTATTATTACTATGGTATCATAAAATATTTTAATTCATTGATATTTTAATTTCATGTTAATGGATTGTATCATTTATGTGAATTTAATGTTCCATTTGATCTTATCAAATATACATTAAATAAAGGTGGAGTTTTAGATTTAATAAAGAATTGTTAATAAGTATTGGTGTAGGTTTTATGAAGAGTTTTATAAATAATAATAATGATATTATTATTATTTTAGTTGTTTGAATGTAATAATAATTATTATTATGGTAATTAAATTAGGGGTTTTGGGTTGCATCTTTTCTCATATTAATGATACTGTAATATATTCAGAGTTTCATATTTAATTTTGAAATATTTATTAAAATAATAATGAATGAAGAAGTGTTTTTAAAAAAATGGGGTGTGACATTTATGTTAAAATATTTTTATTGGATGTTTAATGTGGTGTAATAGTTATGTGAAATAAATGAGGATTTTGGTTATCTCAAAGAAACGTATAATTAAATAAAGACTTTCGTAATTAATTATGACATTTTTTATTTAATAAGTGGTGTTGGGTTTTTTCTGATGTTGAATAATTATAATAATAACATTGCAGTTATTATTATTATGATTTTATGAGTTGTTGTTATTATTATTCTGTATAATAATAATAATGGATTTTTTTGGGGTTTCATATAATTAAATTAAAGGTCAATAAGAATTTAATTAATAGTTATGAAGTGGAGGATTTCAGTTAATTAGTTTTTGTTGAGATAATTAATTAAATAATGATGATTTGGAGTTTTTATATTTAAATAAATTTTGTTGGGAGAATTTAATTAAATAACATGAAGTGGTGAAATTATTTTATTAAATTTTGTAAATTAATTTAATTAAATAATGTGTAAATGAGGAGTTGGGCATTATCAAATAAGGGCAATTTAGCAGGTAATATTAAATGAGGAATAAATGTGTAGTTGGGTTATATTTAACTAAACTATTTAAAATGTAGATATTTGGTTGTGCATGGTTAGTCAAATGGTGTGGTTAGCAGTGCGGTTACTTGGTTTCTAAAATTCATTTTTTTATTTTTTTAAGTAAATATATAATAATAATAATAATAAATATATTATTTTTATTATTGTATTAATTTTATTGGATGATTAATGGATGATTTCATAGTTAAGTGTGAAACATTTTTGTTAAGGCTAGTTATTGATGTAACATTATATTAAATGAGAATAATAATTATTATTATTATTTATTAAGACTATCAATTTGTCTTCTGTGTAATTGATAATTGGTGGACAGAAGATGATGGTGGTGCACCACCATAAAGGAGGAAAAACAAAACATCATGAGGCCCCACCTCTGAGGCGCACTACACCCCCCTCGTCGGCTCCTCTTCGAACGATCGAATCCTCCTAGTGTCTTCTCGAATCTTGTCAATATCGGCAAGGTGAGTTCAGCTGCATTTGTTTTGTGATTCTCCTCTGCCATTTGGCTCCTCCGTCACCCGGTTTTCTCAGCCAAAACCCTATGGTTCAGGTTTGATTTTGTTTCATTAATTCTTCAGTTCTAGGTATGTGCAAGGGGAACCTTTAGACCCTTTGGACCATGTTCCGGCATCATCTGACAAAGGTGAGGTGGATGGGTTTTATTTTCAATTTAATTTCATGTTTCAGGTATGGTTATATAATCATGTTATTGTTTTTTTATCATTCAATTAAGGGTTTTATAATTTATATGAGTCCCTGGTACCATGTCGGAGGTGTGTTTGTCCTTACTGCTTTGATTATGAGTACCTGTTTAATATTTTGAATTATATATAAATTTTTTATAGACGTGCATGTGAATATATATATATATATATATATGTGTGTGTGTAGATATATATATATATATATATATATAAAAGTTGCGCGAGTGTGCGATTGCAGTCTAGTTGTGGACTATTTTCCACCATGTATTTTAAAGCACATCATATTTAAAATGGTGCCACCCCAAGGTAGGGTCCCAAATCCACAAAACATTATTTAAGAATTATAGCTTCATTAAATAAACTAAGAATGTCATTTTCCTTAATTATGATATGTCTATGCATGACACTTTTGATGTTATTAAATGATGTCGCCAACATGAGATAAATAAAGACTTGAACATGTGTTGATTTTAAGCATGTTTTGCTAATTTAGTTAAACTGATATGATTAAACAGTTAAATTATTTGGATGGGAAGAATGAGTAATAGTTTAATTAATTTCTGAATTAATGATCATGTCATTAGTAGTAATAAAATTGTTCCTTTTACTAATTATTGAGAATATTTAATATTTCACGTGTACAGAATATATATTGGAAACTGGAAATAATTAATGGATGAATTAATTATTACATGTTAAATGGTAAATGGTTAATTAATTTATTATTTTTTAAATAGATAAGATTTAATTAATTAATTAATTGTTGAAATAATTAATTCTCATGAATTAAATTAATATTTTGAATTGATTGTTTGTTATGACTGTTGGCCAAGGGTACCTTTTGATGCATATTATTTTTACATGCCTTAATTTGTGTTGGATGGAGTTGTTATAAAAATATTATATGATGTGTGAGATAGTTTCTAAATATCATGGCTTTGTTCATCATGTTTTGAAATGATTATAACATGCATTTAAAATTTTAAAGTCCTGAAAAAATCACAAATTGAGTGGATGGGTTCAGACTGGTTAAAGAATATAGACAATTAAATGTTGAGTTTATTATTTATTTGTCTTGATAAGAATAATTAATTGTTAATTAATTAATTAATATTGGTATATTGAATGAAAAATTAATTGATGAATTATTTGATGGGTTATTTATGTTGTCAATTAGTTGTTGAATTAGTTATCGGTTTGGATCAATTAATTTATGAATTAATTAATAAATGGTTTTGGGGTGTTTGATATGGTGTTCTACACCAATGATTAATATATATATGATTGATAAATGGGTTGTGAGATAAGGACTGAAGCTCCAAATACCCTCGGGGTTCTAGACATGGAGTTCTACACTAAAGATAAATATATACGTATGATTGATAAATGAGGTGTGAGACATGGACAAAAACTAAAAATACCTAAGGGGTCCTAGAAATGGTTTTCATCATCCATCATACAAGTAAATATTCTTTTATGGGATAAGGACTGATTCTCCAAACACACATGGGTTGTGAGACAAGGAATGACGCTCTAAATACTCACAAGGGCGATATACATGATGTTTTACACCCATTAATTGACATTGGATAGTGGGTTCAATTGGTCGTACTTGAATTGAATTAATGGTTAATGAACACTGTTGTGACATAATGATTTGTGAATTAGATATGAGAAATGGTTTATAATTAATAATGAATTTGGTGAATCACTATTAGTGGAAGGACCTAGGAGCGAATCACTAGTTTAGTGGATGGGATCAGAAATAGCATGTGAAAGTCTAAATTGAATAACTTATGACGCGCTATCCAAGCTAAATAAAAAGCTTGGATTCGGTATTTACATTTATTACTTATATGAAATTTAGATACATATATGGTGAGTGACTAATATAGGGGATGTCAATTTTAGGACGAATCTCTAGAATTTCATTATTTAATGAGGTTTTATTAATTGAAAAATAAAAATGATTATATAATGATTGTTGATTAAGAAAGGAAAATGTATAAATCAGGTTCGGACACCAGCTAAGGGCTGAAGCAGGTACATGGGTATATAGTAACTTTGTACTACTTACTTTATTTATTCATGCTTTAACACAGTATAAAATGTTTATTAAATGTCTAGATTTGGGGTAGAAACCAGTGGTCCTATCCTTCTAAGATTTATATCTCACACCCTAATCGGGCTGCCATTGCACTGAGGTACCCATGTAGATTCTATTCAGTTGTAGGATTCTGTTGTTTGCAGTTACTTGGAATATAGGATAAAAGGACCGTGTAGAATCTTAGGATGATCGAGTAGCCTGCCCTCGGGGCATGGGGTAATTGTCTATTTATTTATTGTAATGGAATGTTCAGAATGATTTTTTGGTCATTGGTTTCCATTTTTATATCAATAGAATGTCATGCATGGATCTGCTGTATAATTGGCATTGTCCATTTTTTTTCAAGATTTATAAAATCATCCTTCTCCTGCTTTATCAATTTTTAGACTGCTTACACTATTTATTTCCATTATTTGTTATTCACTCTAATATACATATGTGCAACCCTAATAAGAGGGTATAGTCTCCCCACTTACTATCCATAGCTGCTCGTATCTAGTCAACTGACTCTGGATTATAGGGAGACACACATGACGTCATGTGGAAACCGGTCTGACCACCAGTTTATGGGTGAATAGGGTTAGGATGATACAATATATCACATACCTAATTCCCCTAGAAGAATCATCATCTATGAATGTCCATATAATTTGGTTTTAATTGGGGAAATAATGAAACTATACATAAGATGTATTGTGTTCCAACAACAACAATAGTAAATAAATTAGAGGCCAGATGAGATAGTTTCACCAAACTCCCAAAATATTTGATGAGGGTTTCTTGGTGACTGCTTCTATAAAAATTATATTGGTGAAAATGAATAAATTTTTTTTCTATAACATTATTAAGATTTTAATTTCCATAATATTAATGATGACCAAATTTTCTCAAAACGGTTTCCCAAACCATGTGCCAACTTTGTGAACCAACTATAGATGAGAAAACCATATTTCATTGTTTGGGAAAACCGTTTGAATAACTATAAAAAACATTAATAGAAAGACAATAATAAATTATATAGGTTTGATAGTATTTATGTCCCATAAACTTGGCTAAAAAACCCATGATCCTCCCATTATAGGATTTCTAATTGAGGTTCAAAGTTATCCAATCTGTTTTCTAATATTGAACCTCATATTGTTTCCCAAACAAATATAACTCTAAGGCCCCTGAACCATTAATAATTCTCCAGAAAACTATTATAATCCCAATAATATTTCTATTAATGTAAAACATGTGGTTTAAAAAATATTAAAAGGTTCTATACCTCAATGAATAACTAGGATATTACATCTATTCTTCTTCAAGAAAACACATCATCTAGGTTCCCTTATGAGGGTGGTGAAGATGCATCTATGGAAAATTATTGTCACATAGAACAAATATCAGACTCCTACTACTATATATCCTCCTAGATATGGAAATGTTACCATAACTCTTGATCTTGAAGAACCAACCTTCTTTATATAATCTTCATTATATGGTCAATAATATTACATGAATACTCATCAATAGAATAATTAGACTCCAACTCAATTTCCTAATTTTCCAAGACATGATATGGGTTGAAGTAAAAATAAAGGTGATGGGAAACATGGAAGAAAATGTGAATATATTGATACTACTGTGGCACTAAAAGATTTGATATCTATCTGACCCACTCTATGATTTCAAAAGTATTAAATAACCTCAACACCAATATCCCTATTATCCAAATCATTCAGTGAACCAATTTTCATGATACTCAAAAGAAGACCAAATCCCCATTCTCAACCCTCATTGGTCAATGAAAACAATAAATATATGAATAATACCTATATTTTTTAACAACCATACATTTCTTGACATGCCTTACCTAATGAGATGTTTTCTGAATGAGATTTTGTTTGAGTTGGGATGCCTCCCAAACCCTTGACCAGAACATTGTTGAATGATCTTTTATACCCTAAGATATCTCATTAGGATATTTCTAGATAGTATATTATAAATTATTATTATAGTAAAACTCCCAAATACATAATTTATTCTCTTAAGAGCCTCTAAAATATTTGAAACACAGACACAACTTATCTCATAGTGCCTGCATAGTGTGCTCTAACTAACCATCTCTATGAGGGTCGTATAATATTCTCAAAATTACATATGAACTACAATACTTTTGCAACCCCTTCTAGAACTAAAATGGAGACCATGTTTTCCATTATGTTAAAATTTTATGTGTAATACCATGATGGAATATGATCACTATAATAAAAAAGAATCCATTGATCTTCAACAAATAAGGCCTCCAAGATAAGTAATAAGTTAGAGACCTCTGGCAGCATATCCATGATAACCCACATGTTTTCACTACCACGAGGTGAATTTAGTAAGCCTATAATGAAACCTGTAGTAACTACATCCCATTTTCATTATGGGATGGTTAGAATATATAATATTCTATTTGACCACTAGTTCCACTTAACCTTCTCATAAGTGGAAAACTGTGTAACGAAACATGCGATATCTTTATCATACTAGGACACAAATAATTGTGCCACATATAAAGTTAAATATTTGTGATTATATGCAAAAAATATTAATTAAAATAATTATATTTCAATATTAATTACTAATCCATGTCTATAGAATATTGGGAAATCCTACTAATATGATGGATTTCATCCTCATTAATGAGCTAAATAGGTTGTCGTTCCTCAATAGAAAAAATTCCCAAAATGGAAATGACATTAGGATTATAATGTTTTATCATCATAACTCAATACTGATTCAATTTATTCAATTATTATTTCATAATAATTTACATTCATTGATATTTTTAGACTTCCTGAAGGATTGGATAATTTAGATCCGTCAAATACCATTCAAGACTATCTTCTTGAATGGCATAATTCTAGGTCTTCTATATTTAGGAATCATCAAATAAGTTTTATTTACCTTCTATGTATGATATATAAACATTGAAAGACTAAATATGTTCTACCCATATCTATGTCATAGGGTTTAACAAATACTAGTATAGAAACTTCTCAGTAATGGAGAAATCTAGATAGACCCTGATGTTATCCATTCATTCAAAACCTAAAAGGCATCAAGATAGGATTTAGACCATGTGAGAATTTCTACCTTCATGGTTTAGACTATGAGTGGTGTTTCAAGGTGTGAGATTTTCTTGATGAATTTTTAATAATAATTGGATACTCCTAGTAAGCTTCAAATGTAAAAAAGTATTCATTGGATAGTCTAAAAAACAAACAATTCTCACATTCTATAGATCGATAGATACAACAGTTTATGAGATAATTAAACATAAAAAGAGAACTTTACCAATAAAAAATTGGACTTTAGTGATATTTTCATATACTTATTGCTTCTATAGTATAAAAATTATGATTTAATGGGTCTTTTAATTAAGATATCTAGTTAAAGAGTGCACTAATATATCATCATAAAAATGATAATAAAAGTTTTTGGGGTACATGAGGGAAACACAATTAATCAAGGATATAGAGACTGTTGGATCATTAATTAGACTAAGAAACATCACTAGAAATTTTTTAAGATGATTAATTCATTATAAAATGGAACATGGTATATCCCAAGTTCCAACTCCCACATAATGATATCCTGATTTCGAATCCATCATCAAGATAACACTGACTCATTAGTGTTTGTCAAGGATATAATTTATACAATTATGTAGATCACTAATATTAATTATAATATTATTTAAAAATTCCAAATATACCCATAACGTTAGGTTATCATATTCCTTCATAGATAAAATCACATGTAAAACCCCTAGAGAAGTATTGGGTCCAACAAACCCATTTTCATCCATGTATTCGAACTACCTATTGATTTATAGGAGCTAAGTATTATCCATTCCATATGGATGAATAGATACTAGTAAATCACTTGTATTAATATCAATAGTTAAATATACCATTATACCTAAATGTATACTGTAAAATCAGAAAAGAAAGGCATATCTGAATTGGTCTACTATTGGGGGAAGGATGACCTGTCCTTATCATTACTCTTCATGATAAAGATATAAAATCTAGCATGATACTCTACTCATCCTATAATATTTAGTTCTCGATATTATTTCCTAGAATTACAATCTCTCTTATAAATATAAATACCACCGTTGGGTGATGAGGACTCCGTACAAATATAATAATCATTATGGGATTAAATACGTACTAACTAGTTGATTTCAAGAATAATGTCGATTACTATCCTATTGATGATGAAAATGTTCTAGAAGAAATTGAATCATAATATCTCAGGATGAAAATATTTTCATCAGCAAATAATCTATGAAAATGTTGCATATTCTAGGTCAAAAGACATGAACCAGCAGAAGTATTGAATCATAAGACAAAGAATACTTATCAAATAGAAATGTATGGATGGGAGTAAATACCCTATGATAAATAATTAAGAAACTAAATTTGATGTTACTATGATGTTTCCGTGTATTGTATAAATTATGGATCACTACTCTTTATGTATATGAAACACTATATTTTACTACCATAGTTATTGTCCCTAGGATACAACCCAACATTCTTTATTAGGCCCATTATTCTAGAACTAAAAATCCATTTTCTGGATCCCTCAAACCTTGAATTTATCTACGTATTGATTGGAATTTATTACTCTAGCATCTTGGAAACCCAAGAGCAACAAAACAAAATTAAAATTTTTTATCTATTAAATATTTTATCTCACTAATGATCAATGGAATAGTCCTAGATAAATATTAATAGATGGACAATCCTACCATAGTGTTAGTAATCTACTTTTTCTCTACTACAATGTGGCCTTTTTTGACCCTACATTCCAAAATGATTTTACACCACATACCACTTGGGAAAACACCGTATCTACCTCTTCCCCCCTTAATAAGTCTCAAAATAAAGCTTTTGGACACTATTTGATGTTATCCCTAAGATATAATCTCATAAACCATTCCATTTACCTTCACATATACCATATATTTCACCATGTCAAAAGTATATATTACACTATCTCAGTTATAATAATTAGTTAGAATATGTTCACCTTTGATTGGATGGAATTATTGATCCCATCCTCCAATCATCTCTCCATATTTTTCTATGTACTAGTAAAATATATTGGAAAACATTATAGGTTAGTGAAATGATCTTATTAATCCATTATAGTCATATATATCCCTAATCCAATTTCATGAAATCGATAGGTTGACAAGCCCTAATTAACAATAAGAAAATTTACTCATAGAAACTACTCTAGAAATCCCTCTAGACCATATCTTGATGATCATATTCCAGAATAATAAATTATTCTATATTATTTTCTATATTTTGATGTATAATGGAATGAGAATATAGGCTTAGTGATGATTTATTATAATTTTTCTTGGGATTATATCATGATGGTAACTGATTAAGATCATCGTGGTTTTCCGTTTATCTCACCATTATGATGGTCCAAAGAATTTGAGGTATATATAGTAGGGATGGGCATAGTAAATGAAAAATTCTATAATGTGTAGTATATCCAACAGTGGTTTTTTCACCACTTACATTAGATAGAGATAGAATGGAGACTACTGGAGGATCCCTTTAGATATCATTGGGGGATTCCAGGTTTCATATTAGTGACTCCTCATCTGGAGAATAAATATAATTTAATGTATGTAAATCATGTTCTAATAATTTTTTTTGAAAATTTGAGATCAATGAGAATATAGGTAATATGTCCTACCAATTCTTTTTTCATCAGCATGAGACATTGATGATGTGGACTATATATATCAACATTAGATGTACATGAATGATAATATTCCTAATATTGACTATGAGTATGTTGTTATAGTGTTGGATGAATCGTATAAATAATGGTTGATCTATATATTAGACTAGTGTGAGATATTTTTATTGGGGAAGGTTGTGATTCTAGTTTAGATATTATAGAGTAATGGGTTGGTCAAGAAGGATACATGGGAGAGGGTGTCTGATATTCTGGAATAATATATTGATATATTCAATTTCATCCCATGATATAAATCTCAAGGATGATAAGTCCTTATATGAGGAGAATTAAAACACTACTATTTTTTTGGTTATCTTAATTTATATTTTGAAATGTATCATTTATTATTTTTGGGACTTATGAAGGTAGGAACACGAGTTTGAGATATATTGGATGTTGTTGGACGTTTAAATGAGTTATGTGTTTCTCTATACAAATGGTGAAACCCTACTACCATGTTGTTTTATTTGTCTCTATGGTGAATTTAAATGTAATAGGGGAAAGGGGATGAAATTCAGTGGGGTTATTTTCCGAGGAATAAATATCTAATGGTCAATCTATTAACCATGGATTCAAAAATCCCACAACACCACATTTGGATGTCATGGATAGGGGAACAAAATTATGTATTGGGAACATAGAATATGGTATTCCATTTCATTATATACTATTCAATAACACTGTTTCTAGGTTGTTGTCCATGGTTAAATATTTTTTGGTGGTCCTATATGTATTGAAGCACCCAAAACAGTGACATTATTCATCAAATCTCCATCGACAAGCAATTTTTCCATTATAAAACCATGTTCTATCATAATGGGTGGATCATTATTGAATTTCATATTTTTTTACTCTGATTACACTACTCTACTCCCTTACCCCTTTAGTTATTGGTGATTATGGAATATTTCATTAAATATAGAAGATTGATAGGGTGACCAAAATATATGAAATATTTTTTTACTCATTTGAATTGGTCTATCCATATATTGGACCCACCTAGAGGATATTTCCACATTTCATTATTTTTATTTTTTGGTCATTCAGTGGAGAATTATAGTGAAAAACTATTATTCTTGATGAATAAATCATTCATTTATTGATCTATCATGGAACAAGGTATTTTAGTATTTTACTATGGTGTTTTGTGTAATCTGGAAAGGTGATTCCAAGGATGGTAAAAGTAATATCATTTCTTTGGGATGATTGGAATTTTATAATTTCTCAGTGGAATTTCTACATGTAATTATTGATTGTGATTATATTTATTTACATATTTGATGGTCCTCACTTAAAATCTATATTATTGGAATACCATGTGACATTGGAGATAGTTCTAGGGATTTTTGTCTTAAGAATGATTCTGATGACCACCTTCATTGAGAATATTGACTTTAATGTCGAATTGGTTTTATATAATAATTATAATACAGTATGTAGCATAAGATCTCCCAAACATAGTAATATCTATATTTGAGAAAAAAATATGTAAATAAACTATATAAAAATGTACTTGGAAATCAAAAATGGAAGTAGTATTCTTCTGTTGTAGTGAAGGAGAATCCTTATTTAAGATCACAATGTAGTTTCCATGTGAACTCATCCTCTGGGGGGTACACCGACCATTGTATATACGATCATATCACAAGGATAACTGAATTATTAAGGTATCTTTCCACCTTCGTCTCAGATGATGAACACCATTATGTGGGGTAGAATAAAATTTATAATTATTTTTTACAATTTTTTTATTATAACATGAGGGATCTATAATATTTTTATATCCATCCACGAAAAATTTCATTAAATGAAAATACAATGTCCATATTAATGTATCCATATACATTTATTCACATGATTCATATAATTCTTTTAAATGTGTAATCAAGTGAGTTATCTCATTCATAATTGATAGTAAATGATAAAAAACAATTCAAGGAAAATAAATATATTTCAATGATATATATATATATATATTTTTTTGTAATAATATATATACACTTCATAAGTAAATATATTTATATTTAACAGTATACAACATGTAGTAAAACATCATAAAGACTCTATGTATACCTTCAAAACTCGTTTTCAATCTATCCAAACCACTTTTTAAATAGGTTTTAATCAATTTTTATTCATTTTAAACAAACATTTTTCCAAAATATTACCTTTATCAGTTGTCCAACTTTTTTTAAAATGGGGGCCTTAGAAGCAATGAAAACAATTATCAAACTTTCATGTCATTGATGTCTTGAATGGGTGGCCTCTTAAAAAAATGAGTCATTCTTGAGCTATTATGAGGTCCAGTGCGATGTCCATTAAACATACTAATAACTCTATATGAACATTTCAACTACATAATGTATCATATAAATATTATGTATCTCATATAATTTTTTTTCAAAGACATAGAGTTACCACTAGATAAGGAACAATTCAATCTAGTATATTCCATTAATAATTTTCCTGATTCATTGATAAAGACAAACCAAGTGGATGAATATATCACATGCCATTAAACTATGTCATCAGAACATCACATGTCACATGTACATGTAGTTGAATACATCATATGAGAACCAACTAAGCCAATCCATGAATTTCCTTGGTTTAATTCAATCATGGGAATGATATATTTTCTTTTTATGGAATTAGATATGTTCCATCGTGGTTATAATCTAATAGATAACAAGATCATCAACATTCCCAACCACATCCTATATAGATAAGTTAATATTTTGAATTTTTTATGTATTGTATCAAATTATGCAGGCTTTCATGGAAGTTATCTCTACATCTTTAGGTAAGATGGACTAACTATAATCTTACATAAAAAATTAATTCTATGATCATTTGACATTAAATGACATACACTTTATCTTATTATTACATGTAATAAGTCTTTCTTATTAAATCAGAATCTATTATTTAATATCTCATATACAACCCACTATAATAGATATAAAAATATATCCAATATAGCCTTTACATATCATCACATTCTATTATACTACATGAACATCATTGGTTAGGGACAACCCAATGTTTTTACCTTCAGGGGACATTATCATTCGACAGTTCTTGTAAAATAAATTTGTGGACACATGAATGAATGATAAATGGATATATCGTTTTATATTATAAGCAGAAACATTTAACACTATTAAAATCAATCTATTATAGTGATATAACATGAACCTCATAGATTTACTACTATAATAGATTAATTTTTTAAAATTACATCCTTTGTAATTACTATCACATCCATATTTGACCATTTATAAAATACTCCCAATAACCTCTTAGTGAGTAACATTATATAATAAATAAAAATTTAACAACGGTGGGAATTAAGAAGAATATTTTTTATATTATAGTCTTTAGATTTATATTAAAAATTACTAAAATTTTAACTTTAAAGGTTACATTGTTAAATTTTGATGTCTATGTCAAATAATTTTTATAGAATCCATCAATATACTTGAAACGCTTACAACCAAAAATTATCCACTATATATTTTTATAAATAATGTATGTATTTAAATTTTCACTTTACTATCACTACCTAAGTACTTTTAGGATAAAGAGATAAAAATTTAAATGAGGTAACTAAAGTAACTTTTTATATATTTTTTTTATTTCAATACCCTAAATCCTTTAGAATAAATTTATAACACATTATTATGGTATCTAATGAAACTATTTTAATTTTTTTTACAACAACACAACAAAATATTTTATGGTATAAAGTTTAATTCATTGATTATTAATTTTTATAATCATTTTTAAAATAGCTATCTTCACTTTTTATCATAACTAAATGAAATTATTTACATTTATATTTACCATGATATATTATACCCCCCTTTGGGATATGAAGTGACGAATCCTTTTAATATTAGATTGGTATAATACTTTAGTTGATTGAGGTATTTATTATAAATAGTAATAAAATCTATCTATTGAATTTTTTTTATTTTCACATATACTAACCCATTAGGATATAATGTAAATAATCACAATAAATAACTCTGATAAAATATTTTATTTTTTAATTTTTTTCTTTTCTAAGTACAATAGTACTCCCACTATCCTCTCGTTTATTATATCACCTTCATAATAGATTTATAAAACACAAAAAAACTGTTATGTGTTTTAGGAAATAAAATATATTCCATTAAATTATCAATATTGAACAACAAACATGGTTTTCTTATCATATATGGTAAAATATATTTTTTTAACTTGTCCTTTTATAAAGAGAATATTTTATTAAAATAATTTTATCCTAGATAATTTTTTATCCATAACACCATATCATAATATTTTATTGAAAATAATGAATCATAAACAATGTGTATTCAATTAATTATCATATTAAAACCATTTTTTATTCAATATCCTCTTTTATAAAAGGGATCTGATATAAAGATATGTCAAATTAACAAAAATTAAATCAATCATGACTCATTCCTTTACATTAAAATTCTCAATGTGTTATATATTTATATCATTTCATGAATATAAAAAAGGATCACAATTAGTTCATCTATTTATTTCTACTCATATTTATTTAAAACACATCGAAAACATACACTAAGTATCATACACCATTCATTATCGGTGAACTAATTATTATGAAAGTAATTCTAGATATGGATATTGGAATGATTTACCAAATAATATATGGTATTTTAGATAATCCCATATTATGAAATCACTATTACTTCTGGATAATTCCATTAGGTATCGTACAACTATAGATAGATGAATGAAATGTTATAGTATATTCAAATATTTCCTCTTATTGTTTTTATTTTCTATCATCTTATACATATTGTATTATACGAGAACATATTTATCATATTCCTAGTCAATACAATATCAAAACATTTATTGTATTTTTAAATCATCTCTTGAATTATTAAATATTTCTAGAAAATTTCTATAGAATAAAAAATTAAAAACTACCTAACACGGAAAATTCATGTAATAATTAGTTAGTCTCTATAACCATATCAAATCAAACTGAATATTATTGAAATACTCAATAATATTAATCATATAAAACTAAATTTCTTTCTGTCATTTTGAGTACTTTTCCCTTAAAACCATAGACGAATCATTATATATATCCCTTTGAATATAGATTCACTTGTTGAACTATTTTACCACTTTTATTGTTTGGAAATAATCGTTTGACCATGTAGAATATTTTACATTGTCAATGAATTTTATAAAATATTTAGTCCTAGAATTTCTTACATTGAGGATATCATTTAAATGATTAATATATTGTTTAATTTAATTATGAAGATTAATTTAACTAGAACAAAACATTTTAAAAGATCAATATCATGTATTATATATTTTCATCAAGGGATTTTAATGAATGTTCTCCCACTAAAAAAATTATCACTAAATACAATATATCTATTTAGTGGTAAAAGATACATATTTCAATAAAAAATGATTCCCCTTGGGTATTACTCAAATCATGTAATTACGTAGCTAGGGAATAATCCAAATCACAATAGATGTGATTACAGAATAGTTGACTAGACATACCGTTATACAAAAACATCCAACATACTCACCCTACTCTATTACTCTGGAATCCGTCACAAATTGATTCCCAACTAAGTGTCACATAATGAAAATTCAGAAAATAGATAAAAAAGGATATTCAAGAGGCACATGTAAAGGAAGAAACTAACCACTTATAATCTATTATGACCCATTACATGTTTTACATACACACTATAATTATGCAGAGCCTTGTGAAGGAAGAACATACACTGTTAAATGTTCATTGTAATGATATGTTTTTATTAGGAAGGAATCCCACAATTATTATTAATGTCATTTTCATTTAATGTCTCATGTGTTTTATATACATCAAATGAATATTAAAATTAAAAATTATTAAAACTCATGTAATAACTGTATTCTCATTTTTTATTCCATTTTGGGTATATACTCTCAGAATGATATGGTTTTTGAAATCCCTATTATAACCACCAAATTAATGTTTTCACACTACATTAATGTGTAACTCTTAACAGAACCCACATGACTTTGTTAATAAAAAAATAGAAGCCATGTATATTATGACATATCAGAACATTTCATATTAAAAAGTTTCAAGAATACTAGTTATGAATTCATAGGGTTATATGAGATAGAATAAATCTATATGAGTAAGATCGAAGAAATAGATATCGGACCCCATTCACTTTCATAGTCCAGAAATGTTTGATGGAATGTAGGTCGTCCTACCCCGAGTCCCTCTACCCAGGGAAACATTACTAAAGGGGGAAATAAATTAATGAAAATAATAAAACCTAATATGGAAAAATGATTCCCAAAAACTACACTCATGCTAATAAGTTAAATTTAAAATCGAGGAAATTGAAGATTAAAACAATGTTTTATGACATCAAACCAAGCATGATATTGAAAGCTATATCCTAGATAAATTAATCATATAAATTTTAGAATAAAGTTATTCATAAAATAAACAATTTATAAATATGAATACAATATGTAGTAACATTAAAATAAGTAAACAATTCTTGTATTTGAATATGAAATAATCATTTATGAAGAATTTCCTAAATAAATATAAATTTTAACATGTTTTACATTTTCATCATTTAAATTATATATATTCCATGATATTTAATATAAACTATCTATAGTATGTCCAATATTAATTAAATAATATTTTCATTAATATTGAATTTCACATTTAAATATATATTTTTATTTATATTATAGACAAATTATAATTCTATTTTTATTTTTTAACCCTTTTACCTAATAGAAATATCATATAGTTTATTATTATTTAAACCTTGATCATATTAATTATCAAAGTACATTTTAAAATTTCATAAATAATAATCACTGAAAAACATTTAATTTTAAAAATTTCAAAATAATTATTTATGAACTAAACTTAAATATTGAGAAAATATTAATTAGTTTTCAAAAAAATTAGATAATTAGGAACTAATAATGAATTAACTATAATTATAATCATTTTCTATATTTCAAATATTATAAATTTTTTATATTTATATGAATATTAACCATTTTACACTGTATATTTAATGTATTTTATTTGATATTTCATATATTATAAACATTTTATAATTAAATATATTTAATGTAGTCATTTATATGTAATATAAGTATTCAATATTTTGGAATTTAAAAACACTTTCAAAATCATCTTTTATTATTTATTAATTAAAAAAATATTTCTATTTCTTAAATCATTACATTTAACTTGCCAAATAAAATTTATAAAATATATAATTTTATCAATTAACAATAATAATATTGTAATTAGTTAATTAATAACACATTATTGTAAATTTATATAAATATTTCAAAAAAATTTATTAGTAATTTAGATAATTTTAAAAATTAATTCTCTTGATTAAAATAATTATTTATTTATTTTCAATTTGAATAGAGATATAAAAATATTTTTAATATTTTATTTCTCTGCATGAAAATTAATTTTTACTAATAAATTGTGTTTTTCATAAATCAATAAACACATAGATTCATCAAACAATCACACACACTAATACCTCATATTGATTATTAAAAAAATCAAATTATCATTTAGAGAGTATGATAACCCAATCGTAGGAAATTCCATCTTCCAGAATAAATGTGTAAATGAACAGTATAAATAGTGTACCTACAAATAAAAAATTGAAGTATTCTGCATCATGCTTAGTGAATAAGAATATTTAATGGTGATAAAAAAGAAGTGAAAAAATAACTACTCCTTTTAGGTGGTGGGGGGGCAAAGATCAATGGATATTTGATTTTATTACAAGGATAACCAAATTATGAATCGGTGTTAATGCCTTCTTCTTTGACCATGAATATCAGTATGGGATGGGGATATAATTCAGAATGATTAAACACAATTTTGTTATTACTATAGTAGGAATCCAATACCTTTATATATCCATCAATGAAATGTTTTATTAAATAAAAAAAATGATAGCCATATTATGGCACCCTTATAGATTTATTCTGAAATTCAATGAATAATATTCAAATAGTGGCCAAACCAATAAATCAATTCATAATTTATTGTAACTGATAATAGAACTATCTTGGGAAAATAAATAAATATAAAATATATATGTATATATATATTTTTGATATTATTTAAATATAAACTATATATATATTATCATATTATATATAGATTAGATAATATTTAGAAATTTATACAATCCTGATAATGGGATTACATACCATTGGGGGACTTGTATTTGATGTTTCCATAATAAGTATTTTTATTTTGGAAACTCATTCATGATATATGTTGAATGTGGGTGTTGGAATGGAACTTCAGATCCATCCTTGATATGTTTTATTATGATTTCTTTATAGATTATATAGATATGTTCTTGATATGCCTTATTATTCTTTTCTATGTTATCTATTTGTTTTTTGTAATTTATATCCCACAGAATATTGTTTTAAGTATCATGATGATCATGAACCTGAATAATGGTTGGACTACCCCTTGTATGGGGAAGAATAATGATGTAAAAATGGTTATATACTATCACTAAGTTGATGGTATGAGTCTAATCATTGACATGTAAGAGGACATTGTATTATACCATTAAAAAAAGTTGAGTATCCTATTACTAGAGGCTTATATGAGAGATTTAAATTTAGGGGTGATGTGAATATCCAAATACATCATACATGTTAGGCAGGGATTACAATCATCATAGGATAACTACCACCATTCGGTGGGGTGTGTGGTACTCTTATTAATGACCACCTTGAGGGTAAGGCATGTGGAATTCCTAAAAGGTGGAACTTTTATATAAGACTAATAATCACTAGGTACCATGAAATACTGGGACATATGACACATTATGTGAAGTGTAGAAGAAAACATAGAAAACTTTTCCAGTATTATTCCAAAACAAGTGGTGTTACTGTTTATGTGGTCCATGTAGGAGAACAATGACTCAGTGATTGTGTTCTCATACATTGATATGTTCATTTTACATATTTCATGACATAAAATTTGGTATAATTATTTTTCACTTGTATTAAGATGCATTGATGTTTTCCTATTCTTTTTTTTACCCAGATCCATCATTGGAATATTGATGTGTGTATATTTGATGAACATTGATCTTGTAATGGGAAATGGACATTTGATAAGGACATGGTGAGACATAGGTGATTTTGGGACATTACCTAGACTATTTCTACTGAATTTATTTATATTTTCATTCTTGATAATTTATTTTAACGTTTAAATTTTTTGTCCATGGTTTATTTTCTTGTATGGCATGAAATCTATACCTTACCTTTTGTTATAGTACATAAAACGCCACAAATTTTCCCATTGTTATAAACCATTTATTTTTTATCTACATTGAACTAAAAGATGCTAATATTGATTTATAATCAAGTCATGGAAATCTTGGGAGTGTCCAGGTTTTATTTGGAGACCTATTCCTTGAAATGGGAAGTAACGACTGGGCCACACTATTCAGAGAAACTGTGTCACCCAGCCCGCACAGTTTCCCTAAACCATGTGGTTAAAGACAGTGGGGTCATGGGGGCTACACTACTTTTTTCAACTATCTTCCCCTAGCTACAAGACCATGTGATTAGAAATACAATTGAGATAGTTTGATGTCACAGGGATTGTTCACGATTAGGAAAACTATGCTCCTAATATTGTAATGTTTCCTATTGAAGTAGAACAATGTGCACAGTTGATGCACAGTTTGGCCTTTGTTTGGAAAAACTATGTTCCCATGTTTTTTTTTGAATTTAAGAATTTTACCCACTTAACTGATTTAAACATCCGTATTCTTCTACAGTTGTTATTCTCCAACTTATCTACCTCCTTTTCAACATTGAGATCCTCCTCCTTCATGAAGTTAGGAATAAATATATCTCTTACGAATGATGTCTGTATCACTTACCACAAAAAATGAGAATCTATATGTTAGAACTATAATCCATTTGTTCTTATTTCACCTTTTTAATCCCATAAGTTTCACTATCATGTTTCAATATTATTTTCTGCATTTCTGGTCATTTGATGTATTCATTAATTTTTTACAATCTAGCATTAAACAAAGGCCGATATGAATGATAGAAGCTCTATGAGGCTATGGAAGGTTCTCTCGGATCATTCCCATCATTTCATTTCATTATATAATACGAGTCATTGTGTTGTGATCTAAACGCTTTTGTAATTACCCTAATTTAATAAATTAAATTAAGATAGAAGCCTTAATAAGCCTTTGGAGACCCATTCTAGTGGAGAATAAATCCCTTAGGTTGACCACCCTAAACCATGCAGCAAAAATGGGTGTGCATATCTTTTATGGCTTAAATTTCTGTTTTACTTAGCTTAATGATCACCCATAGATGTTTCATCCTCATATAATACACCATGGTCTATGAATTAAATTGATTACGGTGATATTACATGGGTTAATTCCTTACACCCATTTCCATAAATGAGTTGGTTTAACCGACCAAAATATTCAAGTTCTTATATACCACCCTTGGTATATTAATTGTTTTATGACTTGAAATTAAATGATGAACCTTTAAATTATGATGTAATATCTCATTTTAATAACTTTTACATTGTTAAAAGGGATATAAAAGGGGTTCTGACTTAAGAGCCCTATAGAAATACTCTCATTAATTTTTGTTAGAAATATAAATGCATTGTATACATGGTAGGGGTGACACCAACTATTCTTAGTGTGGGATCTTCATTAATCCTATGAATTACATCTATATGAGAATCAACAAATCCCTAGGAGATACCCCTTGGACATTTTAATGGATCATTGGTCATACCATTCCTCGATATAGACTTAGTCCCTATGTGTGACACCAATGATAGAATCATAGTTTTTGTATTGAATTTTTCAGATGATTCTAGGAGTGACACTTGGATATTACTCTTAGGTAACATCAAAGGACTCCATGGAATTGGACACATACTGAGCCCCTTGATAGATAAATATAAAATCTCTCTTGATTTTAAAAGAAAGGATCATGGTGACACATAAATTTTTTATAAAAAATTTAAAATTTATTTAATAAGTATATGGATGTTTTTGAAAGATAAATGATCCTTTGGTTTTGGAAACATTGGTATGTGACCTCAAATCCCAACCACAATCTTGGGGATAGTCCTCTATATCACACATTTTCTCACCCACCATACCTTTGCAGGATCCCTTGGTTCAGACACATTTCCTACGATCAGTATATGTATATTAGATGGGTGTCCAAGTGGAACCCATTCTAATTTATTTATTCCATTATTGGTGTTTTACATTTTTATCTTACGAAATAATTTTAATTTTCTATTTCACAAAATTGAATGGACTACCCACTATAGGTAAGGGAATGCTATGATTTTCTCTCACACACAACTATAGAGACATTGGTGCCTGACTAGACTCTATGGTTGTATGTATATATAAAGTTAAGTATTTAGCATATAACATTTGATTGATTTACATTTATATGATGACGTTTGGAGTAGAGGACCCAACATATTCTTGAAATACAGTTATTTCAGTTTTGGATCTTTTTGTATTCTTATAATATGTGGTATATGCATATATCCCATCCATATTGAAAATCCATTTTTCATAACATCATCATCAGTTGTATAAATTTAATATTAATCTTATATTTATATTTTATTTACATTGCACGATTATGAATTTTAATTTCACTAATATCTATTTTGTTATTTCTTATTCTGTTTCATATTATATATATATTGTTTCACTGTACACTGATCAAAGATTAAATAGTCCTCAATGGGACACTTCCAAGGCCCTCACAACTAGTCAGTAGCCTATGAAATTCAGAGAGGAACGCATGAGAACTTATCACCCAGTATATCGCGTCTCTGGTGAATGGAATCGTGGGTGGTATTCTAAAAGTTGTATTAGTGATCCTTTTATTTTTTTACTACTCAGGTTAGAAAAGTGACTAGGTCTTTTAGAATTTGGTCATGAGCCTATTCTTGGGAATTGATACCCCACGTAAAGCGGAAACCCAATGTTCTTGGGATTGGTAAATGTGGTTATTTTTTTGTTGTTACAATTTAATGGATTTCATCATTGGGGGACACAATTATATTGTACTATTTTTAATGTTTGTATTTTTTAAAAAGTTTTGTTTAGACTATGGTTCAATTATATGAGGTCTCAAAGAATAATCCGTCATATTAGTCATAGTATGGAATGAAATTCTATTCGTTCTTCCATGACATATCAAAATATCTATATGCATTACATATTTATCATGTGATTATTGTTGCACCTTATTTATGGGTATTAGTATTATTGTATTATATATTATGGAATAATTTATTCAATTAAAAAATAATTCCATATTATTAGTTTTCAATGATGTGTTCCAATGGAAATTCATTAAATAAAAACAATCCATGATCCATGTTATACCTTTTTACCTAGAGTAAAAAATAGATATCATCTTCACACCATAAGTTTCAATTTATAAGCTATATTGGCCATTTTAAATATTAATTGACATTTCAATTAAATATATCATTATGTTAATGACAATATAAATTAAAACTAATACTAAATTAAAATATTTGATCTCTAAAATGGAATAGTCCCCCTTATTTGTCCAAACGTGATCTCGTTGCCTAAAACGACCATAATAGTGGGTTGTTGGCATGTAATCCTTTAATCATTTTGTTACTCATTCTATCAAAGAGACCTTAATATAGGAGTACACATATGTCCATGTTTCAACAGTAGGATGTCCTTATGCTGGTCCTTTCTTACTTCTTTCCCTATATATTATAAATCATATCTGATTGACGTGTTTCGAATTTGTAGGGTTGTTCCATTTTGATGACCTCATGTTATATGGTAGGAGTTTGGTGATGGGCATACTCTTGAGGTGGTGAAAACTGAGCCACAGGTGATACCTTCTATATTTCAACTAGATTTACCTAATTTAGAACATCTTATGGGTACTGATGTTCATTTATTTGGATAGTTTCTGTCAAATTCTAAAATTAATTTTGGTGGCTCCATGACCTACCCCTACTATGGAAATGCTGAATTATGAGTTCCACCAACAACATAATCCCACCTTATCAAGGGATGGAAGTCCTCAGGATATAGAATCAATGATGGAGGCTATTATTTCAGTTATCAGGCATATCGATATGCCTCTCGGGCAGAGCATCAAACTGACAACCTACAAGCAATGTGACTTATCCAAGCATTGGTTAGATGTCCTTACTGAGAATGGTTAACAATGGGGTATAGTCTGGGAGGAAATCCAAATAATATTCTGTTACTACATATTTCTCCATCCATTGAAAATTGATCATGTTCAGGAGTTGATGAACCTTGATGAAGGTGACATGGTAGTGATGGAACACTCAACTAGACTAACTGAATTATATTGTTTCACACTAACATTGACCATTGATGAGTAGATAACTTTGAGGTGATTTGATTATGGGATTTCATAAACCATACAATCTTAGGAGAATATATTCCAGAAAATAACCATTTTAAATATAGTAAACATATTCCTGAATAATGAGTGGAACCTGAGTGAATTAAAAAACATGAGACAGGGCGATTCAGGTTCTAGGTAGAGTAGTGTTTTATCAAGAGGAATGAATAAATTCGTCGATGTTACATGTGGGTGAAGTACCCGCATGATGGAATACACCTAACACTTTTTGGTGTGTCCCATTTATAGAAGTACAAGTAGAAAATAGCCTTGTATGTGGGGAACACAATCAAGTGCCAAGCATGTGGTTGGATAGGTCACCTCAAGTGTTTCTTCATAACCAAAACACTACTGCCAAGTGAGTAGGGAACTGTGCAAGCACGCCCTTTAGGTGCATGATCAATGAATCCACACTAGGTAGGAATATGTCCACATATAGGCTGCTTGTGCCAAGTAGGTGTTCATTTCTGAGGGATTCATGATACAGTGCTTCAACATCAATAGAGTGGACCAACTCAAGTTAACCATGCATCATCGTAGAGATTTATTTTAGTCCTTGTATATGTTGTACAAAATACACTATATGAGTAGAGTCCAAGGCCATCTATAGGGAGAGAGTTATTATCCAGGTATCCTATATTTTAGTATCATAAAATTTTAATAAATTTTTTCCGCACTGTTTTATATTTGTTTAAAATATAGCTGGTCTGGGACTAGTGATATATTACTAAAGTGGGATTATGATCCTCAATACACTGCTATGACATTGACTCAAGGATATAATAAATTACAAGTAGATCCCCTTTAAGAATGTGGTTACCATTTTCTATGAAATTTCATTGTCCTTGTGACGACTAGTTTTGATTTCAATCTAGATATGTATTGGCTGGGGCCTTATCGAGTTCATGTTGATTACCATCCCCGACAGATGACATTCACATCACCTAAGGGAAACATGTATATCAGTAAAGGGTTAATGGGATCTCCAAAATTTCTCATTTAGGATCCAATTTACATAGGTGGGTCGAATTATATCCCAGATGGCTCGTATAATTATGAGTGATCATGGAGTGATGTTAGTCAAACTCCCTCCAGTGGTGGACCATTATAAGGAAGTCTTATCATATTACTTTTATAGAATACCTCATATGAGAGAAGATGAGTTCACCATTTAAGATTGTTCATGTTGAGGAACCAGTATCCATTCCTCTATATAGGATGACGCTTAAAGATCAACAAAAACTGAAGAAACATCTGGAAGATCTAGATGCTTATGGATTTTCATACCTAACACACTATAGGGCAGTTTTCTAGTACTTTTCACCAAGATATAAGATTCATCCCATATATTATTCATGGATTACCACTAAATAAACAAGAATAAGATGATGAACTAGTATCCATTACCTTGGATTGATGACCACTTAGACCATCTCCAAGGATAAATTACATTATCCTTGTTCAATTTTAGGTTGTCCTACTGGCATGTTCATGAAAGGACATCAAATATAACACAAAAACATTATAGAGTAGGTACGACTTGTAAAAGTATGAATTCATTCAGTTTGGTCTACCAAATGCATTGAAAATTTTAATGTCTTTGATTAGTTATGTTTTCAACTAATATCTTGATTTATTTGTGGTATTATTCATAGAAAAAAAAATTATTGTGTTCTCACACCAGACACGACCATGATAATAATCTTGATATAAAAATGAATACAATGAGAGAGCATCAATAATATTCTATGCTTATTAGACGGAAATTTTAGATCAGCATGGTTCACATTTTCGGTCATATCATTTTAGATGTCAGAATATCTATTGACCACGATAAGGTGAGCATCATTGTTTCATTTTAGCAACTCATGAATGTTTATGAAATATAAAACCTCTTAGATCTATCAAGATAATATAGGTGATTCATCCACGATTCTCATTCCTGGGAAAACCTCTTACTGACTAGATGTAGAAGTGATTAAAATTCAAATGGACGGATTCTGGTGAAGTAGATTTTAATTATTTAAAGATAAGATTGAATTTCTTGTTGATTTTAATTATTCTGAAGATAGGAAGAAGGTATATTGTTTTCTATTATTATTCTGGAATCTAAGTGCTATAGTTATAATGCACGGTGATCGAGTTGTGGCATATGGATCCATCTATCATTGGCATCATGGATAGATCTATCCTATAAATGGCATCGATCTCAATCTTTTGGTTTATGTTATACACTGTTGGTGACACTAATTGTTTGTTGATTAATCCATTGTTTAAATGGACCAAAAATCTCAAATACATATCTACTCAGTGATACTAGAATATTATGCAGCATAGGTAGGTGGCATACCTTCAATTGTTAAACTTTATCATACTTATTCAACAAGAAATTGTATTTCTATGAATGATTCCTAGAGCTACAAGACTCATCTTCATTCCATCCAGGTGGCCAGCAGTGAATTTTAGTATATGGATCTATTATATATAATGAATATGGAGGTTTAGTAACATCATTGGTAGGCAATTATAGCATATCTAGTAGTGAAATCTATCTTTTTGGAGTGGGTTTGGATGAAAAGGTTGTTTGATTATGAGGTCCATATTTTTATGGATAGAATAATAAGAGAGAACATGCCTCCTAGTTGTGTTATTGATGGTTGTGAAACCCTAACTGTCTATGGGTGTGGGTGGGTGCATTTTGATATATAGGAAGATTTGATGTTTGAATTTCCAAGCTATGTATGGGGAGTTCATCTTCTTCTCACCAAGATGTATTGAGATATACATCGTTATTATTGGTGTATTGGTATGAAGATGAATATAGATTGTTTAATGACATAGTTTTCCACCTATCACCCAATCATGTTAGGGAACCAACGTCTTGTGGGAAATCTAACACCTCTATCTATACTGAAGTGGAAATGAAACTACATCACTATGGATTTTTTAATGGGATTGTTGAGATACCCTTATTGCAGTTATGTATTTGTGGAAATATTTGATAAGCTGAGAAAGGTTCTGGTATTATTACAAATCTATGATACCTTCTCTGAGGATGAGTTATAATGTATTTATATATGAGAGATTATGCAATGTCATGGTGTTCCCCATTCTGTAATATTAGACTGAGACCCCCTGTTCACTTCATGATTTAGGAAGGAGTATCAAGACATAATGGGTTCATATTCACTATTTAGTACAACATATCACCCTATGGTAGATGAGCAGTCTGATAAGATTGTATAGGTGTTATATGATATATTGCGATCCTATAATAATGATTTTTGAGGATTGGGGTAAAATAATTTCTCCATGGTAATGTATTCCTAGAACAACCATTTTCTAAAATAAATAGATGTCCCTATATTGTTCTCTCAATGGTAAAACATGTAGTTTACCTCTTTTCTGGAAAGATCCAGGAAATGCACCTCTACTTTGTCCTCATCTCATGAAAGAGACTACCGAGAATGACCAGTTGATTCAAAATTGAATAACAATAGTTCAGTCTAGGAATAAGTCGTATACCAGTCATCAACACTTTCCACAAGAGATTGAGGTGGGGAAATGGGTCTTCCTATTTATATCATCACTATTACCTCATTAGTGAATCTAGATATTGGGAAATTTATCACCATGATATGTCAGACCATTCAATATAGGGGAGGGGAATTGGTTGGTTTCTTATTGGTAATCATTACATCAATGGTATTGTTTCATTTAGGAAGTATTTTAAATATTAGAGGTTTGATAGTGTCATCTTAACTTTTCTCATTCGTATGACCCAGATGATATCAAGCTATATTGTAATGACCCAATTTATTTAATGGAAAATCTATTCTTATAAATATTCCATAAATCACGTAATAATGAATACTATGTGATAAGTTACCATTAAACATATGTTTGTCACTTCAGTGTTCGAAATTTGGAAAATCTTACAAACACGGTTGTCTTCAAGATGTTTTTGGGAGTCTGATAAGCAAACCATAATTTTTTGGTGAATAATAACCTACGCTATTGAATAGTAACATACCCATATGAATAGTGAAATACACTATTGAATATTAACCGCACCTATGATAGTATAAAAATAATATTCAAGATTTAAGTACAATATAACTATGTGTTAGATTGAGTTAATTCATGTTTTAAATCTGGGTTTTGATAATAAATTATGACTTTAATTAAAAATTAAAATAATAATATTTAGAAAATTATTTTTGAAAAATGGACTTCATTTCTTGATTCTACTCGTTGAAAAATGGTTAGGGTGAATTTTTGGGGTTTTCTGAAATTCATGAATTTTTTATCAAGAATAGAATCTGATAATTTACAATAAATGCTAAATAATAGATTATTTGAGTCATCGATGATTATCTGCTGATGTAAGACCAATTGTTTATGTATTACATGATAATATCACTATTCATGGTCTTGTAATACTTACTATTCCTTGTGTTGGGAAGAAATATTAAATTAATGATTATAATATCATGAAATCCCTCCACTCCTCCACTATAAAACCCCCCTCCACTCCCTCTTCTCTCCAATACTCTCAAGCTCAAAAACTTCCCTAAATACGGCCAAAATATCTCCCCAAGGTCCTCCCCCCACATCCAAAATCTCTCAACCAGATCAAAATCCCAAAACATATCCTCTTAAGAGGTTCGCAAAGGAGAAAGTCTCAAGAGATCATTAATAACAAGTAGAGAACACCACTAGATTTGAGGTAAGGGATCCTTTCCTTTTCTCTCATAATCAATATTGTCCACTATACTATTCCTTTATACATGTACTATAAAATTATGGGGTATGTTTAATAACCTCTCCCATACTTCCTTCTATATTTATAAGTGATGAGAAACCCCATTTTCTCTCATCAATCCCTCTTGGTCACATCTGACACCATGCCGATAAAATAGTAACGAATTTTACGTGAACCTTATTTTTTTGGGTTTCCTTATCATACTTTCAATATGATGTTATCATATATATCTATGTGAGTATAATTTCTTCTGTTTAATTGTACATGATTCTTTTATCAAGACCCTTTCATCACATTCATTCGGGGATATACATTATTTTGAAAGATTCCATCCTTAGAACTTTCTGATAAGCCAACCTGTTTTATGTGGACTTCCTAATTTTTACCCAAATTTAAAGTTCACTCTATCTTATATTTTAAGACACAATTATCTTTGTAAATTATTTGTTTTTATTAATAAACCCTTCTTGTATAAATTCCGGTTTTATATAAAAGAATTTCTTATTTACTATTTTAAATGAACTATAGTGTTTTCCTTAAAACCGCACAAAAATGTTTTAATGATAATATTTCTAAAATACATTTGTAATATTTTGTCACTTCTATTTGAATACAAATACCTTATTATATGCATATTTTTTCCGAATGAATTTCCATTAATGTTCTAATCCTTTCTTTTCATGGAAACTTTCATGATACACCCATTGTATAAGTTTTATGCCATGAATGTGGTACCCAATTCGTTCAATGGGTACCCTTATGTTTGTGTATGGATGATTATGTATGATTGTATATGTGGTATGAAATTTTTTTTGGTATGAATATTAATGGAAATGTGGAGATGGGTATTCCCAGATAGCGCTCCAATGAATTTTCTAAGGATAATTCTCTTGAGATGTGATGTGAAATAGGATTGGCAGTTAGCCTTGACCCGTACCAAAATGGGAAAAGAGATTAGTGGTTAGCCTTGACCCATACAAAAATGGGAAACAGGATTGGCAGTCAACCTTGACCCATATTAAATATATGATTTATGACTCTCCCACATTTATATGATTCCATGTTTATATGATCCCACACTTATATTAAAGGATTTCATAATTTTCATTCTTTGGATATCATTACGTCATGCCTCTTAACTCATGTGCTTGAGATGTATCCTATGTTTATTCCTTAACTGGGCTCTTTAGCTCATCCATTTGTTCATGTGTTCCTCAGGGTTCCCTTTGCCGATGTAAGAGCTCAAAGGAAGCTAGAAGCTCTTTATGGAGATTAAATAAAAACGTTTTTTAGTCCCATGTTTTATGTTATATGTATCTAGTCTTCCAAGACAATAGAATTAACGATTCATGGATTGTACTCGGATGATTAATTGTGCTTAAAATAATGAAATGTAAAATTTAAAAGGCTTTGGTCACTATAGTTGGTATCAGTTGATGGTCTATTTATTTTTGGAGATTAGGAATAGGGCACCTTACCGAGAACCATAAGGATGAGACGAAGCATAAGAAAACAGTCCAAAATTTCAGTGAGTATAGATTAAGTGATTTATCAGGAAAATACATCCATGTATGGATATGAGCTGGTAGAGGTGGCTCTGAAATAGATGTATCTATGGGTAAAACCCGAAAACACCACTTTGAGCTAGACTCAAAGGGGAACTGGTGCATGAAAACGAGCCTTGTTTCACTCTTTGTTAAGACAATCCTGGGGGATATGCTTTGGTAGATTCATGAACTTATTACAAACCATTATTAATGTACTAAAATAATTCCATAGGAATATAAGTTAAGAAATACATATAGGATAAACAAGATATGAACCTAAAGAATCACAAGTTAGGATTTACTTCTTCTTCATAAGTTTATCCATTATTGTTCAAAGTTTCTTTTTTATGATCAATAGGTAAGTATTCAAGACCATTAATTATATTTTATTTTTCTTATCTAATTGTGGGAAATAGAAGAACTTGTTCCAACAACCAATGTGATAGGCAATGTTATGATTTCCATAATGGGATTCCTGATGTGATGGATGAGGTTTCTCAAAACTATATGGATGTACTTGCTCAGCTGGCTCGAGTTATGAATAATAACTTGAATTAGGTGGAACATCCCATTCCTCCAAGGAAAGAGCATGTTGTCATAGAATCCTTCATGCAGAAAAGGCCTCCCATGTTTAGCGGGACTTCTAATACCCTCCTTGCATAAAAATGTATTAACTCCATTTAAATGATTTTCATTGTCCTCCAATGCTTGGAAGAAGAAAATGTTGTACTGGAAATCTATCGTTTAGATGGGGAAGCTAATAAATGGTGGAAACAGATCAAGTATAAAAAGTCCCAAGAAGAAATTGATTCCATAGAATGGGAGGGATTTAAGAGGTTGTCTTTCAACAAATATTTTTCTCGAACCCTCCATCTTAGAATGGAAAGAGAGTTCCTAGGACTCATGTAGAAGGAAGATGAGTCCATCGGGGCGTATGAAGCAAACATTACAAGGATTGCAAGGTATTCCTCTGGCTTTTTCATGAACACTAAAAGCAAGGTGGATCACTTATTTAGCAGACTAAAGGCAATTCTATGAAAATGGATGGCGACTTGAGACTTCGACAGCTATGAGAAGATTGTCCGTTGTTCCCTCAAGGATGAAATGGATATTAGAAACTCTTAGTGGAATTCAGGGCCTAGTTATAAGAAGAAAAAAATGGAGAACAACATGGGTGGTTCATCAAAAAATCCCATGATGTAATAAAGCCTCACTTTCACCTTGGAAATAATTGTGGGAAGAAGCATCTTGGTGACTGTCTCAAGGGAACCAAGAATTGCTTCAAATGCAGAAAGTTTGGTCATATGGCCAAGAACTACCGAAGGGATATGAAAAATCCCGCTAATTTTTCAGAAGAACGAAAGGTTCAGATCGACACGGGGCCTGCAGTGTAGTGTAATAACTGTATGTAGCTCAGGCATTATGCAAACAATTGTCCTATGTTGAGGGTTGTTGGAGGCAATCAACAACAACCTCCAAGGCAACAAGGAAGGGATTATGCTATCACTACTACTGATGTGGAGTCAAAAAATGATGTGGGGAAAGGTACGCTAGTTATTCTTTCATGATTTGTGAACGCACTATTTGATTCTGGTTCTACACATTCTTTTATATCATGCATATTTAGTAGAACTATTGAAACACCACCACATAATTTGGAGGAAACGTTATCTATGAGAACAACGAATGGGGGGATCGGTGCATCCACAATTTTTAACTCCTCCACAGTTAATGTTTTTGGGCAGAATCTCCCATCAAATCTTGTCATACTTTCATTAGTGGAGTTCAATGCTATCTTGGGAATTTATTGGATATCTTTGTACAAGTCCAAAATCATTTTTCCGGAAAGTGAGATTACTCTTCACATCACAAAGCATACTCCGATTCATTATAGGTGTAAGGAAGAAGCTAAGCCTCCTTTAGAATCATGGTCCCATGATTGGATTCTGATTCCTTGTGATAAAGCATATCTAGCTAAAATGATTGGGTCAAAGGATAGAATCATGCTTAAAGTAATGCCCATCAAAAGAGATTACACTGATGTATTCCCTAAAGAGTTTCCTGGTCTTCCTCCTGACCGAGAGGTTGTGTACTCAATTGAACTTATCCCTGGATCTCTGCCAATCTCAAAGACACCTTACATAATGGCCAATGTTGAGCTAGAAGAGCTGAAGAAGCAGTTGTAGGAGAATATGGAGAAGGGTCTTATACACCCGAGTGCTTCACCATGGGGTGCTCCATTGCTCTTCATCAAGAATAAGGATAAATCAATCCGTCTCTGCATTGATTATCGTGAGATCAATAAAATCACTATAAAGAACTAGTATCGCCTTCCTAAGATAGATGACTTGTTTGATCAGCTTCATGGGGCCAGTTTTTTCTCTAAGGTGGACCTTCGGTCGAGATATCACCAACTAAGGGCGAGGAAGGATGATATTCCCCAAACTTCCATTTGAAAGAGGTATGGACACTATGAGTTCATAGTGATGCCCTTCAGACTCACTGTTTCTCCCGCAATTTTCATTGATTTAATGAATAGAGTCTTTAGAGATTACCTCGACAAATTTGTGGTGGTCTTAATTGATGATATTCTTATATAATAGAAAAGAAAGGGGGAACATGAGGAGCATTTGGAAACAGTGTTAAAGAATTTTTTAAGGGATATGTTTATGAAATGTACAGTAAATGTGAGTTTTGGATGAAAGAAATATCATTATTGGGGCATGTTATCACCAGGAAGGGGATATCTTTAGACCCTGCCAAGATGAAGGCAATTGAAGAGTGGTTGATGCCAACTTCTGTAATGAAGATCTACAGCATTTTAGGTCTAGCTGGGTATTATCGACGATTCATGATTAAATTTTCACAATAGTCAAACCCAATGACCATGATGACATAGAAGGGAGTAATTTTTGTCTAGACATAGGAATGTTAAGACTCTTTCATGGAGTTGAAATTGAGGCTTGTCACTGCACTGGTACTCAGACTCCCTTCAAGTGGAGAACTCTTTGTGCTGTATTTTGTTGCTTCTAATAAAGGCTTAGGATGTGTGCTAATGAAAAATGATAATGTGATAGCCTATGCCGCAAGGCAGCAGAAATCCATTATAAAAATTATCCCACGCATGATTTGTAGTTGGTAGTTGTGATCATTGCGTTGAAAATCTGGGAGCATTATCTCTACAGGGAAAAATGTGAGATATATACTGACCACAAGAGTCTCATATATATATTCACATAGAAAGATCTAAATATGTGCCAATGAAGATGGATAGAGCACATCAAGGAATATTACTGCTCAATCCACTACCATCCCGGTAAATAAAACAAGCTGGAAGTTGCTCTAAGTAGAAAGGATCATGCATTTTTATCAATGATAAGAATTCAAAAGGATCCGATCTTCTTCGATTTTCAAAGGATGGACATGGGAATCATTAAGGGAGGAACATCATCAATCATTTCTAAAATCATTGCTCAACCATCCCTCATGGAGAAAATAATAGTTTCTCAAAGAAAGGATGAGGAAATTCAGAAAAGGGTGGAAGGTGTTAAAAATGGGAAATCCTCCAATTTCAAAATTGATGGGGAAGGAGTTGTAAGATTTGGGGCACGATTATGTTTATCGTCTGATCCGGAGATATGGAAGGAACTATTGAATGATGCACATAGCTCGACCTTCTCTCTCTATCCTGGGAGTACCAAAATGTACTATGATCTCTGAGAACACTTCAGGTGGGATAACATGAAGAAAGAGATTGCAAAATATATATAAAGGTGCTTGGTATGTCATCATGATAAAGGTGAGTGACAAAATTCCAAAGGTATGATTCAACTATTTCCTATACCCTTGTGGAAATAGGAAAAGGTTGCTATGGACTTTGTCACGGGTCTCCCGAAGACGTCAAAGGGAAATAATTCGATATGGGGTGTGGTTGACTGACTCACCAAGACATCCCATTTAATCACTATTCGGGAAGATCTATCGCTTGAAAAACATGAATAGATATATTTGAAGGATGTGGTGAGACAACACAGTGTTCCACTCTCAATTGTCTATGACCGCAATCAAAGGTTCACATATAAATTCTGGAGGAGTCTTCAACTTGCATTGAGTACTGAATTTAATTTCATCCTTCCCTATCACCACCAAACTGATGTCCAATCTAAAAGGCCTATTTAGACGCTTGAAGATATGCTTTGAGACTTCTCTCTAGAATACAATGGTAGATGGGATCATCATCTCCCATTAGTTGAGTTCTCATACAACAATTGCTTCCACTCAAGTATTCAGATGCCTTCATACGAAGCTCTATAAGGAAAGCGATGTAGAACTCAAACCTCTTGGGATGAAGTTGGAGAAGGAAAGCTACTTGGACTCAATCCTGTTCAAAAGATGACATAGAAGGCTCAATTCATCAAGAAACACATAAATGGTGCTCAAAGTCAGAAAAAGAGCTATGCTGACAACCATCGAAGGGACTTGGAGTTTGACGTTGGAGATAAAGTCTTCCTTTGAATATCTACAAGGAAGAGATTCATGTGATTCAAGAAGAAAGGGAAGTTAAGACCAAGGTATATTGGCCCCTTTGAGATCATTGACCGCATAGGAGCCGTGGACTATCGTCTAGAACATACACTAAATATGGCTTGAGTTCATGATGTTTTCCATGTATCACTCTTGAGGATGTACATACCTGATCCCACACATGTAATAACTCAGAGGTGGTGTAGCTGGAAGATAATCTCTCCTATGAGAAGCAGCCAATAAAGATTCTGGATCGGAGGGATAAGGTTCTATGCAACAAGACAACCCATCTTGTAAAAGTTTTATGGAGGAACCATAAGTTTGAGGATGAAACATGGGAACTGGAGGACGCAATGAAGGAAAATTACCCACATCTATTTTTGGCTTAAAATGTAAAATGACATTTCGAGGGAGAAATTTCGTACGGGGGGAAGAATGTAACAACCGAATGTTTTAATGCAAATTACCTTCGTATAAATATTCCATAAATCACATAATAATGTACTACTAAGTGATAAGTGACCATTAGACATTTTTTTCACTTAAGTGTATGGAATTTTGAAAATCTAACATACACGGTTGTGTTCAAGATGTTTTTTGGAGTCCTATAAGAAAAACTTAATTTTTTGGTGAATAGTAACCGACCCTATTGAATAGTAGCATACCCTTATAAATAGTGATATAGCCTAATGAATATTAACCTAACCTATGATAGTAGAAAAAAATATTCATGTTGTAATTACAATATACCTATACTTTAGAATGAGTAAATTCATGTCTTAAATCTGGTTTTCGATATTAAATTATGTTTTTAATTAAATATTAAAATAATAATATTTAAAAAATTATTTTTGAAAAATGGACTTCTTTTTTGGATTATACATGTCAAAAAATTGTTAGGGTGAATTTTTGGAATTTTTCTGAAATACATCAATTTTTGATGAATAGTAGAATTCGATAATTTACAATAAATGCTAAATAATGGGTTAATTGAGTCATCAGTGATGTTCTGCTGATGTAAACCCACCTGGTTCTAGATGGAATGATAAATTCACTATTCTTGGTGATAGAATACTTACTATTCTTTGTCTTTGAAATAAACAATAAATAAATGATTATAATATCATGAAATCCCTCCTCTCCTCCACTATTAAAACCCCCCTCCACTCCCTCTTCTCTACACTCCTCTAAAGCTCCAAGCCTTCTCTAAATTCTGCCAAAATATCTCCCCAAGGTCCTACCCCACATTCAAAAGCTCTCAGACTTCTAAAAATACAAAAAACCTCTCCCCTTATGACGTTTTCAGAGGAGGATGTCTCAAGAGGTCATTAATAACAAGTGGAGAACACCACTGGATTTGAGGTAAGGTATCCTCTCCTTTTCACTCTTAATAATGATTTTACTATATACTATGCCTATAAATGTGTACTAGAATTTGATGTTTTATGTTTAAGAACCTCCCCCATAATTCATTTTGGATTCATAAGTGATGAGAAACCTCATTTATCTCTCATCAATCCCTCCTGGTGACTCCCAACACCATGCTGATAAAATCGTAACGAATTCTACCCAAACCTTCATTGTTCATTCGGGTTGCCTTATCATTCTTTCAAAATGGAGTTATATTAACTATATATGTGAGTATTAATAATTATGGTTAGTTTTAATAGATTATTATATAAATTCCCTTTCATTACATTCTTTTAGGGATATACCTGATTTTGAAAGATTCCCTCCTTAGAACATTCTGATAAGCCAACCGGTTTTAAGGGGACTTGATTAATTTTTACCCAAATATCAAATTCAATATATATACTATTTTAATACACCATTATCATTGTCAATTCTGTATTTTTATTATGAAAACCATCATGGTTCAATTCTGGTTTTATATAAAGTAATGTCTTCTTTACTATTGTAAAAGCTCTATTGTGTTTTCCTTAAAACCGCATAAAAATGTTTTAATGTTAATGTTTCTAAAATACATTTCTAATAAGTTTTCATTTATATTTGATAGAACTTACCATGTTATATTCTTATTTTACCCTATGAATGTCCATGTATGTTATAATACTTTCTTTTCATGGACACTTTCATGATACACCCATTGGATATGTTTTATGTCATGACGGTGGTACACAATTATTTCCATGGGTACCCTTATGTTTTTCTATGGTTGATTATGTATGATTATATATGAGTTAATAATATTTCTGTGGCATGAATATTCATGAAAATTTTGAGATGGTATGCCCAGATAGGGCTCCAAAGCATTGGGTAAGGATACGTCTCATGAGATGTGATGTGAAATGGGATTGGCGGTTATCCTTGACCCATAATAAAATGGGAAACTAGATTGGCAGTTAGCCTTGACCCGTACTAATGATATGATTTATGACACTGCCACATTTATATGATTCCATGCTTATATGATCACATGCTTATATTAACTGAGTTCAAAATTTTCGTTCTCTAGATATCATTCCATCATGAATCTTAACTCATGTTCTTGAGATGTAACCATATATCATTATTTTACAGGGATCTTTAGCTCATACATTTGTTCATGTGTTTCCCAGGATACCCTATGTAGATGTAAGTGTTCAAAGGATGTTAGAAGATCTTTATATAGATTAAATAAAGATGTTTTTTAGTCCCATATTTTTTGATATATGTACCTAGTCTTCCAAGAAACTAGACTTAACGATCCTTGGCTTCTACTCTGATGATTAATTATGAATAAAATAATGAAATGGAAAATGAAAAAGGATCAGGTCTCTATATAGATTCAGAAGGATTAATTACTGAGCACTTGATACAAAGAGTTGATCATAACATTATGGCTCAATAAGGCATGTTCATTCCTCTGGTCAAGGTTCTATTGAAGACCGTTTGCGTAAATGATGAGACCTAAGAGGATAATATCAATGTGCATACACAACATCTAGAACCCTATCATAAATTTCATTATACTACCCTTTTAAAAGAAGCATAGGGATGAGTTTTCTTAATAAGGGGAGGTTGTAACTTCATTGATTTTCCATATGGTATGGAACATTTATTTTTTGTTTAAATTCCATCAAATATACCTAATATTGATCCCTAATCAGGTTAACGTTGTATTGGGAGAATTCGATTATCATTCTGAACATGGATCCCCTAAATGGTTTGAAAATATATCATCTCAAACATAGGAGAAATATTCCCTTTATCCCACACAGTTTCCCTAATTTATGTGACTGTATATAGTGGGGACATTGGGGAAGAACAGTTTGTCTAAAAATGGGTGACCAAAGGTGCATGGCCATTCAGTGCTATTGGAATTTGTGAATGTGTTATTTCAAATATTTTTTCTCAATATTAGGAAAACTGTGCACCTATAATTGTGATATTTTCCTCTGAAGGATATCCTTGCGCATGATTGGGGTACGAGTTGGCTAATCATACTGCCAAACTATGGACCCTTATTTTTGTAGGATAATTATTTACATCAATACTCTTATATGATATAAAAAAAATTACTTCTTCTTCAGTTTTAATTCTCTAGTAGATACTCCTCCAGTTTCATGTAGAGCTTCTCCTCCTTCCATAAGCTACAGTAGAAGATAAATCATCTGTTAAATTTATGGTTTTCTCACAATTTGAATAAATTATAATCATGAGGTATGATAAATCATTTCCTATATTATTTTTCATGTTTTTTTCGCATATATTTAACTAAATTATTGTATGATAATTTTTCCCATTTTAATGGAATCTGATGATATATTTGGTTTCATTCAACCTTTCTCAGATCAACTGCTAATACCAGACGATGGAATCCCTACAAGTATAGGGTAGGTGGTCTATGATCATTCGCTTCATTTAATTTCATTATATAATACTTGTCATTATTCCAGGATCCAGAACCTTCTGGAATTGCCTCTAATTTTATAATATAATTTAACATGGGAGACTTATAATTCCTTTGGAAACCTAGTATTATATTGAATTAACCCATTGGGTTCATATCCTAGACCCATGCCACACAAATCGGTTCACATATCCTCTATGACACAAATTCTAATTTTATTCAGGTATTTTTTATCACATTTAGTGTCGCTTCCCTCATATTAAAAATATTATGCTATAAAATATATTTTTAGAGTGACAATACTTAAGTTAATTCCTTACACCCTTTTTTATAAATGGGTTGTTTGAACCAACCAATGTTATAAAGTTCTTATATAACACCATTTTTACATAAATAGTATGTTCAATTGAAAATCATCAACCAAAAATCCATTAATGATGTAAGTTCTTGTTTAAATGAATTTACATAGTGGTGGTGGTGATATAAGGTGATCTGACTTATAGGCCCCTTTTGCAAAATATCATTCCTTTCTTTTATATTTTTCAATTCATTTTATATTGGATAAGGGAGGAACAATTTGTTTATATAATGGGATCACCGTGCATCTTATGAATTTCCTACAGATGAGTGAAATATGTTTCATAGGTGATACCACATGGATAGTATTGATGGAATGTTAGTTATATCATTCCACGACAGAGACTTGAGACCCTACATGAAATACTAAGGTCAGTCTCAGAGGTTACTTCTTGGCTTGTCTTCAATATTCCTATTGTGAAATAGGGAAGTACTTCTATGTCATGCGGATAGACTATAAGGAATTTTACATATATCAGGCTTGTCGAGTGATACTTGTAATGTATCTCCAGATTCACATACATGGGATCAATGTGAGCCAAATTATTTTATAAAATGATTTCAAGTTATTTGGATGAACATGAATGTTTTCAAAATGGAATTATCCCTTCATTTTGGAAATGTAGAGATGTTCCCTCCATGACCAACCATATTCATGGGGATAATCTAGATCTAAGACATTAATGCACCCAACTGACCTTTTCCATATCCCTTGGTTTAGACTCACCAGTTTAGCCTGAAACAGTTAAATTGGATGGGTTTACTAGTGGAACCCGGTCCAATGTAATTATTTAATTATATTTTCTTTTTAAACATTTTATGGAACACTGTTTATTTTAAATTTAATGAAATGGAATGGCCTAGAAACCATGGGTGAAAACCAATTGATATTGAATCTCAAACCCAGATTTGGTGCCAATGGAAGCTGAGTAGAATTTATGGATGATGATGTAGGCAAAGGGAAAAAACTAGCATCCAATGTTAGATTTATTTATAGTGCTATGATGGATTTGGGATTATTAGACATAGAATATTCTTTAGATTCTAGTTATAATAGTTTTTTATTTTTTTATTTTTTTAACATATGGTATATTCTTGTTCCCCATAACCCTTTCACATACATTTTTTATGAAATCTGCATCAATTGTTTTTGTATACTTTTTAGCTTATTCTTATTGTTTAATTTTATTTCATGATTATATATTTTAAATCCACAACTATCTGTTGTTTTATTGATTCTATTGTTTCTTATTATTTATATGTATCAATATCACTACATTATACTCTGTTCAATGATGGAATATTCTCCCCATAGACAATCTCATGGCCCTCATTCATAGTTGGCAGCATCTAGAATTTTGGGATGTACACATGAGGTTTTTGGCCAACCATCATGGGGGACAATCGATTATAATTCTTGGAAAGATTCTATAATATTGTTTATTTATACCAATTCATTATTCCATATTATTATTGGGTCTTATATTCATTTATATTAAAGGTATAATATCCCTAAAATTGGCATTTGGACCATTACTGATATTTTGAACCCTCTTGTATATGAGGAGGAAAATGTGAGGCTATGTCAAACCCTATCTTAAACTAAATGATTTTGGTTAGGGTGTTAAAATCTTCATTAATAATGTTGTTCAAAAATACTCATGAGAAATCCTCTAGTGTTCACCCTTTAATAATGTGAAAAAATACTCTAATGAAAACCTCATCCAATATCTTATAAATATTTTTTTTTATATACAAAACATTCTTATATAAATGTTTTAAATGTATCATATTATTTCATTTTTCATTATTATTCATATATTATTTCATATTTACAAAAATGAATTCACACATGATATATTATTATTATTCTACAATGCCTCATTTAATGGAATATTCCACTTATATAAACCATAACACCAACATAAATTTAATCTTGTATTAACAAATAAATTATTATGATTTTTATTCCATAAATTACATAACAAAACTTTTAATTTAATCATAAATTTCACCTAGGAAAAATAATATAAAATTACATGACCCATGTTAATTTTTTAATATTATAGGGAATATCATAATCACTCTTGTATGTCCATAAATTTAATCTTATAGATTCTTTATTAAATTTATGTTTGATCATATTTATTATTATTTATCATCGTATGTACATAGTGATTCTTCTATGAGTACTTATGCACAATGAAAAAGATATTATATATCATATAAAATTTTATATATTGGATTTTATTATCTCCAAATATTTTATGACATCCATATAGATTTTATACATTCCATTGAGATACATCTCATCCATCCCAAATGAATTGACCAACCAATGGAATGTCCCTAAAAAATGAACAATTTTTTATATATGCTCACACTAGAATATCTTATTTACATGTCACGATTACATTTATAGAAACATAAAATCACAACCATTCTAATATTATATGTATTGGCAGACATCATTAAAAAATGTCCATATTTTCCCCACATTAAAATTTATTTATTCAATCTCAAAAAAATAAATTATTACAATAAAAAATTAAAAAATAATGATCCATCATTATAGTTATTATGTAATTAAATTTTTTTATAAAACCCAATAACGAAATATAGACATATATTCAATTTAAATTTTATAAAATATTGAATTAGTGAATTCAAATTTAGTATAAATATAATTTTTTATCTCACTCTGATAAATGAACTTGTCCACTATAAGTTGTTTATGAGAAAAAATTAACATATGTAATGAAATTAAGAATTAATGAAATATAAAAAATTATATATAAATCATTAATATAAAATTTATATAATAAATTACATTATAATGTATAATATTGAATTCTAATCAATGAAAAATAGTTTGAGCGTGTGATTTTTTCTTATTCATAAAAAATTAGTCAATGCTTGTTTTACTAAATTAAAAATAAAAATTTTAAAATTTTTAATTATTCGATGAATATAGGTCTGATATAATATAATAGAAACAATAAAAATAAATTTGGAAATTTTTTAGTATTTTGAACATCATATTGATATGTTGTTTTGTTTAATATTTTATAAATGGTGTGAAAATAGTTTTTGAAATTTTAATGATAAAATAAAATGTGAATGATTTTTTAAATATTTTACATTTTATAAAGGATTTTATAATAATAATAATATACTTATAATATTTTCATGAACAGCCCTAGTCAAATTTTTACATAATTTAATACAATATTTCTCAAATTAATTCAATATATTTATCATAATATTTGTTTGAAAATTGGTATTGTTTTGTTATTATTAATTGTTTTTTGTACATTTTATGGTTTGAAATGAATTTGATCACTATGTAGAACCATTGTTTCATTTTTAAAAAAACTATCCTTCGGTTGAGGTGGTGTCTTATCTTATATGTTACAAATGAAAAAAAACAATTTGAAAACTTTATATTTATATTTTTTTTATTCTATTATATAAATTTTTTGGCCTCTTTAAAAATTATTTTTACATATAATAATAAATTTATAGTAATTACTAGTAACTCTCAAATACTATTGATGAATTATATATTATATTGAGTCAAAAAAATTATAAATTTAAAAAAAATCTATATTAACTAATAACATTTTCATTGTTTTAGGTTTTTAGCTTATGTTTGAATGTTTAGAAATAATTTTTCTTTAAAACATTTACATTGAATAATTCTATGATAATTTTTTATCATAATTATGTATTTTTATCTCATAGTGGTGAATAATTTTATGAGATTTCCCATCTTATTTTTTCTTATAATACAAGTCTTTTAAATATATTTTTGAGTGTCATTTTTATAAATGGAATGAGTATCATTTTTATAAATTAACATTAAAAAATATATTTTCTCTTCACATTAGATGTTAGATTCATGTTAGGAATGTATTAATTTTAATATATTAAATAAAGACTATTTTGATCATTTTGAGCTAATTTAGCATTTAATTACTTAATAGTTTTCTCATATAAGATAAAATAGTCTTGGGAATCATTTTCAAAAAATAAATCAATCAAACCATGATTTATAGATCAATATTTATTATTTTATTATTTTTTATGGATGAAATTTTATTTTAACATATAAAGGAGAATAAAAAATTAAAATCATATAGACAATCATATTGATGTGACCATTACTCATTTAGTAAAAAATCATGACAACACCATTGTACTAAATTTTAATGATATAAACATTGTTTTTCAATTTTTTATAATGATTAATTACTTCCATAAATGAGTTCCATTTTTCATTTTGAAAATTCAATTTTTATGGATTTTATCAAGCTACAATTAATGCATCATATATTCTTATACCCTAACAAATAAACGTATCAAGATCGTGAATTTATGATATAGATTAATGTCATTTTCTAGAGTTGTAATTTTTTATCTTAAGATTAATGCATTTTAAAATTTTTGGTTCTAAAAATATTCTACGGGAAATTACAAGATTACATAAATTTTTTTTCATATGTACTTGTCAAAATTTGATATGAAAATAGAATGTGATTCATTATTTAAAATTTTACATCAATCTAAGGATGTTTTCTTATTTTTTAATTTTCCATGCTTGTTTGACTGATCTAAATATATTTGTTCTAAGATTTGAAGTAGGTTTATCCCTAAGAATTGAATTAGTTGGATACATCTATAGTTTCGAATAGTTAGTTCTATGTTTAAAAATAATCATTTTATTAATATTTTTTAAAAAAATATGGTAGGTTAGTTTAGATTTCAAATATTGATGAGCACTAGAATATCATTTTAAATTAAATTTGGATAACATCATATGGTATAAGGTTTTCACGGAATATTTCTTAATTGAATGAAAATATTTTTATTAAATTTTCACGGAATTTTTTACATTTGTTAATTTTTATAAAAATATGATGCATTTTTGGAACATAACCTTTAATATTTTGTTTATGAGAATAACTATTGGATTTTTCTGAGCATAAAAAAATATACTGTAAGATTTTTAGTTCTTATGAATAGAAATGGTATAATAATATATATAATAACTTAAAAAAACCAACCATGTCCTTTTGGATGTTTTTGAATATTTCATACATTTTTATATGTTTTAAAACAATTAAAACTCTAACGATATATTTTTTATATTTCATTTCACATTAAATGTATGTTTATTGTGTGATTCACTCGTACAAGTTAAAAATGACACAAAAAGACTTCATAATAACTTTCATTGACACAAAACATTGACTTCATTGAATTTATCAAAAACATTGATAGCTCTAATCCAATTTAAAATGTTGAAAGAATGTCAGGAAAATTTAAAAATACTTTTAATTTCAAATTAATATTCAGTTTTGTGAAATCTATCTCAAATGGAATAATCATTACATTGAAATTTTTTTATGAAACTAATTTTTTTATTTTTTTAATGTAAGGCATATGTTAGAGACATATTAAATTATTTTCAATATATATATATATATATAACTGATCTTTCCAATAATATCTGATATTTGGTTGAGGGTTGATTTAATCCATTATTTTATAAATTGTATGATAACTGTTATCATAAATAAAAATAATAAATACAACATCATTTTATTCTTTTTAAATGGATATAAATTGTTAAATAATTATAAATCAATTTAAACTGAAAAAATATACATTGTATAATTTTAATAAAATTAATTATTATATTGACATGTTGTTTCCTAATATATGTCAAAAATGGAATATGTCTTTCCCATATAGGTAAAAAATGACTTGATCATTATTTTACATAATTTTCTTTTGAATATTTTTTTGTCCATGGAACCTTTTAATTTTGTTTAAAATATTTTTCTTGTTAAAAACTGAATTTGAAATCATTCCAATTACATATGTAGTTTGAATAATTTAGAATCAATTACTAATGATAATAAATACTAAAAATATATTTTCCATAAATTTATACATTAATCTAAATTATCATGAATTCATTAAATTATTACTAAACATCTCAGAAATAACAAACAGTTTATTTCTTCAAACTCACTTTTGATAATTTTTTACATATATTATTTGAAATTATACTAAATTTTAATTTCAAAATATTAATTTCCAATTGTTATTAATTGTTTCCCACACATTTTATTTTTCAAATAGATTAGGAGACTAAAATGATATTTTAGATAATTTTGACACATTAATATTTTGGTTTTATGTATGATTTTTTATTAAATGTCCCAAATGGAATAAACACTTTTTTTATTCTTGAATAAAATAAAAAAAATTTCAACCTGTTTTGAATCAATTGAACACATTAGAAAAAAATCAAATATGTTTCAGTTTAAAAAAATAATTTTTTATAATTCCAAGAACAACTAACCTTACATTGAAGAATTATTTTTGATAATAAATTTTAAACTACCAATTTTATATCATTATTATTTTTATTGTTTGATCGATAACTAAAATTTATAAATCAATTTTTATGTACTAAAATATTATATTGATTATTGTGATCACATATGACATCAAATTAACATGAACTCATTAATAAATTCCAGAATAAAATGATAATTATTTTCCTTTATTTTCACAAAAACATATGATTTATCTTATAGTTTTAAACATTTAACACACGTTTTAGTGTTTAAAATAAACAGTAAATACTAAATTATTTTTTGGTAATTTGAATTGTACAATATAATAATTATCTATTCCAATGGGTTACAAATAGATATCCATTAATAAAGAAACTTATAAAACTTGTTGATTATGATCACTAAACTAGTGTTTGTTTAATGAAAACATCTTTTTTGTTGAATTATAATTCTAGAGAAATTTTTCTTCAATAATAATTTATTTTTTGGGTTAAAAATATACATACACAAACCAATATATTCATACCTCACCAATAATATCAATTGAAAATTTAACCATGAGATAAAATATATTAAATAAGAAATTATTCAAATTTAATGGTAAAAATATATATTCAATAAAATGGGAGATAATAAATTTAATTTGACATATCATTGTGTAACAATCAAATTTTCATAACTCAAATTCTTAAAAATTACCTGATGTATTTTAAACCAATTCATGAAGATGAATAAATGAATATAAAAAATAACAATTATATTATGATATATATATATATATATATTATTTATCATTGTGTAGTTGCATATTTTAAATAAAATACATTTCAACGTATTTATAAAATAATGTTATACATCAAAAAATATGTGGTAATTTTATTCATAATTGGACAACTGAAATAACATATATATTAAAATGTATATTGTTCTTATAATAGAATATATTACTTATGAAAAAAATAATCTAAGTAGTTACAACCTTATTATTTAACTGATTAGACACAATTTTCACAAGTAGATAGTTAACATCCATATCATTAATTGATAAAATATATCAAAAAATATATATATCCATGAATTGAAATGTATTACAACAAAACAATTAACATGTGACCCTAGGGTGCCTATGAGGAGGTGATTGAGGTCCTAAAGAATTTAAATGAAATTTTAATAACATAATCTATTTTCGAATATTAATTTCATGATATCATGAACTCTTTTTAAGAAAATAATCTATTGATTTAATTAATGAAAAATATTAAAAATATTTTTACAATGTAGGGCACTCATGACCCGGAGGGTTATTTTTTGTTTTCATGTGATATGATGTATTCATAGAGTATACAAATTGTTATATTCCAATGAATGAAAATCCACTAATAATATTCTATTTTGGGGATAAAATATTTTGGTGTGGGTCACTCTATGTAATAATAGACTCCCCATAGTAATGACATAGAGAAAGCTCAAAACATTCTCATGGATCACATCAACTTATTCCTTATTGGCTAAATGATTTAATTTAAGGAAATTATATTTCTCTCATCTTATACTATATGAATAGAGACAAAAATTTCTTATGTATACATTTTTAATATCATTATTTACTATGTTTGTTTATCCATTTCATTTCCTCTTTTATTCTTATAAGGTTAAGATAAAATGATGATCAATTGAGTAGATATAATTAAATTGATAATTTAAATAGTAGTGATAACATCAATAATAAGAATAAAGATGACAAAAATTCATTATTAAATTAATTAACATTGATTAAAATATTATTCTTCACTGATCAGACAAGTTTTTGAGATAAACGAACAATTTTAAATCATGATTCTCTCAACATAACAAATAAATTCCCCATTCTACTTCCCTTAAAACATAACATTTCAATATCACCCACTCATTGAACTATTTTATTTTAGAATAGAATATAAATTTAATTATAATTTAAAATATATTTAATATATGTTTGGGAACAAATAATGATATAATGAGACTTTATTTCCATTCCAAATGACACACACAATTATGATGGTAAAAAATGTCAACTCTAGTCAAATTATATCTATATGGGTTGGCCAAATCATTCCATATTTAAAAATATTTACAAATATAAAAATCAATTGTATTTATATAAACCATGAAATATTATAGCTAAATAGTGAATTTTTAATTATAATTATAATTAAACTCAAAGTCCTATGTATTCAATATCTTATAAAGCATGTAAATATAGTTATTTTATTCATTACCACATCATTTCTTCATCACACAAGAACGTGGTGTCTGGTGATAAAAAAAAATTCATCATATATGTAATATCTTCCTTAAATTATCGAAATAGAATCATTATCCCACACGACCTCAATCGTGCTTAATATGACTATTTTTAAAAAAAATACTAATTACACTAACAAAATATTATTATTTCATATCATTATTGTGGGATACCATAAAGGTTCAATCATTTCCTTAACTACCATTAATATAATATTTTACCATTATCTCTAGTTTTTAATCCTCCAAAAAATGATATGATCAATGATCATATTAATAATATTTCTAACATCCCATATATCTTTATTGGAATCACAACTACTAAACATTGCCAGGTAATAAAATAGTCTTTGAGATTGAAAAACCCAAAGACAAACCCGTTAAAAACAATCAAAATTAAACATGAAACCATAAAGTCTTAATATTATTTATTATCATGATACATACCTATATGTTATTTAGTTATCATGTAGAGACATGAAATAATATGAAAATTAATTTTATAAATAACATCCAAAATGATTGTTGTTTTCAATTTAAATATTTTCCATGAATTAATCATGTGATTTCATGTCATTTTCATCCAAAAAACTCCATCTTTCAAATAATATTTATTTTATTAAGAAGATAAAATTTAAAATCATACATATCTATAATGTTTGTTTTAGTACCACACATTGGGTTTTTTCAAAATGATTTGGTTTTATATTCTATACCAAAAACAATTCCTATATATAAATAAAAATAGTCACAATATATGATAATTTTCCACATCCAAGATAGGATAAAATAATCATTATTATCCAAAAAACATTCTATCATAACCAGATTAGTAAATTTTGACGACCCAATACAAAAAAATTCCATAATTATACATTTTTTAACAAATAATTCAACAATATAATTCAAAATATCAGTAGGTTTTGAGTGATATTAAATTAGTAAAAATAATCCTTAATGATATAGAAAAAAACATCTCAAATATACCAATAATCAAACATCCATTTCATTCAAAAAATGGGTTCAATAAATGTTATTATATATTCATTAAATATAAACAACACTATCATTATTATTGGATTTATAATTCTACAAACTCACACATAAATATTTTAAATGTTTTACTAAAAAATGATATTACCCGAAAATATTGGTTATGGTTGTATAAGAATATAAAGAATATCAATCGACATTAAATCATAAAATAATTCCTAGAGTATGATATAATTATAATCATGGGTTATATAACCAATAATCAAGATATGAATATAATGAAAATACCATTATAAGAAATAAATTAATAATGAATCATTATAGGACATTTTAAATAATTATGAGACATAGGTAATTTTTGAAATTTATTATTTTAAACCTTTTAAACTATGTTTAATATAAACATAAAAACAAAAGTTCTTAATCAAACAATTCACCTATCTTGTATTTATCTATCCACATATAAATTTCAATCCATAAATTTGTATTAGAGACAAGTTCTTATAATAATGGTCTCAACATCTGGTATCATATGAGGTTTCCACCACATAATACTTTCTACCTTTTACTTCATTTAATTTGTATGTTATTAATAATGTTTTAATTTATAAAAACATAAAAAACTATTGTGTATTATAGAATAGAATATTTTTATCTATTTTAGTTGTGGATGGAGTAAATGACCTATCAATAGATAACCCCAATCCATGCAAACCATTTATTTTGAATTGGACTGATTATGAGTATTAGGAAGTTAAATTGAAGAAATTCATTATAAATATTGGATTTTACAGTTTTGTCATGATAACTAGATATTATATGATTCTTAAAAAGTAATTTTCTACTGTTAAAAAATTAATACAAGCAAGAATATTATATAATTATAGGGTTAGAGATAATTTATTTTTTTCTATGACCAGAATTATTTATATTCATATTTCTTCTTGTGAAGAAACAATAGTATTTGAAAAAAGACCGAGATTACTCATTTTGGATCCTAAAAGGTTGTTGAAACTATACGATCAATGATCAAGAATTATTATCATGATTTTTAATGTCTTTTTGTTGAACCTATTGAAAAGGTAAAACATTTCTTAATGATAATAGTTAAAAGTTTACAGGATATTGGAGATAAATCATTAAAAGATGAAATACTTGTTGAAAAGACTATGGATATTATACCCTATTAATGGTAATTAAGGAGAATGACTAATGATGAATTTGGGATGTGTACAAATGTTACACTTTGTGAAATTTTGTAAGACTTGTAAAATAGTAGAATAGATGGAAAAGAGATGTTGAGACCGATAAAAAGTAGATTAGCGGAGTTTCATTGACTTCTAATTAAAATATGATGAAATCTTAGAATCCTGAGAATGTTGTTATGGCATCCAAGAATAATCTTGTAGTCTGATACGATTCAAGTGATTCTAAAAATCCTAAAAATGAAAATGAAAATCATTCAGAAACAATTAACAAGATTGTTTGAAAAATTTATTTTTAATATCATTAAAAGAATATTAACAAGGATTGAAATTAAATGAGTGACTCTAATGAGACATGTTATTAATGAAAAATAGATAGACATATTAGACCATAATTTACCATGTACAAAAAAGATAGAAAGGGTAGAAATTATGATTGGAATCACAATAAGTATTATAATTCAACAAAAAAGAAAATTTTGTATGATGTTAAATCATGGAGATATAGTGGAGGAGAAATATTTGACGATTCTTCAAATAATAAAAATAAAAAAGAGAAGAATATTTTTTCACTTTTCCATTTTACCATTTGAAAATAAATTCCTTATGGCTTAGTTAAACACATTTGATTCTCTAACAAATATGTCCTTATATGAAAATTATCCTATTTAGAAAGGATATATATTTTATTATAATGATATTTCCTCAGTAGAATATAATAATACTACAAAATTTTATGTTGATTCATCAAGATATTATAAATTTCTTGAAAATGAAAATTATAAACATAGAAGGAAACATGAAAAATAAAATACTATAATGATTTGTTAGACAAAAGAAGTATCAGATATTTAAAAATTTCTTGATAAGAAAATGAATGGAAGAAATTATATTTCTATTGAACATGAAAAATATAATTAAAATATTAAAATATTTCTGAGGATTTTGAAAAAAACCATTATGAGAAAAAGGTTTTAGAAAAAAAAATCACTTCTGAAACTAACAATTATGGGGATAAGAATTTAGTTATTAAACTTATGTACGAAATATTTTCATTAAAGAATGTCTTATATAAATTTACTTCTGAAAAATAAAATTTTTATAAGATGTATCAATAACTCTAACATCATGGTACTAGTTCAAGAATGGGTTACTCAAATATCAAATTTTTTCTTAAAAAAGTTATTTTGTTCCCTAAAGAGAACCATTTATTAATAAATTTCAATGTAGGGGACAATGGAATAAAAAAAATTTACATAATAAAATTCAATCTTTATAATTTCATAATGCATACTTTAAAAAAATGTGGATTCCCAAAATTTGGTTTTCTAAAATTTTCCATCCCAAGAAGGTTTCACTGTCAAATATCTAATTATTTTTTTTAGGAAACCATTGGATGTTACAGAAACACAAATAAAATATACATATAAAATATTTTTTCCTATTATATATATAGGAACAAATACTTCCTTTAAAATATTATGATGATGAAAGGTGGAAAGGATACCCATGGAGATAATTCTCAAGGAGAAGATATTGGAACATGTGATAATGTTCCTCTTGGTAAAACAAAAAATTCAATTATTTTTTGTTAAAGGTATTAATCACAACCTTATAATCATAATTAAATTATGTGATAAAGGATACCTTATGAATTATTGGAATGTTAAATGTGTAGTACACAATTCCAAGGTTGAATTCATTTTTTATTCCGATCAATATGAGAATATTTACACACTAAACATAGAAGACCATAGGAGCTGAGGCATAGCATGCCTTAGTTAACTGGAAGATAATTTATGGTTTTAGAATAGTAGGATGAGAAACATTATCCATATAAACATTTATAAATTGACTAATAAAAGCATATTAATGATGCACTATACCTTAGGCTTGATTCGTAAAATATTGCTGACCTTTTCCAATATGGAAAGAAAAATAAGTCTAGTTTTAAATCTATTAGTGATTTCTCAAATAATGATGATTTAATGTTTGTGAAAATTGATCCTTTTGAATGAATGATGTATTATTTAGTTAATTATTTCAATTGATACAAATGAGTCTATTTTCTAGACAAGGGATATGAGTTTTTTTTAAATTTTACATCCATTGAATAAACTGGAAAAAATGATCCCAAGATCAAAATTCATAGTTATCATGGTATAGAATTTTTTAATTCTGAATTTGAAAAAAAAATTAGTAATAAAGGAATTAAAAATAAATTTTCAGTGCCTAAATCTCGAGATAAAAATGATGATGTTTAATGAATAAATCATATTCTTCATGAAATGAAAAGAAACATATTGAGTTAATACTAAATTTCTTAATTTTTTTGGATGATCCCGTTAGTACTAATTGATATACTATAAAATGAGTTTTTATTCATCCATTTATTATATAAATATTTTTGTGAGTAATGGAAATGATATAAACCACGTGTTTCAAACATCAGAGTATTTGGATGCAATGTATTAATTTTGAATACAAAAGACAACTTGCACATAATTTTACAAATATGTGATGAAGGAATTATTTTATTTTATTCGACCACATCTATGACATATATTATTTAAAAAAAATTCGTTCATTTTTTAAGAAATAAAACATGTGAATATAGATATATCAAATCGTTTGGTTTTTAATCAAATCCATATTACATTTTCAGATATGTTTTCTACAAATTATTATCATAATTTGATAGAAGATTATTCTAATAAGGAAAATATTCATGAAATAATATATGAATTATTTAACCAAGAAAAATTTCTACCTTATGGTGATTAATATTTTTTACAAAATCCATGTTAGGTTTTTCATAGGAATTCTCCAAGAGATAGTGTCATTGGAGATGTAAAATAACATTTTGAAGTAAAAGCTCCTAAATAATGAAGTAACATTAATATTTCATTCCCAATTTGATCCTAAAATTAAAGATCAAGCTTTAGGAGATAAGGATTGTATTAAATCTATGAGAGAGGATAAAAACTAATTCAAGAGTGATAATTTCTTGACCCTAGTTGAAAATCCTAATGATGTCTCTATAATTAGTGAAAAATGTGTCTTCATAATCTAATGTGATGCAAATATAATATTCATTAGAAATATGGAATGAATGTTTTATAAAGGTTATAATCCACAAGAGGTAATAGAATTCAAAAATATCAAATCTCCAATATATATTCTTAAATAAATTTTTATTCTTTTAGCCTTTGAAGATTTATTAATTTCATACTTTTTCAAATGAATGTCAATTGTGCATTATTTAATGGTTATGTACAAGTGGAAGCTTCTTTTGAACAACCTCACATTTTTAAAGATAATTTAATTCCTGGTTACATTTATGAACATACCAAAGTATTATATGGACCTAAATAGGCCCCTATAGCTTGGTATAATTGATGAACAAGATTTTATCTAAATATATTGTGTTAATAGAACCGCTGATCCAACTATTTTTTTAAATATTGTAAAAAGTCATAATCATGGATATAATTTATTTTTATGACTCTATATTCCATTCGAATCAAAAAACATTGACATATAATGTTTTAAATATTATAAAATTTTATTTTGAGATGAGTGTGATGAGTGATCTATCATTTTTAATTATTTTTAAATTTCTCAAAAAATATAAGGTACCTATATATTTAAACAGAATTAATGAAAATATATTCATAAATTTTTCTGAAATGACAATAATAAAAGTATTAGTACTATAATTATTACCTCAAATATAAATTATCATTATTAAACTAGGAAAACAATTGGTCAAATGATTTTTAGTGGTTTAATATGAAGACAACTATATAGAACTGATAGTTGACCAAACATAATTTTTTCCATATCAACATGTGTAATATATCAAGAAAATCCAGTGGAATCCCATTTAAAAATCATCAAATAAATGTTTCTTCATCTAAATGGAACTATGGATTTAATTAATATGTATTCTTATGGAAATTATTTTGAATTAAAAAGTTTTTTGGATGATGAATTTGAGGGTTTTAGAATTGATAGAAAATATATATTTGTAGCATTTTATTTATCAAGAGATACATTAGTTTCATACTACAATAAAAAACACACCATAGCACTATCCACTTCTGGAGTTGAATATGAAGTAGTTGGATGTTTTTGTGGTCATGTGTATTGGATAAAACACATAATCATGGATTATGGAATGAGTTTTACTGGGTAAAAAATACTTTCTAATAACACAAGTCCCAAAGCCTTTTTTAAAACCCCTACACATAAATCGCAAGAAAAACCTACTGATATTTGGAATCACTTTCTTAGGGATGAAAAAATAAAATGAGATATCATTTTATAGTTCATTAGAATGTGAGAAAAATTTGCTGATATTTTTACAAAACCATTACCTACTTATATATTTTCATACATAAAACAAAATCTAAAAATGATCACTATAATGTAATCATTTACATCTACATTTTGTTCAATCGATCTCCTTACATTAAGTTACTTCTTTTCATAGGGGGTAACAAGAATTATATTTTTCCTAAATTTTTTCATCTAAAAAATCTCTAATTTAAAACAGTAGTATATTTTAATTTTTTTATATTTGAAATTTCAATCAAATTTAGAAAAATATTCATATTTCAGTTTCTATTTATATTTAAAAAATTAAATCGTATTTGAATTATCTTTTGAAAATTTAAAAAAAAGAATATATCCTATTTAAATTATATTTTTTTTATAAAAATATATTGTATCCATATTTTAAATAATATTTTTAAAAACATTATCATATTAATTTATTTAATTACAAATATCATATTTTATTATTTTTAAATACTATGCAGTTTATTTTTTAAATTTTGAAAATTATTATAAAACAACGAAGAACATATTATCATATCGATGATTCCACTCAAAAAGGAACTTTGGTACCATTAATAATTTTACACTACTCTTTAATAATTAGTCTCATCCTTGTTTTTTGATATTTCATGTTTTTTTTTCAAATTCCCAATTTTATCCACATCTTACAATAATTTTTTTTAAACATCTAGAGTTTTGTAAATAATTATTTCATACAATATATTATCAACTATAATATTAGATAGATAGAATCATAATAGACATATGTGTTATGTCTTAAAAATATTAAAATTAGTTTCTTATATAAATGGGTCTCCCACCAATACCCCACATTAACGTTTCTCTATCATTATTGAAGAGAAGCCCTTTTTAGGACACCTATTTTGATTATGGATTCATGTCTAAATATTTTATTTAATATCCAACTACAATGTATCCTATAAAATATTTCAACTAGTTGTCTTTATTCCAAAAAAAATTATTTTGTAGATCATTTCACGAGAAGCTTGATTCATATTGGAGAAGTATTATACAATTTCATGGTTTTTAATCATTTGTTTTTGAACAATATTATACCAATTAAAATTTATTATACCAAGACTTGGTGAATTAATTTTTGGATTCTATGAAATTATTTAAGGAGAATAGAAAAGTTATGTTTTCGTTTCTTATCATTAAAAATTCATATAACGTGAAAACTAGGGATTTTATGGGTTTCATATGGATATTAGATAAAGGATAATATTTATCCCTCCTTATAAACTACTACATAATAAGTTTATATTTAATATAATGAGCCAACAAATTCTTTTTTTAGAAATGTTTCAGATTATTACCTAAGGAAATTCATTCATTTAATTTCACACAATGTCGTATTGTCCCTATGGAAGCAATGTTATTAAATTCTATTGAGATAAAATAGATATAATTGGAAAGTATTTAAAATATTTGTTTTGGATTTCCTAGTAAACATGAAAATGATAAATTTAGCAAGTTTTATTCTCTCTATAATCAAATACATTAAATCTAGTTCCATAGAGTCTAGAATTTAAATGTTCCCAGTTGTGATTAGTAAGATGATTGAATCAGGCATGATGAATTTCAACACTATAATCAAGTTTGAGTATATTAAAAAAAAATAGTGTTAATAAGTGATGAAAAGAATAAAAAATGATGTTTTCATTTGACCCCAAATAAAACCTATTTTTAAAGAATACACAGGTCCCTAAATCAAAATAAGATCATTCCTCTCATAAAAATAAAGAATTCAAAGTTGAAAATAAGTGAAACGAATATTATCTTCATGAAAATAAAGAAACGAATAATTTGTTTTATTATATAGATGATCATTATTATATAAGGATGAAAGATGAATGAGAAGGAGGGGAGCCTCAATTTAGTTTTAACCCAATATATGTTTATTTAGATTACAAGGTGAATAAGAGTTTTGAAAAATTGTCCTGTGAAAAGAAACAACGAGAGAAGTTACCAGAAGAATTGTTTTGGGATAATTTGATGAATGTTGTGGATATTTATTCTACAACATAGGTTTTACTACATAATATGGATTTGTAAATTCAATAATTATATTTTTTCAATTCCAATAATCCATATGTTGTAGATAATGTAAAATAACTTGTTATTGAAAGGGAACCAGTTCCAATTGAAAAAATTTGACTTACGTTCAACGTTATACATTCATAAGTTTCATAAATAAGGTACTGGTGAAATTGTTGGAGAGGGAAATGAGTTCCATGAAATAAAAAATATAATGATGTTGAAGATGAAGAAGTTGAGATTTAATAATTATAAGGATATAGTGAAGAAGAATAAGAATTAGAATAAAGAGAAACTACAGTTAGAAAAGTGGATGAAAATGTTAATGAACACTCCAAAAAAAATAAGTGGATAATTAATATGAAAATATTATATTTTAGAATCCGAAAGCCTCATCAAAACAGCTAAATGCATTGGAAAATCGTAATGAGTATCCATTCAGTCAATAAAACAAAATGTATCCATCTTTTCAAGAAGTTGTATCATCATTCAAGAAGGAATAAAAAATTTAAAATAAAAACACAAAAGTAAGTAAAAGAGATTATTTAGATGAAATGAATATTAATAATGGTAATTAGAAATTGGATTTCAATAATGGAAAAATTAGTTTAATAAGATATCCAAACCAGTTGATGAAATAATCAGTCATAAATATATTCTCGAAATACCATCACAGTCCAGGGTCTTGATTTCATTTTCCATACATTAAGCAGACTAGAGAAAATAATGTCATACATTCCTAAATTTGATACCAAGGATTATATTCTTATTGAGACTTAATAAAATAATTTTGATTCACTAAATACGTTGATGATTTTCTAATAAGTTTGGAAGCAATTTTTAATGTGTTTAATGAAAATGTTGAAACTCACAGGAAGAGTTATTTTATTTTTGTGAAATTGTAAATTTATTTTGATTATTATAACCTGATTCATGATGAAAATATTTAAAAATTCCTGAAATATCTATATGAAATTGATATTTCAGTAATTAGTCTAGAAAAAGATATGTCCACCAAGGTCAAATATCATGAATCATTCAGAAGGACATCCAAAAAACAAACTAATGGTATTTCAGATCTACAAACAAGTTTAATGTTTCTTATCAGTTATATTTCATGATTTATAGTCTATTGGGAATAAATTTTTTATTTAAATAATCAATGTTATGTTTTCATTGAAATTAGAAAATCATATGAAAATTAGGGTAAACTATTGGTATAACAGTTTCAGACTCAAGATGAGAAGGTGGACAGATATAATGGAATAATTCAATTTCATGAGTAAATTGTTTAGGATATTGAGAGAAAGGAATGTATCAGGAGGAGTTGATGGAAAATGTTGAAAAAAATTTAACAAATTTAAATATGAGGAAAAAAACTTTCAGAGCATTAATACACAAGAATTATTTTATTACCTAAAACTAAAATTGTATTTTTTTGATTATCAACATATCAATGAAATACTTTTTCATATACACATATGTTTTCGAAATGTCTTACAATTCATGGTTGAATGTTATTTAATTTACATTAGAAGATCATGTACTATATTATTGGGGCTCCTATAGTTGTTTCTCTATCCCATTTTAGATGATTCAACACATTAACTATTTGTTTTTTAAAATAAAAATGGGGGATAATTCTACTGTAATGGGGAGATACATTGAGTACGGGGGAGATAAAATTTTAAAGATAAATATAAAATCCTTAGGAAAATTAATATCCTAAAGGGGTTCAGTCAATGTACTATCATATTTAGATGAGTTATAAACTCTGGGGGAGATAAATATACATGTTTAGTTTTGAATATGATGTTTCTAAAAAGATAATGGTCATTAGTTTTTCAATGTTATTTTCTATTTAGGACTTTTGGTGTGTGCTTTTAAAAAATGGGGATATTGTTGAGTCAAAAGTAACCTAATGGTTTTTTCATTCCTTCTGTTTTGAAAACCACAATCTATTTCATAAATATTTAATTGACTAAATCATCCATGTCTAATGTTTTTTATTTGTTTTTATAGAAAAAATACAATTCTACTACACATTGAATTTTTTTAAAAATATTCATGGAATCAAATCTATTCTATTCATTATTAATATCATAATGGCTATAGATCTGATCATGATCAGATTCACCTATATCGAATATAGTTTATTGAATTACGATTTCATATTAAAATATTCAAAAGATTAATTATAATTGAAATCAGAACCCGTATCATCAGATAAATACTCAAAAACGTTATAATGAAAAACTATATAGAAATCCATCAGATTAACTAAAGGTTGAATTCTAACTACAAAATATACATTTTATCATAATGTAATACATTTCACATGAATAATTATGTAATTCAAAATGATTTTTTACATACTATTACAATATGTGAAAATCAAAACAATGTTTTTAATTTAGTTACAATATGTGTAATGAAAAAAATCAGATGAATTCATTTATAATATGTTCCTTAGAATGCTTGGTGTATACGTCCTTATGTAAATATCATAGAAAAGATGAATTTTTTAGCTCTAGATGACAGTTGAGAGCCTTTCCTATAAATACATGGTCAATTGACATGTTAGGATAGAGTTTACATCATTTTTTCATGTGCTTTTATGATTGGAGTTTTCTCTCAATTTTCAAATGAGTAAAAAAGTAATAACACATTTTCATAGTCTTTTTCATTATTTTAGTGAGGTTATTTCTTATGGGAAACATATCAGTTTGCCTCAAGAATTTATTTTATTTTCATTGCGAAATTATTATTTTTGTGAATACAGTCAAGGGATAATGAGAGTACGATGAAAGGGAAGATGGACACATTCTTAATCGATGATTGCTATGGGTAGGTATATAGAGAATATGTTATCATTATATCAACGGAATTCATTGGTAATAGAAATAAAGACATTATTTTTATTATAAAGTAAAGGGGCTTTTATCCAATGATATTGGAAACCCTATTGTTGCGGTTAAAAGGAATGTACTGATTTTTTTTCACTACATGACTTTTAATTCAATTTCATTTAATATAAATTAAAACTTTTATATTAATATTTCTATTTATATTTTGTTTATAATTATATCATTAATTATGAAACAATTATTTGAACCTGTATTACATTATACATATGGTATTAATTGGATTAAGATTCAACAAGGTTTAAGATAGAATCATTATTTTTGTTATACTCTGATTTATCGTAATAATCATCATTATGATACTTTTATAAATACTTGGATAAATTGCTTTTATCTATGAATAAGATTCAACTATGATTACATTTACTACTACTTATTTATTATGATTATATATATTATAAAGATAGCATCACATTATGGGGACTTAGATATCAGAATCTCCCTGATTACGATATTCTTTTTATCATACCTGATGGTAAAGTTCGATTATCATTTTAATAATACAGAGGTATTGTGAATAAAATTAGCTTTACCTTGTTAAACAATGTTTCTTTTATGAAAACAAAATTTCCTTTTTTAAACTTAAAAATTGACCATTATTTTATTTATCCATCTACATATACATTTTTATCCAGCATAATTTACAATTTTGTTGATTTCCACCTGAGTGACTAACAGTGGACACACATTTGAAAAATGAACTAACTCCGAAAAGTTGCAGCATGTCGCCATCAACTTCTCGATATTTTTCTAATCATTTTACTTTCAATCATTAAATATGTGTCCAAAATTTCCACATCATTATAAATTCCTAGAATATATAATAAATTCTCCAGGATGATTTTTCCAACAATTTTTAGATGATGTAAATTAGATTTTGTTACATCCATATTTTTTGACGAATTCTTCTCCAATGTCTGCCAACCTAACTGCTTCGTAAACTTGTACTCAAATGAAAATAAATTTCAAAAAACATCAACTCATATTTTTCATCATAACATTTATGTTTCTCATAGATTTTAAGATATCATGGTAGACAATAACATCATAAAAATGATTACAAACTATATTAAAATAACATAATTTTAATATCAATTTCATGAATAAGATTCCATGCATACATGGACAGTCAAATAAAATTGGATTCATAAGCATCCACAAAATCATAATCATTCTAGATTAGATTCATTAATTTCTTCTCCATTCAAATTCGAACAGTTTTATGAAAATATTTTTCCAAAGAAAAATTCTAAAAATCATCCCATTCAAAATTATCATGACCATCCTTTCCTATGTTATAGTTAACCAAAGACCACCATTGATCAAATTCAACTACTAAAAAATAAACATCTAGGGTTACCCTTTAGAATTCAGAAAATCCCATTAATTCAAATATTGTTTCTCTATAATTAATCCAACCTTTATCTACTATCGGATCAATGGTTCCACTGAAATCTATAGTATGCTTCCTTATAAAATGATCCAATACTGGCATATTCCTTTGTGGATGAACTAGTTGATTTCATGCATTGAATCCACTACCATTTATATCATGTTTTATATGATCCATCACAACAAAAAACTGTTAAGTTGATATTCCGACAATCTCAGGATGCAAGTTTGGAAGGGTTTTTTCCTTTTTATGCCTCCCTACCAAAAATGTTAGGCTTCCTATATATAAATCATTTCATATCATATATATCATAGATGGGAAAGAATTGTAATCATCAAATTATATAAAATTTTAACTTGTACACAAGGTAAATTATCATAAGGTAATGTTATTAATTTCACCCTAACCTCTAATTTAATCTAAACTAACCGTTGATGCCAACTATATGGACCTAGCCATAAACATTACGTAATCGTTAGTTTTCGACATGAATTTAGTTTCTTTCACATTTAGGATATTTTCAGGTATATAAATTTTAGTTAATTCCACATCATTATTACATAACATACCATACTCATACAATTGGATTAAACAAAAATAGTATCCACCTTTTCCCAAAATAAAATATTTTTAACACATAAAAAGGATTGTTATTCATAGAAAAAATCATAACATTCAACTTGACATTATTGACTCTCTTACTATAAGGCCCAAAACATAAACATTACTTAATATTGAATTAAATGAATAATTCCCATTGAGGATCTTTTCAGGATTAGAGTTTTAGAGAATTAGATCATAACTATTACATCTCAAAAGATTACAAAGTATAAACTTCTACTATGTTTCCATAAAAATAAATACTCTTAAAAAGAAACATGTCTAGTTCCACGTTTTATATAGCATGACATTCCGTTGATCCCATCCTTGACCCTACTCCAAATTAAGTCCTATGAAAAACATTTCAAAAAAACTTGGGATGAGCATAATAAGCTTAGTAAGGGATACACAAGGAATGAAAACTGTTAGTTTTTTTTCAAAACCACAAGTAAACCATGTATACCTTATCAATGTAATACTTTTCGCCTTTATGAAGTAGTAAAAACTCTTCACTGAATAAAAGATCATTACATACTCTTTTGTAACCAAAAGATTACCATAAAACCCATATAAAGAACACATAACATAAAAAGTTAACTTGGGACATAAACATACTTAAATGGAATAACCATACAGTCGACTTCCACACATATCACCTAATGAAATAGCCATACAGCCGACTTTCATACCCAATGCATTGGAGGTTATAACATAACCACCCGTCCTAGTATTCACGGCACCACCCATCATATGGTTTATCACGTAACCACCCGTCACATGTCCAAGTACCATTATAAAATAATAAGACATAAAACAAATATAATGGAAAGAAAACACTTCCACACATTGATCACAATATATCACTTAAATATATTGACAAAAAAATCCATTATAAAAACCAATTTCAATTCAAAAATACATAAAAGAGTATGTGGTATTTATTTCATTTTAAAAACATTACGGCTTATTGAGGAAGCCAAAGACCAAATAATACTTGCGGCGGTGGAAAAGGGTCGTTGTCCCCGCGTACGTTAAAATAAAAATTCCATTTTGTCGTTTAGTAAAACGCTTCATAGAAAAAGATTCATTTTGAATAAATTTTAATGTCAAAGGGGTTTATACACCACATAAAAGAATGTTGTGTATAAAACAAAATATGCCTCAATGAAAGGAGATTGAGACGAAGTCCCTTACCATGTGTCTGACGTGACTCGATTGCTCTTTAATAACCTGAATAATAAACTAGTGATAATTTATATTTTTTTAAGAACCTTTTTCAAGTTCATTATTCCGTTTATATCACTTATTATCGTGTTATGAACACTATGTTAATATTTAAGTTAATAGTTGTCGTTTTGTCGATCATTGCAACTTTCGTCAAAAATAAACTCTTTATAATTACAAGTTTGTTCATGGGGTAAAATATCCATTATATCAAGAATTATATTCATTACATAGATATAATATATATCATATATATCCATTATATACATGATTTTATAATATTACATAAAATTTAGAGGTATGAAATGAAATGCACCGTTCATGGAGACGGTAAGCCGAACGTACGCATGAATGCTCTTTCATTTCTATGTCATATTAATGGAATTAAAACTAAATGAGAGATAGGTATATTTTATTTCCATAATTATATTAATCATTTATATGTAGCATACATCATATATATCCATTATATATATGTACTCATAATAGTACATTACATTTGGGGATAAGAAATGAAATGCACCATTCATGGAGACTGTAAGTCGTACGTACGCATGAACACTTCTTTACTTTCTATCTCATACTTTAATGGAAAGAAATAATAATTTTATAAAGTTATACTATAATTCTAGTATAATATCATATATAATATCATTAAATCTATCCTTTATATGTACCACATATGGTATTAATGAATCAAATCACTTTGAGGGGGCGGTAGTCCGCACTTTTTAAAATGAAGATATTGAGTTTACCCATAATGGAAATAATAAAGGATTGCCATAAATGAAAAATTAAGAAGCTTAATAAAAACATAAACACATTATATATAATTTATAAATAGAGTGACATCTTAATGGACACCTTTTAAGGTGTTAAAAAAATATTGAACAATCATCGTTCTGTGAGGCAGAAATTCACCATCCACAGAAACATAATGTTCTTTAACCATTAGATGTAGGTGTGTGTAAGTGTTGATCGAATAATTCTTATAAAAACATCATAGTATATTTATGATACTGGAGTTGTTACAAAAAGAAATTAAAAAAAGAGTTTAGGGGGTGGAGAAGAAAAATAAAACAAAAGAACATTAGAGAATACTTTACCTTAAAATCGGTTAACTCTGTTTGGTTTGAACCAAAAGAGTTTATTAAAGAGATTACTGCCTATGGTAAGGCTTCTAGGATGAGGATAGGGATGTGGATAGACAAAATGATCAGAGCGTGGCCGAGCCAACGGCTTTTGAAGTGTGGGTAAGGAGGTAGAGGTGGCAGCCTTTTATTAGAGGAGAGGAGGGGCACTCTTGGAAAGGTATAAAATATTACTTTATTATCAAATGAGTTTCAGAGTTTTAATGGTCCCACAGTGATGTGTTTCTAGGATAAGTCGATAAGGAATAGAAATACACCCATCCAATAGGTTTTTGACATGTGTGATTTTACATTATCTTTCCATTTCATTTAAATCGTTAAATAATGAGGTAATCACTGCATCATTATGGTGTCATAAATAATTTAATTTATATAATGTTAAAAAATTATAAATCAAATAATATGATGTAGGAAATCGTTTTATCTTTCCAATGAATATTTATATTCAAAAATATGACTTGTATTACCCCATCTAAAAATTGTTTTAGTAAAACAATACATGTTTGTGTCATTTTTACTTTTACTTTAAATAAACGGCATTAATGTCATCATCTTACCCAAGTGGCTCCATTGAGTCCCAAAAATCGACCCATGGGTTTTCTTGGTTGGAAATGACTCATAAAATAGGGTTAGGACAAGTTTGATGATATTTTCATTTTATTATAATATCATTTTTACCTTAAATCAAACTAATTACCTTTAATCGCGATTAATAAAACTTAAAAGTTACTTGTCATCAAAAATTATTTTCATCCCCATGAACCAAATTTTACTTAAGAATGAATATCATTTATATTGGTTTTTTAAAATTCAAATCACCGAAGTGGTAAAGTTCCATTTTAACGAAAAATTAGTATTTGTAACTACCACTTTGTGGTTTCACTGTTCATCAAAAATTAAGGTTTTTCAGAAAAATACCAAAACATCACCCTAAGTTATATTTGATATTAAAAATTTAAAAATGATGTCTATTTTACAAAAGTCAAAACATATAAGTTTCATTAATTAATTTAATAATTAATTACCGATGTCAAATCAAATAGCGTGTTTTTTAGAAAAAAGTATGTATCAAAAGATTGACACTAGTTTAAGTCCAATTTCAAAGTAAAATTAATTAAAATGACCACCATTGGATTAAATGGTAAAAATATATTCTAATATCACATTAAAACCAATTCAATAGATAATCTAATCATATAAATAAATTATATTAAAAATTGGTTTTGAATTAAAATACAACATTTTTCAGTATTCATTAAAAAATTAACTTTATCGGAAAAATACCAAAAATTTACACAATGTAAATTTTGATGTCCCAATTCTAAAGAAGAGTTTTATTTGTTTTAATAGAATGTATAAGAGTGACCAAAACTATATTTAAAGAGGTTTCACCATCAAAAGGCTATAGTTTGACCTTTTTGTGATGATTATAGTATATATGCCTAAAATTGAATTCATTTCTTATTTTAAGCCTTTATCTTTTATTGGATAAATATAAAAACATTTAAAAACATATGTAATCATATTTTAGTTATTTCTATTCATTACTGTCAATAAAACGGCTACGTGTTATCTACCATTTAAATAATATTATTTTATTACTAGTGTGCAACACAAGATTTTAAAGAAACTCATTGTTGCGTATCGGGTACGCTATTGAACATAGCAACCCATTTAAAGTAAAATTAATATTTAATTTGAAAATATTAATAAATATTAAAATGTTTTATTATTTATTAACATGGTATGTTACATCCTTCCCCCCTTTTGGGAATTGCGTCCTCGTAGTTTTATTCACTTATCAAAATAAGTGGGGGTATTTATCCCTCATAGAATTTTCAGATTCCAACATTGCCACTTCAACCATATGGTTTTTCCATAAAACCTTTACCTGGTGAATTATCTTATTCCACAACACTTGCTCTCTACGGTCAAGAATGTGTACCGGTAGTTCCTCATAAGATAGATTCTCTTCCAACTGAACTACCTCTGGGCTCAAAACATTAGATGGATCTGGAATATAATTTCTCTACATAGAAACATGAAAAACATTGTGTAACTAAGATAAACTCGGAGGTAAAGCCACTTGATAAGCAGCTAATCGAACTTTCTCCAGAATTTCATATGGTCCAATAAACCTTAGACTCATCTTTCCATTCATACCAAATCGCATCACACATTTCCATAGTGAGACATTGAAAAAACATGATCACCTACATTGAAAGATAGATCCTTCCTCCTGTTGTCTGGATAACTTTTCTGTCTTTCTGAGCTGTTCTCATGTGTTTCTGAATCAAATAAACTTTTTCTGCCATATCTTCTACCAATTCAGGTCCCATCAGATTCCTTTCACTCACTTCATCCCAAAAAGATGGAGTTCGACATCGCTTCCAATATAATGCTTCAAACGGAGCCATCTGTATACTAGAATGAAGAATGTTAATATATGAAAATTCAACCAAAGAAATATGTTGGTCCTAGATTCCCTGATAATCCATCGAACAAGCACGTATCATATCCTCCAAAGTCTGAATTGTTCGTTTTGACTACCCATCTGATTGAGGATGAAAAGAAGTAATAAAATTTAATTCAGTACCCAATTACTTCTGAAAGAATTTCTAAAATATAGAAGTAAACATGGGATCATGATCAGATATAATGGATTGGGGAACTCCATGCAACCTTACTATCTCTTTACGATACAATCGATAAATTTGATCCACATAGAAAGTATCTTGAATAGGAAGGAAATGAGAAGATTTAGTCAAGCGATTAACAATATCCCAAATTACATTATTACCTCGAGATGTCTTCGGTAATCCCACAACAAAGTCCATGGATATATTTTCCTATTTACACTCTGGCACTGGTAAAGTCTGATGCACCCCTTTCAGTAACTGCCACTCTGCTTTAACCTGTTGACAAGTAAAACTCTTCACAGCAAAATCATCAATATATCTTTTCATTCCGTCCCACCAGTGATACTCCCAAAGATCTCTATACATCTTAGTACTTCCTGGATGAACTGAAAACGGATAACTATGAGCTTCACATAACAACTCTCTCTTAAACTGTGAATCATAAGGCACACACAATATCTTCCCAAATCTAAGAACACAATCACTATCAATGCTGAATTCAGGCAACTTACCCTTCTGAACCATCTCTACCTTTTTCTGCAACTCACTGTCTTGCTTATGTGTTTGCTTAATTCTATCTGATAGAGAAGATTTCACTGAAATCTGAAACAAAACAGAAGGACATCCTGCACCAACAACTTCGATGCTAGAGTTCATCAAATCCTTAACCAAAGGATCACGTTTCAAATTCAACATTGTTAATGAAGCATTAATTTTTAGACTCAAGGCATCATCCACGTTATATGCTTTTCCTGGGTGGTAATGAATTGTACAATCATAATCCTTGATTAATTCTAGCCATCTCCTCTGTCTCATGTTCAATTATTTCTGAGTAAATATATACTTTAAACATTTGAGATCAGTATATATTTCACACATTACACCATACAAATTATGCCTCCAATTTTTTAGAGAAAAAACAATAGCATCTAATTCAAAATCATGTGTAGGGTAATTCAACTCATGAGTTTTCAACTGACGTGAAGCATACACAATTACCTGATCATTCTGCATAAGGACACAACCAAGTCCTTTCATTGAATCATCATTGTAGATAACAAACTCACCATTCCTGGGAGGATGTTCCAAAACTGGAGCATTCACCAATCTTCTTTTCAACTCTTGAAAACAATCATCACATTCTTTTTTCCAGATAAACTTAACACCCTTTCGAGTTCACTTAGTCATTGGACTAGATAACCGTGAATAATTTTCATCAAACCTTCGGTAGTAACATGACAAACCAAGAAAACTACAAATCTCAGTTACATTTGTGGGTCTTGGCAATTCATCAACAACCTTTGCTTTTGCAGGATCAATAGTTATACCATCTTTAGAAACAATGTGACCATGGAAAGATATTTTTTGTAACCAAAACTCACACTTGCTAAATTTTTCATAAAGTTTCTTTTATTTTGATGTTTTCAATATAACCCTTAAATTACTGTCACGATCCTCTTTACTTTTAGAAAACACCAAAATATCATCAATAAACTCAACCAACATTTTTCACCTGAGTCAACTGATCCATCACTACAACAAACTATTTATTTCTGATTCTGACCATCTCAAGATACTGATTTGAAAGGTCATTTCCCACTGTATGCCTTCCCAGAAAATCAGTTCTGTTTCATTCATGAAAAACCATTACTAACACAAAAATATCATAGGAGTAGAAACATTGTAATCTTTAAATTATATATCATTTCAGTCATACCATAAATTAATTTATAATTTAACAATTTTATAACTACTAAAGTTGTCTAAACTGACCTATGATACCAACTATAAGGCCCCGACCTTAAACATTACTTAATATTGAATTAAATGAATAATTCCAATTTAGGATCTTTTCATGTTTAGAGTTTTATAGAAATAGATCATAAATATTACATCTCAAAAGATTACAAAGTAGACACTTATACTATGTTTCCATAAAAATAAAAACTCTTAAAAAGAAACTTGCCTAGTTCCACATTTTATATAGCATGACATTCCCTTGATCCAATCCTTGAGCCTATTCCACATTAAGTCATGTGAAAAACATTTCAAAAAAACTAGGGGTGAGAATAAAAAGCCCAGTACAGGATACCCAAGGAATGAAAACTATTAGTTTTTTTTCAAAACCACACTTAAACCATGTATACTTTATCAAAGTAATACTTTTCACCTTTATGAAGAAATAAAAACTCTTCATTGAATAAAATATCATTACTTACCCTTTTGTAAGCAAAATATTACCATAAAACCCATATAATTAACACATAACATATAAAGGTAATTTGGGACAGAAACATACTTAAATGGAATAACCATACGGTCGACTTCCACATATATAACCTAATGGAATAGCCATACGACTGACTTCCATACCCAATTCATTGGCGGTTATAACGTAACCACCCATCCTAGTATTCATGGAACCACCCGTCATATGGTTTATCATGTAACCACTCGTCAAATGTCCATGTACCATTATAAAATCATAATACATAAAACAAATATAATGGAAAGAAAAAATTTCCTCACTTTGATCACAATATATCAATTAAATATATTAACATAACAAATCCATTATAAAAACCATTTTCAATACCAAAAAACATAAAAGAGTTTGTGGTATTTATTTCATTTTGAAAACATTATGGATTATTGAGGAATCCAAAGGCCAAATAATACTTGTGGCGGCGGAAAAGGGTGGTTGTCACCGCGTACGTTAAAAGAAACATTGATTTATTTCATTTAGTAAAACGCTTCGTAGTAATAGATTCTTTTTGAATAAATATAAATTTAAAAGGGGTATATACACCATATAAAATAATGTTGTTTGTAAACCAAAATATGCCTCAATGAAAGGATATTGAGACAAAGTCACCTACCTCGTGTCTGACATGACTCGATTGCTCTTTAATCTCCTGAATAATAAACTAGTGTTAATTTCTAATTTTTTAAGAACATTTTTCAAGTTAACTATTCCTTTTATATCACTTATTACAATGTTATTAACACAATGTAGTTATTTAATTTAATAATGGTCATTTTGTCGATCATTGCTACTAGAGTCAAAAATAATCTCTTTATAATTACAAGTTTGTTAATGGGTTAAAATATCCATTACAACCAAAATTATATTCATTATATAGATATCATATATATCATATATATATCCATTATATACATTTGTTTATAATATTACATAACATTTAGAGGTAAGAAATGAAATGCACCATTCATGGAGACGGTAAGCCGTACGTATGCATGAATGCTACTTTCATTTATATGTCATATTAATGGAATTAAAACTAAATGAGAGATATGTATATTTTAATTCCAGAATTATATTCATCATTTATATATAGAATAAATCATATATATCCATTATGTATTTGTACATATAATAGTACATTACATTTGGGGATAAGAAATGAAATGCGCCGTCCATGGAGACGGTAAGCCGTACGTACGCATGAACGCTACTTTCATTTCTATCTCATACTTTAATAGAAAGAAATAATAAATATGTAAAGGTATATAATAATTACAGTATAATATAATATATAATATCATTAAATCTATCCTTTATATGTACCACATTTGGTATTAACAAATCAATTCACTTTGAGGGGGCGGCAGTCCGCACTTCCTAAAATGAAGATATCGCATTCACCCATAATGGAAACTATAAAGGTATGAAATAAATGAAAAATACATAAGATTAAGGAAATAATTAACATATTATATATCATATATAAATATTGTGACATCTTAATCGCCACCTTTGAAGGTGTTAAAAGAATATTGAACAATCATCGTTTCGTGAGGCAGAAATTCACTATCCACAGAAACAGTATGTTCTTTAACCATTAGATTTAGGTGTGTGTAAGTGTAGATCAAATCCTTCTTATAACAACATCCTAGTATATTGAAGTTACTGCAATTTTTATAAAAGAAATGAATAAAAAGATTTTAGGGGGTTGGAGAAGAAAAATAAAACAAAAGAACATTAGAGAAGACTTTACCTTAAAATCGGGTAACTCCCTTTGGTTTGAACCAAAAGGGTTTCTTGAAGAGCTTCCAGCAAAAGGTAAGGCTTCTAGGATGAGGAGAGGGATTTGGAGAGATATAATGATAAGAGATTGGCCGATCCAAAGGGTTGAGAAGTGTGGGTAAAGAGGTATAGGTGGGGTCATTTTATAAGAGGAGAGGAGGGGAACTCTTGGAAAGGTATAAAATGTTACTTTATTTTCTAATGAGTTTCATATTTTAATTTAACAAAAACTGTTTTGACGATATTCGGTACTTGAGCAGAAAATGAAATTTTGTACAACGTCAACAGTTAAAGAGGTCATTATGAAATAATATATAAAATAATAATAATAATGAATTTATAATATATTTTAAACATCATTTATACTTTTAAATCAGTCCATATATTTCTATTTATGAAAAATGAACAATAATATAATCATTGAGATGGTAGGTCGTACGTATGAATTAATAAAATTCCGATTTTTTCAATAATCATCATTGAATAAAGGTAAATATTATTTTATCTTCCCAAAATTGACATAATTTCATTAATATGATATTTATAATTTAAATATACATACATATATATATATCACTCATGAAATGGGGTGATGAAAAAAAATCACATCACTTCATCAAGGTGATAGTTCACACTTTAGGAAGAATGACTATATCATTTTTATGTGAATGGAAATGTAAGAATCAAAATGATATATTATTAATTCATATTGAAAATTATTTCATGAATATCATATATTAACACTAATTCAGTCACTATAAAATGTATTTATAGATAGTGATAGAAAATAAATTATATAGGTTCGTGTAGTGGTAGTCTATCGAACACACAAATGAATAATTCATTTTCCATTTCAAGAAATTGGGTATTGATTTAGCTGATTATATTATCATAATAAATTATAAATATATTTAGGATAGAGCAATAATTATTTCATAATGTCTCAAGAATATTGGAATTAAGTGTGAAAAGAAATAAAACACCAATACTTAATTAAAAAAATACCTCTTCATTGGACGATCTCTTTTTCTTAACACCTTATGAGAACTAAGGGTGGTATTATACCAAAACCAAGAGATATAGAATATGGGGAATGATTATACTAAATAACTTGGGTAGATACATTGTCAACCAAATTAGTTTAAAGGTGTTAATAATGTAAAATAATTTTTACCCTTTAAAAGGAGTTGAGAGGAAAACTCATTGAATTTTCCCAAATATTAAAATATTATAAATTAATTTTCAATGGACAATTGTTTAAAACTATCTATTTTCAATGATAGGTTGATTATGCGTATAAATAAATTCTTCCAACCATAGATTTAATATTCTTAAATTGCTATATATTTTATAACACATTGTTAACCCTTTTAACTATAACTATGACATTTGTTAATTTAAACATTAAATGTTAATATAATTACAAAAAAATGTTAAAAGTCCCGTAAATGAGTAATTGATGAAATTTAGAGACTCGTACTTATCATTTTACTACAATTTAGATATTTATAAATTAAATAACATTTTATAAAATATTTTTTATTTTAAAATAAAACTGATGTATATTTTGACAATATCCATTACGTTAATTTATGAAAATATCCAAACAATAAAATAAATTCACAAAAAATCCATCAAAAATGAAAATATATTTCAATTTAATTAATAAATTTTGTGATGATAATAATTATCACAAATAATATGTATTTTTTAATTTTTAATATCATTTATTTGATATTTTCTTTAAATTAGAATTGCATGCATCATCATTATGAAATTATTTAATTTAATTAATTATTCTAAAAAAATTATAAACAAATATTTTGATAAATATATACATTCAAGCTTTCAAAATACTAATATAATCCAAAAAAATTCCTTTTATAACCTCCTATTAAAAAAAATTCACATGTTAGAAACAATTGTTACAAAAATGACATTTCATTGAATATAATATTATAAATGACATAATTTAAACCAAGTGGATTAACTAGGTTGTTATTTTTTTCACAAGGGTAATTTTGGTCAATGGAGACTAATAAAATGAAATTATGACCCATTTTAGGGAAATTTAATAATATTTATAATACTATTTTCTTCTTAATTAAACGATTTACCTTTAACCGTGTTAATAATAATAATTTATAATGTTTATTTTCATAATTTCTAAAAATAAAAAAGAAATATTTAAATAATTTTTACATAATGATTCAAAATATGAAATAAATATCAGAAAAATTTGTATACAATTAAAATGCATTATTTGTTTATCTATTCATGAAAATACTAAACATAACACAAAAATACAAAAAAAAATCAACCAGATTAAAATTTTAATTATATTTCAAGAGGATAATATTTTTTCCATTAGAATTAATTACGTGAAAGAATTATATTTAAATTAACCACGCCATTATAAAGAGGTAAAACTTATCATTAAAAAATAGTGTTTTGACCATAAAATTAGATTAATAATATAAAATATTGAAAATGCTACCTATTTTAATTACTGTGTAATTCATAAATACCAATAAATGTGAAAAACAATTATTCTATCATTGCCAGAACTATTACATATAAAACTCTAAACCTAAATGATCACGGGGATATATACAATGGTAAATTTTTCATTAAGTATTTTAATTTTTAGAAGTCATAGGTTTGGGATGTAAACTTTTTTATCAGAGAATGTATGAGAGAAAAATATAGGTTAGGATGTTAGTTAAATATAAATTGAGGGTTTATAATTTTAGGATGATCAAAATTATGTATTTATTTATAACAATTTTTGATAGAGGTGGTAATATTGATTACTTTTGGGTTTTGGGTAACTTAAATTTAGGTAAACCCATATAGATAATTATAATGAATAATTCTACGAATTTGATTATATAATGATTTTCTGTACTATAGAGGATTTTTAGTTCTCATACAAATTACATACCTATCTAGATATAATAAAGTGGATTTTGATGTATCATAGGTGAACTAGTGGGTTACAACCAAGAAAAATATAGGATAATTATGAACTCAATGATACATCCAATATAAGGCTAGTGTACCTAATACTACAAACCTAGACAGACAATACTATTGGAAATTCTTTGGTTATTCACAATCAATTAATAAAAAATTATGATGGATTTATTATGTTATGAAATTAGGTTAATGAATATGAGATAACTCATCCTAAAGAAACATATATTGAAACGTGACCGATTTAGACTGAACTAATCTCTAAAGTAATTATTTAAAATGGTAAAACATGTTTATGATAAACATTTCACGTGATTATCTTAAAATAATTATCTTATTGTATTTATTTTAATTTCATAATAATTAACTTCATTTATTTTTAGTAATGGATGAATCATGAAAAAATGATGTAGAAAATGGATATCATGGATAATTTATAGACATTACCAATAAGAAAAATATGTGGATAACATCATGAGTGAGAAATCATATTATTATAACAACCCAGCTATCCCAGATTATAATAAACTTTAACAAATCAGTTGTGTTTCGAAACAAAACAACTAAGAAAAGTATTAAGTCTCACGGAAGATCAAGTAATAAAGATGACGAAGGAAAGTATATTCAATTTAATTTATTTTGGTAATGTGGTATTAATTAGCTAGGGGAATGTATTTACGAGACATTTAGATATTTAATTTGTTTAAATATATGTCATTGGTTAACAATTTTCCATGGGAAATTAATGATCTTGGTGGAATTGGAAAAAAATTAAAATTTATCTTAATGTAAAACTAATTGTTCAATGTCTAAAATATTTGTAACATTCACATTATCCATGTAAAATCCCCATTCCAATGGATAAAAATGATTATATATACCGAAAAAATCCAAGAAAACGGAAATCCAATGAATCTACAACCACATAAGTGGATCTAAAAAATGATATGGAAAAGGTAACATATATCACCCACATAAGAAAATTGTTTGTTGTATTCATATCTTTTTCAAACTAATCATTTATACTTAAGAGCATAAAATTACCACCTTAAAATTTTGATGATGATTTATTAGAAAAGAATTTTGTTTATATGATTGTTTTATTTAAAAAATTTCACACGAGTCTAATATATTATTATAGGAATGATCATATTATATAATTTTTTTATAATACCTGTAATCAAATTTGATTTGTTATTAAACATGGATTTAATCCCATAAAATATAGTACATGATAATCCCAAAGATACTAAAAATAAAATGTTCAAATCAACCCATGAAAACCCATTAATAAAATGATTACTAGAAACCCCATATTAAAATTACTCCCATTATATTTGAATAGATGGCATAAATATTTAAAGGAAACAATGAACATTAGTTTTAATAATAATATGTTGGAAAAGATGAGTTCCCCTAATATACCAATGAAATTTAGGATAAAACATCATTATAAATTAAATTTGGATTTCTTCATAACTTATAGATAGTATAAACTAATTAATTATTTATGAATAATTAAAATTCCACAGAACCAACTAATTTAAGGGGGAAGAAGAATGTGTGGAAAAAAAATTTACATAAAAAAATATTATGTTATTTGTGTTTGGTAGATGCGACAATGAACTAAAATAAAACATTGATAAGTTAAAATATAGTGCTACTATTATAACCTATACATTGAAATAGAATTTATAAAAAGGTGTAAATGAACAAATTAGTATATAAATAAATAAATAGAAAGATTATTTTATATAGGTTTAACAAATTAATTTTGTGCTTAAAAATATACATTACAAAATGTTATATTTTTATTCATTATACATCTTTTAATGAAAAATAAGTATTATATTATTAAATGATGAAGAAATTAAATTAAATTTTTATTTATTAATTGTTCTTTTAATTATTGTATGATGTAAATTATAAATAAGACCACAAAGTATTTTTAACGGTTATTCTCCAATAAGACAAATATAATTAATTTTTTTTATTTTATTCGAAGAAAATTCATATTTTTGTAATTATGGTTAACAAGATATAATTTCCATCATGGTTCATCCTTTAATTTTATTCTTATGATAATTTTTTGGATTCTTCTGAAAAGATTGATTTTTATGTGAAAATTACTATTTTTTAAAATATCAAGACTTTTATGAAATTATTATTATATATGTATAACTAATAAAATTAGGAAACCATTTTCTAGATAAAAATATATATTTTTAAAAAAATAATTTGAATATAAAAGTTTTTTTTCTACCCAAAATTTGGTATTTGAAATATTTTGATAAACATTTCTCTCAAATAGTTTTTAATACATTATACATTAAATATTTTAGATTTAATTTTTATCACTTTCAGAAATTGAACCTAATAATAATAATTTCAAAATATTAATTTTAAGTAAAATATATTATATAATATGAATGGTACTGTGTTTATGCATTAAAATGAATTAACATGATAGAAAACATGATACTATTTATCAAATGAACTACGAGAAACCATGAAAAACCATCTATCCATTATTTTTTATTTTATAGATCAAATTATAAAATATAAATATATAATTAATATATAATGATATTAGTATTATTTTTATACTAATTGTTATTATGATCATATAATTTTAATTAACCATATTTCCCAATTTCATAGATAAAAAGGAAAATTTCATTATTGCGTCTGTTTGAAATAGGACCTCAAAAAAGCATCATGTTTCATTTTCCTTCACCACTACACATGGATGGAAATAAGATGGAAATTAATATGTGTTAATTATATTTATAATATGATTTATAATATGAAATAATAAACAACACAATAATTTTATCATGATCTATGGAAAATGAAATCATCATCAATTTTGGCTTATGAACTTCCCCCTCTATGGTCCAATGCATTTCATTTTATCACACATCCATTCGTGGATGGTCATTATAATGATATAAGTGGATAAATATATTGTTTATTAAATTACTATGATTTTTTTAAGAAATAGATTACATAATATTTATTATATTAGTAGAAAATGATCATTTTGAATTTACCTATCTAAAATTATAATACAAAATGGAAAAATAAAAAATTTGTACTATGTACTAATTTAATCTACATTAACTATTCAACAAATTATCTCCCGTTATGTGTTATGAAAATAATTAAATCTAATAAAAATATAATCAATCCTCTTGAAAAAATTTATTTCAAATAAATTATTTCTTAATCATCTATTAATTATTGTATATATATATCTTGGTAAGTCAACAATATATTTAAACAATTATGTAAAACAATATCCTGGATGAAATGAACTTACCCAGGATACCCCCAAACGTGACACCCAAACTGATTCTCCACATACATGAAGTGATATTCAAATCCCCAAGGGCTAGTGACGAGCAACGGGGAATCAATCAAAAACCCGAGGGAAAAATTTTTCTCTACTAAAAGAAGAAAGTGTGTCATATATACACAAATCATAGAGACCTAGTTAGAGAGAAAGAAAGAAACATTTATTCTCTAACCCAAATAAAACAATAGAAATGATATAACTCAATATATTAGAAATGAAGAAAGAAAAATACCAACTTAAAAATATGACTTAATATAAATTGACTGCTCCATATGATAAAGTTTATATAGTCTCACTATATCCTCACCAGAAAATAATACTCGGCTGTTAAAAGCCTCATTTCCCAATTGTTGGAAATTTACATTTAATGCATCAAATGATATACCGTGGCCTATGAATCACAAAAGGTATTCATATTGTTTGATCGAATCATTCCCAGAAGGATCCCACCTAGGTGTTCCATATCAAGTCACTATATATTAATTTGAACAATATTAATAATAATGAAAATATGGAATTATAATAAAGTAAAAAAATATATCCATGTACGGTGAAATATTCAACATTATCCATGGTTCTATATAATCCCAAAAAAAATATTCCAATCATGTCACATATATCCAGAAAGTTATTAAAGGCAAAAAGTATATAACAAATAAATAGGTAACGCTATTCCATATATCACTATATGTCTTAATTTCAAGAAATTTCTTACCCAAACATTGACAATTATATATATCTAGTCTACTGATATATGAAAAGAATTTATAGAGGATGGGAATACTCCATAAATTTGACATCTCAATAGTTTTAAATTGGTCTCTTGGACAAGAGGCATAGGGATCAGAATAAGATTCCCTTAGTGTACCACCCAATGGATTCAATGGAAATGGATTGTTCATAAATCATACAAATAATTACCCATGTCTTTCAATGTGCTATATTTTTCTATCAATTCCATCAAAATGTGAAGTGAAAACCACTTCATAAATCAATTTCACAATGATTTGAAGATATATTTTCTATTACTTAAACTACTGGTAAACCATCTATTCACAAAAACACAATTGTAAACAGAAAAATACTTCACTCAAAGTGTTTTATATTTTTTTTAATAAAATTTAGAATCAATGGTTCATCTATATTAGGCTACCTATAGAACCACCTACCTCATGCTCCGTTCACACATGCTAGAAACGAGATCCTAGAAGAGCGAAAATAATGACATGATAAACATAGACTCCTATAAATACAATATTACATTATAAAATCAATTGATAAAGAAATATTATAATTAGAGAAGATATGAAATATATACGATGAAGAACCCACATGCTACATCTGAACCATCATAAGGGTTTTTCTTTGAGATTAGATCACACCAAATATCGAGAAAAGATCAATAAGAACATCACCAAAATCTCAACAGATCCAGAAACATAGTATGTATATGTTTCACTACTAATCTAAATAATGAATTATAAAGGTCTTTTATAAAGGAAAAAGTGATGTGACCACCACAGAGACTGATTACAAAATGATGTCATCTGAAAGGACCAGAGACACTAAAAGTTTTCTAGAGGCCCCATATAATTTCAGCTCAGAGGAAAAAGAAATAATAACTAAGGAATATAGATTATAGTTCCTAAAAAATCATTTCATGAACATTTCATGATGTAAAATATATTTTCCATGTAAAATATGTGGAATTAAATTACGTTGAATAAGGTGTTATGTAAGGTAAAAAAACACTGATCAACCATTACAACAAGTGGACCATTTTATTGGATAATAATTCATATAAATTTTAACCATTTCATAAAATTTTCTTTAAAATGGATTCACATCATATAAATAGTTCACGTAATGAATATGTCCAGAAGGATCCGTGATGTAAATGTTATATTAAAAACTGTTAAACCAACTCCGGCACTTAGGACATAGAAACACACTGTTAAATATAAAAAAGAGAATACCTCAAAATCATGAAATTCATTATCTCCCCTCCATAATACTTTACTTAAATAAAAATACATGTCAAATAAGGTTCCTATAGAAATATATGAGTCCACTCCTTCCTCAACCACATTTCACTCTCCTATGTCTTCTAATAATCAAATATTATTTTCTATAAAACACTAACTAACAAGATTTAATTCACATAAAAGACATTAACCATAGAATTAATGATATCCACCAGTTTATCTACACATAAAATACCTTAATATTACCCAATCACTTCCAAACTATAAAAGGTTTTGGATCGGGATGATACATCCTAAGCTGAGATATGTGAAAAATATGAATAATCCCTATCAACAGAAAAAATAATTTCAATTGATAGGAAACCATACCAATGTGTTCAATGAATTTAAATAGTCTAACATATCTCATATCCAACATTCCACTCATCCCAATGATATGTTGATCCAAATTATTGAAAACCTTTTATAAAACGTACAACTAACAGAAAAATAAAAAAGATGATATCGATGATTGGAATATGATTTATGTTATCTCTATGCTATAACCAGAAACCGCAATATATTTTAAATCCTCACTAACATCAACTAAATGATAATTGGTCCTACTAGAGTGGCATCACCCATATATACTTAGTAAGAGGGGATTTGTATGGGAAAAATATAAATCTTGTAAACATGGAATTATAATTTTTGATTGGTATGTTTTCTTATTTGAAAACTCAACCAGTCTGAGATGTATATCTGATGATTAAATAAAATACAATATGGAGGAACATATTATATACTCCAGGAATGGAATAGCATGATCCATCTAAGAATCTATCATTGGATGGAATGCTATACTAAACCTACCCTGAGACCCTACCACATATGGGGGACTCTTCTAGATCCATGATGTAAAACATGGATCCCTATCATAGATAATGGTATAATTAATCATATGTATCCACACAAACTCAAACCTATCAAAAAAATAAATCGTCAACTTTATTTGTTTGTTTACTCAAATTTCAATGATTTGATTCTATCAATAGATTACTCAACACCCAAGTAAAATTATTCCCCAGGTGAGTATATGGTAATCCTATTAGGATATCCATATAAAACCCATCCCATTTCAAAAATATAACTTGAAGACTTTGGAGAAAAAAGTTTTAAAATGATATAATTTAATGTTTTTGATGGTGTAACAGTTTGACACATAATCTCAAAAGTCAATCTTGATAACCACCATAATCCATATATCATGTCATTATACATCCTCATACTATTTATATAATTATCCCCTTAAGAATTATTAATTTATAATAATGGTATTATCCTAACTTATGAAGGGGAAAAAAGATCCCCAATGCATAGAATAACATTTAAACAGGTAGGGAAACCAAAAATGGTCTCCTCACAATAATAGGTTTCTCAAATATCTCCTTACCCATAATATTGTTGTTGACCCTATAGAATAGATATTAGGATATATATTGTTGTCTAATAACTAGTTATAACCATGCCTAAAACATCCCATTGAAAAACTATATGCAATAGACCATTGATTCCCATAAGGTTCTACTCATCCTTTGATTCCCAAATAGTCTACGATGGAACTATCAATATAATACCATCTATAATGACATTTATATTCATCATGTTGTTTTTTATATCCAAATAAAATTGATGAAGGTATTACACTAATTATCTATATCTCAAATTCATTAATTCTAAATAAATCATATATATCAGACTCTTATAATTATAATATACTATGGACCTATCCATAAAGATGTTATGCCACCAACTTTTAATTTCCTGAATTCATACAAAACACATGATATCATCAGTGGGTAAAGATTCAAATGAATTAAATTATGGAAAGATCCATAAGAAACAAAAATATCCTCCAAAAAAATTACACAACCCATATTAGCAATAGAAGCATCACAATATACCAAAAACCCCTTACTGGTATTAGGTAATAACATCATTTCATACGATGTCAAAGGTCATTTATTTTAAATGAAAACGTAAAATGTTTTCTAATCCCATGAAATTTTCACCCTTTCTCTAGTTTGATAAGTCAAAGGTGATGAAAACATAGAGTAAATTATTAATAATTGTAGTTATTAAATATAAAAACTATGTAATGTATAAATATCAAATACATTCTTTGTCTCCTCAAATGGAATGAGAAAATTCACCTTTTTGGGAACAAATGGTAATCGAATTTTGGAAATAATGTTCCCTATGAATATAATTTATTTGATCTGAATAATACTTTTAAAAATATATCTATAGAAATGATGAATTTTTAGGATTTCAAACAAAATAGTCCTCATAGTCATGCTCAAACCTCAAATAAACCAAAATATTATCCCAAAACACTAACACAAAAGTGTTGAGATAGTAATTAAATAACTTGTTCAACAAAGGTAGTAAAAATATATGGGTTTAATTGAGACCAAATGGATTCATAAAATATTCATAATAGACATAAATTATCATGATATCTATTTCAATATATTAGACTCCCAAACATGATGCTCATGATATCTGGAATTAAGATCAATCTTCAAAAACCATGTTTCCTAGTCTAAATAATAATAAAAATCATCCACATGGGGAAAAAGATACATATTCTTAACTTTCACCTTGTTCAACATCTGATAGTCCATACACAAACGAAATGAGCCATCTACATTTTTGTTTGTGAGTGATATGGATAACAAAAGAAAAATTATAGGGTGAACAGAATCATTAACCATCATTTTATCGTAATGAATCATGAGCTATTTCAACTACACTGGTTCCATAAGATTAGTGGTTATTGAGATAGGTATTGTACCCATAACCATGTCAATCATGAACTCCACCTACCTCTCTAGAGGAGGACAAGATATGCAATGTGATAAAACATCAATAAAATCCCAAAAAACTTTTTTAAACTCCACAATAAAATAAATATCATTATGGTAACTATAAAAACAAACAACAATGACCTCATCTCCAGCTTAAAAGGCCATTCGTGACCATACGTCAAATCCAACTCTTCTTGAAACCCTTGTGTTCTCCCATCAATAATAATTAATGAGACATAATAAGGATAACAATCATCCTAATCATGTTGAGAGACAATCAAATCTACCCCCATGATAATTTAAAATATATATATGTCGAGAGTGAGTACATACCATACAAACTCGACATATACTATTGATATTGAATAAGAAAAATAAAGAATACCTATTATTCCCAATTCCCAATATGTGTTTCAAACTAAATAACAATAGAAATATGTTCCATTGAAAAATGATGAAAAATTATAAATTCAATAGAAAAAATGATTGGGATACACTAGTATCAAATATAGCACTGAATATAGATGATAAAATAATTATGATACAACTTAAAGTCACTGGAACCGAAAAAACCTCCATCATAAATACATCTATATAATGATGGTGTTTCACTATAGTGGCTTGTTACCAGAACCCGATAGAATTTGAATCATCTAATGGCCCTTCATATCCAATTATACATGACCGCAATGAGATATATACATAGTCTGAAAGAGCTTTTATAAATAGTTATAGTTGTAATAACCATTTCACATATTTGTAGGCATAGAACATGATTTGTTTTGTATGACCAACCTTTACCCAGTGATATTGTGTTAGAGGAATAGTACTGGATTTAAATGATGGTGAAGAGAAGTCCTTATTATATAAACCACCTCCACCACCCCTTCAACGATTGTCCCACATCCCATTTTTCACAAGCATGACATTGATATTGGAATTAAGTTTAAGTTATGTCCCAAAAGAGCCAACATTTCCCTACATATCAATTTCGTTCATAATTTCCATGTTTAATATATTTATATTGTTATAAATATTCAAGATGAATTCCTATGATCTGATATCTAATTTCAAACACATCAGTTACTTATAATTCATTGCCAAAAATTCTTCGATAACTCTAGAGAATAATTATCCAATAACATGAATTTATTAGAGTAATATGACACTGATCAATATCCCTTTTAAAAAGAGAGGAAATTTTGAAACTTTAATGTTACCAATGACTCTGGATTGGGAAACAATAAAAATATTTTCTTGAAACACTTAAATTTAATTCCCATTTTCATATCATCCAATACCATGGAATTACATAATCAATTTCTAGGACCCTCAATTCTGAACATCTCACACATAACCTCGATATTCTCATGTATCTCTAAGAAGATGAATATCTGATAAATCATTTTTATCCAGTCTTATAACTCATGGAGAACATTTTTCTATAAATGGATGACCTTTTACTCATAATAACTCACGGTATCGAGGCATTTATCTCAAGGTTTATGGTTGTACCCCAACATATATGTGTGGGACACGGGTTACATTTTGGTCCATGATATGAACAACTCGAATGATGACCTATTTTTTATTTTGATCAAAATAATTATTCTCTTGAAGGTAATTTTCTACACCCTCCAGTGGTACATGTTGATTACATCTCGGAGGAATATTACTATGCATTGAAAATAAATTAAATAAGTAGAAAACATGAAAAAATTTGTTCAAATAATAAATCAATATAAAATACTAAGATGAAGATCAATAACATAACATAAGAAACACATATCCAAATATCTCATGGTATCATCAATCTAGTCATTAGAAAAGAAGGCTAAAAACTCAATACAACCTACCTCTCATGTATAGACAACCCTATCTTAACATTAACATAAATTCAATAGAAATGAATCTTCAGTATAAATTAACCTCTGATTATAAATTTTAATGAACCAACCCATGTTAACCACTGATATGACACCTAAAATATCCATATTTTAGAAAAAGTATTTTGTAATAATAATTAAAATTGTATTTTTTTTATATCAAAATGTTTTATCATTAATTATGTTGTTTTTTCATTTATCGTGTTGATAACAATTAAGTAAGGATGCTATTCAGAATGTGGAAAACATAATTATACTAATTAATATTTTTGAACCACATTATATAAAATATGAGATCCATTTTTCAATATTTAATTGCTAAATTTTGATTAAATTAAATTAAATTTATTTTCAAAAAATACAATGAAACCACAATTTTAGTAAAACACATATTTTAGTCTTAAAAGTGATCATAAATCAAAATATTATATAAAAAATATTCCTTTGGAATTTATTTGATTAAGATTTATAAAATTAATTTCATATGAGTTTCAAACAACTCCAAAACAAAATAGAAAATGAAAACAACATTTATTAAAAGATATGACCATTTTTGTAAAATTTTTATTTTTTACAATTTACCAAAAAATATAACACTTCATAAAGATCCAAAAATATTAACTAATGTCTATTTTAGAGTTATTAATTCTAATTTTTTTATATATTATAACATAAAATTTTTAATCCTATTATAAATTTTTGGCCATATCCATGCCAAAAATTAATTTAAATCCAACATAGGAAGAAAATGTATTCATGTAGTATAAAATGAATTAACACTAAATTTCTATATAATAACCACCATTAAATAAATGATAATTTATTTTTTAAAATATATTTCCTATAAATTCCATTGAAATCATTTGTATATAATGATTAAGATAGTATATAGTTATATATATATATTGTGCATATAAATTAGTTTTCTGAAAAAATATATCCTTAAATCACATATGATCATATTTAAAATTATGTTCTTAGGTACAATGAATTGATTAGTTAAATTATATTTAGAAATTTTTTTTATATATTTCAAAACATATTTACTCATGTTCATAACCAACAATCCCACAATTATGTAATAAGAGTGATATTTTAATTATATATGAAAATTCATTTTATGATCGGAATTTTGAGTGGTACAAGAAATATAATGTATTATTTCATAAAAAACTTGTACATTTCACAATGTTTCAAATTATAGAATTTTTTTCCCATTATTTTAATTTTATTCTCACAAAATTAATTTTTCATAATTTATTAATTAAATTATATATATATATATATTTCTCCTAAAAATTAATTTATAGGCCCAGTAATAGAAAATTATAATATCATAAATTCATGTACATTTATAAGAGTATGAAATTTAGATGAGTTTTTTAAGGGTTTTCATGATATTTTTTGTTAAATATAATATAAAACTAAACAGATTTGAGAAATTTGATTACTATTGAGATATGATTTTATGAAAATTTATGTACTTCTTTTAGATCCACTTAATATATGAAATTTAATCATTCCATTGCGATTCTATCAATATCTGTTTTTAACCCATCTCTTACACCACAAAATGAATGATTAAATTTATTTCTTGAGTTATGAATCAACAAAATAAAATTCAAATGTATTATAAGATCCCCAAAATGATAAAAAGATATATTCCATGAACCAGCATGGGTATTCGGGTTACCTGATAACCATACCATCACTCACACAAACTAAATAGAGTTCCTGATCTCCACAGGTTGATGTCTTGCTCACGAAAGCATACAAAATGAAAGCAGGAGAAATTTTTTATTAGAATTGTGGAAGTAAAGACATACAATTCTATTTGAAGAAAACAAAACTCCATAGTGATATGTGTACTAGAAGTAAAATATGTGTAACAAGTCAAAGTACTACAAAAAATACTAGTAAATAAGAAAAAAATGCTCAGGTCCCAATTGTAGAAACATACCAAGTACACTGATCATTATCTAGAACTACATCTTAGTTGTTCCTTTCTCCTACTTGAATATGAAATGATAAAACCTAAAAACACACTAACTCACGGGTAGGCTGGGAACTAAAATCCCATTAGGGTATCACTAAGGATTCTAGAATAGAAGACTACATTTATACAACCAAAGAGAGAATTAAATTTTAAATAAATATGTATTAAAATTTCAAAATAATAATTTAAACAATTAATTATTTACATTTTAAAATATGTAAATACTTTCAAACAAATTCATGACATTTCAATTGATGGGATATTTCAAAAACAATGGCTTAAAAATCATTTTTAAAAAATATTTTATTAATAATCATAAGACGTGTAAAATAGTTTAAAAATATTACCGTAAAATTATATCTCAAATATAAAAAAATGTGAAACATGGTCACCTTCTAAAATGGATTGACAATTTTATGAAATGGGATTGTGAAACTCACTTGTGAAAATAATCGAAATGTGTACACACATCCCTCGACATGGGAAATAGATAAATCATTGGAATTCCAATTAAGTAATAAGATGTGCTACATAGTGTCCAATGTTAGAGTTGTTAAACAGAAATATAATTCTATGGAATTCCAATCCTATAGTTATTATCCTGGAAAACTCACTAACTATCTAGAAATTCATTTTCTACAATACAAATCAATTATGGGGAATTTACTTTAAAAACATTTTAATATAAAAATATATCCAACTCCCCCATTTAAAATTTTCAATTTTCGTTTAAAACTAAAAATTTGTTTTTAATAAAAAAACATACCGTTTCCTAAGAAAAAACCCTAAGGTTTCTATCATAACATTTTTTATGCCATTTTTCAAAAATATAAATTTTAAAACTATTCACAATTCTATTTCACTATTCACATTCACAATTTAATTCAACAATTTAATTTCAATAAATTTCCATTAATTTAAAAACAAACTACCAATTCAATGGAATTAATGTATTCCATTTTTATTAAAATAAAAAAATTCGAAAATTTAAATTAAAAAGTTTAAATTTCACAAATTTCCATAAACACAAACCAATTAAATGGAATTGTGGGTTTTTTAATTTTATGCAAAAATCCATTTTTTAATCCCCAATTGAATGAATGTTAGTTTCTCTAAAAAAATAATTTATTTAATTTTAATTACAATTACGAAGATCCATTTAATTGAAAAAATAGAAATTAAATAAATAAATTTATGGTTAAAAAAATTTAGGCATCATGACAGAAACACATACCTCAGGATAGACAGATCATGATCACCAAACCCTAATAAGGATTTGACAACAATGAACAAAAACATAGGAAACTGGGAAACAATGATTAAAACTAGATTGAAGTACCCAAATAAAGGGTATTTGATCTAAAATCAAAATAAAAATCCATAGAACCCTATAGAGGATAATGGAGATAGCGGGAAATAGATAATGAGGTGATGAAACTAACCAGGATGAGATCAAACATCATTCTTAATGTTTTGATTCTAATGTTTGTGGGTGTAGAGGGGCCAGAATCACCACACGGTTAATCATAAGTACAAAAAAAATTTAAATGGATGTGATAGGTCATTCTGGCACCTAATGTGAGGGTTTTAGTGTTTTAATGTTACATTTTATTGATTACATAAATCCCATGGACATTTATAAGTGAATATCCACTTGATTAGACCAAAGTATTTGGCATAGCTATGTACCCCATTATATGGCCTGCACAATTTCTACTAGGAATAAGAATTGTCTAAAAAACATCACACCAAACCTAAAAAACTCCTTTATCTAGGTTTTCATGGTTTGGTTTGAGTTGCTACATGGATTCAGCAAAAGTTCACCAACAATAAACTCGCCATGTAAAATTCAATATATCAATGTTTTTACATAAATTACACTTAAATGATATCAGAAAAAATTTTGATAAAAATAATTGGAATAAGTATACCTGAAAAGGTAGCATTATGTTACATCCTAGACATTGTAGAAACGTTCTGTCCCCAGAATCCCTACTTAGAAGATTACATTTATAAAAGATGAGGCTACTACTCTATAATTAGTGTGTCACACTCCCATGTCATGGGACTATCATAAACATGATTCTATAGCACATGATCCTATGTTATCATCAACCCATGAAGTATCATGGGTTTCAGAACCATCTATCGTGACTGGTTGTTAGGTTAAGGTTAAATCAAGCACGACATTGAAATCAATCCCAATCAGAACAAGAGACGGTTCATTAAGATACTTTTGGATCTAAGATACATGGAATGTTTTATGTATCATCATCCGCTGTAGTTGAACTTCTAATTGATAACACACTTATTCTTTCTTCCCGGTAACATCAAAAGGTCTAAAAAATGTGAATACATCTCTCCTTTCCCCCAAGCCATTGATGAACCAATCAGGGTGATGAATTCAATAACACATAGTCACTAATGGATAATTAAAATGGGATATAAATATGATTATAATTATAGATATACCAACTTTGTTCCATTAACATTCTCGGATGAATCAACTGAATAGTTTCCATCATCACTTGAACAATTCTTGATCCATCTTAAAAATATTAACAAATCATGGAGCAACATAATATATATAAAAAATTTCAAATATAAAAGGCATCAAATGGATCCATTCTGAATAAGGGCGGATAATTATTGGTATAACAAAACTCAACCTGTCCAACGTGATCATTCTATGATCCACCAAATTCAAGAACACAATTGTAGAGAATGTCTTCAGGAATATATATACATATTTATCTCTATTAATACAAATACGGAATGTATGATGTGCTCAAACATAACTTATATCCCAAATCATCTTGAAGGGACCTCTATATACTATAACTGAACAACAAATCTCTATTTGAAACTATATCTGATGGAACTCCTTCCAGTTGTAAAATCTCTTTCACATAGAGATTTCCTAACTCATCTACTTTGGTTTTATCGTGAATGAGTATAGTTTGAGAAAATTTAGTAATCCAATTGATCTGAATCATATCACATTATTATTTCTCTAGGATTTTTGGAAACCCAATCAATGATTCGATAGAGATATCGTCTCAATACCATGTCATGACATGATGTGGATGTAGCGATACTGAAGGTTTCTGGTGCTCACCCATGACATGTAGTCTTCTATAACAGTGGGAAGCAATATAAATAATGCACCATATGATACATCTAAAACATAATTTCTAATACATATCATAAAACATTTTTTTACATCTGTGTTCTACTACACATTGGGAACCTTGGGGATCCCCCGTCATAGCATTCCAAACAGTTAATAAAAATATAAGATAATACTGATTGCATAGATTTCCATTGGTGGAGAATGATTTGTCATGCATTTTATCCCAACCATTAAGATAATATCATATTCTCTGGAAAACATCATCAGGATTTTTTCTTGAAGAATCATTCATATAATAGAAGATTTCATCTTAACAATGGTCCAAAAATCTCATCCCTCGACTTCCTAACAACAATATGAAATAGTGAAAATGTGTCATCATGTTCCACTATTCTGGTGATTAATTAACTTCTTGGGTCATAAGTTTCTGACTCAGATAATCATCAATGACATTCACTTCCCCATGGATATAGGTGATTTTGAAATATAATGACAAGAGGTATTCCACCCAATGTCTCTTGTTGTGAATTAAATCATTTTGTGATAATATATAAGTCAAGATCATATGGTGGGGAACCATGGTAAACCATTATCCTTAGAGGTAATTCCACGAAATATTATGTGTTTGGATCACAGATTCAATTTCTTGGTCTTGGGTTAGGTAATTCTTCTAGTATGGCCTATGATAGTGTGATCCATAAGAAACAACATTATTACATTATATAATATCAAAAACCAAACCTGATCTCGATTCATCACAAAATACCACATTTCATCACCTATCCCCTAGAAGAGTCAATACATGTATATTAGTCAAAATACAGTTCATCTCAAAAAAATCACTCAATCATTTTTCATCCTAAGAAAACATTACTCGCATCAGTGTTAGCGTAGTCTTTAGAGAACCCATATTTCATAAGTCCTTAATGAACTGCTGAAAATTTCTAGTCAATAAAAAGAATCTCGGAATATAAAAGATGTTTCATGGTTTCTCCCATGTTATAATAGAATTTACCACTTCAGGGTCAGATGAAATGCCCTATTCTAACACAACATGTCCCAATAACATCACTTTCATAATCCAAAAATCATATTTTGATATCCTGGCCTAATGTTTGTGATTTTTGAAGACACTCAAGAATTATTATACGATGATGCACATGATCCTCCTTGTACATATAGTAAGTAAGGATGTTATCCAAAAAACGACCACAAATGTATCAATATACTTGTGTAAAATCACGTTCATCAAATACAGGAAATCCTTAGTAGAAATTCCTAAACCAGAGGGCATGATATGGTACTCATTACGATGATACATCCTATGAAATTATGATTAATGAAAGTAAAAAAAATTATTCTTTTCTTATGATAACCAGATTGATGTTTGATCATGGAGAAACACTATTCTCCTTTCAATTGATCAAACAAGTCATCAATATATCATAATGGATATTTTTTCATTATAGTATCTCAATTAATCTGTCGGTAATAAGTGGAAAGGATGAGTGAACCATCATATTATTTAACAAAGTGAACTGGTTCTATCCAAGGTGACACATATGGGTGTATAAATCCTTTCTCTAGAATATCCTCAAACGGAGTCTTCATATCTTTAAATTCATTGGGTTCCTTGTGTTTATAGGTTATAAGAAAAGTTTGAGTTTGAAGCAATAAGAAAATAAAATATTATCCCTCCTTTATTGATGGAAAATTATATAATTCGTATTAAAACATTTTGGGAAACTCGATGAACATTGGAGGGAGATCACCACTCAATTTTTCCCCCAAATATTAATAAGAAGGTACATCACTACTCAACCATAGGTCCCATTCTACATTAATGACACGACACAACCCATCGAGTTTAGTAACAATAAATAGTGAATCTATTGAAAATAATCCAATCTATCACATGAATGCCTTCATTTTGTTTCACATTGAGAATAATAAATCTCTGAGAAAGTCCAATGTCTGATTGATAGAAAATGCATGCTAGACTATGGAGACCGTATTTTCTCTTTATACCAAGGTGTGTAATAATTTTAATTGAATAAGATAAAATATTAGTATGGAGATTTAGAAGATAAATAATAGATGTTTAAAAAAATCAATAATATGTAGAAGTATCAAATGAAGATGTCACTAATTAAACAGATACAATGATGGTAACTCTCACGGTCTATAAACCTGAATTTGTTTCCACTAGGTACTCTTCCAATGTGTGAAGAGACATTGTTCTAGATTGTTATGGAAGAAACCCATTAGGATTTGAATAATCATATTACCCCATAGTTGTTAAAGGTTATGTTGATCCTTTCCCACTAAGTGGAGTATATTAACCTTGGAATAACATCAGTAGGTGACCCAAGTTTATGAAATATCTATATATCATTGGTTCCTCAGTGTAATCCCTCTTCAAATTTCTTCTCCTTCCACAATGGAATCAAACCAATGTTCCTATTCTAGGAACCACATGTTGTCTAGAAGAACCTTGATGTCAATAAGAACCATGATAATCATCACGATTACACATTCCATTGATGGAACATTCAAATACCCTTGAAGAGAAAAAAATCACCCAACAACCCTGACTCTCAAGGAAGGTCTATTTCAACCATCAATGCTCTATATAGTAAATCAGTATAAGAAGAAACCTTTTAAATGAAATCATGAAAGAAAATATCCTGCTGATGTACTAACTCAAACCATTGATCCTTGATCTTCATAGTTGATTCCTTCTCAGGTTCAAATTGAACGATCTCATAAAAATGGTGTGAATACTCGGTCGTAATCCTATCAGACATCTCATGCTTGATGAATGTGGTAAGAATGGCCAATAGAATCAACTCTTGAATGAAATTTTTGGTTAAAATATTCTTTATGACTTTTCACTCCCAGACCTCATTATTCTTTTTCATCACCATCAAATCCCACCACATTCTACTCCGTCCTTCTAGAATAAAACTGGCACACTTCACTTTGATTTCATTGCATGTCTCTCTAAACCAATGAAAATGATCCATCATGCTCATCCATTCCATTGAAACATTGAAGATAATTTAAGCCATTTAAGTTTGATGGCTTATAACAAAGTAACTCTTGAGAAATAATCATTATAAAATCCTTGTGAAGTTCCATAGCTAAAGACGGAAAGGAATTTTTTGGTGGTGCCTATCCCAATGCATGGACAGTACACTTAATCATTTTAACCAGATCTGGGTCCATAAAAATATTTTCTCACTATGGTTTAACATCATTGTCCTCCAAAATATATTTCAAATGTCTTATTAGAGGTATGATTTTACACAATATCAGTTGACAATAAGGAATATATCATATTAACACTCAAACATAGAAATAAGTGAGATTATTCCAAACATGTATACAAACTAAATTTTAATTTCAATCTATCCAAATAAAAAGTAGGGAAAAGTCTAAAAATATTGATCTAGATTTATTTCCCATACCACCATTGGTGACTTAATGTTAATTGAGATGAGATATAGCTTGAAACTCAATAACAACTACCTCTTAAGTCCTGAAAAAATTACACAATTGTATATTGGAATCATGATAAGATTCTCAACCTAGATCTCTAGTAACCCATTGTCAAGAATGATCCCAGGTACCATAGTAACCTAATAATAAGTCCTAAAATAACATGGCGTAAAGGGTGTTCCCACCACCCATGGGTTGGAAACATTAAGCTAGAATGATAAAAATGAATGGTGGATAAATTTATATACATGAATTGAAAAATTATAGGAAATAAAATATGTATGGAAACAAAAGAAACTCCACCGGGAGAAGTGTACCAGAATTTAACAAGGTATGACAACTCAATGTACTTTAGTAAAGTACTATAAAATCATCAAAATTACCAATCCCAAATGAACTCAATACACCATGTCCACAGTTCAACATATATAAGCAACTCCAAGTGGTGCATTCCACTACTTGAACTAGTAAGGAGATAATCAAGAAACACCATGAAGTCACAGGTAGGGTGTGCGATAAAATCCAAGTAGGGTATCACAAAGAATTCCATAATAGATCCCAATATCAAATCATCCAAATAGAGGGTTCAATTTTAAATAAAAATAAAATCAAATTTAAAAATAATAATTATACAATTCATGATTTATATTTCAAATAATGGATATACTTTCATAATAATGCTTCACATGTAAATTGATGGGATATTTCTAAAATAATGGATTAAAAAATATTTTTATAAATAGTTTATATAAATTCTGATATCGTGTAATAAAATTTAAAAACATTGGCATACATTTATATCTCAAAAATAACCAAGTGAGAGAAATTGTCTTATTAAATAAAGGTATGATAGTTCGAGGATATGGGATACTCACTCACTCAAGTGATAATAACTTCAATGTGTACACACATACCTCAAAAATGGAATGAGAGGACTCTTGGAATTCTTATAGGGGAATACAATGTTCTAATTAATGTAAATGTTATAATTTTAAAGCACACATTCAGATCAATATCATTCTAATTATAGCATCCTTGTCCCTAATAACTCACTAACTACATAGGCTTGCAATTTCAATAGTAAAAATTATTGATGGGTCATTTATTTCAAAAACAGTTTGAAACATAATTGAATCCCATTATTCCATTTGTAATTAAAACATCCATTTAAAAACCAAAATGGGTTTTTAATAGAAAAATATATGATTCTCAAGATAAAACTTTTAGTTTTCAATCCAATCCATTTTAATCCATTTTTCACAAATTAATTTTTTAAATAAATTCACAATTCAATATCATAAATCATTCATAATTCATTTAACACTTCAATTAAACACATTAATTAAAAAATATATACATTATGTTCACAAGAAACCCCCAATTCAATGGGATTTGGGTTTTTCAAAATTTTCTATTATGGCCCTAACCTTTCTGGTCCATTCCTTTGCTAAAATCCAGTGTTTGACAGGTTTTGGGAGGTCACTGTGACATATCCCCAACAATGTGCCAAATTTTTAGTTCTGTGAATATTGTATCTGGTTTATTATACACTATTTCAAACAGTTGGTTGTTGAATAGTATTTTCAAACATCAGTAGGTGTACGATGTTTCCAGACATAGGTAGGTAAACAATGTTTCCAGATGATGGTAGGTGATTAGTGTTTCCAGACCACGATTGGTAGATGTCAACAGGTGAATAATGTCTCCAGATGATGGTAGGTGTATAGTGTTTCTAGAAATCAGTTATTTTATAGTGTTTCCATACATCGTTCGGTGTATAGTGTTTCCGGATGTCAGAAGGTGTATTTTGATTCCAAATACCTATAATTTCGCCCCATTAGTGTTTTCATTGAAAACAGACATTATCAAAACCATGTTTTGAGATATTTAATGTAGATTCAAATCCCATAAATCAAATAATAATTTTATTAAGGCTTGGTATGTGTTTACTTTATCAAACTACATGGATTATTATGATCCTCAATAGACGAAATTCTAATCTTTTTCAAATCCCATTAGTCTCGGATCGAATACATAAATATCAAGCACCATCCCATTTTTCATTCCTCCTCCATTATCTCAGTGTGAGGCTCCCTGATACATTATTCCCATACTATTGGTGTGATTAAACATTAATCCTTTGATCATTTCCCCTTGATGTTTCGTCCTACGACATGCAGACCCCCTATTTTGGTGCAAGAAGAAAGTGCCAACCCATCATTCATAAAAGGTATGATCGAAATTATTTTTTATGTTTTTTTCAATCTTTTTTCTCCCATTTATCATTTCCTTGATTTTCATGAGATCTCCATGTATCTAATAGAGTTTTATTGGGTGTCGGCTGGTGCTGTCGCACTGCGGCATCCTTAGGTGGATGCATTTTTCACTAAGAAGGGGTAATTGATAGTGATTTCTATCATGGATCATTTGCAGGTAAATAAAATCAGGAAACTTTTGAGGTTGGGGAATCATTTATTCTCTACTTATTTTTATGTAATCATAGAGTGTGTATGATTTCTCCCATTGGATAAAAATTGAAATGACGGAATAAATAATTGAACTAGATAAATAAATTGGTATCGATCGTATGTTATTGCATCTTATTTTTCTAGATACCGTGATATATATTATTTAATTTTATATCATTAAATTCGTGAGGGAAATGGTTGGTGAATGTAAACAAGGACTAATAATAATATATTTTTCAAAGATAAAGAGGCCTTTAAATGAATATATTTGCTGTTGTTGTAAGTTTATGATAATCAAATTGATGTAGTAAGAATGTTCAATTAATTTTTGAATGCTATTATAGTTTATTGTTTATGTTTCACATAGATGGAACCTATTAATAATAAATCAACTAATTCATGATGGGTTGAAAAGATTGTTGATAGATAAATTTTAATTCTTTATATGGTTCTCATTTAACCTCTTTCTTATAAGAAAGAGTGTATTCTGTTTTTGAACCATGAGAGATCATTTCATGTCAAAAAATAATTTCTTTTTTAAGGCCAAGATCCTAGTTTATTTTCTTCCTACATATTGTGATGTGTTATGATCTTGGATGGATGTTGTGAGATGTGGAGGTAGGAAGGCCTAGTGATTGTGGGAGAAGTCAATTCCTAGAGTGGTGTTAATCATCAGTTTATTTGTGTGGGTGTTGGGGAGGACACCAGAGGTGATGAAATGGGTTGGATAATAATGATTGTATGCTTTTTGAATATTTTTTAATATAATATACATTTCCCACAACTCAAGGGAGATGTCCATGAAACCCTCCTTCCAAAAACAGTCGAATATTCATGGGGTATTCCAAATTCCTTTAATGTTTAGCTTCATAAGGATGGATGTGTTATTTCTCTTGTTAGAGGTGTAAAAGTCTCAATGGGTACTTCACATACTCACCATGTTTAGCCCCATGTGTTTGATAGAATAGAATGTTCACTATAATGCATGGTATTATGGGAAATTGATAATTCTGAAAATAAATTATTTAATAAATGATGTTAACTCATTGGGCTGGATGTTGCTGGGACACAATGCGGAGGATTCAATTTAATGGAATAATGGACGTTGGGTGTGATACTAATGAAATATAATGTGGAATTTATAATTGTTGATTAATTTTTAATGAATAAATTATTATAGTGTCCAATTAATAAAAAGGGAATGAAGTAATATAATAAATCTCTATAAATGGTTCTGTTCTTATTGGACAACTAGTCATAGCAATGAAAACCAGGATTATAATAGACGTTAGCTATAGTTGAGTCTAAGAATCAGTTATTTCCATAGTGTGGATTTTGAGAAATATTATATTCTGTACTTTTTGTGTTTCTATATTCTACAACAACCCATTAGATAAAGAAACTAACATAGCGGGCATTCAAATCCCTCGGGGTGTTTTCTTCAATATCTCTATGGGAGGATAGATTGTTGACTAACCCCATTGGGCCCTCACTATTCTCTGGGTATTTACTTGTGATGGTAGGCACAATGATTAATTTCCCCATATATGTGTGTAAAGGTATGTAATGTCTTGTGGTTATTTCCACACATATATTCTGGATATAGTTTTTTATGAACTGATAGAGGTTTAATGTGAATATGCTATAATGTCATGAGAATCCTTACTCTCTGTATGGAATGTAATGGCTTGTGGTATAATGTCTAACATATGATACATGTTATGTGAGTTGTGGGTTCTCCCGGAATAAAACTGGTTACCTTGGTTACATGGATGCATTGGTTGTGTTCCATGAGGTGCTTGTTGGGTTTCAATGCCCAGGTGTTTACGGGAATGCCTATTTGGGAAGAGATTCCTATGAAATTAGAAGTTGTGGAAAAATGGAAAACAAATGGGGAAGTAATTGAAGGGTACCCTGGATATTAAATATTATATTGTATACTCTTGTATGAGATACTTGGTGAGAGTTTCCCTGGTGTTTCTGGGATCATAAAATTCTTGTGTAGGTGATGAGTTAGATTAACTTGTTTTTCACTGTGTTGTAGAATGCTCTATTTACATTTGAATAAGGGGATTTTGGGAGGATCCTATAGAGTATACCATTATAGTCAACCTATATATTTATAAATTGTTTTTAGGTCACTTGGTGTAAGTTGGAGGTTAGGATGATTACTACTAGCTTGGGGTTGCAGGAGTTGTTCAGGCTTCATGGTCACAATCGTTTTTACTTTATTTGTTACATGGAGTTTTCTATTTTAGTTGCATTATCTCTTTCATGATATTATATATGTGTACTTGGGATTTATTTTATATTCTAGTATGAGTAGGATTTGTCTGGTGTATGTCTCATCTATCTATTCTGCATGGGTTGTATAAGAGGGTAATGCATCCCATTTTAGTGTTTTTACTATACCATCAATTATAGTAGCCAACCCGAGGCCTACTGAAGGCAGTACTCAAGGGTATCTATCTCCCTTATTGTCAATACCTGTCCTTGAGGCTCGTGTTGTGACTACCCCAAGCCTGCCTTCCATATTCCAAGGGCTGGTGACTAGCACTAAAGGCGTAATCCTGATAAAAAGGGAAGGCATTTCCTTTAATAAGTAAACAAAAACAACAGAGTACGCAACTGAAAGTAAACACTAAGTAGATCTGTATACAAAAGAAGGTGTTGAATGTAAAGGGGCCAGAAATACAAGACCAACAGTAAAGTACAATACAACCGAAAATCTAGAACAACTATGGTAATGTATAACAACATCTACAGTGTCATTCTCCGGAATTCCCACCTGAAGTGTGGGTATAGATTTCCTCCTCATCACCCCAGGAATTTCTTTCAGCTCCGTGTACATCACGCCAAGTGGTCCACCTCTGGGTACTCTCCAGCTCTACAACTCTCTACCTCGACCAATTATGTCCGTCGCCTTCAACCAACACAATGAAATGCTGGCATAGCCCGTGCAGGGGTGAGTATAATGATATTAAGTAGGGATCCTGAGACCCTCAAGTTCTCAAAATATCCAACAAGGATAACCCACAAAGAAATATATAATCATGAAGTATCAACCAACCCAACATAGGTATATTCCCATACATATACCTAAGTTATCATTCACAGTCCAACACCAACAATCGATCCCCAGAAGAATCCATTTTCCAAAGGAAGTAAAGTCGATCCCCACGATGATAATGGTTGAATGATATGACTCAAATCACACAGTTATACATATTTTTTAGAGGGATAGAGATGATCATATGTAGTCACTGATTCATCTAAGCTATCATACCCACACCGGATATAGGACCAGCTATGCTCTCGGACCCACACAGGATACAGGACCAGCTAAGTTGTCAGAACCCCACATGATATATAACCAGTTATTATGTCATACCCACATAGGATCCAAGAAGAGAAGTTTGAACTGTCATACCCAAGAAGGATCCTGGTACAGTAGTCATCATTGTCGAACCAACAGAGGATTCTGGTACAGAAGTCATCTCAGTCGCAGCCAGCCCTTGGGTTCCTGGACATAGAAAGCACAATTATGCGATGGCCCTCTCGTCAAGACAAGAGTTGATACATTAAATATCACAAAGTCCATATTTGTTGTATCCTGTAGTTCTGTCTCATCATAAGGGAATCATCGCGACAGAAGGCACGTCAATCAGACACCCAGTCTGAGAGTTATTAGCATTTCCGTTCCAGGGGCCATGTTGGATTTAAGCTCGATCCAAACCCACCGATTTCCATAATTGTCCGAATCTCTTTTAGAGTATTCCAAAAGTACCGCCTATTCGTGAGGGTCCTAGTTCTGCAGACGGTTCATCATTCGGATGCGCGATCTAGGTGTTATTCACATTTAAGAGAAGATGGGCCCAACCTGTCAAGCCCAGTGGGCTGGTGGGTCGCGCCGACCCGGCTCGGCGGGTACAATCCAATTGGGGGTCAGCCCGGCCTGGTGGGGCGCGGCCAACATTCAGACTCATCCCGCACTGCGGCCCGGTCCGGTTCTCCCGGCGATGCCAAGCGGCATAACCTCCTCCTCTGCCCGCCCGCCCGTAGCCGGCCTGTTCGGCCCCGCGCACACAGCCCAAGGACGCGTGCCATGGTTCTCCTCAAGTGGTGCATGAGGGAATCGTAGTTCTCAAGCCTGCCCAGCACGCGGCCCGCCTGTTCGCCCAGCTGAGCGACCCATGGACGTGGGTCGTGTCCTCCTCCACACGACGCCTTGTGCCTCGCGTTCTTCCAGTGGGTCGGCCAGTCGTCTCGCGGACCAGGCAGCCTGAGTGGCTTCCGATACCTCCCCAAGGGTTTCCGCTGCTGCAGCCGCCTCCTGTTGCTAGCGTTGCCGCCTCTTCCGTCTGTTGCGGCCAGAATTGCCGCGACCCCCATCCTCTGGTGTGGTGTGACGGCACCGCGCCCTACCGGCTTCGCCTCCATCATCACGACAATGAGAACAACAATAAGGGGGGATGGTTGGACGGTGTTCGTGCGATAAGAACTCTCCTCGTTACGATTTTAACATTCGAAATCAAGAGCACAACACACTATGAGGAAAGGAGAGTATAACTCGTACATAAAGATAATGTAATTTCCCCCTACATTGTTTTTTTCATTGTAAGTTGATGATTCATAGAATATGGACGTCCCGGAAGACAGACATCGGAGGAGGAAGAGCTCGGTGAAGACGAGTCGAGACGACGCCCTCGGTGTACTTCGTGGGTGGCGATGCTTCCCTTCCTTGCTCTGGTTGAAGAAGGTAGGAAATTAAGCTTCAACATCTTCGGAGACAAGGAGAGTTCATTGTTGGAATAGGTCATTCATCCGTGAGTTTTCCCAAGCTCCACCAATGAACGATCGCCAAGCCAAAATAAAATAATAGCCTGCCGATTATTTTAATGTTGCCATGCATTTCAAAAGAATTAAAAATAATTCAGATCACTACAAATTAATTAATTAATGAATTAATTAATCCTTGTGTTGGCACCATTATAAGGGAAGGTTGAAAGGCTCCACCATAAATTGGGAGTTCAAGAGTTAAAGTGGGTACAAGGGAAGTTGAGGGGTTTGATGTTCACGTGGGACCCACTTTATAACATCCTCCCAAGGTAGGTTATGTGGGGGAGGGCCAACCAGTGGCCTCCGTTTGGAGGTTATAACATCCATTAAAATACAAATGTGTTAAACCCATTTTTATTTAATTTTAAATTATAATCCCCATGAAATTAACTCCCAATCACAATAAAACGCAACTACTGTAAAGGTCTCCATAAGGAAATATATGTGTTTTGAGTTCAACGGTGCCCTCAGATTTCAATTCCAAGCACCGCTTCAAAAGATATAAAGTCCTTCATGTACATTAAATGAATGTACCCGAACAAAACTTCAGAAATTTATTCCAGGGACACTGGGCCTCGGAATCAAGTGTCGTCAAAAACTACATACTTGTAAAATTACCATGTATTTAAAAAAAATATTTCCTTGTATTTTCCGGGTCTTTACATTCTTGCCACTTCATTTTTTTACGTCCCTCTAAGCTACAACACACACTAAGGGAAAGGATGGGGGTACTGAGCACACATATGATCCTCCCACTCCCATGTTCTCTCCAGGAGGTTCTCGTGCTGCCAGCGAACACGCACTAGAGGAATCAACCATATAGGAAGGACCCATTACTGTTAATTCTCAATCTCAACTAGAACATTCCTGCATGTCAACACATCATCAATGTCCAGCTCTACATGTTCGATGATGTGGGTCGGGTCATCCACGTATCTCCTCAGTTGAGATACATGGAAGACGTCATGCAACTGGTGCAACTAAGGTGGAAGAGACAGGCGGTAAGACACCTCGACTACTCTACTGAGGACCTGAAACGATCCGATGAATCGTGGAGATAACATGTCGCCTCAGCCAAATCTCCATAGACCTCGTCGAGGTGAGACCCGTAGAAAGACATCGTCGCCATCCTCAAAATCTTGTGATCTATGTCCCCTATCAGCATAGGATATTCATGTGCTCTGTGCAGTCTTTATCCGCTCCTGGATGATCTACACCTTCTCTGTCGTTTCCTTCACTATCTATTGTCCTACAAGTGCAGACTCCCCTGGGTCAGTCCAGCGTAGAGGTGATCTGCAAGGTTAGTCGTACAGTACCTTGTAAGGTGACATTCCGATGGTAGAGTGGTACTTTTTGTTATACGCCTACTCTACCATGGGAATGTGATCCTCCCAACTGCGACCAAAGTCGAGGATGCATGCACGGAGAATGTCCTTGAGAGTATGAATGGTCCTCTCAGTTTGGCCATCCGCCTGGGGATGGAAGGCAGTGCTCATGCGAAGCAGCTTCCCAAAAGCCTCCTGCAACCCCTTCCATGTCTGGGAAGTGAACGGGCATCTCGATCATAGACGATCATCTACGGTACAACATGAAGTCATACGATATCATGTACATAGTGGTGTCCCATTCTCTCTACCGAGCCATGCTCTCTGATCGGTAGGAACTGAGCTGACTTGGTGATTCGGTCTACGATAACCCAGATAGAGTAATGAACCCTAGATGTACGTGGAAGCCCTATCACCAAATACATGTATATCCCATCCCACATCATCTCTAGGACCTCTAAGTGCTAAACCATGCTTGTTGGGACCTGGTGTTGAGCCTTCACTTGCTAACATGTGAGGTATCATGAGAGAAACTATGCTACAGCCTTCTTCAAACCTGGCAACCAGTGGTGACGTCTGAGGTCCTGATACATCTTTGATACTCCTGGTTTCACCGCTAGAGGGGACTTGTGGAACACCCTCAACACCTCTTCATGTAGTGAAACTGGTACCATGGTACGTCCTATAAAGAGAGTCACATGCTCCCACCATTAGAAAATCATAGTGGTGCCTACCCTGAGGATATCTGAGCACGTCGCGTCCCATAGTCAACATAATAATGTTGTGCCTCCCTGCATTTCATGAAGAATTGGAGGAGTGACTGTGAGAGACTGCATAAAGGCTGCCTTGTCCTAATCAACAAAGGATTTATGCAATGCAGCTGATCGCACCACGATTCACTGTTTTATTCCACCCTTACACTGATGTTTTAAACATGCTTTTTAATGAATATTCCAAATATAATAATAAATTTCACTTTATGATTGAATCAATTAATTCATATTAATCAATATTAGAATGGGAAGTGTTACTTGTTTTTATTATTTCAATGTAGGTGAAGATGATTTGGAGGGCCCTTGTTGAAGTTGATGAAAAATGGGCCAAAATTGCAGGAATCCATGGACATTTGTCCACTATTTTGAATAGTAGGAGAGATAATTGCATCCAAATGGGCTGATATGTTTTGGGAAGATCCAAAATTTAATATGATACTTTTCATATCAAGGAACCCAATCCTTATTAAGAATCTATGGGGCTCGTCCGAACTGATATGTCCAAGCCACCGAATATGCACAAATTCAAATGTAGCATTCTATATTTTATCCATATCTCGAGCTGTTGAGGTCTAAATGGTGCCAAACATTTGGTGGAGATAGAAAAGACATGGGGATACAACTTTGCAGTTTTGGTAAAAGGGAGATTCAATGGTCTAATAGCTGAAAACCTTTTTCCAATTGGTTTATCAAAATCTGGGTGCCCAAAACCACTTCTCATTTTGGATATAAAAAGATACCTTGGGCAACCCATTTGCATGTTCGGCCAGGATGAAAGGTGCTGCCATTTTGGAGTCTCCAACGAGTCTTCTCAACATCCCTATTAGTTATGGAGGCAATGGGATGTTATACTTCATCATCATTATCTTCTTCCTCTCCCATGGGTTTATAAACCCTTTGTGATCACCCGGGGAGGAACGTGATGTAAATCCCGAGCTTTATGTTTGTAATATTTGAATGATCCTTTGAATTCCAGGTTGTTGTGTTTTTTTTTCATCATCCCATATTCTTATTTTATTGTTTTATGTAATGGTATGTCATGCTCAACTCATATGAACATGTATGAGGGAACCCATTCATGTGATGTTTCACACACCGTTCACCAGATTCCTTTCCCCCTTTCATTTGCGTTGTTTGTGTGGTTCATATTGATCAATTGAACTCAAATAAGGAATGTCAAGGCCATGTACATTTACTTCATGGTATCAAAAATAAATAACATACAAACCTGGATAGTGCATCGAGTTCTTTGTGTGTTGCCTTGGTGAGTTTTGGTTATGAAGTCAAACACAATTCACCCAATCATCGGCGGTGTCTGGTGAATCATTGGGTGTTTTTGACTAAACCCTAGGAAGTATCCTAGTTTAAACTCAATAAAATTATGGTTCTAGGTGTTACAAACCAGGGATTAGAATATCATAACCTTATATCATGATGTGATGAAGGATAAATGTAACGCCCCGACCCTAGTTACCCAGAGTCGGTGCATTATTAAATAACATTGGCATGATCAAAAGAAAGATCAAATCTCGAAAGACTGATTGGTTTAGTAGCCTTGGAAACAGTAGATATATTCATAAGTTTTACATTACATCATAAAATGAAAAACTACTACAAAAACATAATGTATCCATAATCCACACTCATATCCCCACATAATATACCTGCAGGTCATTCATAATTTACTTCTTCACTTCCTGGGAAATATAAAACCTAGAAAAGGGGTGAGCTCAAATGCCCAGTAAGGATAACAATATAGCGGAAACTTTCCTAAATAAGAATAAACATTTAAGGAAATGTATAACTAAAACAAAAGCCTTTCAAAAATGATCTTTCAACATGGTATGGCATAAATAAAATGAAATAATGCCATTTACTTATTCACATAGATATTCTATTAATCGAATAATCCAATGCAAAAATCAATAACCACTTTCATAATGTTGGAATGCATAATGCCAGACTATCATAACCACATAGTCAAGGCCTCGTGCCAAGACTACAAATAAGATTTTGTCAAGGCCTTGTGCCAAGACACTAGTTTGTCTCATGAGACCTACCGATGCATCGAGGAGCTATAGCGGGATCCACCCGTCACTTACTAAGTCCAATGCATTCCCATATGAAAAGGTTTAAACATAACATAAACATTCGTATTACAACTAGCATACGAAATGTCAATAATTTCACCATAAACTATGAATGGTATAAAAATAGCACATCCACAGTCAAACATATCACAAAACCTTCAATACAATATAGAAGTTTTGTATCATAATAAATCAACTTCAAATAATCTTAAAACCCATCAAAGGATGTTGACATAGATGAAATCAAAATTCTTTTTAAAGAAATATCTCCTTTTATTTTGAAATCATTTAAGATCCATATAAAATAAAACATTTTCTTTGAAAATATTATTATAAGCTTGTAAGTGGAGCTTTGAAGATTTTATAACGGTGGAAAATAGCCTCACCCGCCGTATTAGTTAAAAATACATTCTTACCTTAATTCTGTCGAAAAGGTTAAAAAGGACCTGGTTTTGAAAACGACGGAAAGATTCCTTTATAAACCTCTTATAACAAGTCAACCAAGGGTATAAATGACTTTAACCCATATTATTTTAAATAATAAAAAATGTTTTGAAATACATTTTTATGAAAACATGGATGTGGATGATAAAGAGATCCTAGTAGATTATTACATATAAACAACCTCGGATAATGAAGAGATTGTGAAATAACCCTTACCTTGTACTTTTCCTTGGTTGGGGTAGGTTAACCTCATGTATAATGGTGAAATAATTGTTATTAAATTATACAATAATCATATACATTAATATGATATCATATATGATCTTTTAATATTGATTTGATAATAATATCTTAGTATTATCGTTGTTTCAGGTGTTAACTTACTTGTTTTCTTTTATATGTTTTGTTACGTAAGACATGTTTGTAAAGGATAGGTTTTATATTATTCATATCCAGAATGATATCAAGTCCTTAAACATCATTTTTTTAAATCATCAAATGATAATTATACTTGAATGGATATGATGGAGAATGAATCTCATCGCGTTCGTGGAGACGGTAGTCCGTACGTACGCACGAGCGACAATATCATTCTTTTGATATTAAAATAATATTTAAATGGATGGTATATCATATATACAGAATCATTAATATGTTATATTTATTATTTACATGAGTTACACATCATTATTATACCCATCCAAATAATAGTATATTGAGTAACAATTACACCACGACGTGGAGACGGTAAGCCGTACGTACGCACCTATGGTGACATGTTATTAAAAGGGTGGATAGAATACTGAATATGGTTGTACCATATTTCTAATAACATCACAGTATATATATGATACTGGATTTATTATTTTAAAATGGTAAAAACAAAGGAAGAAGAAGTGGAAGAAGAAATGAACTTAGAAAAGGGTGGTGAAAACATTACCTCTTCTTCGGGTTCTTGCTTTTGATTTGATCAAAAGGGCTCCTTAGGTTGGATTTCTGATCAAACTAAGGCCCCTAGGTTGTAGTGAGAGAAGTTGGGAGAGTATTTGGGCAGAGTTTGGCCGAACCAAAAGGCTTTGAAGGTGTGAAGAAATGAGAAGGAGGAGTGCCCTTTTATAAGAGGGGTGAGAGGCGCCTTTGGAAAAGTTAGAAATATTAATTTATAATAAATTCATATTCGGTTTCTAATGGCTCCAAATTTGATTATTTAAATTTTAAGGTGGGTATGGGTCTAAAAAAACTCAATCAATAGAATTTAGATAGGTTGGGGTACTTATATTAACCTTATCTTTACGTATTAACTCTAAGTTAATTATTTTCACTTTTACAATGTCTCTTTGTATTTTTATATAATATGGTTAATAAACATACTACATACATCCAAGAGACCCCCAAGTGGTCCACTAATGATGAACATATCATGATATAAGTATCTTTTCCGAACCTTAGATTTTTAGGATTTTAATATCAATTAATAATATAATATTTGTTTTAAAAACTCTTTTATGTCAATTATGACACTATTCAATAGTTGATTTTTGTAAAACTCATAACAGATTGATTACTTCAAAAAAAGGAAATTAAATCAATCCTAATATATCATATTATCCTATAAAATTAGTTTAATTCATTAAAAGTTTCATATTATATTTATTTGGGTATTTATAATATCAATTATTTTAATTTTTCACTATTATAGTAATTACTGCATCATCATTGTGTCATAAATAAAATAACTTTTTTAATGTCTAAAAATTATAAATAAAATATAATTATGTAGGAAATCTTTTTATCTTTCTCATGAATATTTATAATCGAAAATCCAACATATATAACCCTATGTAACAATTGTTTTTCTAAAAGATATATGTTTGTGTCATTTTTGTATTCATTTTAACTTAATTAAAATAAAGTGTCATTATCACTTACAATAGGATCCATGGGGTCCCAAAATCGACCCAAAGATGCCCAAGGTCGACCATGTATCAACCAATAGGGTTAAGACACGTTTTAGGGTAATTTAGTATTATTATAATATTATTTTTAACCCCTATTTACCGGATATACCCTTAACCATGGTAAATAAAATATTTACCGCAGTAATTATTCAAAATGTCTAAAAATAAAAGTTACCTATTTACACAATTTGAACATCCTGATTCCAAATATGGAATCCATTTTCCTAAATTCAAAACACAGAAGTGGCAGAAATTAATTTAAAATTAATTCCCGCTGTCAAAACAAAAAGCGTGTTTTTAAGAGATAATAACTACCAAAAGATTGACACTTGTTTATGTTCGGTTTAATTGTAAAATAATGCCCAATGACCAACATTATATTAAATGGTAAAAATATATTCTAAATATACTTTAAAACCACTCAAATTCATAATTTATCACTATTAATTATTTTGATTAAAAAAGTTGTTTTTAATTAAATTTTAGTAATTTTCATTATTCATCAAAATATGAAAGTTATCCGTAATGTACCAAAATTTCACCTTAGGCTAAATTCGATATTCAGAATCCAAAAATGAAGTCCATTTTGAAATATAAAATATATATAATTTCAAAAATTAGGTATTACTATTCCTAACGGCTAGTTTGATTGGTTATGGTGTGTTAGAACTCGGTGTTTCGTACAACACACGCTATCACATTATTCAAAGAGAAGCGTATCGTAGAAGCTTGGGGTGTTACATTATCCCCTCCAAATAATTTCTTCCTCTAAATTTCTAGAATACTTATCACATGAAAAGACTCGGGTGGTTCTTCATCATAAGTTCCTCGGGTTCCCACGTTGCCTCCTCCATCTTATGGTTTCTCCACAAAACTTTTACCAGACGCGTCGTCCGGTTTCTCAGTACTTGTTCTCTCGTATCAAGAATCCTGATGGGCTCTTCACAATAAGAAAGATCGGGTTCCAGTTCTAATTCCCCATAGGTGAGTACATGCGTTGGATCAGGCATGTATTTCCTCAACAGAGATACTTGGAACACATCTTGAACTTTGGAGAGACTTGGCGGCATTGCCAATCGGTAAGCTACAACCCCAATTCATTCTAGAATTTCGAAAGGTCCGATGTACATGGGACTCAATTTACCATTCCTACCAAAACGTATGACTCCCTTCCACGGAGATAACTTCAGGAAAACATGATCACCGACTTGAAATTCCAAATCCTTCCTTCAATTATCGACATAGCTCTTCTGCCTACTTTGAGCTGCTTTGATGTGATTTTGGATTACATTCACCTTTTCCTCCATTTCCTCCACCAGTTCTGGGCCTACACGTTTTCCTTCACCGACGTCATCCCAACAGGTTGGTGTACGACATCTCTTTCCATATAACGCTTCATATGGTGCCATCTGAATACTCAAATGAAAGCTATTGTTATAGGAAAATTCTGCCAGTGGAAAATATTGATCCCACATACCCTGAAAGTCAAGTGAGAAAGATCTCAACATGACTTCTAAGGTCTGAATAGTCCGTTCTGATTGTTCATCTGTCTGAGGGTGGTAAGCAGTGCTCAAATGAAGTCCAGTATCCAGGTATTTCTGAAGACTTTTCCAAAATCTTGAAGTTAAACGGGGATCACGATCAGAAATAATCGATAGGGGTACTCCATGAAGTCTCACAACTTCATTAATATATAGTCTTGCTAGACGTTCTAGGGGTAGATCTTCTCTTATAGAAAGAAAATGTGCTGAATTGGTAAGACGATCAACAATATCCCATATTTCATCGTTCCTTCTAAGAGTCTTTCATAGCCCCATGACAAAGTCCATCGTAATATTGTCCCATTTCCACTCCGGTATGGGAAGATGTTGCATGACTCCTCCAGGCTGTTGCCTTCCAGCTTTCACTTGTTGAAAAACCATACATCTTGACACAAAATCAGCAATATCCCTCTTCATGTTGTCCCACCAAAAATGTTCCTTCAAATCACTATACATTTTGGTGCTCCCAGGGTGTATAGAGAAATTGGAACTAGGAGCATCATCCAGCAATTCCCTTTTTAGATCAGGTATATCGGGAACACAAAGTCTCTTCCCGAATTTCAAAATTCCATCTTCATACACAAAGTCTCTCAATCTCCCATCATTCACAGCTTTAATCTTCTTTTGGAATTCTTCATCATCGATCTGAGAACTCTTAATCCTTTATAGTAAATATGGTTTGGCAACCATTTGAAAAAGCATTGATGTTTCACCTTCCCTGGTTATTCCCATGTACATCTTCACTATATCCATGAAAATTGGATCCCTTTCAATTCTCATATTGTTCAAAACTCCATGGTAGTTTCTACTCAATGCATCTTCCACCTTGTTTGCCTTCCCCAGGTGGTAGTGTATCGTACAATCATAATCCTTGAGTAGTTCAAGCCATCTCCTTTGCCTCATGTTGAGTTCTTTTTGTGAGAAAATATACTTCAAACTCTTGTGATCAGTATAAATCTCACATTTTTCACCATAGAGGTAGTGCCTCCATATCTTCAAAGCAAAGATTACAGCTGCTAACTCGAGATCATGAGTAGGATAGTTTTGTTCATGAATTTTCAACTGTCGTGATGCATAGGCAATAACTCTATCATTCTGCATAAGGACACAGCCACGTCCTTTCCTTGATGCATCACTATAAATAACGAACCCATCATTCCCTGATGGTAGAGTCAATATAGGAGCATTGACTAATCTTTTCTTCAGTTCTTCAAAACATTCTTCACACTCTTTTGTCCAAACAAATTTAACCCCTTTACGTGTGAGCTTCATTAATGGGTTAGCCAATCGGGCAAAATTCTGGATGAAACGTCGATAATAACCTGCCAAACCAATAAAACTGCGTACCTCAGTTATACTCGTAGGTGCTGGCCATTCTTGGATTGCCTTGGTCTTTGAAGGATCAACAGAGATTCCATCTTTAGAGACAATATGTCCAAGAAAAGAAATCTCCTGAAGCCAGAATTCACACTTGCTAAACTTATTATATAATTCATGCCTCCTCAGAGTCTTCAAGATAATGCGCAAGTGATTTTCATGATCTTCGTAGGTTTTGGAGTATACCAAGATATCATCAATAAATACCACCACAAATTCATCGAGATACTCCTTGAAAACTGTATTCATCAGATCCATGAATACAGAGGGTGCATTAGTCAATCCAAACGGCATTACAATAAACACGTAATGCCCGTACCTAGTTCAAAATGTTGTCTTCGGAATGTCTTCCTTCTTCACACACAACTGATGGTATCTAGATCGAAGGTCAATCTTTGAAAAGTATTGAGATCCATGCAGTTGATCAAATAAATCATCAATACGAGGTAGGGGATACTTGTTCTTTATCGTTATAGCATTGATATCTGTGTAGTCGATACATAACCTCATAGATCCATCTTTCTTTTTAACAAAAAGAATAGGGGCTCCCCATGGAGAAACACTAAGGCAAATAAATCCCTTATTACTCAATTCCTCTAGTTGTTTCTTTTGTTCGACTAATTCTACAGTGGCCATTCTATAAGGGGTCTTCGATATAGGCCTTTATCCAGGAATCAAATCAATGGAAAACTCAACTTCTCGTTCTGGAGGATGTCCAGGTAAATCTTCCGGAAATACATCTACAAATTCTTTCACAACAGGTACATCCTCAATTTGAACATTCCTTTCCTCACCGACAGTTATTTAATTCTCTTCCTCCCCAATAATTGAATTTAGTTGAGCTACTGAGGGTGGATCTAAATAAGAATTAGGTGGTGACGATTCTTCTCTAAAAATAAGGTGTTCCTTATCATTATCATCAAGAATCGTAACCTCTTTCTTATTACAATAAATCTTCTCATCATAGTCTGAAATCCAGTCCATACCGAGGATTATATCATACTCAATCATAGGTATGACGATGAGATCAACAGATAAAGAAAATTTATGTTCTCTAATGGGGGCTGATTCACAAAACATTGTTGCAATGATACTTCCCTTAGGAGTTTTAACTGACAACTCCCTTATTAAATCGAATTGGAAATATCTAATTTTCTTAGAAAACTGGGAAGATATGAAACAATGCGATGATCCAGAGTCAAATAATGCATTTTCTAAACTTGAGGAAACCATTAAATTACCTGCCACCACGTCTTTTGGAGCTTCTACCTCTGCAGTAGTGATAGCATAAGCCTGACCTTGATCCCTTGGCCTTTTCTGTGGTAAGTTCTCCTGACGCATAGGACATGCATTTGCATAATGCCCCATCTCCCTGCAATTGTAGCAATGAACGTTGGTAGCTTCCTTCTTCCCCTTACAATCACGAGCTTGGTGGCATTTTTCACCACACTTGTAACAGACTCCCATTCCCTTCAAGAAAGTACCAGGATGTTGCTTCCCGCATTTACCACAAGATGGATATTCAACATTTCCCTTCTTCCCCTTATTTCCATTCCCAGATTGATCAGCAGGTCTCTTCTTCTCTTGCTTTGCTTTAAAGTATTAAGTCTTAGAGAATTCCTTTTCGGTCTTGATAGCACATGAGACAATGTCTTCGTACGATTAAAAGGATTGTGAGACTAATGCTCGACGGAGAAATGGTTTTAACCCATCAAAGAAATGATCAATATTACTTCTTGGGTTGCGAATATAATCTCCAACATACCTCGCTAACCTTGTAATGTTAGCCTCATACATTGTGACATTCTCATCCTCCTTTTGTCTCAGACTCAGAAATTGCCTTTCCATATCTGCTCGATGGTCAGAAGGAAAGTATTTTTCTAAAAATAGATCTCTGAACTCCCTTCATTCCATATTTGATACTTTATCATCTTCCTTCGTATTTTGAATCAATGACCACCACTGATCAGCATCTCCAGTGAGGCGGTAAACTGCCATGATAAGTTTTTCCCTTTCACTGCTCCCCAATGCCTGAAATATTTTCTCTAGGGAAAATATCCATTGCTCAGCTACTAAGGGATTTTTACTCCCATTGAACTTTGGTGGTTGTTTCCTCATGAATCGATCTAACATTGATCCTCCACGCTGCGGATCAGGGTGCTCCATACGGGTAAGGTTATTATTCATAACCTGAGTAAGTTGTCCCAGTATGGTGATTAGCTGATCGGCTCTAGTTGAATCACCAGCTCCACTATAATTATCTTGAGCAGGAGGGAAATCCCTACATGGATTGCGTGCATTGATACGGTTTCCATTTCTTCCACTAGGCGCCATTTCTTAACAATGGCATAAACTAGATCAGTTTATGAATCAAAATACAGAATCCCATACTTATAAAACACTTAACATAAATTGAACTATTTATGGATATAATCCATAATCATAAAAATGTTTTCTTTGAGGAAGTATATACTCATAAACCCTTCATAATGATTTGTAATGAAAATGAGAGTTATCCTAAGCATATCCCCCGGGAGTGTCGTAACCAATAGTGCAGCAATGCCCGTTATCGTGCACCAGTTCCCGTTCAAGTCTAGCTCAAAGCGGTGTTTTCGGGTTTTACCCCTAGGTACATCTGTGCCAGAGCCGCCTCTACCTGCTCGTATCCATACAGGGATGTATTGCTCGGAAAACTCACAAAATCTCTACAATACCAAAATTCTAGGAAGTTCTTCTATACTAATCCCCAAATTTCATCTTAGGTCTACGTGCTCTAATCAGAGTTTATCTAAATCTAGCGTCCAAGGTTTGTACTAAAATTCCTCTGATACCAACTGTAACGCCCCGACCCTAGTTACCCAGAGTCGGTGCATTATTACATAACATTGGCATGATCACAAGAAAGATCAAATCTCGAAAGACCGATTGGTTTAGTAGCTTTGGAAACACTAGATATATTCATAAGTATTACATTACATCATAAAATGAAAAACTACTACAACAACATAATGTCTCCATAATCCACACTCATATCCCCACATAATATCCCTGCAGGTCATTCATAATTTACTTCTTCACTTCCTGGTAAAAATAAAACATAGAAAAGGGGTGAGCTCAAATGCCCAGTAAGGATAACAATATAGCGTAAACTTTCATAAATAAGGATAAACATTTAAGGCAATGTATAACTAAAAAAATCCTTTCAAACATGAACTTTCAACATGGTATGGCATAAATAAAATGAAATAATTCTATTTACTTATTCACATGGATATTCTACTAATCGAATAATCACATGCAAAAATCAATAATCACTTTCATAATGTTGGAATGCATAATTCCAGACTATCATAACCACATAGTCAAGGCCTCGTGCCAAGAATACAAATAAGATTTTGTCAAGGCCTTGTTCCAAGACACTAGTTTGTCTCATGAGACCTACCGATGCATCGAGGAGCTATAGCGGGCTCCACCCGTCACTTACTAAGTCCAATGCATTCCCATATGAAAAGGTTTAAACATAACATAAACATTCATATTAAAACTAGCATACGAAATGTCAATAATTTCACCATAAACTATGAATGGTATAAAAATAGCACATACACAGTCAAACATATCACAAAACCTTCAATACAATATAGAAGTTTTGTATCATAATAAATCAACTTCAAATAATCTTAAAATCCATCAAAGGATGTTGACATAGATGAAATCAAAATTCTTTTTAAAGAAATATCTCATTTTATTTTGAAATCATTTAAGATCCATATAAAATAAAACATTTTCTTTGAAAATATTATTATAAGCTTGTAAGGGAAACTTTGAAAATTTTATAACGGCGGAAAATAGCTGCACCCACCGTATTAGTTAAAAAAACATTCTTACCTTAATTCTGTCAAAAAGGTTTAAAAGGACCTTGTTTTGAAAACGACAAAAAGATTCCTTTATAAACCTCTTATAACAAGTCAACCAAGGGTATAAATGACTTTAACCCATATTCTTTTAAATAATAAAAAAAATTTTGAAATAAATTTTTAATAAAACATGGATGTGGATGATAAAGAGATCCCAGTAGATTGTTTCATATAAACAACCTCGGATAATGAAGAGATTGTGAAAAAACCCTTACCTTGTACTTTTCCTTGGTTGGGGTAGGTTAACCTCCTGTATAATGGTGAAATAATTGTTATTAAATTCTTCAATAATCATATACATTAATATGATATCATATATGATCTTTTAATATTGATTTGATAATAATATCTTAGTATTATCGTTGTTTTGGGTGTTAACTTACTTGTTTTCTTTTATATGTTTTGTTACGTAAGACATGTTTGTAAAGGATAGGTTTTATATTATTAATATCCATAATGATATCAAGTCCTTAAAAATAATTTTTTTAAATCATCAAATGATAATTATACTTGAATGGATACGATGGAGAATGAATCTCATCGCGTTCGTGGAGACAGTAGTCCGTACGTACGCATGAGTGACAATATCATTCATTAGATATTAAAATAATATATAAATGGATGGTATATCATATATAAATAATCATTAATATGATATATTTATTATTTACATGAGTTACACATCATTATTATACCCATCCAAATAATATTATATTGAATAACAATTACACCACGACGTGGAGACGGTAAGCCGTACGTACGAACGTATGGTGACATGTTATTAAAAGGGTGGATAGAATACTGAATATGGTTGTACCATATTTCTAATAACATCACAGTATATATATGATACTGGATTTATTATTTTATAATGGTAACAACAAAGGGAGAAGAAGTGGAAGAAGAAATGAACTTAGAAAAGGGTGGTGAAAACATTACCTCTTCTTCGGGTTCTTCCTTTTGATTTGATCAAAAGGGCTCCTTAGGTTGGCTTTCTGATCAAAATAAGGCCCCTAGGTTGTAGTGATAGAAGTTGGTAGAGTATTTGGGCAGAGTTTGGCCGAACCAAAAGGCTTTGAAGGTGTGAATAAATGAGAAGGAGGAGTGCCCTTTTATAAGAGGGGTGAGGGGCACCTTTGGAAAATCTAGAAATATTAATTTATAATAAATTCATATTCGGTTTATAATGGCTCCAAAGTTGATTATTTGAATTTTAAGGTGGGGATGGGTCGAAAAAAACTCAACCAATAGAATTTAGACAGGTTTGGGTACTTATATTAACCTTATCTTTAAGTATTAACTCTAAGTTTATTAGTTTCACTTTTACAATGTCTCTTTGTATTTTTATATAATATGGTTAATAAACATACTACATACATCCAAGAGACCCCCAAGTGGTCCATTAATTATGAACCTATCATTATATAAGTCTCTTGGCTGAACCTTAGATTTTTAGGAATTTAATATCAATTAATAATATAATATTTGTTTTAAGAACTCTTTTATGTCAATTTTGACACTATTCAATAGTTGATTTTTTTGATACTCATTACAGATTGATTACTTCGAAAAAAGTCAATTAAATCAATCCTAATATATCATATTATCGTATAAAATTAGTTTAATTCATTAAAAGTTTAATATTATATTTATTTGGGTATTTATAATATCAATTAATTTCATTTTTCACTATTATAGTAATTACTGCATCATAATTGTGTCATAAATAAAATAAAATATTTAATTTCTAAAAATTATAAATAAAATATAATTATGTAGGAAATCTTTTTATCTTTCTATTGAATATTTATAATCTAAAAGCCAACATATATAACCCTATGTAACAATTGTTTTTCTAAAAGATATATGCTTGTGTCATTTTTGTATTCATTTTAACTTAATTAAAATAATGTGTCATTATCACTTACAAGTGGATCCATGGGGTCCCAAAATCGACCCAAAGATGCCCATGGTCGACCATGTATCAACCAATTGGGGTAAGAAACGTTTTAGGGTAATTTAGTATTATTATAATATTATTTTTGAACCCTTATTTACCGTATTTACCTTTAACCATGGTAAATAAAATATTTACCGCAGTATTTATTCAAAATGTCTAAAAATAAAAGTTACCTATTTACACAATTTGAACATCCTGATTCCAAATATGGAATCCATTTTCCTAAATTCAAGACACAGAAGTGGCAGAAATTAATTTAAAATTAATTCCCGTTGTCAAAACAAAAAGCGTGTTTTTAAGAGATAATAACTATCAAAAGATTGCCACTTGTTTATGTTCAGTTTAATTGTAAAATTATGTCCAATGACCAACATTATATTAAATGGTAAAAATATATTCTAAATATACTTTAAAACCACTCAAATTCATAATTTATCACTATTAAATATTTTTATTAAAAAAGTTTTTTTAATTAAAATTTAGTAATTTTCACTATTCATCAAAATATGAAAGTTATCCGAAATGTACCAAAATTTCACCTTAGGCTAAATTCGATATTCCGAATCCAAAAATGAAGTCAATTTTGAAATATAAAATATATATAATTTCAAAAAGTAGGTATTACTATTCATAACTGCTAGTTTGATTGGTTATGGTGTGTTAGAACTCGGTGTTGCGTACAACACACGCTATCACATTATTCAAAGAGAAGCGTACCGTAGAAGCTTGGGGTGTTACAATAAAAATCATGAGAATACCCCAGGTTGATCACCCTTAATTAATCTTGTTCATTTATACATTGTTTTATCCCTTTCATTCTCTATTTTCATATTTAATCATAAAACCCCCATGTTTTACAAAACCGCATTCACCTTTTACCTTCATAATCATAACCACATTTTATAATCAATGATCTAAGTCTCCGTCGAGAGACGACCTAGGACTGCTGCTATACTGCAGAAATTCTATTCAAAATTAAACAACTAATTGGACGCGTTCGACAACGTGATCAAATATTGGAACCATTTCCGGGGATCCAAGATCAATTTTCATCTTCATTTCCTTTTATTTGTTTATTTTATTTCTTAATTAGTACTCCTTTAAATACCCCACCCCCATATGATTGTTTATGTTTTGGGTTTTGTCTTTATTTTTGGTTGTTTTGGTGTGTTTTTTTTCTCTCTCTCTCTCTCTTTCTTATTCTTCTCCATCTCCCTCTCTATATTTATGCATTATAACATTATATTATATTTTCAACCTTATTAAGTGATTTTATCCATATTAAAAAAAACTTCACAAATTATTTTCATGACCCGATCTAGTAAAGAAACATAACTTGAATTTGACCCTAAAATTGAAAAGTCACTTCACACTCAAATCAAGGCATCCAGAGGAGGTCAATCAAGTAACATTGAGGAACCCCTGTTGGAACCTCAAGTGGTTCTAAACCAATAAAAAATTGAACCAAATAAAACCCAAGAAAACATGGCTGTAAATAATCGAATTTTAATAGAACTGGCCACCCCTGATGTGGAGTACCAACCTGCATACATAAAATATCCCGAGAAGTAGACAACTTTGAGATGAGATCAGGTCTCATCCACCATCTTCTTAAATTCCATGGTCTTCTCGGTGAGGACCCTCACAAACATCTCACAGAGTTTCATATAGACTACTCAACCATGAAACCCCAAAATGTGTCTAAGGACCTAGTTAAGTTTAGGGGCTTCCCTTTCTCCCTTGATGGTGTTTCCAAAGAATGGATATACTATTTTACTACCAGAATTGGGTGATGGAATGACCTTAAAAGACTCTTTCTTTAGAATTTCTTCCCTGCCTCCCGAACTGCATCAATTAAGAAAGAAATATGTGGAATTAGGTAATCACAAGGAGAGACCCTTCATGAATACTGGGAAAGATTCAAAAGAATTTTCTCAAGCTTCCCCCACCACTATATTAGTGAACAACTATTAATCCAATACTTCAATGAGGGATGTATCCCATCGATCATGGAATGATTGATGCTACAGCTGGTGGAACCCTAGTTGATAATACTCCTTTCGCTGCTCATGACTTAATAGCCATCATGGCTCAAAATGCACAACAATTTGGTACACGAGCAATTGCACCAACCCAAGGAGATCATGAGGTAATTCATTCATCCCTAGAACAAATGTTATATACTAAATTCTATGATATGTATACCCTTATAATGAAATTGTCTCAAGAACAAGGTATCTCTCACTTTAATTCTATTCCATTACATTGTGGTATTTGTTCTAATAACACTCATTTTTCTGACCAGTGGCCACAACATCAAGATTCATCTGAGTCTTGTGCAGTTGTGTTCCCAGGGCATCCATTCCAACAAGAACCTCCCTTCAAGCAAGAACAATTCAATCCAAATCCAAATCCAAGGTGGAAAGTACAACCCCAATACCGACAAGGAGGAAACTCAAGCTACCCAAATCAGAATTGGTATCAACAAGGCCATGGTAAGCAACTTTCTTATCCTTCAACTTATCAAAGCAATCATCCTCCTCCTCACAAATATGAACCAAGCCTCGAGGACATGGTGAAAAAAATGGCAACCCAGAACCTCTAGTTCCAACAGACCACACAATCGGCAATTCAAGATTTGCGAACTCAAGTGGGAAAATTGGCAAACACCATCGGTGAGCTTAAGATGCAAGGGTATGGACAACTACCAACCCAACTCATTGCCAATCTGAAGGACAAAGGTAATGTATGTGAAATTACACTTCACAGTGGTAAAGAAGCTTCTCCTTTTACTGATTCTATGAAGCAGGTATGTCCCCCTCTTGAAAACACTCCTTCCCAACCTTAAAAAATTCCATGTAATGAAAAATAAAAATAAAAATGCAATCAAATTATCATTGATGATTCAAATGAACAATCCATTCCAATTCATTTCCCACAAAGACTCTCTAAATATTAGAAAAATTCTGATAATTATATTGATAATGAGATTATGGATACATTTAAAAAAGATCAATTTAATATTCCTTTATTGGATGCAGTCAAGAAAATTACACATTATGCCAAATTTCATAAAGAACATTGCACCCATAGAAGAATGCTTAAGGGTAATGAGAGAGTCAAAATGGGTAGGAATGTCTCATCCTTGATTCAAAAAGCAATTTCAATCAAATTCAAGGATGTGGTCACATTAACAATACCGTGTACCATAGGGGATACCTTCTTTTCTGATGCTATGCTAGATTTAGGTGCATCCATTAATGTAATGCCCCAATCCTTGTATACTTATCAAAAGGTTTGAGATCGTAAACCAACAATAATTGTCATGAAACTTTATAATCGGAGTACAACGCATCCAAAAGGAGTGATTGAGGATGTCCTTGTTAGAGTGACGAATCTAATCTTCCCTACTGATTTCTACATTCTTGAGATAGAAGATACCCGAAACCAAGGACATTCTCCTCTCATACTTGGGAGTCCATTCTTAAAAACAACTAATACGTTCATCAACGTTCACAATGGTACACTTTCCATGGAATTTGGATGAGAAATGTTATGTTTTAACATCTGTGAGGCTATGAAACACCTTGTTGAAGAGCACTCAACTCTTCCTGTCTATTCGATAGAAGTGCTCTCAAATGATGCACACACACACAATTCTATCCTGAGCCCAAACTCTGATTCTTTTTTTTCTTCACAATTTTATGATTTGAGTTTTGATTCATGTTTTTAGTGTTTTGTGGGTTCTGAAAAGTGTAAATTCTATGCTTTAATTGATGAGTGTGTTCATTCTGAGGTACCCATGACCATAGATTATTCTGCAAATCTCATTTCTATATATTCTCTATATTTAGATAATAAACATGAGCAGATTGAATGTTTAATAGACCCCACTCCCCCTTAAGCCCTTCCCTCAATCCATAAACCACCAGTGTTGGAACTTAAACAACTTCCTTCCATTTTAAAATTTTCATATCATAATTGTATTGGCCAATTTCCCGTCATTATTTCCAATAACCTCTCTCCACAATAGGGATCGAAACTGCTCAAACATTTGAGAGAGTGTAAAAAGAAAATAGGATGGACATTGGCTAATATTCTTGGGATTATCCCATCTATTTGTAAGCACCATATACTTTTAGATGATGAGGCCAAGACCGTAAGACAATCTTAATGCCGGTTGAATCCCACTCTCCTTGAAGTAGTAAAATTAGAAGTCAGTAAATTACTTTCTGCAGGGATCATTTATCCTATATCTGATAGTAAATGGGTTAGCCCAGTGAAAATTGTTCATAAAAAATAGGAATAACAGTTGTGTCAAATTAAAGGAAAGAATTGGTTCCAACACGTGTGCAAAATAGTTGGAAAGTCTGTGTTGACCACCGTCGACTGAATCAAGCCACGCGGATGGACCACTTTCCATTACCTTTAATTGACCAAATGTTAGAACGATTAGATGGTAAGTCCAATTATTATTTCCTTGATGGATATTCGGGTTATTTCCGAATCCATAAAGCCGCTGAGGATCAAGAAAAGACAACATTTACCTATCCATTTGGCACATTTGAATACAGAAGGATTCCATTCGGTCTCTGTAATGCTCCCGGTACTATTCAGTGATGTATGTTGAGTATTTTTTCTAATTACCTTGAGAGTTTATGGAAGTATTTATGGATGATTTACTGGTATATGGATCTTCATTTGATGATTTTTTGGAACACCTAGGTACTGTCATCCATCACTTGATTGAAAAATATATTGTTTTAAATTATGAGAAATTTCATTTTATGGTTGAGATGGGGATAGATCTTGGGAATTTCATTTCAAATAAGGGAATTCAAGTTGATAAATCTAAAATTTAATTAATATCAACCATTCCATATACAAAATGTGTTCATGAGGTGTGATCTTTTTTGGGTCATGCGTGTTTTTACCGTCGATTCATCAAAGACATTAGTAAGATTGCACTTCCATTTTCCCGGTTATTGAAAAACGATTCTGAGTTTGTGTTTGATAAAAATTTTTAGGATGCATTAAATTCACAAAAAAAGAGTCTCACATCACCTCCCATCATCCAACCACCAAGGTGGGAGATCCCCATCGAACTTATGTGTGATTCATCTAACATTGTAGTTGGGGTGGTTTTATAACAAAGGGTTGAGAAGGATCATCATGTCACTGCGTATGCATCGTATACCCTTGACACTGCCCAGGTAAACTACCCATCCACTGAAAAAGAACTCGTTTATATCGTGTTTTCCTTGGAAAAATTCTATTCATATCTTCTTGGTTCAAAAATCATTGTCTTCTCTGATCATGTTTCAATTCGTTTCCTCTTAAAGAAACCTGAATCCAAACCCCACCTCATTCGGTGGATGATATTACTCCAGGAGTTTGAACATGAGATTAGAGATAATAGAGGAGTGGAAAATTTGTTAGTTGACCAAATTATTAGGATTTACACACCATTGGACCATCATGTTTACTCACCTCTCCCCATTGGAGTATTCTTCCCTCATGAGAACCTTTGGGATGTTGTGGACCTTCCCCCTGGTATGCGGGCATTGTAAATTTTCTAGAAACATCTAGGGTCCCCACTGATTTTAGTACTTCACAATCCTAGAGACATAAACATGATTCTCGATGGTACATTTTTTGATGACCCATATTTTTGGAGGATATGTAGTGACCAGGTTGTTCGTAGGTGTGTCCCTGAACATGAGTTCACCTCATTTTTGAGCTTCTGCCACACATTGGATTGTGGGGGCCACTTTGGCTCTCAAGGTACTGCTCTAAAGGTCCTTAACTCAGGATTATATTGTCCAACATTATATAGATATGCCCATAGGTGTTGTAAATCATGTACTCGATGTCAATTCACAGGGAATATCACCAAGAGGAATGAAATTCCCCAACGACCCATGTTATTCTGTGAGATCTTCGATGCATGGGGAATTGACATCATTGGTCCTTTTCATAATTCATTTGTACTTGTGTAAATATTACAATCTGTTGAATATGTTTCTAAATGGGTGGAAGGAAATGATACTAGGACTGATGACTCTCGAGTGGTTGTTGATTTTGTGAGGTCGCAATTTTTCTGTAGGTTTGGATTTCCAAGATTCATCATTAGTGACCAGGGTTCACATTTTATCAATCGTAACATGAAAAAATTTCTTTGTAAGTATGGTGTTGTTCATAAATTATCAACTACATATCATCCCCAAACTAACATACAAGCAGAAATTTCAAATCGGGATGTCAAGCGAATCTTGGAGAAAACGGTACAACCCAATAGAAAAGATTGGAGTTTTCGCATGGATGATGCACTTTGGGTGTAATGTACTGCTTTTAAAACCCCGATCATAATGTCACCATATTGGATGGTTTTTGGAAAGGCTTTTCACCGCCCGGTTGAGGATGAACATCGTGCATATTAGGCTGTTAAGCAATGTAATATGAATCTCTCAGATGCAGGGGAGCATAAGAAGTTCTAGATTCAAGATTTGGAAGAAATTCGACGTGATGCATATGAGAACACTTGTATCTACAAAGAATGGACAAAGGAAATCATTGATGGGATGATTCATCAGGGGAAGCTTCATACTGGTGAGAAGGTCCTCATGTACAATTCTATGCTTAAGCTCCACCTAGGTAAGCTTCGTTCCCAATAGCTCGGTCCTTATACTGTTACTAATGCATACCCTTTTGGTGAAATACAGGTTTAGAATGAGGAGAGTGGACGAATTATTACCATCAATGGGTAGAGACTTAAACACTTCTATGATAATTTTATGAAGAATCCGGTGGAGGAAATCCACCTTCTCAACGCATCATACCAATAAAACACACAGGGATTTATCCATACTTCTCACATTATCAATTTTTTCAGTAAGGACACTTCACATTATAGGTGTGGGGGGGGGGGTGGATACATTCCTAGGTTAGTTAGGAATTTTCATCATTTTTTCTTTTCTTCTCTTTTTATCATTTTTTGTGGTATTTTAATTTTTCCACGTCAACAATTTCGAAGTTCGATGATTTGGTGACCATAAAGGGGGGAAAGTAAAATATCATAACGAAGGATAAAATGAATAATTGAATGAATTTAACATCAAGGAATGATTTTCTTTTTTTTTTGTGTATTGGTTTTATGTCAATTATATCAATGGTCATATCTATGTGAAACTATTGAAATGATTGATGCACCTTGTGTGAGTAGTTTTTGGGAAAACTGTCTCACTAATATCTCCACAAATATTTGCACCAAACCAGAATGTGTGATTATTTTTTACTTCGAATAAAGTTAATATATGTTGGGTTAATATTTTTCATAGTTAAATGATATTTCCAAACGTTAGTTCTTTATCTGATCTGTTTCATTTCTATACCAGATTGACCTATGCGTTTGTACCTAATGTCTGACTGTTGTATTCCTTCAAAAAACAAAAACAAAAACAAAACAAAAAAATTGGTTGTTTCTTGCGGTGGTCAAAAACCACTCCTCCTCAACCTTTGATCTTGTTATAACTATTTCAATTAGTGTTTTGAGGAGATCAAACAAGGTTTGAGAGATGAGTGTGTGATTTATTCCAATTGCAACTTCAAAAAATATAATAAATGAGGGGAGTGATTAAATGTCCAACATATGGGGACATCTCGGTCGGGAGCATATGGTTTAAATTCTAGGAATGCTTAAGTGAGTGGGTCTTGAAATATGATTGCAAAGGATAGAGGACAGGTTTGGTGAAAAATCATGTAAAGATAAATAATGTTAAAATAGCTTATATTTATTTGATAGAAAGGGGAAATAATAGCATGGAATGGTTTTCACAAACACACATGGAGAGTTAGTGTAATGGTTAACTTTTTAATTCCTTTCTCATGTTGGTGTCATAAATCTCTTTGTAATTTATTGTGATATGATTTATGAGACATCATTATCCATTTTCACAGGGAAGAACTCCTTGGAGCAGATCATGTATTGATCACATTACTTTGGTAAATTAAAATTTCCTCTTATGATAAATATTCCTGATGTTTGAAATATATATATATGAATAATTTATTTGGATATGTGACTTTTCCCAGGAGTGAAAATTTTTAGGTGTGGGGGTGTGATCGTACCACGATTCACTACATTATTCTACCCTTACATAGCTTTTTTAAACTAGTTTTGTAATGAATATTCCAAATATAATTTTAAATTGCACATTATTGTGTTTTCCTTGAAAAAATTCGGGTTATATCTTCTTGGGTCAAAAAGAATTGTCTTCTCTGATCATGCTGCCCTTCGTTTACTCTTAATGAAACCTGAATCCTAGCCCCGACTCATTCAGTGGATTCTCCTCCACCAAGAGTTTTTCCTTGAGATTAGAGATAAGAGAGTAGTGTGAAATTTGGAAGGTGACCACATTAGTAGGATTTACCCACCACTACACCATCATGTTGACTCACCTCTCCTCATTGGAGAATTCGTCCCTCATGATAAACTTTGTGATGTTATGGAGCATAACCCCTGGTATGCAGACATTGTGAATTTTCTAGAAACATCTTGGGCCCCACAGATTTTATCACATCAGAATACCAGATACAGAAATATTATTCTCGATGGTACATTTGGGATGACACATATTTTTGTAGGATATGTAGTGACCAGGTTGTTCATAGGTGTCTCCCTGACCATGATTTCACCTCAGTTTTGAGCTTCTCCCACACATTGGCTTGTGGGGGCCACTTTGGCTCTCAACGTACTGTTTGAAAGGTCCTTGACCCAAGATTATATTGGCCAAAATTATATAGAGATGCCCTTAGGTTTTATAGATCATGTACTCAATGTCAATTCACATTGAATATCTCCAAGAGGAATGAAATGCCCCAATAGCCCATGTTATTCTGTGAGTTCTTCGATTCATGGCGTATTGACATCATGGGTCCTTTTACTAATTCATTTGGCTTTGAGTACATCTTACTAGCTGTTGACTATGTTTCAAAATGGGTGGAAGAAAATGGTACTAGGGACGATGACTCTCGAGTGGTTGTTGATTTTGTGATGTCCCAAATTTTTAGTAGGTATGGTTTACCAAGATTCATCATTAGTGACCAGGGTTCACATTTTGGAAATTGTAACATGAAAACATGGTTCATATGTATGGGGTTGTTCATAAAGTCTCCCCTGCATATCATCCCAAAACTAACAGACAAGCAGAAATTTCAAATCCGGAAGTTAATCGAATCGTGGAGAAAACGGTACAACCAAATAGGAAAGATTGGAGTTTGCGCATGGATGATGCACTTTGGGCGTACCATACTGCTTTTAAAACCCCAATAAGAATGTCACTATATAGGATTGTGTTTGGAAAGGCTTGTCACCTCCCAGTGGAGGTATAACACCATGCATATTGGGTTGTAAAGTAATGTAATATGAATCTCTCAGATGCAGGTGAGCATAGGAAGTTGCATATTCAGGAGTTGGAACAAATTCGACATGATGCATTTGAGAACTCTCGAATCTACAGAGAAAGGAAAAAGTCAATCCATGATGGGATGATTCATCAGGGGAAGTTTCATATTGGTGAGAAGGTCCTCATGTACAATTCCAGAATTAATCTCCACACAGGTAAGTTTCGTTCCCGATGGCTCGGTCCTTATACTATTACTAATGTTTAACCTTTTATTGCAATATAGGTTTTTCATGAGCAGAGTGGAGGAAGTCTTTCCATCAATGGGAAGAAAATTAGACACTTTTATGAGGATTTTATGAAGAATCTAGTGGAGGAAACCACCTTCTCGACACAACATACCAATTAAACACACCAGGTTTTATCCTTCCTTCTCACATTATCAATTATTTCAGTAAGGACACGGCAAATTCTAGGTGTGGGGGGGTGGTGGATAATTCCCTAGGTATGTTAGGAACTTTCATCCTTTTCTCTTTTCTTCTCTTTTTATCCTTTTATATGGTATTTTCATTTTCCCCATCAATAATTTCGAAGTATGATGATTTGGTTACCATAGAGGGGGGAAAGTAAAATACCATAACAAAGGCTAAAAAGAATAATTATATGAATTTAACATCAAGCAGTGATTTTATTTTTTATTGAATTGGTTTTTTGTCAATGATATAAATGGTTGTATCTATGTGAAACCTTTGAGATGATTGATGCCCCTTGTGTGAGTATTTTTTGGGAAACTGTGTCACTAATATCTCCACAACTTTTAGCACCAGACCAAAAAGTGTGATTATTTATTACATAATATAAAGTAAATATATGTTGGGTTTATATTTTTCAGCATTAAATGATATTTCCAAATGTTCATTCCTTATCCGATCTGTTTCATTACTGTACCAGATTGACCTATGCATGTGTACCTAATGTCTGACTATTGTGCGCACTAAAAAACAAAAACAAAAACAAAACACAAAATTGGTTGTATCTTGGGTAGGTAAAAAACCACTCCTCCTAAACCTTTGATCTTATTATAACTATTGTAATTAGTGTTTTGATGAGATCAAACAAGGGTTTAGAGATGAGTGTGAGATTTGTTCCAATTGAAACTTAAAAAAATATAATAAATGAGGGGAGTGATGAAATGTAAAACATATGGGGATATATAGGTCGGGAGATTATGGTTTGACTATTGGTAATTTATATGTGAGTGGGTCTGGAAATATTAATGCAAAGGATATAGGACAGGTCCGGTGAAAAATCACTTAAAGCTGAATAATGTTAAAATAACCAATATTTATTTGATAGAAAGTGGAAAGAATATCATGGAATTTTTTTCACACACAAACATGGAGAGTTTGTGTAAAGGTGTACTTTTAAATTCCATGATCATGTTGGTGTCATAAATCTCTTTGAATTTTATTGTGATATTATTTATGAGAGATCTTTTTTCCATTTTCACTGGGAAGAACTATTTGGTGTGTTTCGTGCATTGATAACATTACTTTGGGGAATTAAAATTTTCTCAAATGCTAAATCTTCATGATGTTGGAAATATATATATATGCATCATTTTATATTGATATATGACTTTTCCCAGGAGTGCAAATGTTTAGGTGTGTGGGTGAGATCGTACCATGATTCACTACTTTATTCCACCCTTAAACCGCTGTTTTAAACTAGTTTTGTAATGACTATTCCAAATATCATAATAAATTTCACTTTATTTTTGAATAAATTAATTAATGATAATCAATATTATAATGGTAAATGTTACTTGTTTTAATTATTTCAATATAGGTGGAGATGATTTGGAGGGCCCTTGATGATGTGGAAGAAAAATGGGCCCAAATTGCATGGATCCATGGACAATTGTCCACTGTTTTGCATAGTATACGAAATCCGTGCATTCAAATGGGTTGATATTTTGATGAAATATCCAAAATTTAATATTATACATTTCATATCCAAGATCACAATCCAGATTCGACTTCTATGGGGCCCATCCGAACTGATCTCTCCAAGACACTGAATATGCACAATGTCAAAAGTGGTGTTATGTATTTTATCCATATCTAGAGATGTAGTTGTCCAAATAGATCCAAAAATTCGGTGGTGATAGAAATTACATAGCGATACTGCTTTCTAGTTTTTGAAAAAGGGATATTCGACTATCTAATAGCCAAAAACCTTTCTCCAAGTTGTTTATCAAAATCTGGGTTCCCAAAACCACTTTACATTTGGGGTATAAAAAGATACTTTGGGAACCCCATTTGCACGTTTAGCTAGGAGGCAAGGTTCTGCCATTTTGGAGTCCCCAAAGAGTCATCTCAACATCCTTGGAAATTCTGGATGGAATGGGAAGTTCTACTTCAACATCTTCTTCTTCTTCCTCTACCATGGGTTTTTAAACCCCTTGTGATCTCTCAGGGAGGAATGTGATGTAAATCCCGAGCATCATGTTTTGTAATATTTGAATGATATTTTGAATTCCAGGTTTTTGTGTTGTCTTTCTTCATCCACTATTATTATTTTATTGATTTATGTACTGGTATTTCATGCTCAACTTATATGATAATGTTTGACGGTTTCCATTCATGTGATGTTTCACACACCGTTCAACACTTTCTTTTCCCCCTTTCATTTGTGCTGTTTTTGTGGTTCATATTGGTAAATAGAACTCACATAAGCACTGTAAAAGGCCATGTACATTTATTTCATGGAATAATATAGAAATAACATAAAAACATGGAAAACGCATCATGTTCTTTGTGTGTTGCCTTGGTGAGTTACGGTTATGAAGTCAAACACAATTCACCCAATCATTGGCGGTGTCCAGTGAATCATTGTGTGTTTTTGACTGAACCCTAGGAGGTATCCTAGTATAAACTCAGTAACATTCTGGTTCTAGGTGTTACAAACTTGGGATTAATATATCATAACCCTATATCATGAAGTGATAAAGGATAGACATAATGAGAATACCCCAGGTTGATCACACTTAATTATTCTTGTTCATTTATACTTTGTTTCATCCCTTTCATTCTCTATTTTCATCTTTAATCATAAAACCCCCAAGTGTTACAAAACCTCATACACCTTTTACCATCATAATCATAACCACATTTTATAATTAATTATCTAAGGCTCCGTCGAGAGACGACCTAGGGTTGCTTCTATACTGCAGAAATTCTAGTCCAAATTGAACAACTATTTTGACGCGCTCGACAATGCGATCAGAAGAAAACTGCTCTGTCGCCTCCCCTAGCAGCTGAATGCCTGATCTCTTGCTGAGAGCATCAGCTACAATATTCCCCTTCCTAGGATTGTAGATTATCTCGATGTCATAGTCCTGGAGGAACTCGATCCATCATCGTTGTCTCGGGTTCAGTTCCTTCTGTGAGAAGATGTAGCTGAGACTCTAGTTGTCAGAGTAGACCTTAAAACACACACCCATCAGATAGTTTCACCACATCTTCAAGAAAAAGACCACTAAATCTAACTCAGGTCATGGGTAGAATAGTTCTACTCATTCTTTCTCAACTACTATGAACTATAAGCTATCACTGCTCACTCCTGCATCAAGACACACCCATGTACGGTCCCTGATGAATCGTAGTAAACTACATACCAAATGCCCTCCTTTGTTCGCCTCATGAGGGGAGAACTGGTCAACCTCTACCTCACCTCCTGAATGCTCTACTGGAATCACTCTGACCACACTAAGGGTTTCCCCTTCTTTGTTAATGTTGAAAATGTTGTTGTAACTCTGGAGAAGTTTGGTACAAATCTCTTATAGTACCCAGCCAGTCCCAGAAATCTTCGTACCTCTGTCACACTTCTGGGTGGATCCTAAGAAAGTACTGCGTCGATCTTCGCTAGATCCACTACAACTCTAGAATCCGAGATGACGTGTCCAAATAAGTGTTCCTCTCAAATCTAGAACTTTCACTTCGAGAGCTTTCCATAAAGATGGTGCTCTCAGAGAGTGTCTAGTACTACCAGCAAATGGTAGGCATGCTCCTCCTCAACAGTCGAGTAGATCAGTAAGTTGTTGATGAAGACTACAACAAAGTGATCTAGGTAAGGCTGTAAGATCCTATTTATGAGACTAATTAACACTTCTGGAGCGATGGTTATGACAAAGGAGATTACCAAGACCTCATAGTGGCCATACAACCATCTGAAGGCTGTCTTCTGCACATCCTCATCCCGAACTCTGAGCCGGTGATAGCCTGACCTAAGGTCGATCTTCGATAAACATTGTGATCCCTTGAGCTGGTCAAAGAGGTCTTCAATCCTCTAGAGTGGGTACTTTTTCTTCATGGTCTCCTGGTTCAGGTGACGGTAGTCAACACACAAGCGCAAGCTCCCATCCGCCTTCTTGGGGAACAAAATTGGGGATGCCCAGGGTGAATCCATGGGTCTGATAAATCCCTCCGCCTGCAAATCCTCTTGTTTTACCCACAGATCACGAAGCTCGGTGGGAGCCATCAGATATGCTGATGTCAATATCGGTGTCATCCCGAGGTATAGGTCAATGTAGAAGTCTACCTATTTGCAAGGAGGTAGTCCTAGAACATCATCAGAGAATACATCCATGTCATGATCCACCACAATAGGAAAACTCAGACTCCACACATCAACCGCTCTGAGGATGAGACTAGCGAACTGATGTGTTATCAGTTATCCCCTCCCATGTGTAACTCCATCCTATGCTGCAAAGGCTCCCTTCATGCCGATGAAGGTGAACCCGGTCCCATATGTGCGGATACACTTCACTTTGCGCCTAATTCAGTCAATCCGAGCATGAACTGCGGATTACCAGTCCATACCTAAGATGACATCATAAGGCCTTGATTCCACTACGAGGAGATCCCAACCGAAGCACTCGCCTCCTAGAGTAGGCTCACCCAGTCAGAACTAGTGTGTAATCATCGAGTCTGCTCTCATAGGAGCCTCTAGCAGAAAAGATCGATCAAATAGTTCCATATGAATCATAGAGCTCCAAATGAGGGATGTGGAAATAAAATAATGGCTCGAACCTATGTCTATATGTACTGAAACAATGGTGGAGTAGACTTAGATAGTACCTAGAATCTTCCCTAGTGCGTCGTGGTCATAAGCCTCGATTGCATGGTGGTGAGCCAACCTCTGTCCTCCAACTCCCATTGGTCGGGGTGGACCTCCTGGTGGTGGTGGTGGTAGTGCCTCGAAACGTCGTCCACCACCCGATGCTTGGCCAGCTCCTCTTCCACGTCTGCCTGATCATAGTTCACCTCAGTAGTCAAACATCTACCTTTTATTGTGAGATCCCTCTACTGTCTTCTGCTCATCGTCATGGTAATTCGGGCAGTCTCGAGCAACATTTCCCTGCCCGCCCGCTACATATCATTGCATGCTCCTCGTATAGCTTACACTCTCTCATGTGCCCCGTATAGCCGAATCTGTATCATGGGGTCTCCCACCTGATGGTCTGGTCTGCTTGGACCTCTGCGACATCTTCCTACTGCCTACTACCAAAGGCACCGCTATGTGTATCCCTGCCCGCCCGCTACTTAAAACTATTTGTGTTTAAAAAATCAGAGTCCATGTTCTATGGTAGAACCAACTCCTTTGATACCAATTTGTCCCGGCCCGTCCTCGGGGCCCATGTCGTGACTACCCCAAGCCCTCCTTTCATAGTCCAGGGGATGGCGACTAGCACCAAATTTGTAATCCCGATAAAAAGGGAAGAAATTACCTTTAATAAGTAAACAAAAATAATAGAGTATGTAACTTGAAGTATACACTATGTAGAACTGTATACAAATGAAGGTGATGAATGTAAAGGGGCTGGAATACAAGCCCAACTGTAATGTACAGTACAACTGAAAATCTAGAACAACTACAGTAAAGTAAAATAGAATTTACTAAGACATTATCTGTAATTACCACCTGAATGGTGTGTAAAGATGGTCTTCTTATCACCCCTAGTCCGTCCGTCCACTTCGTGTACGTCTCGCCAAGTGGTCCACCTCTAGGTACCATCCTGCTCTACAACTATCTACCTCGATCAGTGTTTTCTGTCCTCTGCAACCAACACAATGATGTGCAGGCATAGCCCATGCAGGGGTGAGTGTAACGATACTCAGTAGGGATCCTGAGACCCTCAAGTTCTCACAATATCCAACAATGATTACCAATAAAGAAAGATATGATCATGAAGTATCAGCCAACCCTACTTAGGTATATTCCCGTACATATACCAAAGTTATCATTCACCATCCGACTCCAACTCTCAAGCCTAGGAACAATCCATTTCACAAAGGAAGTAATGTCGATCAACATGATGATAATGGTTGAAGGACATTACATAGCTCACATAGGTATACATATTTTGCAGTGATATATAGATTATGATATATAGTCATTGATTCATCTAAGATATCAGACCCACACATGATACTGAACTAGCTATATCATCTAAGATGTCGGACCCACACTGGATACATGACTAACTATAATTCATCTAAGTTGTCGAACTCACATCGGATACAGGACTAGATAAGCTATCAGAACCACACAGGATACAGGACCAGCTATTCTGTCGGACCCACACAGGATCCAGGAACAGAAGTCAAAACTTTTGGACCCACATAGGATCCCGGTACAGTATCCATCATTGTCAAACCCACGGAGGATTCCGGTACAAAATTCATTTCATTCGCAACAACCCCTAGGGTTCTCGCACACATCAAGCTCAATTCTAGGAGGATCCTCCTCTTGAGCCAAGAGTTGATACATAAACCATCATAATGACCTGAGTTGATGTATGATGTCGTTCTGTCTCATCATATGGAACTCATCGTGACAGACGTCACGTCAATCAGCCACCATGTCTAAGAGTTATTAGCATTTTTGTTCTAGGGACCTGATTGGATTTACGCTCGATCCAAACCTGTAATTTTTTCAAAATTGTATGAAACTCACTTAGTGTATCCCAAACGGACCACCTCATCATGAGGGTCCAAGTGCCGTAGACGGCACATTATTCAGACGCGATGTTTAGGAGTTATTTGAATTTAAGTGAAGACGGGTCCGGCCCGTCAAGCACAATGGGCTGGTCGGATGGCCCGACCCAGCTCGGTGTGTCCGACCCGTCAGGGGGTCGGCCCTGCCTAGTGGGGCGCAGCCCACATGCGGACCCGGCACGCATTGCGGGCCTATCGGGTTCCCCCGGCGGCGCCGCCTCCTCCTCTTCTCGGCCGGCCGTAGCCCGCCGGTTCGGCTCACCGCATGCGGGCCATGGATGTGGGTCGTGGTTCTACTCAAGCGGTGCCTGCATGCTCCATGGTTCTCCAAAACGTCTGGCCTGCGGCCGGACGGTTCGCCCAACCGAGTGGCCCACATACGCGGGCCGCGTCCTCCTCCAGGCAACGCCTTATGCCCCGCATTCTTCCATCCGGTCGGCCAGATCAGCCGGCCAGCCGTCCCGCATACTGGGCTGCCAGAGTATCCATTGGCCCCTCCACGTGGCCGCATCGCGGTCGGCGCGAGGCCTCTTCTACCGCCGCCACATCCGGTTAACGGCTCTGCTGCCTCTTCTGTCCGCCGCAGCCTGAATGGCCGCCTCCCACTTCCTCTGGTGCGGTGCGATGGCACCATGACCTACTGGATCCGCCTCCTTCATCAACACAATGACAAAAACAAGAAAGCGGGGTAGGTTTAGATAGTTTTTGTGCAGTTTGAACCCTCCTCGTTACGTTTTTAGCATTTGGCATCAAGATCACAAAACACGATGAGGAAAAGAGAGTATAACTCATACATTAAAATAATCCAATTTACCGATAACTCGTATTTGTCATTGTACGTTGGCGAGTCATAGAAGATGGACGTCGTGTAAGTCAGACGCAATAAGAGGTAGAGAATGGTGAAGACTATTTTAGATAATTCCCTTGCTGTACTTCATGGGTGACGGTGCTTCCCTTCCTTGCTTCGGTTGAAGAAGGTAGAAGATGAAGCATCGCGATCTTTGGAGACGAGGAGTGTTCTTCATTGGAATTGGTCATTCTTCCAAGAGTTCTCCCAAACTCCACAAAAGAGTAATCTCCAAGCCAAAATTATATAATAGCCTCCCCATTATTTAAATGTTTCCATTCATTTAAAAAGAATTCAAAAGAATTCATATCACTATAAATTAATTAATTAAGGCATTAATTAATCCTTTTGTTTTCACCATTATGAGGGAAGGTGGAAAGGCTCCACCATAAATTGGGAGTTCAATAGTTCAAGGGGGGGTTCAAGGGAAGTTGAGGGGTTTTATGTTCGTGTGGGACCCACCTTATAACATCCCCCCAAGTGTGGATATGTGCGGGTGGCCCCACCACCGACCTCCCTTTGGAGGTTTTGACTTCTATTCAAATAAAAATTTGTTACACCCATTTTTATTTAATTTTAAATTAGAAAGAGCAAGAAATTAAATCCCCATCGTGATAAAATGCATCTATAGTAAAGGCCTACTTAAGCGAATACCGCCGCTGTGAGTTCGTTGGTGTCCTCATATTTCAATTTCGAGCACCGCTTAAAAATATATAAAATCTCGCACATACGTTTACTAAATGTACCTGAACAAAACTTCAGAAATTGATTCTTGGCACACAGGGCCTTGGTATCAAGTTCCTTCATAATCTACAGACTTGTAAAATTCCCAAGTATTTTTAAAAAAAATCCACAAAAGTTCTGGGTCATTACACTTATCATATTTCTGGTCCAGGATGGTTACACCATGTGTGGAGGGGGTTGTAAAAAATTGGTATCAAAGGGTTGGTCGAGGGATATGCTGGTGTTTGGTGTTACGAATAGGTGAGGTTGCATGGGACGGTAGAGAAATTGTGTTAGAAATGTTTATAATGTGATGTAAACATTAGGGACTAGCTAATACATAGATGATTAGGGTTCCCTATGATTCGACACAAAAACCATTATGTTGGTAGTGACTACAAAACGAGGCGGTATTGGATACAAGGTTGTGTCCTGGGAAAATATCATGCGTCATTATTCTTTATGCATGGGTTTTAATTGGTAGACATTGGGACAAGTTAACCTAAAAGGAATAAAATAAAAAAATTAATTAACTAATGTAGAGTCTTATATGTTTCAGGTTTAGAAGATCTAACTATTTTTTTCAGGTATGGCTCATTGTCGACTTCATCATGATGTTCAAGAAGAATATTTCAAACAAGATTTTCTAGAAGATCACCATAGGTTAGAGGTTGATAATGACAAAAAATAAAGGAGGAAACATTCATAGTTTCAGCACCAGAGTCTGTAGAAGTATGAGGGATCCATTTCAGATATAGACACTCTATATTTCTTGGAGGATATTGAGATATCAATCAGTTTTATTGATTCATGGAAGGAGTATTGGGTGTCTCTGGATGTGACGATACTATATTGGGCAGTGAGGTAGTGGTGGTTCTTGTTGCTCGGGGGTTGCGAGGAGTCATTGATTTCATGGGAGGAATTCCAAGAAATTTTGAGAGATGAGTTTCATTCTTTGACCCTGAAGGAATCCAGTCTCTAGAAGCTACATACACATCGAAATAGGACCTCTAATGTGTGAGTTTTTGGAATCCATTTTAGAACCTTTTATGATATGATTCAGACCTATTGAATAATGATGAGGCCAGGGTGAGGAATTTCAAGGAGGCTTTGAATCCAATGATCCAGTGCTTGGTCACCATATTTATACTAAAGACATATGTTGAGGTACAATAGAGGGAAGAGTTCATAGAGAGGAACTTATCAAGAAATATATTATCATGAGAAGAGAGTTGTCATCATTTCCCAATAAGCAGACATGTGGTCCAGGGTTATTGGTTTTTAGTGAAGTAGAGTTTCTGTTTTGCCAGGGGTTGGTCCTAGTGCTCAACATCTCATTTCGCCAGGGGAGGAAGCTCTTAGGCCTTTACCAAAAGAAAATGCACTTGTTTTTGTTGTGGAGGAAGAGTTAATCATAATAGATAGTGAATGACCATTCAGATCATTAATCATGCACCCGTAGTTCTGATCTAGGCTCCTCTGTTGAGGCAGTTCTAGGTGAGGTAGTTGCGGCATGTTGCGCCATCAATGGATTAGTAGAGAGAATATGTGGCAAGTAGAGGACAAAAACGGGATTCTCTATATCCATAGAGAGAATAGCATAACTCTGATGGTGGTCTTCATTAGGGTCAGAGAGTCCATAGAGCATGTCATGGTCATATTAATTCCATAGTATTGTTAGTTCTAGATCAGAGAGACATCATTTGAGGTACCCTATTCATGTTTTTTACTTGTGTTTGTTCCTTGTTTTATTCATGAGTAAAACACTACTTTATACCACCTTACCTTTTCAATCCATTGGGACTTGAGGTAGAGAGTATTCTCATTCCCTAGACATTTACTACGCTTGTTAGTGGTTGAGCAGGCTTGTTTGATGTATGTAGAGATTGTGAGAAAGTTCTGTGGGAACACAACTCTTGGGGAGACTTCCTATGATTACAGATACAACCATATGATTTCATCCTCAGCATGGATTGGTTTTATTCATTTCAAGATATTGTGGATTGATTCTGGAGGTAGGTGGTGTTCTTTGATACTGATGGAGAGCCATCAGTGTTTGTTGGTGAGAGAGACACTCAGATGGGTTAGAGGCATGTTATATACTTTTCATCCTTAATGGCTGAGATGATGTTATTTTCTTTAGAGGTTCAATAGATGGGGTTTTCAAGGTTCATAAAAGATTACCCTAATGTCGTTCCAGATGAGGATGCCTAATTACACCCTCTAAGAGTGATTGCGTTTAGGATCGAGCTACATCTAGGAGCGTCTCATATCTCTACGTATCCATACAGGATGGCCCCATCTGAGTTACGTGAGCTATGTATATAGCTCGATAGTCTATTACTGTGCAGTTTTGTTAAGAAGAGTGTGTCACCATGGTGTGAACCTAATTTTTTATGAATATTTATATTAATTTGTGGTTGTGTATCACTTATTGTCTCTTAAACAAAGTGACATTAAAAAATCCCTATCATATTCCATGGAATGACGAGTTATTAGATAAAATAATGGGTGGAACATGGTTCTACAAGATAGAACAATGGTCAGGATATCATCATATGCATGTGAAAAATGATGATATCTTGAAGACTATTTTCTGTTTTCATCATGGGACTTACGAGTTCATTGTAATGTTGTTCGATTTGAAGAATGATCTAGCTGTGTTCATGGGGTTGATGAATTGTATTTTTCGTGAGTTCTTAGATAAGTTTGTTCTGGTTTCCATCAAAAAAATTCTTGTATAATCAAAATATAAAGATCATATAGGGTATATGAACACAGTTTTGGGAGTCATTCATCAACAATAGCTATTTTTGATGTTTTTGACGTGTTATTTTTTTTCTCAAGAAGTTTTTTCAAAGGACATGTTGTTTCCCATCACGGGAGCTGAGGATTAGTAGAAGATATAAGTGGTTGTGTCTTGGGAATCCCTCATGAAAATGTCATAGGTGTGGTGTTTCCATGGTCTCATAGGCCATTACTGGAGGTGGGTAGCCGATTTCATTCAGGATGTGAATCCTCTGACAATGTTGAGTAGGAAGGATTAAATGTTCATGTAGATTGATCAGTGTCAGAAAGATTTCGAGTATCTCATGGAGAAGATGGAATTTACTTTGGTTCTTTTTCATCCAGTAAATGGGGTTTAGTTTGTTGTTTTCAATGGTGCTTCATTGTTGGGGTTAGAAAACATTGGAATTTTGTTAGAGATTAGTTGATTCTAATTAGACTAAGAAGTTGTATCCTCATGAATGTATCATTTCCCCACATGGTCTTGAGTTTGTGGCAGTGGCGTTTTCTCTGATGTTATTGATATATTACCTCATTGGAGAGTGCATTATGGTTTTCACTAATCATAAGTGCATGAGGTATGTTTTCTTCTAGTATGACTTGAACTTTTAGAAGTGTCGGTGGATGAATTTATTACAGGAATATGACATCAAAATATAAATATACACCCATAAAAGGAAATGTTTTAGCTATTTCACTGAGTAGGAAGTCACTTAGTGATACAGTACATGAATTTGTTGATTCCTAGAGTGTAATGTAATTACATTCAGCATTGCATCTAGATATGGGAGTAGACAGTGGTAGAGGTTTCATTTTTTAGATGAAGGTGATGTTTTATTTGGTTCATTAGGTGGAAGAGTACTTGTTGGAGGATCTAGAGGTGGAGGTCTGGAGATACTGAGTTACTTTTGGGGAGTCCTCATATGGGCGGTCTGAGGATGAAAAACACTAACTGTTGTGTCAGGGATGTATTTTCATTCCTATGGATATGTGGGAGGTGGTTCTTATAATGTACATATATCTCAATAAATAGTACATCACTATATGAAGAGATGTACCAATACTTGTGGAGGCTGTTTTGGTGCCCTTGGATGAGGCATGTAGTTACGACATTTGTTTCTCGATTTTGTTCTTCTAGAAGTTGAAGGCCAATCATCATGTTCATGGTGGGTTGCTCCATCTATTATATGTTCCATATTGTAAGTGGGAGGAAATCTCAATGGACTTTTTTACATGTTTACCTAAATCGTAGGGAGGCTATGACACTATGTGGGTGTTAGTGGATCATTTGATGAAATCATACAACTTCATTACAATCACAGAATCAAGCTAAGTGGACGGTTTATCAAGGTAGTATCTTGAAGAGGTGGTGTGACTTCATGGTGTCCCGAGGACGATCATTTTCGATTGATATCCTCATTTTACTTCCATGGTTTGGTGATGACTCTAATATGCTTTGGGTACATAGCTATGCATTATCACAGTTTCATTGCAGTAGAAGGATGGTCCGATAGAGCGGGAAATCCAGTCTCTTGGAGACATGTTGTGCTATTTTTTCATGGATTTTCCTGGTTTGTGGATGAGGCACATACCATTGGTGGAGTTATCTTGCAAGAATACTTTTCAATCCTCTATAGGTATGGATCCGTTTGAAACCTTGTTTGGAAAAATATATTGTTCTCCATTGTGCTGGACTAGGCTTGGAGAGTGACCAATTCTTCGACCAGAACTAGTTAAGAATACAATAGAGATGGTTCAGATGACTCATGAGAGGATGAAGGCAATGCAGGATTATCAGAAATCATATCCTGATCATATGAGGAGACCTCTAGAGTTTTACATTTGATATCACATGTTTCTGAAGGTGACTCCCCATAACGGGCAATGAAGGTTTGGTCATGGGAGTAATCTTTCACCTCGGTTTTTTGGGCCTTTGAGGTGTTGGATCATGTTGGTTTCATGGTGTATTGTGTATCACTTCCCTTGCATATGAGATGGATACATGATGTTTTTCATTTGTCGAAGCTCCATCACCATCCTCATGATGACACTCACTTCAATGATTGGGGAGAGAGTGCCATTGATGATGAATGAACATTTGAGGAGTGACATGTATAGATCCAGGGCCACATGGAGAAAGTGTTGTGTGGGTGTGCAATCCCCTTGGTCTCTTTCTTGTGGTAACGCAATTGTGTTTAGGAGAGTACATGGGAACATGAGTCATAGATACACAATCATTACACTGAGTTGTTCAATGTTTAGATATTTTCATTTGAATATGTTCAAATGTGATAGGAGACCTTTTGTTTTTATGATATGTCATTATTTGGTTTCTTTTGTTGCTTTCGATCTTTTGAGAGGTATATTAATAGGGGTTATTCAGACCGCTTTTCTATTTCCTTTAAGATGTTTTTATATTCTCATGTAAGATAATGTTTTAGTGTTATCTAATGTAATGGAATTGACATATATGGTATATTCCGTTGTTGGAATCTGTTGTTTCTAGTGATTCAGGAGATCAAGGTGGCTTTTACCCAACACTTTTCTAAATTTCTAGTTTTGTGAATCGTGTTTCTACTTTTCTGTATAGTTTTTCAATCCATTGATAGGTGTATAGTGTTTCTAGCTATCAGTGGGTTTATAGTGTTTCCAAACTTCAGTAGGTGTACATTGTTTCAATCTGAAACTAGGTGTATAGTGTTTCCAGATATTGGTATGTGTACATTGTTTTTAGGTGTCTGTAGTTGTGGAAAGATACCATAGGTCTGTAGGTGTTTTGTGTTTCCAGAAATTTATAGCTGTATTTTGTTTTCAAAAATTTATATGTGTAGAGTGTTTCCAAACGTCAGTAGGTCCACTGTGTTTCCAAAAATTGATAGGTGTACAGCGCTTCCAGACATCAGTAGATGTATAATTTTTCAAAAATCAGTAGGGTACAATGTTTCCATACATCGGTAGGTGTACATTGTTTTGAGAGTTTTGTAGGTGTATAGTGCTTCTAGACATCCGTAGTTGTACAGTGTTTCTAGACATCGATATTTGTACAGGGATTCCAGCTTTCTACAGATTCATTCATTTAGGATTTTATTATATGAAAAACACTATCAAAGCCTTGTGTTAAGGGTTTTATGGTTGATTCTAAGCCCATAACTCCTATAAAAATTTTACTAATGCTTAGGATGCCTTTAATTGGTCAAAACGTGTACATTAATCTGATCCACATTAATAGAAATTCCAAATCATTTGAAAACCCTTTAGTCTCGGATCTAATCCTTCATATTTTAGAAAAATACCTTCTGTCATTAACTTTCTTTTCTCTCGGTTTGAGGCAGCCTGATACAATCATCCCATAAGAGTGGTTTGATCAAGACTTAATCCTTCAATCATTTATCCTTGATGTTTCTTCCTACATCATTCACACCCCCTCTATTGGTGCATGCATCATGTGTCGACCCATCAACGATAAATGGAATGATCTACCTCGGTTCTTATATTTTCACCAACCCTTTATCTCCAATTTTTCCTTTCCATGTTATGGAATATTATCTACATGTTTCAAAGGGATTTATCATGGGTTATGGTTGGTGCTGTCATGCTACGACGCCATCGGGTGGAGGCAATTGTCAGGGGGGGTCGTGATCTGTTTTATGGATCGTTCTCATGTAAATAATGTCAAGAATATTTTGAGGTAGGGGATTAATTTATTCACTAATTATTTACAATCAATAATTTAGTAATCATTATTTATCCAACTATATAATAATGGAATTGACATAATAAATATATGAACCGGATAAATAAATTTGTAACGATTTTGAGTTATTGCCTCTTGTTTTTATAGAGAGTGTGATATATATTCTTTCCTTATATAGCATGCCGTTCTTGATAGAAATTTCTAAAGAATATAAGATGGTATTAATTGAAATATATTTATCAATGATAAATATGCATGTTAATGATTCTGGTTGTTGTCGTGGTAAATTGAAGATAATAAAATTGATGTAGTAAGAATGTTTAATAAATTTGTTTTAGCTATGATAGCTTTTGGTTTGGGATTACCATAGTTTTAACCTCTTAATAATGAATGAGATAAATAAATAAGTATTAAAAAACCATATGATTGATAAAAGTTAATTCCTTGCAGGGTTCTCAGTAACCATCTCTATTGTAAGGCCGAGTGCCTTCTTCATTGGAGCAATGAGCGCTTGTTGTGTGTAAAGGAAGAATGACTTGTTTAAGGCCAATATCCCAATGATTTTTTATTCTTCGTGTGATGTTTTATGATTATATATAGATGTTGTGAGATGTGTGGGTTGGAAGGCCTAGTGGTTGTGGCATCAATTGATGCATAGAGTGGAACGATTCATCGGTTTTTTCATGTGGGTTCCGGGGAGGACACCAAATATGGGGAAAAAGTTTGATTTGAATGATTGGATGCTTATAGAATCATGTTGGTGGTTTATGTGATTTTATTTTCCCACTAATAAAGGAATATTTTATTACTCCCCTCCATCCTAAAAGAGTCCCAGATGAGTGGGGTATGCCACTTAAATTCCATGATTAGAATCTTGGAAGTGGATGGGTCTTTGGTCATTCTATAGGTGGAAATGTTTTGACAGGTAGTTCACCTAAACACCATGTTGATCCCCTTGTGTTGGGTAGCATATAATGATTTCTATAATTGTTGAGAATATAAAAAAGTGATAATTCAGTTAATAAATGATTGAATTATTGATGTTAACTCACACGGTTGGAGCTTATTGGGACACAATGTTGTGGTTGATATTTGAAGGAATAGTGGACTTTGGATGTGATGTTAATTAAATATAATGTGGAATTCATCCTTGATAAATAGTGTTTAAATAATTAATTAATGGAACGTGAAACAGATAAAATGGGAATGAAGTAATATAATGAATCTCTTTTAATGGTTATGTGCTTATAGGATACCTAGTCTTAGTAGTGTCAGCAAATACTCTAAGAGATGTTTCTTGTAGTTTAGTGTATGACTAGGTTTTTACCATAGTGTGGTTGTGAGTTATAATATATTCTATACTTTTTGTGTTTCTATATGATACTCCACCCAGTCATTTAGTAAAACTAATACCTCATGGATTATGAACTATATGGTTTGGGGTGGGGGTGGGGGGTTATTCAACTTTTTTATTGGAGGATGGATGACTGACTATCCCCTTTGGACCCCTCTATTCTCTTGATAGTTATATGGGATGATAGGCACAATGATTAGTTTCCTTATACATGTTTGTAGAAGGCTGTAATGGGATGTTGTTATTCATACACATATATTCTATATATAGTTTCCTATGGACTACAATATATGTATGTTGTATAGGCTGTGATGACTACATGATCCTTATATAGTGTATGGGATTTAATATCTTGATGTTTAAGTCCTAATGTATGATACATTTTATGAAAGATGTGGTGGATCTTGAAAACAACATTATTATTTCAGATATGTGGACGTATTGTGTTTGTTGCATGAGTTCTATGTTGTGGTGCTTCACATATGTGTTTGAGGGAAAGCATTTTTGGAGAGAGATTCTCAAGAAGTGCAACGTTGGGGAATAGTGGAAAAACAGTGGAGAATTGGTAGTGTGTTATCCTTGATATTTATTATTATATGATATACTCTTTTATTCAATACATGGTGAGGGTATCCATGGTGATGTTGGGAAAATACTATACCTATTATGGGGATGAGTAAGATTCTCTTATTGTTCGTTGTGCGTTAGCATGTGCTTTCTTTACTTTTTAACGAGGGGAAATCGAGAGGATCCTACTGAGTATATTGTTATACTCACCCTACATATATATAAACTGTTTTTAGGTCACTTGGAGATTGTTGGAGGTCAGGTTGTTTAGTACTAGCTTGGGGTTGTAGGAGCTGTTCGGTCATCGTGGTAACAACAGTCTTTTCTTTCTTTGGTACTTGTAATTTTGTCTTTCAGTTGTTGTAGATCTTACATGACATTACATATATGTACATGGTACTTATTTTATAGTTCATTCTCATTTTTTTTTGTTTGGTTATTGTTTTATATCTATCTTCCTCATGTGTTATCAAAGAGGGTAATGCCTCCCATTTTTGCGTGTTTACTATACACTCCGTGTTAGTCGCAGAGCCAGGTCCTACTGGAGGGAGGACTCGGGGGGTCACAATTTAAATTCACACATTGCCGGCCTAAGAGGGGTACAACTTGTGGGAAGTGGGTCATGAAAATTTCCAAAAAAAACATTACAAAATTTTAAGAAAATATTTAAATATGATCAATTTCAATAAACATACCCCAATTAAATTGAATTGTTGGGGGGGGATGGGTTCCAATTTCATTCAAAAAACCATTTTTTAAAACCTATATTCTATGGATTTAGGTTTTTTCAACAATATATTTGAAATAAATTTAATTGAAATAAATAATTTAAATTTATTAATACAATTGAGATTAAATAAATCAATTTTGGGTTCACAAAATTTGTGCATTATGATCGATCCAATTACATTGGGATCAATAAATCCCAAAACACGACACCCAAATTAGGATTTTCTGATGAAGAATAATGTAAATGAAAACTGGGAAACAAGGATAAAATCTAGGTATATGATCCCAAAATTGAGGCTATTAGATCCAAAAGGAAACATGGCTATCCATGGATCCATATGTAGGAGATGAGAGACAACTTGATATAGAGATCATGTTGAGGAAACTAAACATGACGAGATCGAAATGTGTTCATCAATATTTGATCTGCTTATGAGAGGATGTAGAGGGGCCAAAATTACATATCGGATGTTCCCATGTATAAATAAAACATAAGGGTCATTCTAGGTCCATCAGGTATCTAAAGTTGGTGTTTTAATATTTTAATGTAAGATTTTTCGGTTACAAAAATCTTTTAGAAGGGTATCATGGTAGATTCAGATAGTTAGAAAAAACCATTCGACTAGGACATGTACCCCAATAAATTGGTAAAAAAATTTCATCTAATAGGCAACATAATTTGGCAATCCATGAACTGATTGTGAAAAAACTCATTGCATGGGTTTGCATGTTTTGGCTTGATAGGCCGCATTGATTTGTAAAATTGTTAACCAACCATGTAGTATCCTAGAAACAATCAAAATTTATAAGTTTTCACCCATATTACCCTTCAATGAAACTAAACAATATCATTGTAAAAATGTTAGGATTATCCATACCTAAAAACAATAAAACTATGATACATTTTTATCTTGTTTGTAGACTTTAACGAATAGAAAAAATTTTAGCACATGTTATTACAATATAAAAATTAAAAAATAGTACTCAGAAATCTAAATTCACAAAAATATCCCTGAATTATTAATTTTAACCACTAAATAAATAACTAACAATAAAAATTGTCAAAATATTATTCATCAAGTATAAAACCCATAAATCACAACGATCTGATAACATATTAATCCAAAATTATTTATCTCCAAACAACATCAATCATCCATAATGTTAAATACACAAAATGTATATGACCTAAACATATAATATCCAAGATATTATATTCATTTAGATACAGAAAATAAATCCTTATATAGCCACACGTAAATAATATATGAATATAGATGATTACATGACATTTATTCTTCTAATAAACTCCCATATTACCTAACTATATAAATATTGACATTAATATTATAATGCTTCTAGTATAGCTAACATATAAAAAAATAGCTTCAGTCACTATGTCCCCATACCACCTTTCAATCACATGGTTGCCTATGTGTACAAAAATATTTTTGTCAAAAGTTAATAACACTTTTATCCCAATAGACTATAATGGAGTTAAAATATATGATAATATTAATTCAAATTATTATCAATACCATTCATCTTATGAAAAATATATATAAAATAACTCTTCATAAATTGGGAATTTCACTAAAACACATGTTAGAATTAATGGTTACATATTATTAAAATATCTTTTATTACTTAATAAATGTCTCCTATCATATAGAAAAATAAAATGTGTATCAATTTCGTACAACATATGTTTCTTCTATAGATCTTATGAATTCAAAAATGAATACAACTACATCATAACTATAAAAAAAATAATATGTAGACATTTCAAACATCATTAATAAACCATTAAAAATACTATGTCATATTGTTCATTAATATAACCTACATGATAACAGAAATACAAATCCGGACATAAGATTCATCAATCATAATCCAAAAATAATTTTTTACATTAAATAAATGAATAACTAATAAAATAACACATTAATTTATATAATATTCTATATATTTTTCATTTGTGGTATATACCCTTTTTAAACAATTTTAATATCATTATAAGGTTTTCTATAATGATATTTCAATCCAGGAGAACGATTTTCATAATACCTATAGTACCAACATTTGAGACATCTTCAAATTCCATTATTAAAATTTTATATGAGAATTGTCACATATTTTTTACATATAATAAGTTGTATGTTTTTTACCTTTAGGATTATTTTCACATGAACATTCATGAAAAACTAATTTCACTTATTTTGTTCAATATGAAATCCTCCAAGGTTTTGGTTATTAATCATGAATTTAGATAGCTTGTTACGAAAGACCATATGAGTTTTCACCCAAATCATATCACATTTAGATGAATTTTCAGACCACCACCACAATATCCTTTATATATATTTAAACCATGTTTATAACTGGTTTTAAAAAATTTTTATAAACCAAAATTGTTTTAATATGTATATAATATAAAATATTAAAAGAAAATACAATTTTTTGGATAAACACTAAGATATCATTAATAGTGTAATCCTAAATTCAACTCATTTGATTGAGCCAATACAATTGTAATTATACATAACATAGTAACAATAGGTCAAGTAGATGAATTTTAAATTAGTCTCATATATAATACTATACATTAAAATTATCTAAACCCCTTATTAATTACCATGTATCAAAAAATGTACCTTAATCAACGGATAATTATTATTTTAATAGAATGGATTGAATTTACATACATTACAAGGATCATTAAGGTTAAAATATTAGATAATTATGAGAAATTTATACATATTAAACCCTTAAAATATGGAAACTTTCACTCAATAACATATTTATCAAAAAAAAGGTAGGTTTCATAAAATTAAGGTATTTTACCATGAAAATCACATTCACATCATTGAAGATAAATCATCAAAGAAGAATGATAGACCATGATATAGATCCAACTAATCATTAATAAAAAAACCCATTTCATATTGTGGTATGACTAAATAAGCCATTATGTGATGCAAAAAATTGACCCATTATTATATTTTAAAAATTATGAAATAGATTAGAATATAATAATTTTATATAATTGAACATAACATCAAATTAATCATTTAATTACCCTAAAAATTAATACCTCTTCGAAAATATTATTATAAAACATTTCATAATAATATTAAATGTAAATTATCAATAATTGCGTTTATATGAAGTATGAGTTTTGAGTAAATTTTTTTCATTAAATACATCCATTTCCCATTAAAATTGTATTAAATATTCCACTAAACATTAATTTATTGTCTTAACTTATGAAATTATAATTCTTCCATGAAAATAGATTTGAAAAATATAAAATTAATGTTGTTACCTTGGGATTTCAACTTTATATCACTTTTAAAGAAACTCTTACAAATGAAATAACCTATGCAATTAATTATAAATTATATTCTCGAAAGAATAAAATCATTTTCCAATTTATTGGAGAGCTATATCAGAATCACTATTCATAATGATAAATATTCAGTGGCCATTATAAAAATAAATAACCTAGAATATTTCATTTATATTGTAACAAAACTAACCAATGATAAACTCAATATAGGGACCCAAACCAATTATCTATAAAACTAATGGTTGATTCCGATCCCAACATGCATGTGACTAGCATGTGAATATCAAATAACCACATATGGAATTATATCACCCCAAATGAAGAAATATATATTGAATATACACCCACCATAAATTAAAAAAAAATTAATATATATGGAACAACAATATAAATACACTGGTAGCTATACAACATGAAAGAAATTATCCAAAACACCATGGTACATGTCCAATAACCAACGGATAACTAAAACAAGAACCAATTAGTCTATGTGATTGTTTTTGAAATTTCCCTACTTGTAATCCCTAGTTACATGTATTAAGCTTACATAATCCTCACCAACTCACATTAGTGACATTCCTTTCCTTGTATCAAATGGAAATACTAGGTCTATACAATACCAATAGGGTATATAGGGTGTGTGCTAAACATGATCAGTGGGATCCCACCCAAGATTTCCGAATCAGGTCATCTAACAAAAAACAAATATTTCCAATTTATAAAAAATTACATGATATAATGTAAATAATTTTAATATTAAAAATCATCATAAAAAATTTACCCTTTTTTGTACAATTCTTAAATAGATTATTTAAAATCATTTCAAAGTACACATTCCATAATATTTTTCAAGTAATTAAATCAATTATAGAATTGTATAAATTTAGACAATAAAAATATGTTAAATTAAAACCACCGATAACTCAATGTTATGTTCTCTTGTACACTCATACATAAATAGTGACTAGTGCAATATAAGTCCCTAGAACCCATGCATAATAGTCGAGGATACAAAGGAACACCCTATATTGTGATCCAAACCTAATTTATATTATGTCCCAAAAAAATAATATTGATCTAGGAATGAAGGAATTTTCCAAGAAATTGGAACCCCTTATAATAAAAAATGATGATCTCCAATACTTAACTATCCACTAGTAACATACTAATTTTTTAAAAGAAGATATTTATATTTTGTAGAATAAAAAATAAACAACACTAAAAATTCAACATAATTCAACACTGTAAGATATTATGCTATATTGATTTATAAATAAATATAATATTTTGAAAATATTTTGGTACACACAACCCTGAGATAATATTTTTGATATACTTTTCAACACACAACACCGAGCTTCAACAAACCACGATATATATAATCTTTTAAACCATTAAATTAAGTTGGTTAGTTTGAAGAGTATTAAATTAATTATGATGTATATATATATTTCTGAAAAATTATGAAATATTGATAAATTATTAGTAAATAATCAGTCAATTATTTGAAATTTTATTTCATTTTAGAAAAATATATTTTTATTGGTGATGATTATTTATTTTCTTTAAAGACATTTTTTTATAAATATTGGAACCATTATAAAATTTATTTTATAAAATTAAATACATTTTTCAATTTTTCAATTAGAATATAATTTATTTAAATATTTTGTTTTTCTAAAGCAATTTTTTTTAGTGATTAGTTAAAAATACTAGTTTTCTAAAAAATATCAACAATATTTGTAAAATTAAAATACATTAAAGTCCCTTTATGTTTGGAATATGATTTAAAAAATCATAATTATTATTATATAAATATTAAACAAAAATTAATTCATTTTTAATTAAATTAATATTTGATTTTAGTATAAGGTTTTTTGGGGGATTAACAAATGGTTTTGTTTTCTGAAAATTATTTTAAAGCGCATATTATTTTTCCATATAATGAAATGAAAATAATTTCAAATGAAGAATATTTATAATGAAATTTATATATTATATATCAATAAATTTTAATTGAAATTCATATAATGAATATTATAATACATAGAGTTAATTTTTAATCATAATGTTCAAAACAAATACTGCTCGAAAACCCATTTTCCCTCACGTCTATGGGAATTGATTTAAAAATAATTTTTAACCATTTTAGAAAATTAATTTCATATAAAACTACTTTTATTTTAATCAAAATATAAAAATTATATCAAGGTGATTTTTTGTAAATTATCTAAAATATTAAATTTTTAGTTTAATAGTGAAAAATAATAAGTTTTAATTTAATAATAAATTTTCATTTAAATGAATAATTATAATATAATTTAATGTTAATATAAAATTATTTCATTTTATAACTATTGAACAAGTTTATTTAATTGTAATAATTTTTATGTGTAATTTCGATATTAATTCTCTGTAACCTATTGAAAATTTTCTCTTTTAAAATAGTATTTGTCTTCACTTATATATGATATATATTAAAATAAAACATTCTAGTTCTATGATTGAAATTTTGAAAAATTTAATAAATGTTTTTAATAAACACAATTTATTATTTATAATAACTTCAAATTAAATTTTTACAAAAAAAACATGTGAAACTTTCTGAAAAATAATTACTGAGGTTAAGGTAAAAATAGGTTTTTCGGGGGATAAACTATAAAGATAATAATGAAAATAAAATTAAATTAAATAACTACTTCTTAATGGAAATATTGTGACTATATATTTTCTAGTTAATATAATTATTTAGTTTGGAAGCATTTGGTATGATAAAAACATGCGTGTAATTAATTGGTTCCAAAAAATTACACTTGTTCCACTCACCACGCTTATAAAAGGGTGAAAAATCTCCTCTATTTTTCACACACCATAACAAGTATTTCACCCAATAACTACCATAATAACAATGAATATATATTTTTCTCATCCTATAAGAATTATTTTTTTATGAAAATTTATCCAAGGATTGATTTTGTTGATAAATTAAATATGATACTTGAAAAAGAGGCAACGTTCATCAACGAGTGTTTTTATATTATTTCTTTTTTACACACCCTTATATTATAATTAATACATGATGATATAATAACCTCAGAATATTTTATAAAATGTTATTGTTTTATAATAATGTGAATACCTATAACCATCTCCACTTGCATCATATGCTTTATGTAATCATCATTCTTCTTTATAGTGGACTACCGCCACTTGAATTGATGTCATTCATTGTCCATTACAAACTATAATAGATTCAAATAATTATGTATATAATGTATATATTTTATATTTCTAAACTTAAAATACAACGTTTTTTATTATGTAATATATAATTATTTTTACATTCCATTTCATCGATGATATGATAACATTGCCCAGGTGTTTGGTAGACTACCACCTCGCGAAACGATGTGATTATTCATTCACTGATGCTTTATATGGAATATAGTAATGCGAAAATTAATGAATATATGTAATATAAATGAAATAAAAATTATATTAATGATGTATTTATCATTATAAATAAATGATATATCATTTTCTTTTTGTCCACTAAGATAGGATAACATCTTTCGTTTACGTGTGGACTACCTCCTTCGTGATGTGATGTGATTCTCTTCTCATCACCACACCAAATAGTTGTTATACATAATTATATCTAAATAAATAATATGGTATAAATTATTATTATTTATTTATTTAAAACTATAATTTTGATAACTTTTTTTCGATAAAGATCATTGAAAAAGGGAAAGCATTACTCCTCCGTACGTAGATCATACCATCACCTGGATTGTAACATACTTCATTTCACATAACCATCTTCAATGAACATGATTAAAAGTTTTATTAATGTTTAAATGTGACTATTATGTAATTATTATTATTCTTAATATTGTAGAACAATATAAAATACATAAGAACCATAATATTTATAATAAAAAATGAATTAGAAAAAGGTTAATTAACACCAGAAACATTGGAAATAATTAATTATTATAAATGAATGGGTTATAAGATGTTATAAAAGGACCATATGTGATATTATATAAGATAATATGTTTATTTATTAGATAATACTATTATTAAAATGTGTATAAATTAGATTAATTCAAAATCATCCAATTGGAAGCGTGGGGTACGAGATTTCTAATCTCTCTTTTATATATGGTAGACAAATTAAAATGCACTAATTGTTTCTTTTTCATAGAGTATATAATTACCACATGAAATTAAATATCATTGAATCATTTCATTTAATGATATTTTATTTTTTTAATTTTAGTTTGTTCAACATTAAGGATTATGTCTAACAATATTACGAATGGGGTGAGGGATTTTTGTCTCATTTTACATTCTTTGAGATTTATTATATTTCGTACACATTCCTTATGTTATGAGCATAATATAAATCCCAATTTACATTTAATATACTAAATAATTTTATTCCCTTGTAATTTTAATTTTCATTTAATGTTATACATTAATAGGAATTATGATTCAATGTTACCAAAATGGTATGTGTTTTATGTGACAATCTCATCTTTTATCAGTACTGATTATGATTATGTCCCCAGTGTTGAAATTATATGACATGACTCTCAATAAAACTCATGAATTTTATTATACAACAGATATTCAAAATACTTTCATGTAATTGTACCATTTTTCACTCATTGGTACTTAAAACTGTTATAAATTTTTTTAAAATCCGACATTAATTGTTAGTTAGGTCGGAAATATTTTTTTTTCAAATCCCATGTTTTATAAAAAAAATTATTAAAATGTATTAATAATTTTAAAAAAGATTTATTAAAAATTGTTTTAACAATTAAAAAGGAATTTTATTTTTAAAATGTTGACATGTACATAATTACGAACCATCATGAACTCCCTTTAATTTAATATACATTAATGTTATACAAGGATATTTTTTAATGACTTTCCCCCTAATAATCTTGAAATTATTATTTTAAAAAATAAAAGGAAAATATTATTGATGTGTTTTATGTTTAAAAAAGTCAGTTTAAAATGGGAATGATATATTCCTAAAAATTGACTATAATGATATTTTAATGGTATTAATCAACATTATGTATATCATGTTGTTACTTATCCTACACTAGGGATATCTTTTATTGATTCAATCCTGATCCTTTCTATTGATAGGTTAATCATGTTTTAATGAGATTGCTATGTGTCCTATTTCATTTCAATTTAATGATATTGTTTCAAATAGATTGTTACATAACATGTTTTTTAAATTACAAAATCATGTCAGGAAATTTATAATGTTTTTTTGTTTTTATGATGATTTTTATGATCCATGTATTTTTTTGGTTCCTATATATGATATATAATGGGTCGACCTAGATAGCACCTGGTGAGCCTGTTACATCTTATATGATGTGAAGGCCCAAATAATGTTAGGTGAAACTGTTTCAACTTACATAATGGGGTGCACCCTATAGTGTTTGGTGAGTAAATTTTAACATATTCAATGGTAGAACCCCAATAGTGATTGGTGAGCCTATTATTTTATAATTTATGGCTGTGCACAAATATCAGTCACATATATTGGGTAGTAGTTATGTTCTATATAGAATTATATTGGAAGTCATCCGTATTGTTATTGAAAATTTTAATATTATTGTAAGGGTTCTCGGATAATGGTGTTCCATGATACCAACACATTATATATATGATTCCAATGGGTTAATAATTATTCATATGATCAATATTTATATCACATGGCTCATGATTATTGATCACTATGAAACTTTCCTTTTTATATATTCTTATTCTATTCCCCATGATTTATAATATAGGTATTAATGGATATGCGTTATTTTATGATTTGAAAATGCACTCTAATTATGTCTTCATTCCCTTATTAACTTCTTATGATCATTGATGAATTTTATAGGTTAATACTTATTTTTACCCTTACTGTGAATTTAATATCATATATCAAATGTTTCCTCTTCCACAAGATATAAAATTGAGGTTGCATGATTTTTTTCTTCAATCTATTTCATATAGAAGATGATAATGACTAAATTTGAAATATGAATTATTGGGATTGGTGGTTGAAATTAAAATTTAATGACATATGTATTATTTATGTAGTGTTTCTTTCCTAATTCAATTATACTATAAACCTAAATGGTCTTTGAGAATTTAAGTGATATATTTTCTCATTGATATTGTATGGTTTGGTTGGAAAAAAATTTATGAGAATAATCAGTATAAAAGCTGGAAATATTATGTTTATAAATTTTACACTTGATCCATGAGGGTAGGTTCCATGTTTTTTTCATTAGTATGAGAGGTTTATTTAGTTTTTTTTGAGATTTAGATGATTTCATTTGAGGCTTTATTAGGATTTATATATACAATCATATGACTATAAGATTTAGGATGATCATTAGTTAAAATTCATTTAGACCCCTTCAGTATTTTTTGTGATGAAATGATTAAAGAAATTTTATGAGACATTTAATTATGTTTTGGTATTTTTAAATCCATTATTTAACATGATGTGTGCCTTTAAATTTTATGGAAATAAGATTTTTGGTAGGAGTTTCCTCTAGTGATTATATGATTATGGATAATAAAAACATAGATTTTATCAAATAGATAACCATATATTAAAAATTTATTTTGTGACTAAGTGAATAATTATACCATAATATAAGATAATCATTTTATCGGCATACAATCTGAAATCTATGAAATATGTATTGAATTTGAAGAAATATTTAGTTATGAGTTTATTGAGGTTATTTTGGATATAAGATTATGTAATGATTTCATTTCAATAATGGGTATTACTATTGAAATTTGAAAATTAATGTATTACATAAAGGCATATACATTTGTGAAATTGTATTACCAAGTGTTATCTATGTTGGTTTTGGTTAATGTATAAGATATGAGAAATACTTTGATAGCCCTTCTATTATTATGTGGTATTTAAAAGTTGCTTTTAGTGATTCATGAAAGAATAAATCATATTGAATACTCATCTTATGGGTAAAAAGAAATAATTGTGGTGGAAAATTACGTATGGTTGAAATTCCAATCATCAATTGGGTAAATAAGTTTATTTTTTTAGTCTCAAAGGAATATAATTCAAAAACACTTGTGAATATATTTCAAAAAAATATATTATTTATATCATCAATATCCAAGGAATTGGATGGTATTTAAGATAATTAGAGATTTATTATTTTTAGGCCCATAAATTATATTGATGATTCTCTTTCTCATGATCAATGTAATCAATAACCATCTATAATCATTTATTTATGTCTTCTATTCCCAATTAAGTCTACATTTTTTAAACCTAGTTTTGTTTTATTCTATTGGACCCTTTTCACTTCCCTTTATATATTTTTAATAGGATGTCTTGTTAACCATTTTGATGATGTGGTTTTATAAAAAATTTATTTTTATATGTTAAAATATTGATAGTCAATGAAAATTAAAAATTTTGAGTATGTAGTTTATTAACGTGGAATGTAACACACTAAAAGTTTTGGAGAAGAAAATTCTGTTCAATAGCACAAATTACACATAGATCTATACATAGACAAAAATGTAACTCAAATAGTAGATTTGATATTTTGGTTTATAGATTAATTTAATGTCTTTAATTTCTTGGGGTCCAAACAATCAAAATATTTTTTTTATGTCTGATAGCATATTCATTATTCAACACTGATTTTAAACGACCAACGATATATATAAGCACTAAAACATAGCAATTAAATTGGTAGGTATGAAATAATTTACATATACTATCATATATATATATATATATATTATAATAAAAATATATTACTGATAAATTTTTACAAAATAATATATCAATTTTTTTTAATGTAGATTTATTCATCAAAATTATATTTTCCAAATTTTTTGTAATGTTTTCTTAATAAAGTTTTAATGAAAATTTATATATTTTTTAAAATTTTTATGAAAAATTTTACGTAAATATTTAATCTAAATATAAATATTTAATAAGGTAAATTTTCATCATTTTTCATTAAATATTTATTTTTCAGTGAATATTGAATAATATAATTTTTTTCAACAAAGTCTTTTCTATCAAAACATTAATCAATTTAAAATTACAGTTATGTTTTGAATATTATTTTATGAAAAATAAGTTATATATCGTTATATTTATTAATTATAATTCCTTAAAATTTAACATTATAGTTGATTTTAGTGTATGTCTATTTTTTGTTTATAAAAGTGTTTTTTCTAAAAACACTTAAAATTTACACAGTGTTTCTCATTTTTAATAAATTAAAATTATCGATAAATATGAATTTTTTATACAATATAAATATATTATATATCAATAAATTTTAATTTAAATTCATTCTTTTATTATTCAGAAATATACAATTAATAAAAATCCTTCTATTTTATCATGTCTGTGGGTTTGCATTAAAATTTAATTTTTTAGAAATTTAGATGATATATTTTAAAAATAATATTATTTTCTGAAATATTAATTTAAAAAGTAAATTAGGGTGATTTTTTGATAAATGATTAAAAATATTATTTTGTGGAATTGTAATATATTACTAAATATTAATAATTTTTTTATTAAATTATTATTTATGAATAAATTTATTTTTAATTCAAATTTAATTTAAATTTTTTCAATTTTTTATCAACTAATCTAATTTTTTGAAATTGTAATAATTTTCATATTGAATTTTGATTTAAAATGTTATACAAATTTGACATTTTTTCCTGAAAACCACACTTTCTTATAATGTTTCTAGGTATTTTTCAAATTAAAATTTTCTACATATGTATATTTAATTTTTTAAGTCATCATAATTTAAAATTTAAAAAAACATTATCTTTAGTTTTTTCCATAATTATTTCTGAGACTAATAAAAATAATAATTTTAACCATAATGGTTAAAATAGTTTGACTGGGGATTAAACAAATAGGATATGGGTAAAAATCTCATACCAAAATTTCCAAAAATAATTTTCTTAAAATATGCAAACATTACCTCTACTAGGATCTATAAGGTCCCATTTTGGAAGTGTTTTTGATGATACAAATAGAGTTAAAATATAATATTTTCAGAAAAACTAAATGTGTGCCACTCACCTCACTTATAAAAGGCCAAAAAACCCCTCTCTTATTCACACAGCCTACCCTATTTGTTTCAGAATATACCTTTCCAATTAATTTTACAGCATCCATACTCTCATCCTAGAATCCTTATTTTTGGTATAAATCCATCATTGGAAGGATCTTGGTGCAAACCTATGATGGGCACCCGAAGAGAAGTTAACCTCAATCAATGCGATTTTTCCTTTATACACTTCATTATATTTTTATGGAACCCCAATGATATAGAAACCATAGTATATACCATATAATGGGAATATTTTATATTATTCTCATGTCGTAAAAACATATCCAATTCCAGAAAATGGGTTACGAAATCATCAATAATGTGTAAGGTGGACTAATATCTCATGACCGAGGTCAATCGTTTTTACATTAAAACATATCATAGTTGGATATGATGATGTATATGTTTTATATATATGTGACATTTATATCCTAAATAAACCAAAATCATCATTATATCATATATAACGTTTTTTGATTCCATCCTGTAGGGGTTACAAACATATCTCTTTTATGTGTGGTGGACTACCGCCTCATTAATGGATGTTATTCGTCTTTAATTAATTCCATAGATGAAATATATAATGGATAATCTTCATTATTATATTTGATATACATTATAGTATTATTATATTGAAGAAATATGATTCATTATTAAAAAATCATGTATCATTTTTTTACTAAATATGTTATAACATCATTGATGTATGTGTGGACTACCAACTTCATGATGTGATGTGACTTTATTTTCACCTCCACACCACATGGATGATATAAATAAGTATTTTTAATGAAATAATATTTTATATATAATATTATGATTGTAAAGTATGATATAATATTGTATATCTTCTCTCCATATTGATCATTGAATAATGGAAACATTACTCATGCGTACATAATCAATATTGTCTCTATGATCATAATGTACATCATTTCTGAATGAAATATTTAATGATTCATAATAAAATTATGTTCATTGTTTAAATATTAAAAACATTTCCATTCTATTATTTTGGAGATGATGGAACAATATGACATTAATTAGAATTCAAGGAGTTATAAATAATCATGAATGAAAATAGGTAGTTAACACCTAAATCAATTAAAATAATAAAAAATTATTAACTAAAGGGGGATAAGATGTTTTAGAATTATCATATATAATTATATAAATAGTTTTATAGTTTTCTTATATGTTAACAACATCTTCAAAATTACTATAAAGGATATTAAATCATGATCAACCAAAAGAAATCACGGGGAATGTATTTCTAGTATATATTTTATTTATGATATCCAAATTAAAAATTAATAACTGTTATTTTTGTGTGGAGTATATAATACCACCATGACAGGATATATCATGAATACGATTCATTTCATGATATTTAATGATTCATTTTCTGATATTATTTATTGGGTATTACGATTCAAAATATTACTAATGTGGTAAGAGGTTTCTGTCTCATTGTACAATCTTTAATACTTATCTCATATTATACAACTATTTTGTTTTTTGATGTGCGTGTACAAAACCTTTGACATTTAATATCATGAATTTATTTATTCCCATGAAATTTTTGGTTTCTTTTATTTTCGTCCTTTAATGGATATTATGAATCAATGTTATAAAATGTGGTAATATCGTAATGTTATAATGTTGTGGATTATCGAGTATGGTTATTATTATGTCTTAAATGTTGGAATAAATTGATATAACCTTCCTTTTTTATCAATAAATTTACTCTCTACTAGTAATTTAAAAATATTATCATGTAATAGTACCATTTTTTCAATCATAGATACTAAAAATTTTCAAGAATGTTTTTAGTAAAATCCACCATCATCTATCACTCCAGTTGAAAACATAATTTCATAGACACCCATGATTTCTTAATAATTCATAAAAAATGTTTAATAATTAGATATTGACACATGTTTTTAATTATAGTATCTTATTGAAAGGAATAATCATTTATTTTTTTAGTAAGGAACCTTTTTATCTTTATTTTGAAAAGTAATTTCCTTATTAACATATATGACATGTATTATATCACCTAATGTCATGAGTGATATTTAATTGAAGGAACCATTTTAAGTTTACAACAATATTTTTCCTATTTTTTTGGATATTCTTATTTTTGAAAAAAAAAATTCAATGAAATGGATTTTTCAAATTTGGTATATTTTAAGAACTAAACTTAATAGTTAAAATGGTATTTTCCTTAATAACTTTTTAATATCATTTTAATTTTATTCATCAACATTTGAAAACCTATTTTGTTACATATTCTCTATTGGGGATAATTTTTATTTAGGTAATTCTCCTTCATTCTCGGGATGTATTAAAAATATTTCAAGGATATTGTTATGGAAGCCATTTTTAATGGGTTAATAATGTTTCTATGTGATTTTAATGGAATACAGTTATTCACAATTGGTTATTAATGTTTTAGATAGATTTTTTTAAACACATTTATTTTCCATTGTTAATTAATGTTATGAAAGGAACAATAATTGTTTATATGATTCTACGATGATTTAAATGCTCTATCTACTTTATTTATGCTACATGAACAATATATATGATTTGGTGGTGTAGACAGAACCTGGTAAAATTATTACATGTTATATGATGGGATGAACTAGATATAGGCAACTGAGCCCGTTATAGCTTATATGGTGGGGCATTCCAGATAGAACATAGCAATCCAATTTTAACTTAAACCATTTGTGTTGCCAAATAGCACACCAATTCATTGGTTAATGATTATTTTCTATGAAAAATTATTTTGGAAGTCATCCACATGGTTATTTTAATTTTAGGTGTTTTGTATGGGTTCTATGATGATAATGTTTCATGATACCAAGAAGTTTTATCTATTCATGAAATGTGTTTATAATATTCCCTATCATGATGACAAATATATAATGGCTCATAGTTATTGATTTTTCTAACTCTTTCCTTTTATAATTGTATATTTCATGCTCCAAGATTGATGATTCTTGTATTGATTGTTTTGTTTTCATTTATAATTTTCTCATGTACTATAATTATCTGATGATAACCTTATTGACATGTTATTCTCATTGTTGAAATTAAAATGATATTTAATGTGTTTTATCTTTTTGATAATTTGATATCAATCTTTTTATATTTTTACATCCCCAAATAATAATGAATCATGTTAGGTTAATTATGACTAGATGGTATTTGATATAATGATGATGATAACATGTTTTGAAATAAGAAATGTAGGGTTATGTATGAGAAATTCTCAGTTAATGACCTGGGTATTATTTACGTAGGACTCTATCATAATTCATTAAATATCCTAATATTAAAGGTCTTTGAGAAGGTATGTGAACAATTTTCTCTTTTGATGTTGTATGGTTTTGATGGAAAAATGTTTCAAAGTTATTGGTATCCAATCAATAAATATATAGTTTATGATTACAACATTTGATTTAAGAATTTGGGTTTATGGTTTTCAATCATTCCATGTACCCAAGGATACTAATTACAATATTTTATTTATTTTCATAAAATTTAAAAACATTTCTCAATACTATTTCATACACCCTTTTTTCATCAAACACTTCTTTGAAATCCCATTTTCACATATTTCATAATTCCTTGAAAATCACAATTAATTTACCCAAATAGGAGGGAAACCAACATTTCTCTAAAAACCCATTTATAGACACTAATAAAACAAAACAAAATCCTTATAAATCCTCTATAAAACACTTATAAAACTAGGAATAATATTGGTTTCATCCAGAATAAGCTAGAGAAAAAACTATCTTCCAAAATCATGAGTTACAAACAACTCGCGATATGATATTCCAACACTAGATGAAAGAAAAAACATTAAATTAAGGCCCTAGAATTGATTCCCAAATCATAGAATCAAAATACATAAATGAAAATAGATTACACTGTGTTCATATCACAAATACCTTGAAATATTCACTCACTATGCCACAACTAACTAAGGGGTTGGCCTTTTGAATGCAAACATTCAACGGAACAAGAAGAGTAAAAAAATAACAAAATTTTGAAAAATGGATCCAATAAACATAGCACAAAATCTCTACAACATAAATTTAAAATGAAGCCGAATAATGAATTAATGATCATAGTGATGCATTGTACCCACCCAGGAGATTTAGCATCGAAAAAAATAACATAGAAGAAGATTAGACATTTTATATTTGATAGCTGAGTGATATGGTTGAATTATAATGACTATATAATTTCTTCTATATGAGGTACATATACAATTAATAAACCATACTGGGGATGAGGTGATTATGTTGAAAATTCTAATTTTATGGAGTAAATACCTCCCAATACATATCCATAAATAATATATGACCATAGAATAATTTATTCAATGTGATTATTTAATATCATATTAATGGATCTTATGGTGTAAAAATGTTTTATAGGATAAATGTCTTTTAATCTTGAATCATTTTTCACACCTTGTTCTATGTTCCACTATTATATCAATTGTGAAAAATATACAACATAAATGCCTCTAGAAGGTAGAACAAAACCATGAACCCTATATAATACCCCAAAAAGTATTCTTATTCCTTTATAATACTATAATAATATCCATAAATACCAAAAAATGCTACCCTATAAACATGGATTTTATAATCTTCCCAACATATGACATTCCATCCCCAGGAAGACATATGGGAGAAGGGTGCTCCGAGAATATGTGAGGTTACTAATCCCTTATTTAAGATTTAAACTCCCAATTCTCTTGAGAATCTTATTTTTGTAATCATACCACACTGAAAAATGGAATAGACATCCAACATCTGACATTCACATAAGATTCAATGATCTTTATAATTTCCTATACAAATAAAACATTTGGCACAAAATTGATTTCATCCCACCTCATAGAATAATTGGGATTATGATGACATTTCATAAGTACAGATATGTAGAAAAAATTCGTGTATACCTATTATCTGAATAGGAAATTCCCAGATATAAGAATCCTTTAAAAGATACTCAATTTCCTAAAACATTCCAAGACATTTCAGAGCCAACTTCATCTCTTTCCCATTCTGAAAGTTACCCAAACTAGGAGAGACATTGAATAAGACTCATCTACCTATAAAAAACATAGAAGGATACCATTGATGATCTTCATAATATTACGATTAGATCATTGTTTTAACAATATATCAATTTATATCATTAATCCATATTGACGTTTCCTAAACAAGACTTGGTCTCACAAGAGAAGATTTACCCTCTTCTTCCCAACAAAGATGTGACTAGACTGGGTTTCCAATAAAATCCTCCATGAGATCCATTCTAATCAATGATTTACAACTATTGTTATATGTATACGCATCCAATCATAGATGGCTATTCGAGGATCCCCTGAAATCGAAGATGTAGGTGGAGAGTTTATCCCCCATTATCAGAATAGTACACTTGGTCTAACAATTTATATATGTGGATGATATTTTATACTCAAACTTGTTTTTTGTTAACATAAACTATTGAATACTCTTCTAGAATATATATGTAAACTATGGGTCCCTAAAAAATGATATAACATGAAAATTTATGTATCATCATGTTGTCCTGGACAATAATCTTTAATATATTTTGAAATGGACACGAGTCCCTTGTCATAGTAAAACAGGATTATCATCTCATAAATAACTACTCTGATTTAATTCTTACATCTATGAGTTCATTGAATTACAACAAAGTAGTCCATGTAAACCTCATTCAATTTATTAATTGACACCAAAATGGGTTAGTGAAAACTATAAGGTTTTATAGTTCCACCTTTTTCTTTTGGAAGGTGTAAAATGTCACAAAATCATAAATGTTACACTTCATACCCAACAAAAAGTAGTATCCCCACCATTATGGGTTGCCGCACACCATTTCAACTACTCATATTTCTACCGATATAATAGACTATACTAATGGAATGATGATGAAAAATTTCCACAAGTCAGAACAATACCTGAAACATCCAAAAATGTATCCATATTAAAAAAATCTAAGAGTCCCAAAATTATTCAATATTTATTTTATTAAAAATCCATATATATTTTAACATTAATAATGAGAAAATGAGCTATTCAATTCCCCTACCCTATGTTTTACTATATGTCCAAGACAAAAATAAATAGATATTCCACACCCTTCCATTTATGTGATTCATGTATTTTTTAGAATAGATAAATCAACGACTCCGATAGTTAGAAAATGCATTGAACCTCTACCAAAAAATATAATGATGTAAATACTTATATGTATATATAACTTTAAAATAACCAAATAATGATTCTGTTAATTCTTCCAATGATTCCAAATCAAATGAAAACTATATACATAAAATTGATCTTCCTATATAATCATGCATCTCTTTCAAATACCAAAACCATTAGAGCATACAACATACCACTTACGAGACTCAGGTAAGATGAAAATTAGTCTGGAAGTTAAAAGTTATTTCAACTCAGTAGAAACACTCTGACACATATCATCCAATTTCAATTAAACAAATTTTCAATTAATAGTATCCATTGGTGATTCCCACTTCAATGATATCTTTATTAACAACTAATAGTATCCAGAATGGCCATTAGGGCAATATACCTCAAATGGATTATGTGTATCCTCCCATTAAATTAACAACTTAATGTTCTCATTATCAACTGATTCAACACGTTTATAAAGCACATGTCCCACCAGCTAATCCTAATAGATCAAAAAAATAGAATTGTGAAATCATTCCATATGGTCTAATTTTTATCATTATTTTCACAACAAGATTTAGATGGTTCTCATGATAATTCTAGTGTACCAAATTAAATAAGATATCATCCAGGAACACAACAGAAAATCAATAATGATAAAATGTAATATTTGGTTCATCAAAGACAAATAAAATTATGGATAATTAGTCAAACAGAAATTCATCACATGATTTTCATAGTGGACCCAAATTATCATGAAAGTCATCACATTAATATCAGACTCTCAAACCATAGGCTGATGATAACATATCTGAATATCAATCCTCAAAAACTAACACACCCCCTTTATCTAATCTTATAACTCATCATTATTTGGAAATATTTTACTTATTATTACTTGGGACCTAATTCAACATTCTATAGTCCACACATAGATGAAGTGAACCATCATCCCACTTTGAAAATAGAAAAGGGACTACACATTGAAATAACCTAGTGGTTAAAAGGGCCATCAATTTCTAATCATCCAACATAATATTTTTCTAGTTGAGCTATGTTGGTTCCTTCAGATATGTTAGTATTTTGAAATTCTATGTAGGTGGAACTATATAAATAAAAAATTAAACCTTTCCCTCTAACGGAATTCAGAAAAATAAATTTTGGTAGACATAATGAATTTCCATAAAAATAATGGGAACATCTCAAATAATGGAAATTTCATTATGAATAACTATAATGGTAGAAAAAAGCCTGAGCTCTGAGGGGGAAGTTCTTGTATGGCCAGACCATAGATCCCACTATCCATGAAACACATGAGCTATCCCACTAGTAGCAATAACCAATTTTTTTTAATAATAACAATACACATAATACTAATGATAAAAGATAAAATACGGCCAAATGATGGTGTAAAATAGATATAGACAGAGAATGATGAAATCTTAGTGTAACACTATAGAATATTCCATTGTCATAGAGTACCGACAATGTATAACCAACTCCTGTCTATTTCCAAGTGTTTTCGCCAGGTCCATTATAATTTAAGAGAGCTCCATCATATGTTTTATTACATCAATAAAATGGAAGATATAAATTAATACAATAAACCATTATAAAATTAATAACCTCTAATATAGGATTAAACAATGATTGTACGCCTCACAACAGTTGGGACCATGTAATCCAATGATAGAAACTCATCAAATGTGTGGCACTTCTTCAATATTATGGAAAATGGTTGGATCCATACAGTCTTTGAAGTATATAAATATATCATAGAGGGCTTTGGCATTTAATAACCCTGTCTATAAAATGGAATACTCAATTCACAGAATTCCATATTTAGATTACTTTGTTAGCCACAAGAACATAAAATATTTGTTGGCATATGACAAGTATTCCATGTGTTCCCTACCCTACCACAACGATAGATATTTGAGACAAAAAACTAGATTCTTTATATGGTGTTGAGGAATACCATGACAATGTAATACCCCCACCTTCCATGCAATGATCATTCAACCTTGTCTTCCATCAGTGACCCACTAAAGCTTACACTATATATAAGGGTAGGGGAAGAATAAAAAATATTAAATGTTTGATCCATCTTTCCATTCCTATCCCTAACCACCATATTATCATAGTTTGGAATATTTATCATATATATCTATGGTGTTTTTCATAAAACCTATATTTATTTATAATCATTATACTATTCACTCATTTCTACCTATAAAGAAAAATGAACCATCAATGAAAAGATACTAGTTTAATGAAACACGACATTCTCACCGTATTTGAAAAATATTAAAACTATGGAATTTGGTATTTGTAGAAACCCATGGAAGATTTAGATAAAGAATAGGGTCCTAAAACGCTTCCAATACAAACCCTAGTATTTTTTTATACATCTCCATGGAATCCCACCCCCTCTTACTAGAAACCACAAGTTTGAATTTTAGACACATCCCACTGATATCCTCTAGTGCATGCAAGATTTCACAGAATAATTTGATATTATAAAATAATTAATCCGACTATTGAGTTTTATTTTTACCCTAAATGGGTGGATTTTATCATGTAGGAAGTCATGTTATTGAAGTATGTTTTTCATAGCTCCTAAGTACTTCTCAACAATTTGTTTGTGAACTTCTTGTACATTTTGATCCCTGGAAGGAACTATGTGCATGATGTCCACGCTAAAATCATGATAAAATATTAGAAACCATTGAGGATAATCTCCCACTAAACCCTCCCTACAATCCTAATTAAAAAATTATAATGGAACACATAAAAAAATGTTATATTACATATAATTTAATAATTTAATTTTAACTATAATATCACTACATTAAATTGAGACTAAGGTCAAAACTCAAAACCCGTGACACACATCCCAATATCCCATAGTAACAAGAGTATCATCATATTATGATCTGGACATAAACTCATGTCACCCTACAATGTAAGTCACAAAAATTATATCTCTAGTCTATCAAATGTCCTAATACAATGACTCTAATGGATAAAGTAACATTTATTCCTACATATACCAAACCAAACTATTATACCCTAAAAAAACTAGGACATGAACCAAACTATTATACCCTCATAAAATCATGATGCCCACCACCTGAAATAGGATCCACCAGGGCTATATGGAATAAAGAACAACAAACAATGTACCTAAAATACATTTAATAATCATATAACCACTTTCAATAATTAACTTTCTTAATTAGAATGTTTATATTACACATAAATTTAAATTCTAACATGCTCCACCACAACCAAAATTATGGTTTCCCTCTGAATAAGATCACTCAATATATCTAAAGGAATCATATAAGAATCAAAAAAAAGATCAATAGATCCCATAGATTCTTCCTAAATAAAATTCCATGACCAAAAGATAAATATATGATGAATGTCCACATAAAGAGATGTATTTAATCAAAAATAGAGATAGAGTGTCAAAAAAAGGAACATGGAAAAAGTGAAAACAATAGAAACCACCTAGATGTGTGATACGTATGAAGGAGTACAATTGCATGATTAATGAATAAAGAAGATAAAAAACATTTCATAAAACCAAATGGGTGGAAATGTTTAATATCGTAAACCTTAGATTTTTTGTAAATCCTATATAATTTAAATCCGATGTATAATATGTTGCCTCATGTTATTTTATCCTGATTTATGATTTTAAGTCATGATCATGGGATTTATGGCGTAAATAGATTCTATGAAAAAAAAATTTATGACCTAAATCATATACATCAATACTTCCAAATGTCATATTTACATCATAATCTAAAAATTTACAGTCTAAATTCCTCCCTCAGGTATTACAAAATAAATAACCTTATAGAAAACTCCAAAAAATGATTCTAATAACCTATGGACTCAAGAATAAAAATCCTATGAATAAAAAAGAGAATACCAAGATATCGAGTCTATTACCTATATCATAAAATATAAATTTTTTTACTTTTTATAAATATGAAACGTTAATTTTGGTCATAATGAATCAAAATAGATAAAAAACATATTCAAAAGATTTTTCCTCAAATCAAAAACTAGCTAGAAGATGTTGAAAATTAGATATTCGTTGAAATAAACGGAAAAAAATAAAAGAATTTCCTTAAATAGAATCTTCCATAATGGTTATGGTAACACCATAATGTTTTATTAATCTATAATACACAATTAAAATAATTTAAATGTTACCTTTATAACATATCTTTAACCATTGTGATGTGAATAGGAATAAGCGTATTTTGATAACTAATTAAAAATATTTCATATTAATAGAATATATAAATAAATAATAAGTTATCTTTATTAATGATTTTATATTCTACAAAAATACATTTTTAGCAAAAAATATTTATTTTTTTTAAAACAAATATTAATGTTATTATTTTTCAAAATTAGAGTTTTTTTACAAAAATTAATTTTTTAAAATAAAAGTTTATATATTATATTATTATAAATTATAATGTTTTTTAAAATTTATCATTTTTAACTAATAATGATGTATACTATTTTTTATTATAACTAGCATTTTCCCTAAAGTAATTTTAATTTTTATATATTATACTAATATTATTAAAAAGTTAAATTGGTTCAATTTTGATTTTATTGACCCAATTTATTTCATTGAATTAAATTTCATGTTGAATATTGATATAAAAACATTTTATATTAATTATAATATTCTCTTTAGAAAACTAATTTTTCATCACGAAGTGGGATTAATCATAAATTATATTGAACCACTTATTTTAATTTAATTTCTCAAAATAGATTAATTATATTGAATTATCAATATAAATATAATATAATATGGTTATCATAATTTCATGTCATAATGAACAGTAAAAATAATCGAAATATATTACCATGGTTATGTTTTGAAAGGGTTTCCCAGAGGGTTATACTAAAATGTTAATTTCTAAAATAATCTAAACACTTGTAAAATTTGGATGAAAAAATTTCTACCTTATCAATTATATTTAAAGATAATGATCCATATTTTAACCTTTCTCAGGTGAAAATATTGGTATACCTTTTTAATAAAAAATTCCATGTTTTTCATCTCCACCGATTATAATAGAGAACCCCATAACATATTCTATTCAAACATCCAAAGCCTTTTATATCAGATAATTCCATAAAAACTGTCTATTAAATCTCTTATCACATTATAGTGTCTTTATTTTTACTATTATACCATTGCAATAATAATTTTGTTAATAAACTAAAGAGGTTCTCTAATGAATAGTTATAATCCTAGATCATGTGTTTTTGTTTTAAATATTTTTAACCCACATAAAATGTTATTTAGACAAAAAGATGAAATAAAATAATTATAAATCATATAAATATATGTAATTATTTTAATATCAAAACATATATCAATCTCCCCTTTCATCAAATGGGAAACGAAATAGTCGATCTTGTTTATGGTGAACTACAATCTCATGAATTGATGTAATAATTTTCCATCACCATGTCTTGTGGTGGATACAATGATGGATTCAACATATTTATTGGATATTTATTATGTAATTATACTTATATAAATAAATATCACTTAAACCTTATTACCTTCCAATCCATTATAAAATGATTACATCAGGCATGTTTATGTGTGCATTAGCATCGACACAATGCGATGTGATACTTTATTTATTATGACATGGTTGTTAATAAGGATTTATTTCAAGAATATAAATGATATATTTGATATAAATACTATTATATAAATTTTATATATTATTCATATTTTTTTATTTCATCCACTGAGAAAATGGAAACTGCATTCATGCGTACGAAAGACCTATAGTCTCCTTGAATGGTGTTATTCATTTTCAATCAATATATTTCATGTATTAATACAAATATATTTATAACTAATAATTATGATTTTTATATCTTATATAATAGTTGGTATATTATTTGACGACGATCAATTTAAAGAGGCAGGAAATACAAAACTGAAACACACAAGAAAAGATGATGTTATTAAATGAAACAGGATTTCTCCAAAGAATTGTGAAAAAACATTTGATATAATGCTATATGTAAATAATATATGATATGATATATATTTATTAAAAATTATTAATATGTTACTTATATATATTTATAATAATCTAAAAAAATTAGACTAGAGGTATGAATTTATATGGAAAAAGTTGAGACTACTGGTAAAGGATTTTTCTCTCTAATTTCCTCATTTGGGTCATATGTTCGATTATGTACCAATTTTATTTTCTGAGATTTATATAAATCCACATTTATATGTGATATCATGAATTTATTTATTCCCACGAAATTTTATTTTTTATTGAATTTTATTCTCTTTTGGTGAAAATGATTAAAATCTTCCTAAATTGTTAAATGTTTTTTTGATACAATCTCATTTTTTATCAGCATTGTTTTTATTAAGTTTTTAGATGATGAATTATTATGATTTAACTATCAATAAAATTATTACTTTTATTTTCTAATGTTTATTTCATTATAATAACGTTTTTCCACTCATTTTACTTTCCTAAATTAATCAATAAACAAAATAAAATTTAAGAATAATATAAATTATTTCTTTCATCATTAAAAAATCATTTTTCCCTTATTTACATGTTTTATAAAAAAATATAAATTAATGTATCAATATTATCCAATTATTTTTCTAATACAAACATCCATTTAATAATTTTATTAAAATGGTCTAAAATGAATATTATTTTCATTTCTAAAATTGAGAATATTAAAACTTATTATTATAAATTTGAAAGGAATCATTGTTTTAAAATTAATTTTATGAATTTATTTTTTCACCATCATGAAAACTTAATATTTATAGTATTAAATAAAATTTTCTAAATTTTTATTTAAATGAATATATTTTCCTTAACATTTGGTAGATTTTATATTTTATGGATGACATTTTTAATTGGATAGATAGTTTTATTGAGAATTAAATAAGCTTATTTTTTATGAATATATATTAATAAAAAAATCCTTTGGGGTTAAAATTTTTTTTCTAGGGATATGATACTATAGTATCGTCCTAATTCATTATCTATATGGTATATATTTATGATTATGATGAATAGATTTTCATGAAACCCGTTTATTCTCTATAGGTTTTTAAGTAATTAAATGATTATGAATCCTATTTCCATTTTAAATTTTTTGATATGGTGATTTTTAATGATCACATGTAACATAATTGAATTAATTATATGATAGTTGTTACCTATTTCATTATCCAATTAATTTCTTAATTATAAGTATCTTAATAAAAATTACCACTGTAATAGGGAGTAAACCATTTATAAAGGGACTTTGTCTACTATATAAGTCATGGGGGTGAACCTTGACAACTATGATAGTATTCGGAGTGAACCCATTCCACATTGATAGTCATGAGAGTGAAACATGACTACTATGATAGTTTGAAAAGTGAATCCATTCGACTATGAAAGTCTTCAAAATGTTCCTTTACTACAATGAAAATGAATTTCTTTTATGGTTTTTATGAAATAAAATCCATGTCACATGCCCATGTTATGGTCCCAAGGATCATGTTATTAGATTCCTTTATGATTCATTACTTATGAAAATCAAAAAATTATAAATGATATCACAATTATGATCTTTAATATGCAGTCAATAATTTTTAAATGTTGAGATCATGATTTCATAATTTTATTCCTTTATTATTCCTTTGTTCTCATTGATATATCCATTTTTTACCCCTATTGATTATCTTATCGAACACTTTATTAATTTTCCTATCCCCAGGTTTGGAAGAAATGTATTATGTATTATATTTCTAAAAAGGGATCCAGATATGTATAAAATATTATGAGATAATGTAGTTCAGTTGTTTATGCATCCTTTTTTTAAAATACACAGAGCCTTTATGGTCATCCTGAGTGTTTTTTATTATCATATAAATATTAATTTTTAGTATATAATATAAATGTCTATAAATCCTATTTTTCTACAACTATTATTATAGGATAGATTTTTTAGGATTTGGAACCTGGATAAGAAAACATAGAGAGAACTCGGGGTTAAGACTAAGGATAATTAAATATGTAAAAAAATCTAGGAATTTTATTAAAGGATAGAGAAAGTGGTTCTAATGAAATTAAATCTTTATCTGGATAATAAAATGGGAGTTTTCTCTATAATAGTTCTATATAGGTCTAATAACTCTAAAAATGGTGCATTTTTCTTTTATTTATCTTCATCTTGTTCGCAACAATGTGATTTATACAAGACCTTGTTCGACACTCTATGGGGATATTTTTTGGAAATTCACGAACTCTTTAAAGACTATCATCAATGATTTGAATATATGATAACTAGAAATGACCTCAGTGAAACATATAGTGTCATAAATTAAAAAAAGTTTCAATATTTATTTTTCCATTATTTTATTATTTATTCTATGCTTTTCAATAGTGATAATTTTTACCCTCAATATTACTTTATTTTTTAATATAATGCTAAAACATGAATTAATTGACATAATCATGAATTCAATTGATTATAAATTGACTATACAACATCAAAAAAATATTATGGGATTTAGAATGAAACAACATCTTGTTATTCTCACAAAACATGTTGAAGCTATGAGTCATGATAAACATCCAATTGAGAAATTAGGAAACAATGTTTCGTTAGGTCCTTAATGTCGAAACAAGAACATTCATTTAGGGGATATATTGTTCTACTAGTTTCTAAGAAATGAATCAATATCATTGAAAGTATATTCTCTCTTCTCTAGTGTTCGAAACATGAAAAATTGATTTTGGGTAATTAACATTTAGAACGTCAATCAAACAAATTGTGAACACTAATATACAATACATGGTAATATGATGAAATTGAATCAATGTAGTTTTATTTGTTTAATAGATTATTTATCAAAACATAATTTCATTTTATTCTTCATAAAAAATGGATAATGGATATTTTGGGATAAATCATAAGAAAGATGAATCTATTGATATCTATGAGGAAAATTTTAAAATAATTTCACGATGCATATATGGTATTATCATTCTACCAGAAACAAAGGACGATCAATTCATCAGTGGCTTAAAAATGTGTCTCTAAATGGAATTAGCCAAAATTTACTTCATTAGTTTTGTAGAAATTATTAGATTTGTTATCTATATGGAAATAGTTTTTGGGCTTACCCATAAATATGTGGTTTGGATAATAAATAAATGATGGAATTCAAGAGAAACTCAACAAACCATGCAGAGAAGAAGATAAGATTTCATTCATGATCAACTGTTGAAAGTAATCATGGAGGAAATTTTATTATTGGGACTCATAAAAGTTTTCTATGTATAAATGAATAATTTTAAGAAATAAAATTACAATGTGATTAGAAGAAGTAATATATTAATGTAAATAGGCTGAATGTAATAGGAATTACACCAACCAGAAACTTGTGTATTAAATTCATGGTTTATAAAAATTAAGATAACCAGTTCCCAAATATGATGTTCATAGACTTTTACTGATTATATAATCCTCTTAATGTAATAGATAATATGAAATCACATGCAGTCACTACTATTAAGGTTGGTTATTAATACAATATTATTTACTGTACACATACCATCACCTACTAAACTATTATTATTTTATTCGACTCTAGAACATTGTAATATTTTATATATAATGAATTTTATAAGGGTAAAAAAATTACCAAAAAATAATTACATGTTATGTTTTTGGTGGAAAACCATAATGGTATGATTATCACATCCCAGTTATATGATTCTTATCATGTTGAGGATTGTGGGAATGTGTTTTTAGTAAATTTTATTATCCTCACTATGGTTGAATTTGATGTTATATTTGTCATGGATTGTCTTCCCAAGTATAAATCCCACACAAATTTAAATGAAACAAATGTCATGATGAATATTCTGAATGAACCTATGCACATATATAATTATGAGGATAATTATAAAAATTATATGGATAAATTATATGTCCTATAAGTTATGATTTCTATTGAATAGGGCGATTAATTTAGATGTTTGGAGAGAAAATCAACATTGATTATCATTTTATTTTTTGTGGGTCTATTGACGTCAATCTGGAAGAGTTTCCTAGTCATGCACTAAATAATGAAGTTGATTTCTTAATATAAATCATGAATGGTGCAACAATAATATCGATGACTCCATATAGAATGGATAAATTTTATTAGAAAGTATAAAGTAATAAAAATAAAGATAATCTTGATAACATATATTTTCCACCACATGTATAACCTTGGGGAGAACCTGAAGATTCCCAATCAGGATCCATGTATCCTTAAGTGGGGTATGGGGTGAATGAGTGATATCTTTTTATTTTATGTTTCATTTACTTTTGAAAAAACCTTCTCCTCTTATTAAAGAGTACTTTTCCCTACTCAACACACACAACCACATGAGCACATGATTTACAATGTTCACTATGAACTGAGAGTAGCTATGTCTATTGTATGGTATGGAAATAATCCAGTACCACATAATCCAATAGAAAAAAATACTTTAATGTGGATTATAATGAGTAGGATATACGCTTACACTCGTGTAGAACATGGATGAAAATATGCAAATGCATGTGCACCCTCTTAGAAAAAATAATGAATGAAAATGTTCCAGTTCCACTTTACAATTCAATAAGTGCATTCCTAATGTAAAATTATTTACTTTCGTACCCAAAAGTTGGTAAGAACTACATTACACATAATTTAATTCATGCGAAGACCCCAAATTTTTCTTGCAGCCCTTAGGTTATCTTGTTTGAAATTTTAATTCCTTGCGCATAAAAATCCACTTTTGGCATGGAAGACCTTTTTCACGCAACTTTTAACTTTTTTCCTGTAACTTCCCTTTTTTCACGCAACTCTCTTTTTTTTCCAAAAACTCAGATAGCGTATAATTTTACGCGCTTCAAACCTTGGGATTTAATTATGTGTTAATCCTTTACAAAATGACTGGGGGAACCTAATATTTATTGGAATTTTTTGACCTTATGTGGAAAATAGTAATCCGCATATGAAACCCTCTTCATGCGCGTCAAATCACATTCACACAACATCATATTTTCTGCACATTCTTGAGTTTTCATTCAGTTCATGCCTTTGAAATTATTCAATTTTCTAACCATGGATCATTACTTTCATGAAAAATTCTAATGTCCCTTAAATTTTGTGTGAAAAAACCAAATCTTCTGTTTGAGTGTTTTTTTCCATATTTTCATATTTGGATCTTGGAACATAACTTGAGCACAATATACTAAGACACATTAAACATGCACATAACATTCTTTGATAAAAATTAGTCTCTCTTATTCAATGAAAAACTGCTTTTATCAGGAACCATATGTTTCATTATATATATTCATTGATCGAGCACCTTTAGAATCATTATATTTTCTCTAGAAAGAACAAAAACATCCTTTTCTCCCCCTAGAATATTTCCTTCCAAAAATTGAATATGACTGGAAGCACATTCGCTGCCCCTTTCCATCATAATTCTTACATCAAAAGTTCTCCTAAATTATGATATTTGTGAAATAAAAATCAAAAAAGCATTGTCTTATTTGAAAGACCTTTATAAAGTAAATTTATGTATCATCTTTAACAATAAAAGGAAACACTATGTAACACCAACCTCTTCTTACTTCCTTCTCCATCTAACTTGGTCCCAACAATCTCCCCCTTTGGATTTGGGTTTCAACCAAGATTCATATATCACTTAACTTTGTAACCGCATGAAATGGATTACTAATCAACAATTATAAGCCTACGTGAGCTAAATCATTGTTGGAAATAAGAATTATTCACCACAATACCATGTTGTCCAAACATAGTGGCTTTGAAATTTATTACTTATCCCTCTCCAAAACAAAGAAATATTTATTTAAAAATATCTTCTCCACTCCTTTAACATTGCTAAATAAAATTTTTTCGATTCATACAACCACTTCAACAAATAGTTGTAATAGTTCACAAACATACATACTGGATTCAAATATTACCCACCACTCCCCCTTTATAAATGGAATCATAAGGATAGATTTATTAACTAATTATCAACTTGAAAACAGTATCAAAAGGTAATATGAGGGAGGGGAAAGACACATGTACCTCTACCTTGATTATAATGTGGTTGGGCACCCATTTTTAAACTCAATTTAAAAAATGGTTCATTCGGTAATGGTTTTGTGAATATGTCAGCAACATGTTCTAATATAGAAACATACTCAAGATTTAACTAATTATTCTCCACATTCTCTTTGATGAAGTGTATCTTGATGTCAATATTCATTGAATGAGAATGTTGTACCAGGTTCTCTGTATGATTGATTTCACATTAATTGTCACACCACAAGAGAAAGGGTAACTTTACTTCAATAAGTAGTTTTTACAACTGATACTTCATCCACATAAGTTGGGTAGTAATCTCAGTGGTATCAACATACTAAGAATCAATTGTGATAAGGGTTATTGAATTCTATTTATTTGAATTTCACTTAACAAAATGTTTTCCCACAAAGAAAACTCTACCAGATGTGGAACTTATATCATCAACATTTCCTTCCCAATCAACATCTGAATAACCGAAGAAAAAAATATTTTAAAACACATCATACTAGATTACAAAATTTTTTGTGCTAATGATATATCATAGAATTATTATTCCAGCAATCAAATGCGATTATTTTGGGGAACTATGAAATCTTACACATAATCTAAGAACATAAAAGATGGTTGGTCTTGAGGCAGTCAAATATAACATACGTCCAATCAACAATCATGTACATAGTGTAAAAACATATTAGATATCGGGTCTTGAGGTAATAAAATATAATAGACTTCCCACAATATTTGAAACACTATTTGATCAAGATTGTTTCCTTATTTATCTTAGACAACATGGTTCCCACTGAAATTATTGTGGAAAATGTTTTTGAATATTCTATGAAAAGCTTCTTCAGAAGTTCTGTATCATAAATTTCACGAGGAATAAAAATGTGGTTTCTCTTTTGTAAAGTTTGAATCCAAAGAAATTATTTCATTTATACCTACATGGAAAACTAAAATGTCTTCTTCATCTCCTCAACAAATACTTCACATGATCATTCATTATTTCTTGCAATGAAAATGTTATCAACATAAAAAATTATGGTGATATAAAATTCTTTACATTCCATAGTGTAAATACTGATGCCAACTCTACCTTTCATGAAATTAATCTTCCTCAAGAAAGTATCCAATTTAAAATACCATTCCCAAGATCCTTTTTAGCCCCTAAAAATCCTTCTTCAACATACACAAGTTACTTTAATCCTTCCCAAGAAAAATCTACAGGGTTGATCAATGTAAACATCCTTATCAAGATCACCATTCATAAATGCAGATTTTACATCCATTTGAATGATTTTGTTACATCATTGTGAAGAAATAGAGAAGAATATTCTAATTGTTTCTAACCATTCCACCACATTATTATTTTCATCAAAATCAATTCCTTAAATTTTGAATACTCAATGGAAACCAGTCTTTATTTGTTTCTTATCACTTCACCTTCTTCCTTTATCTTGTTCCAGGAAACAAACATTGTACAAAAAATGTTCTTGGAGTTAATATTGGGTAATACTAACCATGAATCATTCTTCTCTATTTGATCATGTTCTTCATTTATAGTATGAACACATTATGGATACTCAAGTTTTTCATTTAAATCGTTTGTTTCAACATTAAAATTAATATAATTTTTTGTAACAGCATTTGTTTTTCTACTTGTATGAAACATATAATGTTGATCTCCAATAATATTAGGATTCTCCACATTTTTCCCCATCCTAAGATGATCTATTCGAATTTCATCATCTGAACATTAGATAAATGAGTCTGAATCCTCTTCTTCTGTAGGATTAGAAAAATGTGCAGCATTATTAGAATTGTTAACAAAATCTCCCCTATCCTGCTCAACATTAACATCAGTATTTGACCACTTTTCTTTCCCATCATTTTCAACAACACTCACATATTCAGAATCAATAATTCTTCTTTTTTCATTATTGAGACATAAATATCCTCTTCCATCAGAAGTATATCCATGATGAATTATTTATCTCTAGTTTTCTCAAACATTCCATGGTTTTCACCTTTCTTCTTTATAATGCATGGAATCCCAAAAACTATTCAATGTTTAAAACCTAGATATTTTCCATATAACATTTTCATTTGATTAATTTTTGACATTGGACTATAGAAACATCTCCCTTGAATATAAATAGTTGATATCATATATTTCCTCCAACAACAATGAGAATGACTATGTTCAAGTATCATAGATCTCCCCATTTCTACTAGAATTATATTGTTTATTTCAACAACACCATTTTGTTGAGGTGTGTATGGAAAACTGAACTCATGCTGAATTCCATGCTTATCAATATAACATTCAAACACATCATTCTTATATACACCGCGATTATTATTTCTTATCTTTATCACTAAATACTCAAATTATTTCACTGCGTTCCTCCTGAAACTCTATACTATTTTCATATAATCTGACTTAATTCTCATATTAATAACATAAGTAATGCGAGTGAAGTCATAAATGGATTTAATTAAGTACTTATCTCAATTTGTATATTTATTTCTCATTGATCCACAAATAGAAGAATGTATACGTTTCATGCATCATTTTGAGCGAATTTCAACTCCCTTATTCATAGAGTTTGTAATCATTCCTTTCTCAGAAATAGTGAAACACCAATCTAATCTTCCAGATAAATAAGGCATATCATAGAAATTGTCTCACATTGATTAATCTCACGTGTTTCTCTTACACAAATGTCCCAGAAATTTATGTCATAACTAATTTTCATCCACCACACCTATGTAATAAGAGTTCTGTACTTCACCAAATTGGAACAAATTTCCTTTTGTACGTTGACCTCATGTAAAAACATTTTCAACATTTTTACTTTTCACAACAAAAACATCTTTTCTGATGATAATTTTTTTCCATCATAACAAGGTTGAGAAACAAATAACAAATTTTGTTTCACCCCACCAACATATAATGTTTACCTGGATTTCATTTTTTCTTTCCTAGTGATGGTTGACCCAACTCCCTTGATCCTCAAATCTTCATCATTTCAAAAATTCAATTTTCATTCATTGATGTCTTCCAAATTATTTATAAAATTCAATTCTCAAGTCGTATGAGATGAAAAAAAACTATGATGGATCCATGGTCATTTCCTTTTCATATCATTCAAAGCGGTATTAATAAGAAGTGCTTTTTGTTCAGTCTTTTCTTCAAAGTTTTTCTGTGGTTCCTCCTATTTCCTAGCCGAGTCAATGTGTTCTATCCAGACAACCATGCACTCTTTATTTTTGGACATAAAAGATCGGAGTTTAATTTCCTTTAATGTTTGTGGATTCTATGAATTTTTAAAAAACATTCCCAGTTCTGGTAACACAATCAGGTAACCCTTAGCACGATGTCTAGGTCAATCAAATCATTCACCTATAGTTTCGAATTGAGGAAAAATGTTCTCAACATTTACACCAACCCTCTCAGATGTCTTCTAGACCTTCCTTTGAGGTTTTTTCTTTTGAATAGATAGACTCCCCCCAGTCCTTGTCTTTCAATGTTTGTGGAATAATAGTAATGATTTCGGTTAAACCAACACATATTTTCCATGTTTCCAAATCCACCAAAATACAAACATTATCTATAGAATGAATACATCCCTTTGAAACATCCATACTAACCATAGTTTTGAATGCTCTTCTCAAAAATCTTCTTACTATAACTCTACTTACCATCAACCATCATATTTTCAATTGTAACTTTCTTCTTCAACTCATATTTCTATTAATTCTTACCAGAACCAAATGTAGTGGAACATATTCTGGAATCATAATGTTTATAATTTTCTTATTTTTCAGTATTTCTATCATAGACTATATATGTATAATTTATAGAATATTTCATATCAAAACTAGTTTCATATTTCTTTTAATCCATTGATGGTAACATTTGTTGACCCATTTTAGGTTAAATTTTATCTAAACATTAATTAACTTCTGTAAGAGTGTTTTTGTAACTTGTGTTCCTTTCACCAGCATTGGAAAGTTTATATTGGATGTGTTAAAAGTTATCTTCTTTTGCCTTCATCTTTTCTTTCATATGGTCATTATGATAATTTTGACTATCAAGAAAATTTTTTAGATAATCATTCTCCTATTCAAATTTTCTATTCTCATCCAAAAAAACATCACAATCATTTAATGAAGATTTTTCATTATTAATTTTTCTTTTTCCCTTCCCATGTCTTATAATATTTCTCAAACATTCCTTAATCTCTTCTTCGAGATACTATTAAAGTTGAGTTTCTTCTTCTCTAGAACTACTATTCTCATAATCTTCATAATTCACTGTTGAAATATATGTTCTCTCTCTAGATTTCTCAGCAACATATTTTTCAGATTCAGTCTCAGTATTATCATGTTATTCATTTTTTGAGAAAAAATATTCTTCTTTTTTATTTAAGAACATTTTATCCTTACCTATGCAAGGATATTTTTTTGTTACATTGTTTCTTCCATTACCTTCTTGGTCTTCTGTCTTCTTCATCACTATCTTCATCATGAAATTTTTAATGGAAATTAGATGCAATGTGGGCAACAAATCCATATTAAAATCTTTTCAAAGAGAGTTTCCCTTTGTAATTCCATGTGCCTCTTTTCACATTTTTAGAAAACATGTTTAAAATTTAATAAAAAAATTGGCATACCTCATTTTCAGAGTCATATTTACCAACATCATCTTCAATAATAATTTTCTTCAACTTCTCTTTACATACAACATTGTTAGACATTTCTTTATCATATTTTGTTTCTCTCTTCATAGTCTTCTCACTTGTCATTTTATATGTGATTAGAGTGCTATGAAAATAGATAATTTTTAGGGTCTCTATCTTCTTGTGATGAAACTGTAGCTTCAAATTTGTCAAGAATATTTTACAAGACCATTTCATCAGCTATTGAATCCTCAAACATTTCACCAAAAAATTTTGTAGTAATGATAATGTCATTTATCCTGGTGAAGAAGTCCCCAATAGATTTATTCTCACCAATCATTATGTCTTCATACTGCAGCCTCTGAATTTAGACTTTTTTCCTTCACCAATTTTTGTATTTCATTCATAGATTTTTTTTTCAGTTTGTCCTAGAATTCTTTGGACTTACAGAAACATTTCAATATTAAAAATTCAATCTCATAAAGATATGAGTTTAATGAATTTTAGATATTCCATCATTCTCAATATTCTAATTATCGATAGGAGTAAGAGGAACCTTGTTATCAATACCAATAATTCCATATATTGATATTTCAAGAAAATCATATCAAAGAGGCATAAGATAACGAATCATTTTTTTCATTCTATATATGATAATTTATCCCATCAAATATCGGAATCCCCACACAATTCATGCAATTCATATTCTCCATCTAAAAATAATTTCAAAAATTCAGCAAAGAACAAACAATGGGAACCTACCATTGATACCAATTTGTACAAACAATCCACCTATGTGGAGCATGACAAGTATTATATACCCTCAAACTCGTGTAGAATATGGATTTCAATCAAAAAGTGTGTGTGCACCCTCTTAGCACAAATAACCAAAATAATGATTCAATGCTTTTTTACAATTCAACAAGTGTATTCTCTAAAGTACAAATCTTCACTCTCCTACCCAATGGATGTTAAGAATTCTTTTATGCACAACTTAATACGTGCGAAGACCCCAATTTTTTTCATAGCATTTAGGCTATCGTTTTCACAATTGTAATGCCTTGAACATAAAAATCCACTGTTTGGGTAGAATAAATTTTTTTTGCAACTTCTTATTTCACACAGCTTTTCACATTTTCGCGCAACTTCCCTTTTTCCATGAAACTCTCTTTCTTTTCATGAAATTGATATAGAAAAAATTTTATGCTTACTGGATCTTTGGATTTTGTTAAGTGTCAAGCCTTAACAAAATAAGAGGGGTTCACCTCGTATTTATTGTCATTTTTACCCTACATGAAAAACACTAAGACACGAAAAAAACCCTCTTCATGAACGTAAAAACTCTTCCCTGCCACATCATATTTGGCACACTTTATTGAGTTTTTCGTGCACTTCATACGTTTATCATTTTTCGAGGTTATGAACGTGAATCATGCCTTTCACAAAACATTCCAAACTCCATTAAAATTTTCATGCAAAAACCAAATCTTTTATTTGAGTATTCCCTTTACCAGATTTTCATGATTGGATTTTGAAACATGAGTTGCGCACAATATACCATGCCAAATCAAACATGCAAGCAACATTATTTGACAAAATAATTTCTGGATTATTTACCGAACAACTTCTTTCATCATAAACCATATCTTCTGTGATATATAGTCATTGATCGATAACCTTTAGCATTGTCCTATTTTCAACAAAAAGTACGTAAAATTCCATATATCACACTTGCATCTTCTCTTTTAAAAACTAAATATTACTAGCAACAACATTAATCCTTATTTACATCATAACACTTGCATCACAACTTATCCAAACATATAATATTTTTGAAATACAAATCTACAAAGCATCATCTAATTTTAAAGTCCTTTATAATGTGAATTTATTTATCTTCTTGGACAATAGAAGACAACACTCTGTAACAACAAAATCTTCTTTCATCCTTCTCCATCCAATATGGTACGAATTGAACCTAATTTTTTATTAAGATTAAATATGGATCAATGTGATTATTCCTTTATGTTTATGAACTAATCAAGATAAAAAACAAAATCTTGTTTACTCTCCTATATATTGATGTCATGTATGATCAACTGGGTGGAGCTCAATGGTTTTCATACATTGATCATCATTCTTGATATCAACATTTGAGGGTTGAGATGGAATATATACCTAATGAAAAATTATATGAATGTAATAGAAAATATAAATAAATAGTGATGATTTACAATAAAACAAATCCCCATACAATCTCACGGATTTGATGAATAGTGTTTGTAGACATTACTTTGATCAGTATGTGGTATCCTTTATTGATTATATTCGTCTCTATGGAAAGAAAATGGAATAGAATGAAAATAAATTAATAAATTTGATGGAGTCCCAAATAAAGTAAACCCTATATGTAAATATTAAAAGTATGGAATATTGACTAAAAATGGATTAATTTTTGTGTTATATAATCTCAATAGAGTGTATAGTAGTGGATACCTAAAATACAAATGTTATTGAATAATTTCTTAGAAAGACCATGTTGAATTTGTGACACTTTGAGATATTACAATATTTTCATTTCAAAATAATTTTTTTCTTGTATGCTGTTTTAAACAATCCATTTTAATCATAAACAACTCAAAAGGATGTGTTGTCATGCATTACATTCATGACCCATTTTTATTGAACAACAATATATAAATAAAATATTATTATTTAATATAATATGTATCCTATAAATTAAATATTTTGAATAGTATGAACAAAATTTCTAAATATATAAATTCCATATAATATTAACATTAATATAATTTATTTGTTAGAAATAATATAAGAAAAAAAAATTTCATATAGAATAAGTATTTTTTAAATATTTATGTTTTACCACCTTTTATAAGATAACCCATTTTAAAACCAAGAATTATTACATTTATATATTCAATTTCAAAAAAAAACTTCTTCGATGAAGTTTTAATATCAAAATTCAATTTTTTTTATGACTTTGTATTTTCATGTTATGTTTCATGTTTTGATGAATAGTACAAAATATAAACTTTTAATTGAAAACCAATTTTTCATGGAAATATTGAATATTTTTAAATTATAAATTTGATTTGTATTAAAGTTTAAATTGATATTTTTTATTCATTAATATAATGTTTGTCATTTAGATTAATTTTATGAGGAATTTTGATTTAATAACAATTAAATCTTTTACAATGGTTTATCTTTGAAATACCCAGTTTTCAGTCTGACAAATTGATTCATTGTAAATTAATTACAAAATCTTTTGTGTTTAAAATATAGATAAATTAATTCTACATTTGGAACTGGTGGGTAAAAATTATGTAATTAGGTTCATCTTAATTTTGGGCATTATGAATAGTATCTTTAGATGTTGTTTTAATTACAGCAGTTAAAGATAAATCAGGTAAATAAAGGTAAAAATAATATTATAATTACTCTCAATCTTTCCAAATTTCATTTGGTAAGTGTTTTCTGACCAAAAAAATTCTTGTGTCTATTTTGGGCCCCCTTGGTGCCACATGGATGAATTTTATATATTTATAATATTTTATTTAAAGAAAATCCAAATTTTTAATACTTTTGTTTTTAACAGATAATATATTTTTAATATAATGTTCTACAAGTGATATGATCAACTATAAATATATTTTATAAATTGAAAATGTTTATCTACATTAGGGTAATTTATTTATACTATTAGGGAAATAAATAATTAATGTAAATGGTGACACAAAAATGATGTAGTAATATCATTATTAATGAATGAAATAGAACAATGATATTATAAATATTAAAATGTATAGTATTGACTTGATCACTGAATTCTGCAATTTTTATAGAAAATATTGACAACTTACTGACATATTAGAAGTATTTGTTCATAGTTATCTTGTTTTTTTATGTTTTATAAATGAAAATTTTTAATAGCATATAAATAGAAATAAATGATACTTTAAAATAAATAATATTTTATTAAATTTCTTAAATTTCATAAAAATATCAGCCCCTTGAACTATCTATGATAATGATATAGATACAATAATAATATATTTTAGAGAATTTAATGGACATTTATTCATGAAAATTACTGAAATATTATTAATATTAAACAATGTGACTATGTGTCACACATTCATTTCTTTTAAGATCAGTAATTTTAATATAGGGGAAACCTAGTTATAAATTTGATCATGAATAGTATATGAAAATATAACGTTATTAACTAAATAATGTTAATTTATTTTTAATTATTATAGAATAAATAATTAACAATTATAATGATACAATATTGAAGATGTAATTATTTTATTAATAGAAATATCCAAAAAATGATTTCAAAAATATTAAAATAAATTTAATTTGAAATAGTTGAGGAGATCCATGATTTTTAGAGGTGACCATTCCTTGTCAGGAGAACATTCAATAGTTTGTTTTGATGTTTCCATTATGGTTTCTATTTAATTAATGTTAATGTTATGAATAGTGTCAAAATTGACACTAATGATAATTTATAAAATTAAAATTTATTAAATTATGGAAATATAATAAAAAATTGAAAATTTACATTGTGATAATTATAAAATATAAATTATCTTAATTATTCCAATTTTATAAAATTTATACCATATAGGTAAATATTTATAACCATTTAGTATTTAGAATATTATTACCATAATTAAAATTAAATAGATTAAATAAGATAAATAAAAAATTTAAGGTTTAAATGAAAATAAAACTAGTTTATATTTTATTGGTTGAGTTGATTTTGAACCATGTAATCTTATATTCTAAATAATCCACATTTTATCCATTGGTATTTAAAATTTCATTTATAATAATTTAATTGTTTAGGTTTTTTCAAATGTGACTGTCTCCTCTCTTATATAAGTGAACTTCACCTACTCATTAATTTACACATCTAAAGACCTTTTTCTTAGTTAAAGCTACCCATTTATCCCCCTACCTACGACACATCATTTCATCGGCCACAATTTTGGATAAAATCTAACCGAAGTGGTCCTTTTGTAAAATCAAAAGGAGACACTTGAAGAAGAGGAGGTTAACACAACCTCGACTAAGAATAGTACAAGGTATGGGTTAATTTCCCTATCTCATTTAAATCCAATATTGAGTATATGTAAATATATCTTAGAAACAATTATCATCCATCTACATCATTATAAAAATCCATTTCAAAATACTATAAAAATATTTTTAAAGAGTTTCTTTTACCCTTGTTTGACTTTTTAATTTTTTTAAAAGAAATCCTTTCGTTGTTTTCCAAATTCTGTAAATTAAGACCTTTTCAAAAAAATTGGGCAAAATGATTTTTTTAACTTATTTTAACCTAGAGGATATTTTTTCTTCATTTTGACGCAATTAAAATCATTCCTTACAAGCTTACGTGGAAATTTTAAACTGAAATGTTTTATTTTATAATTGTGCATCTTCTAAATGATTTCAACATAAGAAATGGTATTTCATTCAAAGGGTTTTAATGAATTTAGTAGATTATTTTCATCTATGTCAAAATAATATGTTGGATTTTATTGTTAATTAAGGTTCATTTATTATTATATAATCTTCCATATTATATTGAAGGTTATGATATAGCTGACTACGGTTTCTCTATTTTGTTACAATTCAGTGTTTATGGTTAAAGTATTAATAATTGGTATGCTAGTTTTTATACAAATGAATATATTATGTTTCACTATTTTCAAATGAGAAATGTGTTAGACTTAGTACGTGATGGGAGGGATCCATTATACCCCCTAGATTCTTTGGTAGGTCTAATGAGACAAAATATATATGGATTTGGCAAGGGCCATAACCATATATTTTCAGATGTCGTGGATGAAACCTTGATTGTATGATTCAAATTTCCAACATTATGAATTCCTTCATTATGAGATTAGTTATTGATATGAAATGTGATTATTCGACTAGTAGATCATCCATGTGAATTTTTAAATGACACAATTTTATATATTCATTATATATTATGAAGATTATTATGTGTAAAAGGTTTGGGTTTCTATTTTATAGTTGCCTTATCATTTTGTGTTCTTGTTGAAATTTTATTTTTAATTGTTTAACCTTAATGAGAACATGATATCAACCATTTATTATATTTTATTTTCCTTTGATACCATGAAGTGTATTATGATTGACATATAGGGTTTATATTGGAGAATAATTGTCCTTTAAAATAATTATCTATCTTTTATATTTTGATTTGAATTTAAAAATAATTTTTATGTATGTTATTTATTTTATAGGATAGATAAATTGTTTTTTCCTTTGGGATTTGATTTCTTATATTAATTCCAATGTAATAAAATAATTCACCGGCTTGGGTCATCTAGGGTAGGGGCATTACAGTTGATATTAGATAATGTTTAGCAACAACCTTGGAAGCTAGTTTCAGGAAACACGTAGTAGAAATCATCACCCTATGAATGGATTTGAGGACAAGTGTAAGTATAGGGTGACATCTTTGATATTTGGTAATGGATAACATAGGATAATCTTATGGTAAAATGGATTGAGAATAATATAGAATCCTTTAGATATCTTTTAAATGATTCTTTGGGATAATATAACTAAGATTATTTTTTCTCACTTTCTACATTACGTTTTCATCAATATTGAGAATCAACATGGTTAATCAGATAGTTGTTATACTGTTGATGCTGAAGCGGAAAAAAATATAAATGAATAATGGAGGAAAAAATGAATACTATTTTTAAGTGATGTTAATGGTTTACATGTGATGTGGAATAATTAATTTTCTTTTGTATAAGAATTCAATAATTATTACGACAATTGATTTATAGTTATATGATTATTGAGATATATAAGTATTTTACTTCAGTGCTTCTTATTTATGGATTTTAAGGAATAAGTGTTATCATTATGGATTCAAAGGGGATCAAATATTTGGTATTTGCAAATAAGAGTTAAATTACAATTTTTAGTGGAATATAATGTTAAGATTGATTTTTGAAATTTTGAGACCTTTTTCGACAGTGAATTTGGATGGATGTATTTTTGTCAAGTATTATGATTGGAATTAAGTATGTTTAATAGTAGGTATTATTTTTTGATGGTAACCTATGATTTATTGGCTAAATTGGTCTATCCATTTTAGTTGCAGTAATCATATATATAGTGAAGTGAAAATTGATCAAATCATAACCAAAGGATAACATTTATGCAAACAATTATGCCTTTTTCGAGTACTTATCTATATCATAAAATAGTCCATCAACTCTATGAAAATTTATCTATAAAATTGTGTTATATCGAATATGTATCTCACGTGGAAAATCAATTGATCCTATGGTATTCAAAATAAGTATAGTTTTATGGATTTCATGCCCCCACTATTTCCTTGATTATTCACTTGTGTATTAATGATGAACTCAATCACTGACTATAAATATTTACCTTTTCTACCAAGTACGTATCACTAACTTACACTAATTTTATCCTATTAAAAAGCTTAATTTGTTGGGGAAATTCACATATCCCTTCCCCATTATTAGGTTTATATTTTTTTAACCATATTTATGATGTGGGTTCACCATAAAGGTGTTTTTTAGTATCAGCCTTTTATTTTGTACGTGCAATTTCAATTTATGAGGACATTATTTATTTGAGGGTAGAATGTAAATCCTATAGATATTACAATATTTTCATTTGTATGTAAATTTAATTTCATTTCATAATTGTTTTTATGAATCACCCAATTAATCATACAATACAAATGTCAATGATTTTTCTTGAATTACATGAAAGAACAAGTTTTACAAACTAAATTATATTAATAAAATTTTATTATTTAATATAATATACAAAATTGATAAAAATATAGTATTTATGAATATTGTTTACAAATTTTTTAATTTTATATATAAGATATAATTTTAACAAAAATATTATTTATTTTATAGACATGGTATATAAAAAAATTTAATTTTTCAGATAAAAGATGTATTTTTCAAATAATGTAGTTTTGTCACCTTTTGAGAGAGAATCAATTTTAAATCCAATATTTGACACTTTTATATATTCAATTTGTAAAAAATATACTTTTTCAATGAATGTGTAATATCATCATTCACTTAGGTGTAATGTTTTGATTTGTTATGATAAGTTTCATGTTTTGATGAAAAGAAAAAAAAACTAAATTTTAATTGAAAATTTATTTTTAATAGAAATAATTTATACTAATAGATTATATTTTTGATTAGTTATGAAGTAAAAATACAATATATTTTTATAATTTGGTATTATTTTGTTAAATAATATTAATTTTACTATGAATTTTTATCTAAAAAAATTTCAATATTTTTCAATATTTTATCTTTGAAAAAACACATTTTCATTCTAAATATGGGATAATTTAAATTAATTACTGAAAATTATGAGTTTCAAATATTGAAAAATGGATTCTATAATTGGAATTAGTGGTTCCAAATTATATATATTTGTTTCTTTTCATTTTTGTTCATTTTGAATAGAAACTTTTGTAATATTTTTATTTCCATGGTTAAGGTCAAATCAAGTAATTAAAGGTAAAAATAATATTATAATTTCCCTAACACTTGTATTAATTTCATTGGGTAAGTTTATTTCTATCAAAATAATAATTGGGTCTATTTTAGTACCCTATTGACCCACTTGGATGACAATAATATATTTATTGTATTATATTTAATTAAAATCCAATTTTGTTGTACTTTTTTTTAACATGTAAAATATTTTTAATATGAGGTTCTATAACCGATATTGTCTACTATAAGTATTAATTATAAATCCAAAATTTGTACCTATATTATGTTAATTTATATATAATTTTTATAAAATAGATAATTAAATTCAAATGTGACATAATGATGAAGTAGTAAATACTTAATTAATGAATGAAACCGAACAAAAAAATTATAAATATTGAAATAAATATTATTTTATTTAATAAATGATATCCATGATTTTTATAGATAATATAACATGTTAGTGAAATTATTGATGTATGGGTTTGAAGTTATCATGTAGATTTTATATTTTAATAAATAGAAATATTGAATATAATCAATATTGACATAAATGATACTTTTGAATATATAATAATTTATTAAATGTCCTTAATTTCCTAAAAATATCATTCTTAGAAAAATTAGTAGTAAATTGTTAATTATTTCAGAATAATGTATTTTGGGTCATTTAAAGTGCATTTTCCCATGAAAATAGTAGTTTTATTATTAAAATTAAAGAATGTGACAAAGTGTCACACTCTTATTTTTTCAATGTTCAATGATTTTAATATAGAGATAACCATAATATAAATACTATTGTGAAGAGTCTCTAGAAATATAAATAAATTATATACAACAAAATAATTTATTAATAAATTTAATGGACTCTATAATTACCATTAATAATGAAAAAATATTGAAGAAGTAGTTATCTTACTAATAGAAATATCAAATAAATGATTTTAAAAATATTAAAATAAATATAATTAGACAAAATTGGGGTGATAGAAGAATTTTATAAGTGACTATGGCATTTTTTTAGTGTATTAAAATATTATTTTTGAACTTAACTTTCAGTTTTGTTTTATATTTATGTCAATGTTATGAATAGTGTAAAAATTGACAATATTAATATTTTAGAAAATATCATTTTCTTAAATTATATAAAAATCATAAAAAAATTAATAATTAAAATGTTATAATTATGAGGTCTAAAATTTAGTTAAGGGTCCATTTATGGTCAATTGAGACCATATAGGTAAATATTTATAACTATTTAATAATTATAATATTATTACGTCAATTTAAATTAAATAGATAAAATAAGATAAATCAAAATGATATGGTATTACTAATAATTAAAACATGTTTAAATTATATTTTTTATTATTATTTAGACTAATACACACATTTTCATATAGATAATTCACTTTGGAGCCATTCATATTTAAATGTTTATTTATAATAATTTAATATTTTTGTTGTTTCCAAAGGTGCCCCTCCCCTGTCTTATAAAAGGGAACATCTCCTTCTCATTAATTAACACATCTGTAGTCTTTGTTGTCATCCAAAAAACTACCAAATTCTAATAAAATATTCCCTCACTTCATAATTGAGTCCACACATTGGGATTAAATTTAAACTAAAGATTCATTTTGTGCAAATCAAAATGAGAAAATTGAAGAAGAAGAGGTTAACAAACACTCGAGGAAAGGATAGTAAATGTTAAGAGTTAATTTGAAAATATATTTTTCATTTCATATTTATTATACATAAGTATCGGCTAGTACATCAATATCATACAGGTCCATTTTTATAAAAATGCATTTCAAAATATTTTTTCCAAATGTTTAAAGAAATTATTAACCATGCTTGACTTTTTATAAGATATTTTGAAATGAAAATTTTCATCATTTTACAAACGATGTACTATATGGCCTTTTTGACAACTAAAAGTAAATAATTATATTTTAACATATATGGAAGAAGAATATATTTTCCACTATTATTGTTACTTTTTAATATTTTCTTTAATGATTACAAAGATTCGTTGAAAGAACAGTTTAATATTATTATTTTGCAGTTTCTAAATGATTTTAATGTGAAAAGGTATTTTTTTTCTAAAAGCATGCTCATGAATTTATTATATTTTTTCCATCTATTCCAACAACTTTTATTGGATTTTATGATTAATTATGTTTGATTTATTAGGAATCGATCTTCCATATTTTATTGAATGTTTTATTTTATATTTTACTGGGAATGTGCTAATTTGATACCATTCATGGTTTATGGATAAATAATAAAAATTTCAGGTCCTAGTTTTAATATGAATATTTGTGTGTTGTTTCACTATTTAATATTATTAATGTATTGGACTTATTATGTGAAGTTCAAGGCATGATATAGAACCTCGATATATCATTATGTTATATGAGACAAACAAGATATGGATTTGACGGAGGCCTTAATGATTTATTTTCTGATGTCCTGGTCTAGGCCTCGATAGTATGTATCAGATGCCTGTTTTATGCATTACATTATTATGAGATTAGTTATTGATATTACATGTTATTATTCAACTATTAGAATATCTATGTGAATATATAAATGGAAATATTATATTTATTCTTTTACATTATACTTAATATCATGTGTAAAAGTATTTTGCTTTAGTTTTATACTTGAATTATAGTTTATACTTGTTGATTAAAGTTTTTATTATAGTGTTTAACCTTACTAAGCAACTAAGCTCACCACATTATTAGGTTTTATTTTCATACTATTCTAGGAATTGTATTAGGATTGATAAGAATGGTTAATCATGGAGAATAATGGTGTTACCCAATAATTATCAATGTTTCATATTTTTTTTAATTGATATGTAAAATTAATGTATGAAATATATTTTCCAAATCTACTGAACTGACTGGTCCTTTGTTATTTGATTCCTTGTAATCATTATAATGTTTTAAAATAAATCATTGGGTCCAGGCTTCTGGGTTCGGGGTGTTATAGAATTACATATGTAGTTGCCTTCAATTGTTCTGATATTATAACTGCTTTGTTGAAAATTTGTCCCGTATATCCAATCCACACAACATGTTAACTCAGAAGGGATACATGTTCATTTTTACTTAATAATGTGAAGAAAATTTCATTGAAGTAAAGGAACACTAGTCATTGAACATGTTATTAAGTTACCTTTAAATAGAGTAAGGGATTGTACTCTACATTGATTCATCAAAGAAGGAGTTGGGATCCATATTTATGCAGAATGATAATGTGGTATTTTATGGCTTAGTTTAATTAATAGCCCATGATAAATATCCTATAACTCATGTTTTAGATTAAGGTTCAATTTTTCTCATTAATGATTTAGATGATTGATCATTGTTGTGAATGGTGTGATATATATATTTACCATTAATGTTTATTGTATATATTAAAAAAAATTAGTGGAATATAAACATGAAACGATATTTGGATGTTTATAATAATTATGAACCCAAAATTAACTACCACACCTGGAAAGGGAAAAAGTTATTTGATTATTTGAATAAAAATGATCATGATATATTACCCATGATGGGGATTATAATAGATATAATATTTGATGACTTACAAAGGACATATCAGGAAATCTTTAGGGTAGGTTATAAATCTTATCTTTTTCATATTAGTTTCCAACCATCCATTCATGTGATGCTGAAAGTTGCATGTAAAAAAGTTTTAGTGATTCAAATAACGGTTAAAATTGTATCCGAGTTTAGCATTGATAATGATGGAATGATGAGGTTCAATAATCATGTAGGCATTCATACTATATATGATTTGAAGAAGGATCTTATATATTTTGCTCGTAGTTTTTTGTACCCTATTCATCCTCGATGTTCAATGATGTACCAAGACTTAATAGAGTATTTCTTGTTTGATGGAATAAAAAATTATATCAATTAATTTGTATCTCAGTTCTTAGTAGGTCATTAATTTCTGAATGAGAGAAAAAAATTATGGGGATGTTAGATAATTTTTCCATTCTAGAAGGGAAATTGGAAAAACTGATAAAGGATTTCATTGTTAACCGAACAAAAAAATATTGAAATAATTCAATATCTTTTATATTTATCCACCAAGAAAATTATTTTGACATTACCACTATCAATGAATATTTCTCATTGTATCATCGTTATAGTATATACATCAATAATTTTTTATGGTTTTGTGGAGTGCAACATTTTATTTTAATTAATTAGTAAATTTGGTTTACATTGACGTACTAGAGAATTATTCCTCAATATATTGATATAGAATTTAGTATTAGCACTATGTGTCATCCAACGATAGATGTTTGGTTAGAGAGAATAATTTAAATTGTATTGGATATGGAATGATATAGATCTTTGGATTTGAAATGTGGTTGGGATAAAAATCATCATCTAGTTATGTTTTTATACATTAATATATTTCTATCAAGCAATCAGATGGATCCTTGTGATTCCATTGATGACAAAAATGTTGAACACTAACATACAAGGATGAATTTGGTAAGAGAAATCTATTGATACCTCTACTGGATAAATAAAAAATGACAAACTTAAAACCAGTTAATTCAACATAAGGGTAGCACAATTTCGGTAGAAATTTTATACTAATAATTATCAATTTGATTTGGATTATGAAGTAGGTGAGAGGTTGTTTCTATGAGTTTTCCCCAGATAAAGGTTATGATAATTTGGAATAATAGAAAGACGATCCCAAGGTATATTAGCCTTTTTAATATTCGTGATCTAGTTGGGACGGGTGTTTAACACCTCAGTAATATGTTATATAATTTTAAATACACTATGTTATGAAAAATAATAATTTAAAATTTACTGTTTTAAATAATAACAATACTTATAAATAATTATAATTTATAGATTTAAAATTAATTAATAATTTTCTAAAAAACAAATACTATTTATACTATTATTTTGAATAAAATAATATATAAATATATATACACATATTTTATCTATAAATTATTTAATTAAATATTTATTGATTAATATATATATATATATATTTACTATTAAAATTATTTGGATAAATAATAAATTTTGTTACGAATGTGTTCAAAATTTACATGAAACCCCATGATTTTCTGGAATGTTTATTAATAAATAATTTAAATTCATTATATAGTTTATAATTCATGACTAATTGAGACTCTATGAAACAAAAAAAAATTTATTTATAGGATATAGTCATAATCTATCCATTAAACTAAAATTTTCCACTACTATGTTTTGAATTTGAAAAAATGGACAAACGGAGTTGTGATTTGGGTGATATGTTGAGTATAGTTGTATCAAATTAATTTTGAGTGAATAGTAAAGTAACCTTGTGAATTGTAACATACCCTTATGAATAGTAGTATAACCCTTATGAGTGGAATGATTACCCATGAAAGTATAAATTAAACAAGGCACCTCAAAAAGGAAGACAAATATTTTTAAGGGTTGTTATTTTACGATTATAAGTTGATTATAATTAAAAATTAAATTTGAAGTATTTAAGATAAATATATTTGAAAAAATTAGTTGATTTTTTGAATCTACACCTAGAAAAATTTGTTAGGGAGAATTTTTGGGATTTTTCTAAAATACAAGATTTTTTTGTGAATAGTAAATATAGTAATTAGAAATATAAATACAGTATGAGATAAATTCATTATTCCATGCATCATAGATGATGTAAGAGACCATCAGTTCAAACTCACATGCACTTATTACAATTTTTGGCCATTTAATCAACACTATTTCCTATCATAGATAATTATAATAAACTAATGATTAAAATTTTATGAATACCCTCCCCTCTAAACTATAAATACCAACCCTCACCCCCTCATTTATTAACACCTCTCATGTTTCTAGAAATTCCAAAATTCTACTAAAATCTCCCTCTACCCCCCTACACCACGTTTTATATCTTTTAGTCTCACCAAAATTCCAAAAACAAAGTCCTTGAAGAGATTCTCAAGGAGGAGTACTACAGAGGTAAACCTCTCATCCTTTTCCTTTCAACTACTTTTAAAAGTTCCATTATTTTTTTTCTCTCACACCACCTAACCTCATCCAAATTCTATGATAATTATAGTAAATTAAATGTTTTTTATATTTATTATGCTAATGTAATATTTCTTCATCATCTCACTTTCCCCCTCCTCTAATACTAAAAATGAAAACACCATCTGAGATGTGTTAATTTATCACATTTAAGGATTACGAGTATTCAATTTCTATTAACATCTTAAATTATGTCCATGTAAACATTTTTATACTTTAAAATGATCATAATATATGCAATATATCCTATTTAATATTATATAATCATTTTATACACATGGTGTTTAATAATAAAACAAAATGAGAGTGTGGTGATGGAAGAAACATCAATATAATCCAAACATTTATCTTTTAATATTATATAATGATTTACCCTATCCAGAAATAAAAAAATGATTTATATTATCTTTTGAAATTATGTATTATCATTAAAAAATCATAACTTTTATTATGGTTTTCAATTTCCATTTTCCATGAACGTCCATACACTTCTTCATGCGAACAGAACATGAAAACCAAGAAAACATGCACTCCCAAATGATGAAATCTAATCACATAGCACATATAAAAGGCCATAAATGATGTAAATGAAGATATAATATATAAATTACATTCATATAAGGTTCTTTAATTCTTAATTATTGAGTCTATTTTGATTGTTTATGACATTAAGATCATGTCTAAAATACATTCATATTACGGTAAGGGGTTTCCTGTCTGACTTTTATTTCCATTAGATTTCCATTTTTCACCACAATCTCATATGTATGGTGTATGTATACTAACCATTATTTTTCAATATCTTTAATATAATTATATTAATTCTATTTAAAATATCATTTAATGGTTATTAATTTTGAGGCATATGATTCGATTGGTTACAATGTGGTAGGGGTTCTCTATCAGAACCTCCATTTACTTTTGGGTTACTCTTATAATCTACATACAAAAATAAAATTATTAAATATTCATATTTACTCATTATAAATTCTTTATGAAATATATATATATATTTATTTAAAAAACATAACTCTTCTTCATTTTAATTAATTTTATATGTTTTACAAGTATCTTAGAATAAATATCCCTGATAAATAACCCCAATTCATGGGAACTTCTCGAATTCATACATATTTTCAAGTGCACTATATAATTTGTTTTAAATGGTCATTAAATATTTAAAATCACACATTTTCTGGTGATAAATTATCATGGTTCATATCTTGTTTTAAAAATAAAAAATTTCATTCCTCTTTAAAATATATTTAAATTTTTCCTAAAACAAAAATAAATATTTTTATTTCTAATGTTTATTGAAAAACTATTTTTAAAAGATTTGACATTCGTGGGAAAAAAATTATACGTCAAATATAATTTAAATGTTTTTAACTTTTATTTTCTAGGATATATATTTTAAAAAATATGATTTCATGAAAAATATAAATGATTTTCTGAACGAATTTTCTTTTCCAAAGTAAAAAGGGATTTTTATTGTCTCATATGAACTTTTAATGAGATATACTCCTTGTTCACCACTTATTCATTGTATGTGGAACATGTACTACCCTTTTGGAATCATATCAACAGTCTTATGATTCTTATGATATTCTAAGGGATTATGATTTGAATGTTTCATGGTGGTGTTGGACACTTTGGGTGGTTTATGTATTATTTCCACAAGAATTTTTCAAAGGTATCATTCAAAAGTATTTTAATATTTGAGAACATGATTTGTTGAACCTTGTAAAACACTGTGGTTTATCTCTTACGATATCAACTAAAATATTTTGTTAAAGGGTTTCTAATTAGTTTGAATGTGAATGTGTTATCTTGATATCATTCACCATATTACTTTGAATGGTAAGTGTTTTTTATTAATTATTGGGGAATGTATTTATATGTCATATGGTAGTTTTAATATGATTGTTTTTGTCTATTATGTTCACTTATTTTATGTAAAAAATGATTTGGACTATCCATGATATGCGGGGCCTGCTATTTACCCTGGATTCATTGATAGGTTTCAGGAGATAAACTAGTTAGAGACAAACTCTTTGATTTTTTTTTCAAAAATAAAATAGGTTTCTACCCACAAAATTAAACTATCTTGATAGTATGATTTTTATGTTCGAGATACATGGAATCTAAATAATAATCATTCTATTTATTTAGTATTATGTTATTACTTCCCATGAGGTTTTCACTATGAAAGAATCTATGCATGTAATTTCATTCATATTTTTTTATTGGAAATCATTTTTAAAAAATTCATCATTCTATATTGAATATGTTTACTTTATTATGATTCAATATTTATTGAATCATTACTCCGATATATGTAACTGTTATTGAGAATTTTAGCGCAACACTTTCATTTTTTTCTACTCCCAGGTTATGAAGATTATATCATTTATTGACCTTTCAAGGATAATGTTTATAATATATTATTATGTATTATATTTTCTTTTCCCAAAGTATATTGGGTTCTGTGTATGTTTTTGGTTACTTTAAGACTACTATATTGAGTGGTCATTCAAAATTTTATTTCATGTAATCATGCCTATGTAAATAAAATAATTCAGTAGCTCCAGGTTATTTGGATGGGGGAGTTATAGTTGGTATCAAATAAAGTTTAGTAGAAACATTCAGAACCAGATTTAGAAAACATAGATTAGGGAGCACAAAAATAAGATCAATATTTTTGATAAGAATAAAATAACCTCCAAGTATTTTTGTAAGGTAGATATTATATGGGTATTCCATGAAATATATCCTACTATGGATACTATTAGTGGACAAGGTTTCCGAAAAAAAGTGTGTAGAAGTAACAACTTTGAAAATATGTTCCAGGCTTGACTTAGGGCAAATTGGTACCAAAAAATGGGACTTACTATGCAACTAGTTTGAAAATCTTGGGGGATATTCATAGGATAATTAATATTTTCATTATATACCATTATGTATTATTAACACTTCAAATATATCCAAATTATATAGATCTAATATTTATGTTTTAAAAATATATGTTCTATACCATGATTAGAGTTATATTGAGTTTATAATTTTTTGGGATAATATATTATAAAGAATCGTTTAGAAATGGCGCATAGTATAAGGAATGAGAACTTCACCAATGCATGTGATGAAATGACTAAGAAGGATCATATCATTCAAGGTTTTACTAAAAAAATTAAAATGGAAATAATCTCCAATGTATCATCATCAAATGAGGAAATAATATCATGTTTTTACAAGGTATCTAAAAAATTCTATGATTCCAATAGATTTTAAGTGAAGAAAAAAGAAGGAGAGGATGTGAGTGAAAAACAAGGATAAATAGAAGAAGGGATAGAACAGTTTTACCACACATAAAAACTGTAGAAATCTTCATCCTAGAAAATGCATGAAAGTCATGAGAGTTGTTATAATTTTAGAGAAACGGGTCACTGATATAATTAATGGAAATAGAAAATTCAAATTAATTATCTTCAATGTTTAAACTACAAGGAGCTGGGACAGTATGTGAAATAATTTCACAAGTGTCAAAGGAATATAACTCAAATTATGTTTATGAATAATGACCATGTAATGATCCTTCCATAAATATAGATGAATAATTAATATGTCTATTCATTAATTAGCTCATTTGAATATCTTATCAGCAATGTACTAGTTATTTTAATTATTTAATATATGAAGATTGTACTGCAATAATTTTTCATTAAGCATTTCAGACCATATGTATCATAGTTCCAAGGAATGATATTCAGTAGAAAGTTAAACTTTATTAAAAAAACATGATTAATGGAAATGCACCCCTTAATATTTTCCTAATGCTAATATAGCGATGAAGAAATCATTTATTTGGATAAGTACTAATTATAATGGCATATATTATGGACTTTTCAACAAGTTTTCAATGCTATCATCAATGGTGTTTACCAAAATTCAATTTTTATGGAATATATACAATAAAATGTTTCCTACTTAAGGAATACAGAAAGATTCATATTTCTATTAACATCTTATGTTAATTCAAGTTATTACGACATTTAAAGAGGATGCATGATGATGTTATTAACATGTTTGCTATGTGAAAATTTATAGTCTCTTCATGTTGATTATGTGCTAATGAAATGTTCTTCTTGGAAATATAGTAACCTTATTTCAAATATATTTGGAATCCTTTAACCATTTATGAATGGTTTATGTTATCTACTAAATGAGTTTTTAGAGGTTTATGTATTACATCAACACATGATGAAATCAGTGATAAGAGTTGATGTATAGATATTTCAGGGAACAATCAAAGAACAATATTTAGTTTATGAAGTAGAAACATATATTTATACTCTTATATTGATGAATAATCTATCTACTAATGGATAATAGTCTTTAAGAAAATGGTGTCCTCTTAACATAAGATTTTATAGTTTCAATTTTTTATAGTAGATTATGATTTTTAAGTAATCAAATTTCATATGAACATCTTCTCTGTCACGTTCCATCAAAATATCATAGTTTGATTTTTCAGCCATGTTCAGTTTTTTACTATGAACTGATGTCACCCTATTAGAAATCATAATTTTTGTGGTGACCACCTCATTTCCCTTACCTTTTTAATAAAGATATTTTATTATCCCAATTTCGTATGTGGGTTTCCCATAAGGTAATATTCATGTATCAAACATTATATTTGGTAGTGTAAATTCAATTTACCAAGATGTAATTCTATTTAGGGAGAAATAATGTATCACCCCAGTAATTTTTCTTATAATTTTAAATATAATTCTTTATAAAAAATAATAATATAAAATCAAGTGTTTTAATTAATAATAATACTTATAAATAATTAAATTATATATTTATAAATAATTAATTTATGATATTAAAAATACTATTTTACACTATAATTTTCTATAAAGTACTATTTTCCCTTAAATATATTTATCTGACCAATAGATTAATTAAATAGACATTTAATGAATAAATTTTTTATATATTTTTATAATTATTTTTATAAATACTAAATTATGTTATGAATGTGTTCACTATTAATATGACACCCAAATATTTTATGGTATGTTTCTTCTTAAATAAATTCAATTTTTTAGATATCTTATAGTTTCAGAATAAACAACTTCTTATGAATTGAAACATGGATATATATAGGATGTAATTATAATCATTCCATAAAAAATATATTTTCAACTTTTGTGTTTTAAATTTTCAAAAATTGAGATACACGGTTGCGATCAGTGTGATATTTGGTGTTTGATAGATTAAACTTACTTTTTAGTGAATAGTCACATAGCATTATGAATTTTAACTTACCCTTATGAATATTGAATTAATCATATGAACAGTTATATGAACCTTATGAATGGAATCCTTACTAATGAATGTATAAATAAAATTTTGGCACCATAAAAATAAAGATGAATATTTTCAGTGTTGTTATTTTATGAATAAATGGTGTTTTCATTTAAAAAATAATTTCCCATATTTACTAAAATATTTTTGAAAAATGAACTTCTTTTCTCGATTCATCATGTCGAAAACTGGTAAGAATGTCTTTTGGGTTTTTTTTCTGAAATATGTAAATTATTTGTGATTAGTAAAATACAGTAATTATGGTATAAATACATTATGAGATTAATTAACTATTCCTTGTATAATTGATGATGTAAGAAACCATTATTTACAACTCACATGCACTTATTATTATTTTATGTAAAAGAATCAACACAATTTCTTATCTTAGGGAAAAATTATGATCTAATGATTAAAATATTAAGAAAATCCTCTTCCCCACCACTATAATTTCATCCCTCACACCCTAATTTTTCACAACTCTCAAGCTTCATGCCTTGCCTAAATTCTGATAAAAGCTCTCCATAATCACATATCCCGCATTCGAGACCTAATGGTCTCAAAAAAATTTAAATAATAAAGGCCATAAATATATTATCCAGGAGGAGTACTCAAATGGTAAACATCACTTCCTTTTTCCTTTAACTAGTTTTATAAGTTCCATTATTTTGTTTCTCTATCCAATCCCCCCTTCATCCAAATTCTATGATAATTATTGTAATACACATGTACTATAAATTTATTATTCAAATTAAATATTTCATCATCGTATCTCTTTCCCACTCTTCTTATACATAAGATCATATTATATGTAATATATCATATTTATTGTTTTTGAGAAATTTTTTACACTTGATATTTAATTTTAATACCAATTGAGTTCATTTTGATTGAAAACCCATCAAAATAATTAATGAATTTATCATCAAATTTCTTATAATGATTCATCCTAACAAAAAATAACCAAATTATATATATGATTATTTAACCATATTTATTATCATTAAAACCTCATAAATTCAATTCTGGTTTTCAATTTCAATCTTATATGAACTTCATTAATCTTATACAGGCGCACCGATCATGTTAAGAATGAAATAATGCACTCCCAGATGATGAAATATAATCTCTTAACCCAAAAAAAGACCATAAATTAAAATAATGAATATAAAATAAATCATTTACATGTAGATAAGGTTCATTAATTGTTGATTAATGAATCCAATTTTATTATTCATTACATTATGATCATGTGAAGAATACATCCGAATTATGGTAAGGGGTTTCTCAAAAAATAATTATTTCCAGGAGATTTCGTTTATTCACCACTAACTCTTTTGTATGGTGTCTATATAATACCCATTATAGTTTTATATCATGAATATATTTATTTTCCTTCTATTTAGGGTATCATTTTTTTGTTATTAATTTTGTGGAATCTTATTTAATAGGTTACAATGTTGTAGGGGTTATCTACCCAAACCTCAATTTACTTTTGCGGGACTCTTATATTTTACTTACCAAAATTAAATTCTTAATTATTCTTATGTATTATTAATAAATTATGTATGAATGATATATATCTATATACTAAAAATTTTCCTTATTTGATATAATTGAAGTTATATTTTGTAAATGGATCTTACTAAAATTATCCTATATAAATAAGCTCGATTAAAGGAAACTTCTCGAATTCATTCCTATTTTCAAGTGCACTTTATAGTCTATTTTATAACATAATTATTTTTTGTAAAATAAAAAATTAGGTCATGAAAATCTCACTTTCTTCATCTATAGTTTCATAAATCAACCATCTCATTATACTTTAAAATCCCTTCAATATTTTCCTAAAACTACATTAAACGTTTTATTTCTAATGATTCTTAATAAAAAATTATATCATTTCACTTCAGTGGGAAAATATTTATGCCTAAAATAAAATTTAAATTTTCTTTCCATTTTTTGGATATAAATTTTTAAAAAACTAATTTCGAGAAAAATATACTTGATTTTCCAAAAGAACACTCATTTAAAATGTAAAAAGTATTTTTCTTCTCTCAAATTATGTTTTATGAGATATAAACATGGTACAACACATATTCCATTCATATGGTTTATGTATTACCCTTTTGGTATCATATCAGTAGTCTCTTTATTCTCATTATATTCAATGAAATTATTATTTTAAAGTTTCAAGATGGTATGAGACACTTTGGAATGTTTATGGATTATTTCGTCAACGATTTATCAATAGTCTCATTTGAATGTATCTTCTTCTATGCCAACATCCTTTGTTGAAACACATACTAAAATTTGGTTTAAATCTCATGATATCATCTAAAATATGTTTTTGAAGTGTTTCTGATTAGAATGTCTATAGTCGTGCTACCTTGATATCATTCATCATATTAATATGAATGGTTAACATTAAAATTAATTACTGGGGAATGTAATTTAAAATTCATCAGTTAGTTTTAATTTTTATGTATATGTCTATTATGTTCACCAATTTTTTATAAATAATTATTTAGAATTTTTGTGATGGGTTTGGCCTACTGTAGTCCTGCAATGTATTGATTGGTATAATGAGACCAACAAGTTTGTGACAAACCCTTCGAGATTGTTTCAAATAAATCTAATGGGTTTCTACGCATAGTCTTTTATTGTACCGTTGGTATGATGGTTCATGTGATAGATAAATTATGTCAAAAAAATAATCATTCTTTTAATTTAGTAGTCAGTTATTACATTCCATGAGGTTTGCATGATGAAAAAAATCTATAGATGTAATTTTATTCCTAGTTTATTATTGGCATGTGTTTTACAAATATTCACCATGCCATAATCATTTTCCCTATTTTATTATGATTCATATTTTATTGAGTAGTGATTCCACTATATACAAACTTCACTAATCATTTGAGGTCAATGATTCCACATGTTTTCCCTACATAGGTTATGAAGAAGATATCATTCAATTAGTTTTCAAGGAATTATATTTTTATCATTTATTATGTATTATATTTTTTTCCAAAAAATATTGGCTTCAATGTATGTATCTAGTTTCATCAATACTACTAAATTGATTAGTCGTTCAGGATTTATTTTCATGTAATCATTCTTATTTAAAAAAATCACTCAAAAACTCTATGTTTTTGAGTTGGGGGTGTTTCAGGATGGTTATCTTATGTCACATCCACCAAACCATTCTCAAATACATGATGTGTTCTAGATGTCTACCCTACGGATGTGCATGTATTATCCTTAACATGCAATGAACCAAGAGGTTTTATTTATTGATTATGATCATCCAAATAAATAGAAACAAATTGGGATTTTGGATAATTGATAGAATGTTCTATAAAACAAGACTGTTCACATAGTCAAAATTTTTCTACTAAACCCACCAACTTGAGGAAGTAACATGGGAACTTAATGGTATGATGAGGTAGAAGTATCCCCTGTTTTCTACAAAAAAATGGTGTAATTTAAAAAATGAAATTATTTATTTGTGATGGGTTATAATGTTACACCATGCAATTTTCTGAAATGTTTTTTATATAATATTAATTCCCTTTAAAGAATGTGTCATAGACAACATAGAGTATTAATGAAACCAAATATATTATTTATATTATTTATATGTGAAAAATATATTCATTCTTTTAAAAATTGTGTTATGAATAAGAATAACATCATTTCAAAAATTAATGAGAATAATTTTAGATTATGTGAATATATATATAAATATGTACTAATTTTTTATTAATGTATTTATATTCTATGAAAATGCATTGTTCCAAAAATTAAATAATTTTTATTTCATTTAATGAAAAAATGAAATATTGAAATTTTCCACATTAAGAAATTATCTTGAAAAAGTTAGCATTTTTTGAATAAGCAAGTCAAAATTATAATATCGGTAATTTGTATCATTTTTCTAAAAAGTTTAATTTTTTAATAAATTGTGGATAATATGGATATAACGTAATAAGTACCTTTTTATTTAAATAATTTAAAAAGTAATTTATTTTACTAAAATGATTAAAAATAAAATAAGTTCAATAATTTGTTATTAATTATTTTTAGTTTATTGGAATAAATGTCTCATTCATATGGATATGAAATCTTTTTATACTTATGGAAATTATTTCATTGGAAACATTCATTTTCATCACATCTACTGAATTAATTTAAAAAAAAATTATTCCACGTATATGATTATCATTAAAAAATGGATTCCATATATTTAACAAGAATAATTAATATTTTATAATAAATTCATCTTAATTTTTTTATATAATTAATAGTAAAAAGTGTAAATTATTAATTTTCATGGTAGAGGTAATATTGGTTTATATGGGGTTAAACTAAAATAATAAAATCTAAAATGGCCTCAAAACATGTCCAATTTTTTTAAGGGTATATATTGACCAATATCAACAAATGTACGAGAATATGAAATTTTTGAGAACTCTTGCAGGAGTAAAACGAGGTTATAAATATTTATTTTAAAAAATACCTAGCGTTTCTTCTCGGCCAATAATAAAAGGGAACATCTTCTCCTCTTATATTCACACTTACAATGACTTATGGTTATTACCATCCCTATAAAAATATATTTATTAAAACCCTCAACATATAATAATGGACTTGGTTTTACTTGTATTTCTTCTCAATAAACCTTTTTCCACTAACATAATGAAGTTCTCTAAAGATGATATATATGCAATTTTTGTTTTACTTATTCTTCCATCTTCTTCAAATAATATTAAACCGTGATGAATGAAAAAAATAATTATTTCCCATATACATATATGTTATTATTATAATTTCATTACCTATATAAGATTGATTTAATATATTTATATGATATTATTATTCTTCTGGAATAATAATTTCACATATTCCTTATTTCCATTCAATACTTGGGAAAACAATAACATCACTCGTGCGTACATGTGGACTACTACCTCCACAATGTGATGTGATATATTTTTCATTATATTTTGACATTTATGGTAATAATTCTATATTTAATTAAAAATATTTATATCTATCAAAGAGTAATTATTATTAAATTAACTTATATTATTTAAAATTACTTCATTTTACACATTGAGAAAATGGAAATACTTGTCATGTATACGCATAGTATATGGTCTCCATGAATGGTTTAGTTCATTTAAAAAGTTAAACTTTTTTCTATTAATTCAAAAAGATATGTAATTAACATATTTTATATTTAAATCATGTTTTTAATACTGTACATGATGGAACAAATATAAAAGTTTATGGTCCTAGAAAACTGTACCAAAATATACATGAAACTATATAAGATGATACCTAAAATGTGATTATAAAAATTAATTCGTAACAAATAGGTGATAAAATATTATAAGTGAATAATATATTATATGATAAATATGATAATGGTTATAGAATTTTTGTATAATAAAATAATATTTATTATAATATAATTTCAATCGTATCTAAAGTTTGGAAAGACTCGAGGTAAAGGATTTTTTACGCAACTTATTTACTTTGGTACATATGTTATGTAATTCCGCTATATTTTCCTATGATGTTTATATATAGGAAATTTAAATTTTATAACATTAAATTCCCTATTGAAAATAAATTTCTTGATTAATTCAATGTTATTCACTCTTTTGGTAAGTAATTACAAATAATCTAATGTGGTAAATGATTTAGGTTACAATCTTGTTGTTTATTGGGATTGATTATGATTATGTTTCTAAGGATAAGATATTTTTATCTTCCAAACTATAAACAAATGTTCATTCAAATTATCATGGAATTATTTGAGATTAAATGTTATTATATTATTTTTCCACACTTTATGAGCTCAATAGAACAGAATGATTTTCATATAAAAGAACAATTTTATTTAAATTTTCGAATGAAAATAAATTTTTACATGTTCATGTTTTATAAATACGTTTTAAAGAAATATTTACTTTTCAAAAAAGATTTTATAGGGATAATTTTTCCCATGTTCTACATTTAATATTTTTTATATAATTATTCTTATTTTTTTTCCAAAAGACATGGTTTTAATGGATATATATTTTAATATGCATGACATGAACTAAATTTTCTTTTCTCATTTCCCCTTAAAAATTTGAATCATCTATTATATTATTTTAAGAATCATTTTGAATTAAATGTCTTCATTAATATTTCATAAATATTTAGATTTTAAATAATTTCATTTAAATGGAAATGATATTTTTCTCTTGAATGGTTTAATAAAATATTTAGGGAATTAATAGTCATTAAAGATAACAACAATAATTTTTTCTTATGTTTTACAATTTATATGAATCAATTATAACAACATAATTATTTCTATTGACGGTTTATGTTTATTTTTATGATGAAGAGATGTTTATAAAACCTTTACCTTTTTTATATGGTTTTCTATTATACGATTTTTATGAAACCCATTTTATTTTCACATGTAATTAAATTATGAAAATCTTCTAATATTGTGTCACATAAGTGTATTGTGTGTGTGATTGATCAGACCTATATCACTCTCCAATATGATGGTAAATATTGATATCAAAAATTGAAAAATTGTAATATAACTGATAGTGAACCCAATTAACAAAGGTTCATAGTCCACTATTGTAGTATTGGAAGATAATCATGATTACTACAATGTTTTGATGAGTGAACCCATTACACTATTATTTTATTAGGATTGATTCTTTATGTCTAAGGAAATTATTTTGTATTTTTATCTGTATACCAAAATTCCATGTATCATGACTTTATTATGTTCTCATGGATAATATTTTTTAATTCCACTGTGATTCTTGTCTTATAAATAACCCTGATTTTTTCCAATTCAGAGGATTATGGTAATCGATATAGAGGATTTGATTTGAAATTTCATGTTTGGGTTCACATAGCCTCATCCACATGTTATTTTTATATTATCATTATTACCTCCCTTAGTTACCCTTACCGAGCATCTGACATCACTATTTATTATGATCAATTTATCTAAATTATAAGGAAATATATTATGTATGGTATTTCAAATAATGTTGATATATTTGAAGAAGATAGTGGGATATAATATAATTCACTTTTTTATGAATCCATGTTTCAAAATACACTATCTATTATATTTATCAGGCATGGGTTTTTATAGTGAAATTAATATTGATAATTTAATAAATAATATCTAGTTATTAAAATATGTCTTCCCTTTATTATAAATTTTCATTCCTGTAACATATGGTAAAAATATCCCATTTAAACTATTTCAAAAACTACTCATATATAAGATGTTAAAATAATTTTGAAAACCAATAAATGGAATGAAAAATAAAATTTCAAAATAAAATTAGATAATCATTAATTATAATAATGACACACTTGAATTATTTTATAAAACATTTATATGGGAAAAAATGATCTAGAAATAAAACATTAACACATTTTAATTATGGTTTTAATGAAAATCACATACCATATGTCTCTTCTATCATAATAAATTATCGTACTCATAAATAGTAATATTGTATTTTATATTCCATATTTATAAATATTATATGTTAATTTAATTATAATTATTCCATTTAAATCAAATACTACGATGATTTATTTTGTTATAAAATTAGATAATTATTCATCAGATGTTATAAGAATGTTTGATTTGTAATAAAAAAACATCTTTTATAGGTTCAAATCAGTCTAGGGGTCCTTATTTTATTTTATATATAACATTAATCAGGAAATATTTTTCATGTTCACACATTTCATAAAATTTTATAAAATTCCTTAAATTTAATATTTGAAAATTCATATGTGTTATATAATTGTGATGGTACCCTTTGTGTAAAAAATAGAAAAATTCCCATTTTTAATAGAACAGTTAATAAAAAACTAATATTAATTTCTTTTTATAGTATAATAAATAATTAAAAAACATAATATTTATTATCTATATATATCCTTTTTCAATCCATATTATTTAGTAATTGAAAAAAATCACATCAATTTGTGGATGAGGTTATCTACCCACACATGGGTTCAACATTATCATTTTCCAAAGAATGTAAGTGTATTGTGGAATGGAATCTGCTATGATTCCATAATCCTAATTATTTCCTAAATGTACTAAATATAATAAATTTTCATTCAATAAATCATTTTAACCAACTATATGTTGTTGTAATGATAAGGATAAAACATAAATTCATTAAAGTGGTAGTCCACACATACACACTAGAAAATGATTATTTTAAATTTCATATATAATTTAATGGAAATGGTTTTTTCCATGAACATAATAAAATTTATGTATACTACATGTAACTATAATATTATATAATAACTAATATAATTGGTTTGAAGGATGTATGGTAATAGAAAATCAAATAATAATGTTTTTATTATTTATAATGTTTCTTTTGACATCCTCATTCTGATTGATTATAACACAATTTAAGTAGAGGTTGTTGGTCCCTTTGTGGGATTTAAGACAAGTTAATTTAAATTTATATAGGTATTTCAGTTCATTTTTAGGGAAAATAAAACATTATTTTTGTTTCAAAATACATTAAATGAGTACATATTTTTAACATAAATGGATCGTATTTTAGAAAATTTTCAATATTATGGGGTCATGAATGTAAATTAAATAAAAATCAAAAGTGGAACATACGTGAACCATTAATGATACTCTAAAAATTTCATAATAGATTTCTTATGAAAATATTTTTATGAATATCTAATGACAATAAAAAATATTAATTAACTATCATTTAATAAATTTTCATGATTATTAAAATATCATGAAAATAAAATACCTAATAAAATATTGGAATTAAAATATAAATTATTTAACCCCCAAAATACATTATAATTATCCAATAAATTCTTGAAACACTATAATTAATATAAAAAAGTACTTTTAATGTTTTGAAAATAATTTACTAAAATTTTTAATGGATTGGAAAATTTCTTCATCGATATTGTGTAAGCATTAAATGTAGTTATAACATCAATGGAAAAAATGACATTAAAATAATATATTCACATTCTAGATAACCATTACAAATAAAAAATTACTTCTATTAATCCATATAAAAATATATTCATGATATTATTATAAAGAGTGTGTAATTATGTAATTATTCATTACTTAAAATAATATAAAGGATATGGTTAATTAAAATTAGTACCAAATTGACATATTATTGGAGATAAGGATAGAATATTCTAAATCCTCTTATTCAATAATATCTAACATGATATTTTCTAAACATATCACGATGATTAACAATAATTGACATTTTTACCCCCTCCATGGTGAAATGTTGTTACGTAGGTCTCTATTTAATATGCTCAAAAATGATAATTAAATTGTAAATAAATTTTATCCTAATTATCCCAAATACAAAATAATTTTTCAAGATCTAATTTCAATAATTTTGAAAAAATAATTCAAATATATGGTCACAAAACACATTGAGAACTACTTTCTAGAAAAGTACTTGTTTTAAGTATAGAAATTATTTTAAAACAAAATATAGTAAAATTATGATTCCAATGGAATTAATTGTATTATTATGAACAAAATTAATCATAATTTACATTAAAATATTTCTGAAACAAAAAAAAATTGAAATTTTTTTTATTAAAAAAATTATCTTTTTTCAAAATCATTATTTGATACTATTCACCCAACAATGAGTCATTGTGAAAAAATCACAAAAGATCATCCTACAGAATATATTGAAATTAGGAATTAATAAATTATTTCCATGTTTCATATATAAATTCTAAATTGATTAGAAATTAAGAAAAATATCATGATAAAAAATTCAGTAAAAATAATTAGTGAATTATAAAATTAATTTATACTCATTTATTATATAACAGTAACCTTTAAATGAATGATTTCTTATTTTATTAAATATATTATCTATTAATTTCATTAAAATAATACATAAATAATGATGTACTAAATCAATATTGATAAAGATACTTTATGCACATAAAATTGGGGTTTGAATGATATATCATTTAATAATATATGATCTTATTTAAAATTAACATATTCTTTGATAGAAATTAATAAATATATTTTTATTAAGGAAAAATTATATAAAATTTTATTTTAATGAATTCATTTAATACATACCCACCAATCCTACTACAATGTTATAATGTGCCTATTTAACTAATAATATTTTCATAGCATCTTACATTTCATTTTAATATTCGAATTAGTTGATGGTTTTAAAATTTTACATTAGTATTATTTATTTATTAAAACATAATGGTTTTAAATTTTATCCCTATTTATGGGAATTGTCTCTATATAATTTTAATTTCACTATCTTGATGTGGTTTTATCATAACACAATATAATATTTTGATATAGATTTTATAATGAACGTTGATTTCTAGGTCAAAAATAATAATCATGTTATTTCTTAGTTGTATACTACAATATAAAAATCATACATTCATAATAGTTCTAAAGTAATTTTTTGATTGTCTACTATTAAATTCTTAATAATACATGACAAATAATTGAAATTACTATAACGTTTATATAATTATTTTAGGAAAATATACATATTGGATTTCTTTATATTTTATAACAAGAATATCACCCATCGTTTTTTATTCAAATTGTTTTCATTTTTTTCTCATTTCATACCCTAAACAATGAATATTAATGATAAATTATTCATGAATGTAGAAATAAGATCAAATTTTAATATATCATAGTCATGAAAATGATTAAAAGTTGTTTCCCTTGTAATTAGATGTTAACCAAATCCAAAATGGTTTGCATAATTTGAGATATAATCCAAATGAAAAAATAGAACACTGATATATAAACCTCCAATAATTATAAGAAACAACAAAATTAAAACACACCTTAAATGCCTTACATTACACACCTTACAAATATGTCATAACATGATCAAAACCCGCTATTATAAAATATTTTCTCACATATTCTACATAAAATCATTATCTATAAAAAAAATCACTCATATGGTCACATACTCAAAACACATATACCAAAATATTATAATCTAAAAATTATTATAATTCTTTCATATATAACCTTAATCAAACAAAATAAAAAATAAAATCATAAATGACTCCAAAAGATAACTCAACCATAAATCCTCAAAAAATCCAATATTACCAAATAATATTTCCATTTTGATAAAACTTATAATATTCCTAGTTTACATAAATTCTTCAAAAATGATTTCAAACACATAACAAATAAATCACTTTTCAATGGAAAAATTATTTATAGGATAAAAAAATTATTTTAAAATTTTAATATCCCTTTAATAAAAATTATTTTTTATTAAAAAAATCATGGACTGTAGGCAAATTAATAGTTAGTAATACATTCATATTATCTCATGAGAAAATAAAATCATTCTTTCTAAAATAATATTTTTATACTAAAAGTCATTAAAAATTAGGGGAATAATATTCCCAAAAAATTTATTAATAATCAATAAATGTATTCCTTCATGAAAAACATAAAAAATGTATAAATAGACTCAAATTCATATACATCATTAAACATTATCAATCCTTAAATAAAATAAAACAACCTCATAGATCTACAGAACATATATGTAGATACAAAAAGCATCCATCCAAAAAAATTAACAAAGGTTTTTTGATTTTATTTATTAATACTTATTTCCAACAATTACGAATATAAACCATGTCATGAGATTCATTATCCTCAATTTAATCATGCGTCCTTCTTTAATCGTACGAAAAACTAAAAAATATTTAACAGGTGTTTATTTATTATTGAATGTTTTCTTTATCACTATATTATGATGATGATTATCATTTAATAATATGTTATATTTGGTGTTATTTACGATATTTCCTTCTAAGAAATATATTTTCAAAATTAATACTCTCTCTAAATTTAAAAAATATAGTCGTTCCTTTTATAAAATTTTTAGAAGTCTTCTTACCATATTCATGACAGATATGCTGTTGTTTCTTTCTATTTACATGATTATTATAAATTTATAATCCACCAAAATATATTTTTATATTTTTTTAGTTCATTAAGAAACTAACATTGGTCCAAGTTGTTAATCATGAACCAAGATTATCAATTATAAATAACCATAATAGTTTTTCGTGTAAATCAAATAACATTTTTTTATCGTTCAATGTACCACCACATTTTTATTCACATCCACTTTTAACATGTTTCTTGCTAGTTTTATCCAATTACTAAAACATAAAATGGTCAGCAATAGTTTATCATATAAAATAAAAATAAACCTTTTTTGAATGAAAAAGAATATGATATACTTCTCAAAATGGATTGATCTTTTTTATATTATCATGAAATTTGGATCTAGAGTTTTATTGATTATATAAATAATATTTAATATAAAAACCATATAATATATAACGGTATCATCAACTCAATATCAATTTCTCCCACAAAAATTTGATTCATAAAAGTAAACCAATGTTTCATTCAAAATATGATTTCTTATTTTATGATGAATCTGTATAGTTAAATGATAGACCATTATATAGTTTATAACAACCATTAATCCTTATGAAAACATTTAAAATTTATAGATAATAAAAAATATCTTGCAAAGTGATGATAAAATAATGAAAATTGTAAGCCCATTTTAAAAAACATGACATTACATATAAATTTTTTCTCCTTTATAATTAACCTTGACAAAAAATATTCATTTATGGGGGAAATAAAATTCATTTCTCATGAATTTCATATGGTTGTTCATGATAAATCATGATGGAAATACTATATCCATGGAGTTTATTATATAATATGATTTCTAAATATATGTTTTCCTTAATAATATATTTTTCATCCTTATATGGAGAATCAACATTCCATTTAAAAAATTTCATTATATTAGATAATTAAATGAAAATCACTTATTTAAAACTAATTTTCAGGAATAGAAATTCCATTTAGGTACCATGGGATCTGTAATGTCCATTACCAAGTTCCACACACTAGTTCCCCATGTTTTTTTGTCACATGACTTCAAAATTACCTCCCCAAACACCAGAGAGTGCCGTTTAGAAGAAAGGGTCTGTTATTATTCATTGGCAGACTTTACCCTTTTTTTCATCATAGTAATAAACAAAAATAAATAAATTAATAATTACAAATGAAATAATCATTACTATAATAAAATATATTTCAAAAAAAGAATCCAAATGGAAAAGGAAATATTAAAAATGAATAGTAGATATTAAATGCTAATATTCATGCCATGTTTCAAAAATAAAACCCAAAATATATAAACAGATAACTCCCCCATACAGGTCCATAATGAAATTCACTTCCCTCATAAATGAAACATCCCAAATCATAAATCTAACATAGAGCCTTCACTCTTAACATATCCATAAGGCATAATGTTTATCCGAGTAGCGATCAAGAAACATGATTAGGGTGTGAGTGAAACTCAGTAGGCAACCTCCAAAAATATTTATAATAATATCGTGTCAATATCACTTGTATGTGGATTTATAAAGAAATAATTTCAATTCCTTTTTAAATAGTTATAAATTTATAACATAATCGTTATTTTACAACATAAACCAACGAGTTCCATGAGACAATTGTACCTCAATGCTTACTTTGGCTCATGTTGGAGGCCAAATTATTCTCAGGTGATATCATATCCAAATATCTGATTTGGCTCAAGCCCTATCCCAAAGTATTCCTATGTGATATCATATCTAAACAACTATTTCATCTCATGATGGATCCTGAAGTGTACCCTAGTGAGGTCATATCTCTGAATTCCATTATAATAATTCCTTAATTCATACATAAATTCCCATTTTAAAATTCATACTTAACACAATAGGATGACCATGATCGCATTAATTAATTCATACATGAATTCCCATGTTGACATTCAATATTCAAATAATATAATCACCACGTTACCATTCATTAATTCAAATATGAATTCCTATGTACCATTCATAATTCACACAATATAATGGCCATATTCAAATTCTATATTTCACATTTAAATTACCATTTTAACATTCAAAAATTCACAATTGAATGACATGTTATTAGTTCCCAACACATAAATACATAAAAGATTACATATCCGCACCAATACCACTACTAATTTTACAATCAGTCAAACAAAATATTACATTATTTAACTCAACAATTATCTAATAACATCAATAAAACTAATTATTTCAAAAATTAATTATTCACATCAAATCCTCTTGTTAATTAAATATATTACTAATTACATTAATGTATTCCTTATTTCATCATTTAATTAATCTCATCAATTCCCCTATTTAGTTAAAAATGTAACTAATCACACAAATAATATTAATTTATATACTAATTCACTAATTAAATCAATTCCTTTAGTTAATTCAAAAATTAACTATGCACATCAATACTATTAAATAATTTAGGAATTATTTATTCACACCACTTTTGTTAGTCAATTAAAGAATTAAATCAACAAATAAATTACCTAGTTAATTAAATAATTAAAAATTAACATATATAGTGTTACAATAGTAGAACTAAACATGGATTTCCTAAACAAAATCTTTTTCCTGGAAATAGTTTTATAAAGGTAAAGTCATGATAACATTAAAATCATGGATTGTAGAATGAAATTATTGTATTACCCAAAATAAAACAACAAAAGGCTGTGATGTCCCAACAATGAAAGCTATATGTCCATGCTGTTAGATGACAGGTACCACCCATGAAAATCATGAACACCTGCCTTCATTGATGTGGTTGACTGATAAAATATCAACCAATGATATCATACTAAAGATGATCACCCAAGGATGTCATCATGGACATCATCATTTTTTTCCTACGATCATGCTCATCCCTGATGCCCATTGTAAAAGATAACATTCTTTATGTCATCAACAGAAATTATAACAATTGATGTCCCATACAACCATTATCCTGTGAATCCCAGGAACATTGCAACATTAACATCGCATACCATCGATAGTCTTCATGATTCCATTAATTATCTCCATCCATGATATATTAATCATTTTATTTATTCCAACATTAATTATCTCAATTCATGATTTCATTATCTCATTATTAATTCCCCCATTAATTATCTCAATTCAAGTTATCCTTGTCCCTTAACTAATTCCACCATTTATTATCTTCATTCTAGATATCTACATAATTTAATTAGTTCTACCTTTAATTAACTAAATTAAAGATATTATAATCACATAATTAATTAAAATGCTAATTATATCAATTTCGGATAACATTATCCTTAAATTAATTTGACCATTAATTATATAACACCCCAAGCTTCCACGGTACGCTTCTCTTTAAATAATATACTAGTGTGTGTTTTACGCAACTTCAGGTTCTAACAACCACCACAACCAATAAATGTAGCCATAACAAATAGTAATACCCACCTTTTGAAATTATATAAATTTTATCATTCAAATGGACTTCATTTTTGGATTCGGAATATCAAAATTAGATTAGGGTGAATTTTTGTTATTTTTCTAAAAAATTTCAATTTTTGATGAATAGTGAAAAACACTGAGTTATTCTTTCAAACTGAATTTTTATTTAAATTTAATTAATTTCAAATTGATATATAATACCTATATAATTTCAATTTAATTCATTGATGTTAGTTCTGAATAATTTTAGATATATAGAAATTTTGTTGAACTTTTCACCGTCTTTTACCCACATCTTAGGAGAACTTGGAAATCCACATAAAACATAATTTTACCACTTCTCTAAGTGTTATTTAAAAACTCCGAGAGACACTGTTAATATAAAGGATTAAAATATGGTTCAAAAAGATAAAAAAAAAATTTGTTGAATAGTAACTTTTAAGTTTTATTTACCACGTTTAAATGTTAATAGGGTAATTAAGGGTAAAAATGATATTATCATTAGCCTAACACATGTCTTAATTATATTTTCTAAGTATAATTAGACCAAAAAAACCTTATTGATAAAATATGATCCTCTTTTTTCCACTTGAATTAGATTAGGACATTTATTATTATTTAATTCAAAGAATAGTAAAAAGGGTTAAAATCACTCTTTAATAACTAAAAAACTATTAATATAGGGTTATTCATAAGATAAATTCGATTATAAATATTCATTAATAAGATATAAATATTTCCTACACAATGGTATTTTATTTATAATTTTTAGACATTAAATAATTTAATTTATTTATGACACTATGATGATGCAGTAATTACCATATTAATGACATAATAAAATAATTGATATTATAAATATCGAAATAAATGTAATTTGAGACTTTTTATGAATTACACTAATTTTCTAGGTTAATATTAAATTTTATGATTGATTAAATGTATATATTTATAATTAATAAAGTTGTTATAACTTTAAAAAAATCAATTATTAAATAGTTTCAAAATTGACATAAAAGAGTATTTAAAACAAATATTATATTATTTATTGATATTCTATTCCTAAAAATCATAGGTTAGACCAAAGGACTTATTTAATGATAGGTGTACAATTAATGAACCACTTGGGGTTCTCTTGGCTGCATCTTCTATGTTTATTAGCCATATAATATAAAAATACAAAGAGACATGGTAAATCTCAAACTATTTAACTAAGAGTTAAATATAAATGATAAGGTTAATATAGAGACCCAAAAAGTATAAAACTATTGTTTGAGTGGTTTTCAAACTATACCCAACTAAAATTTTTAATAATCAACTTTGGAGCAATTAACCCGAATATTAATTTATTATAAAATAATTTTTCTAGCTTTTCCTAAGGTTCCCCACACCCATCTTATAAAAGGGATCTCCCCATTATCTCAATATCACACCTTCAAAGCCTTTTGGATTGCCAACCCCTACCCAAATATTCTCTCAACTTCCCTCAATTCATCCTAGAGGCCTTAGTTTATCATAATTCCTACCTATGGAGCCCTATTGATAAAATCAAAAAGAAGAACCTGAGGAAGAGGTAATGTTTTCACCACCCTCTTTCAAGTTCCTTTCTTCTTCAACTTCTTTATTATTAGTTATTTCAATTATAAAATAATAACTCAAGTGTCTTATATATACAATGATGTTATTATAAATATGGTACAACTATATTCAGTATTCTATCCATCCTTTTAATGACATGTCACCATACGTGTGTACGTAAGGCTTAACGTCTCCACGTTGTGGTGTAATTGTTATTAAAAACATTATTATATGGATGGGTATGATAATGATGTGAAATTTATTTAAGTAATAATTATAACATTATAATGATTCTGTATATATATGATATACCATCCAATTATATATTAAATTAATATCAAAAGAATGATATTGTCGCTCATGCGTACGTACGGACTACCGTCTCCACGAACGTGATGGGATTCATTCCCCATCGTATCCATTCAAGACTAATTTTCATTTTATTATTAATGACAATGTTCAAGGACTTCATATAATTCTGGTTTTTTTAACTTATACAAGAAGAGTGGATTTTTCCTCAATTATAACACATTAAATTCCTTAATATTTCGTTATAGGTATACAAGATTATATTCAACAAATAGTGTTTATTTTAATATTTAACATCCTTGAAATTAATTGACATCATTGTAAAAAAGAAGTATTTCTCGAAGAAATATTTTTATTATTTTATTAGTGTATTTTCATCTATATGAACATACATTGTTTGATCGTATTATTGATTGAGTTTGACCTCTTATGATAACACATAGAATTTTTTTATTGATGTTTTTATGATAATTTTGACTATGGATGTGATTTTTTGATACCACTCATGGTTTAGGGTTTAAGTATTCACATTTTGAATACTAGTTTTGTAATATGAATGGTTATATTGGTTATGTTTTCATATGAGGAATTAGTTGAACAAAGTATGTGAATGGATAGGCCTGATATAACCTCTCAATTCATCAGTAGGTATCATGAAATAAACTATTTTGGTTATTATATGATTCCTTAATCATTTATATATGGTGTCGTGGCTGAATCCTTGATTTTATTTTTAGGATGTCCAGTATTATGTTTCCTCTCTTTATGAGACTAAATATTAATATTCAATGACATTATTAAATTTTTATAATATCCATGTGATTATTTTTATGGAATTATTTTATTTTATTTTATTATTTACATGGTATTCTTAATATAATGTTTTAATTTCTTGGGTTTCAATTATATACCTTACCATAATTTTATGTGTATTTATTCATAATAGATTATGATATACACAACCCATTACTAAGAATTTGAGATCACTCCATTTTTATGTTTTAATTTTCCTTGTATTTAAGGATGTATATTAATTTTTATATGCTTGGTCAATATCTGGGAATATTGCTCCTTGAAAAAGATTTATGATGTAGTATTTTTATAGTTTCAATTATATTTTATGTTTAATGTATGTAATCTATTTTCAAAAACACCTAAACTGATCAGTCCAATATGATTAGAGTCTTTTATATATATGAAAATGTAATAATGTAAGGAAATAAATATGGGATATGGGGATCGTGTTCAATAAAATATGTTTTTAGTTTTCTATATTCAATGAATTTTTTCATCCTTTTTTCAGGAATTCTGGGAGTTAATCATTCCGGTCATCTATATAGATCATCAAAAAAGTGATTTTTTCATTTTTTTCTATGTCTAAACAAAGAAATGTGGTTAAAAAATATAAATATCATTTTAATCTAGTATATTTTATGGTTATATAAACTAATACATTATCGCCATTCTTATTTCCACCAAAATTGTTTTCCCAAGTGTATATTTCTACTAACTAATTATCTGTGGGATGGTTTCATGACCCGAATGAATGAGAGAAGGACTAAGAATAACTCAATCCCACCTCTAATATTCTATTTGATAGTTAATATCACTGATTAAGAATACAACAGTCATGGTATGAATTATCCAAATGTACTTATATACACACACACGTCTCAAGGCCCCAAAAATGCCGAAATGTAGTATAGCCAAAATCAACACTTGAATAAATCTATGATCCCATAATCAAAGTAAAAAAGTATGTATTGAAATCGATAATCAAAGAAAAATACAATCCCTACCTAAAACTGTATAAATAATAACAATTTCTATGTGTGTGTACTTTGATAAAATGAAACCACTGAAAAAACCCACTCTTTCAAGCCCATGATATTCTCCAAAATCTCCATTACATTCTAGGACATTATCAAATGGACCATCATCTATATAAGATATGACATGTGGGGAATGATAGCTTGTTCGACTGAGTATAAAAATACATAGTATGATACCTCAGAAACATTAAACATGAATATTCAAAAATTGTCATCTAATAAAAAAGATATGGCAATAATTGTATAATAAAAACCTAGATATACGTAGGAAGGAAACCGCACATCGATGTTTTCATAACCCAATTGATATCTATATGAATATTCTCTAAAAAATTATTATTTTTGGAGATTACACATCACCTCACCTTTTATATTCATAGGCACTCATATAAGATGTCATGATCATTCGTTCCCACCCAAGAAAGATCCCTTTTCTTAAAAACCCTCGATACATCGATAGAGCAACTCTTACGACCACTATTCGACCCCAAAAACTCAATCTGGATCGAATATTCTATGTAGTGGAACACAGTTCATTGATATCATAAACCCTTTTGAAATTTCCTACAAGATAGAGGATAAGTACCCAACTCGAGGAGGACACATTGATCACACAAACTCTATATAGAGTATAAAAGGATTAAATATCACACACTGGTCTCAAGAAGGGACACCAAAAACTCTATTTGAGACTCATCCTTCCAAGGGGTTACCATATAATTATGTGGATGTAATTCCAGATTTTACCCTTGAGGGGACTGACCAAGGGAATACACTAAGACAATACTGGCCTGTATTGAAAAAATGAAGGGCTCTAAAACACCTCAAATGTGGTATATTTCATGAACATAGGGTATAGTGTGTATCCATTGAACACATATTCTATATGTGTTATGGGGAATTAAAATCCTGAAAAACATTATATAAATGGTTCATATTAATATTAAACAGTGTGTAGAAATTTCTCACCACTCTACAAGAACCATCAAGCCATGCCTGTGTACAACTGATTGATTCTATATACTCTAGTTATTTTTGGTCACTCTATCTATGTCAATTCCAATGTAACCCCCAGTTACATATCTATCCATCCTGAATAAATCACATAGTGTGTGATTGGATAACCCATTTTTGATATATAACCCTTTCTATAAATGCTAGCCCCACAGACTGGGTGTCCAACTTGGAATATAATTTCAGAGAACACTTTGTGTAATATAGGATTTTAATATCCTAGATTTTTCCTCCACTATTTCAAACTTAACATTATCTCCACTATCATCCTCCCCTGATATCATTGATTTTGGGTTGATCCGCACTCCAACCACTAGACATCGAGATTTCGGGCCTCAAATCCTCTCAAAAATTACCACACATTTTGTAAATAACTACACCATCATATATTGGATGAACAAGAATCACCAGCTCATTATGTCACTCCTTTGATCATCATCGATTACCTTCCCTCCTCTATCACACTCTAAATCATTCACCATTCTAGTTGTATTTATCCATTTAACTGATGAACAGTCACACAATGTTCAAATATAGGGTAATCATTGAACCATAGGCCAGAGATATTTTAAGTGATGAACAAGTGAAGAAATGGGAGAGAAATCCACAATCCACATGATGTGATGAATGAACCTTGACCTTTTTTCATTGAAAATTTATCCATTTTTGTATTCATGGACAAATAGGGAGGTATAATAATCAATGGCATATTTTAGCACTCGTAAATAAATCAATCATTAATGTGTGAATCAATTCTTGTTCCTGGAATAGATATATGTTCGATACGTGATAAATAACGAGATGTAAATCCCAAATAAAATGTGTTACCTTTAGTATGGATCAATTTCATAGAATGAAAAGACCTATTTATTCATTAACTACTGAGATATATGATGTTAATTGGTGTATGATCCTCAATCTAATCAGATTAGATGTCATCTTCCAACAATCCTCCAATAGCTCTTCACATGTTGTTCCTCCCAATCCCTATGTAATGTGGGTAACCCCTCTGTTGAGGAACAACCATGATTAAGTAGATGATCTCGATCACTGCATCAAAAAATATATACGTAATCATTAATTTATTAGTTTTATTAATTCTCAACCCCATCAACGTTTTCAAAAATACTTGATGCTGAAAAAGGTTATGTTATCCTTATGGTAAAAATATTATTCTAAACTCTATGTTTACATTCTATTTTAGATTCAGAACCCCTTTCGAGTGCTATTAATTTTTTTTTAGGAAAACATAACATATGTGATAATAATATTTTTAATATATTTAGAAATTAATTTCGGGCGCATCGATCTTTAGAATCACTCACCATCTAAGAGATTGTCTCTGAAAAATAATCCTATAATATTCTAAAGTAATAGATTGATAAATAAGCATCATTACATTCTAACCACATTAGGGATTTTCATCCTAAAAATAGAAAACCCATTTTAAAAATAATCTATCATCCATTGAGGGTTCGTCTACCTCCAATCCTTTATCTAAATTAGGTTCTCAGAAATGTAGATCCATGATTTTTATTCAGATCACCCCAGTAGATAATGTAAAATGGGTCACGGAAGTACCTCCTCAGCATCAACATGTAATAGAATTATTGTACCCTGAAAAAAAATGGTGGTAGATATAATTAGTACTCTACCATGACAAAACTATGATGATTTTTGAAAGGACCAATTTTCTCAAATATAGCTTATCACCATGACAAAATAATAGTATTCCGTATTGTGTTGAGACCATAGAGAACACATGGTCTCACACCTATAAATCTATAAGAAACTATAATCAGTCTGTATTAAACATCTAATGGATTTTTTCTATCCTCATATTCTCTTTGATGATTTGAACCTTCATTGTCGTAGCTAACACCAACTCTAGGCTTATGACATCTGAGATGCCCAGATCAGTCAAGCAAAGTGGTTACCAAAATATTCTCCCATACACGGCCTTGAATGGCACCACACAAATTATGTAATGATATTTTTGAAGTATGAAATCTCCATCAAGTCTAGGTGATCCTTGAAGATATTTCATAAATCCACAACGGAATCCTACTCCCTGTCCTTCAAGAACATAATGGTAATCTTTGTCTAGCCATTAGTCTGGGGGTGTAATGTTTTTCTAAAACACTAAAAATTTCCAATGGTCTCCTTCAATCCTCTCCACAATTACGATAAGAAATGAGATTCAAAGTATGAAATAATAATAAATGGTAATACATGGAGAAAAACTTTTATAATGTAGTACAAGTGTCTCAATCTCTATTTTGAACTATTATCTCAAATGAATTGAAAGTGGAATGAAATTGTAATTAATTATTCGATCACCTAGATAGATTCATGCCCATAGAAGTACAATTTAATCTCATCGCAATTTCTACAGATATCCCATCCCACTTATACTATGGAACCATAAGTGGTTGAGCTAAACAAGCTGGAACCAGGTGTATTTCCTTAACTTGCATACATGTGAATCCTTGAGGGACCAACACTGCAACAAAAATACTAATTATTTTCCCCAAAAAATATCACCAAATTTCTAAATACATATTAGAAATACCTGGATGTACCATGAAAGGTGATTTATGAAACATCTTCCAAAACTATTCATATAATGTCTAGGGTAACTTCATCTATCATCTGAAAATAATATTCTACTCTCCACCATCAGAATATACATTAGGATCACATCCGAGGGATATCTAAATATGTAGGGTCTCACATTCGGTATCCCCACAATTGGAATCCATTACATGATATAAAATTAGTGTACTTAAAACCATTGACATATAATATAAGGCAACATCCTTTTCCACTAAAGACAACTACAATGAGGCTAACTACTATGATTCCTCAACCAACAATTGAGAACAAGAACTCCTACTGAGAGAATATTCCATAGTGTTCACCATCCCATTTGTATAGAAAATTGTGAACTCGTAAGATTGGAGGAATTGTATCCATAAAGTCTTCTTCAACATAAGATCCTTCTGATAGATGATCTATTTGAGACTGTTGAGGTTATAGAATACGATAAACCACACCCCCATTGGTTAGTTTCAGAACAAATTCAGTGAAAAGACTATTGCTGCTAACTCAAGATCAAGGGTTTCTTATTTTTCTCATGTGGTCTCAACTAACGTTATCCATAAGAAATTAATTTTGGTCTTCATATAACAATATATCCAGACCTGGGACCTGACACATTATAGAGCACTACGTACTCAACACCCACCTCTAGATATCATAATATGGTACTTATTTTCATCCTATAATTGTACATAAAAATCACAGTTGTTAACTCTCTATCCATGGGAATGGCTAATCATTTCATGTAAATGACGTTATGCATGATGCCACTCTAGTGAAATTTGGTACAAACCTCAAAAAGTACCCAATCATCCCAGGGAAACTCTACACCTCAATAACACTATTGAGTGGGTCTGAAGCATGAATTGCCTCATCCTCCTCTAGGTCCACTCCACTCCTACATCTATGATGATGTATCCCAAGAGGAGGACATCAAAAATAAAAAAATTACACTTTGAGAGATTTTTATAAATATTGTGCACTCTGATTTTGTAATGGATTGTCCTTACGTGTCCATAGAGATCCTCCTCAGACACATGGTACACTATTATATATTCAAAGATGAAAACAATGAACTAGTATATTATATGATAAATGATATGTTTCTTGAGTCCTATGAACACTGATGGGGCATTAATCATGAAAAATTCATGACAAAGTACTCATAGTGAATATACATACTTCTAAATGTCGTATTCTATGTATCCCAATCATTTACTCGTAGTGGGTGATAGATTTTCCTAAGTTCAATCTTCGAAAACCATTATTACCCTCTCAAATGATTGAAGAGTTCATTGATCCTTAGTAGTAGAACCCTATTCTTCATGGTCACCTCGTTATAGTATTAGTAGTCCTCACATTACCTCATGAACATGCCTTCCTTCTTGGTGAAAAAGAATGGGGCCACCCAGGAGGGATACACTAGGTCTCACAATGCCCTTCTCCTACAAGTTTCCAAACTCCACCTCATATTGTGAATCTTATTGTAGCCATCTGTTATGTTGGTTTATATATTGTGGTTATCCGAGGGTGTAAGTCAATGTAGAAGTCTATCTATCAATGGAGAGATAGGCCTGAAAAATCCTCATGAAATATTTCCTCATACGCTTGAACTGTTTTATGGAATTAGTATCCCGTAGTATCAAATTATTCCTGATTCATGCAATTCAAATTGCGAATAATCAGTTGCAATCTCCAATACCCGATCACATCCTACTCCACCATGGATTCCTTTTGACCAAAAAAATGAAATCCTCACCCCATCACTATGAACAAACCACATCATATACCAAAAATAGTCAATCTAGGCATGAACATTGTATTGTAGGTCCATATATAAGATGAAATTATAAGGCCACATCACTAATATGAAAATTCCAATTCAAAACACTCACCTCTAAGTACTAGATCTCTCTACCGAATGAAGTCTGAAAATGCTGAGTCAACCCATGTTGGAGTCTCCATGTGTAAGGGTTAAGCCAAAGGCTCAACTAGAAACTCAATGTATCTATCTACATAAGTGGAAGGAATGCAATGAATTTCACCTGGGATTATCAATACAACATCTAAGGTAGAAAATACAAAAATTATACATCATATCATCCCAAGATCCTTGGGTTCAAATGCCTCCAAAGACTGTCGTTGTCCTCATCTGAACCAACCATCTCACTGATCCTCCCATGGACTACCTATGGTGGTGGTTTTAATAAATCAAACCTACAACCACCTATTGATGCATTTCCTACCACAATTCCACATCTCCCACCCTATGATACACCATGCTCATACATCATCCTCTGCATCATCGGTACCTCAATCATCTCTCATTCAGTTGTATGATATTTCAGACAATCCCATGAATGATTTCATCAACCATTATAAGAAAACTATGGTTCTCCTTCAGCTTATTCGATCCTTCTTGCGAACCATACATCATTATCCCTCCATATTTGGAATGTCCCATAATGTTTCTAACATGTTGGGATCGTGAATACTATCATTATCTACTGTCCTCTGAGGTGAAACCCCCCGGGTGCCCAATATAAACACCCAATATCAACTCCAACTCATCTAGGATGCTCTCCACTACTAAGGCCCACTCAACAACCACAACATAGGTGGGAATGGAAAGAGAAATCTCCAAATCGCTTATATCTAAGAATAATACCTAATCCCTGTTCTATGATCTGAAAACCACATCTCTCTTTGTATGTATTCAATATTCTAATAGATCAATAAACAATTCTTTATACTCCTCCATAGTAAAAAAAACTCCAATGATAGATTCATATGCTCATGGATTCATATTCATTACAACATATCTGGATAAAACACCTTCCTGATGAGATTGTCATTGTTTTACTAAGAAATATTTGTATCATCAGTGACTAAGCCACTAAAATCCACGATCGAATACTAGATTATTGAATAAGACTTTCTGTAATGGCTTCCAGTAGGTCTCGATGCTTCATCCTAGGACAAAAAATAATACTGACAACCTCTAATTGGTCCTCAACCACCCAATCCATTTTAATACATAAAATAACTATTTCCATGTTAGAAATATATAATTGTATCAAGTTGAAATTAAATTGATCAATGTCCTTCTGCATGCATATGTGTGCTATCACACCAACACTAGAGTCTCTACCCTAAATGCCTAACTCGTAACACTTGACATCGTTGCACCAAATCAATTGAACATACATCGATCATAAGGTAAAACAAACACCTCTGACGCCAATCTACCTTGACCTGGACCAATGTAGCCTAGTCCGAAACTATCCCAATTCTTCATCTAAAAGGCCTTGGGATTGAGACCAGTTCTGAGTAAGAACAAAACACACATGGAAGGAAATATCCAAATGTACTGATATACATGAACACATCTCCAGGACCCTAAAATGATAAAATTTGAACAAAAAAACAAAAACATTCAAATATTTATGATCCCACAGTGAGAGTATCAATGTAACTACTGAAACTGAGAAAGAGGAAAATACCAGACAAACAAAAAACATTAGAGAGACCATTCTTCTCCAAGGAAGAATAATATAATCAAATTTAACAACCTAGAAAAATATTCAATATATCATGAAAAAGATATGATATAAGGCCCCAGACTTAAACATTACTTAATCATGAGATATTTCAAGAATACACATTGAGGATCATTTCAGGTTTGGAGTTTTAGAGAATTAGAACCTAAATCATGCATTATATTCCACATTTAAACAAGGATGTTACATAAAAGACAATATTCATTTTTCCCATCAAAGGTGACATATTTAAAATAAAACAAGGATTCATTCTTGACACTTCCTCAACACTATCATCACATCATGTAATTTTACCTTGACGTGTTAAAAACGTTTCAAAAACATGGGATGAGCATAAAAATCTCAGTAAGGGATATAAAAATACGGAATGAAAACAATAGTCCATGTATACATAAGAATCAATGAAATCATACTTTACTCATAAAATATAAGAACATTAACATACCACATGAAATCATAAGATATATTAATAACTCAAAGAAATTATAATACATAAAGGTAACATGAGGCATTCATAACATTCATATGTAGGGAGTAACCCTCATGGTTACGTTTGGAATACCCATCACAGTATATTCCCTAAATATCTTTGGAGAAACCTTATATTTTAACTCCTTCACGTTATCCAATGAACTGGAGAGCTATATCAGGATCACCAACCCTTATTTTATCACATAACCACCCGTCTTCATAAACAATTCCCAAGAACCATAACAAAATCGTATCACATAAAACATGCATAAAGTAAACATAACATCTCCTCATTTCAATCACAAGATATCAATACAAAACATTGATATAATCAAATCATTATCAAAATCATTTTCACTACCAAAATAAAAGAAAATTAAAACATGGTATTTATTTTTCATTTAAAAAATGTTATCGCTTGTAGAGGAAGATGAAACTCAAATAATGGTCATGGCGGTAGAGATGTATTTTTCGCCACATACGTAAGACAAAAACATTCACTATTTTATTTTAGTAAAACATTTCGTATAAAAAGATTCATTTTGAATAAAAGTAAACATAAAAGGTTTTTATACACCACATAAAATAATGTTTTGTATAAAACAAAATATGCCTCAATTAAAGGAGATTGAGATGAAGTCCCTTACCTAGTGTCTAGTTTGACTCGATCATTCTTTAATCTACTGAATAATAAACTAGAGTTAATTTATACTTTCGTAAGAACATTTTTCATGTTAATTATACCTTTTATATCACTTATTACCATTTTATGATTATTATGTAATTATTTAAGTTAATAACGGCCATTTTGTCGATCATTGATACTTGAGCCAAAAATAAACTTCTTATAATTAGAAGTAATTAATGTGGTAAAATAACCATTATATCCAGAATTATATTCATGATTTAGACATCATATATATCATATATATCTAGTAAATACAATCATTAATAATATTACATAACATTTTGAGGTATGAAATGAAATGCACCATTCATGTAGACGGTAAGTCGTACGTACGCATGAATGCTACTTTAATTTCTATTTTGTATTTAATGGAATGAAATCAGAATGATATAAAGGTATATTATAAATCCAGTATGATATCATATGTAATACCATTAACTCCATCCTTTATATGTCCCACATATGGCATTAACGAATCAAATCACTTTTAGGGGGCGGTAGTCCACACTTCCTAAAATGAAATTATCGCGTTTACCCATAATGGAAACCATAATGATATGCCACAAATGAAAAATAAATTATAATAAGGAAAACATGAAAATAATATATATCAAATATAAATATAGTGACACCTTAATGGCCACCATTGAAGGTGTTAAAATAAGTTTTAACAATCATCGTTTCGTGAGACAGAAATTCGACATCCACAGAAACTGTATGTTCATTCACCATTAGACAGGGTTGTGTGTAAGTTTAAATAAAATAAATCTCATAAAAACACCATAGTATATTGAATATATAGGTTTTGTTAAAAAATAAATGAATAAAATGATTTTAGGGGTTGGATAAGAAAAATAAAACAAAAGGACATAAGAGAAGACATTACCTTTTTATCAGTTAACTCGCATTGGTTTGAACCAAAAGGGTTCCTTGATGAGCATTCGTCCTATGGTAAGGATTATATGATGAATACAGGAATGTGGAGAGATAAAAATTTTAGAGCATGGCTGAGCCAATGGCTTGGGAGGTGTGGGTTAGGTGGTAGAGGTGGGGGCCTTTTATAAGAGGGAGGAGTGGCACTCTTGGAAAGTCATGAAATGTTACTTTATTATAAAACTATTTTCATAATTTAAAGGTCCTAAAATGATATATTTCGTGTATAAGGTGATAATAGTTATATATCCACCCATCCAACATTTTTTTTACAAGATTATGTCTTATATTTTACATTATCTTTTCATTTTATTTAAATCGTTTTTAATGAGGTAATCACTACCTCATTATGGTGTCATAAATAAATTTATTTATTTAATGTCTAAAAATTATAAAAAAAATACCATGATGTAGGATATATTTTCAGATATTGAATTACTATTTATATTATAAGAGATCATTTATTTAGTAAAAATTTAAATTTTTTTACTTGGGTGATTCATACTTTGGATATACATTCCTTTTTAAAAACTAATAAAATTAAAAGTCACTATCACCCAAATGTGATTCCATGGGGCCCCTAAGTTATAAAACTGCATCCCAGGATCGTACATGACACAACCATTAGCATTAGGACACATTTTGGGGTCATTTTATATTATTATATTATTATTTTATTACCCTTAACTACTCCATTACTAATTAATCGCGATAATTAAAGATAATTACCTTCGTTACTATTCATAATGTTCAAAAACAAAATCTTCCTAATTAAATAATATGGACCTTCGGATTAAAAATGTGGAATCCATTTTAAAAAATTACAAACATAGAAATTGAAGTAATTAATTTAAAAATAATTCCTGTTGTCAAAACAAATAGCTGGTTTTTTAGAAATAATATCTATCAAAGGTGTGACACTTATTTATGACCAATTCCAAAGTGAAATTAATTAAAATGACCAAAATAGGATTAAATTGTAAAAATATATTCTAATTAAACTTTAAAAACAATTTAAAATATAATCTATCTATATAATTAAATTAGATGAAAAATCAGTTTTGAAGTAAAATGCAGCATTTTTCAATAATCATTAAAAATGAACATTGTCAGAAAAATACCAAAAATTTATCCAAATGTAAATTTAAATGACCCAATCCTAAATAATAAGTTTATTTTGTCAAATGGAGCTTATAAATTTGTAAAAAGTTTTATTTAAAAAAGGGTTTCCATCAAAAGTCTGTAAAATAATCTTTTAAAAAATTTAGAGTATTTTATGCTTAAGATTGAATTTATTTACATTTTAATCCACTAAAACACTATACAATTCATAAATAGACATTGATATGAAAAATCATAATTCTTTACTTACATGGGATGTTACATATGATCCACTAGCTCCATGTCCTCCTAGGACACCACTAAAGTGGTCGCCATCTGTATAAGATATGACACATTGAGGCTTTGCCCGTTCAATGATGAGTAAAACAATACCATGAAAGAAACATTTAAAAAACTAAACATCGATAGTCCTGAACATACAACTAATAACAAAAATATATAAATAAATCCATAAAAAAATTAGATATACCCAAGAAGGAACCCATTATTATAGGCAGTAATAACCAAACCTCCAACTGTCAGATTCTGCTTAAATAAATGATCATTCCATGAGAGTACACTCCGAATGAAATTAAATAATTGGAGACACTAATAAAATAGGATGTGATCATTGGAACCTTACAAGAAATATCACTAGTGTCAGAAGTCTCTAATACCCATATAGGGGATTACACTTAGATTTTTAGGGGAACCAGCAACTTAATCTGGATCTACCCACAATGGAGGTGTTCATTCTATAAACACATTGTGAACTCAAATAAAATGTCATTTTATTTAGAGGATAAAATCCTTGCTCGAGGGGGTTGTTTTGATTTCATATACCCCATAGAGGGAATAAAATGATTAAAGATCACACTCCTGTGTCATGGAGGGACACCAAAAACTCTATCTAAGACTCATCCTTTTTAAAGGGTCACAATCAAAATATATGGAAGTGATGATAAAATGTAACCTTGAGTGGAAGTACCAATAGATAAAAACTCAACCCATATTTGTGGAGACTATAGAAATAAAGGTATCCAAACAAATTCAAAATGGGTACACTATGAGTACTGGTGGTGGGGGTACTAGCAAATCCTTAATCACACCGTGTGGTGATACCTCCCTCAAAATTTTAATATTTATATAACTTTTGATTTGGAATAGTAAATTATGAGTAGAAATCACATGTAAGTCTACCCATCCAGTCTAGGCATCATTATGTACACAAAAATATATTTGTGTACTTTGGTCGTGTCAGTGTACATAGGACATGACTATTCCCATGTATCATTTGAATTAAACATTCATTTGTTGATCATGTTTCACAATGAATCTAACAGGGTCACATGGTGTGTGATATATAACCCTTTGTAGAATCCATATCACAATAACTATGGGGTCTCACATGACATGAAATTCTAGATTATGTGTTATGTAATAATGAATTTATAAATCCTTCTTGTTTCCTCATCTAAATAATCATGCATTTTTTCACCTATGATGTTATCAGAAAATATCATATATTTAGGGTTGTTCAACTATCTCATCATCAAAGACTAGGATTTCAGGCACTGAATCATATCATGAAACACCCAAATGCACCATCATTGGCACCAACATGTTATCTGATAACTACATGGAAGTAAAAAATCATACATCCTACCTATATTTTATATCATTCAATGATGATGAAAAACTATGTGTTTCTATCATTGGTGAGATATATGAAATTTTTTGGCACACAATCCCCAATATAATTTAATATGATGTCTCCCTCTAATGATCATCCATTATATCTTATCTAATATTTCCTCTCATTACCATGGATTTAAAGGTAATCATGTGGTTGATGCATAGCCATTTTTAAATAAAATATATAAGTCTCTACATCAAAAACTAGTATACATATATTTATTTGTTTATTTTTATAATTTTTTCAGGTAATAAATTTTTCACAAACATTTGTCATCAGTAATAGTTATGTCATGTCTAGGGTAAAATCCATGTTCTAAACATAATTGCGCCCTCTGATTTTTTATCCATTCCCCTATATAGGTGTTATTCCACTTCTTCAGTAAAACAATATGATTGTAATAATAATATATTTAATATATTTCAAAAATTATTTCTTGGGACACTATGCATTCAAATCGCTTTCATTCTCATCGCCTAACATCGAAATTAATCCATATAACATTCTGAAATTATACTTGAAAAAAATAATAGACATTACTGAGGGTAAGAAAGGATTAATTATTTGATTCACCTATCAAGACAAGTATGTGAATTTTTATATAAAAATACTTTTCTATGTCTTTTAATGCCATCATGATAACATTTCAGGTTTATCAAACTTTGGTCCAACTTCCTAAAGTTCAATACTGTTAGCTAACGAGATTAATGTGGTATCAATAGTATATAAAAGTTTTTTTCCCTAAGGAAGTTATTGTTGGAAACTAAGAAAGACTACAACTGATCATTGACCATAGTGTTTTTGTTGATTCATAGACACAGTTAGGTTTATGCGATTTTCTCTTTGGGGTTGATAATTTATTCAACATTAATGAGTTGTATTCATAGAATTTAGTGCATCTGTGCATGAAGGTACATCACTATGATAATTAAACCAAGCATATTGACTAGAAAATTTAATATATTCTCTTATATGTGTATACCATCAATGAATAAAATATTCTTTATCTGGAAAAGAGGTTTCCCCTTAGTATGTTGATCCACAAAAGTGTGTTTCACCTTTAGTGATAGATGTATCACCTAAACTGCCTATATAGGAACCTCTATCAGTTTTCTATCTACTGTAATATCCTGATGAAGTGGCATTTAAGGATAAAGATATTAATGTTCTAATAAAGTAGAAAAGTAAATGATAAGAAGAAGATTATACTTCTTCACCTCTTGATGTCATTCTAGAAGATAATTATTTCAGTGACCCAATAAGTGAATGTGAGATGCCCCATTTATTTCCTTTTATCTTTTTCAATGGGTTATCTTATATTTTGATTTATTCTTTATAATCCTTAATTCATGCAATGAACTTTTACAAGGCCACAAATCTTTTATCTCACCCATTAGATATCATAGTGAAATGAATGGGTTCTATGTTGTCTCATTCAAGAGATGATTTAGATAAACACTCTCTAAGTTATTGTTATATGATAACATGATAGTTCTTATAATATAATAATATTCCTATAAAGTGTGTGTAACAACATAGTATAAGAAAACATAGTGAATATGGGGGATCATCTTGTGGATTATTCAAGAGACCCATGTCATCATGCTTCAAGATCAATTACATTCCCTATAACACATGATCCACACAATTGGTCATGGAGGGTTTGTAGACCACATTTTCTATTATAGTATAATGGAAAAGATTCTCATATAGGATTGATTATGAATAAATTTGTCGAAATAGTCATGGAAAGAGTCTATAAATCATTTCACAAACCTCAATACAATGGAATTCTTGATGTATCCTAACATTCAATATAGGATGAAGATGGGAACCATTAAATTGTTGAATGACTTTTCTTATTGGGATGAATTCATCAAGAGTTTCCCACCTATAATAAAGTCGTATTGCAATTTTAGAAGCTAGTTTGGTATGTAAATAATGTTTCTATAGACATTATAACAAAGGCGTAGGCACTATATCTTATGGATGAGGCTGAATCGGTTTGGTTATCTGGAATATATAATTTTTAATGGATCAAATAAATTAATGAACTAACTACAATAGTCAATTGTGAAAGCATGAAAATTTTATTTTAATTCATTATCTATTTTTTAGATAGTCATAAAGTTACTTATAGATATGGATTATAATATCCATTTTACAATATGAATAAATCTATTTTATATCTCAAACAATTTTTATATATATGTATATTATTTCTTTGACTATGAATCCCAAATAATATAATAAAACTATAATGGATTAATATCAAAATATTTGATTAAAAATATACATTATATGTACATGATGTTGATGAACCGATATCTCAAAAAAAACATATTTCAAATTAGGACCATCAGATCAATTGATCATTTTTTGGGTGCGTTCACCCGGATGGATATATGAAAACCTAATAAAAAATTCATTTAATATATTTATAAGTAGAGATATACATGTTAACAAAATGATTTTACTTTTATCTACACCTAAACCTATACTATTACATTGGTATATTTATTAAACATACTCAACACATTTACCATTATCATGTACTAAAGATAACATGTTTAGATATTTAGGAATAAATTAGTACACAAAATTGAAATCATGAAATGAGTTTTACATTGATGAATAATTTCCTAGATGGCTTAATTAGACTAAAATTTCATCTTCATATGTTATTTAGATTTCATAAGAACTAATATTGGTGCACAATATGGGGGTGCTCTATTTTTTTCTAATATATAGAGAGTGACCTATAATTTAATCACTATTGTTGGATCCATATAGTGGACTAAATAAGTATTCTTCATTTTCCTTCAATATTAAATTTTAACCAATCTATGAGAGTGAATGGATTATTGAGAAGAATCATGGATTTTTCTCAATAATCTATTTGATTTGTTTTCATCCTAACAATATTAGTGAATATTTTATATTTCAATAGATCAATATTTGTCTTAATCTATACAAGGTGAAATCTTATAAAGCAGTGACCATGTATTCCCCATGATTTCAATTGTGTTTTTCCCAGAAGTGTGTAACATGCCTCTTTAATTTTTCATTTCATGGTCATTAAACATATAAAAATGTGTGATTTTATTCATTAGGGATTAATTTCATACATATGTGACAATAAATGAGGAGTGAGGTTGTGCTTATTTTATATATGTGAATTTGAATTTAGAAAAATTGTAATACCTTATGGAAATATATGTGATCAACAAAAGAAAATATGCATTTTTCATATCATTGGAACACTCAAAGAAATATTAGAAACATTTTAGGATTCCCAAGGATGAAAAAAAGATAATGCAGTAAATATACATAAAATGGAATGGAGTATACATTCCATGAATGGGTCAGGTATAATATAGATATAGGCAACCATGGGGAAATGTTAAATATAGTTTTAGTTCATTATTATTGAACCAATTTTACAGTGGTAAAAATGTATATTAGGTTATGAGAGCTATGAGTGTTTCAACACGTTTGAACAAGCAATGTGAATGATTTAAATCATAACATGACTTTCTTGAATTAATAGAAAATGTATTGGAATTGTAATGATAATGATGTCAAGATATTATATTCATGTTGTATGTTCTAATGAACTAATAATGAGGCCACATAGAGCATAATGTTATTTTAATCATTAAGAAAGAAAGCCTTTAGACAGTAATATGTGGGACTAATTTGGGGGGGTGTATAGAATCAAAGATTCAAGGGACTATTTTAAATTAATTAATTCTAATTACAAATAGATTGAATAGTTATTAGTGATTCACAAATACGAGGAAATATTTATGGTAATGTGGAGTAAAATGATCAAAATGTGTCTAGAATACATTATAATTGGTAAACCAAATATTAGTCTATCAGGTGATGTTAGAGGTTAAAATTAGTGTGTTATGCTTTTTAATCGAGGTCTTGGACAGATGACACTGAAATCAATATATCTCCTATAATAACATGAATCAAGTAACATGTTCATATTAGAATAACATCCTTGAGTATGTACTCTAAAATCCATTGTTGGGAATGATATATTTATATTCACAACATTTATACAAAAGAAGGTGACCCAATTTCCTCCATCCCAAACATTCAACATTAAAAATAATACATTGGAGTACTTAAAATCTCCATGAGAATGTAGAATTATAGTTTTACTTAATTATGAATAACTCTTACGTAAATAATACCTATGAATTTTAGTGGGAATTTAGACCACAAGACCTAGATTTTCATATTTCAGATTAAGTCATCATCATCAGTGTCTATATAAAACCCTTTTCTTAATAATTTGTTAATAAAAATTATCAATAGATTAGGAAAAATGATACATTATATGGGTGAGATCAAATGATTGTTAATGGTAAACAAATACATTACAAGTCAAATGTAATACATGAGAATAATATTAACATAATCATATGAAAATATATTCAAATATCATAAGTTGAAAATAAGAGAACTCATAAACATCATCACTGGACGAATAAATAGGTGGAAAGGCGTAAAGATTCAATAAGGATGGGTTATTGGAAAAACTAATCACGATACATGTATTGTTGACTAGGATAAAATGAAACATTTAATACCCCATTTAAATAATAAATAAACTGTATTGGTATTTGGGAAGGTTATGTTCATATAACGTCTTACAATTGGAAAAAAAAATATTCAGCTTCTATATATGGAGTCCACATTGCATATGAGGACTATCACGGAGCCACCCATCCTTGGATTATCATGGGACCATAGATATGTGGTTTATAATATCCCCAACAACATAATAGTATTACCAAACCACCCATGAATTATTTATAAAAACACCACTTATTGTTGGTTTTTTACTCAATCCAAGAACCTTAACCAGAATAAAGTACATAGAGAATTCATTTCATACAAAACTAATTGGAAAATATATTATTCTATTCATAACTAGATTTACCATTGGAAAATAAACCTTTTCCAAAAAACATCTCTTTGAAACATAATTAACCCATGAAAAATAACTGTGTTCTATAAAAATCTATTTGAAAGATTATTAATCCTTATAAAACAAATGGGGTCTATGTTAATAAATCTGAAAAGATAGTAATCCATCCAGAGAAATAATATTGATGATCATCACAAAATATCACAGTCGGATCATAAATAACACCAGTATTTTTTTGACATTGATGAATGTAAATATAATTAAAATATTAGTAAAATCATTTTTTATGGAACTAATCTTTTCAAACATAAAATCACATCAAAAAATTAAAAATTTAGAAAATATTTTGAAAATAATATTCAATGAAATAAATCATTGAAACATAACAGAAATTTCATTGGAATTAATATACATAGAGAAGTTAAAATACTATCAAGTCATAAATGATAAATATAAATATCTTTTTAGAACATTTTAGTAAAGGGAGTCAAAAGTGTCCCGTTTGTAAAATGTTAAGAAATATCATTTTAAAAGATTTTAAATGAAGGTGAATGATCATCTAAAAAATATTTAAGAAATAATTTTTTTAGAGAAGTGCATTATTGATGACATCATAGAAAACATTTAAATGGAAGAGAAGGAACCCTAATTTAAAAGAAAATACAATATTGGCATCACATAAAAAACAAATTCTTGATATTTCCAAAATAAAAAATGGAGAGAAAATTAATTAAACATATTAAACACATCAATGACCATAGTAAAATATTATATAAAAGATTCAATAAAATAATATCACATTTTTTCATCTTAAAGATCTAGGAACCTAAAAATAATTAATGAAAGGTGATTGAAATATAAATCCATTTCTAATTTATTAACTCATCAATCACAATCCTCATGAATGAATAGTATCAAATGAAAATTTAAACAAAATTAAAATATGAATTTCCATGATATAACTAGTAAATGAGATGTATATACACCTAACATAAAAATATAAGAGGATAACATAAATGTAAGTCTCAATGGAAGAGATCTTGTGATGAATAACCCTTAAAAAAATTATACCATGGATTTTGAGATTTAATCAATGAACCTATTATGTGTATCAAATTTAAATGAACATAAAATTTTTGGAAATAAAAAAAATTAAAAATTATGTAAACACATAATTTCACAATATTATTGATTATTAAGAAGTAATATAACATATGGAAATGGAATTTAGTTGTCAAATTCATTTCCTCTAAAAACATTCAGTTGTTTTCCCCTAGGATAAAATAATTCAAATTGATAATTCAATATATCATGATGTGTGAAGTATTATATTTTTAATTTTAAAAATTGTATTACATACACCAAATAAAGGAAATTAGGATAATATAATAAAATATGCTTTAGTAAAAGTAAATTGTGATCAAATATCATATGGAAATGGTAATCTATATTTCAAAACCACATGAAACTAATAACCTTATATTTTCTTTTAAATCAAAATAATTTTCAGGAAATTAATCATAAAATATATTAATTGGAGTTATATAGACAAAAGAAAAATAATAATTTGTGAATACGGTGTATGTATCACATAAATAAATGTGAGATATAATTCATTACCTATGATCTGACATCCATTATATGTGTTCGAACCTCCAGCATAACAAAATTATATCAATTATATTATATCATAAAAAATATTTTATATTAAATACCATATGATTAATTATATATTTTTATTTTCCTTTATTTAATATATAAATATTAAAAAAGTGAAGTCAATGTCATGTGTTTTTAGGATATTTGGTTCATTATTTCAAAATAGATTCGGTGTATTGATTGTGGTCAAAGTGGTTATTATTTTCATGTCTATAGAATAATTATAATTATGTGATTATATTCTTTATACATCAATTATAGTTTTTCTAAACCAATCATGAAACATGTTTTTGAAAAACTATTATAGTTATAATCCACGAGACCATAGGTTCTGTGTGCACATGAGTAATATTTCCATTCCTCAAAGATAATTATTGAATGATATTTTCTATTAATTTATATTTTTACAAATATAATAATATTATAAAAACAATATTATTTCATAAAATTTAATTTTATAAATCAGTATTGTGATGTTTTGTTGGAAAAATTAAATACATCACTTCATGGAGGTTGTAGTCCACGTATACGTAAAAGACATTATAATATTTCTATGTAATAATGAATATGATATATTACATATTAATAAATATAAATATGAAATTACTATAATAAAAATTTAATTTATATAAGATAAATTTTTTTATTTATCCTCATTACTTTCCATGTAAATTGTCTGTGATAAATAAGAAATATCGCCTCGTGAGGTAGTTGTCCACCATAAAAAAGTGACATTATCCCATCCCCAATGAAGTGTAAATATAGGAAGAATATGTGATAAAATATAGATATAAGTATAGATGTTAAAAATAATATTAATATATTTATAACTTAAATCTACCCTTATAAAAATGTGTAATAAGTGATTATATAAATTTAAGAAATTGGTCCATGAGGTGACAATCCTCCATAAAGATGAATGTTGAATTAATATTCCATTTAATGTATGAGGAGGGAGACTCAGGTTATTTAAAAAACATAATTACATATATTTATATGGTAAAAATGGATATAAAACAATATAATAATTTAAGAGTATTTTATGGAGTTAGAAAAAACAATAATATAAAAATACAGGGTTAAACAAGATACCACTTCTCTGGAAATCCTCCTTTGGTAAACACAAAACAACTTCCTTGAATGGATTTATGATCTTTATAAGGGATATAGGTTGTAGTTTAATATTTTATGAAGTTATATGGGAAGGTAATTTCTAATTAAATGGTATATTATTGTTCCCTATGATAGGAGATGGGTTATACATTAATAAGTGATGTGAGGGGTAGACTCTTAATTTTGGAAAATAAAAACATGTAGCCACGTTATACACATGAAAAAATGTCCCAAAATGTACCATTATCGAAATTTATGCATCACAGGTTATAAATATGTAAATAAAATATTATTTATAAATTTTCATAGGTCATTTCAACTAATATCAATTTATTTTGTCTCCTTAGTAAACTAATTGTCACCTTAACTGTGGTAATTATTTTTTATAGTATTCATTATTAATTTGGTCCAATAATTGATTTTACCATATTAAATAGTATAAATTTTGATTATTCCCAATAAGGAATCAATTTTAACAAATGAAATTAACAAAAGGGAAAAAGATTAATGTCAAATTAACCCAGCTGACCTAATGAAAAACGGTTTTTCATGAAGTGTATTATTCAAGAGAAATAATATTTTATATTAACTCTTTGAGAAATAATAATAAATATTATAATTTAAATTAATATGTATAGATAAATATTTTATGATATAAATTTATTCAATTCCTCATTTGGGTTTTTAATCAAATTATTTAGGATAAATAATATACAATTTAAAATAGTTTTCAAAAAACAATTGTTTGTATTCCCAAAACAAAACATATACTAAAATAAAATATAAAGATGATTAAAATTTTATTAAATTAATTATATATATATATATATATTTAATGAATAAATATTTCAATTTAAATCATATTCACACCATTATTAGAATTTTAAATTTCATAAATTATTGAAAAGAAAGTATAGTTTTACAATAATTATTATGCATCAATATTCACTGAAAATTCAATCATTTTAAAAAGACCCCAAAATTTTACCCTAAGAGAAATTTGATATATCACATTTCAAAATGAAAGAAAATTTTATCAATATTTTTTATGAAATTTCAAAAAATAATTTATAATAACTTTTTCATTATAAGTTAAAAAATATACCTTTGAAGCAACATATATTTGAAGAATAAAACATCCATACTATATATTGATTGATTATATTATAAAAAATTAACAATAATTTATATTGATAACGAAATTTAAATATATATATATATATATACTTCATAAATTATTTAATATTATTTATACATTCCAATATAATGGCTAGGTTATATCACAAATATATTTCTCTTGTTGTTTAAGCTCGATATTTTTTGTTGAATATGGTATCAAAATGATTTATTTTTTTAATATTTGGTGTCAAATATTCTCTTAGACCAATATTTATTAAAACAAATCCCCATAATTAGGATTTGAACTCAATAATCAACGGTTTTAAAATTGGAAATATATCGTATGTTTGAAACCGAGATAATAAAAAGTGGTCAATAAAAAACATCCTTTTAAAGAAATTGAAATAGAAGGAAATAATGTTATTTAGAATCATATACAATAGGTTTCAAAATATGTTAAAATATGTGATATTTATTGATTTGGAAAAGGAATAAAATATTAATATCTAAACAATTATATATATTGAAATATATCATTGATCATGATAAAATAAATGGGCATTATAAAGTCAATGACAACAAATCCATATAACAAAGACTTGTGAAAAACATCATTGATATAACCTAAAATTATTGTAATCTGACCAAATTTTGTGTCATGATCCTTTTCCTATAGTCAAGGAAACCATTTTCCATATAGAAAAACATCAACAGAAAATATACATATTTGATGAGTATAATTTTATCCTTTTATCAATTTCCACCAAAATATTATATTTCTTCCTCAATGATGAGTATTCAAGATGATTTTTTTTCATGCATAAATATCTAAAATAAAATTTTAAAGGACCATAAAATTAATAATTGGATAATCATGTTATTTCTCTTATAATTATAAATTAACCTAAATCAAAATGATCATCATATGGTAAGATGTTTCCCAAAATTATAGTTATCCACATCTGATATGACATTAACCACCTACTCAAAATATAACATTTCAATCCCATGATTATCTATATGATAAAAACAATTTATGAAAATAAAATTTATCAACCATTTATCTAAAAATAATGATAACATAACAACAAGTAAATCGCAAAGTATAGCGGTAGGTGTTTCACCCTCATCGTCCTCCAATTTTCATTTCATTCCCCATGACCATGTCAGACGTGATGGGTTGTTTCTCATCCTTTATATTTATCATTTTATTAAAATAAAATACTTATAAAATTTCAATAAATGCGATGAAAATTCATCAAAATAAAATTATTCCGTAATTATCTTATGAATCATTGTGTTTCTAAATACCTTTAATCTTTTGATCAATTTTAAACTCATTGGACAATGATAGAATCTATCAACCTTAAGGTAACATCACACGAAAACATCATAATATCCAATTTGATATATCTCATCATATAATTCAATCTATAATAAGTTCTAAACCACACTACAAGATCAATGGATGAAAACATTATGTTTATATTACCAACCTTGGTACCAATTATATGGAACCATGTTTCACCATCCAAAACATATAATATAAAAATAAAATTTAGTGTATCTCTTATTATATATGTAGCTTTATTTTTATGGTTTTAGCGATTTTGGAATACAATTACATGACAAATACCCATGTATTTAAATAATAATTTCCCCAAATTAACCCATCATTAATATTTCACATTAATTCATCATCATCAATATGAAACCATTCTAGTCATAATTATTTATATAATATTATTAATAGTTTTATTGATAAAACACTACAAGTTTGAGATAAAATTATCAGTAAGGGTAATCATTTGTAATAGAAATTAAATTTCATTATTGAAAATAATATTATCATAGGGGTTTGAAAACATAATCAATGTACCTGATCAAAACATAAGAGAACTCATACCCATCAAACATCGATAAATACATATATCTCCATACATAAAACTTTATTAAAGGTGGGATTAAAGATATTAACAATCATTATCCATTTTATTTCAATCATGATCAATGGAAATTTTTAAAACCCCATAGAAATAATTAAGAAAATTTAGTGGTATCTTGAAATAATATCTTCAAATCACATCATATAAATAGAATAACCTTGATGGATGACTTCCAATTCCTGAATACCTAATACATTGGTTGGAAATCACATACTCAAAATTCCATGGTTTATATACCCTTGGAATATCAGGGAACCACAAATCATCGGTCGATATCATAACCACCCATCATTGTTTTATAATGGTACCAACCGTCCAAGGATTATTACAGAATCACCCATCATTATAAAGAATTTCTAATAACCATGTCAAAAATAAAGTATATAGATAATTCATTTCATCATAATATCATTAAAATAACCATTATTCCTTTATTAACTTTATTAACATTTAGAAAAGAAACGGGGTTAAAATTATTCACTTATAAACATGATTAAACCTTGTGAAATATAACAGGTTTTTAATTATCTATTTAAAACATTATTACTCATTGGAAAAGAAATCGATTCCATGTCAACGTCAATGAAACAATTATAAAATATCCATATAATTTATTAGTTTGTTATAATTACAAAATACTTCCATTGGATTCTAAGTAAAAAAATTGTTGTTGTTAAGGATGAATGGAAATATAATTAAAAGATCTTAAAAAAAACTTTGGATAAAAATATAATTTTTGTCTAGAAAATAACATTTAAAAACTAAAAATTAAAAAAATATCGTTTAAATATATTTATTTGAAAAAAAACATGGAAATGTATAATTCAAACATCAATTAAAATAATGTACATCATATATGTAAAATACCGTCATGTAAAAAATGATAAAAATATTTATTATTTTCAAAATATTTGGAAAAAAGTTGATAAATGTGACCCATTTGGGAAACATTTATAAATTTAATTTTTTAAAAATTTATAAAATTGTAAACTATCATTTAATATGTATTTATGAAAAAAAATTAGAAAATAATATTCTAGAAAATATAATAGGAAACATGGACATACAGAAGAATAAAACTAGATCTATAAGAAAATAAAAGATCGTTATCACATAAAAATGTATTTCTTGATGATTCTTCAATCAATGAAGGATAAAATATAAATTTTAAGTGGTAAAAACCTTATATACCATATTATTATAAAATAAATGTGCCTCATGAAAACAATAACACGTTATTTACTCAAAAATTACCTTTCCCTTATACAATATCAAAAGAAAGGATATTATAACACAAATCCTTCTTCAATTTGGTAAAAAACCTATCGTAATCACCATGATTCAATAACAAGAAATGATAAATTAAATTCACATAAAATAATAATTTTCATGATATTAATTGTCAACAGGGTGTATAAACCTAAAAAAATTAATATAGGTGCATATCATAATCAAATGTATCCATAAAAGAGAATTTGATATGAATAACCCTTACAAAAATCATACTAATTAGTTTTACAATTAAACAATGAATATGTTTTGTGTTTCATGTTTAATCACACATAAAACATTTGTAAAAAATAAATATGATAATAATAATTATGTACACACATAATCATATAATTTCAAAGACAATGGAGAAGTATTATAACCCAATGAATTGAGACATTGTTATGAAATTCCATTCCTCTTTGTGACATTCATGTCAAAATCTATTGGTTGAAATTATCCAAATTAAAACATATAAAAAATTAATTATAAATTATTCCTGATATTACATGTAAAATGGGAATTATATATACAATATAAACTAAATTAGGTGTATAACAATGAAATATTCCTTAATGAATGTAAATTTGAACAAAATCCCTTATAGCATTAATTATCTCTAGAGGAAACCAATAAATGGGACAAAAAATTATCAATTTTTTAATAAAAATAACATTCATGAAATATTCAAAAAATAAATTAATGTGTTGAATATACACCACAAATGAAAAACAATTAGTGAATATGGCATAACTCTCATATAAATAAAACAGAGATGAGAAACCCTCTCATCTGGCCTAAATTTCATAATACATGTTCGAACCACCAACATCATAATCTTATATTAATTATTTTATATCTTCATAAATGTTAATGTTCTAATACCTTCTACTTAAATAATTTGTATTATATTTTTTAATGAAACATTTATCATTTTACCTGTTTTTTCCACATCTGGTGTTTTGAGGATGTTTAATTCATTGTTTAAAAAAATCTGTTTAGTTGATCATGGTCAATAATGTTGTTATTTCAAAATCATAATAATAAAAATAATGTAATAATTTTCATATATATGAATCAATTATACTATTTTTAAAACAATTCATGTAATGTGTTTATGATATATGAACTATGTTTCCATCATTACGACACTAGGTTGCATATACACATGTGTAAACATTCCATTTTTAAATGATAATAATTGATACAAGGTATGTATTATTTTATCAATACAGAATAATAATATAATAAATTCATAATTAATTAATTTAATAAACATATATATATCATGCTTATGATGTGGTGATGAAAATAATAGTCGCATCACTTCATGGGTTTGGTAGTCCACATGTACACAAGCAAGACATTTTCATTTATTATTTTATGTAATAAAATTACATATTGTCTATAGAAAATGATATATATTGCATTAATATAATCATTATGTCACTTATGTCACATATATTCATTTTATTTATGTATATTATATTTTATGTAATTTTTTAGTGAAAAACAATTCACATCGCTTCGTGATGCGGAAGCCCTCCACAGGCATGAGTGATGTTATCATGCCCCCACCGAATGGATTTTTTTCAAGAAATATATGATATCCTAAAAAATATTTATAAATATGTTAAAAATATCAGATATATCTATATACAATTTATATACATCAGTAAAAATGTCGTTAGAGGCAATGACAGAAAATGAATGACATCTATTTGCGAGACAGTACTCTCTCGTACAAACGAATAATGATATCATATCGTATTTGATAGAATAGGTGATGGATTTTTGTTATTACATTGAAATAATAAAATTTAAGTATATGTTTTAATATTTTTTACTATATAATAAAAATTTATTAATATTTTATGGATGTGGAAGATGAAATAAATAAAAAATACATGGTTAAACACTATTACTACTCTTTAGAAATCTTCTTTAGGTATGAACCAATTTACTTATTATGGTGTATTTTGTATCAGTTTTTAATATATAATTCAATGTTATGTAAGTTATTAAGGTTTTTTTCCTTCTCAATCCAATTGGTTTTTATTTTGTGAATAGGAGAGGTGAAGTGGTGGTCGTTTTATAAGTTAGGTGAGTGCGTAATTTAAATTTTAGAAAAGAAAAAGGTGTAACAAATTTTTATATATTAAAAAACACACCAAAATAGACAATTATAGATAAATACATATTATTATGTATAAATAATTAAATATATTATTTTTTGGATATATATTAAGAAATATTAACACATCTATGTTTTCTTCAACCACTTGTAAATTTTTTTTCACCATAACAGTGCTAACTAATTTTTACAGTTTTTGTAATTTATTAAGTTCAATAATTAATTTTTCTTTATTAAATAATATAAAATATTATGATTAGAAATATATATTATGTTTTATAAAATTTAGTTTCCAGGATTTTCAAAAAATAATTAAGTATTATACACGTTGAGGTGACTAGAAATATGGTTTTCATAATCATTATTTTTCTTGCTAATGATGATTTTTTATTAACTCCATTACCAATAATAATATTTATTTGAATTGAAGTTAATATTCATATATATATATTCTTTATATATAGGTAAAATCAGTCCTTATTATAGTTTTCTTAAATTAATTAAAAAGGAGAAATATCATGCACATTAAAATAGTTTTCATAAAATTGTTATTTTTCAACCGAAAAAATAAGCATAATCTAAAATCCAATAAAATTATGATTGAAATATAATTTAGTGTGTTAAATAAAACTAAAAAAATACATTTTTACTTGATATTATATTCAAAATAAAGTGAGACTTTTAATTTTTAAATTTGTTGACAAAATGATAGTTTGATTTTTTTTTAAATTTTTCTCTATTCAATAAAAGTTCTTTATTTTCCAAAAAATCACAAAACATCAGTCTATGATAATTTTTCTATATGTAATTATAAAAATAAATTTAGTTTTCTATGATAAAAATTAAAAAATTTCAAAAAAAATTAATTATTAATTAATTTTCATATAAAAAAATTGTTAATCAAAAAAACTTATTTTTGAAAAATAAAACTAATTTATGAAAAATTGAATGAATTTTTACTATTTATTTAGAAATAATTTAAAGTGAGTATGAAATATATATGTATATATATATATCATATAATAGTTAATATTTTTAATACCCTCAAATTTCACAGCAATGTTATAATAGTTATATATTTGTATGGTCGTTTAATCTCGATGTGGCGTGTTGTGTATGTTATCAAATATAATTTTATTTTTGTAAATTTAAGGGTATTAAATTTCTTCAATAAATATATACATATTCCAAAATTACTAAATCTATTTTTATTTAATGGGTTTCATCTATATTGAAAAAATAGATATAATTTTCTATATTTTGAGAAAATGAATGATTCACATAACATAATCCCAGTTTTCCCTTCAATGATTATCCATGAACATGCTAAAATCATCATTTTCATACAAAATGTAGACCATTTAAAGGCATAATTGTATAATATAATTCCCCATATCCAATTTATATTTCCAAAATTTTCATAATTTAACCACATATCTCTAATATCACTATTTCCGTCTTGGTAATGAACTTGTGGAATACATCCTTCTCAAAGATTCAACCCTAATCCTAGAAATATTTTCCATGTTACTTGACCTAATAAATAGAATATTGTATGATCTAATTTTAATATTAAAATTAATATGTTGGAATAGAAGATTTTAAGAGAGTGGAATGCGTGACTCGGTTAAATATTAGTGTTATTTACATCAATATGCATCCTATAATAATGGAAATCAAGCCACCTATATTTTTATGAATGGGGTTGAAAAAAAATCATCATACAATATTTGTAATGGAGAGACAAAAAATATTAATTATAAATCCCAAGTACTAAAATAGAGGGGTAAAATAATTAACAAAAAATTCATCTATGCATCAAAGATAGTTAATATAGAAACAAATAGATCGCTTAAAAAATTTCAATCAGGCCACACGTTGTTCTTAGACCATCACTCTGATGATATGAATATTACATTGGGGAAAGTAACTAAAAGGGGTGATTTATTTCAGATGAAAAAGGATATATGGGCATGATGTATGTCTATGAGTCTTAATAACAAAATATAATTGGAAATATAATATTGTTGAAAATTATGGTTGGGACTATAATATTCTTGAATCCTTATATACTTTTTCAAGAATAAATATCAATACATATATTGTTCATGGATGATATTTTTGATTAATATAACTATAAGTAATGGAAATAGGAATTCTATACATCCTATTTAAGGGATTCATCAGAAAACATTATTTTAATGAGTAATTATACATTCCCTAGTATAGATGTTGATTTGATGAGAATGGAACTTGTAAATGGGACCGGGATTAGACTTTCATTAATTAAATTATTTTCTATAAGAAAATGTATCAAGAATCATAGTGTAATTTTGAGATATATTTTTTTGTATTTTACTCATACATATGTGAAATAGTAATGAAATTGATGGGGCCAAGTGGGAGTTGGGAAAAAACTGATATGAAAATGGTCATAGAACAATGAAAAAGTGAAGAAGTTCAATCATAATATATGGATGTTCTAAAAAAGATAATAATGAGTGGGTGAAAATAAAATAATATTATGGTCTATTATATTTTTTGATAGACTATATATAGGAATATAGATGATACAATATTTTCATTGAGTATAAGAACCAATCATCATGTTGTGATTGGATGTTAAGTGAAATATGTAATCAATTTTGGGCGTTTTAATTTGTAAAAAATTATTTTTGGACTCATGCAAGGGTAAAATTATTGGTTAATAATATTATGTCAAATTAGCAGGACATTAATAACTATTTTGATGATAATAAGGTGGGGTCCATATGTGAATCATTTTTACATCCTATACAAATGATTTGATACTATATAGATTTAATTTCATATATGAGTGTTTTAATGAAAAGTAATTTTCAAATATTTGAATCCATTATAAGGGGATCTTAAATAAAATGAAATGGTTTCTAATAATATTATAATAATTTTATGAAACTAGATATGAATTGATGAATTCTAAACCTCTTTGATATAGTGGGATGTTATATATATGGGATTTTTAGCTAAATCCTAAAATATGATATGGATGTCACTATGTTTCATGTGAAAACTGAAGTCAATCCACAAATAGTTATAAAGTATGGTAAAAAAAATTTATTTCAAATGTAGACTTATGGAGAGTAGAATATACATTAAGAAACACTTACATGCATTAAGGGATCATGGAGTTAATTTATTCATATTAAGATAACACTCTATTTAATCTACCATTCATGTTGGTGGAGCATTTATCAGGTGGATTAACATCATTCAATAAAGTCTGATACACCATTATGTATATGTTTGTTTCATGAGGACCTCTTTAAAGTAGTTTAAATTTATGTACAATGGAATTTCAGGTAGAACGATGTAATGAATATGTTGAAAATCCTTCCATTGGTGGTAGGTTTGACATACTCTCTCTCCATTGTAACTCGTGAGTATGATTTTTTGGAGTAGACCTTTTGCATTTCATATGGTTTTTTCAATTTCTTCTCAATATTTGTAGGATTACTTCTAGGTATCTTTAGTTTGATCAAATACAATACCAATTCTACTAAGACTTGTTAATGGATGCGTACATTAATATTAAATTCATAGGCAACATGAATATGATGAACATTAAGGGTTTTCAATGTGTGACACCATTAAACATATTATATTTATATTTTATCAAGCTAAATTTGAAATTTATTGTCTTAATATAGTTTATCATAGATTCAAATGATAATTAAGGTAAACTAGACATCAATGATAACTATGGATTATTTTATATACAATATCATGTATGGGGTTGAACATGTGTATGGGTGGAGGTGTAATAGGCCAGCAAGACATTAAAGAATATACCTATCCAAGAATTATTTTCATTACAACTATCATAAGAATGACATCAGATATAGTTTTATTGAAGGCCACTAACTATTTATTTCAACTATTAGGTAGTGAGATGTATATTATGACTGAATATTGTACTTCAATGGAATAAATAGATTGAGTTGGGATACTGAGAGGGGAATGTGTGAAATAGTGTGCCCATATTTGGGCTAATTATCACATTATTTTCAATTATCCCCTCTTACACTTCATTCACTTCCATGATTATAATGGGTGGATCAGATATGTGCTCCTAGTAATAACATATAAATGTTATGAAAATAAAGAAATAAATATTGGAACAATCTGATTTTACGAGGTTCTTCCAGAATGGGACAACATACTCTTTTCAATGATCAACCTATTGATGAATGAATGATTATATTATCAGTAAAATTGTAGTGATTAGAATTTCAGTCCAATTCTAATACATGTTTTAGAAAGGTATAATCCACTCCCTAGATTTGGTGTTGATTAAACTAGTACCATCAATATTTTTCAGTGGGAACATTTATATTAGAACCATTATTTTGTCATTATCTATTATGGAACAAATTTTGAATAATATTATTTTCCAGACCAAGGATTTTACAACATCTCATTTAATAATATATTTTTCTTTAAAAAATATATTCGATTGAAAGAGAAATGCTAATGGATTTTCAAGCATTTCAGTCATGCTATATTAGTTTATTATCAGAATGATCAATGTTTATTTAATGTAGAATACTCCACACTGTATTAATTAAAAAATTTCATATTCTCAAGAAGATATTATAAAATTCATGAATACTTTATGTCCATCACTCCTCTATTTGATACTGGATGTATCATTCACTCAGACGATTTATTTTGAGCATAATAGTTTTATCTTTTTTAATATTATTCATCATCACATTCATGCACATATTTTTCATGAATTTATTTTCATACCATATATCATTTATTATATTATTTAAATTTTTTATAAATAAAACTTTCAATTTTTGAAATTTATTTACCCATAAAATAATGGTTTTTTAAATTTCAATTCAATCTCAATTAAAACATTTGTGACCCTATTTAATATATGTTAAATTGAATTTAATTAATTTTTTCTCATATGATCTTGATTTGTGAAATGAAAGTATCACATTACAATGATCTGATAAATAAAATGAAATAATCATCTTAAATTCTTAACAGGTCTAGATATTTATTTTTTCAAATATATTGCAATTCCCAATGATATCCTATGCATATTTATCATTTAATATAATTGCTTGAAAATGAATTTTCATTTCAGTACCTCACATCAATAAATCATGTTTCTTCATATTTCATTATGTGGCCTTATTTTATGATTCCAAAATAACATGGGCTTAACTTCCCATTTATTCACATAATAAAAATAATGTTGCACCTCATCTTTAATACCCTAAATATCAATCATAACTCCGGCATTAAACTTGTTTCTATATTTTTCTAGAGTTTTACATTAGAAAAGGGGATGTTCTTTCTCGGGATATTTTTTTATTCATGGACGATGAATAAAAATAATATACATGCATTAAACACCTCTTACGAAATGATAATGAGAATCATCATAGTTGTAAACTATTCTAAAGGTTGTGAATTCACATTGTTAACACTATTATCATGAATGAATGAGAAATTTCATACATTCCGTGATTATATAAACTCAATCCTACCCATTATCCTAAAATAACATATACTAAATTCTTATAGAAAACTCATAGGATTCATCTCCAACTATATGGTTGATCAAAATAAGTATGCTCAAATTTTAAATTATCTCCTGGTTTCATGAGTGCCAACATTGGGGATAACAATAGTGGTAACATGATCATAGTTTCATTTGTAGTGACACACCATGATATAACCTCCTACAAATGAGTATTTTATTCTCCTTCATGATCATAATAGAATTCCTATATCTGTAGCCTATTTTAGTCAGGTTTGAACAATTATCAAAAAAAATGAACAAACTTATCTCTTTCTTATTTACTTTATGGTATATGTGAGACACATTTTATTAACCATATTAAATGGAGAGGATACTGTTTATTAGGTACAATAAATTTCTTCCATCCCATAAAAAAATCATGGTTAGCCTTAAACTGGATGGGATACCCTTATGTATGCATGTTTGTACCCTTACACGATACTCGGTGTACCCCTATAAAAGTGTTGGATACCCATAGAGATGCTTCCAAATACCCTTAAGATTCCATCACAATTCAATGTGATCCTTTACAAGAGCCTCAATTTAACATTATATAGGAATTGGTGATGTCAAATTAATGTTATGAAACAGGGTTGCGACCTTTGTATATCTCACTAGGACATGAAATAACCCTTGCAAAGGATGTGATTTACTGATATAAGAGCATAAAATGATATGTTTACCATTAGTTTAAGACCTAAAATTATGAATTTCTTTCCTACCCTTACTCAATGGCCTATTTTAATTAAAATTACAAATATTTAGGAAAATATACCCTATAACAAACAAGAATACCATTATGTATGAAATTATCTATTTTTTTACCCATGTGTAAGTTTAATGTACCATTACATAGTAAAGAGTTTTAAATATTAATTATCTGTAAGTATCCAATTTAACTCATAAAAACACTATCCCTTTGATCATAAATCATATGTCCATCCACACATCAAACATATATTCATAATGTCAAATTAAAAATCAAATAACCTATTTCATTTCATTTGGAATCCAATCCTAAATTCCAAAATTATTTTTTCTAATTCATAAAATGTTCTTAAGATTTTTTTATAAACATTTAAAAAACATCTTCATGTAATATATATAAATATTGTATTTAATAAATTTTTGTCTTCCTACCATACTACATGAATAAAATGAATATTTACATTTTCCATCTTCAAGATTTTTTTACCCAATTAAGGGATGGATTGACTTGATGAAAAAGTTATGTTACTCAAACATCTACTGCACAGGTCATAGAATAAAATAAAAATTCAACAATAATTGGATATATAAGAGGAATGTCTTAATAATGGAATCTATTGGAAATAAATAAGTATACATCAACTATGTAAGAAAAAACGTCATCACTTACCAACACATATTAACTAATTGACAAAAAATACAATACATGGGATCAACAGTATATCCTATTTTATTTTTAGGTAAACATCCACAAATATCATAAAATTATATATGTGTGATCTAAAAATATTCCACTAATAATAAATATAATCTAAATGGTGATATTGAGGTCCTATAATTTATTCTTCTATCATTCATGGAATTATTTACTCTTTACTCCATTTTATGAGAGAAGTACGATACCACATTTTAATCTTATTATAGAGTATTTATTTGGACTATTATCAGCATACATGGGATAACTAGTGATGTAAAAAAAAGAGTTACAATAATGGTTTACAATACTATCCAATAACTTTGATTCATGCAATATGATTCTTGAAACGTACTTATTTCTCAAATGGTGGTTGTATGCAATAAATTTATCAGTAAACATATACTCCATCACACTTCATTAGACACACAGAAATGATCATGTGAAAGAAAACAATATATCCTGATTTCACACAAAATTTCATCAATAATCAAATCCCCTATGATATATATGATTAATATAATTTATAATGAGGTTTGAAGGTGTAAAAAGAATAGCTCACAATCCATTACTACTCAATTTTCCAGATAATTCTATATATATATATATATATATATATAAAATTAAAATAAACAATAATTAATATTTATCCTTCTAATGTGATGTACTAAAATTTTCCTATTTAATGGTATATATATGTCTCCATGCAGAAAAATGTATTCATTTTTGAAGTCAAGTCTTCAAACATTGTCTTAAGTTCAATGATGGTTATATTAAAAAATATTGAATAAAGAGTGAACTCATGATTTTTTAGAAATAACAAGTAAACTAATAAGTACCTATAAATATAAGACATTAGTTTCTTCCAATCCCTATAAGGGAATATTAATTTGGATCATTTTTACTTTTTAGGAATCTTCTTCCAGGATTTTATTCTTTATTCCCATGAACTAATTATTTATGTTCAATATTTATATTCCCATCATCCAGTAGTGTAGCAACCTTCACAAGTGATTATTTTTATGATCAAAATATCTTCTTGAATGATCATTGATTTTATTTCTTAATGTTCTTTTCATCCCGAACCTTCGACACAATCTCTGTGAAATATATTAGCTTCCATTTTTTGGAAACCTGTCATGAAATTCATGATCTTCATCAAGTAGAAAAACATGTTTCCTTTTATCATTTCTATAGCTAGTGGTTCATATTTTTCTTATTTAATTTTTTTATAATCTTGTACTAGGTCATTATAAATAATTTTCTTTTATTTCATAACAATTTTTTATTAAAATCATTTAAATGGATTATTAAATATATTTCGGTTACCCTTCTTGGGTAACTGTTAATTGTATTCTTTATGAATTTCTTCAATAATCCCTATTGACATGTTTGTCTTTTGGATTGATACAATTTTGTTTCTTGATTATCATATTTTTAATGGATATTGGACCATTGAATAACCTATATTTCCTATCACACCATGACCACGAACGCCCATGTTTTTATTATTTTCTCGGTCTCGTGACTCTTGGTAGAGTCGGGTATGGGTATTGGTTTTTATTTTCAATGATTTAATGTTTTCAGTGGGTCTCGGGACAGTGCGCAGTCACCGAACTGCTAGAGGTCACCGTGCATTCGGTCCTGGTGGGTGTACGGTAATCGTGCATTCGGTTCGATCGTGTGTTCGGACCTAGTGAGTGTGTTGTTCCCCAACTATTTAGATACATAATAAAATTAATAGAATAAATTAAATTTAAAAAACTTTTATAAAAGGTTTAATAATAATAATTACAATAATTTATATTATTATTATTAATATTGTTATTTTTATTATTATTATCATTTTTATTATTATTATTAGTCATATTTTTATGATTATATTCTATTATTTATTTACATTTCTTTTAAATTTATTTTATCTATTTATCTTTCTTTCTTCTTTCTTTCTTCCTTTCTGTTTTTCCAAACGGATGTTCCCCTACCTCTTCTACTCCCTTGCGACCAGGCCCCTTCTCCTAATCACTGCTCTGTTCGCCCCAGTTGCCCGCATCCCCCTACTTCTCCCCCCGCATGAAGCCGCTGTAGTCTCGTGCTCCCACCTCGCCTTGCCCCTACTGCGTCCTGGCCTAGTGACCAGACTCTAGCCGGCATCATCATCGCATTCGCCTACAGCACCTCTCAGCCAGCCCCTGCTATGCTCATCTACAATTACATGTGTCCTGGCAAGCAGTAGCCCCAGCGCCGCTTGCCTCCTGCGATGTGCCCTTCATGCTGCCTCCATGTCTGGCCTCTGCCAGCGGCTTCACCCGCTCCGCCCCTCGCCTTCTGCTTCCTCCTGCACGATGTGCCTGCTAGTGTGATGCCTCCTCCCTATCTAATCTGCAGTGATTCCATACCTCGCTGCTGCCAGGCTTTGCCTTTGCCCTTCATGTAGCCTGCTCAGCCCGCTGCACCACCCAACTTCTACAGCACCTCGCCTCGCCCCTGTTGCTGTTCAGCTTCCCTCTCACCCTCCTCATGCAGCGGCACCCAGCTGATCCAACCACACAACACCCCTATTCTCCACTTCCTACACAGAAGTGCCTGTCTGGAACCCCTCTCCCTTTTCCGCCTCCTGATCATCCTCCACCCTCACACATTTCCCTCCTACAACATCTGCGTAACACCCCCCCCCCCCACCCTGGTGTGCCTCCCGTTCTATCCCTTCTCCATGTCGCGACGAACGTCTCCCCTACGTGCAGCGCGCATACAGCCCTTCACGAGTAGCACAAGTGCCTTCCTCGTCCTGGTCCCAGCTCCCGACTTCCCCCTTCTCCGGGTTGGCTGCCCCCATCGCGTGCCCCGCACATCAGCCCGCGCAGGCCCCTGCTCCCTCCTCTGTCTGTTACCGGTCCCATTGTGGCGCCCGAGCAGCCCGACTATGAAATTACCTCCTTGAACCATTCCCATTGGCTACCTTGCGTCTCCATTGTCTGATGGCCCTTGCCACACCCCCTGGTCGGACCGTTTCCAGCCGTGCGAACGCCATTCATTGTTCTGTCATTACACCCTTCGGCGGTCTGTTCCCGTCGCAACCCTCCTCGTTGGCACCCTTCTTTTTTATGCTCATTTAATATTTTGATTTGATATATATATATATATATATATATTAGAATGGTTTGAGTAGAAATTTTTTTATTAAATTTTATTTGGGTCGGTTAGACATTCTGGGACCCGTGCGGGCGTTTCTGAGTGAGCGTCGTCATCACGCCAGGTTTTCGAGTGAGCGCCATTGCTACGCCTGGTTTCCGAGTTTGCATCATCGTCGCGCTTTAGTTTCTAGGCGAGGGTTTTTTCACGCCACTTGGTTTCAGATACATTAATTGGAGGTTTTGGTTGTATTTTGAGTTCATAGTGTTTTTTTGCAGTTCGTTGGACCTTAATATGTGGTGTTGGATGTGCGTCTTCTTTTTCATCTCAGTCTAGAGGTAGGTCCCCCACTGCAATAAGCATTAGATTTAGAAATTCTTATTTTCATGGTGTTTTATTAATCTTAATAGATTGAAAATAATATAAGAAAATTAATTTTTAAATGATTATTTGGTGTAAAAAATCCGTTTATTTTATAAATGACACCCGGGTTATTTTCTGGACGCATGGACACCCAGTAGAGAAATAATGCAAGTTTGGATTTTAAACATAATTCAAATAATTTAAAATTTTTTTCTGGTTTAAAAGACAAGTGATTTCTTCTGAACAAATGTTTTGGATTTTCATGAGAAGTGAGGTTTTTCTTTAAAGTTGGTGAAGGCCCATTCAACACATTAATGAAATAAATTATTTTGGAAAAACACACTTTGAGGTAACAAATGGGTGAACTTTGGGGTGTGTTGATTACATGTGTTGTGTTTGATATTTTTGCATTGTGACCGTTTGATTAACATTGTGGACACACCACTTTTTATTGTATTTGTTGACATGGGAACATGTCATAGTGAGTGAATATTCTGAGAACGATTGTTGCACTAGTTTAGATAACGCACTGGCAAGTGGCCCCATAGTAGGGGAATACTAAGTTATTGCTGCTATGGGGATTGGACTCCTCGGTTAGGACATGTAGGGCTATGCTGAGAATTTGGGTGTTATCACGTCATTGATTTAAAGAATTATTTTATGATGAGTCACATGTATAGTACATTATGGATTGTTCATGATCTCTTAGGTTCGACACATGATTCATTTAGTGTTTATTTGTGTGTGGCGCACGATTGTGATGTCTAGTTCGGTTGCTGGCTTCTGTGTGCCATTTTACCCATTTCCCTTGGCGTGTTTTGTGTGTTATGTGTGGTTTTTCTTTTTGGCTAATAACTGAAGTTTGGAATCTTAAATATTTCACAAAAAAAGTTTTAAATTTAAATGTAACTATTCCATTAAAACATTAAACTTTTTTTAAAATTAAAAAGGGAAATAGACTGATACTTTTTTTAGAAATGAAAGTGTGTGTGAAAACTAATATTTTATATAATTTAGTCAAAACATGGAATTGGTAGATTCATTATTTAAAGGTAGCACATTGGGAATAGATATCATGCTAGCCTACTGAGTTTTAATACTCACACCTATAGTTGTTTTCTGTTTTTAGTGATTGAGCAGGCTACATCTTGGGTGTGTTCGCCTTGGGAAACGCTTGGTCATGAGTTGGATAGTAACCCACAAGGTCACACAGAGATAGTGTTTGTATCTTTCGGTTAGTTTTATTTTCTTTTGTTCTTTTTTAGTTACTTTACTCTGTTTATTTATTTTACGCTGCTCTGTTTTATTTATGGTGCTTTATTTGTTTATTTTTACTGGGGGAAATCGTTCCCACAACCTCTGTTGATGTCCTGGCACTTGTCGCCAGCCCGAGAGGATCGAGAACGCTTCTCGGTCCATGTCATGGACCATCTTGTGTGACTGGTTCAGGGTCGACCCTGGTTGGTTTGTGAAAAAATTGTATCAGAGATGGTCAGCTCTTAGCAGACCTCGCTTTTCAGAGCACCCTTTTCTATTTGGGATTTCTAGTAGATGGAGATTAGGACTGTCAGGGCTCATGAGGTAGGTTACAGGTCGGTGCCTGATCACCTCCACTCGTGATGAGACCTGAGTTACCAGGGTTCGTTCAGGATTTGAATCTTTTTTCTTTGGTTGTTTTGGATTGAGGGATGAAAATGGAGGTGAATCGGTCCACTTTGAGGCCTCACATGGGGTGGTGACCCATGTAGATTCTGAGTGTCGGGCTTAAGGTCCTCTTACTGTTTTTCTTTACTTGGGGAATGGTTCACCACCATGTCGCTGGGTCAGACAAATGTAGTAGTTCCTCATTATAGTGTATTATTACTGCTTCTATTTTGTTTTAATCTCGGTTGATTTGAGTGCATTAAAAGTGATATTGTGTTTAAAATGGAAAAGTGTTACTTCCAAGTTATTTTTGAAATTGCAAAAGTGGTTTTTTGGAGGAGGAGTATCGGTTTGGAATAAACTTGGTATGTGATTGGATTTGGTAAGGAAAAGAAGTGTTTGAACCATGGAACTCCTTATGGAGGGTCACACATGTGTGGGTATGTATGTAAAGTGCATGGGGGTACTTGTTCACAGGTGATGTGAGCGGGATTGAATGAATGCGCGTGTGACGATTCATAAAGTGCCATAGCTGATTATTTTAAAATTGTAACGAGATAATGGTTTTGGAAAAGATATTTCTCCTTGTGTTTTATATGTTTGGATTGTGGGCATATTGCCTTTCGCTTATGTTGTTGCATTGATTGAGTTTTGTCTTGATGCCGATTTCGATGGTGTTTTTCATATTGTATTGAGTATGCTTCCCAGAAAGCCTCCCAAAGTAGTATATGAGTTATGCTCAGATCTGAGTTCCTTTTGTGAATTTCTTTCTAAAAAATGTGTTGAATTATGATAGAGGTAGTTGTATTGTTCTGAAAGATAGTGTGTCTTTTGGTTGCTGGGAACTCCCAGGGTAGTCAAGGTTCGCACTGCCCTAGAGTTATTTGATGGTTCAGTTCTGGGTTATTAAAGATGAAACGTCTCATCGTCGTTATAGTTTTAGGTGTGATTAATAGTGGTCGAATCCTCAGATGGTTCCCCATCTGGAAAAGAGTGCGGGCCGATTGAACCTATCTCCAAGAAACTGTCCTCATCAGTACCGGCTCCTCGTTCGTTGAACCGCTCACTTGTGTGACACCAGTATGGACAATCTGGGCATTCTAAGCCATCATGATGCATCCTTATGAAAATATATTACCATACTGGTTGTTCGAATCATCAAACAGAACATGGAGTTCGAGACCAGAAGATGAAAATTCCTGACTGTGTGGCAGGAGACTCATCAGCCATCAGGGCTCCAGCCACAGGTCTCAGGGCGAAGCTCGCGCATAGTCAAGAGTTTCCAAGGGTGTGTGGATCCTCAGTCCATAAATTGTCTATGTACTTGGAATAGAAATATACAAAATATATGTTGTTCTATTCTCATTGTTGTCATAAGCTCGTCCTTATTGTTGTGCCATGATGAGCCTGTTTCCCCACAATCCAAGCGGACTTATCTGCTCTCAGTGTGGTTCATAAGTTTTTTGGTATCTCTTAATGGTGTGGGCCTATAAATAAAAGGACCTATTCTAATTTTTAGTTGGTCTCAGGTGTGTTCATTAGAGGGATTTTCGTTTCCAGAAGTTGATGGGATATGTTGAGGTAATTTCTCATCCACAAGTGGTTGGATTGTTATGTAACAAGCTTTTCATCATGTCTCTGGTGTGTAGTTTGGTACATTTGGGAATAATGAATGAGTATGTATTGGGAGTTCCAACGTCCCCCCCCCCGGGTGGGGGTGGTTTGTTTGGATTTCATGTTTTTTTGTATTAGTAAATTCTTCTGGTGGGGATAACCCTCTCATGTTCTCCCCTCAATCTCAGGAAGTAGTTTTTATTGAACTGTTCAGGTGTGACGTTTTTTTTGGGAATGGTTACCCCAATGCTATTGGTACTCTATGATTTTGTCAGGGGACGAACTCATGTTGTGTCAATTGTTTTCTGGGTATGTTTGTTGGGGCAGAAAGTGTCTGGGGTGGGGAGAATTGGCACACCCCAACCATGGATGCCCATGTTTTTATTCTTTTCTCAGTCCCGTGACTCTGGGTATAGTCGATTTTGGGTCCGGGTTTTAATTTTCAATGATTTGACATTTTTGGTGGGTCTGGAGCTAGTGCATAGTCACCGCACTGCTAGCGGTAACCGTGCATTCGGTCCGGGTGGGTGAGCGGTCACCACACATTCTGTTCGACTGTGTATTCAGACCTGGTGAGTGTGCAGTTTCCCAACAGTTTAGATACATAATAAATTTAAAAGAATAAATTAAATTAAAAAGAATTTTATAAAATGTTTAATAATAATATTGACAATAATTTATAATATTACTATTATAATTATCGTTATTATTATTATTATTATTATTATTAAGATTTTTATGACTATTTTCTATTATTTATTTACTCTTTTTTTTATTTGATTTTGTCTTTTCATCATTACTTATTTATTTATTCTTTTTTTTCCACACAGATGTTCCCCTAAAACATCTTCTTCCTTGTGAACTAGCGCCCTCTCTTTCTCACTACACCGTTCACCCCAACAACCCGCACCCCCCAGCTTCTCCACCCCGTATAAAGCAGCTGCAGTCTCCTACTCCCGCCTCGCCTCACCCCTGCTGCATCTTGTCCTGCCAACCAGCCCTCAGGTGACATCGTCCTCACTTTCGCCTACAGTGCCTCCTTGCCAGCCCCTTCTCTGCTCATCTAGAGGGACCTACATCCCGTCCAGCAGCAGCCCCAGCATCGCTAGCCTCCTGCGTTGTGCCCTTCATGTTGCCTCCATGTCCGGCCTCCACCCGCCGATTGACCCTCTCCACCCCTCGCCTTCTGCATCCTCCTTCAGGATGCACCTGAATTCATGGCGCCTCCTCCCTGTCCATTTCGTAGCGATTCCCTACCTCCCTTCCACTAGGATTTGCCTCCGCCCTTCATGCAGCCTGCTCTTCCCACTACGCCACCCACTTCTACATCACCTCGCCTCGCCCCAACCGTGGTTTTGCTTCTTACAGCGGCACCCAACCGATCCAACCACACAACACCCATCTTCTCCACTTCATGCACAACATCGCCAGTCTAGAACCCCTCTTCCATTTCTGCCTCCAGATCTTCCTAAGCCTTCATGCATTTCCCTCCTTCAGCATCGACGCAACACCCCCCTCCCTGCCAAGCGTGCCTCCCCTTCTCTCCTTTCTCCATGTCGCGAAGGATGTCGCCCCTGCACGTAGCGTGCATGCAGCCCTCCACCAGCAGCACAAGCACCTTCCTCGCCTGGCCCTCAGCACCTTATGCCCCCTCCTCCAGGTTGGATGGCTCCATTGCACACCCTGCACAGGCCTCTGCTCCTTCCTCTTTCTGTTACTCGTCCCCTTGCTACGCTCGAGCATCCTGTCGATGGCCTACCCTCCTTGCACCCTGTCCATCAGCATACTCGCATCACCGATGTTCATTGTCCATCGCCGCACCCCATGGATGGATCATGTCCAACCGCGTGGATTCCTTTCACTGTTTTGGTGTGATGCCCTATGGTGGTCTCTTTCCTTTCACGACCCTCCCTGTTAGTACCCTTATTTTTTATGCTCCATTAATATTTTTACATGATACATATATATATGTGTCTGTGTGTGTGTTTATATATAATACAATGGTTTTCTAAGAAATTTATATTAAATAAATTTTATTTGTGTTGGTTTGACATTCTAGGAGTCGTGTTGGTGTTTCCGAGTAAGCTCCATCGCCACGCATGGTTTTCGAGTGAGTGCCATCGTCGCACCTGGTTTTCGATTTAGCACTATCGTCGCGCCTGGTTTCCTAGTTCTTTTCATCATCTCCCTTTAGTTTCTAGGTGAGGGTATCTTCCTACCGCTTTGTTTTATATAATTTAATTGGGGTTTTTGGTTTTATTTTGAGTTCTTAGTGTTTTGTTTGCAGTACGTTGGACCTTACTGTGTGGTGTCAGACGTGCGTATTCCTTTTCATCTCGGTCTCGAGGTAGGACCCCAACTGCACTCACCATTAAATTTAGATTTTATTAATTTATTGGTGTTTTATTAATTTTAATAAATAAAAAATAATATACGATAATTAATTTTTAAATGATTATTTGGTGTAAAAAGAGTCGTTTATTTTATACACAACACCTGGAATATTTTCATGATTAATGGACACACATTAGTAAAATAATGCCAGTTTTTACTTTAAACATAATTCATATAATTTAAAATGTGGTTATGGTTTTAAAGAAAAATGATTTCTTCTGAACATGTGTTTCAGGTTTTCTTGAGAAATGAGGTTTTTCTTTAAAGACGGTGAAGGCCGGTTTCGCACATTAATGAAATAAATTATTTTGGAAAAACTCACATTGAGGTGACTAAGGGGTGATATTTGGTGTGTATTGATTTCATGAGTTGGGTGTGATATTTGTGAATCATGACTGATTGATTTACATTGTGGACATTCACCTTTTTATTGTATGTGTTGACCTGGGAACCTGGTATAGTGAGTAAATCTTCTGAGAATGATTACTTCACTAGTTTAGATTACGCGCTGGCTAGTGGCCCCATAGCAGGGGAATACTGAGTTATTGCTGCTATGGGGATTGGTCCCCTCTTTTAGGCCATGCAGGGCTATGTCGAGTGTTAGGGAATTATGACGTCATCGAGTTAGAGCATGCTTTCAGGATGAGTCACATGTATAGTACGTTCTAGATTGTTCACGATCTCTGAAGGACGACCCATATTTCATTTAGTGTTTATATCTGTGTGGTGTACAATTGAGAAGTCTAGTTCGGTTCCTGGATTGTGTGTGACATTTTTCCCAATGCCCATGGCGTGTGTTGTGTGTTATGTGTGGTTTTCCTTTTTGTCTAATAACTGATGTCTGGATTCCTAAATTGGTTGCAGAAAATGTTTTAAAATGAAATTTACCTATTCCTTTTAAACATTAAACTTGTTTTTTAAAATTAAAAAGGGCAGTGGACTGATACTTTTTTTAGAAATTAAAGTGTGTGTAAAAACTAATATTCTATATAATTTAGTTCAGACATGGAATTGGTAGATTCATTATTTAAAGGTAGTGCATTGGGAATAGATATCAGGATAGCCTATTGAGTTTTAATACTCCTGCCTACAGTCGTTTTCTGTTTTTTAGTGTTTGTCCATGCTATTGCTTGGGTACGTTCAGCTTGGGAGACGTTTGGTCGTGAGTTGGAGAGTGACCCGCGAGGTCACACAAAGATAGTGGTTGTCTCATTCAGTTAGTTTTATTTTATTTTGATCTGGTTTAGTTATTTTACTCTATTTATTTATTTTATGTTGCTCAGTTTTATTTATGATTCTTTATTTATTTATTTTTACTGGGCGAAATCATTCCCACAGCCTCTATTGTTGACCAAACGCTTGTCGCCAGCCCGGGAGGATTGGGAATGCCTCTAGGGCCATGTCGTAGACCGGCTCGGGTGGCCGGTTCAGGTCCGACCAAGGTTGGTTCATGACATTTCAACTATAGAATAATCTTCTATTAATTGAAATGAAAATATTTGAATCCATCAAATCGAAAATCTTATGTTTTTTTACTAATTCCTTTTATCTTTTATACATAATTCTTCTCTTTTTTTCCCACAAGGATTCATGTGATTTTTTATTTATAGATTTTTTTTGTTAATTGGATTTGGTACTCCATTCATTTTATCATGTGTGTTTTATTTGTCTCGTAAATAGCACAAATCTTCTTCAATGATACCACATATTTATTTGTACTCATGGAAATATTCATAGTATTTTAATATTTTTCAATAGTACATATTGATATTATATTGTGGAATCTATTCCTATTTTGATTTTTTTATTTATTCACCTCAAATAACACTGAATGGTTTCCTTAAATACCTTTCATATATTTTCGTATAGTCAAACACATAGAATAATGATGTTTAAACTTCTAACCGCACCAATAATAGAAAACTAATCTCTTTATTTTTCCTGTATTACTATGATGACTAACTTATTGCTTCAATAATTGACTTTACATATTTTGGGAAATAATTTGATAGATATTTAAATCATTCACTACATTAACCATCAATATTATTTTGGTATATTTATCTATATTTTATCTACAACAACATTCCATATTTTGGTTTTGTTATTTTACTTGTTGATGAAATATTCTTAGTACAAACTATATTAACAATGTTATGGGATACCATCTTCCGTGATCTTGTATATGGTTGATCAAGTGATTGGTTTCGTCTCTTCTAGCCACAAATATGAGCATAATTTAGTGGTGTGAATATCATATTATGGTTTTTTTGTATGAATTCCTTTTATCATCTTTAGAAATTCCAATACATGACTCCATAAAATTTCCAAATTAAACATATAGTTCAAACCATTTCATATTGAGGGTAAACGTTTAATTTATAAAATATTTTACACAACTTTCAAATTAACAATACATTTTATTAGTATGATATTAATGATATTTGCATCCCATACTCAATGTGCTATCATGGTTTTTTATTTTTCGAGATTTAACTTTCAATTAGGATTCCTTGTTACTAATAATAGGTTTATCTGATTCTCCATGTGAACAGATCTTATAAATATAGTCTTCATAAAAAATATTCTTTTCATCTAATTAAATTCCATGGACTTTAAATATTAATATTTTTATTCATGATTTTCATCTCTATCCTTCATGGAAACATTTTATAATACTTTAGGTGAATGTATTAATTCTCCAAAAACAATTTTACTCATGAATCTATCATAAAAATCCCATTTTAAATGTTATTAAATTAATTGAATATTTTTCATTTTAAAAAGTCATAGATTATTCCTTTTAATTAATACATTATTTGAGTGCATTATACATTTTTATTTTCTTATGTAGTCTGTCCCCCAATTAATAAAATTTCACCCCAAGGTATTCATTTATCATAATGGGGATATTGAAAAAATAAAAAATATCTAAAACCACATCATTAAGAAAATTATTCGTGTATCTTCTATATTGATTGTATAATTAATCAATTGTTTTTATAGACTCATCATCATTATATTATACATAGCCTGATCTAAATTATAAAAATAGTCAATGTCAACATATTTTATAAAAGGTAACTAATCTTCCTCTTATTTCTTTTTTGTTATTCATAATATCGGTTCTTATCGATACTCAATATTATTTATTGTTCTGGTAGATAACACAATGTTTTGAAATATAGTATTGGAGACTAAGACATCCAACAGAGGGATAATAAAATCATCTTCAAATTTTATATTCATATAAATGTGTAATGGAATTTTTTTGAAAACAAATTATAATTTAATCAAAGGTAGGCCATCTCTAGGATATCACTTTTAATGAACCTATAGATCTTGAATGGATAACAAGATTTTGTGGCATTAAATCAATATAACCAATATTTATCATTTTTGTATTTTATTTTCAATTGGACCCTCATATGCATGATCCTTTTTACAATTTATGATTAATGGATTTTATATGCACTCCCAATAATCAAAAACTTGTATACTGTATATAATGAAAGAAATATGAGCATAGGGAGATTTTATAATTTCCAAACACAAAAATTCATCTTACTCTGTTATTTTATCAACATGGGGTTATTTTTTGGATTTTTATATAGAAATAAATATTATTTATTTCATGTGATTTTCAATTCACACATATGTTTCCATAATGTACCATCCAATATGTAGAATTGTAGTTGTTCATATTGGTACAACTAGTTCTTAATTGTAATATTTTTTACTAAAAACAATTGTTCTTTAATAGATCCTAGAACAAATATATGTAAAGGATATTTGAGTTATCTAAAGTATGTAACTATATCCGATTGAATTATATCCTTTTTTCAAAAAATATATCATCAAACACTAATGAAATTTTAAACATAGTACATGCATGTAAATAAAGTTATATCATCTCACTTTAAAAATGTTCAATTACTATTGAATGATAAATACTAAGCATTGTCTTCTTCCTAAATTCTATTATACTTCAAAAAATATACAATGAATATAGAAAAATATACATACATTTACTCCTTCTATCATTGGTATAGGATGTTTCATTCTCTCATATGATCTTTCATTAAACATAGATGGTATCCCTTTTGTATTTTAATTTTCATTAGCTGTGAGCTCATATTTATCATCAAAATCAATATTTTTGAAATGATATCTCATTTATTAATTTATTTTAATGTTTTTTTAAAATAAAATACTTCTCAATTAAATTACCCCTAAAATGATCGTGTATTTAAATTTATTCTAAAATTCATTTAATATATTTGTGACCCTATTCATTATATTTTAAATGTCAATTCAAATAATTATTGTTTGGTGGTCTTCATATCAATTTTGAATATTAGAATATGAACCCATCCTAAAATATATTTAGCCTTATCAAATTAAAATCAAGAAAAATATTGTTGTTTATTTTCTCAAGAACACTATAATGTGAGTGACTCACATATTCATTCATCTCATGATGAATGTATACCCATATCAGGCTTATTCATTTTATTACCTTCCATACAAGAATAATATTACTTCCTATTTCAACATGTATTCGTTTTTTATGACACCCTAATTTCTCGAGAATAAATCAATAATTATTTATATGGTAAAAAATATCACACCTCATCATTAATACTATAGATATTAGAATTTAATCATGAATTGATCAATATTTTATTTAATTTTATGGTTTATCTTCACCATATGTTTTATTGTGACTTCAGATCTTCTATTCAAGCGTGATGTTGTGTAAAGATCATTTGATGACATTTAAGTACTCTTATTTAATAAGATTGAAACTCATCTCAGGGGAGAACTATCCAAAAATACATACCTTTACACTATTACCTCATTTTTCATTAATGAAATAACATCTCCCTACATTCCATGAGAATTTTGACTCATGCCTCTTGTATCTCATGAGAAAATGGAAAAAATATTTATATGTGAAAACTCATATGATTCATTCTAAACCATGAGGTTGATTTTATTTTGAATGATAATTCTTTATATGATCCCATATGTTCCCTGTTGAAATCCCTACGGGTAAAACATAGAGGTAGGACTGGTAGTAGCATTATCATGGTATCCGTATTGGTATTTTCAGACCTAGTTTTTCACGTTTTAGGTTATGATCCGGTTCTATGGGAAATTTCTTCTTTTTCATGAGGTCCATGTGTGATGGGGTAAATTATGATTCGTTTCCCTATCTAGTTTTATCCCATCATTTTTTCTTAGTGTGTTCAAGATTTCATGGAGAACATTTGGGATTTATGTCTTTGCAATTCCGTACACATGGTTGGCATACTTTTTGGATAATTGGGCGACCAAACCCATATAACAGTATAACATGTGATATTTGGGATATGAGGATTTGTAATGGTTTTCTAATGGTTTGGAAAACCATGCTTCCAAACCATGATTATTTCCATGTGGGTCAAGTAAGGGGAGCATGGTTGGTGCATTGTTTGGTGAACTATGTGAGTTTCCCAGATCTAAATTTTTGTATTTTCCCATGATTTTTAACTCAGGTTATTTAACTCAAATCCGCCCTTATACTCCCTCTCATAGTTCATACGACCCTAAGGGGAACTTCTCTTTAACATAAATACATCTCCTCCTTCCTTGGGTGTGAATATAAGGGAATTATTTAATGGTTTGGCTGTATCTTCAATGTATTCCTCATCCACTATTCCACCCCTTCCTCTTTATTTCATTTTCTATTGACTTCATCTCGTCCTATTGTAATTTCAACCTAAGTTTAATATTTCCATTGATTTATGTAGTGTTTTTTGTTCTTTTAGGGTTTTCTATTTTTAGATCTTTGATCTAGGAACCTCAGTGGTGTGGTTTAGGTCATGTGTTGTTGGTGTGCCATGGATTTGAAGTTTGTTTCCCATGCGGTTGACTTCTTAATTAATGTATAACTAGTTTTGTGATTTACTCTGGTTATTTGATTTATAAATATTGATTTATAATCCTTGGTTTAATTATTTGTTGTCAAATGTTGGGTTTTAATACTTGCAATATGATAAATGGAATTTTTGTGTTAAATAATGAGCACCAAGTGTTCAATTAAATACCTAGATGGATTTTTTTTAGTAATTTTTGATGTAAAAAAATGTTTTGGTTTTGTGAATGTATTGGTATTTTGAGAAAAGAGGTATTGGGTTCTATATATGGAATTACCAATTGGATTTGGGTTTTTTATAGATATGAGGAATGGATTTTAGAGTATTCTAGCATATGTTGCAGATGAATGGCATGTTTGGAACATTTATTTAAAATGGATTTCCATGAAAGTGTATTGTGAATATATTAACAATATATTCATAATTATTTTAAAATGAATTTTTTTTTGTTTAAAACCCTTTATGAAAGGTGATTTTTTTTTCATATAAATGTTGGTTTTTTGAAATTCATAATGGATCGTTTGGAAACATTTTAAAAATAATTAAAGTCTTTATTATGAAAACATCCATTAGATGTTTATAAATCCTTACATACCTATAATGGATGGGATTTTCTCACTGTGTAATCCTTGAGATCCATTATTGGATATCCTCATTACGGACACCTTGTGTTCCATTTGTTCTATGGAATGTGATCGGTCCTTGGGGTGACTCAGGGTGAGGCCTATTGATGGAATATTATTATTATATTATATTATTCGATACATGTGTTTTATTGGTTATCTAACACAATTTTATATGTGATACATATGAACCATTCATATTGGGGGAGTTTTCAAAGAACGATTGATGCACTGGTCATGTTATGTACTAGATAGTGGCCCAACGTATGTGGATATGTTTTTATTTATTGTTAGGAGATTAGGCCCCTAGGTTTGTCCTAAGTTAGGCTGTATGTGAATTATAGGAATTTTGGATTTCATCATGTGTGGAATGCTACTAGGGATGGGGTATCATGTTTTAATATATTCTGGATTTTAATTTATCTCCATAGTTCACATATGTATATTAGCACTTAAATTATTTTAGTGATGTTTTTTATACAAGGAAGCTTATTTCCATTCCTCTTGTTATTTGGTCATTTTTTGTCCTTCTTGCGTGGTGCTTTTCGGGGAAATGTTGTGTTGGTTTACAATGTTTTCTGAATTTTTTTAAATGAAATGTGTTTTATCCCTTTTGTGAAAGTGAAGAATATTAACATCACATTCCCTTCAAAATACTAATTTCATTCTAATTTAATGTGTTTTGTTTCGAAATAAATTATTGAAATTGTTGGACCTTTATTTGAGCCAAACATGTAGACAATAGTTATTTTATATATTCTAGTTCAAACCTGTTAATTGAAGTTTCTAATATTTAAAATCGAGTGCATTCAGAAATAGATTATCGGGCTAGACTAATGTGTTTTAATACTCGTTCATATGGTTATATTCTATTTTCAACCCTTCTTCATTTCCATAATGAGTCCAATACACAAGGGATATGTATTTTTTTAGAGAGTGACCGATGGGGTCACATAGAGTTAGTTTGGTCGTCTAGCTCGATAGGTTTATTGGTATAATTTCTGTACCATTCAGTTTCAGGTATAAAAATGATTTCAGTTCAATTTTATTTACTCATTGGGAATCTTGGGAATCCTTTCGTAGAATTATCATTTAATTTGTATTTGTAAAAATCGTTCCATTTTTGTACTTTGTTGATGCATGAAACTATTTTACAGCCTATTGGGAATGGGAATGCCCTTTGTTCCATACAACAAATTAGCATGGGTGACCAGTTCTGGGAAGACCTGGGATGGTTTTTGAAAGTTATAACACATAATTCTCACCAACTATTATCGTAACTATAATCTCTTATGGTTTCATGGTAGCATGCCTCTATAAGAAACTTAGGTTCTTCACATTAGAACAATTCTCCATGGTTGTAAAATCTTTTCCCTTTTATCAATCCCTTATTCGATCGATGAGAAACTCTCTAGTGAAATTATAAAGTTTTGAGGATTCCATTACACTGATATGAAAAAAATTACCTCATTTATGCATCTATTTTTTACAAATATGTTTTGTGATATACCCATACACAAGCATATTATTAACCCTACTAAAGCCACTACATAACCCTTTGAAATCTTCTACATACCCTTATGTTGCCTTAAACATTAAAAATATATCTTTATGTGAGACTTTATGAACCTATATGTGAGTAGTTTTGATGTTATATTACCATTATTCAACTCATTTCTAACATTTTTGGAACTCACTATGACATGACATGACACAAATATAACAAGGGATTTACCTTTATATGAGATTTCAATAACATGATTACCTTTTCATGACCTCATATCATTATGCAGTGACGTAATTAACATTACTTATAGACATTTGGAAATATGTTTTAGAATTAAAAAGGTATGTGTACCCTTATATTAGTCATGAATATTCAAATACAACACATTTTAAATGCCTTTGTCCGATATTTTGGTTGTGTATACACTTTTGAAGGTAAAAAATTTCAAATTATAAATTATGTAAGTATTTAATTAACTGAAAAATACATTTGGAATATCATATTGAATACTAATTACTTCATAACATCAATTGTATTGTCAAATTATCCACTTAAAAAAGTAACTCCTATTTCATTCAATTTGGAATTGAATTAAAAATTTAGAAATACATTTCTCAAAATCATCATCGAATTCCCATGAAATTTTTTTTCCATTCCATTATAAATATTTCATCTCAAAAATAAATATGTTTTTGTTATTAATATAATTAAATGATATAATGTTTTTTCATGAAAATAAATAATATTTTTATCTCCTTCTATAAAATAATTTTTCACATAATTAAGTTATCGATTCACTGGTTAAAAACATTACTCGTATCTAATATTACATAGAACATGTCTAAATAATTATAGAATAGTTAAAAATAAATAAATATAAATGTATAATATATGAATAATGACATCCAATTACATAAAATGAATCTATACTAATTCAAAAAAATCACCACATAACTTACCTACACATATTGAATAATTTACAGTAAATGAAACACTTGGGATCAACATTACTCTTAATATAACCTCATTAGATTGAGGAAATAGAAATTTCATTCATTTTAATTCATTAATATGAAATGAACTATAAAAATGATATTGATAGTGGGATTCATAATGATATTGAAAACATTTTTCATAACCCCTTTGAGAGAAAAACAATATCATAATTCAATAAAAAATAAATAATAGAAGATTGAACTCAAATGGACTAACTATGGATTCAGGTATTGAAATCATCAAATATACACCCATTTTTTCCAATAAACATGACTACATGGTTATGATAAAGTGTTCTGAGGTGTGATGAATTATGTTTTCATGCATTTGGAATGCATGTGACTCTTTGTAAATTTCACGTTGGCTTGTATCAATGATGGAATGAAAAATACAATCTCTTTCACTTTATTGAAGAACATGGTCTCTATCTGGTGATGGTAATAGGTTCTATCAAGGAATTATAATATAACATTTATTCCCACCAATACTTTATTGAATATGAGATGATATAATAAAATAATCATGTATAGATTTCCTTCTAGGAGTTCATACCATTGTAAATGTTGAATTTTTTATCCCACAAAAATATCTATTTCTTTTTTATGTTCATATTATAGAACAACGTTATTTTGATGGTAGTTCATTATAAGAGGCATTAGGCCAATCGTCACGAGACCAATAATGGTATAAACTACATGCTTATATATGGAATTTAATTCATTAATTTCATCCATATATAGGCTATATATTAGAGTGACCTCTTTGTAATATGTGATATTAATGGATATCATATTGATATGGTTACATAATTTTATTGTTTAATTAGGTAGTTAAATCTCTTGATCAATGTATGAATTGGAAATATTGTGCAATGTTAGATCTGAGTTAAATTAATCTTTTAATCTACATACATTATATATAATGGGAATAAGTTCTCCTTTTATGGTTTAATGGTTACGCTTTATTTTTTTCAAATCTATTTGGATTCACCCCTGTTGTTCACAAAACAAGATAATATTTGTGGGGACAATTGATTGTAGGAAATGATGTGGTGGTATAACACCTCTATATTGGTACATCCCTGTAATATTAGAAAGGAATATATTTCAGTTTAACTTTTTATGGAGACATAGTGGTCCCTAAAAGAACAATACTAATATTTGGTTATTCAATGCTTCTTATTAATGTGTTTGTACAAACACCAAGAAAATAAATATCCATCCATATTATGATTCATTAATATTGAATAATTCATAAAAACGGAGATCCATGTAAAATGGTGATTCGTATGGGGTAGTATGTTCCACAATAATATCTATAAAGGATTACCCTTTAAATTACTTCCCCAACAATAATTTTATTTCAAACATTAATAGAATGACAAGCCATCTCATGAGGTTTCTAGTTAACAATCTATGAATAAATTTTTATTTGGTTAGATTGGTGTGTTTGAAAAAGTGATCCTCGTGATGAATTAAATATTTAAAATGATAATATATAACATAATGGAATTCAAATTAGTTCTTCTCAATACATGGAAATCAGTTATGAACATCTTATGTGGTTAAATATAGGTAATAAATGTTATTTTCCTTTATAGATTCATTTTTTATTATCACGTAGGGAACTAAGTGATCATTCGAGAGTTACAGAATAAAAGATGATAGGGTTCCCATATATGGGTAAAATGAATATTAGAAGGTTCAAGATATATTTATTAAGATCCATATAGTTTTTAAAAAATTATCTTCCCAATGATAATTGAGCCCTTAGAAAATCGTACATTTGAAGGGAAATTTTCTTGTGTGGATAGTGGGGAAGCATCTATTGTAATTGTGAAACCCCTTGATTCCTCACTATTTATTTCATTTCTTGGAGGAAAATAAATTATTCTTGTGACATTATTAGGGTTGACCATAATAATATTATAAAATATCACTAATATAAAAACAATCCCGATGTCCCTGTGAAATAATACATTCATGGGTTCATATTTAGTCTATGTTGTCATATATTTTTTTTAAAAAAAAGTGCCTTAAGCTCAGTGAGTTGATTAGGGTGTTTTGGATATTTCACCCCAAAACAACTATATGATTTTATATCGTATTCCCTTGAATTAAAATAAAAATGTGGTTTGCAACATGTTAGTAGGTTGAAATGTCATACTTCATGACAAATTTCATTACTAGAGGAAATATACCCTTTGGGGTTCCATTATGGTGACTTCCATATCAACTATTGGAGTCATTTGGATTGGATTTTAAGGATGACACCCATCCATGAATTAGATTTCTTTAAAATCAGGGATCTCCTCAATTACTAGATTAGTTATTAGGACCAAGAAATATTATTTTAGAATGTGAAGGTTCAAATTCATTGAACCTAATAGAATAAAAAAAGAAATGTTATTAAATTTATAAAACATTTCTTAATAAGGATAAATATAAAATAAAACTTTAGTAAAAGAGTAATAGAACAAAAAATGACTATAAAAGAGAATTTTAATTTTGAAATACACATAATTTTTTTTCCTTGAGGATAATGATTCCACTAAAAACAATTAATGAAATAAAGCAAGTATATTTAGATGGGGAAATGATTTTGAGGATGAAATTACATAATATATTACTTGGTTATTAATAAGGAAAGAATATAACAATTATTGGTAGTCATTATATATCACGTGAAGAATCTACTAGAGCTATTTATTTCATGATCCCACAAAATAAGATATAATATAAAATCGGTAAATCTAATATATAATTTTTATGTTTAACTAAAATTATATGTTTATTTTTGAAGTATTTATTTTAAATATATTAATCTGACGTGGATTGCAATTGGTTAACCATATAATTGTATATATTATATTTGATGTGGGTTTCATCCGTACCAAATTAACCATATATAGGTTATGAGTACCTAGCCTTATACATTACATAATCTTCTATTTTAATTAAAAAATTATTTTTCATTCATTTGAGTATCTTTCCAGATGTATAGTTTTAGAGTATTATGCCATCACTCATAAATAAAAAAACTATGAGTTACAAAGTGAACAATTTTTATCAGTATCAATTTTTCCATAATATAAATATTTTAAAATAAATAGTGATTTTTTTTCATTGAAAATATATTCAACATTAAAATCGTTATATTATGTTCCCTTACCCAACAATAAACCCTATTAAAATCATATTATAATTTCAGAAGAGAATAAAAAGCATGAGAATGGAAATAAAAAAAATTCAGGACTTCATTGAGAAAAATAAAAAAATTCATATTAAATTATATTTAACTTCAATTTTCATTGTCTTTGTGATGTAAAACATTTTCCAATAATAAAATTCATGATATTTTTTTAAAATAAATCCTATATAACCAATGAAAATAAATAAAAAACCTTTCTGGTATAATAGAAACCATATTAATAAAACCCCAAACCCCTTTTAGTTGGATTAACCATACAGATGACATACTATATAATAATTATTTATTGAATTATAGATCTATAAAGGGGGTTCACCCTTCATATAACCTATATTGGGCTCACCAGTTTTTCATGATCTATAATGGGGATCAACCCTTTGTACAAGTTATGTCACGGTCACACTTGAGCAATAATGAGGCAAAAAATATTAATGATATATCAGGCTCACAATATATATATAAATCTCAATTAATATAACATGAATACATGATTTTCCTCATTAATACCTTTAATAAACATTCTTATACTATTACGAAAAACACTTTTAAGAAATGAAGTCATTTTATTTTAAAGGAAATTTTCAATAATAAAACACCATATTATTTGGAAAAAAATCATCAATACCAAAAAACACAAAAAAGGGGAAGATGATTTAACTTTTCTGAAAACATTAAATATTTTAAAGGATGGTAGAAATGGAATAATGGTCTCATCAAAAGAAAAGTCTTTTTTCCATTTTGATAATTCATGTTGTCGATTTTCCAAAAATTACGTATAATAAACAAAAAAAATCCATTTTTAAAACCATTAATATAATGTAAATTTTACAATATAGATAATTTTAAAATATTTTAACCCCATGTAAAAAAATAAAACAATCAATTGAAAAACATGGATGGTGAATAATAAGTGTTTGATGGAAAAAAAGTAAATGATGATTTTTTAATAGAAAAGTCCCTCGTCACATGGGAAGAACATGAATAGTAATCCCCATTAAAGATTAATATTATAAAAATAGTAAATATCATGAGATTAGTTAAATTAATGAAATAAAATTTCATAGTGTTCATATATAAACCTTATAAAAGAATAAAGGTGCATAAAATAAAAATATTCCATAATGATATAAAATTGAGATAAAATCTCTTAAATCGAGTCTAATTAATCATTTATTAATTTACCACCTTGAAAAATAAACATATATTTAATATTTTATTTAGTTATAATTTTTTTTTGATTCTGACTTCAATTATTTCCCTTAATATAAATTTTTAAAAAAATACATAATCAATAATGTTTTAATGAAAGTTTATCACCATATTTGGCTTATGTGTAAAAATCCACAATGGTGGGTTGACTATGATCAAAGGGATAATTATTTAATCGTAGATGCATAATAATAATAACATAATTTCAATATCTGTACATGAATTATAATTTTTAAACCAATTATGAATTGTGGTTCTGAATAATTAAATATGTTACAATCAGAGAGATGATAGATCATTCGTACACAAGAGTAAGGATTCCATTTGACAACGACAATTATTGAAAGTTGATGAATAATATATTATAGTTAAATAAAGATAATAATATCATATATACCCTTTACGAAACATAAATTTATCAACCATGTGGATTGGTGTTGAAAAGTGTGTCACATCGTTTGGTGAAGGACATATTCCACAGGTACACGAACAATGTTATCACAAATGATGTGAGTGAATGGAAATAAATATAAGGATATATGATATTTAAATAATTATAAATATGAATCTTATATCACATATCTTAATTATCATTACCATTATTTCATTCCATGTACTGCGTTACTGAAAAATGATTCATATCGCATCACACGGTTGTAGTGTGTGATACACATGATTGATGTTATCGTATCCCTAAAAAAGGGATGAAAGAGGTTACATATAATATAATGACTCCAAATGTATAATTATATTATATATATCTCATAAATGACACCTATGCATCACCATACATATCCATGTGAGGTGGTAATTATAAAAATTAACGACATCAGTTCATAAGGTTGTAGTCCACCATATACAAGACTGATGAGTTCTTAACAAATTTTATTGAATAGGGAATGAATATAGGATATTAAATAAAAATAATTTCATATATGTATATTTAATATGATATGTTCTTTATTTATGTATGATTTAAGAATAGTTGAAAGTGGTCGAATGTAAATAAAATAAAGATGCTCATTGAGGAATGTTGCCTATTCTTATCCTCCATATGTTTCTACCAAAAGACTTCATAGGTTGTATTTCTGTCCAAAATAATCCTTATAGGATGTGAGAGGGGGTGTTAGGAGGTTTTTTATATTGGTATTGTATTATCCCAATTGATTTTAATGTGCGAAGAATATAGGAGAGGCAGAAACCTTTCATATGTGGGGGAGAGGACAAGATTGGTATTTTTAAAAAAGTATTATGTGCTCCCATGTTTATAATATGTCATAGGGGTCCATAATGAAAACATTTATAAAATTAAAATATCTTTTTTTTCTAAACAATATTTTATTATCTTTCGTTTGAGGATATATTTTTTATTTATAGTTTTATATAATTAGGCCATAACTTATAAATTAAAATACATGAAACACAAAGTGCACACTTCTGATTACTTCCCATTTTTCCCATATTGAAAAAAATTTAAAAAATTTATTTATTTATTTCAATGTAATATATCCTTTACATTCTACCTGACTTATTTTATTATGTTACCCATCCTTAAACTTCATGAAAAAACATTTAAAAATGTACGATGATAAAAAAATCTCATTATAAAACATTAAAAAGAATGGAATCCATTAGTGATGTAAAAAAAAGAAAAAACCAGATAATTTTTAACATTTTATTCAATGTTATTTTATTGTATTAGGTATAAAAATTTGACATTAAAATAACTCCAATATTTTTCTCAAATAAGGACTTTAACCCCCCATAACAAGAAGTTAAAACCCTTTTCAATAATTTAGTGCATAATATTCCTAAAAAACATCCAAAAACCATTTAATTGAAATTATCATATAGATGAAATCAATTATAATAATTAACCAAATAATATTAGGGCCATAATTATACTCACAGTTCATATGATCTAAATTAATATAAACCATTTTTTCTATGCAATAATGATGCACAAACCATCATATAAGAAATGTCGGGCTCACCCAAGAGATATAATGGGGATTGAACCTTAATATAAGCTAAATAATTATAACCAGATTATTATAATGCTCAGGATCCACATCATTAGTAAAAAATGATCACTAAAAATTCATTTTAAAAACAATTTTAAACCCATATGAAAATTAATTTCAAAACAAATACAATTTTCTTTTAAAACCCCATTTCAATTCAAAAACACACTCTTCATTGAAAATCCCTTTTCAATACCAAGACACTAAAAAAGTGGAAGTTAGTTTTTCTTTAAATAAAAAATTAAATCTTTCAATGGAATCTAGAAGAAAAAAATTGGCATGTGAGAAAAAAGATTCATTTTTTCATAGTCGAAAATTCCTTTTGTCAAGTGATAAATCATTTTGTATAAAAAATTGAATTTTTTAATACCCATTTAAATTAACTACTAAAAAAATAATATTTACCATATATATATGTATTTCCCATATAAAACATTAATAAAATCATTTGTGAATAATGGAAATGGTGTACAAAGTGTTTTATAGATAGCATTAAAATATCTTTCTTTCCAAAAAAACATTTATCACTTCGCAAACACATCAGTCATTACACAAATGTAATAAAAACATTAAAAAAATTAAATAATATTATAATAGATAAATTAGGATATAAAATTACAATGGGTCTTTATGTATAGCTTAAAAAACAATAAATGTGTATCACATCAAAATATGCCCAATGAAAAGAAATTTTGGTGAAGTCCCTTACATTGAGTCTGATTCATCAATTGTGTCTTTATCATCGTAAAAAATAAACATTTGGTATTTATTTACTTTATATATAGAATTATTCTGTTATATTATAACATTTATTTCCCTTATTACAATTTTTCATACAATTACATAATCAATTAGTTGTACATAAGATATTTTAACCATATTTGGATTTTTAGTCAAGATAATCATGGGTAGGATGAAAATTGTCAATGATATCGTTATATTAACATATAAAAAAACATGATAATAAAACAATTAGCATATTTATAAATCAATTAAACTTTTAAAAACATTCTAGAAATATGGTTATCAAAAATAAACTATGTTACAAACAAGGGCATAATATGCCTTATGTACAAAAGAGTAATATTTCCATTTTACAATGATCATTATTGAATGTTATAATGTAATATATTACCTTTATATAATTATTATAATATCACATATAATTTATTATAAAATTATTTTTATTACCCATGTGTTCTGGTAATGAAAATATAGTTGCATCACATCTTCAAGGTGGTAAACTACATGTACATGAACGACATTATAAGTTTTTCATTTTGTGAAAAGGTAATAAATAGAATGATATATTATTTATATATAATGATAAAATTTAATTAATATAATAATTATTTCATTTATACCACATATGTTCATTTATGATTCCCTTATTACCTTCCATTTAACATATTAGTGAAAAATAAATCACATTACTTCGTGAGGCGGTAGTCCACCGTACAAATGAGTGACATTTTGTGTCCCATATAGAATGGAATGTAAAAGGGTTTATACATGATATAATTACTCTATAGGTATACTTATTTCCCAAATATAATATAATATATATATATAATTTATTTTCATAATCTTACCCATCCACGAGACGTGTTAATGGTAAAACAAACAACATATGTCCGCGTGGCAGTAGTCCATTATACACACAAGTGATGATTTTATAATCCACTTGATGTAATAGGTAAATGATTTAGTTGACTACATTAACATATTAAAATATTAGTATATTGAATATTAGATGGTTTTTATATAATCATGGATTAAAAATAAATTATTTGGAAGAATAATGTAATAAATTAAAGACACTCATTGAAGAATGTTTCCTCTTCTTCAAGCATCATACATAGGTTTCCACTAGAGGCCTTCCTAGGTTGACTTTCGACCCAAAATATAAATTCTAGGATAATAGGATATATTTTTTGATGTGACAAGGGTATGTATCTGATGATCCAACATAGTTTCAAGATATGAATACATTATTAGAGAGGCTGGCCTTTTTTATATGGGGGATATGACATGCTTTATTATTTTTTAAATGAATTGATGGCGCCCATGTTTTTAATATGCCAAAAGAGTCCAATGTTGACCAATATTAAAAAAATCAAGGTATAATTGTTGAAATATGACCATAAAATAGTTGTTTAGAACAGTTTTTAGGACATTCATACAATTATCTTTTATTTTAACCCCCCATGTAAACACATTTTACCTTAACAAATAAAAATAATTTTTTCTATATTCACTATTCATTATGCTAAACAATTAAGTTTCAATTATTAGTTAATATAAATTATTATGATTCAAAATATGGAATACAATTTTTCAAAATTCCATTAACACAATTCTAAAATGTTATTTTAAAAATAATCCCTCAAGGGTGATTGGAAAGCTGGGGTTTTAAGAAAAAATGTGAAAAACATTAGAATATTTTTTATAAAAATTAAATAAGAAAATTGTTTCAATGAAATATATTATAGTAATTTATATATAATTAAACAAATTTTAGTTTAAAACAAATTAACTATATAATTTAAAATTATTATTTATTCAAAAATAATTCAACATTATGAAAAATTTTATTATATTTTACTATTCATCAAAATGTATCTTTTCAGAAATATAACAACAAATTAGCCAAATATAATTTTTTATTCATATTTCAAAAAATATTTTTTAATTATTAAAATAAATTTTCTAAATTTGATAAAAATTAGTCTTAATGTTTGTGTGAAAATTATGAGTAATCTATCCTTTAGAAAATGTAAGGTTTAACATAAAACATTATTTTTTTACTTTGATTGATATATATGTTTTAATTGTCAATCAATATATAACCCTATTTTCATAATTAAGTTATTACAATTCATACCCTCCAATTAAACAGTTATGTTGTAACTATTATTTTAAAAAATAATATATTAATAATATTTCACATTTCATTCAAACTCTGTGTTCCATGTAGTGTAAGCTAAATTGAGTGATGTGTGTAAATAATCTAACCATTGTGTTGTGTATGACTAAAGATATACAAAGTTTTTATTTTTATTAAATATATTCAAGAGATTGAATTTATGTAAAAATTCATATATTGAAATATCTCAAGGAGGTATTTTTGTCTTCTTCTATTGGTGTTGTGTGTCACATATTCTATTTAATATAGTTCAATTTTTGAAAAATATCAATGTGTTTCATAGGAACTGGTGATTAATAACATGTAATAGAACATGAAGTATAATGTATTAACATATTTAAAATAAATTAACAATTGAAAAATGTAATATAACGTTTACCATAACTATGTTTTATACTAATTTAATGCCGATCAATTTTATTCCAGCGTAAAATAAATAACAATGATCATTTTCAAACACACACAACACATCATTAATAATATATGAGACGACCATGTCCATATCATTCTAATGTAGGTTCATTTCTATTTATATTATTCCTACACGTGATTTAAATAATCCCACAATTATCATTATTTATTTTTCACCAATTTCAGTTATTATTTGGAAATCCATAAAACCATATTATTCATCTAATTTATCTTCTAATTCATTTTGACATGATAATATATTTTATTTATACATGGGAATTACTCATCAGATTTTTGTCCCTACACAGCCCATATAAATTAAATTAAATTTCTATTAATTATATATTTCAATTAGTTTCATTTTTATTTTATATTAAATATTACTATAATTAGTATTGTGTAATTTTTTCCTTATAATGATAAAAATACAATTAAATTAAAAAAAATAAATTTTTATCAATAAATTTTATAAATAAATGTAGTGATATTAATATTGGATAAATCAAATTTAAACAAGATTATGAATTTATAGGGATATTTTTATTTCATTGTGATACTTTGAAATAATTTTACATATTTATCCATATCTAGGATCTAAGATAGAGTTCCATTCATTGTCGTTGTGGGGTCGTAATAAATTTTTAAAAAAATATTCAAAAATATTTTATATTTCATGTGCCTAACTTTTTAAACAAAACATGATAACTTGTAAATGGAAACTCAGAAATAAAAATCTATGAACACGAAAGTGTCTAGAATGAATTTTCTCTAGGAGTGACATAAAATTGGTATTCACAAGGTATTTAGACTACTCTCTCATTGATGGTATTTTTAGTGGATTAATTAATTAATTATAAAATTAATTTATTAATTTTATATTTAAATGAAATGTTTATAATGATACTTCCACAACTATTTTCCAAGGGTTCCCCTCATAATCATATGATTTTATGAGAGATTCTCCTTCTTCCATCAATGGTGAATCACCTTGGATGACGATGAAACTCCAGATCAGAGTAGATCAAAATGAAACGAATGAAACGACTTCCTCTAATCATTTATGAGAACGATATTTGATGGAGAATGATCCAATACCCATGTAGGACTCTCAAATTTATCATTTATTCCCTCATTGATTAAATTTATTTACCATCTTTAACCTTTATATCGTTCTATTCCAATTATGTCATGAACAAAAACCTACATAACAAATTAATTTTTTGTAGAATTTTTATCTAACCAAAGTATCACCATTATTGTTCATTGGAAATTTTTTTTTGGAAATAATAGGATAAACATTGGTTATTGTACCATTACCCCTTTTTTCATTGTGTTCATCACCGATAGATCCTTATGGTCTTAGTTTGACATTTTTGGATAATAGCAAGCCTGATCGAACCCCCCAAATTCATTGGGGATTGATGAAAAATGATTTTATCAAGGAAATATATCCAATTATTTTGTTTTTCTATGGAAATGATGACCGTGTCACATATTAAATAATTGAAAATCAAAGGTTGATGGATTGTCAGCATACATGATGAATGATGAAACCCATTAGGACCACTAATTATTTTTCCCAATGAATGGTTGGTTGAAAATATAGTCATGATCTAGATCCACTCTACCCGAGGGAAACCATAGCCAGATTCAAAGGGTTGGGTCTAATTCAAGGTATATGGATCAAATATAATAAAATGTGAGAAACTCAAATAGACGTATTGTTAATGGATGAAAACATTATATGTATCCCCCAGTGTGTGGTATCATGGGTTTTGTGATTTCATAAGGATGGCACGGCGTGTTCCCCTCCTACACACTATGTACCTCTTCCCTAGGTAGATGAGTTGTGTGATGGGTCACATTGTTCAAACTCTATATAATTGGAAATGGAAAGGCACACACCGATGTATTGAATAACACAGACATAGATAGAGCACATGAGAGGAACCCTGTGTGAAGCCACACATCATTTACCAAGTACACGGACATGACATGTGTACACCGACAGAAGGAGAATCACACAACCAAGTCCTGAATGGCTTGGACATGCTATGTATTCCACCATCATAGCATTTTTTTCTACATGGATAGGGAGCCATGTATATTCTAGGGACACATCCAAGTAATTTAGTAGCACCATATGTGATGTGGGTCCCCTCACATGTTGTGTATCCCTTGGTTCATTTTTAAGAATTCTCAAGGTTCCATATAACATTCTCTTGATCTCAAATTTTGGCTTATGAGTAGACTATCCGGAATATATTTTTTATATTTAATTCTATTGTTCCCTTTTTTGTGTCTTCCAAATTATGATGTTTAATTTTTCGGTCATAATGATTAGTTCGGAAATGATCGATAATGATATTGATTGGTAAGGGATAATTAGAGGGTACCGAGTTCATCCTCTAGTTGAGTTAGGTAGTGGAGTCTCCAACGACCATAGATCTGATCCTTTTATATAAGTGGGTAGTGGTTTACATGAATAATACAATGATAAACCAGTTGTAGAGATGGGTAGTAAAGTCCCCAATGACTATATAGTTTATCCTCAAGTATTTTTGGGTAGTGCATTTGTCGTTGACTTGAATGTTAACCCTATATTAGATATGATAAATGGAGTCCTCAATGACTAAAGATTGGTAACCACCTATTGACGTAAGAAGTGTTTCCATGATGGTAATTAATCTACTCTCCTACTATAGACTATGACGATTTGACATATAGTTCATTTACCCACCGTGTCATGTTTCTTTTGTTCGGATTAGGGAAATTTCTCTCTTGGTTTGTGTTTAGATGATCTCATTATAATACCTTGCATATATTTTCTTTTTAATATTTTTGAATATCTCACCTACCCAATTCATCAATTAGTGATTCTTAATATGTATGTTTATACTCACAGCTATAATGTATTTCACCTTATGTGTTTTATTTTACGCAGATAATCAAGAGGTTATAAATGAATTTGGAGGACCATATAGATACCGTGTACTTTTAATGTCATATGGTGATCATAGCTTCAGATTCCGAAACTGGGATCTCTCATCAGTATAATTTTCCATTTATTTTAAGTTGAGACAAATCTTTGGTTGGGAAAGTATATTTTCCCTTTATCATTATGTTGGTAATGTCATACTCTTCTAAAACCAAGAGGTGATGCATGGTTGGTTTAATTTCTATATTTTTCACATTTTTTAATCTTACCCTCTACACATAGTCTCCAATATGTCTATGTGTGTTCATATAGGTATGTAAGAATAAAACGACCCATTTTAGATATTCTATCAACACTGGTTGTCTTCCATGTCATATAGAGGCGTGCTTGGGGTAGCTATGGTTCGATCCTCGTCTTGGGTCGGTTTGTCATAGCTAGGTATCAAATAAAATTCATTCAATTTGAAAGTGTTCAAACTCATCCCATTATAATGATTTTAAGGGGTATAGGGAAACAGTATCAAAGCCTTTGAAGTGTGGATCTTGGGCAAGAGAATCTTGTGATGGTGTGGGCAGATGATGTATCCATTCACCAAAACCATGAATTCCTACATTTGGAATCATTATATATGGAAATTGTTTTGCAGGGATCAATGGTACATGCATCATATAAGATTGAGTTTTTGAATGGCCATATAGAGTTAGCTCCCCATTGTTTCTGTTACATATATATGTGATAAATTGATTATGGTACATCTTGATAAATCATAGAATTTTTCTATGATGATAGTCACGTAATATAATAGTTCTTGATTATAATGAAAATCTAATGAGCGATGACGCCTTATTTCTGAGTCCATCTTGACAGCTTCTTCCTCTATGTGGGAACGTAAAAACATGTACACATATTGAGAAAAATAAAATACCAACAATGCTAGATGAGGATACTTAATGTATTAGAGATATTCATTTTTTCTAGTGTAAGAGGTTGTCGATGTTACATAGTGATCTATAACCTCAAGGATTAGAGGACTAGATGGGGTCGTTAGTATGTATATTTGGTCTTATTCAGTCCCCAATACATCAGGTGTTTTCATTGAAATATTCATTTTACATTAAAAATTTGGTTTATAGAGGAGCCTATTTAGGTATATTCATGGTGATTCCACACTATCATGGACCGAAATCTTGCACCATTTCCATAGGGAGTACAACACCTCCAACAATTTCCCAGTTATGATTCAAGATCATCTTGAGCTATGGCAAGGAGGGATAATGGTTGCTGAGTATAGAGCTAGTTCATATATTTTATCAATTACTCACTTGACCTGATTTGCGATGGAAACTATTGGGCTCATCTAGTTGTAGTGTCCACAAATAGTTTATAATAATTTTACATAATCATTTTTATGTTTAATTATGTTTACTCATGTTTTCCTATCAGCTAAATATATTCCAGCAGTACTTTATATCATAATAATGATTGATAAATTATGACTACTTATAATTCACCAATAATTTTGAGTCTCTGTTGATGTGAATTCACTATTGGGCATCTCACCATTAATAGAAAAACATCATAGTATGATTCATCATTTCCATGGACCTAGTGATGAAATATATCACTGTCAATTGTCTCACCATTAACACATACTCAAAATTTTTACAAAGTATGAAACACCACCTCATTGAACTATTGAGAGTTAAGTCATTGTTATATCAACCTACCGATATAATGAATTACTAATGGAATCATAATTGTTTCTAAGTATGAGAAACTGGTATGAGAAACCTAGATCATGAGTCAGAATCAAGTCAACATACTGTCAGAATGACCTACCGATCCTGAGTCACCGATACATGTCTTACTGTTCTATATTGTAGAATTCATAATTTCTGGGACCCAATTCCAGAACTTCCACTACTGAGTCATTTCCATATCATCCTTTTTTATTTTAATAAAAAATAAACTAATAATCCTATTTGTTAAACATATTACCATTACTTATTTTAACGACATTATCAATCTTCTATATACAACATTTAACAGATGTCAGAGTGAATTATGAGGTACGAGGTACATCGAAACAACTAAGATCATGGTATTTTTCTGCTATAGTACATAAAACAAATACCTAATAAAACAATAAATGTGTATCCACGAATTCCATGTATAGAGCTTGTGTTCCTGAGAGATCATGAGAATTGAAAACAATTGGAACATGAAAATGCTATTAAAATCCTAAAACAAAGAACATATTTGTTGAAAAAATATAAAAAAAGAGAAGATCTCCATAACCAAACTACTACTTCACTAAAAATAAATGATAGAAGCCCTCATGAAACTATGTTTCGTTTTCTCCCTCTATAAATCAACTCGAGCTACATTTCAAAAAATACATAGATTTATTCGTAAGCTGCATAAGAAATAAAACATAGCTTTCTAAACCTTATTTCATTATTTATGCTCTAAAATTACACTTTTTTTCATTATGACCAGAACATGTCTTTATTTTCTATGAACACCAACTAACTCCTGTGAAAAAATAGAAGATACATTGATATCTAAACAAACCTTCTTTTAACACCTTTCACTCTCACATGTATTAGTGGAAGAGGTCCTTCTATGGCCTATCTTTTTTAGCAGTCCCATGAAACTGTGGAAGAGGCCATGATGATCTAGATAGTGTGTATTCCATTGTTTACCCTAATCAAGTTTGAAGATCAATGTTTATTTATATAAACTAAATTGTAGAAGGTGATCACCATGTAGAGAGGATTAAGTCTCTTCTTGATATGAAACATATTGTTTAATTTCTATTGTGACTTTAAAATTACTATTTTCATTTCATTATCATTTCAAAGATGAATAAAATTATTCTAATTTGATAGTTAATCGTTGATAGTTATTAAATTATAATTTTATTTAGTAGTTTGATTTCAAATTTTGAAATAATAATCTATTTTATTTTATCTTTGAACTAATCACTCCTTGTGAAATCATTTAAAAAATTAAATGTTGTATAAATCTTCCTTATTGGCTTACTGGGAAATACTGTATTCCAAACTGGGTAACTTTTAAAAAAATTAGACATAAATTTTATAGGTACTCAGTTAACCCTCCTCCGTAGTGTCCTACTAAGACCAATATTTTCTGTGATATGATCTTTTATTACATTATATGATGAATAGTTTTCAACGTTTTTAAATATTTTAATATATGATTTTTTTTGTGTATTAAGGATCCCAAACAATCTGTTAGTTCAAAATTTTTATTTCTTTTTCTTTTTTTATAATATTGAAATTAGACAGGAAGGTGATGATTTTGATATACCTCTATATTTTAATTGAACATGTTATGCCCAATAGAAAAATAAAATGAAAATGTAATTAGAAAGAATGGGTTTTGAAATTTGGTCTGGTATAGTTGATGAGTTTAAAATTCATTCTACTAATAGAATTAAATTGGATGATACCATTAAAGAATCCATTTATAATAAATAATAATCTATTAATGTTTTATACTTTTCTCGGGGTGATGAATAATTAGATATGATTTCTACATGTAAAAAAACATTGAAATTTTTGATACAATAGTTATTTTACATGGAGGAACAACTAATGTCAATGAAATGAGGATTAATAAATATAATATTATATATGATTACTTCAATATGAATCCTAATGAACATATTTTTGACATGAATCTCATGTTTAATGAGATTGAAAAACAATGATATCTTTGGGAAAGCTAGTTGATACCAATAAAAAAATCATGCATCTAATTATATACTAACCTGAATGATGGAGACAAACCTCAGTATCAACAATATCATAATGTGATATAAGAGAGTTTCAATTCATGAAATTTATAGGAAAACTAATAATGTACGAGGAAGGACTAAAGGTTAATAGAGAAGAATAAGATAAAACTAAAAATAATTAAGTGTCCTTAAAAACCATGAAACCAAAATAAAATGATCAAATTCACATTCATGATGAAAGTTCCATTAATTAATATAAATATATATATATATATATAGTGAAAACGATGTGTAAATGGAACAAATATACAAGATAAATTAGATGTTTTACAAAAGAAGAAGTCTTTTGAAAGGGCTAGCTACCAAGGTAATGTTACAATAAATTTAATTGGAAAAAGGACTAGAAAAGAAATGGTAATACCAATGAGATAGACTTATATGAATGAAAAAGAAAATGACATGTGAAAGATGAATTTCCAAAGAAAATTTTACAGATGAAATATGAGGATAAATATAGAATACATATGAAGGAATTGATGGCTACCTAGAGTGCTTTTGAGAATATCTCTAATGAATCTGAATCATGTCATGATGAAAAGTATGACATACTCAACATGTGTTTTATATTAAAAAAATAAGATAACCTTTTTATCTACTGTACAATCCGCTTATTATTCTAGAGAAGTAACTAAATTTGATGATTTTTAAAATATAAATAATGAAGTGATGTTTGAATAATTAAAATTTCGTGATGTTACGTTCTAAGAAATAAAATATAAATATAAATCTATCAAAAAATGTGTTTTTCTTTCTACTACTGTTAATTTTGAACTCAGTATAGAAAATAAAAAATAATGCTCAATAGCTCAATGAGAATATAAAACATAAACAATATAATGAGAAATTAAAGAATGATTTAGAGAGATTTATCAATGATCAAGATACATTTGTTCAAATTCATGGAAAATAGATTTCTCATAAATAAACTACTAGTATTGGTTATCAACCTGGGAAAATAAATTTTGATAAATCTATCTTTCTATCCATATCTGGAAAATCATGTTTCGGGTCTATTTGGAAAATTTTCTACATGTTCTAGAACAAGGAATTATATTACATTTACTTGTTATTCTTGACCTAATAGAGTTTATTTTCTAAAACCATTATAAACTACATACATGAAACCCATGATGTAAATGTGGGACCCTACGGCATTACTGACTAATATCACTGAACCTAATAAAATTTGGTTACCAATGTTTTTTCTTGATTAAATTGTTGTTATTAGAATGTTTTTTGAAGAGGTCATATAAAATCTTATGTTACATGGATCGAGGGTGGTCAAGACAAATGATAGTTGACTATTCTAGCTTCAAAAATATCATAATTATTGATGGTGGAAATGTCAAATTTTTTTATATTTATAAAGGGAAGATTATTGGCCTTATCTAAATTGGTTAGAATAATTCGGTTATAATTTCTAATTTCATTTTTGTTGAATTTCTAATGTAAAATATTCTTATCATTTCATAGTTACGTTATCTTGGATTTCATGTTAAATTTGAAAATGATGCTTGTAATGTTTTCAATTATAATAATGATTTATACTTTAATGCAATATGAAATGAATTTTCTTTGTTTTAAATCTGGATTCTTTGGATTCTCAAAATTTTTATTGTGTAAGTACCTTTCAGAATGATTCTTGTCTCTATAATATGATAATAAGACACTATCACATTAATTCACTTAATATTACTAGAAAAGGATTAGTCAAGGATCTTCCTAAATTAGTGTTTCTAAATGATATAGTCTTTATTATATGTCAAAAGAGAAAAAACACAAGATATCCATCAAATAAATGAATGAATATTAATCTTATCAACTTATTGAGTTGGTTCAAATAGATTTGTTTTGACAATAATGAGTTTCAAGTATAAATTGTAAGAACTGTGTCCTTATTATAGTATATGAATTTTTTATGTATACTTCTACCTTCTTCTTAGCTCATAAGAGTGATTCGGGTACATATTTTGTTAATTATGCTAGATTATTAGCAAAAATAAGTGGAAATATATTTAAAACCTTAATATGTGACCATGACCATTAGTTCGAAAATCAAGTGTTTGAGTCTTTTTTCACCAAAAATAGTTATTGTCATAAATTCTCTTGTAACACCCCGACCCCAAAGACCCGGAGTCAGTTCATTATCTTAATACTTTGTCATGATACAAGGAATCATGTCCCAAAATACTTCTTAGTTTATAATTTTTTAAATTACTAGATAAATATATAAGTTTTATATTACAATATGAAATGGAAAAACAATAACATTGTGTCCCCTTTAACACATTATTATACCGTAGCCTATTCCTATAGGTTAATCATAATATACTTATTCGAATCCTTGAAAAAATTAAACATATGAAAGTGATGAGCTCATATGCATTGAAAAAATAATAATATGGTGGAATATATTACAAATTAGCATAAACATTTAAGTCAATGTATAAGATTTAAAAAAGGAATTTTAAACATAAACAATTACATAATATGGAAAAGATAAATCAAATGAGGCTATTTAGTTATTCACAAAGATATTCTACTAGTTGAATAATCACATGTAATAAATAATTTCATAATGAGGGAATGACTAATGCCAGAAATCATTACCACATAGTCAAGGCCTCGTTCCAAGACTAAAAATAATATTTTTGTCAATGCCCTATTCCAAGAAACTAATTTTTATCATGAGACATACCGATGCCTCATGGGGCTATAGAGGGACCCACCAGTCACTTACTAAGTCCACTACATTCTTCATTTGAAAATGTTGAAACATAACATAAACATTCAAATTAAAACTAGCATACAAATTGTGAGTAGTTCAACCATAAACAATGAAGTGTATAAAAATAGCACATCCATAGTCAAAAATATCATAACTAATTCAATAAAATATGGAAGATTTTAATATAATAAATCAACCATAATCAATAATAATATCATGTAAAGGATGTTGACATAGTTGAAAACGATCAGTAATACTTTTTGAGTGAATTATTGATTTTCGTGAAATAATTTTAAAGTCACACATTTATAAAGGAAGTCATTTAAAATAAATTTTTGAATCAATGTGTCCCATAAAACATTGAAAAATTTTAATGAAATTAATATTTTTAAACAATCATGTTTATCAATATAAATCCTTAAAAACTTTCGGAAGACATGGCTATTAAGGAGAATGATTAAGAAGAATAAATATTCAAAACATTTAAAATGATGTTTTAGTTAATTATTACCTTACAATAATAATTTCTAAATTTAATTTATGAATCACGGACATGGAAAATAAATATTTCCCAGAAAACACATACACATAAAAAATCTTTGATAATAATGAGATTGAGGAATTGACCCTTACCTTGCACTTTCCTTTGGTCACGGGTACGTTTAACATCTTTTATAATGACCATAATATGTTATTTTATTATAAACAACAATATTTTCATACTTATTATATCAAACCATATTCATTTATAACTTCACACAACCCATTAAAAATTTATTTCCATGTTAAATTAACATTTCGGGTAATAATTGATATCTTTATCGTACATGTTTTAACTTGTTATTTTTGATTGTATAATTTAAATAATGATTTAAATACATCCAGAATATAAATCTTAATTTATATATAATATATTTTTATAACATACTTATGTATAATAGATTGATATATGAAATGGGAAACACTGTTTATGGAGACAGCATGCCATACGTACGCATTAATGTGGTTTCAACTTTCATATCATATTGAACGGATGTAAGTGAATAAGATATATGTAAGATCACAAAAACACACACACACACACACACACACATATATATATATATATCAGGTAGAATTATTATGTCATATATTACATACATATTGATAATATTTAGTTTTATAATTATCATTGAATGGTGATCCTGGAAATGAATCTTATCGCGTCGTGGAGACGGTAAGCCCTATGTACACATGAGTGAAGATATCATTTCCTTAATGATTAAATGGTCTAGGATTTGATAGTAAATTAAATTTAGAGAGAAATTATAATTTTATTTTCAATATTTAAATACATATTACTCATCATTATTTCCATCATAATAATATAGTGTTGAATAACAAATTACACCACTACATGGAGATGTTAGGTCGTACGTACACACTAATAGTGACATTATAATTCATAGGATTGATATAACAATGAGTATGGTTGTAAAATATTTATAATAACATCAATGTTTTTAGAATGTACTATATTTATAAATTTTTTATGGAAATAATAAAGAAATAGAATGTTGAAGAAGAAAAAAACTTTGAAAGAGGTGATTAAATAATTACCTCTTCATTGGGTGATTCTTCTTTATTTGAAAAAAGTGTTCTTTAGGGTGGATTTCTGCTCAAGGGAAGGCCTATAGGTTTAAGTGAGGGATGTTTGGAAGATAATTTGATAGTGTTTGGCCGATCCAAATGGCTTTGGATGAGTTATTTTGAGAGAAGGGGATGTACCCATTTATAAGAGAATTGAGGGTCACTTTAGAAAAAACATGAAATGTTATTTTATTATAAAATAATATTCAGTTTCTAATGGCTCAAAATTTATTTATATCAAGACTCAGGTGGTTATTGATCGAAATCCACCAAACCCATAAGTTTTATTCATGTTTATTCAACCATATTAACATTATTTTTATATTTAACTCTTAGTTAAATAGTTTATCATTTACCATGTCTCCTTTTATTTTTATATTATACAGTTGATGAAATTACAAGAAATTTCTAAGAAACCACAAGTTTTTAATTAATGACATATCTATTATTATATATTTCTTTTGGCCAAAACATATATTTTTATAACAATTATATAATTTTATAATATAGTATTTGTTTTAAAAACTCAGTTATGATAATTTTGGCACTATTTAATAATTTATTTTATAAAGTCATAATAAATTTATCACTTCAAAATTAAATTATTTAATCAACACTAACATGTCATAATAACCTATTAAATCCTTTTATGGTATCAAAATCCCCGATTTTCATTTATTATTATTTTTATATTAACAATTATTTGAATCACTCCTTGATAATTTAATTACTGTATAATAATTTTTTTACAAATAAATTAAATTATTTTACCTATATAAATTATAAATAAAATACCATTATGTTTTAAATAATTTTATATTTCTAATGAATATTTATATTCTAATTTATCATATCTATTACCCTATATTAAAAATGGTTTAGTAATTATACATTGAATTTAACACTTTTAACTCTTCATAAAATAAAATAATAATAAATGTCCTAATCTAATCAAAGTGAACCAAAAGGATAATAATTTATTCTTAAGGATGGTTTTTCTCGAAATAAACTTATTAAATTGAATTATTTAATGTGTTTTTGTAATTATAATATCATTTTTACCTTTAATTACCCTATTATTTTTTAACCATGGTAAATAAAAGTCTAAATTACTATTCACAAAAAAAAATTCATCTTATTGAACCACATTTTACAAACTGATTTGAATTGTGTCTCTCAAATTTTTTAAATTCTATTCACAGAAGAAGTAAAATTTCATTTTATGCAAATTTTCAAATGTGCCTAAGAGGTAGGTAAAATGCGTTAAAAATTTCAATAAAATTTTATACATCTAATTTTATTACAAAATGACTCTAATGAATTATATTAAACTTATATAGGAATTATATATCTATTTTGACTTAAAATAAATTTAAATAAATTATTAATTTTTAAAATAAATATCTCGTTTAAACAATAACGCAATGTTTTCCACTATTCATCATAATTGAATGTTTTCATAAAAATACCGAAAAATCACCCTAAGATAATTTTGATATTTTGAATTTCAAGTGAATTCTATTTTATCAAATTCAAAACATAGAAGCCAAATTTATTTATTTGAAATTAAATCCCCTTGTCAAAACCCAAAAACGTGTTTCTAAAAGGTAGAAACTATCAAAAGATTGATATGTGCTTATGTAAAATTTAAATGTGAAATTTCATATAATGAAATAAGTTGTATTAAATGATAATAATATAATCTAATTATACTTCCAAACCATTCAAATTTATAATTTAACACTAGAAATTATTTCGATTACAAAAGTTGTTTTCAATTAAAATGTAGTATTTTCACTCTTCATCAAAATACGAATTTTCTTAGAAAAGTAATAAAAATATATCCAAACTATATTTTTATCACCCTCTTCTAAAGAATAATTTAATTTCATTAAATTGAATAGACAAATGTGCAAAATATTGATTTTAAAAAAGGATCTCCATTAAAACACGGTAAAATTTCATTTTTAAAAAATACTAAATTTATCTAAAAAATGAATTTGTTGTTATATTATGTCTTAGAAGAATATGATATGGTTTCTATAATTATATATAGTATATAAAATCAAAATTATAGTTAATACTATTCATAACCATTTTTTGAATGGATAGCTTTGTAAGACATGGTGTGCTCGAACTCAGTGTTGCGTGTATCACAAGCAATTGAATTACTTTGAAGAGATAATGTACTATTAAATCATGGGATGTTACATTCTCCCTCATTCAATAAATTTAATCCTTGAAATTTGAAATTGTTTTTCAAAAATAAAATGTTGAAAATAGAAAATACTATTGTGGAAAACCCACCCCGGAAATGGGGTTAATTTAATTTGGTCTTAATAAAAGGGAAAGGGAAATGAAAAAGTCACCGTCAAATTATGATCTCGATAAAGAGAACATTGGTGGATATTAGGGACACATAATTAGAGAAAAATGTAAATATTTATAGGGGTGATTTAGGTCATCAATAAAAAAAACAATAAAATTGATGTCCTCAAATCCATCAACCATTGATGATTTAAAATATATTCGATTTAAAAAAACATAAGGTATTAGGATAAAACATTTTTTCTTTTAATATCCCTTCCCTAAAGTTTAAGATTAAATTTCAACATAAAATAAAATAAAAAATATAATTCACATGTAGAGTTCCATCCTTCAACTAATTTCTACTACAAACTCATCTTTCACTCCCAAAAGATAATAGAAATCAAAAGAATTCAATTTATCCTAATCGTATCAGGTTCTAAAAATAATTATTTTTTCATTCATCTTGCATACAATTTAAGAGACCGACATTATACAAACCAGGACATCTAGTAGGTCTGTGGTATGTGATGCACCCTTTTCTCCCATCGTTTGTGGGTTCAAGTCTCCCAACCGTGTCGGGTGCTACGGGTTGTCGCCCGAAGTCTTTTTATCCTTTTTATAATAATACAAACATAATCTTAACAAATGTTTTAACCAGAGACAATAGTATCAAATGTATATCTTAATAAATTCGAACCATTACACTTATCCAAAAAACTTCTATCCAAACTCATAGTCCAAAATTTATAAGTATGGTCAACATAACATAATGAAGATCTCTTTTTTCCACAAAATGACATGTGAGTACCTTCATCATGTATTATCTAAAAATATGACAGTGCCCTGAATTACCATAAAACATTGTTCATTATATTCATACTCACTTATTCCATAGGGAATACGTGATATACTCTTTATATTGAAAACTTTTGAATACTCCAACAATGAAGGAATAAACAAATCATTATTCAGTTCCAGGGTAGTAAAGAATGTCTAATATAATTTATCCAAATAAACCATCTATATTTCCAAAATCACTAACTCAGTATTTGGACCATATTATGGTTTATCTTTTCTTTAACCATGTATGTTCCAATTGTTTAACTAGTGGTTTAGTCACTTTTTTTGTACCATATAATATCAAATCCTTAATGAAATAGTACTACCGTACAATCCATATTTATTTCTATAATTAATATAACTAATAAATCATTAATAGGACACTAAAATGAACTAATTCATTAATAAAAAAATAAGAAAATTAGTCATTCCACTTCTTCAGTAGTAGTATCATAACATAATTATTTTCTAATATCATCATTTGGGGAAATCTCTGATCATTTGTACATTGATTCTCATTGGTCCAAACTCCATGAAAATGAAGCATTGTACATTTGAAACCATTTTCGTACCCTTTCAATCACAAACTTGGTGTCCTTTTTCTCCACACTTATATCAAACTCTCATTCCCTTCAATCATCTACCGAGGTGATTCTCTACACAGTTATCCCATGTTGGAAAATCCTTCTTTCCCTTCTTCCCTTTATATATCTTTCTCTCTACAATCTATTTCTTCTCTAGTATCCCTTCAAATCCATAGGGATCAAATAATTCATTACGTATCTTATTATCACATGATATTATTTTCTCATATGATGAGTATACATGAGAGACAATTTTCCTTCCTAATGATAACACAATACCATGAAATATATGAACCTTATTACTATTTTGATCATGAATAAGGCTATAGATTCCATTACTTTTACTTGGCACCATTTCCAAATAATGGCATAAACTAGGTTTGTTTATGAATCAAACATCATAATTCCAAAGACGTAAAATAACGAACATAAATGGAAATGATTATGAATATAATCAATAATCATAAAAAAATTGTTTTCTTTGAGGAATTATTTACTCTTAAATCCTTTATAATGACCTGTAGAGAAAATGTGAATTATTCTAAACAATTCCCATATTAGTTTCTTAACCATGAGTGCAACAAGGCAGGTTTTCATGCACCGGGGGACCCTAGGTCATGCTCCAGACTATTTATTGGACTTTTCACCACTAGGTACATCTGTGCCAAAGGTGACTCTACCTTCTCATATCCAAAGAGGGATTTATTGCATGGAAAATACTCAAAATCTATACATTACCAAAATTCTAGGACGTTCTTCTATACGAATCCTTAAATTCCATCTTAGGGTATTGTTATCTAATCAGTGTTTTTATAATTCTAGTTTCCATGTTTTCTACTAAACATCATATAATACCAACTGTAATGCCCCATCCCTAGAAGCCCAGATCTGGTGAATTATTTTTATACATAGGCATGTTATAATAAATCATGTCCCAAAAGACCGATTAGTTTAGTAGCTTTAGATGTACTATATACATACATATGTTTTAAATTACATTATTAAATGTAAAAACAATAACATTGTGTCCCCTTTGAACACATTCTTATACATTATCCTATTATGGAATGTTAATCGTAATATAATTATTCTAATCCTGGGAAAAATAAAACATAATAACATGGTCAGCTCAGATTCTTAGTAAGGATAATAATATTGTGGGAACTATTAAAAATAACCACAAACATTTAAGGAAATGTATAAAATTAAAACACAAACCTTTTAAACATTAACTTCAACATAATATGGCGAAGATAAATAAAATAATTATATTTACTTATTCACATGGATATTAATCTAGTCAAATAATCACATGGAATAATTAATTTCATAATTAGGGAATTCATAATGAAGGACATAATTACCACATCGTTAAGGCCTCATGCCAAGACTAAAAATAAAATTTTTGTCAAGGCCTTGTGACAATACACTAATTGGTCTAATGAGACCAACTGATTCACCTATGGGTTATAGCAGGCCCCACCCATCATTTACTGAGTCCTCCAAATTCCTCATATGAAAATGTTGAAACATAACATAAACATTCATATTAAAAATAGCATACGAAATGTGAATACCACAACAATAAACCATGAAGGGTATAAAAATAGCACATCCACAGTCAAACATATCATAACTCATTCAATACAATATTGAAGATTGTATTATAATAAATGAACCTTAATCAAGAATAATATCCAGTAGAGGATGTTGATATAGTTGAAAATGATCAGCGAAACATTTTTAGATAAATATCACTTTTTGTGAAATCATTTAAAAGACACACATTTATAAAGAAAGTCATTTACAATATATTTTTAAATAATAGTGTCCAATTCAACTTTGAAACATTTGAATAGAATTATTTTTTAAAACAACCAGGTCCATATACAGAAATCATTAAAAACTTTTTGAAAACATGGATATTAATGAGAATGATTTAGAAGAATATATATTTAAAACATTTAAAATGATTTTTTAGTTAAGAGTACCTTACGAAAATAATTTTGAAATTTTTTTAGGAAACATGAACATGGATAATAAATAAGTCCTAGAAAACAGTTCCACTTAATCAATCACGGATAATAATGAGATTGAGGAATTGACCCTTTCCTTGCACTTTTAACTAGTCGAGGGTCCGTTTAACACCATGTATAATGACAATAGTATATTTATAAATTATACTATACCCATATGAATATATTTTATATCATACATGATTCATTTATGACTTTATATTTCCCATTTAAAAATTATTTCCATGTTAATTTAACATTTCAGGTAATTATCGCTTTCTTTATTTTACGTGTTTTAACTCTGTTTTCTTGATCGTATCATTTAGATCATGATTTAATTACTTCAAGAATATTAAAAATTATTTATATATAATATATATTTATAATATAAATCTTTATAATAGATTGATATATAAAATGGAAAACAACTTTTGTGGAGATGGTAGGTCGTACGTATGCATAAAGGTTGTTTTCGTTTTCATATCGTATTGAACGAAAGCAAGTCAATAAGATATATATAAGTATATAAATATATAAATATATTTATATATATATATAAATATATCTCTAGTAGTAGTATTATGTATTTTATTTAATTCTTATTAATTAGATATATTTTTATAATCATCGTTGAATAGTGAACCTAGAAATGAATATCATCACGTCATGGAGACGGTGAGTCGTACATACACAAGAGCGGAGATATCTATTTCTAAATGATTATAAGGTGTGGAATTTGATGCTAAATTAATTGTTTTGAGAAATTAGCATTTTATTTTAATTTTTGATATACATATTACTCATCATTATATCCATCCATATAACATAGTGTTGTATTACAAATTACACCATGGTGTGGAGATGTTAAGCCGTACGTATGCACGCATGGTGACATTATCATTCATAGGATGGATAGAATAATGAGTATGGTTGTACCATATTTATAATAACATAAAAGTATGTAGATGGTACTAGAGCTATTATTTCAGTATCTAAATAAAAAATAAAGAGAAATTTGATGAAGAAAATAACTTTGAAAGAGGTGATAGAAAAATTACCTCTTTTATGGGTGTCTCATTTTTATTTGAAAAAAAGGGATACATAGGTTGGCTTTCTTCCCAAGGGAGGTCCTATAGGTTTAAGTGAGGGAGTATTGGAGTATATTTGGCCAATGGTTGGAAAATCCAAATGTCTTTGGTGGTGTTATTTTGAGAGAAGGGGAAGTTCCCTTTTATAAGAGAGGTGAGGGTCACATTAGGAAAAACATGAAATAGAATGTTATTATAATATCATATTCAGTTTCTAATGGCTGTAAATTATTTAATTTTGAGCCTTAGGTGGTTATGGGTCAAAATCCTATAATCCATTCGATTTTTTACAATTTTAGGTTACCTTATTAAACATATCTTTTAGATTTAACTATTAGTTAAATACTCTAGCATTTACCATGTCTCCCTCTATATTTATATTATATGGTTTATAAAATAACAATAAAATTCCAGGAGAACCCCAAGTGGTTCATTAATGACATATATATTATTTTATAAGTACTTTGGACGAACCTTAGTGTTTTAGGACAATTATATAATTTAATAATATAGTATCTGTTTTAAAAACTCATTTATGTCAATTTTGACACTATTTAAGAAATGATTTTCTAAAGTAATAACAAATTTATCACTTCAAAAAAATAAATTAATCAACCCTAAAATGTCATATTATACTAGAAAATTCGTGGATGGATTCAGAAGCATCAATTTAAATTTATTTTTATATTTATAATATCAATTCTATTAATCTTTCATTGATTATGTAATTACTACATCATTGTGTCATAACTAAATTTAATTATTTAATCTCTAAACACTTTTATTAAAATACCATTTAGTATTAAATACTTTTTAATTTATAATTAATATTTATAGTTGAATTTATCTTATGTATAACCCTATGTTAAAAATGGTTTAGATATTAAAAATTGAATTTAACAGTTTTAACTCATCTTTAAATTAAATAATAATAAATTTCCTAATCAAATAAAAGTTGAACAAAAGGATAATATTTTTTTTCTAAGGATGGTTGTAGTCGAAATACACTTCACAGTAGAATTATGTTATGTGTAGGGTAATTATAATATCATTTTCCCCTTTAATTACCCTATGTACTTTTAACAGTGGTAAATAAAACTCAAAAAGTAACTATTCACCAAAAATTATTTTCATATTATTGAACCAAATTTTTCTTATTGATGTCAATTGTTTCTCTCAGATTTTTGAAATTCAATTTACAGAAGCTGTAAAATTACTTTTTATTGTAATGTGCAATTGTGCTTTGAAGATGGGTAAAAGTCATTAAAAAGTTCAATAAAATTTGATACATCTATTTTTATTATAAAATGAATTCAAGGAATTACATTTAACTTGTATAGGTATTATATATCTACTTTGACTTAAAAAAATTTAAATAATATAAATAATTATTTAAAAAAATAGTCAGGTGAAAACAATAACACATTATTTTTCACTATTCATAAAAAATTGAAAGTTTTCAAAAGAATACAAAAAATTCACCCAATGAATATTTTGATATTAAAAACTAAAAAATGAATTCTATTTTACCAAATTCAATACATATAAGTTGAATTAATTAATTTAAAATTAGTTTCCATCACCAAAACAAAAAAGAGGGTTCTAAAAAGTAAAAACTATCAAAATATTGACGTGTGTTAATGACAAATTTAAATGTGAAATTTCTTATAATGACCTACATTGTATTAAATGATAAAAATACAGTTCAATTATAATTCTAAACAATTAAAATGCATAATTTAACACTATAAATTATTTCGATTATAATAGTTCTTATAAATTATAATTTAGTATTTTTCACAATTCATCAATATATGAAAGTTAACAGAAAAGTACCAAAATTTTATCCAAACTATATTTTTTAGTCTAAATTATAATGAAATATTTAATATCATTAAATTATATATATATAATCTTCAAATATGTGTTTTAAAAAGGGTTCTCCATTAATAAGCGGTAAAATTACATTTTTTTAAAAAAACTCTAATATGAAAAAAGTTGTGTTCTTATATTATATCAATGAAACAAATAATAAAATTTCTAGAATTATATGTATTATATAATATTAGAAATTTAGTTATTTCTATTCATAATAGTTTTTTGAATGGAAAGTTTGGTAAGACATGGTGCGCTCAAACTCGGTGTTGCATGTAGCGCAAGCTATAAAATTACGTTAAACAGATAACATACTATGAAATCATGGGGTGTAACATCTCTACACATAGTTCACAACATCATAATGGAGTTATATAAATGATAAATAAAACCAAACAAGATATATCCCAGAAAATACTTAATGATTACGATCTATATATTTTCAATGGTTTGAAGCTATGAATACATCTTGATATATAATAAATAGTGTTTTAATTAAACCTATATAAAGGGGACCCCTTATGAGAAGTGTAATAATAAGCAACCCAATGTTAATTACTTCAATTTTTTTGGTTTCAAAGTCTTTATCCATAATAGAAAATATAATTATGAAAAATATTCCTCCAAGAGTGACGTAGGAATTTTCCTAGGTTATTAAATATTTAGTAAATCCTGTAGAGTGGTTAATAAGAGAATAAAATGTGTTGAAGAATATATGCATGTCATGTTTTAGGAAAAATATTTACATTATTTTAAAACCACCTTTGAAAATATTGATGATAATCTATCCAGTATAGAAATAAATCCTAAATCATCAGACTCGGTTGTTAAACAAGCGGTAAAACTGATTCTGGAAACTCTCCAGATTCATAACCAGATGAACATGAATATGAAGATGAACATAAAGAGACCCTCCCTTCTTTCTCAAGATCTTTTAGAACTCATAAAAACTATCCCTTATATGTTTAACTAGGATACATAGAAAAAATAACACCAACTAGAGCTTCTCTATGAAACATGGTTGAACATAAACTCTTTTTTTCGCCTCCTGAACCTATGAACATAAATAATTAAATAAATGATGAATTCTAGATGATGGATCTGCAAAAATAATTAAATCATTTTGATATAATCAATGTAAGGTTACTTTTTAATAGATTCATAGACATCTTAACCATAGGCACTAGGTGGGTGTTTGGAAAAAATGTGGATACAGATGGTACTGTAGGGAGAAATAATTCCAGACTAGTTGCATACGGTTATAGTCATGGTAGAGGAATAGACAATGAATAATCCTTTGAAACTACTTCACAACTATAAGCTATTAGGATAATTCAAGTATGTGAAACACTTATAAATTTTAATTATTATCAAAGGGATGTAAAAGGTTTGTTGTTGAATGGTTATATAGGTTAGAATGATTTTTAACAACCAATCAGTTTTACAAATCCAAATTTACCAAATTGTGTTTTAATATTAAAAAGAGAATTTTATGGGTTCAAATAGGATCCAAGAGCATGGTAGGATTGGCTTAGATCATTTGTTATTTCTAATGGTTTTATAAAATGTATAGCAGATAAGAATATTTTCATAAAAAGAATTTACAATGTGTGTATAGTTGATCAAATATATGTGGATGATATTATTTTTTAATCTTCACAGAAATATTTATGTATTTAATTTTCAAATATAATGAAAGTTGATTTTGAAATGTGTATAATGGGTGGACTAAAATTCATTTAGGGATGTAAAATTGTTCAAAAAAAATTATTATTTGAATTTAATGTATATATACTCCATATCATTTAAAACATTTAAATCTGGAGAGTATTAAAATTAGTGATACTCTTATGAGTAACACCTAAAAATTAGAAATTGATGAAGATAGAAAATCATTAGATCAAATAATTTATTAAGGTGTGATTGGAAGAATTATCTTCTTGACTACTAGATAACCTAATATTATTTTGTGTGTGTGTATGATTTATCATTTTCAAAAAAATCCTAATGAATCACTTCATTTTTTGTTAAAAGAACATTCAAATAACTCACATATAGAACCACATTAAGGTTGTTATATGGTACATGAAAACCATATAACTATGTTATTTATTCTGATTAGGACTTTTGTAGTAGAAAGTTAGATAGAAAAAGAACCTAGGGAACATGTCACATTTTGGGAATGTCTATAGTTTAATGGTTTAGTTAGAAACAAAATTATTTTTAATTATATACTGTGGGAGATGAATACATACATTATAGAGGTTCTTATGCTACAATTTTGAGGGTGAAATACAAATTACTAGACTATAGATATAAATTTTTGTATGTCCCTATAAATTATTACAACAAAATTTCTATTAAAATATATAGGAATCCAACTTTTCCTTCAATGAAAAACTGTATTGATGTTAGACATCACTTTTTGGGATATCATTATCAAATTGGTGATATAAATTTAGAATTCCTTAGTATTGAATATTATATTCATAGTTTTTTAACTAATACATTATGTTTTGAGAGTATTAATTACATCATACATGAGTTCTGGATGATCAATGTTGTGTGAGCACTCATTGATGACTCACCATTGATGACTCACCATTGATGACTCACCATTGATGAATCACCATTGATGACTCAACACAGATGACTTGTTGTTAATGACCCACAATTGATAACTCACAGTTGATGACAAACCTTTGAAGTCACATTGTTGTTGAATCACATTTGATGACTCTCCTTTGATGAATCATCATTGGTGACACATTTTTGGGACTCACCTTTGACAAATCATCATAATAACTCACCATCGTCACTAATCATTAGTCATTAATTTATAATTATTTCTATATTGAACTTAAATTCCTTTTTTTATTTGATTCGCATTATTTTATATGACATTTTTTATTTAAGATCATGAAATCCAAAATTGATAAAAATTGAATAAATCTGAATCACCTCACACATACTCCTCTCACAATGCTAATACATTATCTCTAAAACATTCACTATCTTCTACCTTTTAAATAATCCTTTTGGATCCATTGCAATGGATCAAATGAAGCGTATCTATGAGACATATCAAAATGACTATCTTCCCTCGAGGAAACATAAAGAAGAATCGAGTGCTCCAAAGATTGAACCTATTAACGAATATATTGCCAACAAATTAGTCTTACCTAAATAGGATGTACATGAAGAATGGTTATTTTCTTGTAATTCACTCATTATAAATGTATTGATAGATAATTTTTGGTTGGAGTGGCTCTCTAATGGTACATAACCTCTCAATCCAACAATTGGGCATGAGTTTTATATTTATGTTGTGATTATTCTTGAGGGAACTGAGGAGTTCGGGATCATGTCATAAATTGGTGGAAAAATTATTAACTTCTATTATAATGAGTTGTCTGAATGTTTGAAGGTACCTCATTAAGGTATTTCTGAGGATTACTATGGAAATCCTCCATTTCAATGGATTTTTTTTTAAATTTCCCTAACTAAGATGACAAGTGACGGAATTCAAGGAGGGAATATAACAACTGAGCTAGATGGTGAATGAAGGTTAGTATCTAAGATTATCCAGAACTAAATATGTCCTAAGAAAGGGGACATTCATTATTTCAAATATCAGGATGTTTATTTGTTGTATCTAATGATGTAAGGACACAAGATTATTTTTTGAATATACATCCTTGTCCACATGAGTTATATGATAAATCCCCAATCCATGTCAACATCCCTATTGGATTCTAAACAAATTTCTACATTATTGAAAGTAAAGGAGTTTTAAATGATGAATAGGAAACTTTCACTTATTGTGATGGTTTTTTCATTACCAAAAATACATGAAAAATAATTAAGATTAGTTGGAATCCCTAAAAAAGAAGTGGGTTGTGGATAATTAGAAAATTAATGATGTTTATGACAATCTTCATCTTCCCAATAATCCAAAAGACGTGGATGATTATTGTCTTTGACTAGATGAGGTAGCATAATATTCTAATGAGGAAGAAGAATATTTAGTTGAGGTACATAAGGTAATTCAATATCCAAAGGATGAAATACGTGATCCTGATATTGTAGGAATCACTAAAGGAATTTCTTTTGGATTTCCATGCCCTCCAAAAGGCTTCCTTTTAAATAACCTCTCATAAGTGATTCTGATTTAGAGATATAAGAATATGATTAAATTGTGTTTTTTAGTAGAATTATAGAAGAAGATATATAATAGATTGGTTATGAAGAGGATGAAAATGAGGATGAGGAAAATGATGAAGGGGAAGAAGATTATAATGATAAAGCTGAAGTTGAAGAGGAAGAAAACAAAGTTGATGAGGAAGAGGAATAAAATATTAGTGTAAGTGATAAAAATAATAAAGAATATGAAAAAGAAGAAAGAGGTATTGTTATTGATGAACCTAGTAATGTGTCTTACCATCCTTTTATGGGTCAAGGGCCATTTAAGAAACCTAATGGTCATCTTTTCATTGATCAAAATCATGTTAAACATAAAAAATTGCTGAAACATGTTTATAAAAAAGGAAAAAGTTATAGAATTTAAAAAGGCATTAGTCTTAGTTGTTCTTTAGGAAAGTGTTTTGGATCCTCCAAACGCTAAAGAATGTACATATCATATTCAAATTGTTGTAGTGGAAAATGAACTAGTGGTGGAAACTCAAAGGGATCTTGAGTAATTTTTAGCTGAATAAGCTCTGGTTCCTCAATTCCAAGAACTAGTTTATACTAGAAATAAAGAACCCATTATGGGGGAAGCATATTTTGAGGGGGATAAATAGAATAATTGAGTTTAATTGTCTAATATAACTCTTAGTAATGTGACAATTGATGATTTGGAAAATCACCAGTGGTATTTCAATCTTGTCAGAGACTATACCGATTTCGATATTGATGAATCTGATACTATGGGATCATTGGTTGAAGAACTGGATCACTCTCAATGAGTTACAGTTGGAAAAGTTCTGAAAAATATCACCTTCTACATTAGTAGATCCAACTCTTAATTCTGATCTTCTTGTATTATCTGTGCCTATAGACAATGTGGCCCATCATGAATTTAATTGTTTTAATGAGGATTTAATTTCAATAGTTTGAGGTATTCTCCAACCACAAACTAAACCAATAAATTTCTTAGTGAAATAGATTCTGATATTAATTTAATGTGATTTTTATACCAATTTAAACTACAGATAATTTAGGATCTTCAATAATTGAGGATGGAAAATAATATATTAAAAAATGATTTTGTATTACTCATTCTTATTGTGAAATGGATTTCATCTAAGTATGTAGAATCCTTGTAAAAATTTGAGAAAAATTCATGAAGATACATCTTCTGAAGAGGATAGTCTAGATCCTCCAGTGCTTTTCATGGATCTGTTGATATTAATTCATAGATTGGAATTGAAAGGTGCATCAACATATTTTTTTGTTCCTACTCGATATTCTGACAATGATGTGATCAGAACTGTGGTAAGAGAATAAATTCAAACCAAGATGGGTACATCAGATTAGGAAATCCTAAAAACAATAAAAGAAAATAGTGACCATATATATATATATATGATATTTCACGGTTTACCAAAATGGGGCCACCAATGCTTCTGAAGAAATAAGGAATAATATTAATTTTTATTTTAAAGCATGTTTATAATACATTAGTTGGAGAGACACATTATGTTCATTGATGAGAATTTTAGAATCCCTTATATTACATAGGAATTTAAGGAACAATTATAACTGCTCAATGAGTTAACATGCACTCTACAAATGTTTATAAAATATATGGATGATTTTAAAAATGTTGTAGATATAGGTGTGAAGATAACCATTGATTTCATCAACATTTTTAAGCCTTACCTGCATCATTGGAGTACTATTATTGTTGGACCGAAGGCATTACTATTTAACATGTGACTGATAATTTATCTTCAGGATCAATCTACTGGTCAGTTTATCCTTAGTTTAGAGATATTATGACAATAAATCCATTTTCTCCTCTACCTGAAACCTTATATCCATTACCAATATCTACAGTACACGATCTTTGACATTTAAGACCTATGATCTATAGGTAACTTAACACCCCACCACCACTACTCATGGTCTTACTCCTACTGTCCCTTATAGAGTCCCCATTCATTTATTTTATACTTCTTGTCCCTAATATCGTTTTTTCCTCCATGAGATTCTATTGATTTTTGAAATCAGTTGGGAATTATTCTTTTGAGATGAATTATTTTTTGTTTTATCTTTTATAGGGATTTATTCATGAATTTTTATCATCCCATGTACTATATTTATCTCATTCAATACATTACAACTTTTCATCCTAGTTATTATCATTATTTTTTATTTGTTCTCTATTTGATAATCATAGAAGGGGGATAAATGTGAGAATATGACAGTGCATTTAGTTTTATTAATTTTCACTAATCTATATGACATGTTACACAAGAATGTTATTTTTATCATTTAGAATGGATTATTATTTCCATGAATTTTGACCATCAATAAATGGAAATATTTTTGGACTCTTCTTGTTTTATTACCCCCAAATCATGAATTATTATGTTACATTGTGTTTCATTATGTTTAACTATGTTTAGTAAAGGTTACCTATCATCTTATTCTATTATGTTTTTGTTTCATATCATAAGACAGATTCGACGATTATAACCATGTATAAGAAACAATTATGTTTGAGTCACCATTGAGGTGAAGTCACTGTAGGACATATCACCATGGATAGAAAAATGGCTAAGTATGAGCTACCATTTCCATGGAACTACCAATTCAATATCTCATTATCATCTATCTCACGGTCCGCACATTCTCAATTATATTTTTCAATGGACAAGACATTTTCTCGTTGAACTATCGACAGTCGAGTCAACAATGAATAAACCTATCGAAAAAATTACTTACCTATCACATTAGAATCATCAACATGTATGAGTTACCAATATGAGCTATTGATGTCATGACTCACTGTCATGTTGACCTACCATCAGAATGACCAACCTTCATAACAACCTATCGATCCTGAGTCATCGATACTTGTTTCACCATTCAAGATTGTAGAATTATTGAAGTCTGAGGCACCATTACAAAACAATCATTTCTGAGACACCATCATCACATCCTTTTTCATATAAATTCAAATTTATCCCAACGATAATATTTGTGAAACATAATACCCTTATTTATTTTAATGACCCTGTATATCGTTGTAGACAAAATTTAAAGGATTTCAGAGTGATGTATGAGGTACAAGTTACCTCAACATGATATTGATCATGATTCTTGTCATCTGGAGTATATAAAGTGTATACCAGATCAAAATGAAAAGTTGGTTCGTGAAGTAAAAGTATAGTGCACATCCACATGAGAATAATCAATAACTAAAAGCTATAGAAACATTAATATACTGTTGAAATCATTAGCCAAAGAACTTATTTGCAATAAAAATATTATAGAGGACAAGAGATCATCAGACAAATTACTACATAAATGGAAACAAAAGGTATTATCACCCAAGAGACATTGTTGTTCTATATGTCTCAAGAAATTGACTTGACTTGTATTTCAACATGACTTAGTAGAATCCATAATCGGCATTGACAATCACATAGAGCCTTCAAACAATTATCAAATTATTAATTCTAAAATAGTATACTATTTTTACATTATGGTCAGTGCATGTTTCTCTATTTTATGAAAACAAACTGATTCCTAAGAAAAATCAGAAGATTCAATGATATCATAACACAATGTATTTTTTCACCTTTCACTCTTATGTATAACAATGGAATGGGTCCATTCATGGACTATCTATTTTATCAATCCTAGGAAAAATGTGGAAGAGGGTTCACTGACCTAGACATTTTATATGATGTTTTTTACCCTAATCTAGGGGATGGATAAGAGTTTATTTATATAAACTTATTAGTGTAGGAGATCTCTATGTGTAAAGGATTACGTATCATCTATAGACAAAATAATGGTTATATTTCCATCATGAATTTCAATGTTCTGATTTCACTAAATTGTATTTTCACAGAAGAAAAAATTTCTCTTACTTTGATAATTAATCAAATATAGTTTTTATTTTATAAATTTAGTTATAATATTGATCTCATAAGTTGAATAATAATCAATATTTTATTTAATTTGAAAATAATAAATTCATGAAAAATTGTTTACAAAATAAAAACTAAAAAAATATACTATTTTGATTAACTGGGTTGTATTTTATTCCAAATTGGAGATCATTTAAAATACCTTTTTTAGGTAGAAATTTTAATAAGTTCTCAATTAACACCCCCCTCTTGATTGTCCTACTGTGACCAACAATAATTTTTGGGCATGAGAGTTTCAGTAAGGACTCCATAGATAAATCTGTTCTTGCATCGTGTCCTTGGGGATCCCCACCTATACTAGAGTGATGGATTTTGAACTAGTGATTGAGATATTTTTGTTAGAGGGATTCTAGATACCCGGAGCTGATAGTGGGAATCACATAGATGAGTCATCTTTAACAGCTAACAGGGTCCAGTAAGTGGGATCTCGGCACATGATGTTATTTTTCAATCAGGCTTAGGTGTGAGGTTTTCTAGTGTAGGGGAAGTGTGGAAAAATGTGATAAACCAGATATGGGGGGTTCAATTTATGTGATGTGTGAGGTCACATAATATTAGACCGCCTATCCATACTATTCGGGCAGTACATGTGTATTGCTAATGGACCACCACGGTGTAGACATCACTATATTTAGGGATCCCCCAGGTGAGGACATTGTGGTTCCCAATAAGGAAGAGATATTATATGATAAGAAAATGATATGGGTGGTAGAATATGTCATGATATTCTTCCACCACTATCCCTAGTAAGCTCATGATAGTCTTAGGGATCCGGAGACCGTGGTTAAATAGACATGCATGATTTGTAGTTTTATGACCCCACAACACATTCGATGATTAGCAGTAAAATATATATATATTATACTATTTCTTCAGTATTATTAGACATAGTTTCTTGTCATTCCTTTATCTCAATACTCTTAGTGAGTTATTTGGATCTCCAAGTTTAAGTGTTAACACATCATTTTTTTCTTGAGGATCTTACAAAGAACGCTTCTTCTATATCATTAATCTATCAGCATTGCAAGCTATAACATGGTGTAGATTGGTTCATATGATACTATTGGGTAATCTTGATGTAATATTATGTTTTAATCTATGTTATGGATTTTTTTCAGGGTCTATTCCCAGATCAAATGTCACTATAGACAAGTCCTCTACCTAAAATCCAATGGTATGAGATTCTCTTTTTCTCACGATAGAGATCCTAGGACATGGAATGTGGGTTCTGTGAGTAGGATCTTGAAACTCATTTCCCATAAAATAGAAAGTATATACCATGGTATAGAAGGATCTTCCAGAATCCAGGTTCCTTCTGTATTGATGCATTACATGGATGTATTCCCCAAGGACATGTTGGGCTACCTCTAAGGTTAGATATAGTTTTTTTCATCAATATCTACCCCCAGAAAACTCAAGTATCTTCTGAGGCCTATTATATTTCCTCGACCATGCATTGGGAGTTGTGTTTTCTATTGGAAGACCATTGAGAGAAGGGTTTCATCAGGCCCATTGTGTCCAAATGGGCATCTCTAGTGTTGTCTGTGAAAAAATCAGGCATGAGTATGGGGGTTTATGTGGATTATAATTTCATGAAATAGTAAATGATAAAGAATAAGTATGAAAATGATTGATGATATCATTCACCATTTTGATGGTCTAAGATGGTTCTCTAAGATCAATCTTATCTTTGGATACCACCAGTTGAGGGATTGTGAAGTAAATATTCCAATACTGGAATTATAATGTCTCCATAGACACTTTGATTTCCATGTAAATCCCTTTGGTTAAAAAATTCCCCCACTCTATTTATGGATTTGATAAGCTAGGTCTTCAGGCCATAAATGGATGATTAATTGGTTGTATTCATCTATGACTTATGCATCTCATCTATATATGAGTTGGTGAATGAATAGGACTTCAGGATGGTTTTAGAATTTCTATTAGAGAATAGGCTTTATAGAAATATTTTGATGTTCCATTTATATATATATGAGGTTGACATTTTTGGGAATTTATTTTTTATCATGGATAATCTATGGACCCATCAAAAAAATGATGTTATTTCATGGGAGCCACCCAAGAGCATGTTAAAGGTGTGAATCATCTATTGATTTATGGGGGAATACAAGATATATTTGGAAGAAATCACTATAATTGAATCCTGGTTGAATAAAATGAAATATAATGGAAATTTTTTAATAGGTATGAGGATTTCAAAAGGTACATTGAGTATTTGAGGCTCAAGATGATGTGTTCTTCAATTTTGAGACTACTAGAGGATGGAATGGATTATCAAGTGTACTGTGATTCATCATGGGCTGGGCATAGCTTCAAGTTGATGTAGCAGCATGATATTTTACTATATAGGGTGAGATAGATGAAACCACATTAGAAGAACTATATTACTCATGATCAATATCTATTAGTTCTATTCTTCTCCTTGAGTATGTGGAGGAATGCCCATATGTGAGAGTTCTTTATGATTTACTCATGTTATTAGAGTCAGATATATGTATTCACATATATATACCCAAACCTGAGACAAAAAAAATTATTAGATTTCCTACAGGACAATGACTTGTAGATAGTCTATACATTAGTGAAGGGAAACATAGTAGCAGAAGCCAATAGAACGAACAACAAGGATCTCTAGGTGAATTGGGCTTCGAGGTAGTTGGCCTCCATATATCTAAACCTAAACAAATATGGAGGTATTGTTTATCTTCTATCAACAGTGTTTACTCATTCAATTATTGATCATGTGAATGATTCCTAGTTGTGATGCATCGACTACAATGTATGTTGTGACCAAATATCCACAGGTGAATCACTATATAGATATTATAAATGGGGGAATCAATTGAAATATTTCTAGGGAAGGACGGTGATTCCAAATACGATTTGGGATGAGGTGACATGGGAGTTCAAAACTCCTCCCCTAGTTGTAGCACCTAATGGGGGGAAAATATACATATACGATTAGAATCCATTTTGGTGGTTTGGGATGAGTTGAAGTGTAGCTGAGATAATCTCTTGATTCCACACCTTTCAACTAATTATGGTTGAGTTCCATGTTCTCAAATGATAGTTTCTACCACTTGATATTATAGAGTGGTAGTGAGATGTCATCTCCATGGAATTTGTAACATATATTCAACACAATGTGAAGTTCCATGATTCCATCTCGGTGATATTTTATTGAATCCTGATGTTGGTTCACTTTATATATTGTAGTGGTAGAATACAATGGAGTTGTTGGGGTAGTTTTACATATGGGTTATCATCCTATTTATTGGGGTTCCCATGGCGATTTTCGTCAATCGTGACGTGAGGATTATGCAATGATTGCAGAGAGAACTGTAAGATTAATCTAGGACCCAAATGAGAATGAGTATATCCATTCAAAACTATACTAATGGTTTAACTAAGAACACAATTCAGGCGTTAGAGGATATTCTATTGGATTTTATGATAGACATCAGACAGAGTTGGGGGGATCACTTTACCTTGGTAGAGTTTGTGTAAAACAACAACTACAAATCTACCAATGGAATAGAACCATTGACAACTTATATGGGAGACCCTTCAGGTTACCGTTGTGATGGATAGAGATCGGTGAGACATCTCTTGTGGGTCCAAATATGGAGTATGTTATGATAGAGAAAATACAAGTTATTGGTGAGTGGATGAGGACATCGCAGGGCAGAAAAAAATATTACGAGGATCTCCATTGTAGGCCCTTTGAGATTTTGAAGGGTGATGATGTCTTTCATAGAGTATCTCCTAAATGTGGATTGGTGAGTTTTAGCCTAGGTTCCAATCTACCTCAATGTTCAACGAGCCATTTTAGATCATTTACTGGGTTGGTAAGGTTTCAATCACCATTCTATAACATCACAGCTCGATCGGGTACAAAACATCATCAATATGTTGTAGGTGAGGAGATACATACATGACCATTTGGACTTCATCAAATGGGGAGAACATTACATTAAGGGTGGATCCACCTTTTCGTAGTACCTAGTGTCGATCGAGGATTGATAAGAGAGGACCATATGAGGATGGAACATCCCCTTGGTCAATAATTTGTTGAAGCACATGAATATTGAGTAGAGTTCATGGGAATGGTAGATCCCAATGCTATCTCATTATCCTATGTTGATTTTTTTTCACAGAAAAAATAATGGAGGGTATGATGCATGGACCATGTTTTTTTTCTTGTAAGACATTACAATATTTCAATATATATATATTTCCAAAGTTAGTCACTATGATTACATGCGATTCTAAGGCCCAATGTTCCAAGATTAATTTTATAATAATATTAAATATTTTATATATTATGTGTAATGATGTTATTAAATAAAACACGATAATTTTCAAAAGGAATTTTAGAGTATAAATATATTATCATGGTTATGTTTGAAACATAATTATCGCGCTAAGAACGACATAAAATGGGTCGACGAGGGGCCCCTGAGAGCATTGTTAATTTATAGTACCATCATTGGAATATGTAATTATTTTATTAATTCATTAATTAATTATAAACCTAAAATAACTTTTCATAAATATTCCTCCATGTAAATTCACCTTTGGTTAGCCTCACAATCATGGGATCATGTGAGAACTTCTCCGTCATACATTATTTGTGAAACACCCTTGACAATGACAAAACTCTGAAACAATTCTTATTAGAACATAGTAAATACAAATAGATTACTATGAACATTGATGAGCACATTATAATATGGAGAATGAACCCATCCATTGGTGGGACTCATTAATTTTTAGTTTACACCCTATATGATTAAATTGATTGAGAATATCGATCCCATCTACTAATTTATACCAATTGTGACATAAGAATGCACCTACATATTTGATTAAATTGTTTTGGATTTTTTTTATAACCTTGGTATGACCATTCATGAAAATATTTACATGAAATCTAGTAAATTGAGTGGATGCATTCTACATTGATTGAGAAACCTATATAAACCACCAAAATACAATTTTTAGGAAAATGATGGCTGAAAAAGATGGATTTGGTCCACATCCACTAGTGATGAGGGAATCATAAGCCCAATTCGATGTGGAAAGGACTGATACAAAGAATGAGGGTCATATATGAGAAACATTGAACAAACCAGTTGCAGGCCATGTGTAAGGATGAACACATGGAATGTAGCCCTTTCAGATTAGAAGATAGGGTTTTATAATTTCATAAGGTTGGAACATTTTCTATCCCTCCTAACACGATATATACCTCATCCCCATTTAGATAAGTCAAGTGATGGTTCACATGGGCCAAACATTGTAAGATTACATGGCCTTGCACATGGTTGTGTGCTGATGTACACAAAAAAAACTAGATCACACAAAAAAAATCCCATGTGATGACCCATCCAATTTACTATGTATATATATGTGGATTGAGTACATGGACATGGCCTTAATGACATGTCTCAGTCTCTATTGTCCTGGACCCATTGTATAGTCTACATTAGTGAGGTGTACTACAACATAGACATGAATCTGTGTACAAGACATGCACATCTTTTGGAGGTAGAGTAGGACCACATGTCATTTTGATCAACCCACATGTTGTGTGTACCTTAATTTCATTTTATTAATATCCAGGGTTCCATATCTCTTTTTTTAACATGAATTTTGGACAGCGAGTTTCCTATCTTGAATTTTTTTTCATGTAGACCACAATGGTTCCATTGGTCGAGGATTCTGGGTTATAATGTGTAATTTCTCAGAAACAATTCATGGGAAGCAAATGATCCATTAAATAAGATATCAAATATGATCACGAATGCCTACAGAGTTGAATGTACAATATATATAAATAGAGGAGTCCCCAAAAACTACTATGTTAACCCTCTAGTATAGCTACGCAGTGGAATCCTCAAAAACTATTGACTTCATCGACTAATAGAGTTAGTCAGTGGAGTCCTTGATGACTACCGAGTTTACCCTATAGTTGAGCTGGGAAGTGGAGTCCTCGCAGACATATGATTTGACCCTCTAGTATAGTGGGGTAGTGTATTACTTGATGACTAACACATGGTGCCCTCAAGTAGAGAATATAAGTGGGTCCTTAATGGGTATCCGAGTGGATCCGTCCTGCTGTGATGGGCAATGGGCCATATACTTCATTTTTTGTCCCCTAAACTATTAGGAATACTGATGTGGTGTGATTTGTCTTGCATGGTTACTTCTGGCCAGATGCCTGAGACGTTGGGAAACATTGATGGACTTTTTAAAGGGATGGATACTCTTATTCTGGGTAAAAGATGTGAGAAGATAATCCCCTAACACCGTTGTTTTGAATTCTTTGATATAGTATATATATATAGATCATTTTTATTGATACCCATGGATTGGATTACTCTCATTCAATGGGATGCATAGTTGTATAGGTTATGCCACATGCTTTTCATGTCCATCATCTCATGGTTGAATTTCATGACCCCATACCTACAAAGATTCCCCTCTCGAGATGGCAATGAAGTAAGATGGATAATGAACCCTGAGTCCCTCCTCCAGTAGGCCCTGGGGTGGCAACCATCACCAAGGGTATAAAAATACCACAAAATGGGAGGTGTTACCCTTTTTATACTAGCTATGATCAGGAGGTAAGATGTAACAACCTCAAAAAAACTACATGATATATATATAAAATATAATTAAAACAAATCCCACATAAATGTTTTCTATAAAACAGTTAAAAATAAGAATGAACTCCAAATTACATACCCAAAAGTAATTCTATGCTGCGACACAAAAAAATATCCTAATGTTTGAGCTAGTAACGTTTAGCATTGTCCATGTAATCCTCATGAAAACCTGAAAATAGTTTTATATACATAAGCTGAGCATAATTGTATTCTCACTTGTAATTTCCATGTCTATTGTGCACTTGTAGGAGAAGAATACTAATACCACTCTGAGAAAACTATTGAAACCTACATTGCCTATCATGGAGTACTAGCTGCCCCAACCTCACAAAGGCAGACTCACCAAATAACGGACATCAAGTAATGTAACATAGTAATAACATCAATGTTTTTGGGTACCCCACACCACTTACAAGTGGTTAGCATCCCATATCCAAACAGAAAATGTTTGGAAACATCTACACACTTCTGCAAGCCCCATGTCACAACATGCCCACACACACATAGGCCTCAGATATATTCTCATAACCGAGTCAAAAGAATAAAACCAAAATCCTCCTACATAAACCTAGGGCACAACCATATCACCTCCCTCCCTCAAACAACTGGCCATAACCCTATGACATTTATCCCTCAAACACTTTAGCCACAACCATACCATATCTCGTGGACACCTAGTGGATAACTAAAAATCTCATCCCAATGAATCCTAGGAAATAACAACTAACCTTCAAAAACCTGGTCCACAGAAACCACACCACAACCTGCCTGAAGAGTCATTTTCTACCAATTCCTAGGTATGGGAGCATGGAAGATCCAATAACTACCCATGCATCTTCCCAACAGGATGATGGGAAGACACCATCAACCATGATGATGGGGGTTTTGGGAAGAAAGCGATCAACGAAGGGGGTGTTCATATGGAAATTAAATGAAAGTACATATATATATATAGGGGTTTCAATCACCCATCCCATCCTATTTGTTTTTTCAAGCAAACAACAAGTCTACATAACTGCCTTTGCTGCTACCACAAAATGAAAAACTATACAAAAATGACCATTTAATTCATAACCTCATCCAAGTCACATAACCAATAATCATTCTTTTTTAATAATCCATTTATTTATTTCATCCCTACTTGGGAAAATACCATCCACAATACCCAATGAGACTCACAACATAAAACACATTAGGAAAAAGAACTATGATAAAACAACCTTGTCTACATTTTCTCTCCACAAAAAAACCTTTCCAACATATCAAACATCATTATTCAATGTCATTAACAACAAAACCATTCCCTCAATAGTGTAAACCACCAACTCATTGCTACAACCATCAACACCTCTCATCACAACAATTATGGAAGCCCCACTACAAAAAAAAAACAACTCCCTACACGTCAAGAAACATAAACAAAACACATCATGGTGTAGTTCCACTGCACAATAATTTCCAACCATCCTTGGAATCCACATTACCCAACATTTATTATCCACCCCATGAGCACATAATAGCAAAAACTGATGACATCCCTGCTATAAAATACTTCTCGTTCATTCCACATCCAATCAAACCATCCATCGGGGATTCCATCACACCACCAGTACCACCGTACATTACAAATCCATTCCCATGACCCAACAACAGCAGAGGTTATAATAATCCACATAATCAATATCCCCACATGAAACAGAGATAGGGGTATTTATATTTAACAAATACGCATTTTATTAATTCCACTTTGATAAATTCGGGGTGATAAAAAATGAGTATAATCCTGGGTATTCGAATTATTTAACTTAATATATTTTTTAACCACTTTTATGTATATAAGATCATTCAACCTACAACTAACTCTAACTATACACTATTAATCACTCATGCACAATCAAATACCACCAATGACCATTATTTTCTGTAGGCATATATCCCATAAAATTGACAACATGGATTTAAATAGAAAATAAAACAATATGATCATCATAATCATCTTCCAAAAACCAAATTTATTTCATCTTAATAGGTTCTATTATCATTATTAAATTTTGATTTCAGGTGTATTCATAAATATACATGAGTACACCAAACCTAAATGAGGAAAAATTAAAAGAGATATGAAGGGATCCCTACCTCAGAAAATAGACAATCATCACCTCCTCCTTGCACCAAATAGGGGTGTGCAAGGTTCTAAATAAAATTGATCTAGGGGTGAAACACTGATGAATGAATTCTTGGGGAAGAATGGTTCAGGGACACTCTGTATCAAGTCTAATGGAAAACATATATGGAAGAAAGGGACTGCTATTTTGAAAGTCCCAATTCTATATCAATGGAAGAAATGGTTTCAAAATCCATTAAATGTGGATCTTTACCAAGATGACATAGCTTGGCCATTTGGGAGCCACCTGGGTGTTAGTATTTTAATGATAATGTTATATCATTTGAAATTTCATAAAAATTCATAAATATGGTTTAAAATTCATTTTATTTCAAATAACACATTAAAGGGATGAATCTAGAAAAACAAGGTAAAACTTGAATTAAAATAATTCTAGGAATGATTGTCCATTAGGTGAGTCACTGTTGTAAGATACTAGTGGGTGAGTCTCTAATGGATGAGACACCATAGGGTGACTCACTATTGGATGAGCTACTTCTGGAAAACTCACCGACATGAGTAACCACTAGAGACCTACTATTGTGAGTCACCGCTGGAAGTCATTGTTGGTTTGGCACTATTGGACGAGTCATCATTGGTGAGTCATGGAAAGTCACTAATGGATGATTCACCTCTGAAAATGTCACCATTTTCATGTCACTATTTGATGAGTCGCTATTAGAGAGTCAGTATTGGAAAATTCACCATTGGAAAGTCATCGTTGGACGACTCACAACTGGTGACCTACATTTAGCGACTTACTATTGTGAGTAACTACTAAATGTCACCATTGCGACTCACTGGTCAAGAATTTATGATAGCCGAATCAACATCAGATGATTTTCTATCAAAAAAATTGTATTTTTATAAACCCCTGAAATGATTCATTGTTTCCTCAAAAACACCTCAAACACTAGATTTTTATATGTAATGGACATATTGTAGTCTGAGTAATTACATCAGATACCTCTTAAATTATTATCCCACTAGATAATTAAAAACTAAACCCATAATGAAAGGTGGGGTCTGAACAACCACCATGTGATTTACCTCCCAAGAATTCGGCAACACTAGAAACATAAATGACAAAAAAACACATCAAGCTTCAAAGATAAACCAGCAGGCATTGTTCGAATGATGGAGTGAACCCTAGAAATCCAAGAACACCTCATACGATATATACTACCTCAACTAACCAAATTTCACACCACACAAGCATGAAAATCCACACATTCAGGACATATGAATTATGAAATTTCATTCTTCTTGTCATGAAACTATCCACATTTCTCAATACTGAGCCACCCTCATGGGTTCAATCACATCTTAATTAATGCTTCTCAATTACGAATCTATTCCTCCTCTCCCGAAATTTCAATACATAACCTTAATTTCCACCACATACACCAAAAAGTAAATAGAACAACTCATCATATATAAATCAATGTTCGAGCATCACATTACATGGTAAAACATGCTATTGAAAAATGCCAAACAACACCGGGTACTAGGAACACATATGTGATTTTCTCACCCATGTAATCTCCCCCAAGATGGCACCTCCCCCGTGACACCATGCCTCCACAATAAATGAACCAATTTAATGGTCCATCCACGCAGAACCTTCTCCCGACAATCCATGATCTCTACTAGCCACTCCATGTATGTCATGTAATCTAGGATGTCCAATACTCTTCATTCAAGGATGTGGGAGTCATCGTGTAGATACTAATGAAGATATAATATATGATAGATATATTTGATCCTCTATATGTATGATTGAAATTTCAATTGGTATTCCAACTAGCCAACTCGTCCCACCACATCAAAGGGTCTAATGATCCTCAGAGAAAGCTTTCTCCCTCTTCTAATACCCCCACTTCCCAAATTTAGGGGAAACCATCATGAACATTTGGTCTCCATTCTAAAAATCCAATTTCCTTATCCTAGGATTGGCATAATACTTCTATTGGTCATGTTTTGATTTCATTATCTCACAAAATAGCTTAATTTTTACTGATGTTCTTTGTGCTACATCAAGACCTAGAGTAGCTATTTCACAAACATTTTTCTATCATAAGGGTTAATCACATAATCTTCCATACAACGCATAAAACAGAGTCACGTCATGGGAAGATAGATAGCTATTATTATAAGAGAACTCTACAATGGTAATTTTTTTCATACAAGATACACCAAAGTCCAAGACACATTCATGCAACATTTTCCCTGGCATATGGATAGTATGTTATGTCTGTCCATTTTTCTGGGGGTGGAATGATGTTTGGAGGCATAAATATGAACCAAAATAATGCTAAAATCCATTCCAGATATACATGGTAAAAACAAGAATCATGTTATTAGAATATGGTTCTCAAAACTCCTTGCAGGTGCACCACCTCTTCCACATACCTCTTTGCCAATGCATCCACCTCACCTGACTCCTTGATATCTTAGAAGTGAGCTTGTTTCGTCAGTAAATATATTACTACCCAGATAGTATCATATCATCCCTGATCTCTAGGTATCCCAATGACTAAATCCATCAAAATTTCATCACCCTTCCAACCAGGAACTTCTATGGGATGTAACGAAGCATTAGGAACACAATTCTCCTCTTTTCACCTACTGGAACACTCAGAACTTTTACACAAACTCTGATACTACCCATTTCAACTAGGACCAAAAAAATAGCATTCTCATGAATTTGTACAGCATGAAAATTATTGGGTACACCACTAAAGGAAATCTATAAGACTCATAGAGGACTCCCTCATGAATCATCAAAGGGATAAATAGCCTGAAATGGAATAATATCTGGTTCTTACCATCCTCCGAACATCCCTCAAAACATCACACTAGTCAACGTTATCAAACATAACCTATGACTCTCAGTATCTCCACTGCGACTTCTCCGCCAAGTTCATAATTTTAGAGCACACTCTCAACTAATGAAAATAACATATTCATGTATCCCTTCCTACATCTAATGGAAATTCATCGAACTCCTCCATCACTTTCCATGTATCTACAGAATCCTAAGAAATCTTTTTCATTGGAAACCTGCTCAATGCCTTATCCATGAATTTTACCTTTAATAAGTTGTAAGAGATATCGAAGTCATAGTCCTTGAGAAACTCCATCCACCACCATTTTCACATGTTCAAATATCACATGGAAAAGATATACATCATGTTCTGTTGATCTCTGATGGCTAAAAACATCATAACAAGGTATTTTCAACGCATCTTCAACGCAGAAACAACTTTTCTAACCTCCAGATCATGGGAGGAATAGTTATATTTTTGGGTAATTAACTACCTAGATCCATGGGATATTAAAAAAAATTGTTTCATGAATACAAATCACATGCCCAAACTAGAAGCATCATAAAACACATCGCACATAACCCCTTCCTATGGAAACTAGATCACTGGGTCCCTGAAGGAATTACTCTTCTTGTAGCTGAATGCTACCTAAAACTTCTCACTCCACACAAAGGTGATGTAACTTTCTGGATATATATGTCAAAAGAGATGAAACTTGAGATAAATTGGGTACAAGCCTTGGATAGAAGCTACTTAGACCAAGAAAGCTCCAGAATTCCTCTGGGATCTTCTGTCACACCCAATAGAAAATAGCTTCATCATTTTATGGTTAAAATTACATGTCTTGTAGTAACACCTAATTTCTGAATAAGTGCACCTATGGAATCAATAACATGCACTTGGAGAACATTCCATTTAGTTGGTGGCATTGAGGAACATGTATGGTGAACCTTAGATTCTCTACATGGTCCTCCTCAATCCTTTAGTAGATCATGATGACATCGATGAATAGGATGAGGAATGGATCAAGGAACTCATGAATTATATGGTTCATAATTCCCCTGAACACGAATGGTGTGTTTGTAATACTGATTAACATGAATACGAACTCGATGTTCCCATACCTGCACCTAAACAAAGTCTACGGGATATCATCCTCCTTCATGATCAACTAGTGATATCCAGAACATAGATCAATCTTAGAAAACCAAGAGGCTTCATTTATCTACTAAAAAATATTTTCAATACTCAAGAGTGTGTAACAATTCTTTACTGTCACCTAATTCAACCATAGGCGGTCTATGAACAACCTTGGGACACCATCCACCTTCCTCAAAAATAAGACTAGAGCACCCCACGAGGACAAACTAGACTGGATGAATCCCTTATTCATCATGTCATCAATCTAAATACTGAGCACCCGTAACTCAAATGGTTCTATCTTGTAAGGATCCATCAAGATCATACTGGAACTGAGTTGTAATTCTATCCCAAAATCAACGTCATGTTGTGGGGGTAGAGTTATATCATCCACATGAAATACATCCATGAAAATTGAAACCACTCTAGGATATCCCCCATCTCATCGTCCACTAATCTTATAGACATCTCATTCAACAAGGAAAGAAGGGTCTCGATACACCGGCTGCCCATCTGACATCACTGCCCACTATTAAAAAAACACCTGCTGTCCATACATTTCAGAAAACATGACTCTTATTAGGATGATGACGATAATAAAATTCAAGTAATAAGACTCGTTGATGTCGAGGATGACTTCATATGGCTACATCTGTAGAAATATGAGATCCCCAGTGGACTGATGCAACCCCATTATCAATCTACATCACTGGCACACATCAAACAAGTTGGTATGAATTCTGGCAAGCATGATCAACATTTGGGGAATGATAAGTCACTCTAATTATAGTCACAGATAACGAGATATTACAGGTTCAATAATGACATTTATATATCCTGAAAAAAAATTGTCAAGAAATGGAACAGGACAAACTAAGAATACCCCAATGGATCTCTACCCCTCCTCGAACTACTACCTATGGGGGGTGAAACTGATCAATCCCACCTTATATTACCATCTACTATTGACCACCTCCAAAACCATTCCTATGTCAATTCCCATGACTAAAACCATGAGTTCGGCCTCCTCCTTCTCCATCTAAACTCGGTGGAGAAGGAGCCTACTATTCCTAATGTTGAAACATCATAGCTTGAAATTGCTGCTAAAATGGGTGTTGAAACATCCCACTTGATGTATACTAATCTTGAATGTTTTTCTGGAAATGACTTTGAAAAAGTCCATGGGCTCAACAAGAGATAATCATCGGTCCTAGGTGCACTGGAAAATCATGATGACCGAAAGGATGAAATTGGAACTACTGAGGTAGTATCCCCTTTGGTCAAAACATCAATGACACAGGCACATGAGACCTTATTTTTGTAACATTTCCCCTTGAAGAACATTACAGATCCCCTCTAATGGTATACCTATTTGTTATTGCATCCCATCAACTATGTTTTCATTCTTCATAACCTACAAGTATGTCGGTAACGAAAAAAGAGCAATTTCATACTAGAGAGAATGACGAATCACCTCCTACATGCCTCTCGCATGAGACTACACATCTGGAAAGAGATCCTATGAAAAAATATGGAGATCCTTGAACATGATCTCCAGCTCTCGTACCAATGTACTCCCCTCTTGAGGGAGAGTTACTCATGCCTCTTTTTATCCTTCATGGTCGAATAAAGGAATTATTCATAGATATCCATCATGAAATTGACCCACATAACATTAGTATCTTTCCTCTTACATATGTACAACATCCACCACTAATGCTCTTCTACCCTCACCTAACTAACTAAAAATGGAACTGAGTAATTTTTCAGAGCCCAGATCAAACTAAAGGTGACCACAAGATCCCAGAACCAACTATCCATATCAATGTATGAAACACTTCCTTTATTGTTTCTGATTGAATACGGATGTAAATCGTGTAACGTCTTCTACCACATGTTGTCCTCCACTAATGAATTAACCCCCTACAGATCAACCAGATCAGCCTGCGGAGCCTCAACATACTAATCCACATGTTGAAAAATATCAGTTTCCATATTTGAAAATGTAAATAAGGAATTCCAACAGCAGATTAGAATGTATTTTTTTAAAATTCATTTAGCTCATACTAGTCATTTATTATTTTATGTTTTAAAAAATGTCCAAATTCAAATAGAAAAACAAGTCATTATGATGGATGTATATTTCCTACGGTATCTACACTACAAATACTGTAACATCACTTTGTCATTTGGTTGGATTAGCGTCATTGAATCAGATCATTGTGAGGGGGGGCTAAAATCTGGTGTCGGCGCCAGTCCCCAACGACCTATGTCATGAATAAAAGAAAACATAACATTATTTCCCAACAAACCCATGATATTTTAACTTTCTATATCTCGAATATCCATCTTATCTCTCACCATCAACCTATGATACCATTTTTTCATTAACCACTACATCCAAATATACCCCTATTGAGTTGGTAATGAAGGAATTGGGGCAATGACCCTCGAGTCCCACCTCGAGTAGACCCCAAGGTGGCGACTATCACCTGTAGAATAAAAATCTAGGAAAATGGATGAATTGGCCATTTATAGTAACCAAGATTAAGAGATATGGTGTACCAACCCCAAAACAACACAAAGACATAAAACATTCCAAGTTTTGAAAAGGAAACACAATGTTTGACAACATACATGATACGCCACCTCGAGCATAAACGATCAAATAAATATTAGTATTTAATATAGTAGTTAACACCTAGCTGTATAATGTCTGTAATGGACAATATAAACTCATTCATGAAAATAAAGTTTCCACATTATTATATAATGATTCATTGGTGATTAAATTAATTTAAAAAGAAACAGAATGCCAATTGAATATAAAGAATGTATTTTTATGAAAAATTATTCAAATGTGAATAATTGTGTTTATAAAACAATAAAATCAAACATTTTTGCATTATATTAATGAAATATTAATTCAATATAATGTTTGAAACTAATATTATGTATTTTATAGATATTATATTGGAACATATACCATTTTATAAATAAAATAAGTGTTTTTCTATAAATGATGTTTTACCGCCTTTTAAATTGGAACACTTTTTAAATCTAGTTTTTATCACTACAATATGTTTAATTAAATAAATAAATTTCTTCATTGATGGTGGGATATCAAAATTTACATTGGTTAAAATATTCGTATTTTTCTGAGAGAAATAATATTTTAATGAATAGTGAAAATTAATGCATTTTAATTCAAAACTACCTTTTCATATAATTTATTTATATTTATATATTATCATTTTAATTGGATATAATGTATAATAAAATTTTTATTTTTAATATTTTAATCCAATATTTTCCACTATAGTTAATTTCTAATTGAAATTATATAAAAACAAATCTCCATCATATGAGGGATTTTACTTTTTATTAATAGAGAAAAAAGTAAAGATTTATTAACAAGAAAATAAAAGAAGAAACATAAAAAAGTATAAATGTAAGAAATTTACATTTATCCCTTCGAAAAATTGTGAGAAGAACACTTGTGATGTTGAAAATATGAGTTCAAGAGTGTGCAGAAATCCCCATGTTGGATAGGTTATGAGCAAGGCGGTTGTATTCACGATAGACAAGAGTTATGATGTTTTGAATTGAAGTAAGGATATTAAAGAATTTAATCCAATTGGGTGTGAGTCTCCAATCAAGGTGAATTTTCCCCATTATAACTGTTATGAAGGTTTTTACTTTTAAAACATTGTTTTATAATAAAGACATTGGGGATTAATTTTAAATTAATAATTGAAACCTATTTATTTTTAAATTTGAAAATTTTATTCTATATTTTTAATCAATAGGTCCCAATTATGTTAAAATATTAATTTTATGATTTTACATATTATGAATAATAAATATGGTTATTTTATTTAACATGGTTAAAGGTAAATTAGGTAAATTAGGTTAACAAACATTATGATAAAGAAAATTAAATTACCCTATGACCTTCCAAAATTATAATGTTTGAATAATTGTATAACCTTAACACCTAAGTATAATATTTTATTCATTTAATGTATTTTTATATGAAAGTGATATCAATGTTATCAAAAACAAATTTAGTGATAACATGTCAAACTAAAATTTCTGGTTTTTTTTAATAATTTTAATATAGGAAAAAACATGAAAAAAATAATCATAAATATACTTATAAAATATAATTATATTATCTAAATTGTGGAAATGTATTAAAATTTTTATATATTACATAATTACTATATATGTTGACACAATAGTGAAACATCAATTATTTTATTAATAGAAATATCAAATAAATGATATAGAAAGTATTAAAATAAATATAAATATAATTAATTTTTGTAGTCCAAGAATTTTCTAGGGGAATAAATCATATAATATAGCTATGAGATGTTTTGGTTCGATCTCATCTCAATATTTTCTATTTTATTTAAATTCAATGAAATTAATACTCTAAATGTTTACACTATTGATATTTTATAAAAATAATATTTTATTAAATTATTTAAAAATCATAAAAAATTCAAAATTTACAAAATTGAAATGATATGGTCTAAAAAATTATTAATTTTTTATTTATGGGAAATTGTCTCTCTATATGTAAAATTTAAATCCTATTAATAATTAAAATAATTCTACCGAAAATAAAATTAAAAGCGAAATATTAAAAGTAAAATCAAAAGATAAAGTTTAACATAAACACAATATATGTCTAACAATTACTGGATGAGAGGATTTAGAACCATACTCTTCTTATCTTAGACATAATTCAAGTCAGAGAAATTCGAATTTATAAATTAATTTTAATTATGTTGATATTTAAAGACTTTCCAAGTGTGCCCCTCCCCTATCCTATAACAAAGAACCCAACGTTATCTAAAACGCACAGATCATAAATAGTTTTTTTTCATCATTATCAACCCAAAAAACTTCTTAAAATCCCTCCCAAAATTCTTGAGGCCTTATTTTATGACTAAAACCCTCCTTAGTGGTGTTAATGAATTCTGAAAAAGTGGTCAATCGATGTAGAAGTATTGTTGTCTTTAATTATTTGTTTTTTATTTATTATTACACTTCCATTAAATCTCCTCCATCCATGATTAAATAATATATAAAAATTTAAAATTTAGTTATATTGTACTATGTTAATATCATCACATGAATTCATCTCTAATTTCATCCAATGGGAAATGAAATTTTCATTTGTGGGTATGGTAGACTACCGCTCATGTACCGATATAGTTTGTTTCTCGTCTACATATTTAACGAATTGTTCTAATGATGAAATTAAAAATAAAAAAGTTATATTGATGAAATTTTAATTATTATAGGTTAATAATATATTAATTGTTATATTACTTTCCTTCCACATAAAACTAATAACTTCATTTGTGTATATGTGTGAATTATCACCACCATAAAATCATGTGATTCATTTTTATTCACCACATCAATTTTATGATATATATCAGAATATTTTAAATATTATTATTATTTTAATATTATAATGATAATTATGTCTAGATAAAATAATAATTACCATATTTCCATAATGATCAATGATAATGGAAAGACTACCCATGTATATGTACGGCCTACCGTCTTCATGATTGTAATGTTGTTCATTTTTAATATAAAAAATATAATGAATGGATTTAATGTAATCATTGATATAAAAATTTCATTATAATGTCATTAATATTTATATAGATATAATGGAATCATCACCACATGGTAAATTTATATCATTGCATGTTCATTTTCGACTCATGTACAGAGTATCGAAAAAATGCCTTTAGGAACATCAATAATCATGTAAATTTTATAAGATGGTAATAAGTGAAATAAAATGAATAATAAAATTGAAAAATTTTATCATGAAAATATAAATTAACCTATATTTATTATTAAGGAATATAATTATTATACATGATGAGTCTGACTCATGGTAAGGGAATTTGTCTCCATCCCTTTCATTGTGGAAAATTTTGATTATAGACCCCACCTCCTTTTTTATGGTGTATAATAAACCCATTTTATAATTTAATTTCATTCATCAATTTATAAATGATATCTTTTTATGAATAATTTTATTAAATGACAAAATGAATGTTTTTAATATACATGGTGATAAGGACATTTCCACTACTCTAACAATTATTTGATATTGGACTTCCTCAATAAACCTTAATGTTTTTTAAGGGAAAAAAATACAATATTACCTTTTAATTTATTTTTTTATTGAAATTTTTTTAATAGGGATTTATTATGTCAATATCTTGAAATTGTATCTTGTGATTATAATGTGGAAATTTTATTTTGGATTTTTTCGTGTTAATGTGTTATTATTGCGTTCTAGTTCTTTGGAATTTCTTATATATACGGATGGTTCCATGATAAACTTACAGATGGTGATCCCATGATAACTCTCCAATGAATTGGGTAATGATACTGAGTTAAATAATAACGATTCCACATGATATTTTTTGAAAATAATATGATGGGTATTCCAAATGTAACCATGAATTTTATTCCCCATTTATCTTTGATAACTATAATTTAAGTATGTTATTGACTCCAAAAGTTAAATTTATGATTTGGGATTTCAATGAATTCTTCAATCATTATATGATTTCATGAGGTATGTTAAAGAGTTTGCATTTTTTTGATGAAAAGCATGATTTTTTTTTAATAAAAATCATGTGTTTGAAATATTAATAGACCAATAGTTTCATTTCCTATTTTATATCTCTTACTTATCTATTTTTCGAATCCCTAGTTTTTGAAATGTTTTTCATAGGTTATAAGGATGTGTAAGTAGTTAAAATTAATTTTATCAAGATATTTTTATCAAGAAAATGAAATCATGTTTTATTTTAAAGCATTTCATTTTGTGGAAAATAATTGATAGTGAGTAGAAGTGTCTAATTATTAATATTTGAGTAATTATTCAATAGTTATGGACTAGTTCAATAAAACTCAAATCATGAGAATATAAACTTGGGGAATTATTGATTCATCAAAAGATTAGGTAATGATTAAGGCTGGGGCCATATAATTGGTATTAGAGGCTGGTTTGATTAACTTTAGAGGTTACGATGTTATATGGGTGTAGGTTAGTGATCATTTAAAACCATGAGGGTTTTTATCATATGGATATTTTTTGAGGATTATAATAATTTATTTTTATTTGATAAAGACCTAATCTACTATTATATAAAGAGGTTCATGCATATGAGTATTAGAAAAAAATTATCTTATTTTCATTGCCCTATAGAGTATTATTGTTACATCCCATGTAAATAAATAATAAAGCATCTTCATATTTATTAATATTTACGAATTAAATATTAATTTATCTTTAAAGGGGTTGATATGTTCTATAGCGTACCTGATAAGAAACAAAGAGTTTCTTTGAAATCTTACGTTGCACACTAGTAATAAAAAAATATTATTTTAAATGGTAGTTAACACGTAGTCGTTGTATTGGAGGGAATGAATATAAATAACTAAAATATGATTATATATGTTTTTTAAATGTTTTTACATTTATCCAATAAAAGATAAAGGCTTCAAATACGAAAAGTATTCAATTTTAGGCATATATACTCTAATATTCACTAAAGGTCGACTTATTACCTTTTTATAGCGAACCCTCATTAAGTATAGTTTTGGTCACTCTTATACATTCTATTAGACCAAATTAAAGTTTTCTTTAGAATCGGGACATCAAAATTTACATTCTGTGAATTTTTGGTATTTTTCCGATAAAGTTCATTTTTTAATGAATAGTTAAAAATGTTGTATTTTAATTCAAAATCTCTTTTTATTATAATTTATTTATACGATTAGATTATCTTTTGAATTGTATTTAAAGTTCAATTAGAATATATTTTTACCATTTATTCCAATAGTGGTCATTGAAATTAATTTCACTTTGAAATTGGACGTAAACTAGTGTCAATATTTTGATACTTATTGTTTCATAAAAACACGCTATTTTTTCTGACAGCGGAAATAAATTATTAAATTAATTGATGTAACTTATATGTTTTTAATTTTGTAAAATAGACAACATTTTTGAATCTGGAATATCAAATATAGCTTAGGGTGATGTTTTTCTATTTTTCTGGAAAACATAAATTTTTGATGAATAGTGAAACCACTAAGTGGTACATATAAAAACTGATTTTCCGTTTAAATGAAATTTTACCACCTCTGTGTTTTGAATTTAAAAAATCTGACATACATTGCTTTCATTAAGAAGTAAAATGTGGTTCAATGGGATTCAAATAATTTTTTGGTGAATAGTAACTTTTACGTTTTTAATCGCGATTAGAGGTAATTACTTTAAATTAAAGTAAAAAAATAATGTTTTAATAATATGAAATGACCTAGAAACATGTCTTACCCTTATTGGATGTGTCATGTACGGCCAAGAAAATCCAGGGGTCAAATTGGGGACCCCATGGAGCCACTTTGGTGGGAAAATAACATTAAGAACTTTTTATTTAATGTTAAAATAAAAATGGCAAAAACATGAGTTGTTTTACTAAAAAAAATTAAATGGGGTTTTAGAAATCATATTTTTCACTATAAACATTAATTAGAAAGATCAAACCATTTCTTACATCATGCTTTTTTTTAATTTTTTTACATTAAATAAATTAAATTATTTTTAATACTATGATGATGCAGTGATTACCTCATTATTTAACGATTTAAAAAAATGAAAATATAATATAAATCTAAGACCTAAAAAATTCATAAACCTATTGTATGGGTGTATTTCGAACTCTTATCACCTTATCCTCGAAATATATAATTTTGGTACCTTTTAAATCCAAAAAGCATTTTATAATAAAGTATCCTTTTATAAGTTTCCATGAGTGCCCCTCTTCTCCTCTTATAAAAGGCCCTCACCTCTACCACCTTACCCACACCTCTCAAGCCTTTGACTCAGCCAACCCTTGTCCATTTTGTCTCTCCACATCCCTCTCTTACTCCTTGAACCCTCACTTTGGGATGAAGTCTTCCCAAGGAATCCTTTGAGCTCAAATCAAAAAGAGTTACCCGTTTTAAAGGTAGTGTTTTCTCTTGTGTTATTATGTTTTATTTTGCTTCTCCAACCATCTAAACTCTTTATATTCCTTTCGTTTGTAACAAAACCAGTGTCTTCAATATACTAGGATGTTGTTACAAGAAGGATTCGAGCTACACTTACACACACCTACATCTAATGGTTAAAAAACATATTGTTTGTGTGGATGGTGAATTTCTGCCTCACGAAATGATGATTGTTCAACACTCATATAACACTTTCAAAGGTGGGAATTAGGATGTCACTTTATTTATATATGATATATAATATGTTTATATTTTACAGAAGCTTATGTATTTTTCATTTATGTCACAACTTTATGGTTTCCATTATGGGTAAATGCGGTATCTTCATTTTAGGAAGTGCGGACTACCGCCCCCACAAAGTGATTTGATTCGTTAATACCATATGTGGTAGGTATAAAGGGTAGATTTAATGATATTATATATGATACAATACTAGAATTATAATACTTTTATGTATCATTATGTTTTAATTCCATTAAATATGAAATAGAAATGGAAGTAGCGTTCATGCGTATGTACGGCTTACCATCTCCATGAACGGTGCATTTCATTTCTTACCTATATATGTTATGTAATATTATAAATTCATGTATATACTGGATATATATGACATATATGATATCTACATCTTGAATATAATTATGTATATAATGGATATTTTACACCATGAACAACTTGTAATTATAAATAGTTTAATTTTGACTCAAGTACCAATGGTCGAAAAAACGACCATTATTAACTTAAATAATTACATAGTGTTCATAACATGGTAATAAGTGATATAAAAGGAACAATGAACTTGAAAAATGTTCTTCAGTAAGTAGAAATTAACTCATGTTTATTATTTAGGGCGTTAAAAAACGATCGAGTCTAGTCGGACCCGAGGTATGGGACTTTGTCCCAATATCCTTTCATTGAGGCATATTTTGTTTTATACACAACATTATTTTATATGTTGTATAAATCCCTTTGACTTTAATGGTTATCCAAAAATAATATTTTTATACGAAGCATTTTACTAAGCGACAAAAGGGAAGGTTTTTGTCTTACGTATGCGGCGACAATGACTTCTCTTCCACCATGACCATTATTTGAGTTTCGGCTTCTTCTACAAGCCATACCTTTTTTAAAATCAAAACTAAATACCATGATTTACTTTTATTTTATTTTGGTATTGAAAATGGTTTTCATAATGTTTTCATATCAATTTTTTGTGTTTATATCTTGTGATTGAAAAGTGGAAATGTTATGTTTCATTTATGCATGTTTTATGTGATACGATTATGTTATGGTTCTTGGGAATTATAATGAAGAAGGGTGGTTCCATGATAAACTAAGGGTGGGTGAGCTTGATATAGATCTCCAATGAATTGGGTAATGAAAAGGGGTTAAACTTTGAGGTTTCTATGAAGTGATTTAGGGAATATACTATGATTGGTATTCCAAATGTAACCAAGAGGGTTACTCCCTACAGAAGAATGTTATGAATGCCTCAAGATAGCTTTATGTATTATGATTTCTATGATTTAATCATGATTTTATGAGGTATGTTAAAGTGATAATGTTTTATGAGTAAAGTATGATTTCATTCATATGTATATATGTACTCATGTTTCCTTTCCATATGTGCATATCCCTTACTCAGCTTTTTATGCTCATCCCAAGTTTTTGAAATGTTTTTCACAGTTCAAGGGAAAGGTATATGATATGATGATAGTGTCATGGAAGTGTCAAGAAAGAATCCATGTTTTATTTTAAATATGTTTCCGTTGATGGGAAAAATGAATATAATCTTTTATGTATCCACTTTGTTTAAATGTGGAATGTACTGCATATTTTATGATATAATTCTCTAAAACTCTAAATCTAAAAAGATCTTCAATCTGAATTATTCATTTAATTAAATATTAAGTAAGGTTTAAGTTTGGGGCCTTATAGTTGGTATCTGAGGTTGTTTTAGACAACGTTAGGAGTTATAAAATTGTTAAATTATAAATAATTTATGGTAAGATTGAAATAATATATCATATAAAGATTACCGTGTTTCTTCGCCTAAGATATTTCTGTGTTAAGAATGGTTTTTCATAGAGGAAACAAAAAAGCTTTTATGGTAAGGTATATAGAGGGAAATGACCTTTCAAATCAGTATCCTGATATGGTCAGAATCAGAACTAAACATTTTGTTACAGTGATGGCTCAGTTGACTCAGGAGTTGAAAAGAAGATTGGTGAATGCTCCAGTTTTGGCACTTCTTTCCAGGAATAGTGAGTTTGTTATATAAAGTGATTCTTTAGTGAAGGGACTTGGTTGTGTCCTTATGCAGAATGATCAGGTAATTGCTTATGCTTCACGACAGCTGAAAACTCATTAGGTAAATTACCCTACACATGATTTGGAATTAGCTGCTGTTTTTTTCGCTTAAAAAATTTGGAGGCATCATTTGTATGGAGTAAAGTGTGAAGTATATACTAATAAAAAAAGATTAATGTATATATTCAATCAAAAATAATTGAACATGAGACAGAGGAGATGGCTAGAACTAATCAAGGATTATGATTGTACAATTCATTACCATCTGGGAAAATCATATAAAGTGGCTGATTCTTTAGTCGAAAAAGTAATGCTTCATTAACCATGCTACATTTGGAACGTGATCCTTTGGTTTTTGATTTTATGATCATTGGTATAAGAATTTTGTTGGTGCAGGAAGTTCTTTTGTTTTATTTCAGGTATCAGTGTGATCATCCCTATCATACAGAATTAAGCAAGTGCAGAAGAAAGATAGTGGGTTGCAGAAAAAGGTAGAGCTGGTTCAGAAGGTTATGTCTCCTTAATTTAACATTGATAATGATTGTGTTTTGAGGTTTGGGAAGAGATTATGACTGCCTAGTGATTCAAAGTTGAAGAATGAGTTGTTATGTGAGGATTATAGTTCCCCGTTTTCAGTACATCCTGGCAGTACTAAGATGTACAGAGATCTGCAGGAGTATTACTGGTGGGATGGAATGAAAAGAGATATTTCTGATTTTACTGTGAAGTGTTTGACTTGTCAGCAGGTTAAAGCAGAGCGGCAGTTACTGAAAAGGATGCTTCAGCCCTTACTAGTGCCAGAGTGAAAATGGGAAAGTATATCCATGGACTTTGTTGTGGGATTACCGAGGACATCTCGAGGTAATAACGCAATCTGGGTTATTGTTGATCACATGACTAAATCTACTCATTTACTTCCTATTCGAGATAATTTATCACTAGATCAACTTTCTCAATTGTATCTTAAAGAGATAGTAAGGTTGCATGGAGTTCCTCTATTCATTGTATCTAATCGTGATGCTAGGTTTACTTATAACATTTGGAAAGGCCTTCATATGTCGTTGGGTACTGAATTAAATTTTAGTACAACTTTTCATCCTCAGTCAGATGGGCAGTCAGAACGAACAATATAGAATTTGGAGGATATGCTACGTGCTTGTTCAATGGATTATCAGGGATGTTGGGACCAACATCTTTCTTTGGTTGATTTTTCTTATAATAACAGTTTTCATTTCGGTATACATATGGCACCATTTGAGGCATTATATGGGAAGCGGTGTCGAACTCCAGCTTTTTGGGACGAATTAGGTGAAAAGAAGCTGATGGGACCAGAATGTGTAGAAGAGATGGCAGAAAAAGTTTAGTTGATTCAGAAACACATGAGAACAACTCAAAGCAGGCAGAAGAGTTATGTGGATAACCGGAGGAAGGATCTATCTTTCGAGGTAGGTGATCATGTTTTTCTCAATGTTTCACCATGGAAAAGTGTGATGCGATTTGGTAAGAAAGGAAAGTTGCGTCCATGGTTCATTGGACCATATGAAATTCAAGAGAAAGTTGGATCAGTTGCTTAGAGAATGGATTTACCTCCGATTTTATCTCAGGTACACAATGTTTTTCATGTTTCAATGTTAAGGAAGTACATGCTAGATCCATCTCATGTTTTGAGTCCATAGGTGGTTCAGCTGGAAGAGAATCTATCTTTTGAGGAAAAATCGGTCCAGATTTTTGACCACAGGGAGGAATTGTTGCAGAATATAGTGATTAATCAAGTAATGGTTTTTTGGAAAAACCACATGAGTGAAGATGAATCATGGGAATCTTAAAATGCTATGAGGGAAAAATACCCCCACTTATTTTGATAAGTGAATAAAATTGCGAGGACGCAATTCCCAAAAGGGGGGAAGGATATAACATCCGAGGTAAATAAAGAATAAAACTTTTTCATATTTTTTTAATATTTACGAATTAAATATTAATTTTACTTTAAAGGGGTTTCTATGTTCGATAGTGTACCTGATACGCAACAAAGAGTTTCGTTGAAATCTTACGTTGCACACTAGTAATAAAACAATATTATTTTAAATGGTAGTTAACACGTAGCCGTTTTATTGGAGAGAATGAATAGAAATAACTAAAATATGATTTTATTAGTTTTTTAAATGTTTTTACATTTATCCAATAAAATATAAAGGCTTTAAATATGAAAAGAATTCAATTTTAGGCATATATACTCTAACATTCACTCAAGGTTGACTTATCACCATTTGATGGCGAACCATCATTAAGTATAGTTTTTTTCACTCTTATACATTCTATTGGACCAAATAAAATTTTTCTTTAGAATCGGGACATAAAAATTTACTTTCTGTGATTTTTTTTTATTTTTCCGATAAAGTTCATTTTTTAATGAATAGTGAAAACTGTTGTATTTTAATTCAAAACCACTTTTTAATCTAATTTATTTATATGACTAGATTAGCTTTTCAATTGGATTTAAAGTTTAATTATAATATATTTTTACCATTCAATCCAATATTGGACGTTGGAATTAATTTCACTTTGAAATTGGACTTAAACTAGTGTCAATCTTTTGATACTTATTGTTTCATAAAAACACGATATTTTCTATGACAGCGGGAATTAATTATTAAATTAATTAATGTAACTTATATGTTTTAAATTTTTTAAAATACACATCATTTTTGAATCCGGAATATCAAATATAGCTTAGGGTGATGTTTTGGTATGTTTCTGAATAAATTCAATTTTTGATGAATACTGAAACCACTAAGTGGTACTTGTAAAAACTAATTTTCCGTTTAAATAAAATTTTACCACCTCTATGTATTGAATTTCAAAAATTTGACATACATTGTTGTCATTAAGATCTTGTACTAAAAATTCTGGTTTCGGATAATGTATACAGATAAGAGAAACAAATATATCATCATTTATTGATTATGTGATTCTCTAGAAGTTGATTCTAGTTCTATAGGTCTGACCAAGTAATATTAAATTCTCATCATTTGGGAAAACATATTATTTTGAATTGGGATTAAAACAATGGATAAAATTCTACTTGTCACGTAATTTTATTTACTTATATTATTATTATAATTAATAAAAAAATACCAACATTATTAATTGGATCATAAAACAAAAAAAATTTCTATTTACATTTACTACCACAAAGTCAAATATTTTTTAACCCATAACAAATTTTTAACTTTATGATTGTTATGTTTTTTCGTGACAATGTTTTCTATAAATCTCTATCTGAACATGACAGTTACTTTTTCTCCCATATCCATGAATTTCTACATGGAATCATAGTATGTGTTATCTCAGGTTACAATTTTAATATCATTTATTTCTTATTAAGTCGATGTTTTGTTAATATTTTTCCCAATGTGGGGTTATAATAAAGTTATTGTGAAAATTCATACCTTAGTTACCAACCCAAAAATCAAATTTCATGTATTCAACTTCCTAAATGGGGTGAAAATGTAACATCCCTAGTTTTGAGAAGGAAACATAATGTTTGATAGCGTACATAAAACGCCACATAGAGCTCAAACGAAGAACAAAATGTTAGTATTTAATATAGTAGTAATTTCCTATCCATTTGAATGAATGAAATGAATGACAATAAAAAATTATAAAAATATAGTTTACAAATGTTTATATAATGATTCATTGGTTACTAAATTAACATGAAATGAAACAAAACACAAATTGAATATAAAAAACGTATTTTTATGAAATATATTTAAATGTAGATAACTTGGTTTATAAAATAATATAATCACACTTATTAGATTATAATAATTAAATATTAATTAAATATAAAATTTAAAATTAATCTTATATATTTTCTAGACATTATATTAGAACCAATACAATTTTATCGATAAAATGATTGTTTTTAAAATGAAATTTACCACCTTTCCATGGATAGCCCGTTTTAAATATTTTTTTGTCACTATATAATGATAAATATGAAAAAATAAATATCCTATTTGGATTTCTTCCATTAAAATTTACATTGGATGAAAATTTGGCCTTTTTCTAAGAAGATTCATATTGTAATGAATAGTAAAAAATACTGCATTTTAATTGAAAACAGCTTTATTGTATAATTTATTTATATTTTTAAAATATATTTTAAGTTGGTTTTGAAGTATAATTAGATTATATTGTTATAATTTATTCCAATTTTTTCCATTGTAGTAAATTTAAAATTTAAATTTTATGTAAACATATGTAAATATTTTGACAGTTTTTACTTTTAAAACCACATTTTATGTTTTTGAAAATGAGTATTAATTTTATATTAATTATTGAAACATATTAGTTTTAAATTTTGGAAAATGGATTTAATATTTCGAATCAGTTATTTCATATTATTTTAGTTTTTTAATTTTATTTTTTTGGATATAATGAATAGTAACTACAATGATTTATAATTAACACGGTTAAAGGTAAATTGTGTAAATTACGGTAACAAAAATTATGATGAGGACAATAAAATCACAATAAAACCAAAAAAAATAATTTTTTATGAATAAAATTAGATCATTAACACCTAAGTATTAGAACTAATTCGTGTAATAGACTTTTTTCTATGGAAGTGATATAAATATTATCGAAATAAAAGAATGTGACAACATGTCACACACTTTTTTTTATAAGTATAATAATTTTAATCTATGGATAAGAAAGATAAAATATATATAATAAATAGTCTCCTTAAATATAATAAAATTTTCTATATCCTAGGATGTTAATTAAATTTTTTTAGATATTATATAATTACCATAATGTTTAACACAACAACAAAATTGTAATTATTTTCTTTATATAAATATCAAATAAATAATGTGAAAAATATTAAAAATAATATAATTATAACTAATATTGGTAATTAAATAATAATATAGTTTAATACGATATTTTACAAGTCAAATAAATTTTATTTTACAATGTTATCTCTATGTTTTGATTTTATTTAATTTCATTGAAATTTATATTGTTAAAATTGAAAGTATTGAAATTTTAAATAATTTTTTTTATTAATTTATTTTAAAATCATAAAAATAACTAAACATTATAAAATTTATATGATAATGTCGATAAGTGCATTAAGTGTCTATTGACGATAAATTTTCCTCATATAAGTAAAATTAATATCATATACTTTTTTAAATATTGTATTTAAAATTAAAATTAAAACAAAAAAAATTATGGGTAAAATGAAAAGATAAGGATTAAAATAAACTCAATACATGTATACATATTATTGGATGAGATTATTTCCAACCATGATAATCCAATATTGTAAATATATCACATTGGGATCATTTTTTAATTAAAAATTAATTTATATTAATTTAATATTTGATGGTTTTCCATTGGTGCCCATGCCCTCTCCTAGTAAAAGGTACCGACACTTGTCAAATAAACAGACCAGTAAAACCATTGGGATTACCCAATATCTACCCAAAACCATTCCTAAAATTCATCTACAAATTTTAGAGGCCATCTTTTCTATATAACACCCTCCTTAGATGTGTTTATGTGTTTTTCAAGTGTGACCAACCGAAGAATATGTATCCTTGCGTTTTCGTATTTCTATTTTAATTCTTCTTCAACTTCCATTAAATCTTTTTAAACCGTGATCAAATAATAAATAAATTTTTATAAATATAATTAAATTTTATTATTTAAATATAATCACTTGATTTCATCTCCAATTTCATCAAATGGTTAATTAACATTTTGTTTATGGGTACGACAGACTACAGCCTCGTGAACCAATATAGTTCGTTTCTCAGCACCATCATCAAAAAAATGGTTTTTATGATGGAATTAACTATTAATATGTGATATTCATTACATGTTAGTTATTATAATATATTTATATATCAATTATATACTTACATTCCAAGCCAATAAAATTTATAATGTTGTTCAAGCGTTTGTGTAATTATCACCTCCACGAAATGATGTGTACTTTTTTATTCACCAAAAAACTTATATTATATATAAGTATATTTTAATGACTATTATTATGTTAATAATATTATTATCTTTATGGAAATATAAAATAACAATCACATTATTTCTGTAATGATTAATAAAAATTGAAATGTTACTCATGCGTATGAATGACCTACTATCTGCATGATTGTATTGTTATTCATTTATATATATATATATTTAGTGAATGGATTTAATGATATAACATATTTACAAAGTTATTATTAATTCTTAAATGTTATTCTAGAGATGATGTAATTATTACCACATAGAAAATTTATGTCATAGAAATGTCATTTTTGACTCAAGTACCAAATATCGAATTTTTTTGATATGAACATAAATAATCCTATAATTTTTATAACATGTTTATAATTGTTTTAAAAGGAATAATAAATTTGGAAAAGGTTCAAAAGAATGTATAAAATTACCGTTGTTTTTTTTAGAAAAACATAAGGATTGCACCTAATTATTTGGACTCAAAATAGGTGACTTTGTCTTAATATCCTTCATTGTGGAATATTTTGATAAAATACAATCCCTTATTTTATACGGTGTCTAATAAAACTATTCTATTTTTAATTTCATTCAATAGTTTTAAGAAAGAGTATTTTAATGTGAAGCATTTTACTAAATAAAAAATGTATTTTTTATAAAATATGTGGTGGAATTTTTTTTTGCACCATGACCATTATTTTATAATCAGATTCCTTTATAAGCGTTAATTATTTTAAATGAAAAATAAGTACCATATAATATTTTCATGTATTTTGGTATTGATTTTTTTGGAGAATTTATTGATTTTGTTAATATCCTGAAATGTTTTATTGTTATTTTAATGTATAAATGTTATTTTTTTCTTTTATTCTTGTTAATGTGTTATGATTATGATATGGTTATTGGAAATTGCTTATGTATACGGGTAGTTCCATGATAAACTGAGTGAGGGTGATCCCATGATATCTCTCCAATGCGTTGGTTTATAAGATGGAGTTAAACAATAATTTTCCCCTATGAAATTTAGGAAATATAATATGAAGGGTATTCCAAACATAACCATGAAGGTCACTACCTATGTAGATGTGATAGACACAATATTAATATGATATTGATGCAACGAGTTACCTTTATGATTTATTATTTCTATGAGTTTTTTAAGAATCATTTGATTTGATGAGGTATGTTATAGATTTTTTGTTTTATGGGTGAAATGTATGATATTTTGAACCAATTTTCATGGTTTTTAAATGTTTATGTACTAGTGGTTTAATTTCTTATTTTATATTCTTTGGATGTGGAATTTATTTTGAAAAATTTTAGAAGGTTTTTATGATATATTCATTTAAGGAAATAATATATGTTAAACATGTGATGTCCTTATTTATAATTTAATAGGATAAAGTATTGTAGAATTAATTTTTCATATTTTGTTTTCTTATGAATTTATTCTATATTATTATTTATTTTAAGAATAAAGTAATGTATATTAAGTCATTTATTACTTTTTTAATTTGTAAGGAGCTATATATATATATGGATTCTATAAAAATATTTTATGATTTATGAAAAAAATGATATTTTTGTCTCTTTTTGAAGGAGATAAAATTACAAAAACCTAATTTCGTAATGGGGGTGGAATGAAACAATCTATGATTCTATATTTAATATATTTTTAAAATTTAATTAAACTATATTGATATTGATCATATAACATAATGGAAAAGGATATTATAACAATAATATAACATTATATATCATTTTTGAATACACTCTACAAGATCAATAAAGCTATTATTTGATAATAAAAAAGTTTAAAAGATAACTATATGGTTGAAGTAGGAATCATTATGGTCCTAGTTTAAAATGATACCACTAAAAATAATTATATAACATAGTTAAATAATGAGATATATTAAAAAAAATTATATAGAAAATTTAGAATTGAATGTAAGGTTATTTATCAGAAAATATTTTGTCCAATTCAGTTAGACATTATATATACAATGAATTAGTTGAGGCAGGTGGCCATTATATGATTTGTAGAGTTAAGAGAGAATATATTTGTTAAACTTGGTAAAAAAAATTAAATAATATTATAAATTTAGTTAATATATATATATATATATATTAAAATGTATGTAGGATTATTTTTATGATAGAAATTATATTTTAATAAATGTTACAATAGTTATCATTTTATTATTTTATATCTATTTATGAAATTATATATTAGAAATTATATATAAAAAATGTATATGTTTTGGAATTTGTAGGCTTTGTTTTTATATTTAATAATATATAATTTTAATTTATGAGAAATTATATGAGGATAATGTGATATTTTAATGATAAAAATGTTATATATATATATTTCAAAAAGAAACAGAAGGCTGAAAAAGAAATCTCAGGTGGGTTAGTATTCAATTTGACATGCATTATTCACAATTTAGTTTGTGATTAATATCAAGTAAATTTAATCTAGATTATTCACAAGGGGTTAATGTTATGTGGGTATATATTGAATTTCAAATGGGTCACTTCCCTACTATGTGAGTTCTATCGGTCACATTAGATAAATCACAAGTGGGTGAACATATAATTTTGAATGAGTAATAATTTAATTAACATGATTATATTTCTCATTTAATGTAAATTTAATCATACATGAGCAATGAATTATCAAAATTTACATTGTTTTTATTTATATATGGGGGAAAATTCAAGAGTTATTGTCATATTAAAGGTCTAATTAATCATTCATGTGATAACCCATGCCTTATAATTCATAAAAAGTTTCATTTCTGGTAAATTCATTACTACCTGATAGTTAATGAAGCCATAATTTATCCTTACACATTTTTCAACAATTTCAACTATTCATATAAAAGACTTAAAACACTATTTTCAACTTATGTAGCTTCAAATTCATTATTTCACAACCATGTTTTTTATTTCATTATAATGATGTCTCTTCATGGTTTTATTCCTAAATAATGAGGAATATTAATACATTATCCTAGAAAAGATATATTCCATCCAATTTAATCAATTTTTTATTAATAGTTTTATGAAATATATAATTAAGCAATTATTTCATGTTTATAAAAATAAATAATTTAAATTATAAAGTATTCAATAATAATCAGTAATGTTGTTATGCAAAATAAAGTGATCATTTTAGATAAATCACAAGTAAATAAGATTATAGGTCATAATAATGTTTTTTAAAATGCTTTAGAATATGTTCAAAAAAAACATATATAATAATAAAATCAAACAATAAATTTAAAATAATACTGTGATAAATATGAAAATATGAAATCATTAATTGGGAGACTAAATGTTAAAAATTCCAATATATTATCTGATTAGATACTATAAATTTGGAGACTAAATGAATGAAAAAAATTTATAGTAATGGTAGAAATCACATTAAATGAAATAGATAAGAAATTTAAAATCCATTCTTTGTGACATAAGGCAATTAATATATCACAAACACATCCCTATTACATATATACAATCTAACTGCTTTTTTATAATACTATACATACCCTTATGATGCATATACTAACAGAAATTCCTTTGAACTTTTCTATGAATGGAATATTTTGAAAACCTTTTCTTAAAATCAAAATATTATTTTCATAAAAATATTCTTCCTATTTTCTCTATACTCTATTTAGTTTACATGTACATTTTCTTTTAATCCAAGGAACAATTAATTATGTGTTCTTTTCAAATGAGATCCTTATGGAATGAATCATATCTAGAATGCATGTATTGTATTCTACTATGATTATTATTTTAATCTTCCTTATTTAACACTTTTTTAAAATGATTCTTATGTAATGAAAATATATATAAATTTTCAATAATAAAAAAAATATATTAATGATTATCTATTTATTCATTCTTTATGGTATTTTCATGTTTGGGTCTGTTAAACCACATATAGGAACAATATATCACAATTTTCTTACTATGAATATTTCATATTTAAGACTATTTTTATTTAATACAAAATTATAGCATAAAAATAAGTCATGATAATAATATATTAAATTTATATAATAAATGTGTATCAAAACACAATTAATTTTAGAGCATATGGAATGATTCTATATTGAATATTCATTGTTATAATTATTCACACGTTTTTTCCAACTATAGAACAAAATACACCGAAATAACAACCAGATGAAAAATTATTCCAATAATTAAATCATGATATTAAATTAAAATGAATAGTAAAAATTGAATAGTGTTTTAATCGTGTTATTAATCAATAAAATATTATTATTAAGGAATAAAATAATGAATAAGGAGAGTCAGGAATTGGGGATTGTTTATTTTCTGCAATACTTTTACTATTATGTTTTATTGTTTTCCAAATTACTCTCTAAAAAATTTCCATGTGTTTTCTTTCAAATTATTCCATTTAAATGCAATCTATTTCAATGTAATTTTCTTATTTATATCTAATATATCAACCTCTATATAGTTATATATTCATAAATCATCATCTAAATGAACCTATGATATATGGACTTATTATGTTACTGATTTCTATTTCATGTGTTGACAACACATATTTTTTTTTGATATATTTTTTCTACATTGGAATGATACTATTTATTTAATATAAACTAATTGAAAATAATAAAAATTTTACAGACACCAATTGATTGTGTAATTCTTTTATCTCAAGAGAAAATATATATAATTAACTATTAGAAAAAATTATACATTATGTAACGTTCTCTCAATAAAGGAATTTACATGTAAAAGTCTCTATGATTATACCAAGTACTATTAATTCACATGGTATTATTAAATTTTATTTATTTTTCTGATGTTTTGTTTGATGGGATTTTGTATTTTAGAAGTCAATCTTGTTCTATTTCAAAGAAACTAAACATTATTTTTACATTTTTCATTAGTCAAATAGAATTCAGATTTATTTTATTCCACACACTATGTTTTTTCCACTGATACAACATTTTTAAATTATTTTATTGTTTTCAATGTTTCGGAGAATTATTTGAATAGAATATTTAATATCATGAGGTTTTATCTCTAAGATAATCATTGTATCACTTAAATATTTTTTGTAAGAAGAGAAAAAAATTCCATTTGGAAGGAAAATGTATTTGTGTATTTTATAGTTGATATTTTACAAACAATATAAAAATATAAACTAAAAAGTTCATAGTAGAGATATCTTAATAATGTTATATTCTCTATTAATTTTTAAGTGGTTGTACTTCAGGTTTTGAGGCCTTTTTAATGAGAATCGAGGAATAGAACTAGCTGTATAACAAATTCACACCGTGAATGGAAGGTATATGACATGAATATATTAATGTGCTAAATTCATGAGTCATGGGTTCATGAAATTAAATCCTTAAATGATGTGAAATTATCTCATGTCATGAATTTGGTGCTTGGGTTTTTAATTCCCCGGAGATACCTTTTTCAACATACACACTCCTCGGGGGATTCACATTGTGAATATGTGATTCATGACATGTATCCTTATTAACGAAATGGTTTTCATTAATTTAAAGTCAGACCCTTCTATCATTATACATACAAAATTATCAACTTAAACACTGGTATCATTCTATCATGATGGTTGGTTTTAGTCCTTCTGCATTCCACTTTTTCTTCCTTAGTCTCTAGAATGGTTTATTATATCCTTTTGGTAAGTGTGTTTAATCTCTTTTAATTATTATTGTTTAACTTGGATTTTATAGTTTAATTGGGTTTCATTAATGTGATATATTTATCATGTGATTTTTATTCTTTACATACTTCCAGATCATCTATGTGATCATCATCGGGATGCTTACCTTGTGGGTTGTGGTCTAGTGCCTGATGTTTTTAAGTATGTATTGATCAAACCTCAATACTAACACGATTTCTTATAGAATTAAATTCTATGAAGTGGTAATTGATGTTATAGATTGTTCAGTTTTTCTCATTAATTTTTCAACCTTTCTAGTGTGAGGATCCAATTAGGGTTGGAGTACACCCTCTGTTTGAGGTAGGTGGTTCCGTCTCAAGAATACCAAATTTAAATTTCAATTGCCCCAGTTTTATAAAATGGTTTATAAATCAATTGTAAAAATTCATGATTAAATAATTTGTTCTTCTAAATGGGTTTTTTAGATAACATGCATTCAACATTATTTTGGAAAAAGAATTGTTTTTTTCAAATAATTAAGAAATTGAATTTGAAAAAGGGTTCCGATGATTATTTTGTATGGATAATGGTAGTTTGTAATTATATGGTTAAATAGATAATTACATTTTGAAATTATTTTTCAAATGAATCACATGGGATCCATTCGTAGATTGGTGGAAGGTGTGGTATTTGGCCTAATCCATTTGTACTGATATGGGGTTCCCTATCATGGATGTACCTCTATTAACTTGACATGAAGATTGGTTCTATGGACATGATGTGGTAACAACTCAATGTATTAGGTACGAGTGGTAATATTGGCCTAGGTTATTGTGATCCATGGAATGATTATCAATTTTTATATGTATTTTTTCAATTATTAATTAATACAGATATTTATGTGAAACATGAAATTTTTATATTAATACTTTATTGAAAGTACTTTACATATAATAGTTTTATTAATGTTGAAAAGGAGATCATATTACCATTATTTTTATATAAATATTTTTTAATGCTTATTGTACCATGTTTTCTATATATATTTATTTTATAGGGATTATTTTAAAGGCCATTGATATGCTAAACCTGATTGGTATCATATAGATCTTATTTAGATCACACCATGTTCATTCCCTCAAGAGTGTGTATAATTTTTATTATCATTGATGTAGTTATTTGGAAGGTTCCACAGAGAGGTTGTGAGGTTTGTGTTCTCTATGTATGGGTATCTGGTTATGAGATGGTGGAAATTTCCCGCATATCATATGGAGCAGTTTTTTATTATTACATTGTTGGATATGTAACATGGAATTTTTCCTTTCTCCATGTGAATTTTATTACTCTTGTTGTTTCATAACTGAATATAAAATAAATTCCTTATATTTATTATCTCTACTTCTGTGTGTGCCAGTTACTTGAATCATGTTTTAGTGTTGGTGAAATTATTCCGTCTTTTAGTTACTATATTCCCGATTTATAATCAAAATCCATTTGGAATAAAGAATTTTCTTCATGTTAGTGAGAATCAGTTCATGTACCAATTTAGAGGGTTCCTTATGCTAGTTCATTACAATTGGTATTAGAGGTAGTATTTCTAGAATTTCCCTTATCATTGGACATTTGGTAGATATAAGATGGGATTTTGGGGAAATTAGGGTTATGTTGCGGTGATTTTCTTGATATCCCTTGTGATGAGGAGCCTTAAGGCACTATGTTATGTTGGGATGTTTTTGTCTCAAGTGATGAGCTTTGACTATGATCTCTGTTTCTACTTATGTTATTCTAGTTTAATCTAATATTTTCATATTTTTATATCATTTCACTCTATTGGTTCTATATAGAAATCATTAATTTGAGACATCATAAATGATTTACCCTAGATGGTGAGGGAAGAGATTCTCCTCAAGGTACTCCTCCTCTGGATCAGAATCTTGTTGAGGAAATCAAAATGGTTACTCTTGTTGTGAACCAGAATATATCATGGGTTCTGAATGATGTTTTTTGGCCTATCTAGAAGCAAGAGGAGACTTGGATCATTCTCAAGAGTTTCAACATGTGAATATCATACCCTTTATGGTTATGAATAATCCCCAATATGTGGAGGATTATGTAGACAAAATCAATTATATCTTATACTTCTTGTATACATAGTATGATATCATGGTGATGTATCAAAAATTCACGGTCTATTGTACCAATAAAAAGTTTTGGAATTATATATTACATGAATGTCATCATTTGGAATTACATTGGAATTGTTTTAAGACCCTCCTAATTCAGCAGTTATAAATAATTTATCTAATGAAAACATTGTCTTCGAGTACTTATCTATGAATTAAGGAGAGTGTTTGGTGTCAGAGTAACCCAACCTTTTTACCGAGCAAGTTTTTGTTACTAGAGGTAAATTATCATATAATATAATATAAATACATTTAATATTGGGAAAAGATATATGATCTCATGTATATATGCTAATGATTAATCCCTATACTAGCAAGATTGATATAGTGATGATTCATGATATAGATATGATGGGACTTGTTGGATAGTCCATATTATCTCTTTAACAGAAAAAAACATTTGGTATCACATAAGGGAAAATGTGATAATGAAATGAAAATATTAATGGTGGTTGAAGTGGTTATCTGTATCGGGAAACCACTACACCATTAGTAGCAGACATTAGTGTCACCTATTATTTTATTCATGCACTTTGGTCAGGACCTCGAACATTATTTTCCATAAGTTGAGAGGTTTTTCAAGGTTTGTGGATACCGTGGCCATATGTAGAGATTCTACCGAACTATGTCTTTTTCCATTTTTGTTTGTTATATTAAATTCAAAATGTCACAAATACATATTAAAATGAATAAAATTACACTGATTTTTGTCAGTAATCCACAGGAGGGGAGCACCATCTCATAGTGGATAAATTTCCTATAGAGGTCGATACGGGCCCGACTATGGTGAGGGACACCATATTTGTTTCATATTATATACGATATGTTCTATTTGATATTGGTTCCTAGAACTTATTTTTATCTTATAGTTTATTTGTTACCCATAAACATCGAATGGAGCTCATGTCCATTATTCTGAGTATTGTGAAATATCTTTGAAAGTGGATGGGAATTAGATTTTTAGAATGAATTTTTATCTATTGACAGTAAATGCAAGGTTTGTATAGGACAAAATATTTCTTGATATTAATTTATTTGAAGTTAATAATGGGATTAATTTTTTTATTTACCATAATTAATGAAATATTTTAATTTTTATCTAGTTATTTATTTGTTGTTTATGAGATATCTTTGGTGTTTTAGGAAGAGTGGGACATGAAGTCTATTCACACTTGAGCTTCCTTCCAAGAGTACCAGATTTTGTTGTCTCATGTTTAAATTGATTATGATGACATTTCTACTTCATTTTATCTTCCCTTAGTTTCATAGGAAATTATTAATATCTTTTAAAATAACTTATCTAGAGAGAATATAGAAAGTAAGGTAGTGTTTTATATATTTGGGGACAGGAACTAAGATGATTTATATAACCACTTATCAAATATAACCTACCATGCTATGATATATGATGGTATAGTAAGAATATATGATAGAAATATTCCTTTTCCATAATAGTGATTCATTTTGAGTAGCCCTTATTCATATTTCCAATAAGTATGATAGCCCGTTTCATTTTTTGATAGAATATCAAAAGTTTAACTAGGTGATGATTAAGTAAATGTACAATTTCCCCAACCTTGATGACCTATTTGATTAGTTAAACTGCGTGAAGTGTATTTTTAAAATCTATCGTAGGTTATGTTATCATCCATATAGGGTGTATAAGTACAATATTTTGAAGACTACTTTTAGTATTAGGTATATAAATACTGAATTTTTATAGAGATCATTTTGGTCTCAATATTAGTTCTGTGTTTTTTATTTTTTCTAATTAATATGATATTCCATCATAATCATGAATATTTTCTTGTAGTTTTGTGGATGATATTATGGATTATTCAAGATCTAAACACGAACAGAAGAACCACTGGAATTTTGTTTTATAAATGTTATTGATTCATAATCTTTAAAAGATGCTTTTAAAATATAATTTCTGGATAAAAGAAGTTATGTTCATGGGGAATTTTATTTTTTGAATGGAAATTTTGTCGACCATGAGTAGGGGAAATCATTATTTTAATGAGATGAACTATGGAATTCCATTACGACATTAGCTTACAAGGTTTGGTTGGATACTATCATTGGTTTATCAATTATTTCCTGAATTTGGCATCAATGTTGAACTCTCATACCATGAAGTTGGTGAAATTTACATGGTATTGTATGTTTTATACTTAATTTGATGAATTTGAATGAATTTGGAAAGTAACACCTTTTTTGATCTTACCAATTATAATTAATTATTATATGGTATAATATGATATTTTTACATTTAGTCAATTGAATATGACTATGAAGGATGATCATCCTATTTCCTTTTTCAATGATCACATTTTCCACAAAATATGAATTCAAAGACTCATGATTCAAAGGTAACCCATGATAATAACGATCCTAAATTTTTGTGAAACAGTTATCTTGTGGAAAAATTCATGGCTTTTTTACATAAAATATTAAGCTCTATATTCCCTCAGAATGAAATGAATCTCAAGCATATGAAGTCGGTGGATTACTTCAAGATTATGGACATGGACATCATCTGTACCTCATGGAATTAGAATATCATATTAGATTGTCATAGTTGTAATATACTACCACAATTCAATAGGGAATCGAATGAGGAGTTGAGACCTGTGGGGTTTTCAAATAGTAACATCTTGAATCACGAGAAAATGACTCATCTATGGTTCTGGATAGTTTTAAATTATCATCATATATTCTTTATTCTATTCTACTGGACCAATAGTAGGATGTTGAGTTCATATGAATCATGAAAAACTTATATTGTTGGTAGAAAGTTTCTTGTTGGTAATTCCTTTATGATGGTATTATTGTCTTTTGGAATCAGTTTTTTGTCATTTCATCAGTGAGGAATTTGTTGTACCATGAATTTCATATATTATCATTGGTCTTACGCCCTGGCACCTTGAGAATGTGTTATTACATGATATGGGTTTTTTGTGCAGATTGGTACCATCATTGATTATGTATATGAATATTACACCATCCATTAAATAATGGAAATTCAAAAAATCCTTTATTGTATTCTCCATCCACTTTTGGTGTTTGTCAAGACATGGTATAATGTTCCCATGGAATTCAATATTGTATTAGTAATTAATCCATGAGGAAGTAATTATATATTGGTGGTAGTTGATCAGTTGATAAAATTAATTCATTTCATTCATATCATAGAAACCTCCATTAATGATGATATTGTTATGTCATAAATTAATAAGATCAAGAGGTTTGATGGGGTTCCCAATACGATTTTTTTATATTGGCATCCCAGGATTACTTTCTAAATTTAGAAGAGTCACCCTGAGGTTATGGGGAATCCGATCAGATTGATTACATCATAAAATTAAATGAAGGGTGGTAATTCAAAATTTTCTATTTAAATACTCGATGTTATTCTATATCATTCCACCATGTATTTTTTATCATGGGATATCTATCTAGTAATGGTACAACCCTCTTATAACAAATGATTCCAGTCTTTGATCAGAATGGAACCCTTCAAGACATCATGTGGTCTCCTTTTTTGGTCACCTATATTTTAGGAATAAGTGGATGAGGCCTCTATTGGGGGATCAAGTCTTATTAAATCAACATTAGTTATAATTAAAAATATATATATATTCTAGATAAATACTAGAGTCATTAGAAATCATATTTGTATTATTTATGTTTTCCTTTTTATTTTTTCTATATCATTTTGATGTCCGTGACATTTTATCATCATAGGCTCACTGTTGGGTTAGGAAACATGGGAAGATGGATTCTAGATATTATATAAATTATAATATAACTAATTTTTTCAAGCATATTTACTTATTGGTTGTCATTATCAGCTAATTTGATCGGAATTCTTGATGTATCCCACATTTATCAGCTCATGAAGTACCACCATGACCCCTATCATCTTCTGAGATGAGAGAATATTGAGTTATATATTGATGTTTTTTGTTGTTGAGAAACTATTTGATAACACTAATTATAAGATGAATTTTCTTTTCTTACAATTTTATTCCATTTTAAGAATTGTTATGGTGTCACAGATCAGGTTCTAATGATATGTGGGAGTGAAAATATTTGTTGATATAGTAGTGTCCTTACTTATTTTTGGAGAACCCTTATTTGAAATGAATTTCTAGGGATGGAAAGTAATATTTTTGATAGAATTGTAAATTCATAATAAAGGTCAATTATTTTTTATGTTTTAATGGGATATACATTATGTTCGTAATGATTTTGAAAAGGAAGACGATCTAGGAAGTAGTGAAGAACTAATTCATATCGTGAATGAATGATTCACAATTTGAATCCATTACTATATATAATGCATGAATACTCGGTTCCTAACATAAAAAACATTCATGACAAGAATGGAAATCAAATCATGAAAGTGAACTCTGTTTTTTTAAAGTAATGCAACAACTTTTCATAGTACATGCACAATGTGGGATTCACAGTATAAATCCTTCCTACCATGGGGGTTTTATACAATCCTTGCTTGAAAATTGTGTCATTTGATGTGGAAATTTATTGTTCTAACAGTATGTATATTTTATTTAAATTAGACTTATTTAGTAATTTTTTATTCCTCCTAATGAAACCATGGTCTCTGACTTTCCTCGATTCTTTTCTTTGGTTAATTTTTTTTTGTTCTCATCCTATTGGAATCATTTTTCTTGGAATTGGTAGTGAAGTTTTCTTTAATTTAGGTGATCTATTGATCATGTGATGTTTTTTCATAATTACCTTTTTTATCATTGGTGGGTTCATTTTCTAAAAGAAATATCTTTTGTTTTTTGTTGTGGAATGTGAGTTTATTGAGGTATGTGTGGATATAAAATTGATTTCAACCCTTTTTATTATGGAATTTGATTCTTTGATGTAATAATCCATGATGAGGAATCAATTTTTTCTTTTTCTTTATTTTTCATGTCTTATGTGATGATATCCTCATGGATTTTTTATATTCCATGTTTTAGGAAGTGGATTCCATTAAAAGACTATGACATTTGAACCTTATTCCTAATGGTTTTATAAACTGATTAACAAATGAATTGGAAAATTCTTCACTGGTTTATTTGAGTGTGTAAATTGGTTTTTTGGAAATTTTAATTTTCCCTTTGTTTTTGGAAGATTTTTTTTAAATAATTATTAAATAGATTGTGAAATGGGTTTTCAATGATGTTTTTTGACGGGGAAATGGTGGAATGGAATGTTATTGTGAATTGTATGATCAATTTTTTAAATGATTTGATAAATATGATACTTGGGGTATAGGAAACATCAATTGATGGTGTATTATTCGCCCTCATCTATTGGTATTGATTGTTGGGTTGCATTATGGGGTGACACCCAATTCCCTATAATTTATAAATGATTTATATGGACTAGATGTTTGAACTAGCATATTTTTAAAGAATGAGTGTAGTAGATATCCTAAAAAATTGTGATCATTGTCATGTATACCCATTGCAAATTTTTTTATTTATATTTCATGTATTTTTATGAAATGTTTTATATTTTTTGGATATTATTATTTGATATTGATTTACCTATATCTTTTTAGAACTATGGAAAAGGGATAACTCATTACCAATAATGTTTTATAAAAATATTGAACTACATATATTTGCATGTTTTATATAAATTTAGTATATTGGGATTCTTACGAGGGCATGGTATGGACCTCCTAGGTGGGATCATAATTATCCAATTTAGCTTACACCATCTATATTCCCAAAGTAATGTGTATACCTTATAGTGACTTTTGATGTATGAAAAAGAAAGATGCAGTAATGAGGGGTTGAGATTTATATCAAGTAAGTATGAGTAGATGGTGGTGAGAAGGAGGGATATTTACTACATATAACATGGATTAGTTAATTTCTATTTTGGTTATAGTTATTGGTTTTTGGACACTTTCCTTGTACATTTTTTAACATTTGAGATCTATCAAAATAGTTGTCTCTTCATTGATAATATCTCATTTCCATTTTAGTTATTATTTCCCCTATGATATATATATATATATATTTATATATATACATTCAATATATCATGATTTTGGTTTCGAAAAATAAATCACTCTAGTTGTTTTTCTATACTGGGGTGATAGTCTATTGCCCATGGGGATCAGTAACTCCCTTCGAGTAAATGTAAAATTGATTTAGGTACTAGTTTATAGTGTTTTCATGGTATGTTCATTATAATTAGTGTCATAGATTATTCATCGTCATGTTTCATTGTCATGTACAGTCTAGAAGATACGGGACAGGATGGTCAAGTATTTAGGTGTAGGTTTTGGTGAGAGTCTGGCTATCTCTTTCCATGAAAAGCCTCATGTTACCATGGGATGATGGGTTGTGTTTGTCTGTAGCGTTATTCTTTGACCTTGATCTCATTTACATATTATGTTCCTCTATTTCAAATATTGTTTTTAAAATATTTTAACATTTCTTTCTACTTCTATCACATAGAAATAATTCCTTTGATATTTATTCAAGAGGTTCCATGTGTGGGTGATGTGAGTGACAACCATTAAGGGAATCCTCCTCTAGTTCAGAATATTTAATATTCTATTATTATAAGATTTTATTTCATGAAATAGAATGTTTCAAGTGTAAGGAATCAATTTTTTGAGGTAAAACCAGAACTGTTGGATATTAGGATGTGTCTTGATAGTTACAATGTTAGAATTACTTAAACTTAAAGGGAATGAATAAACACTATGAGGTGGAAAAATAGTTCGGAAAGAACATTCTGACCTTAAACTACATGAATAACCTGAGGCTATCATGATTAATTTCACAATGATTAAGTTGTCGGTTCCGAACAATCAATGGTGGAATTATATTGAAAATAAAAAATATCAAGTTGGATTAGAATTGGAATCTTTTTAGACACCCTTCTATCATCAGTTAAGTCCATAAAATATGATGATAGTAAAGTCTACATTGTTCATATATTTCCAGCAAAGAGAGAGTTCAGTGTCATATTTGAAGAATTTTTTTCCAGATATGATGCGCCTTTTCCCAGATTTCATGATTAATGATCAACTAATAGAATTTAAATTCTTTTATTATTTGTGACTGTATATCTAATTTTTGATATAAATTTTGAATATTTCAACCTATGATTACATAGTTTTTAGGGGGATGATGGTAGAAATTGATTTTATTGGAATTATTGGATTCTTTGTATTTTTTATTAAACCCATTAGTAGTTCCTATATGATGTAGTGGAATATGTGAAAATTTCATGATTATAAAATGGGTGGTGGAGGTGGTTCTCATCGGTTAGCAACCACTACACAATAAACAACAACCAGTAATGTGCCATTGACCTACAAACAATTAATCATATTAGAGAACACTTTACATTATTTAAATACACATATGAATATTATCCATTATTACAGTCAGTGGGGATATCTACAACATTTCATCTAGGTTATGTTTATAATTAATTATGGTCAGGGTTTTTTATCTTAAATAGATCTAAAAAATAGTCTGATTCTTAAAGGCCCACAAGACCCTAACCAAAGGCATTCAGAGTGAATTAGTTTTTTGTATTAGATGAATTTACAAGGAATATTGTCACTTGTATTATTATATTTATGGATAATATCTTTGTTTCGTATTCCATAAAAATTATATTGTATACAGGTTTCTCATACTCATATATATCTACCAATTTTGTTGATATTATAAAATATACAAGGAAGATCATGTCCATTCTAATTGTTCTAGTCGATACTCTTAGAATGATGATGGAAAAAGGGTTTTATATTTTTTTTTCTCTATTCATAACAGAATCAATATTAATACGGGGTTTCCTTGTTCTTAAACTCGATCTATTCGATGTCCATATTAGGGTATATTTTTTTTCTATTCTTGGTAGTTTTGATTGTTATTATGTTCCATTTTTATTTTCAACCAATTATATCTCTTATGTTCTTGAGGGAGAGACGGACAAAAGGTCCAGCTATGTTGGAGTCTCCAACTAAGATCTTAGGAGACTCTATTATGAGGTTTCAATTAATACTGATAATGTTTCATTTTTTTATCTTAAAATTATTATTTCTAGAAAAATTATCATGTCATCCAAAATAAAATTTTCTAATTTCCATTATAAATGGAGGTATAGTATGTGATTAATCATGTGTTAGTTACCTATCCAATATCTTTACACACTTATCATATTTCACCTTGTGAACAAAAAGAGCTCAAGATCCAGTTGGATGATCTCATGGAGAAAGGTTTTTTTACACTAGTTTATCATCATAAAGAGCCTTTATTCTATTTACAAATAATTGTAATGGATTAGTTCTTTTTTGTGTAGACTATTGAATGTTTAACAAAGGTACGGTTAAGAATAAGTACCATTTTCCACACGTGGATGACCTATTTGATCAATAAAATATGTGATGTGGTTTTGAAAAATTGATCATCCATCGGGTTTATCATCAATTCATGGTTAAAGAGTTTGATATTATCGAAAAAGAACATTTGGTATAAGGTATGTCCATTATGAATATATTGAAATTTCTTTTTGTCAATCTAATTATACTAATATTTTATTATATTTAATGTTCTGAATATTCCATCAATATCTTAATGATTTATGGTTATATTTGTTGATGATATCATATATTATTCCAGATATAATAGTTATCAAAATATCTATAAAAACACAGTTTCATACATCCTAGGTACTCTCCTCATTTATGATATTATTTTGATGTACAATTTTTTAATCAAAGAAGTAATTCTTTCAGGGATGTTATTATTGTACTTGTACATTCATTTGAACTGAGATAGGTTAGAGTTTTACAGTCATTGGAATAATGGTAGAACGTCTTTGATATACAAAACGTAATTGGTATTGATAGATTATATCATTGGTTTTTTTGTGGATTTCATAAATGTGGCATCACATTAGATCAATTTTAAAAATAATTAGTCTAATTCACTAGTGATTATGATTGTTAGTATTATTTAAATCAAGGTAAATGGATCCCCATGTCACCTATATTGATCATTCCTAATCCTCAGAACATGTATTTATTATATAATGACGACTCGGATCCTATTTTGGGTTGTGTAATTGATATAGATGGTTAGTTTGTGTCCATTTGGTCTTGTCAACTTCTCCACATGAGAGTAGTTACCCCACTAATGATTTTAGACAACAAAAGTAATGAATTACATTAAATGAAGCTAACAATATAATTTTCGGGAGATCAGATGGTATATTATTAATATTAGAGTTTATAATATATATTCTCTTAGGTGGACCTGAATATCCTGAAGATGTAGTGGGTTGAGTGTCTCTAGACGTTATACATGGACATCACCTTCACCCCATGTAAGGGAAATATTTTATTCGATGCTATTAGTTGTAATTATGCACCACTAGAATTCATGGAATCAAAGGAGGATTGGAGATTTTTTATTATTTACTATTTGTAATATCTTGATGCATATGATATGGATTCATCTATAGTTCTAATATTGTTAAATTATCATTATCAATTGATGATTCTATTCTTTAGGACTAGTAGTTGGATGATGATTTTAATTTAAGAGAGGAAAAATTATATGGTTGGTGGTTCATTTTAGGATCATATAACCCTTCGGATGTTATTCACTAAATTATAAATTGGTTTTCTTCCCATCATCAATGAGGAATTTTGGGTTCCATGATTTTCATATACATCATGGGACACTCAAATTGGCACATGGAAGACGTTTTATGACATGATATATTGTTTTTAATTTCATTGTAAAGCATTACATTGATAATTATTTGTCCTAAAATTACTCCAACAATAAAATAATTGAAGACCAACTAAATCCATCTGGTCTACTCCAGCCTTTATTGGTGATTTTTTATAAGTGGGATGATGTTTCCTGGTATTCCATTGTTTTATTAGCACAAAATACTTGATGAAATAATTATATCTAGATAATGACGGATTAGTTGATAAGATATGCTCCTATAATTCTAATCAAGGATGCCTATATGGTTGAAGATTTTTGTAATATATATGAGAGGGAGATCATTAGAATACAAGGGGATCCCATGAACATTTTATAAGAAAAGGTCCCATATAATGACTATTATATTCTAGAAGATTCATTATGGGGAAATGGGGACTCATATAATATTGAGTTCAGCTTACCATTGATAGATTGATAGTAAGATGGAGTGTACTAATTAATTTCATAGAAGATATTCTCAATTCATCCATATAGGTTTTTGGTGGATCAAGGGATATCCATCTAGTTCTTTTCAGTAAAAGTATAATAATACTAAGAAGTCATTGATTATAATAGAACATATAAATGATTTGAATAGTCACCAATGTATATAATCAATGTATTGGGTATAGGTTGGTGTGGAATCTATTATTGGACAATGTCTCATTAATAAGATTTCAAGGAGGATTAAAGATATACATCGATGATTGTTTACATCATATAGTAGTAATAAATCATATGCATATCATTAACATAACCATTTTTATTTATTCATTGGTGGCCGGGTTTTCTTGAACATTTCTTCTTAGGTGGGTCACCATTAGCATGGGATATATATAGGAAGCTGGACCCAAGATATGTCGAACAGTTTTAGATCAATGTATTGATTGGTCTATTTTTATAACAGTTGTAATTAACAGATTAGTTGAGAGGTATTCATGATGTTTTCCACATATATCTTATAGGGAATACAACTATTATCCCTCCCCCATTCAATGTGGGGAAAATATTTATTTAGAGAAGATATTTCTATTTTAAATAAACTAGTTAATATTGTTGATTATCAAAACAATGTATCATGAGGTAATTGTATTATATTGGTCAAAGTGTTATGGTGTCATGAATAGGATTCTCATCAGAAAAGTGTACATAAATCACCGGAGGAGGAGTAATTGCCTCACCTCCTCCAATGATATATTATTAAATGTGAAATAATAGGAATTCAAATTAATATTATGGTGTAAAATTTCATTATTCATTTTATGGTACGTTTTCTTTTAATGTTTAATTTGTTTTACATCAGTTTTATGGGGGATTTTGTGAGGGGAAGCTGTCTAGGTGTTGGATGTAAAACAAATTCACATCTTGAATGGAAGATTCACAATATGAATATATTAATATGTAGAATCCATGAATATTTGTTCCATTACATTAAACAATTAAATGATTTTAAATTAACTCACTTTTTGAATTATTCTCTTCTATTTTTAATGTGAATCGGTTACTTTTTCGACATACATGAACCTCAGGGGACTAACTCTACGACTTTGGCATTAACTATCTGGATCCAATATAACGAACGAGTATTTAATTAGTATACACCTGACCATTATATCATTTGATATGAATCCTTAATTTTCAAACACTAGGTATATTTTAGAGGCTTTAGGTGATTTCATTCCTACCAAGTTTCTTCTTTTTCTTCTTTTATCTCCAGTGTGGCTAGTTTCATTTATTTTAGTAGATTATTTTTTTTAATCTCATTAGCTTCATCTCTCTTGGAGTTTGTAGATGTTTTGGGATTATTTCGTGGGTAATGTTGATCATCTTATGTTTCTTATTCATTCTATTATAGATCTTTTGTGTGAAAATCATCCAAGTGATTAATTATTTATGTAGTGGTGCATAACATGAGTTCCCTGAGTTATATGTTGATTTAACCTCTTGGATATCATAATTTGATTATAAGTTGTGATAATTGATGTTTGGGGATTTTTTTGTAACAGATTACTTATTATCCCATTCCAATGAGTGTATCCCTTCATATTTTTTGTGAAACATGAGATTTAGGAAGGTCATTTCATCTCAAATATATAAATTTTAACCATAATTCCTCTTGGATTTTAAATTTTTTTATAAATGATATGGAATAATTCATGATTGACTAAAGTTTTTATGTCTGTATGTATTTTTGAAAAAATATTTTTTAACTGTATATTAGAAAAATAATGGCTATTGTAAATTCATTGTGAACGGATTGAATAAATGTTTTCGAATAATGAATCTAGATGAAAAATTGTGTTTTGGAATTTTTTTCAAATGTACTGGCCCACATTGAAATAATTTGATAAATATTTCACATTAGATCCATGGGTATTTAGGTGAAGTGTATAGTATTGGGCCTCATACATTATTATTTATTAGGGGTAACATTATGGGGAGCTCCCATGTTCCCTAATAATTATGTAAGGGTTCTAGGGTCCAGATGAGAACATTATTCTATGTTTGAGGCATGAGTGGTCTTGCTAACCTAGCCAATAGTTCTCCTCGGAATTTTTATCCATTTTTGTGGTTTTACTATTTTTGTTTTATATATCTATTTCTAATAAATTTATGGTTTTATGAATATTATGTATTAAAATATTTTACATCAAATTATTTTTAAACAATAGAAAAAGTGAAACAGGTGACCTGGTTTTTTATAAAACTATTTAAATGTTTATCATGCCATGTTCTTTTTGAACATAGTATATCGGGATACATTTATAGAGACTTCATATGGCACACCTTGGTGGGATCCAATAGAGCCTAATTTTTTCCCAACGTGTACAATCCCTCATCTGTGTTTCAATGTTGTATTATCTTTTTATTTAGATAGAGGAAATGCACTATAATGAGGTTGTTAGGATAAAATAATATGGATATGGGTATCTAGTGTTGAGAAGTGTGGAGTATTTCCCACATTTCACACAGAGTAGTTTTTTCCTTTTTTGTAATTATTTTTGGATATTTAAATGTACATTATAGTTTTGTCTTACTACTATAGATTTGTAACAATACCATTACCGCATCCTTGATTATTTTATATTTCCCTTCTATTTGTTATTTTAATATTTGTAGATATATATATATATATAATATCTTGTTTTGAACATGTGAAATCATTACATATAGTGTTTTTTGATGTATGTGTTCTTGTTTCCAACCTGTGGGGATCATGAAAACCATGTTGATTAATGGAAAATGGGTTCGTGTAACTGTTTACAGAATATTTTAGGTTGCTTTGTTAAACTTTGAATTCAATTAATTCTTTATTTATATAAGTCATATAAAAAATATAATTATTGATATTTTATCTATTTAATTTTTTTTTATGATTTTAGGTTTTATAAAATATTTGAAGCAACGATGTAAATTTTTGGGGATAGTTTAAATGATGTAAATATCATCATGGGTTAAAATGTTAGTAGGTTTTTAATTTTAAAAGGAATATAACATTATACACACTTATGTCATATGATTTTTAGGTGACTAATGATATTTTGGATAATTTTTATTATGGATTTATGTGTATAATATAGAGATATATTTAATTCATTATGTTTTTATTGGTTTTAATGTTTAGGTAGTTAAGGTTATTTGGATAAAAGGGTTATTTGGCTTTGGAAAAGTAACATCAGAAATAGTGGTAATCATGTGGAATTAAATGAGATTTGGTGAAATGGTTAGTAATTTTAATTTTCAAATGATTACTAAATTTTTTAAAATACATTATTAGTGTATATATATGAAATTATTGTCTACTATGTAAATTTATGCTAATGTGATTAGTATTATTACGAAAGTAAAAATTATCAAAAAAATTTGAAGATTCTGTAATTATAGTTTAAAAATATTTTCGGTAAATAAAATAATAAAGAGGATTACTTATGATCAATAATTCTTTGTTAAATGTTAACATCATTAATAAAAGAACATTTCATTTAGGATTTCCTATTTTTTAGTTTGTAATTTTTTTGGGAATATTTTAGAGTTTTTAGAGGTTATTTATTTATGGTAATATTAATGGCTGAAGATGTGAAGTTTATATAAATGTTTTTAATGGTTAAAGTATTATTGAAATTCATTTTGTATGATAGTTTCTGATTATCTTGTTAAATATTATTCTTCAATATTTCATGGACATATTGTTGAATAATACAAATAAGTTTGGTTAAATGTTTGGAGAATTACATGTGTTTAGTGTTTGTAAAAAAATTTCAAAAATTGGATGAAATTTTTTATTAATTTTTTTATGTATATAACATTATGGAAAAGAAATTTTTTTAATGGGATTGTAGAACGTAATAAACTGGTATTAAGAAACATTTCATAAATTAATAGTTCGTGATAATAAATGATATAAATTATAACAAAAATAATTGTATGACATAAAAATGTGTGTTAATAATTTAATATACCATTATATACCTAGGTTTTTTACACTACTTATGATCAATAAATGTATAATTTGATATTAATAAAATGTGTAAAATAAAATTTCAAGGATGAAATACACATAATTGTGCCCCCATATAAAAATGATATTATATAAAATTATTAATAGATGATAAAATATATGTGGAAATACTGAAGCCATTTGAAATATGATACGTGATAATATAATTTGAAGATTTTGTAGGTAAGAAATATTACTATTTTTACTAGTCATTATATGCCTTTTAATGTGGCCATTAGAAGTGTTATTTATATAATCTATTGAAAAAGAGGCCAGAAATAGTTATTTAATTTAAATAAAAATATTATATTTAATCAATATTATACATTTATTCGATAAAAATTTATTTTAATGTATATATGATTTAATTTCATGTAATATTATGTGTTATATTTATTTGTTTCATGAAATTTATTTGTATAAATTTTTATCTTGTTACAAAATTATATAATTAAAATAAAATTATTTTAAATTGATATTTGTAGTATTTATATGGTTTATTTGGTTGATAATTGATTATAGATTTAAATTTATCAATAAATGATAAGGTAATGATATTTTGTTCTTAATATAAGGAATATGTTTATATTTATATAAAAATAGAGGGTCTCTAAATTAATATAATTTCAATTATTATTTAATCTAACATGAATTATATGCAAAGGAATTATAATTTTCAATCAAGTAAGATTAATTTGAATTGGATTTTGTAGGGTAATCATATGTAAGTATATATTTAATCAATTGAGGGATGATTACTAGCTATTTGAATCTAATATGAACACTATATATTAAAAAAAATTAGTTCACATGTAATTTTGTGGGTCTGTAGATTTAATATGAATTAGTTGTTTTTTAAATTATATATAAAATGACATTAAATTTTCATTAATATCAGGCATATTAGTTTTGTTCTTATAATGAATAGGAAACATGGCCATGATTTAATCACATATTAAATTTAATTAATCATTCATGAGTTAATGTTTTCTTTATTATTCATACATAGGATTTTATAGGTCCATTTTTTCTTACATGGTGTAAATATAAAACTAATTCTCCTTAGGCATCATTCACCAATAATAATTTTTCTTACAAGATCCCTAAACCAACAATATTCCACTTATCTATGTAATATTCTCAATTAAAAATTGATCAAAATCCAATTTTGAATATAATTAGATGTATTCTTTTACAAAAATTTTTATTCAACAAATATTTCCCATACACATTTAATTTCGAGGTTGTGTAAAGGTAACCCTATATATACAAGGGTTATGTAAGAGTATGATGATTTTGAAGACCATGTTTCATGGAGAATCATTTTTTTAATACCCTATATTAGATTAATAGGAATATTTTACTAATTAAATGAGGATAATTCCATTAAAAATATACTGTGTAAGGTTAAGACTGGACTGCATAAGGGTAGTCGAGTGGTTTGTATAAGTGTAAAAATTATTTTCCAAATATTACGTATATGTAGTTTATGTGTCACAGGTGTTTATTGAATGTATTAAAATAGGAGTATATGGGTGATAATTAATCATCCAATGATAGTTACCTTATTCAGTAAAGGTTGCTTCCAATTAGAATTTTTTTCATAATTTTAACTAAGGCTAAGCTAGCATGTATATAAGGGTATCTCATAGATTTAAAAACATGTTAAATAGTAATGGTTGAGCTGTGTATGGGTGCCTATTTATTTTATAAATTCTATGTATTGGAAACCCACAGTTTCTTAATTGTAATCTACTCCCCTTATGTAATGTATTGGAGATGGATAAGGGTAAAACCAGATTACCCTTATCCATCACCCATTTTGGAAAAATATTTTCAAATCCGCATTTTAACCTCCTTCTTCCTAGTTCACACCTGTAGAAACTATCTGAAAATTTTAAGGAATAAAATCTTGAGAATTTATTATTTTGACTCAATTAATGGTTAATATCCCTTTATTATGGATTTTAAAAACATTGAATTTATTATTACATTATAAGATAAATTAAATAGTTAATTTAATTTTTGGTGTTCTCCTCTACGAACCTATACACTATTATACTTCCTGAAAATACCTAAACCATTATACTTTTTTGGATATTATTTTGAGTTTAGTTAGTCCATGAATTCACTTATTAATGATTGTGGAATATTTTATTAAACCATATGAATTCTTTATCTGATTTCTAGGAGGATCAAAACCATGAAATAGAACCAAAAGTGAGAAATGATAATAAATTCATTGAGATTATTTAGTGAATTGAAAATTACCCAAAAGTGAGAAATTATTATTTCATGTGATGTTTTATTAAATATGGGAAATAAAATAGTGGGAATTGGTCTAAAAATCATTAATGAGTTGTTGGAACCAAAAAATACATGGATCAGATTCATGTGACCATTCTTTGATGAACCTTGAAATTGTTAATCAATAACATTGAGGTAGAGGGTTCCTTACCTTTTGGTGATCTTGTGTAAAATGATTCCATGGTATTATATTTAGGTTGGAATACATTGTTTACTATTATTGATTATCATTAAATTTGGTTGTCTGTGTGACCTGCGAGACATATGAAAATAAAAAACATTTTTAAATCCTCTTTTAGTGATAAAAATAGTAATTTATATTCCCCAAACTATACTAGATACAATGGTATAACATAGCTGGAGTACATTGTTGAAACCTCAAAGAGTAGGGGAAATAGTGATGAAAAATCTCAATCAAAGGTTAGGCCATACCATGTTTATATGATTTATTTTAAACTAAATAAATGAATCTTTAAAAAAAATTGAAGTTAATAAAGAATATCGGAAACAATACGGTAGTGAAACTAGTTTCTCCAGGTCAGTTCGCTAAATATATTAATCCAGTTTCACTTGTATAAAATCAAATTAAATAGCTGGGAAACTATTCAAATTTATTGATAATATAAATAATCAATACCAATAAATATTCCTTATCATATTAATTCATGATAGTTTTGAGAACCAAAATAGATAAAGCACATTTGGATCATATTTCCAAAACAAGAATAGTAATCTAATTCAATGGTCCTGAATAAATTATCTCATTCAAGATCATGTTTATTAATAATCAAATTCATATTTCTTATAGACCAATGATGGATAAAATAAATAGTTATTAAAAAATGATAAAATGTAATAAAATAATATTACAAGTTCATATATGTCATACTTGTATAGGGAACACATTTTTTTAATGATTTCTCTTACCCCTATGGTTTTAACATGTCATCATTAAGTAGAAACATGTGATGAATAAACCAAATATCTTAGAGAAGACCACAAATTATAAATAATGATAAATAGAATGAATAATAATATGAATCGGAAATAAAATAAAAATTATTGAATGTCACAAATAACTTACGAAAATATGAAATAAAACATACCCCTATCCATTAAGAATGAATTCTGGGACAGAACCCCAATGATAGGCTCCTAATTTTCGAATCCCTACACCTTGAATCAATTTTATATCCCATATAGAACCCCTATTTAGAATTTTATATTACATTTTTTATATTTATAGTTTCAATATAAACATTTAATGTTCGTTCGAGTCAATGAATACATACCTAGGTTGCAGATATATATGAATCATAATTTTTTGGGTATGTATGAGATGTTCACATCATGTAATTATTACATGATATGTAACCTATAGAGCCTACTTTCTCACAAATTGAAATATATTCATGAGAATTTTACATTATATTCCATTAACTTGATTAACGATATGAATCATTTACTTCCATTTGTAAAATAATTTTTTTCTGGGATTCTTAATTTTAGAGCCTTTTAAAAATATGTTGAACATCCAACAACAATGTAAACCATAATTAAAGGGTAATATTCACCTTTTCTAAATTATTCATCAATCATGGAACCAAATTTAATTTCCATTATCGCACTGATCCATGAATAATCTCATAATGAAGTTCTTTTATGTCCTTTAATTTCCACGTTTTTATTCAAATAGCTTCACATGTTAGTCCTACAAGAAGAATACATAAAACATTAACAATTATCTTTAATAATATATTTAGAAAATCAATACTCAATTAAAACTCATATAAATACACTTGAATATATCAATATAAAATAATGAAACTAAAAACTCATTATTATATTTTATTCCATCTTTATTTATATAGTAGATTATTTCATGACTGATATTGATGAAATGTTGTTAGGTTACGTTACCATAATATCATAATCATATGTTTTCATTTCCTTGTATGATCTACCATGTTATGAATTCTAACAATCTAGAGTGGTTTGTTTTATAACATGAGACAGATGGACCATCTCAATATGTCGTTACATTTGAGTTGAATCAGAATGCATTGCAATTATGAAAAAAATGGATCTATGAAAATGGTAGGGGTATGTTAGGGTAGAGGATTAACATAAGACTAAGCATTAGGGGAATGATTCACTGGGGTCTTGAATAGTGGAATTGGTGGGCTATGATGGTCTTGAGGATTTATGTAATGAACCAACCCAGGTTGACCTAACCCATTACACGATTTAGCGTGTCACATTGCCTAAAGCATGTTCTCAATCACCATGGACCAAAAAACAATCACCGCGAATAGCCAATTAGCACAAGGGAATTGTTTCTAGACTTAAAGTAAATCTTGATCCATCTATAAAATGGGATAAACATGTTTATATTATTAGATTCAACATCAAAAAATAAGGAGAGATCATAAAAAACATGCATCAAAGTAAAACCGGAAATAATAATACATATATATGGTATCTCAAATTAAACAACCAAAATTCCTAAGAAAAGGTACAATTCCAAATAAAGGAACAAGTACAACCTAACTGGTATAAAAGAAATCCAAAAAGGACTCAATATGAGTCCATAGCAACTTGGAAATTTCTCCTCCACAAAATATTTGATGATGGTAATTAAGAAAATCCATTGTATTATATAGTTCCCTTTCCCTAAACAATGTCCTATAAATTAAAATATAGAAAATCAAAACGGGAACTAGCTTGGGCATGTGGAATGAATCCAAGTAGGGTACCACCATTAATCTATTTATCGATTTTAAAACAAGTTTGAAAAAAATAAACCAAAATACTAAATAAAAAAGCAATTTCACGCAATTCTTTAAAATCCATTTGGATTCCATTATTTAAAAAAATTAATGGGTCTCCCAAAAATATTTCTTAACATGGATCAATTAGATAAAAAAGTTACACAAGGCACATCAATATCAAACATAACCAAAATTGAACAATTGAGGTGAGTATATAATTACTATCATATATAAATATTAACGGAATATAAAAAAAGGGAAATAATACATATAATCAAAAAAATCACAAATATAATTTGTAAATAATATAAATAAATATTTAAAGAGTACATATCACCTAAGAGATCTGACCATCAGGCATATCATGAGTGATTAAATATTATTCTAGATATTTAATAAATCTAATCTCATATATTCTTCTTCAGGATGAACTCCCTGATCTCTGATAGTTTCTTAACCAAAAAACATAGCTCAAGTATTTTTATGACACAAAGAATCAATTTTTCCACTAGAAGAAAATGGATTCTCATTGGTTAATCCATACAAAGGCCCATAGAAACCCTCAAAAAACACCTCTCCTACACCTTGGTTTACCCATGTGACATGACATGCCAACACGTAATAAGAAGGTGACTATATCGGTCAATCCATAATAAATTCTATGTCATAAGAAACATTCATAATATTAAAATCTACCTGCTGACATCGTAAAATAATATCATAATCCTCATGATAAATCTTTTTTTGGATCATAACACCTCACTGGTCAATTTTATAAAACATTTTCTGGGAATACAAGCTACACTAATTTTGAAAACTCCACTATAAAGACTCCAATTTTTATAAAAACAATCATGAAACGCATAAAACAAGGAAGAAACACCAAGGAAAAGTGATTTATATGATAATTTAATATTAAACCAAAAGTTATTAATAATTTAAAGGTATTCCATGTAAATCCCCCATAAATAGCGTCACATACCTCAAACATGGTCCAAAACTCCTCACATTTGATAAAGACCACCTGGATGAGGTACAACCAGGCCTCAAAAATATATGATGTAATAAAAATTACCAAAATCACAATAAAAACTCCATAGATTCATCCAATACCACTCATAGGGCTCCGCAAATCACTAAAATGGAAGAATTAGGATTGAAGAAGAGAAATGAAGAAGAAATTAGGGATAATTTATTTACCTCAATCCAAATAACCATGAATCCAAGTGTAAATACAAAAAAAGCATTAATAGAGATCCATAGAAAATTAGGGTGAGTTTCATGCACATGGAAATAAAAAATAACCACAAATACTTAATAAATTTATATACTGACTCACTTAAAAGTAACATTTTTATTAATAAAACACTTTTAGGGAAAAAAGTGACAACCCACACTGCATAACTAGTTCATGCACTAAAGGAAACAACTAAGTTAAGAAAATGAAAAGTATAAGATGACTTATATCATTATCCTTGAAAATTATTCAAGTGATAAGAGAAACCTGAGTGCCATGATCATCCTTTAGGTGGTCATCGAAATGATATGAAAGATAATCCCAATATTGCATGGATCTCTCTTTGTTGATATTCCCCTCGGTGAAGACTCTTATTAGAATAGTATATTTCTTATCAATACGAGCACATTTCTCACTAGTAGTGTCCTATCATAGTGCTATTCCAATCATTTTATCAAAATAAACTAGTGTGTATTTAATCATTATAAATTCATCTATCATTTCTTCACAAGAGTGCATTTGTAGCTCAAGATTATTTTCCACACAAACAAATTCCTGTTACTAATGACCATTAATGATTTATTTGAAAGTACCTACCTAATGATTAAAGCCTTATCCATGCCAGGGAAATTTGAATCCTTAGATCATCTGCCCTCACCTTGGCATTCATCTGTTTCACGGATATAGTGTCCATTGGAAGGGGAAAATATGAATAATCTTTCCAAACCTTCATGTTAACTTTCTGACCCTTCCTACTCCCTTTATTAGGATATATTCACCATAAAGATCATCATTACTTTATCATGGGAGATTTAAAGATTAATCAACAATATATTCATCTCCATGTTCACCTCGCACCTCATTCGTATCATCTAGACCGACTGCATCCACCTACTCTTTTATCCTGTCATGATCTAGACTCTCGATGTGGTTGACAAGATTTAGGACCGAAGGTTCCCTTCTAAAACCTGGCCCCTTGATTGAATTTTCATCATTTGTAAGCATCTTGAGTTCTTTGGATCCCAATCTAACTAATGATGCATGAGTTAACGGAACAACATCATTATAGGATGCAACCTTCAGAGTCCTGGCATCTCGACCTTCATCCACTTTGACCATGCCAGTGTTTGAAATTCAATCCCCTTATTGAGCGGTCTCATTTGAATTACTGATAGTAGAATCTTGAACAACATCCTCACAAACCTCCTCCAAGAATGTAGGACCCAAAAAGAACACATGTTGATTCCATGGGATCACCAATTTCCCTCTACAACTGCTTGAAAATATTAGAAACCGATGGATTTCTCTCCTAAGACACACGGCAAAAAGGCATTGAATTGTTTGGTATATAAGCATCCAAATGGTTCCATGTTATCCCTTAACTACAACACATTACCTTAACTTTTCCATTATCCCTTGAATCCACATACAACGGTTGATGTCAACATACATCCAAATAGTGACCTAGTTTCCTACATGATGAGAAAAAGTCATCCCATGATTCGAAAAAATCTAGTTTCTTGTGATGATATAGTTCTTCCACTTTAACCAAATGAACTCCTTATGTAGCATCGATACATCCACTTCCACACAGATACAAGATGAAACATGATGTGAAATTGACCTAGTCTCAATGTCGGTGCATATGTATCAACCAACTAGGCTCCCAAGCATGCATATAATCGATTGATTTGGAAAAGTTAAAAGGTAGCTCTGGGAAACTGACCCAAATTGGCATCGTATGGATGCCCCACATGAAATGAAAGTTATATTTCCTCCTAAAGAGGTAGAACTGGAATCCATTGTAGCTACGAGGGTCACTAGACCAATCAATGACAAGATCATCCTCTGAGACAAAACATATCATGATGTGTCTGTTATTGAGAAAGCTACCAATTATTGGTCTTGTAATCTCGTAAACACAAAATTAAATTGGTCAAATATGTCAACCAAGGTGAAGAACTATTTGAATTTATCAATCTAGGTGAGATTTAGAAGATTCATGGTCGCTTTTAACTTCTAAGTGGAGATCAAAAGATATGGAAATCCCTTGTATATATTCGGGACATTGGGGTTGAGCATGATTTGAGGGAAATATGGGATAAAGTTGGGGTTTGAGATGGGGGATAAGGAGCAAGTAGCGTCCACAAGGGATTGTGTCGGTCCCTCCTCCAATGAGGGGGGAGGGGAGGTGCCTCAACAATTGATGTCCTGGGGAAGGGGCCGCCATCGCAGAAACCCTTCTTGGGTTCGTGATCCGACCATTTAAGATATTGATATTCTAAAAAGTGTAAATTCAAATTTTTTAAATGGAAAGAAAATGACAAATGGTTTGTTCAAATTTTTATGAAACCAATGTCAGAACTATGAATGTTCCATTATATACAATTCATAGTATTAATGGATCAATAAATGTTTTCTCATGGTATGATAAACCTATTTTCAACCCATATTAAACTACTTTGTCAAAACGATAACACTAATCACATGATTGATGCACAATTTGGAAAAATCATGCACTAACCATGCACTATTGTATTCTTGTCAAAAAACACCTAGTATAAAACCTATAAACCCGATAACTCCTTGAACTCACACAAGGAATATTGAAACATAGAATTAAACATACCAGTGAATAACAAGGTGTCATAAAATCCCAATAATGCCACATTTTACACTAGAAAACCCACATTATTCACTAAAATAAACTATTTGAGTCCAATAAACCTCACCTAAATGTCTCAATCCCATGTCTCATGGATATTACTATAAGGATTTTGGATAACACTAAAAAATGGATCACCTTTCCATGGGGATACTTTTCTGGACATCCATGAAAAAAATTGGCTTCTTTACCACTGTGGTATCTGGATATAATTATATATAATCCTAGTAAAACACATGAGATGCGTCTAGATAGTATATTATAAACATATATATGTTCATGATGTCATGAATAGAGTTCTTACATAGTGTAAACTCTAACATATAGGCATTCTTCCCATGATTATCCACAACACTAAAAAACTGAAATAACGTGGTGCCATTTATCCTAATTCCCAAATAGTTTAAGTTCTAACATAATTGATTCTTATAGAAACACCTAATCACAAGCATGAAACGTAAATGGATGATTATTAGAACCAATATAATAATTTTCAAGGCCTCTAGATATAATTAATAATATCAGAATTAGTTGAACTATCTCATTCACCAATTTGTTGAGGACTGATGCAACCATTAAATGAACACCATCATTGATTTAGACTAACATGGATTTTATTGGAAGAACGTAAAAATCAACAAGATGTATTATACCGATCAAGGTCCAAAATCTATTGTTATAATAAATCCTTACCATTCGAATATTCCTATCCCACAAGATAGTGAAGAAAAGAACACACACCAAAAACCTATCCTTGAGATTCTAGATGGTCTGTTTAGACTACCCATTTGTTTGTGGGTGATATGTGTTGCTCAACATTATATGGATTTCCAAAGACACTAGGAGTCCCGTTAAAAATAAAATTTTTAAAAAATCATCCCAGTTAGACACTATTGTTGATTGAACACCATGAATCCAAACAATCTCGTCAAAATTAATGGAATATGAGGTCCCCCACTTTCATCAACTCCTTTTTGGGAAGAAAATTTAGTGACTTTATTAGATGATCTACAGTCAAACATATGGTGATATTCCAGATTGGATTATGTGGTATAATTATCATGACATTCATATAGATCTAATCCAACTTCTAAAATGTAATGTAAGGTGTACACAGAAACACATCTGCTCTCTAACTCTCAACTTCAATCCTATAATAGGAGAAGCAAATTAAAACAATGTCTTCCAAAACAAGTATCATTCAAGATAACCAATATTGGCCTCTCCGATTATAAAACATATTCATAAACCTAGGTATATGATTGGACTAGAATGATGACCCACATATATCACCCTATTCATCATTATATATGGAACAACTAGCCTCTTCCATATAATAAGAGTAACATCATGGATACAGTGATTAGATACCATTTCTGTTATCACCTGAGTGATGAGAGTTGGTGATGTTTTTACACTATCCGATAATAATTTCCATCCATCCTCCTTCATGCATTTCCCATATTAAAAAACAATCTCAACATCCCCCACTAATCTAATAATTCATGAATAGCTTCCTCTAGAAGCATCCTCATCAACACATGGGTGACCACATTTCACTTCCTTGGAATATATGTGATCTCTAAATATAGATTTTAGAGGTACTCCACCATGACTATCTATCTATGGTTCATATATTTTTACGTGGAATTTTATTCCATGTTCTTATGATCAGAATAAACTATAAAACTATCCCTTTATAGGTCGTATTGACACATATCCGGTCCATGAATAAATAAACACTCAAAATATTCATTCTGTATATAAAAATATACCTTTCTAACATTCTTATAGTAGACTCTAAACTACTATAACTAGGATATCTTATTGATTTTGTAAATCCAATGGGCCCCTCTAAGATTTTTGTACAAATCATCAGTTCATGGAAACAAATTTTTATTCTTTAATGTTGTCTTTTTAACAATATAGTGGTATATGAAAATTTAGAGACTAATATATTTTATCATGAAAAATAGTACTAAATATTCCCTTGGTGACATGTCAGAGAGAATAAAACCCAATCCCTTAGGATTATCGAGATAAAATTTCAACTCCATCAGACCAGTCAAATCCCTTAGATATTATTACAAGGAAATTGGGCTCATACTAGGAAGCTAATCAGTAGTAAACTAAACCTATAATTGGGGAATAAATCACATAATTTCCACTATAATTATATTTAGGTACCTTCACATTACCATCATAAGTTCACTCAAAGAACACTTCTTAATAGTTGTGATGAAAAACCGATAATAAATATATGAGATCAACCCCAGATCAGAGGAAATTGGTCCTTAACTCCCTAACAGTAGATCCCATTCACATGAAAAAACATATGATATCCCATTTAAAGTAAGTAATTAGAACATTGAACAATATTATTTGAATAATTCCTTAAATATTACCAAAAAATCAATTTTATTAATTACTTCAAACATATCCATGTCCAAAACAAGGATGTCTGATATGACCTCTACAGCATCTACCAAAACATTGTACTCAAGGAATATGACACCAAGATAATTTTTCTAATCCAGTATGGTTATAAAATATAGAAAATAAAGAAATGACATAGAATAAATGCCCAAAAATCATTCATTTTAAATTAAATCAATTAATTAAATGATAATGTTTCAAAAAAACCTAAATATATAGAAGAAGAAATAAACATGGTACCTCAAATAGCGGATGGCTTCGAAAAAGAGTCCTCTAGAATTACCTTCACTACATTGATTCTCACTAGCTCAGACCTGTTATGAATCATATTCTTTTTGAGACAATCCCCCTTACACCTGTACAAAATAATGCACCATTGGAATCAAAATGCTACACAATAAAGACCATCGAGAAAAAAGAGCCTAAACCAGTCCTACATGTTTCCTTCTAAAAAAAGAAATGGATATAAATCGATTTTCCACACTACTGTAATGTCCTTGGAGTCTTTATGAAATTGATACTTGGCTTTCAACCTACACTCATTGATAATATGAAACTATCTACAACCTATAGAAACCATAGGAGGTGATGGTGAAGACTATTGGACACTCTTTCCACTTCCCTGTGATACTAATCCCACTTCTACATCATTCCCAAAGGAGAACAACAACAACTACCCATGTATGGAGCACTACATCTACCTTTAACTCTAATCATATCAATATCCTATATCACATACTTATCAACAACCACATAATTGGTTACTATACACATGATAATGTGAAAATATCCAAAATATACCCTCAATCCCATCTCAAAATGGTTGATCCATGAGGTAATCAATTGTGAGAAGATCTAGACTTACATGAACCAACTAAATAAATCTATTGGAATAATCCATCATTAAATGATCATGTTACTCCAACATAAAAAATTCATTTTTTCATCACTCTCAATGTGTCTGCGTAGAACTTCTAATTTAGAGCCACATTGAAAGTGGTCCAAATTAGATACTCATGATTATTTGAATGAACTGTTGACTTCCACCACTTCCTAACCATCTATTACAATATTTTCGTAGAAATTCCCACATATGAGGTCTCATATTTCATCAGGAACTCTATGATATACACAATAAAATCGAACCACTCCTCTTGGTCATTAGGTCACTTGTGGTCATGATAAACTAGTGGATTAATCTTCAAAAAAATCTTATGTGGTACATCAAAATCACCCTCTCAATGCTTATATAAGGTTATTCTGAGTGTAATTTTCTACAGGACACAATTAATCAAAAATAAAATTACAAAAGAAAATGACCGACAGAAACCCACTACATGAGAAATATAAGAAAAATCAACATGGAGAACAGAACCATAAAAACAACCCCTAGTTGGGCTCAAAACATAACCACAATCTCAAAAAACTGATGAATCATGTTGTAAAACATGAATACATGATGGAAATGAACTACTTTATTCCAACCTCTGATGTTATGATAGTCCTAGATCCAAAATACCACTGATTCCAAAATAAAAAACCTCATTTGATACCATTTTGTGTAAAAAAAACGCCAGGTTGACCAAACCCTTCACCCAAGTTAATGCACCACATGGATCGAAGCACATTCCTAATTTCCATGTGATGGTGACAAGAATCATTCTTTTTAAAATAGAAAATAAAACAGATTCCACACAATATATCAAGAATGAGACATCCATAAAATTATATGGACACGTCGATATCATTAGAGTAAATATACGAAAATAAGCAGATAAAATAAAAAACACAACTCAAATAATTACATTCCATAGGAATTTATGATAATGATAAATCGAAATAAACAAAATAAAGCATAAAATAAACTGTTCAATTCCCAATAAGGGCCAACTATAACCCAATAGGTTCAAATAGAAAACCTAAAATGAATCCACATGAGTCCATCTCAATGAAACAGTTTCTCATCTACAAAACAATATATAGTTGTATTCCAGAAGAGTGACCCTATAAATGGTTCCCTTTTACTTACATATGTAATGCATAATGAAATCTACAAATTCCCAAACCGGACCCCGGAATGGTGTGAATCATGAAACATATTTGGATTCCACTATGATTATAATTAATGATTTTATCTATAATACCAAAAAATATTATTAAATCAATTTAAAAAATAAACCGAAAAAAAACCTTTCCCACACAATCATTGAAAATCCCTTGGATTTTTCTTCTTAAAACAATGAATGGATTTTGTAAAAAAATTTCTAATCATGGATTAAAGAATGAAATAAATCATTAGGGAACTACATTCTCACGCATAACAAAAATGAAATAATCAATGTGAACATAAAAATAACATTAAATAACAATATAAATAGACGTTGAACAAATGGTAAAAATACATATCATCCCCCCCAATTTCACTAATCCAATGAATAAATAATGTAAGTTAATATAATATGAGTACTGTGTAGTTAGGGTCACTAACCATTAGACCAATATTGATGGAATGCATATTATTCAAGTTGTATATTAAAATGAATATCTAATGGTCTTTCCCAGGGCCAACACCGAAATCTCACATGGTTTCTCAATAAAAAACATAGAATCCCACAAAATCTTCCTACCTAAATACTCACATAGTCCCCTAAAAAATGGGTTCCTACAATGTTCTTATTATAATGGTTCACAATGTGATTCAAAAAAACCCCTCACTCACACCCCAGTTATCCCATGTGGTGCAATATACCAAGACAATCAATCATGTTTCAATATCGACAAAAATATAACACAAGTCGTTTCATAATCAAAATTCCCAATTTATTTAAACACCACATTCCCTACTAATGTACTTTTTAAATAAAATTGATTAATCCATTAATAATAATAAAAAGTATTTTATCAATTTAATCATGCACTTGGAGTTTATACAAGCCAATCCCCTTTGGAAAAATCCCACTTTTAACACCAATATTACCAAACATATCCATGAAACACATAAAAAATGGAAAAAATCCCAAGAATAGATAATTTTTATTGTAATTTAATAAATAAAATAAATGGGATTCATAATTTAATGTTATTACATTTAAATAGACCTTAAATAAGGAATCATACCTCAGATTTGGTCCAAAACTCATTGCCTTACATGAAGACCACCTGTATGGGGTAGAACCACTCCCCATAATACCATTCCAAATAAAATATAAAATTCCAATAAAAAATCTATATTCATCCAATTTTATTCATTGGATTACATTTCTCACAAAAAATCGATCAAATAGGATTGAGGAGGGGAAATGAGGAAGAAATAAAGTTGAAATTCACCTACCTCATGCGGAATAACCATGAATACTAGTAGAAAACTATCTGGGAAAGATGGGAAGTACTTAAATACCAAGTAGGTGAGGTTGGTAACATTGGGGATGAAAAAAAGAACCCCATCACCTTATGAAATAGATAGTGGAAAAATCTAAAATCCCACTTTTTTAATGAGTCATACAGGGTCTCATGGTTTGGCTGTGTAGTTTGGAAACCCATTTTACAACCATGAAGGTTCCATTGTCCATCCCAAACATTCTATATGGTTTCCTCTAATGTGTCTCAGGTATTGTAAACCCATGCTTAAACAATTTGAAACCTCGTTTTCAAAACTACATCATTCATCACACAACAGCTGCATAGTTTGGAAAAATAGTGCACTAACTATACACATAGGGATGTATCCAAAAAAACACCCATTTTTGACACCCTGACACTAGATTACTCTAATAATCCACTCAAGGATAAATAAATATAAAAACTAGACCTATCAGTTGCTCAATGACTGTAACATAAGTCCCATAATGGAGCTCGTATATGATGATCTGTGGGCCTTATCCAACTCAATGTATTACGACCAATTGGATATTTCATAAAGGAAAAGTGCATTGTTATTTCTCATAACAAAATCATATGGTTCTATAATAAACATGTCTCTAAATATTTATTTCCAGAGCTATGTGGTGGATTTTTTTCACATTAATTATAAGTATTTGTACTATAATAGTTTTTCTTTTTATGAATTTTTTATCATTGCATACACTTGTGATATTTTACCACACTTATTAAGGATTCATTGGTGATGTCCCAATAGATATTTTTAGTCACACACTATATAGGAATTTTTTTAAATCATTTTTAAGGATAAATCTAAGGGAAACTGGCCCATAGATAATGTTGAGTTTAGGGGCATTGTGCTTCTAGTGGATTAGGATGGACTTTAGAGGACTCTGAAATTTTTATATTTTTGGACCTTCTATCATTATACATTGGTTTAACATTCCATATTAGAAACCCACATAACAATCAATATGACATCATTTCCAACTTTTAGTTTCCTCTAGTTACTTTGATTAATCTTTTAATTATATTGTTATATTACTATGTTTACTATAACATGATACTGAGGGTACAGTTTCCCCACAGACATAATTATACCATGAATTGAAGTTGAAAACCTATTGAAAATGGGGAGTCATGCATTATTCCATGTGACCATCTATCTCAAACCTAGGGTTTTGTGTTACTACGTTTCAATATAGATGCTAATTGATTATATCACAACCATCTACTATATTCTTTTACCGAAATTCATCCCCTTGGTTTTTTCAAACTCAGACTATATTCCTTCTTTTTTAATACAACATAATCCAACATTCATTGAATATAAATTTTTTTCTCAAAATTCATGAATTTATATTTAAGTAAATAATTTTATTTAATTACATAAAAATTATGATTATAAAAGAAAATAATATAAATTATAAAATAAATAATGTAAACATAATTAGAGATATGTATATAAATATGGAAAATATAAAATATAAATAAGTGTTTGATTATTCTTAATAATCTTAACAATGATTTGGGCAGTTGAGAAACATGTAAATTATCTTACATGTATAAATTTCATAATCTAGGTAAAATAAATTTTTGATCAAATTGAAAATTTGGAACTAGTATTTGCATGTCTAAATAAAAAATCCATGATATTTTTATACGTGAAAATTTATATATGTATATATATTATATTACATGTTAAACATAATATATATTGATTATTTATTCATTATAATATTATAAATAGTAAATCCAAATAAAAAGGACTTTAAATTATATAAGATGTTATGGTATAGTGTGAGTTGGTACTAAAAAATAAGAATCTATATTTTATTGAAATAATTATTATAAAGTTATATTAAATTGATAATAAATACAAAAACTATTAATATTAAAAAATTATAATGAAATTTTTACCCATACCATTTCTTTGATAATGATTAACTGGATTTTCAAAAAATCACTTGTTAAACCCTTGAGCATTATTTATATAAAAAAATTCTATTGACTTTCTATATTAAAGGAAACAGACTCCACCCATTTATAAACATCTATTGTTTATATAACAATTTATTTTAATCCCATATTTCTTCTAATAGAACCATTATACACATCCTTCATCTTATGATCATGCGAAAGAGATATTTCATTTTCATTAAAACAATAAACTTTTAGGGATGATTCAATTTTGAAACAAATATATTTTCTTATACTTTTTTATATCCCAAATCCTACTCATATTAGAATTCATGAAAATTATTTTAATGGTAATAATGTTGGTAATTTTTTAAAATATTTCTATTATATTGAAATTGGAATAGTATATATACATTTTTTGACATTCATATTTTTTACTCAACCAACTACTTGAAAAATTATACTCTATTTGTTCACTATACATAATTCAATGATATGATATGTTTTATTTAATAAAGTAAATGTACTAACATTACCATACAATCATAATAATAATGATTTCAAATATATGAAATTGAATTATGACATAAATATTTTACTTTTTGTAAAATATAACAATTGAACATTGGTTATCGACCATACGATTATATGGAAACTACTTTGGAACCATGAACCAAATAACCTCAAAATGTATGTCATTAGAAAAACTAATACAATAATTAGAATATAATAACAATTTACAATTCTTTATAATAATGAAAATTTTCTGAAGTGTTTTTTTAGTTAACATAATTTTATTATTCAGGTTAAAAATTTCTAATGTGGAAATATCATACTCAATGTGAGGAATATTTTCATGAATCCTTTTACTCTTAATTTTAAAATTATTTTAATTAACTATATTTAAAATTATATTTTGATGAAATAAATTGCATTTATTTCTAACAGTGTCATCAATTTCACATATATTATCCACATTATATATAAATTATTTTTCACATATGGGGTTAAATTTTCATAATCATCCGCTAAATTCTCTTACGATATAAGAACATATTATGTAACAAACTTATTTTTCATTGGAATATACTATGTTGGTTCTTTATGTATATAATTTTTATATGTGGTACATGGGTAATGTATATATTATGATTCCATGGGTATAAGAATAATTATATATCCCCCAAATATATTGGGTAATTATTTAATCTCATGAGATAAAATAAATGAAAAAAATATAATAAGTATTGCATGTTATGTAGTGTTTTATTAGCTGTGAGACTTTAATTATAACTTGATTATATTTGTTTAATATTTTTATGTTTTATATAATATAATGTATTTTTTTTATTTTACACCCTTATTTTATGTGAAATATTAGGAATAAATAACTTTTTAAATATTAATTTTTAAAAGTTTTTTTTTTGTGTTTTCATGTATGTCAATGGCTGAACATGATTCATCTTTTTTTTATAGCCATTAGAGAGTTCTTTTTCTCATCACACATTTCGAAATAATTTTTAAATATCTTATAGGTTATTAGGAATGGTTATGAATTCAATATTCTAGTTATGATATTTTATCTATGAATGAATGAAGTAAATCATATAAAAATGTATGATTAGAAGATAATTTTTTTTAAATTGGAAATACTATTATGGTTTTAGTTTATGTAATGGTTTTCCAAATTCAATATAACTGTAAGCATAAAAGGAATTGATATTTTAACAGATGTAATATTTTATATATGTCAGTATAAATGAATAATTATGGGATTTCTATGATTAGGTTGTTAAATTGGACTTCATTGGTGAAAATAGATTTGAACAACCTATTTACCAGAACTACCTCATTGCATCTTGGGATTGATGAATTTATATGACTGCATATTTTAATCAATGGTGAGTTTCTAGAAGACACATGTAATTTGTAACTACCTTTGGATAAAGTCCATGATATCTTTTTTAGTTCTTTATAAACATAGATTTTTTAATTTAATAAATGTGTCAGATTTCTCTTAATCTTTAGTGGCTACGGAAAAAAATAAATACGACTCTTCAATATTTTTCAAACCCAATGTCACAATCTAGAGTTCATTAATAGTTCTTGAAACACCATTCTCAAATTTTCATGTGGAATCTATAATATGATCCATTTAAAAAATTATTTATCATGTGGAATGGATGACAGAATCTCCTAAGTTGATTCAGGTCATGATGCAGAATCATTTAATTTATATTGTGACAACATCCATATATGTAATGAGGTATTTTGTTAGGTTTATTTAGAGTTGTGATAATGTAAAAATGTTTTGCGACCATATTTTATTCTTATATGGTTAATATCTAGCTAATACTAGACCAATGGTTTTTCTATGAAACATTAATCAGACAGGCATTACAATATAGGTAATTCAAAGTGAGGTTGTTGTGTATCTCCTTAACGGGGGTCTATTATGAAATTCAGGGAAGTTTCTCAAAAAACTACTTGAAGTTCATAGGAAAAAAATTGATTTGGAGGTCCATGTCATTAACTATTATAACCTAGTGGCTTCCCAGGTAGGAATTTGTGTCCTTAATTAAATTGATAGTCAAAATAAATCATTAAATAAATTCCCAAAATAGATTGACTCGTGAATCATTAAATATAATTATTGAAATAATTTTCATTTCATCCTTAAATAGTGTTAGTGTTTTCCATAACATTTAATGTCATTTGATAATATAAAAATATTAACAATACTCATAATGAAATACATCACATTATTGTACTCCGATGTGACAATAAATGGATTGTTAAAGGATTTTGGTTTATGCAGATATAAATTCAATATGTATATTTATATTTTAACATAATAAGAAGCATTAAAATAAATATATTTATAGGAAACTGTAAATTATTATTTGTAAATTGGAACATCAAATTGTACCCTCGGTATAATGCTTCTAAGGGCTCCCTATTCATTTTATTCACATCTATGAATTTTTTATTTAGAAGGTGAAAGATATTCATCATTATAGCTTAATAATATAAGGTTATGAATAATTATTATTTTGATACTCGATCAAATTTTATGTACATTGTGATGAATATCTATATCATTAACTCTTTAAAAAACCCTAAAATTTCTAATGTTCCCAATGATAGTAGTTTATTAATCTATATCAGTGAATATAATGACTATGTGATACATGGTAGAACCTGAATCTTCGTAATATGTTTTGGATGAAATAAAATCAATATCAACCTCCAGAGATCCTAAAAATGGTTTAATAAGGGTTTCCTTATGTTATTTAGTAATATGACAGGAATCAAAGATTAAAAATCTAGAGGGTGTACAATTTTATACATAAATATTAATTTTTTCTAGATGAATATTAAAAATATAACATTAATACCCATGTAATAAATGTAGGTTATTTGTCTCCGTGGATATAAGATTCATAAAAAAATTATCTATGTAAATTTCACATCATTTATTATTATAATATTATCAATTTTTACCCTCATTGAATGAACCTACATAAAACTGTTATAAATAACCTAGGGAAATAAAAAAATGAACTCATAAACCTAGAATGTTTAAACAATAGAGATATCAATAGAAGATCATATTAAAATATAATTTCAGAATATATTTTTTAGATCATTATCCCAAAAAAAACTTATCGTACACATTATGTCATATAATATAAACATGATACAAGGAATAAAACATCAACATTTAAAAATAAATGAATCATGGGAGTGGGGTATAATATTTAATCAATCATTAACATAAGGTTTAGATCATAATAATGTAACATTTCGTAAGAATAAGTCACAAACAAAGGTATATAAACAATTTAATATTTCATGGATAACTGTTGAGGGTGTCATGAAATAAGAGATCATGCATCATGACCAATTTACCATATTGTAATGGATCATTTATCATCACCAGTTTCTAATAGTGGATCGAGAATATTAACATGAATGCCATAAGCATATCAACTTCCATCACATGGTAATATCATGATATGTAAAACATTTAACTAAATCATTGGAGGGATAAATAGTAATAGGAACCCCGAAAACAAAGTGATAACTATTTAAAATTGTTCCAAAAGCTCATAATATATTCATTATATCATCACAACATATCCTATAAAAATAATATGGTTTTCTTAAACATTTCATCATTTAATCATAGAATAACCTACCAGAAATAAATTATTTTCATAACATTAACATTATAATAATCATAAACCACATAGAAAAAGAATAAGGATTATATATTTTTATCATAACCATAATAAATCAAAATTATTATAGATGGATGTTATAGTTGTTGAAAATTCAATCTAAATATTTCTGAAATATTTCTTGAGGAAACTTCACATTTCATTTTGAGGTTAATTAAATAAAATTAAAATAAATAAAAAATGTAATGGAAGTTATTTTATTCTAAAATAAACATGCGAAAATTAAAATAATATTCAATTCATTAAGTGTTCATGACATCACGAAATTTAATTTTTTTATGTATGTTAGAACAAAAAATCCATTCATATTATCTGGTAAAATGTAGAAATTAACATGTTTAAAAAATGAAAAAAGGATTCCCATAAAAAACATGTATAATAAATACAAATTTGATAAAAAGGACACAGAAATTATTATTATAATAATAATAAAAATTTATATATTTTTTTATATATAACATGTTTATGGAGAAAAATTTCTAACCAAATAGTAAAACATAATCATATTTTGTATAAAAAATTATATCGGTATCTTGAGTACATAAAGTTTGAAATATGAAACGAAATCATCTCTTACCACGAACTAATCATATTTGAATAAATATTAAATGGATTTATGATATATTTCCTATATAATTTCCTCACTGTAAATTCAGACATAAAAAATCTCAACTAAAAGGGGATTGAAATATAATTCCCTTAATAATTGTTTTTTATTTCATAAAAAGTGATTGAACCCATAATATAATAAATATATATTTAATATAATTATATTAAAGAACCTTATATATATATATATCATACAATATATTATTTACTTATAACATCTTATCATTATCTTATTATGAATTTACTATTAATATCATTGTTCTACTATATCACATCTTCATTTCTCAAGAATGTTTGTATTTTCCAGTCTCAGTTCTTATAATTTTACCATGGTTCCACAATCCATAAAACATTAATCATAACATAAATATATTATATGTTAATTATATATATATATAATCATCCATAAATGTTAGATTTTGAAAATGGATTACATCATTCATAGAGACAGTTTGTTGTATGAACGCATGAATGCTGATTTCATTTTGTGAAAGATTGGATGAAAAAAGATAAATAATAACTAAACATTAATGGGAAAAAATTATATAATACACATTAATTAAATATATATATTTATTACCATATATGCATGTTTATACTTAAAAACAAATCGCATTGCATAATGGTGGTGGTAGTCCACACGTGCACGTGATCAATATTATCATTTTAAAATAGATTGGAAGGAAAGATGGTAGGTGTGACAATAAAACTATACTAAAATAATTTTATTTTAAACATTATATATAAAATTTAAAATCATCATAATTAACCTACATGAAATTTTGTGAATGTAAATGAATTGTACGCCCATGTGGTGGAGGCAGTCCCCAGGTATGTATGAGCAATAATTTAACATCCCCTTTGATAGAATAAAGGGTGAATATTGGTGGTTTCATAATCAGAATAATATTACAAAATATGCAATATATGAATTTTATTTTTTTACCAAAAATGACACAAATTTATATGCTGTAGAAAAAATAAATAACATTATAGAGGTTTGGAAATATGATATTTTATTCTTCTAGAGACCTATATTATTTCCTATTATATGGATCCTTGGAACGGAATTTTTTAAAGACCATAACCTATAATTTTGAGATATGAAATTTCATAAGACAATTACTCATGATCTGATTAATATATAAGTTTCAAAGTATAGTAAATAAATGAAAAATGGTGTTATAATTTTATAAGATTGGGAAAGAACACCGTTGTAATTTTTAATAATATTAAAATATAGATAACACATTGTCAGGGAAAATGATTTAAAATTGTCCAGTATTCGAATAAAAAGTGGATATAGTATAAATATCACAATATAGTTGTATTTAAATAGGTTTTGGATTTATATTAAATATTATCTTTGGTTTGACCCCTTGGTCTTCCAATATCAATCTTAGCCATGTGAATAAATTATCTAATTTTAAATGTATACAATTTTATTTATATTGAATAAAATATCCAATAAATGGATAAGAGAAATAAGTTTCAAAAATTTACCATATGACTATACATTTTTCTAAATTTATATGTTTTTAATATAATTTATTAGAAAATTATTTAACATAAAATATCATTTTTGTCATTTTTGATGCTATTTATTTAATTTGACATTAAAGAACACATGATGGTAATGGATTCCAAGTTAAAATCGTTAAAATATTCATATTGTGTCATATATAAATACAAAACTCATGGATCTCAATAATTTTGTGATATAATATTATCGTTAATATTTTTAAGATCATTTATTTTATTATTAAATAAATTTAGTATATATTCTGTCAGTATTTCATAAATGTTTATTATTATTTTTCAATAAATAAATATTATAAATAAAATACCGTGATAAAAAATTTAAATCTACATTCAAATAATGATTTAAAACCAAAATATTCCCCATTTTTATTCATAATAATAATACAGAGTAAATAAAGACAACCGAACTGCTTTTTACATGTATCATTTTCAAAAAAGATAATATAATGTTAATAATCCAAGAGAAATAACACCAAGTGGCCGTATATATGATAGTTGGTTGAAAATAGATGAAAAAAGATATGAAATAGGATTTATTTAGGTTTTAGATGAAAATTAGTATTTTAGCCAAATGTTTTAACATTAGTTAACATCTTTTATTCATATGGAGGTGCCAAAATATCCTTATTTTACTATTCATACTGACAAAAAATCAAATGAGTTTTTTTAAAAAAATTTGAACCATAATATTATGAATATTTATTCAATTTTAAACATTTATTTTATATAAGTTGAAGAATTTAATTTTATTATAACTATTAAAATTGCGATGAAAACATATTTTAGAAGAATTTTTTTTTTCAAAGCAAAAAAAAATGAGTTTTTCTTACAAATTCTATAAAAAAGATTAGATGGATGTATGAAATTTTTATTGAATATATATATATATTATATTATATTCAAATCATTGAAGAGAAATTCATATTATAATTTTTAAGATAAAAATATATTATGTGATCAAATATAATTTCTTAGAAAAATGATACTTTAACATTCAAGAGATTTTTTATTCCATTTCAGACCATTTAAAAAATAATAAAATTCATTTTCTAAATGTTTAAAGCATTCAATTTTCATAATTACATTAGTCATATTCATAACATCATATCTACTGGCTAGTTGATAAATTTTAAGTTAAATAATTATATTTCAAAATTATATTGTGATTTGATTAAACATGATGTCGTGTGTAATATATGATAATAAGGAAATAAAATTCCTTAATATATATATATATATCTTTACATTTTAGGGGGATACATTTAAAATAATTAAATATAATTTACCCTATGATATTCTTTAACTTTAATAAATAAATGTATATATATTGGTTTCATCATATCCATCGGTTCCCAAGTAGCTTCATAAAATATTACTTCCTCTATAAAACATTTAACCATAGTGTATTCTTATTCCATATCACTTTATCCCTATTATCAAATATTTAGTTCATTAATTATTAATATTAAATATCATTCTCCATCAGTATGACCTATGAGTTTAGTACATGTGATAGATCTGGTATGTATTTATCAGGAGAGATATGTGGAACGCATCATGAACATGAGAGTGGTTATGTAGAAGCTCGCCAATATTATACATTTTCAATATGTGATCCATAATCTTGAAGAGCCTAATATATATGTGGTTTAGATTTCCATTCTTTATGACTATCATTAAAAGTTACCGGGTGAAAATCATGGGAATTCATTATCAGAGAATGTAGATTACATTTATTTTTTTATGATTAGATGAATAACTTTTCTATCCACTCCTAAACTACATTAATGTACCACTGAATAGATAAGATATTCTATGTACTTTCCAAATCTAGATCAGGTACCTATAAATTTAATTCTACAACATCCTCCAAACACGTTCGGGTTCTATAATTTTTTCCACTATGGTGTTTTTATTGACCTATATTAATACTCATGGGAATGTTATTTTTTTATGAACGTTCAACTATAAGAATGTTTTTATGCCAACTACCTCATAAATCCATATAAAATTACCCCAATATGTCTTTCCTATTTTGAATGGTTCTTTCAAATAGACGATCTACCTGATGATAATAAGCATTGATGAAAAAACATTATATCCATATCTCAATGAATACTTCTCAAAAACATTGAGGTGAACATAAAATCCAAATAAAAGACAATTTAATATAGTACATCATGAGAATTTGACACTTCCTTAATATATATTCAATAAAGTAGCTAATGGTTTAAATCATCATTGATTAAAATTATGTTTTTCTTACTTCATAAGGGGATCAACTATGACCCAAATACCGTTATGGCATTTAGATGATTTGGGGATTCCAAAATTAAATCAATGGTGATTATTTCTTATTTTCATTCTTTTATAAGTATTGGTAGTAAAAAATACAATTACTTATATATCTAGAACATAACTATCAGACTTACAGAGCTTCAACATAAAAAATATACAACGTCCCTTTTTATGTTTTTCCACAGATAAAATTCCTTCATATCTCTATACATATTTTTACATCCATGATGCGTAGAGAATTGTAAAATATGATATACATAAAATATATCATTATTTAACTATATTATTGACATGAGACATACTTAGTTACTAAAACTTTACATTACACCTCAATCATGATTGAATTTAGTTACGTTTTCGAACTTCTTCTTCTATTCCACATCATCCTTCTTTTCCAAATTAATAATAATATTGATAGATGTTTGAACATTAATCTAATAAATATGGGAACTATCCCTTATCCTAGTTATTTAAAAATTCATCTTCTGACATACCATTATTACTGGATTTCTTTCAATCTTTATCATTGAAAATATATCATGTTCCTTAAGAATCAGATCATCATCTATCTTTTTTTCCTTCCTATGGTAGTAGTATATTGAGAAATCATAATCATTAATAAAATTCCACCATATTGTCTTGTTAATTTTAAACTAATTATATGTGATGACATACCTTATATATATGTAACACCTTCACCATAAAAATAATTCCTCCAAATATTGAATAAGAAATTACCTCTTCCATCTCTGAATAATGAGTCAGGTATTTTTTTTTATGTATTTTCAATTAGAATGTATCATATATAAAACTGTATCATTATATATGAGGAAACATTCCACAACTTATAGATATGAATAACTATTGATCACAAACCCTTATCAACTAAAGGGTAGTGTGATCAAAGGATTTATTATCAAAATTATCTTTAGTTCCCTAAATTTATCATTAAATCCATACTACAACCAGAACCCAACCCCTTTTAAGTTAACATTGTGTGTATATTAGATATTAATTATAAATCATTAACCAAATTCATATAATATAAATATATCGCAAGAAAAATGTGGATTATGGTTACCATGGTTGGTGTGGTCCATTTCTCAATAACTTCACTTTTTGTAGGATCCATTGTTATACACTCACTTCTGAATCTATGATATGGGGATGATACATTCTAAATAAAAAATTCACACTCAATAAAATTTTGATGCATTTTCTTCCTCCTCTAGGAATTTATTTTCATTCTCAAATGATTGAAATTATATTCCATTCTCATCAAATATATAATAATATAATCAATAAATAATAGAAAAAACTAATCAAGTTTTTCTCTAAGGACTACATTAATTTAATCCATGAATACTGGATGTGGATTAGTATAAAAGTATCGAATGAAAATAAATTTAGAGTTTCCAAACCATGTATGGGATGATATATTTGGAATATCCTCCTTCTATCCCACAATTAATGATATCCAAAATGAATTTCAATCATGGAAAATTATTAGGATTTATGAAGTTTATAAAATAAGTAATCAAAACGGGAAATAAGATTCGTGTTCATGATAATGGACATGTTGAATTTATGATAATAAATTACAAGATACATTGATCCATCATTTTCCATACAAAATATAATTGATGCACCCCAATGTGACTCACATGAAATATTGAATCCTATATTGACATTATACTAGAGTTTTTCTTCAATTTCAGAAACACAATTTGGTTAATTCTAAAAAAAGTGTTTCAAAAAGTTCTATCTTGAAGTATGAGCATTATTGAAAAAATATCTTCATTATTTATAATATTAATAGAAAATAATGTCATATTTTGTTTAAAAAATTAGAATATCCTAAATGTTGAGTTTCTCCCCAACTATCTAATATAAATTCCCTTCATGCTTAAATGTTAAGACCCATAATATAAAGGAAATTTAAATTGGATTTTTGTATTCATCCTCATAATTATAAATCATCATTGGATCATTTTTACTAGAAAATGTAACTTCCCTTAGTGGGATAATTAAATTGTTTCTATATAAACAAATCCAAACCATGCCTAGAATAAAATGAATTTAATAAAAAGATAAAATATTAAAAAAATTATGAATAATGTCCCCACAAAAATCAATCAGAGAAGAACAATGGGATGACATTCAAACTTCAAATCATAAGGATTTTCACCTCTACACTAAAATATAATCATTGTTTTGGTAAATTTTTACCATTAGAAAATTTCTTATATATAATAAGATGGGTATATTATGAATCAAATGATACATTAAATATTCAAGATGGGATAATATGTGTAAATTTTATAATGTAATTCTCATATTCAACTTTATTAGTTCTGATCACACCATATTACAATTTTTATTTGGTCTCAAGAGGTTGTTGATCATCATAAAAAACATTGGATTCCTACACTTGTAAGTGTAATTCCAATACACTATGCCATTGAAGAGTTGGGGTGGACTTGGTGCATTATTTGGAATTGTTTAACCACTATTGGGTATAATTTTCACATAATATTATGTCAAAAATCACCTCATTTTTTACTCACCTTTCCACTATTAAATCACCTATGGGTTCTATTAAATAACGTTCCATGGTGTTTCTTCCCATGATTTTGGCCTGTAGATGGATAGAATTTCATTCTAAAATATGATATATTCGATTATTCATGAGGCCAATTCTTCATTTTCATATCAAAAGCAAGATAATGGGGGAATTTATAATTTATATTTCTACCAATAGATAATATTTAATGATTTATTCATAGTTAATTAAATTTTTAATATCCAATTCCTTTTGGAGACTTTGTTTTAAACCCCTAAAGAATCATTTAGTTTAACATTCATGACAGATGAATTAATCAGAATCATACCTTGAATGCCATGAAAACGTTTCCTCATATGTGACAATGGATTTATTATCCTTTTTAGCACAAATAATTATGTCTCTATCCATGTATGTTGAAGATAATGGACCTACTTATTGAAAAAGAAACAGTTAATCTCATTTAATTCCATGGTGTAAATTTATTCATATTTCCATATATTTCTAAAAATATTTTTCTATCATCTTCCCCTTCTATCAAATAATTGGATTTGATATATTTCTCTTGTTATGAGAACTAGAGAGTGTAAAAAATATTCTCAATGGTGTTCGCCCATAGCTCAACATCTAATTAGTTAGAAACACCACTAAAAGAAGGCATTTGATGACTCATAATAAAAATATTCAAAAAAATTCTCCCACCTTTGATCTTTTGGATTCTCAAAATAACTCTGGTCTAATGAAGGTTGTGTGAGCTTGGAAAAATATTCATCATTTAGGCTTTTATAGAATTTATTTTTTTAGTATATGATTATTTTTTGTACATAACATTCATTATTAGCATGATGTATTTTAATTACATCCATTTACTAAAACCAAGAATAATGTGTAAATATATATCTATAATAATCATATTCAAATTTTATATACTTTTATAATGTATTTCATGTGATTTATGAATTATTAATATTTTTTCTATATTTACGGAACCTTAGGTTTAACAATGGTTATCTATAGCCATACCTAAACATTATGAATTAATCTAATATATAGACTTGTTCTCAAGGTTCTCCCCAACATTCTCTAACCAATGCCTCCAATGATTAAAAAAATTCTTCTATGATTCTAATAACTGTGTCCCCATATTTTGAAACATAAATAACACTTATTCAGAGATTAATATCCCACACATTACATTATGATCCATGTCATCACTATAAAGGATTGTTTTCTTTCAAGACTAGATACATTAACCTATTATTTATGTATATTATTTCTCATTTATTATTATGATTTTCTCACATTTTTTCATTTATCACATAGGCTACTAAAAATATTTATTTATAGCATATTGAAAGAAAACATATTAAATAGTGAGCTCATATGGTCAGTAAGGGTAAAATAGGAAGATACTAATGAATAATCTTATCAAATTATAATGTAATATTAAGGTAATGATAATTTTCCCATAAACTACAATGATTATACCCAATATTTTATAGATTATATAAATTAATTAAAACATAAAACATTATAATTTCATGATATATGAATCATAAGAGTGATAATCATAATAAACCAATCAAGAACCACAATTTCATATCATAAGTATTACGAGATGTCGTAACAATGTGGAACTATCAAATCCATAAAAACTGTTTCATATGTCAAGGATGATTATAGATTCCATCAGATCATATTGTATTTGGAATCAATTCGTTATTCTTATATTATATAAAATCATGTGTCATCACATGTTTCCCATAGTGGATCTTGCATATCACTTGTCTTCCCATCGTGGGTCAGGCATATGGCATTGCATCAAACTATTATACAATGAGATATTTAACATTACACAAATGATTATATGGATATATAATTTAAATCCCACCCATCACATAAAAAAAATCCATAGATAATTTTTATAGAACATCGTACTACAGTAATCATATCATCACAACATAACATATGGAAAAAATATGGGTTTACTAAATTATTCATTATTATATCATAGAATAAATCATTGTAAGTAAATAGATTTTTTAAACACTTAATCATTATATCATGGACCATCTAGAGAAATAGTTCGGATGGTACTATTGGATTATATCCCTAGTAAATCATATTTAATATTAAATTATGAATCAATGTTTAAAATTCATTTAGGAAATTACTAAAATATTTACGGATGAAAATATCATATTCATTTTTATATCAATTCCAAAAAATATAAAAATTTCCAAAAATAATATGGATATACTTTTCTTTATAAATAACTGTGAAAACATAAAAAGGAAACTCTAGTGCATTTAGTGCTCACGATTGTGGTAAATTCTATTCAACATCAGTATATTAAAAAAACCATTCACATTTGTTAGTAAAAAATTAAAAGTACCACGTTCTTAAAAAATAAGAAGATTCCATTCAAAAAATAATATAGAAATACAAATATGAGTAAAAAGGGAATCAAAATTTAATAGAAAAAATTAAAAGATTTTTGAAAACAATTTAATGAATATAATTACAATGAATAAAAAGATTCTTGATCAAATAATAAAACATATTCAGGTTTCCATTAAAAAATTATTTCAAGATCTTCAGTACATTAAGTGAGGAATACGAATGGAAAAAAATATAATGAAATAAAAAATCAAGAAAAAAATGAAATTTATTTATCAAACAGTGATTATAAAATTTATTCAATGCAAATTCATTTAAATAAAATGCTGATTAAGATGGGATTGAAACATAAATTCCTTAACTAAAGTTTCACTATTCCTCATACATGCTCAATCCTCATATATAATAAATATTTATTTATTATAAATTCTTGAAATATCCTTAATCATATATAATATACCATATAAGAAATACATATATCATCTTACCCCTAATTTAATACAAATTTTCTATTAATATTGTTGTTCTTAGGGATAACAGCGTTGTTTTTCCCAAATTCTCCAGTTGTACTCTCTTGGTTCCCTAATATTAATCATGGATCCATACACCTAAACTATTTTATAAAAAAATATAATATATATTCATTATATAAATTCATATAATCATTTATAAAATTGGTAGATATAAAAATGAATTCCACCATTCATGGAGATGCTAGGTCATACATACACATGAACACCACTTTCATTATTCAATTGATAGAAAATATAAAGAAAATAATAATTAAATATTAAATTATTTTTTTTATATCATATATAATCATTAAATATATCCTTATTACCCTTTATGTAAATTAGAAATGAAAATTGAATCTCATCACTTTATGAAGGTGCTTGTCCACACATATGCAGGACCAACGTTATAATTTTCCATCAGATGGGAATATTAGAAGGTATATGTGGAAAAATAATTCAAGAATATTTATTTTATAATAACTATTATATAAAAAAATGAAACCCATTATAATATAAATCTATGAATTATGGTGGAGTAAAATGAGCTAGATCACTATGCTGATGTGGTAGTCTATATGTATGCATTAGTGGTGATTTTAATAACCATATGATGGAATAGATAGAGGATAATATATATTATATAATCATAATAAAATTTATGATTAATTAATTAATTTAAGTTTTTTTTATTTTTGAATATTATATATTTAAAGGGTGTATAAGAATCAATGACTCCAAAGAGGTCACACAAGAGGTTTTCCATCTCTTCATGATACCTCTTTTAGATTAATTCTTATGAAGCCTTGTAATTGTAATTTAAAAAACATAAACCTATTTTTTATGGGTACGAAAGTTGATAAGGGGTTATTTATGTTTTTTTCAATCTATATGGCTCCCTGGGTTGTAATGATATCATTAAAGGGTGTCCTTTTATATGGGAGGGATAAGGAAGAATTTGAATTACAAAAAAGAGTAAAATATAATTACATCATTCCCAATCCAAATTCATCTAAATGAATACAGATTCATATTAAAAGTGTCTAGGGTCACAATATAATTATAAAATAAAATTATTAAAGGTTTTTAGAAATTTTTTATTTATATATTTTTATTTTAACCATTGGTTAACCTATTATAATGTCAACTATTTTATTTAATTTTTTATATTTATGTTTTATAATTTTAGATATATCACAACAATTAGATCATTAATAGTAAATGGAAGACAATTTCTACCATTCAACATCCCACTTAAGAAATTTTTATATTTTAATTACTTATAAATAATTCTAACATTTATTATTTTCAATAATGTATTATTGATGTCATTTTTGAATATATTTAGTTAATATAACGGTTAAGGTAAAATGAATGTTAAAAAATAGAATATAAACATTTCATAGATTATTACTATGTAATATTAACCCTTATATTTTTTTGGAAAACAATACTTCTCCCAAATATTATTATTTTTAATATTTTTAAAATAATATATTTATTTCACTATTAACTGAATAAATATTTTATCAGTTTTTCAAAAACAATTACAGTACAAATTCAATAATAGTAAATTATAAACAAATTACAAAGACAGAAAAATATTTTTTCTTTTTATAATAACATTTTATAACTAATCATATCCTAATTTTATTTTTATAATAAAAATTTAGAGCTATTAATATCAGGAGAGTAATATAAACATTTCATAGATTATTAATATGCTCTCTCGTCTGTGGAAGGATCCACTCCATGAGATACTGGTCGACACTCTTGGTGTCATGAAGTCCCATGAAGAAGTATCACATAGTTATTCCATGTAATAGGGGTCTCAACGTAATAGACGGTGTGTCAATCGGACACTCGGTCTATTAGTTATTATCCTGTTAGTGTTGGGGGCCTGGTTGGATTCTTGCTCGATCCAACCTAACTATTTCCCATCTCAAACCAAAAATATAGTGGAGTATACTCAAAGTGCCCATCTTTCTCCATGATTTCCAGCATTGTAGATAGTTTTTCAAATGGACATCTGAAGCCAATGATATGGACGAATAAGCGTAAATGGGATGTAGTGGGCCCGAGTCTGGTCCAACTCGGTCGAAGCGACTCATCCCGACCTGGCATGGGTCAAACCAATTTATGTTGACTCACCCTGACCCACTGGGTCAGGGCCATCCCGTGATGCAGCCTTGTCCACTAGGGGTCCGGCAAGCCGTGAGGGCCATGAGGGGTCACAGAACACCTGGGGGCCACGGGGTGGCTCGGTCATGAGGATGTCATGAGGGAATGGGGCTGGTTCGACAGGGGCACTAAGAGGAGTGCATGCCGGTTTGGCCGGGGCACCGTGGGGGCACTGGCCAGTTTGGTCGGGGAGCCGCGAGGGGCTCAGGCCGGTCCGGACGGTGTGTCGCGAGGGTCGTGGGACGGTCCGACCGGGGCACCATGAGGGTCGTCGGCGGCTTGGGAGGCCTGCGGGTGATGTTATCCGGGCTACTTGGAGGGCCAGTTGCAATATGGAATGGGATTCATAGAGGGTTGGCAGTGGTTCGACCGATTTAGAAGACAGGGGGTGCGGGAGGTGGGAGGTGTAGCCTGAGAGCAGCACGGCCGAGGTGGCTCGGTTGGCAAGAAGCGCAGCCGGGGAGGCTCGACCGATGGGTGTGGGGTCGGTGCGGCTGGGAGGCTGCAGTACAACACATGCATCATGGGTCGTGGTGGCCGTGGGTGGTGGCATTGTTCCCTTCATCTCTTTCGTCTCCATGCTTCATTCCGAAGAACACCACCATGAACAACGACAGAGGGGGTCAGGCCATGACAGTTTGGCATGCACCCTCCGCATTTAGAGTGGTAGCATACGGTTCACATGAGTGAAGAAAAGAATTTCAACCATGATATTTCGTAATTTAATCATTCCCAATAACGCACAAGAGAAGTAGTGAGTACCTATAAGGTGATAAAAAAATAGCATTAAAACCCTATCTCGGGTTGATACATTGATGGAGTTGTGGGGAAGAAGACAAATTATTGGAAAAAGATGGACGTCGTTGTCGTCACTGTTTTCCTCGATCGTCGATTTGTGTGATGGTTTGTCAAAGACAAAGGTTTCCTATGTTAGAGGAAGTCTTGAGGATGGAGGTTGAAGTCAGGGTCGGCGTTCTACGTTCTAAGAACTTTTCTTCCAAGGCTCCACCAAAAAGAAAATGGCCAACTGATGTGTTTTCCCCAACATTAATCATTGGTCCAGATTCATAATAGCTTAATTAAACACCTATGTTGGAACATTTAATTAATGTGGGTTGGCTTAATTAATGTATAGTAAGATCAAGAGGATACTCCACATTAAAGAGGGTGGTTAAGTGGTTTCTTCTCCCCACCTTAATAGGGGTCGGGTGGTCCCCGACCCTAAATTCTATTTGAGAGGTGTTTAAGAACTCAGGTGGTCCCCACCACAAAAAAACATGAAGAGGAGGTTTAGTCCTGGTGGACCCCACCTCTGAAAATCCACATAGAGGGTTGTTATAACAAAAAATAAATAAATCCGATGTTTATTTTATTTATTAATTCCACAAAAAAACCCAAAAACTAGCTTTCACCCTCGACTATCTTTCATCGAGGTGAAATCCTCCTTAAGTGAATACTAGCATTTTGTGTTCAATGGTGCCCTCATTTTTGAATTCTGAGAACTGGTTAAATGTTTAGATAAACATGCTCGCACGTTTTCTCAATGTACCTGGAATAATGTTTATAAATTCATTCCGAGCACTACTAGCCTCAGAATCACGCGCCGTCAATTTTCTCTGACTCGTAAAATTCCCATACATTAAATAAATATTTACAAGGAAATTCTCGGTCTTCACACCATGTACCTATGTTTCATTCCATTTGGATGCTTCCTAACATGAGCATTATAGTATGAAGAAAATAGTGTTAGACACTCGATTCCATAAATATATTTGGGAAATCATTTACAATCAATGGATTAGGTAGGACCATCATCCCCATATATGTTTATTTACATAATGAATGGTTATATACTAATTGATATACAATTTTGATCATATCATAGTTATCCATAGATAATTTCGGATGATATTAATGTTATTGATGAGCTTTTCGGAGATATGAGATTCCAGAATTGGTCACATGTTTGTAAATTTAAGGAATTACATCAAAACACTAATGTCTTTTTCAACCTCATCTTCGTCATTCTTTTTTTGGATAAATCTAAATCTAAAAATGGATAATTTTATATAATTATTGTCCTCTTTATAAAAAAATTTGTCTATAATGTGAATTAAATTAACATATCTATATTGAGACACTTCATCAGAGATTAATTTTGTTTTATGGGTGGTTTCGATATTTTTAAAGATAGGAATATAAAACATTAAAGGGCCTGGATTTAGTTGGGTAATTATTGGGATTCCCCTTCATTTTCATTACTCCATCGACATTAGTTTCATTCACTATTTCTAGATTTGTGAAGCGCATGGCATAGACTTATTCATTATATAATGATTTGGGGTCATGATTAGCTGATTCAGCCATTCCCGGATGATGTGGTTCCCATAGTTATCAGATTTTTATGTTACCCAGAAATCAATGTTTTGGCCTCCATATGTAATTTCACATTAATCTATTTATTCATCATGTGAGGTAATTAAGATATAATCCACTTGATTCATTGATTTTCCTAATATTATGTGCCTCTATCTATCATGATTTAGAGTAAATCTTTAAATATTAAACATTACAAGATATTAGGTACCCATATAAAATTACATGTGGGTGATAATTCAAACCAAATTTATTGGTACTTTTAACTTTTATCAAGGTGAATAGGTTGTTCTCCTACACTTTAATGAAAAAAGTGACCTAGTCATTTTGTGTTAAATGGTCCTTGTTCTTCTAATATTAAAAATTATGGTAATTTTGTTGCTTATTATTATTCTGTTCATTTTTATTAAGTAATTTACATTAATTTTTTTATTTAGGAGGGTGATTCATACAATATTTAGTTGGTTTAGTGGTTTGGTATAGACTCAGTTCTAGTTTGAACATTATGTAAGTAATTTTTTATTTTAAATATTTTTCCCTTGTGTTATTAGTGCTAGCCAAGACATGGATTTAGAGCACCAAAAATCCTAGTACAGTGATTATTATATTGTTAAAAATATTGAAACCCCACTATTGTACTAAAAATATATGAGAAATTTTTAAATATCATGTTATATTTTTTTATACATATATCAAGTAGATAATCATTGTGTTTTTTCTGGCTTATAGAAAAAATAAAACTATTCCACATGGAAATGTACTCCAAAACACTATAATTTCAAATATATTTGGTATTCAAAGGATGATAATAGTTCTTTTCTTACATCATTCTTAATTGCTATTAAATTATCATCGTGTTCATCCTAATTGAAAATATATCTATATGGACAATTTTAATACCTAACTAACATAGGTTCCTCATATTATTTTATAATACAACCATGTTATTATAACTCCTCCTACTCAATAATTCCCATCATGGGTTAGTATCATGTTGTAGGGGGCATGAGATGCTATTATGGATTTCAAAAGTCATTTAATTATAGGAATGGTGTAATTATTATGTTTTTTAGAGGATTTAAATCATTAAACTTGAGATATATATTTCTATCCATATTCACTAACATGCATTATCTCTCACTAGCTTCCCTCCAATAAGAAAAGGATTAAATGCATTCAATAACTCATGTATATACTATTTTTAAAGATAATTCATGAGTGGATGTGTGTAGTGAAATATGATAAGGAATTATTATCCATGCATATTGTTGGTAACATACATAAGTCGACCATGGGTTACCCACTCCATATGACCGTGGTTGTTGTCTCATGGGAGAGAACTCCTGATAATACAATAATGTGGGGTTTACGTAAACCAGTACTGTAAGCCATAGTTTGGCAACATAGATTGTTTATAAATTTTTGGGTTGATGATTCTCTTTAGGTTGAAATGAATTAATTGAATAATAGATTAAATTATCATTAAATAATTTCACTCAGAGGTTATAAGACCTATGATTAATTTTTCCATGAGATTCCTCACATTTTCCAACTCCAATTAATACATTTAAATCACATCATGTCAAGAAAGAGGTTCAAATTTGTTTTTTGTGTGGTTGGCTGTAGAAATGGACACATGTTATCCCATAATCTTGGATAATCTAATAAAAAAGGTCTTGATTGAATATTAAGAAGATATTCTAGGACATGGTCCTACCTACAATGTCATGTTCACACACTCTCTTCACAAACCATAGTGTAAACATTGTTTTTAACACAATCCACCTACTCATGTTCATCAACACTAGTGACATGGTCCATATTAACTATGAGATTAAATTCAAAAACATTTAGTCATATTAATAACACTATAATTGTGAATAGATCATATGAATAAAATTATTATCAAGCAGTAATACTATTCTTGTATCCACTATGGGATTTTTCAAAATACTCATTTAAGATTTACATGTGAGTAGAATTCATGGTCATATACCCCCAATGTGTTTTCAACTCTTCCTTAGTACTCACATTCAGGGGGAGTAGTAATTAATTCATCAATGATAATCTTGTGTGAAGATGCCATAATATTAACTAAATCCGATCCCCCTAGAGAGGCAGAATCATGGACCTTTGAGGTTCTTCAACAAGATATTCTACTAATATTGAAAATATGTACCTACTCTATTACCGTGGAGGTAACAATTCCGCTATATGTATGGTTTATGGTGGACTATTATGAGTAATTTTTATGATGTATCCACATTGTTAGTTTTATGGATGTGGGCTGGTGTTTGTGGTTAAAATCCCAATAACCCTATGAAGTTGTGATACTCTCATGATGTCATCTAAGCCTCTATTATGTATCCTTTAACATTTAGTATATCACTCTACCATAATTTTATTGTAGTATATTTTCTAGCTACTTTGGATTAGAGTTAACTTCTATTAAAAGTGTTTTCACTTTCTTAGGGTAACCTTTCTACAAATAGGGTTTCTAGTTCGACTTTCTGGTGTCCTAGAGGAGGATATGGGCAATAGTATATTCTCATTGGGAATATCACTTATATAAATTATGGAAAAAATTATTTTAATAGACACACTATCTATAAAATGTTTATCCAGAACCTGATATATGCCGAATAGAAATAATTTTTTATGATTCTATTCATGAAAAATATTTTTTAACTATAAGTGGAGTGATGTATATATATCTATTTTAACCTAATATCTTAAATTTATATTGGTTGGGTGTCTGGAGTAATTTTTTGTATCATAAAAAAATTTTTGTTTGAGGATATATTTAGATATTTGTTTGGTTTTCTTTGATTGGGATTTTGATCCACTATAAGGGTGTCAAAGTAAGAATTGAAGCATTGTTCATCTAATTATTTGAAGTGACCAATCTGTCCCTCTTTATAACTATGATTGTATTTGAGAGGATGTATATTCACATTCTATTTATTTTTTGGAGATGAATAATTCACTACACATTTAATTTCTTGGTTATTCCATAATTGAAATTGGAAATTGTTAAGAACATGACTGGTGTTCTCTCTTCGTCCAATTATATCATCAATAAATTGGAATTCTAATCATCTCCCATGAGTTAATAATCATAATTGCCTTTCCAAAAAGTACATTTCCACACTATTTTATCAATGAGATATTGATCATTCTAAAAAATATTTGCTACACCCAACAGTGACAAATCCAAGAGATGCATGGATGATGGTCATTTCCATGGGTTAACTATTTACGTGGATGAAACAACAGTTATCGAAAATTATGATCTTAGCACAATCAGATTCATCACTTTGAGTGCCTTAAAATATAAAAGAAACATTACCGAGATGGTGAAATGTGGTCTAAAATCATATACAATAAGTGAATCCTTATGATTATTACCTTCATATTGAATTCTATAGAGAGGACCTCAATGGTTTTTGACATCAAATTCTCTATAATGGACAAGTAATTTATTTTGATTTCATATTTCATTAACATAGGGAATTCCATTAGGGTTGCAAGTTTCATTATTTCATTATGAACATGGCCTCATCATTTGATTAATACCCTATCACCGAGACGGTATTTGAAAAATATACCCTACATCAGACCTCTATATCAAATTGAATGACCACTATGGGGAAGCCTCATTCACCTGTAGTTTTTATTTCATCAAAATCGGGAGGACCTCCACCTTGGATATTATCTTTCATACCATGGGGAGGAACGTTGTGGCCACAAATTATTTAATTATTAATAAGAATAAAACCACCATAATTATTGACATGTATACAACTGGAAGGGCCTTTAAAATTAGATCTCTATAGGGGGCCTCCAAATTTATTATTTTTTGTTTGACCATTTTGAGGAACACAATTTTTTGATTTTCTATTTTTATAGGGATATCATTTTTATCATTACATTTGATGGTTTCTTTAAAACTATTATTCCATAAATCACCTTGTGTATGACATCAAAATTAGTTTTTTCTTATTATTTTGGTTAGGGTTAGATAAATCATGAACAAGTTTATCACTAGGAAATTTATAAGTCTCTTTTATAATAGCTATTTTAAATCATAATATGTCACATTTGGTATTTCGTAATGGGTTCTAGGAAAATTATTGCCTTTATGAATTTAGACCCCCTCCTAGGATGGGACAGTGCCTGACCCTCTTTTAACCATCCTAATAAGCTCTTTGGTATGAATAGCCTTAATTGAAAAGTTGGTAACGACATTCACCCCAAAATCATATGTAATCAATATTGATTGATGATTATAGTAATAATAATATATGAGTGATTACATTCTATTATCATTGATGACCATTGATATATAATTAAAATCCTCAACTTCTTCAATTAGAAATTATAGATGTTTATTGATTTTAAATGTCGATATTTTCTTGAAGTTGTTTGATGTAGAGTGTATTAAAACATCTCATATATTATATAATTGATGGGATGACTAACAATGCTTCATATCTTAATGTTATTCCTTTGATTCCATGAAATATTTGGTCTAATATTCTATTTTATACACCCAAACATGTGTTTTTATCACATATTCTTGAAGATTATATTTGGGTGAAAACATCCTATTAATGTTTTTGGAAAATAATAGTCATAATGGTTAAGGATAATGATAAGGAAAACTACTTTTCGTGATAAATGCCCACAAATTTTGAGAAACCATTAACCCCATCCTAGTTGATGAATATGGTGTTCACTGGTTCATTATAAAATGATAGCATTTGGATCGATATGATAGAGGTGATGAGGATAATAAATAAACAAGAAATCCATTTGTGAATAATAACATGTCAGATTATATAATCAGTATGTATCATTCAAAATTAAAGGATTTCATGTTGGTTTCAATATTTTTTCCCCTCACACATTCACTTTTTTTTGTTATTGACCTTCTTTCTAATGGTAGTTTTTCATTAGAATGATAAAATGATGACTCAAATGTTATATTTAACATGATAGGATGAATTTTCATGTCATTCAATAAAGGGTCTTATAACTTATTCAATGAATATATAATATATTTAAGATGCATGCATGAAATATACACTAGAAACAATATTACATAACCAAATCATGAATGTGTTCAACTGAAATTATGTATCTACATGAACATTTTTTTAATGTTTATCAATATTTATATATGAAATGTTATTCATATTCTCCACTAATTGGTTAGTTATACTATTTTATAAAGTCACATATTAGGAAATTTTTTAATTTATCAATATCTGGGGTTTGGTTGGTGTTGGTGTTGTGGAGTTATGGATGTGTCCATGAGATGGCCTACCTAAATATCATGGTGAAGGAAATAAAAATACATGAACATAAGATAAATTTAATAAGACATTTCATTCCATTTAAGGTTATGTGATAATTAAAATCTTAATTAAGTTAATGTTCATTCACCCATTAACCATGATATTAAACTTATTTTATTCTTTGTATGACTACTGATTATCCTTTTAATGTAAAGAATCTTGGATAAATTATTTTTATTTTATTTTCATGAATCCCTAATCATGGAATCTTTCATATTATCTTATTATGATGAAAACCAATTCTATGAAGTTTAATGTAATTATATATAGAAAATTTTGTAAAATAAAACATTAATATGGTTTATGAAGCTCTTATACATAAGCAGGCCAAAATAAGAGTGGTTATGTATGGGGATTACATCAGGTTAGAGGCGCATGGTATTTATATCTCATTGATTTGGATTTGATATAGGATTACCAATGAGGACATTATTAGGTCATACACCTACTGTAATAAACATATATATTTTCTAACATATTGGTACTAAGATATTAATGAATTAGTAGAAGCATAAGTGATGAGAACTAGTATGGAGAAGTCCAGAATTGCACTTAATTGAAGGATAAGTCATGTATCTCAATCTCATTGATTGAACATAAGGAATGATGATTTCGAGCATATCTAGGTTCTTAGTAGACATTTTGATATTCTAAAATTTTTATATAATATTATGTGAGAATAATAGACCTTGAGTGGTTCTCCAATATCCCATCAAGATAACACAGAAGTGGAAATCATGACCTTAGGATTATGGGGGTTTCCATAGAGTGGAAGGGAGACGTGTATTATACAAGGTAATGTTTCATTGGTTTCCTTTGCATGGGGACTATAATTAGAATGAGAATAAATTATTTACAACATTATATAGATCATTTTTATTATGTTGAAAAAATGGAGGAGATCATGTAACATATCCTTGATTCCATTTATCAAAAAAATACACGATCAATGGGAAGCATTAAAATTTTCATAGTGACCAAATGATATTAATGGTGTTGTTTTGGAGGATTCCATTGTGGAATATGTTTTTTAGGGAATATCCTTTACAAATGGATTCCAAGGATGTAATTTGTTTTTCTAAATTTATCCCAATTATATGACCTAGTTAAAATAGGCACCATTAAGTGGGACTGAAAATCCACATCAGGGATCCTTCCTAAAGTAGTTAACCATGGTAGAAATTTATACTTTTGATATATTAATGGGAAGAGTCCAACACATGAATGAATACTTATTTTCTATCTTAAATTAGTAATCTATAATTCTTTTTGGGGTCCACTAAAAACAATACATGTTTATTTATAGAAACCACGTGATATTTAGATAGTGGATAACATCCATGGGTGAAATACATGAGTGTCCTTCATGGGTTTATTTTATATGGTTTGTTACATGAATAATATTAGAAATAAAATATCAATCATGATGAATATATATAGGATTAATTACCACTTATTTCATTGGATTCAGTATATTCATTGGGAAGAGTCATAATATAAATCCTAATTTTTTTACTATTTAGTTAATTCATAATTTATGCTATGATGAATTTTATCATCATTGAAATTAATTATTTTGTTGTATTTATCTGAAAAGAGTGTAATTTTTCATGATGTATTTATGGAACCATCACTAAATATAAAGTACAAGAGAAAATCAATATAGTTATGTTTCCTTAAATTTCAACAATCCCATAGATATTTCACGCAACACAAAAGAGTTTTTCCTTCCATAATGTCAATGGTTCACCTATAATTAGGATTTCATATGGCCACCAAGAAACACTATAGAACCACTCTTAATAATAAACCATATTCTAGGTTTTCCCATGGCCATAATGAATTTCCATATATTTTTTTGTGGTCCAATTCCTTAATAGTGAATCCATTTATACATTATAAATATTAGTCCACTATCATTTTCATTCCAATTTTCATTATTTTACAAGTGGTAATTTATTTCCATAATAAAGAAATTTATAAAAAAATGACTTTAATCCTTGTAAACATCCATTTTTTCAATAAAACAGGTTTAATAAAATTTCCACAATCATTGACTTGGGGAAACAACAATAACATGAATATTGAATTAATTATAAATATAATCATCAATAATCATTGTAAAATTAATAATATTAAAATGAATTTTTTTGTAAAACTAATTAAGTGTCTCATAAGAACATGACTATGTATTGATTATGAATAATTAATAAAACAATGTTTAAAGAATGATATATTCATAATCATGTGATTTTTATATAGTAATTATGGTATATTTCTAACGAGGATATAAAAAATAAGTAATTTCATAGTCGTCATTAAAAATATAATTTTATTTTGAGAAAAATATAATAATGGATTCCTCTTCACACATATAAAATTGATTTATTACCATGAAAATTTAGGTAATCATGAAATTTTCAGGTCATAAGTATTAAACAAATCACAATAAAAATTGGTTGATTCATGACATCTAGTTTTTGAGTCACCTCACAAGATAATCTAACAAATTTTTACAAGGATACAAACTAATATATCATAAAATTTCACAAGGTATTCCCACAATGGTATCATCAACACAATAATTTGGATCATCGCTATGTTATTATAAACCTCTTACCAAGGCTCATAACGAAGGAATTATAAATATATTGCAATGGATTACCCACAAGGTATCATATTTTTTCATAACATAATTCATTAAATTAATTGGATTTTCGAAAATATTAAATAAAAATTGAATTTCATCATAATAAATCAATCATTAATGGAGTCCCACAGATATAAAGATGGGTGTTCATTTATTAAATATTATAATCAATTGTATAAATTAATGGAGAATATTTCCTTCATATTAAATTGTATTATTAATATGAATAATCATGGGGAAAGGTAATTAGTTCAATCGAGATATTTACTTTCATGGTTAATAAATGAGGTCATTAATGATATCATAATGGTAAATATAATGTGATTAAGGTTATTGATATTAATAATATATAATTCAATCTGAATTAAAATTCATAAATATCTAATATTAGAAAGATAAATATCATAATATCATAATATCATGAATATATGATATATGTTATGCTTAAACAATTGGGTTTTATTATAATGGAGAAATTAATTATTCATGAAATTTGATAACCAATTCAAAGAGTTTTAGTATAAAAATTGAGAAACACTTATTCATATTACATAGAATAGATAATACTAAATTTGTATATATTTTAATAATAATATAAGTAAAACAATTTAATTTAAGGATTATATAAATGTACACATGGGACAATAAGATAGAAAAAGGGGAAACTCTTCCCATTGTTGATCATAAAAAAAGCCCACATTTATTTAATAGTTATGTAGAGAAATGAATTTGGGACAGTGCTGGGAAATAAAACATAAAAAATTGGATAGTATATAGTGATGGTAAATTAACTAAATCATGCATCAATGTGTTAGAATGTAAAATCACATAAAACCCATATTAATAATGATATTTATGGTAATTTTTTTAATTTTATTTAATTCATATATACAATATTTTATTATTAGATACCTAATATTTAAATTACGTATAGTTAAAAATATTATCCAATAAAAACATATTTATTCTTATCCCCATAAATTCATATCATTATACACCATAGTTAAGCCATAAATTTTTTTGTTGTGTTTTACATGAACTCAATCAATATTATATAAGAATTTAGATAAAAAACCTATTATATATTTTAAAAAGAACATATTATGAACAAAAATTATTATTCATATAACATATATTTAAAATGATAATTGATTCTATATCCTCTAATACTAATAATGATATAACTCATGAGCCACAATTTTGGATTATTCTCTTTCTACACAAGCTATTCATTAACATTTCAAGAGTGTTGGATAACTTTCTTACTATATAAATTAATTATAATCATTTCATTAATTTTTGTGTGGTGTTTTATGTAACCAAAATACGTAATACATGTTGCATGTGTTTCTAATGTGTCCTAAAACATGTTTGATTTATATATATTAACGGTTCATAGAATACAATTAAATATAAAAACCACTTTTTTAAAATATATTTCAATTCCAAACTATCTATAAAATTATAACAAAATTTAATTTGAATACTAAAATTTAAAATAAACATTCAAAATTATTATAATTAAAAATTTAATAAAATATATATAATTTATAAACCTTCATCGTAGTTTTTGATCATAAATATTGATTGTATATATCTTCTATGAAATACCAGAATACATTTCTGATTACTTTTTTTCGATGAAAATCCATTCATCCTGAAATCAGCATTTATATTAAAAGAATGATAGAAAAATAAAACAAAAAAAATATTTTAAATTTAATTTCATAATAAAACCTTGAAATAAATTAATAAATAATATTTTTTATCAATATACATTTCCTTTCAAAGGAATAAAAATCTCTTATTTAATATAATTTTATGATTATTTTTACGATAATATTAATAACAATTTTAATTACTCTATAAAATTAATCTAAATCCCCATATTAAAATTTATTAATTATTATTTCTCAGAATACATCCGAAAACAAATATGTCCTTTGAAATATATTAAACCATAAAATTAATGATTAATTGGTACATAAAAAGTAGATATTATTTTTAATTGAAAATAAAATTTTTATTTTGTATGATCTAAATTTAGAAGTAGAATTACTAAATTAATATTTAGTAAAATGTGGAGTTTTATATAATCCATATACTTATATGTATATTTAACATCCCAATCCTTCTTTTCCCTAGTCACATTAATCAATATATATTCCTTCACATTTAATTTTTCAAAACATTCATTGGCACTGTGGTGACATTAATTAGGGTACTCTTAATCATCCATGTTTCATGAAAAAATAATTTTTATGATAATTTTATGACCTTAAGATTTCATATCATGGCCAGTCTTCCATTATAAAAATTTTGATATAATATTCACATATCATTATATAATTACTAGTTATTGAAAATACTATAATGGTTACAGAATTCACCTATTTTATACTGATAAAAATAAAACTGTCAATTATAAAAGAATCCAATATATAATATTTCATTGAAATACCCTGTTAAATTCTTTTTTATTATCAATTTTTTATTATTCTTATCATCATAATTGAACACGAACTAATAATCCATTAACATCTCATTTGTATATATGGTCAAATCTCCACTTTCAGCATCCAAATGAATAAATATCATGTTATCATTTATGGGCCTAAAAATCATCAATGATACTAAATAATTAGAGTAGTTGTACTCCCTATTTGATATTAAATCCAAAACCCAAACACTTTTCCATTATTTTTATTTAGAAGAATTTTTTTTCATCATGTACACTGTATTATAGCTCCCCCACTAACAGTTAATTTATTTGTAATTTACGTTTCTATTTTTTATTTAGATTAATAGGAATCTTCATAAATTTAACCTTTACGACTAGTTTCCAATTATCGATTAATATTTCATCTTTGAAAAAAATTATTATAATCCATTCATACATGATATGTTCAAAACATAATAAATATAAAAAAACATTTATTTCCATACATGTTACATTTTAGAGGAATGTTCATTTATCCATTAAATCTCATATTTTCCTACAATTCATAGAGGGTTTTTAAAGAAAATTAAATATTCTAAAAAATAATGAAATTTTTTCTTAATTCTACTAAATCAAAACTCTATATTAGAAACAAACAATAAATTAATGGAATAAATTTTATCCTATGCACTCCCTTACATGCATAATATTATACAACGTGAGCCTTTAATATTATATTTTGATATATCATTCCACCTTTCACCAGATATATTTGATTAATTATTTGAGGATGGTACTCCATTACTATTATATTTAACCCCTCTAATTATATAATTAAATAAAATAGTTAAATTTATAATTATTTAGTGTATTATTTTCCCATAACAACAATATGTATCATAAAAACTATGATAGGATACCACTTGTTAGATCGAGTTAATATATACCATCAATTCCTTCTTATATTTTGTTATTCTCTATAAATTTCAGTTATATACTATTTTTACCATAAAAAAATACATGTTTAAATTTTTTAATACCAGTTTATATTTTTTTTAATTGTATAATACTTATTAAATTTAATTGTAACACATTTAAAAATATATCTCATCACTAATGGATTATGTTTCTATATATTTATTAAAATGATCTATGTTATACTTAATTTTTATGATAATACTTTGAAAAAACTTTTATTATAAAAATAGAATAATTTTAAATAACATTTTTATATTATGTTTTTTCATATATCCTTTTATCAAAAGTATAGTTAAAATAAAATAATTTTTTTATGTATCCAATCTAATCCATATAAATGAATTCACATTTCAATTATCATAAACTCCACAATCATTATGGTGGATTAAATTCAATTTTTCATTATCTTTCATGTATAAAAAAGGTCAATTATATGAACCACCATAATATACTTACATATTACATAATTTTACATGAATACTTATTACATATCATAACAAATAACACAATATATATTTAGGATTAGTGTATTTGGTGATAACATGAATAATCAACTTATTTTACAAGTGATAATAAATACATCCCATATATATTAATCATATATGATACCCTTATAGACATATCATATATAATACACCTCTACATAATCAATGGAATGGAAACATAAGAATATGTGAGATTAGATACTCAGTATAGATAATGATAAGAGAGAACATTTGAAGATTATATATTTGAAAAATATAAGAATAAGGGTATGAGAACATAATCATGGTGCATAAAGGTAAAATAATATAATCATACACAATAAAACCTACTTCATAATTTCAGATTTATTGAATATGGAGTTTTTCATTAAATAAGGATTGAGTCATAGGATGGAAAACCATGAGTCAAAAATCATGATCCATGAGAACATTAAATATTTTTTTCTTACATTAGAGAAATTCTATAAGGAAGTTCCAAATACCAAATAATACCAATTAATATCCTCTATCTATCCTCACTTAAAACCCATTATCACAAAGTGTATAGATTCTTAGGATGTATTCGATCCACTCCACATTCCCGTCAATCATTAAGAGAATGATTTCTTCTCCAGATCCATTATTGCAATCTAATGAAATAGAAATATTTTACCAATTCATTAAAGGTATATATAATTATAGTTCCAATAATCACATCCAATAAACCATACATGTGTGTTCCCCTTAACATGAAAACATTTAAAAATCTACTAGAGCATAATTTTCAAGAAAAAAAATAAATGGCATTCATGAATATTTTCAAAAAAATATCATCATAAGACATTGTGATCACTAAAATATATAGCATTATAAGAGAATATATCCCTAATAGACATAAAAACATTAAATTATTTCTAAAAAGGTCAAAAGAATATGTTTCCATTAGAATTTATATTTTAAAAGTAATTAGAATTATACATTAATTTTTGATGACTTTTATTTCTAAAGTAAATAAATTATAAAATAATGAGAATAAATATTTCATTAGAAATCCAAGAATGGTGAATTAACGGAAGGTGGGAAATATCGTTGACTACAAATATGAAACAATGTTCACTACATGTATCCGAAACAATCCAGTTCAATGGTGAATCAAGGGAAGGAGGGTTAGTAAGAAGTAATCTATACCCTAGAAATAATAATTGGAGAGAATGTATAATTTTTTTTAAAAACACCATTTAGTTCATCTCAATGAAAACACAGTAATAGTTAATATCAATTTAAAATTTATATTATTAATGGAATCCTTACAGCAAACATATTTTATTTCGGATTCACTATGAATATTTCTATAATATATTCATGACTATAATTCATATTAATTTGAAACTTATTTTTTTTTCTCATTATCATTAATTTGTAATTTCTCATTACCAATATATTAATTTCTTATTAGTGAAATTAATATTCATGTGTTAATTATTTTTTCATTTTTCTTTGACAATGAATAAATAAAATTTATAATGTCTTGTTTTATTCAATATTTTCGTTCATATAAATCATGAGTCTCGCAATTATTTTATTGAACATGGGGGACGGTTTTTAAGGAACTCTTAAAAATATATTTTTTGAATATTATTGATTGAATAAAAGAAAATTATTAATTAGACATTAATATTTAGTATATTATCGATACAAATTTATGAATAAAATATTTTATAAATAATTAATAAATAATATAAAAATTATATAATTTTTTTCCATTAATTATCTCAATGTTTTAACATCATTCCTGAAATTTATATAACCGACCAAAATAAAAAATGTTATAATGAAAGAATCGATAATAACATATTATTTTGTATTTCTAATATCAATTTTGTAGGAAATTAAATATATTAAAAACTATGTTACTAATGTGATAAATATTATTAATGCTTTGATGGATAAAGAGTATCGATAAGAATCATCAAGGATATGAATAAATTTTTGTTAAAAACATAATTATCATCTCATAGAGCATCTTTGAAGTAAGGGAATTATGGCTTCTTCTTGTAACCATGGGTTCCCATATGTGGAAAATGTTTTTTAGGGGGAGGATATTAGCATGTGTTGATGAAAAATGATATATTGATTGGGGTGATTTGAGGTGGGTAAAGGATGGGCCCATTTATAGGAGAGATGGTTTGGTATTTCTGTAAATAGAAATTCCATTATATAAAACGAATGTATTTTTCAATGAAAATTTATTTAAATAACAAAAAATAATAGATTTATTATAATGGGAGGTTGGGAAATTAGATTTCCAAAAATTTAGGGATAATTTTTTTTGATATTTCAGGGATTGGTCCTTTATTTTATCCCCTATATCATATTTTACCATTAACCATTATGACTAACATTTACATTGGTAAATAAATTTTATGCCTAAAAATTAATTAAATGTTTTTTCCAAAATCAAAAATATTGAATCTAAATAAGATAATAAATTCCTTTATTTCAAATTAAAAACATGAGAAATATTACATTTTATCAATGTATGTATAACAAATTAAAAACATTTATTTTAGTAATGAGTTTTTAGTAAATAAAATTCTTTTACACATATTAATTACTAAAAAATAATTATTAGATGATTGAAATATCATTTTCATATACGTATATATATATAATTCATATTATTAAAATAATTCTTTATTAGAGATAATTTTTATATATTATAATTATAATTCCAAATATATAGGAAAAACCATTTTTGAAAAATATTTATTTTAATATTAAATTAAATTATCATAACTAAAAAATATTTAATACTAATTGCATGAATGTTTATTATTTTCTTATATAAAAAATAACTGAATTTCAGTGTATATATTATATCAAATATTATAAATTTAACTTTAAAATAAAAATATAGAATATATAATAAAATTTAAATTCTTTAATCAAAACATTTTATGTTTTAAATGAATAATTAATTTTTTTTCTATATAGGTACCTAATTATTTCTTTTTTTAATTATTTTATTTTAAGAATAATTCATATAATATTATCAATATATTTTACTGATATCATTCATTGAATGATGATTTTTTTTTTAAAAATATGCAATCTATAATAATGTTTATAACTATAATCAATGATATTTTCAATACTCATTAACAACCATTAATCATTATTAAAAAATAAATTATTTTTCTTTTTAATATAATGTTATAAATATTTTATTTTACTTAATAATTTATTAAAATTAATCTTCGTTCTCTTTAAATTTTTTACTCATGTTAGAAGCCATCAAACATAGTGGATTTAAATACATTCAAAATTCAAGAGGTGTTAAATTCAATATTTCACTATCATGTATTTATTATTACTCCTCTTAGATTATAGAATGACATGGAATTTCATCATCAAAATGTATAATATGATCTCCATCTTAAACTTCAATATTATAATTTAGTGACAACAACCTCATCGGTGTATCATTGTACATTCTTCAATGGATATAAATTCTATATATACACTGATATAAAACATTCATATTATATAAGGCTTAAGAAATTAGATTATTCATGCACATGAAATGAAAAAGGTTGTAATGTTGAATAAATATATCCCATGTGATCTGTGTATTTGGAGTTTACACAAATTGATTATAACAATTATAAAATAAGCCCATTTTTATATTTTGTATCTTAGATGAAAAATATAATGTTTTTACGAAACATTATCCATGAAATTCCATTAGTTATGTGAACCAATTCAAACTTTTTACTACCATTTCAACTTTTTGTCTCATTTAATCCATAGGTACCCATATTGTGTGGATTTAGCCATATTAATATTTCAATATATGGATCTTTTGTTTTCAGCAAAGTCAGTGTGGTGTTTGGCTATCACAGGACCGTATAATTAATATATCAAAAATATTCATATATATTAAAAAAATGTGAATGTATATTTTGTGAATAAATATTTTTTATCTTTTTGGGACCTCATATGAAAAAATTTAGGCCTCGTCTAATTCTGGAACACATGGTTTAAACTACAAATGAAATTAATTTGGTCAGTACTTGTGTTTCTAGCTGAGGTAAACCATTTGTATTACATTAAGAAAAATGTAACATATTTACATTATATAATTGAAATTAAATTTTAAATCTATCTATAAGTATATGATTATTTAAAATCAGTAGGGTTATTCACATAAACCATGAAGACTATAGTTCAATATGGAGTGCACATTATTATAATTGTAAAACAAGTAATAAGTATCAATGATGAATGATGATGGAGAATTGGGAGATGGATGATGGATGATAAAGATGTTATTCTCCAATAGTATAAAATTATTTATTCATCAATGATTAATCCAATTTACATCTATAAATAATTATTATTTTTGTTTTCCACATATGTTGATTCTTGAGAATTTAAAATAAATTTCTTGTATAATTTATCCTGGATCTTCGGAATCATAACAGACTTGGTATATATCTTGTTAACATATTGATATTTTTATATTCATTATTCCATGATTCACCACTACATGATACACATTATGATACATGTATGAGATATCTTCCCACTAATTATGGTTATCACCTCATTATTTTTCTTTTAATACACTCTTCTTTTCATTCTTAGACGTTGGACCACATTGTCGTTGTTCATTATTTTTATGGTTCATTAATGTGTGATCGAACCCCAAATTCATTACCGATGCAAGTAAAACATTCATATTGGTGTATTACATATAGATCATTATTTTTTGTATTTTTATCTTTTGGAATAATTTTATTTGTGTTTGAGTACCAATTATTCATCAATAATACATGCATAGTTCGATTGGGTGAACTGCAAAGGGTTTGGGGGTAAAAATCTTGCATATGTGATATATCATGTGTGGAAATGAATAGGTATGAGTTCCCCAACATGGATCAAGGTATATTTGGTAGTATTTAAGGTATTAGAGACTCATGGAAATAATTTCATGGAATCTGGAAAATATCGACAAACATGGCGTGTATTCCAGGAACACAAGTCCTGTATTTTCATGGTTGTGGTACCAAGGGTTTTTGGTGATGATAAGTATCATAAGGTATGTACGAACCATACACGAAATGTGTCTAAGTTATGTAATTTTGGGGTATAACCTATTATACATATGAATGTAAATTTATATGATCAATGACTTAGAAGATTTACACAGCTATAACAGTGCACATGGACATGACCAGGGTACCCGGACACTTCTACTATACACAGGCATGACCAACAAGCATCGGAATGGGCCTAATTATAGGGGAATGACCAGGAAGGGTAGAGGAATGCACCAATAATCCAATAAATGATTTTTACCACCAAAAAATATATTTTTTATCCCTACATGGATACCAATGCCTAGTGTAGGAGATGAGAAGAAATGGTGTCCAAGAAATGTCACAGTCAATGTGACCCAAGGTACGTGGCATGTACCTCCTATGATGTATTTCTCCATGAGAATATATTTCATTAGGACTCTTATTTGGGTATGTGAGTATCCAATCCATATAATTTTTCCATATATCAGATGATTTGGGATACCATTTTGGAATCAAAGATATAATAAGAGGCCTTATGAAGGTGACACATCTTTCAACAATGCTTGATGGATTCCACTGATTAGGTTTTTTCATCATATAAACGTTTAGGTCAGTGAACTCATATTTCACCATGTCATGGGTCCACATACTCATCAAAAAATTATATTTGGTACTACCCCATAATATATTAGGACACATATCATCTATCTATAGAGTGGAACACCCTCCCCCTTCGTCAAGATAGGTGGTGAGCAAGTCATCCATGAATATAGAGCCTTGTCCACTATAAAGAACATTGGAAAAGAGTGGAACCTTCCATAAATAATCCTAGGAGAATTTATATGGTTCTATGTACCAATATGGACCATCTTAGCTACATGATGACTCATCATACTTATCTAGGATGTGTATTTAAAAATCACCTTTCCATAACTCTTGGGTTTATTTGTAAGCATATTTTTCTTGGTTTTAATTTTTTTCTTTTCAATTGTTTTGTATGACATTTGTTTCATTCTATTTACTCCTTTATGGTTTTTGGGGGTCCTAATTAGTTTGTACACCCTAACCCCTACATTGGATTCTCATGAAAATGACAATTCTTATACCAATAATTGATATGTTGTCTGAGTCCTTGGTGGATTAGAATTCGGAAGAGCATAGTTGAGCCAATAAGAGATGACAGTGTTCAATGGATGACCATGGATATTATTATCCAGGATCTTCTTAATATCCCCTTTTCCAATTGTAGTTATTTTGGGACCTCATTACTAATTGGGCATTTATTTCCACACATAATACATTTATACTTTTCTTTTTTTACATTGGTGATTTTTGAGATGTTTTCACATGCATTATTTACAGTCTAGATGTTCCAGTTAATTCATATAACTTCTCATTTCTGCATAGGGATTATTTTGTACAAGAATTTTGGAACAATATCTAAGGCCTTCTATTATTGAATTTTCTACCTATAATATTTCAAAATCCCCTAACCTTTCAGAGGTGGGATTGGGTGTTATACATGGATTATCAGCGGCCAACCAGACACTGAAGGGTCGGACCATGATAGATTGGTATTAATGGTTTTATTTTCAAGGTTAGGATTTTGGGGTTTTGAATTATTGTGGGGATTGGTTTTGGAATATATGGTAACTTTTTGGGAGTGTCTTGATTGTGAATTTCAGGCCAGGGAACCTAGTGTAGGAATAATTGATTATGTATCTATTCACCATGAGGTTGACTACCATCAGGTTAACTCATTATGTTGAGATATAAATTTTTGGGATAAAATGGTACATGCTACAAATAGTGTGGGGGTATTCTCAATTTCGTGGTCATATTAATCTATATCCCTATATATTATCATATATCTACATTATAACTTGATATGTTTTATAATGCCTCTACAATGATTTCCAGATATGATCACAATATAATAATGTGATGATGATTAGTTGAGTTATTTTGACTCAATTCAAAGACAATATCATGAGGTGGTTTCCTAAGTGGTCTAGGTAGATAATAAACTATGTGTAGGGTAACTCATAGTTCTGGTAGATCTATACGATACTACATAATACATGGGATGTTGTGTATGTTATTTTTAAAAAGACCATTGAGGTTTCATGGTGATCTGGCCCCTCAAGTAGTGGAGGATTGGATCGAGATGGTGATCTGAGTATTTAGGATTATTCGGACCCATACTCATTATATAGCCATGATATTAATTAGTTTTATATATGTGGTAGTAAGGTTCTAGTAATGTCTAGTCATGTAGAATACTGACGATATTTCACCCACATGGTTAGAATTTTAGAATCTATTCCATGTGGATTATTACCCTTTTTGTCTATGCTCTATCCATATTGAGGATCTTCCCTATCTATAGTGGTTTGATATATTAAATTCATTGTACTTATCGTGGTTCTATATAATTATGGATTACTATATCAATATGTGCAAGATGGTTTCTTTTAGCAGTGAATGTTTGATTGGGTCATTCAAAGAGATATTTTTATGAGTGTAGTCTCCATGATCATTATTACTAATACAACTGTGAAGGGGAGAGACCTTGTTACTCGTTGGTTCCTAAAAGAGGGATTGTAGGTCACCAGAGATATTAGTGGTTTTCTTAGTGTCATAACATACAAATAAACTAATAGGATATAGATATTAGGGAATCAACATTGGATGTACCCCATTCCCAAAAAAAGACACATGGGTCCTCTGTGTAGGCTACACCCAGAGGATCTATTCATCAAATAGATAAAAAAATTTAACACATGATGGGAAAGATAACAATTCTGAAAAATTAATTACCAAACATGTTGTAGAAGAGAGACATTATGTAGATGTATTTCCATGATAAAGGAAGTTCCAAAAACAAGGATCTCCTAGGGTTTATCGTAATAATCCCAAGGGAGGTGGTGTTAATATATTAGAAGGTGGGACTACCGAGGGGAAGATAATGCTGATGGGTTATTCTATACAATAATTCTACGAGGAAAACCCCCACTAGTTTTCCAATTCCCGGCATAGATGACTAGTGGTTAGGGACATAGGTAGTTATAGGATATGGAGGTATGTGACCAGGATTCCATGAAAATATTTGAGATATGATCTATGCCTATTCTAATCCTTCACTAATAAATGTAGAAATTGTTTCTATTTATTACTACAGCTCAATATCCATTATAGAAGAGCATGATCTGTAACACACCAAGTAATTAAAGAATTATGGATTTTCATATATATGTCTAGTTATAAAATGGATAGTGTTTTAAATGCTTAAAATGAGAATAAATCCAATCTTATTCATGGAATACGCTATTATATTTAAATTATCATTTTACTGCATTTTGATGGAAAACATTTTTTTTGAATAAAACGTTTGACAACATTATAATATGTATTTGTCAAAATGAACTTGTTATTTTGGATTGGGACATTGAAATTTAATTTGGTTAATTTTTTAGTATTATTCTGATAGTGTTCATTTTTTAATGAATAGTGAAAAATACTGCATTTTACTTCAAAACTTTTTTTCATCTAATTTAATTATATAGATATGTTGTCCTTTTAATTGGTTTTAAAATTTAATTATAATATATTTTTACCATTTAATCCAGTGTTGTTCATTTTAATTAATTTTTCTTTGGAAATGGGCATAAAGAAGTGTCAATCTTTTGGTAGATATTGTTTCTAAAAAACCCTCTATTTATTTAGACAACCAGAATTATTTTTAAATTTATTACTTCAATTTCTGTGTTTGGAATTTGGTAAAATGGATTCCATATTTGTAATAATAAGGTCCCAATTATTTAATTATGACTCTTTTGTTTTTGTACATTATGAATAGTAACGACGATAATTATCATTAATTATCGGGATTAATTAGTAATCGGTTATTTAAGGGTAATAAAATAATATCATAATAATATAAAAGGACCCAAAATGTGTCCAAATGCTACTGGTTGTGTCATGGATGACCATGGGGTTCCTTGTTATATCTTAGGGACCCCATGTAATCACTTTGGTGTGATAGTGACTTTTTATTATATTATTTTTTTAAAGGAATGTATAACCAAAATATGTATCACCCAAGTAAATCAATTTTAATTTTGTCTAAATAAATGATCTCTTAGAATATAAATAGTAATTTTGAAACTAAAAATATTTCCTACCTAATGGTATTTTTTTATAATTTTTAGACATTAAATAAATTTATTTATTTATGACACCGTGATGATGTAGCGATAATCTCATTAATGAATGTTTTAAATAAAATGAAAAGATAATGTAAAATCTAAGAATTAAACTTTTCAAAAACCTATTGGATGGGTGGATTTCGATCCTTTATCAACTTTTCCTCGAAATATATCATTGTGGGACATTTAAAATCCGAAAAATAAATTTTTTAAAAAAAGTAACATTTCAAGACTTTCCAAGAGTGCCGCTCCTCCCTCTTATAAAATGCTCCCACCTCTACCACCTTACCCACACCTCTCAAGCCATTGGCAGAACCAAAATCTGATAATTTTATCTCTCCAAATCCATATATTAATCATATTAGCCTTACCTTAGGTAGAAATTTCTACAAGGAACCCTTTTGGTTCAAACCAGTGGGAGTTACACTATTTAAAGGTAATGTCTTCTCTTATGTCCTTCTGGTATATTTTTCTTCTCCAAACCCATAAACTATTTTTATTCCTTTATTTTATAACAAAACCAGAATCTTCAATATACTTGGAATTTTTTTATGAGATGGATTCTATTTACACAAACACACACCTCCGTCTAATCGTGAAAGAACATACTATTTCTGTGGATGGTGAATTTCTGCCTCACGAAACGATGATTGTTCAATCTTATTTTAACACCTTTCATGGTGGAAATTAATATATCACTATATTTATATATGATATATATTATGTTTATTTTTTCCTTATGATTCTGTATTTTTCATTTATCTCATACCTTTATGGTTTCCGTTATAGGTAAATGAGATAATTTTATTTTAGGAAGTGCAGACTACCGCCCCTCAAAGTGATTTGATTTGTCAATGCCATATATGGGAATTATAAAGGATTTAGTTAATTTTATTAAATATGATATCAAACTAGAATTCTAATATACCTTTATATCATTATGATTTAAATCCCTTAAATACGAAATATAATTGAAAGTAGCGTTCATGCGTACGTATGGCTTACTATCTCCATGAACGGTGCATTTCATTTCATACCTCTTAATTTTATGTAATATTATAAATGCATGTATATACTGGATATATATGATATATATGATATCTACCTCATGAATATAATTTTTGATATAATGGATATTTTACCACATGAAAAACTTGTAATTATAAGATGTTTATTTTTGGCTCAAGTACCAAAGATCGACAAAACAACTATTATTAACATAAATAATTACATAATTATTATAACATGGTAATAAGTGATATAAAAGGAATAATTAACTTGAAAAAGTTTCTTAAGCAAGTATAAATTAACTCTATTTTATTATTCATGAGATTAAATAACGATCGAGTCAAAGCGGACACGAGGTAAGGGACTTCGTCTCAATCTCCTTTCATTGAGGCATATTTTTTTATAAACCACATTCTTTTATATGGTGTATAAACCCCTTTGAATTTTAATTTTATTCAAAAGAAATATTTTTATATGAAGGGTTTTACTAAACAACAAAATAGATTGTTTTTGTCTTACGTATGCGGTGACAATGACTTCTCCACCGCCGTGACCATTGTTTGAGTTTCAGCTTCCTCTACAAGCCATAAAATTTTTTAAAATGAAAAATAAATACCATATTTTACTTTTATTTCATTTTGTTATTGAAAGTGGTTTTGATAATGTTTTTATTATATCAATGTGTTGTATTTATATCTTTTGATTGAAATGAGGATATGTTATGATTGTTTTATGTATGTTTTATATGATATGATTATGTTATGGTTCTTGGGAATTGTTTATGAAGATGGGTGGTTCTGTGATAAAATAAAGGCAGTGAGCCCGATATAGCTCTCTAATGCATTGGGTAACACGAAGGAGTTAAATGATACGGTTTATCTGAAAAGATTTAGGGAATATACTGTGGTCGGTATTCCAAACGTAACCATGAGGGTTACTCCCTACGTAAGAATGTTATGAATGCCTCAAGTTACCTTTATGTCTTATGATTTCTATGATTTATTCATAAATCATATGATTTCATGAGGTATGTTAAAGTTCTTATGTTTTATGAGTATAGTATGATATCATTGATTCCTATGTATACATGGACTAATGTTTTCATTGTGTGTTTTTATATCCCTTACTGATCTTTTTATGCTCATCCCAAGTTTTTGAAATGTTTTTCACGGGTCAAGGGAAAAGTACATGATTTCATGATAGTGTTGAGGAATTGTCAAAAAATAATCCATGTTTTATTTTATATATGTCTCATTTGATGGGAAAAATGAATACTGTCTTTTATGTAACCACTTTTTTAAATGTGGAATGTAATGCATGATTTATGATCTAATTATCTTCAAATCTAATCCTAAAAAGATCCTCAATGTGTAATCTTGAAATACATCAATATTAAGTAATGTATAAGGTTGGGGCCTTATAGTTGTAATCAAAGGTTGTTTCAGATAACTTTAGGAGTTAGAATTCTATTAAATGATTATCCCAAAATATTTTTTATGGTCAAATTGAAATGATATATCATTTGAATATTACCATTTTGTTTCATCTACGACATGTTTGTTCAGAATGGTTTTCCATAGAGGATATAGGGAAGTAGTGGTAGGAAGGTATATAGAGGAAATGACATTTCAAATCAGCATCCTTAGATTGTCATAAATGAAACTGAACAGTTTGTTGCAGTAATGGCGCAGTTGACTCATGTGATAAATGGTGGTTGTATCCATGCACAAGATCAACCAGATCAACCACAAAGGAACATGTCAGTAGTGGAACATTTCATGAGGCAACATCCCCCATCATTCAGAGGATCATCTGACACTGTGCTCGCTAAAAGGTGGATTAATACACTGGAGAATATTTTCAATGTTATAGGGTGTAGGGTAGTCTGGATGTTTACTGTTTGGAGGGTGAATCGTATCAGTGGTGGTCGATGGTTAAAAATGTCAGGGATGCTGATGAGATTGATGCTCTTGACTGGGATGAGTTCAATAGTATGTTTCTTTAGAAAATTTTTCCTAAGGCTCATTAACATAGGTTGGAAGAAAATTCTTGGAATTGAGGCAATAGGATGACTCATAGACTTCTTATGAAGAAAGTTTCACTCGATTGGCAAGGTATGCTCTAAATTTTATCCAAGACCTTGACATTAAAATCAATCATTTTTACTCAGGAATAAATCCAAAGTATCGAAGGGAATTAGCTTCTCGTGAGATCAAAAGTTATGAAAAGCTTGTTTGATGTGCTGAGATGGTGGAAATGGTTTTTTCTGATGATAAAGTTTTCAATAAAAACCAACAGATGAAGAGACCGAGGTGGCAGGAGAAAGGGATGAATCCATCAAAAAGTTTTGATGGTACGAAAATTATGTTTTCAGTTTCTAATAAATGTGGTAAAAACCATGATGGGGAATGTCTTTTGAATTTTGGAAAGTTCTACCAATTTGGTAAGATGGGACATAAGGCTCGTGATTCCACTGAAAAAGATCAGGTTGACGGTGAGACAAAATTTGAATTACAGTTAGTGAAATGTTTCAAGTGAAATGAGATGGGAAATTATGAAAATGACTATTCGATAAAGAGCTCAAATGATAGGAAGTAGTCAGACTACAAGCAGAGTGGTGTAGTGAAATCATTTGAAACTACTTTAGTATATGTTGGTCCTTCAAATTAAGTGGTATCAGGTACATTGTTTGTTTTTTCAGATTATGCCAATGTGTTGTTTGATTCAAGGTCTACACATTCATTCATCTCAGAAAATTTTTCTTGTAAATTGGGAATTCCATCTCAAGAAATGACTCTGGAAAATTTGGTAAAAACACATGGGGGAAATGTAGAGGCAAAAAGAATTTATAATAATCTTCCTATCATTATCCGTGGAAAGAACCTACATGTAAACATTATTTTTTTTACCTCTAGTAGAGTTTGATGTTATCCTAGGTATGGATTGGCTCTCTATTTACCATGATAAGATTTATTATAGAGCTAAAGAAGTTTAATTTCAGAAATAATTTTAGTTTGTGTACAAAAATGAACCCTTACTATTGATAACATATCAGAGGTTGAGAAACTTGTAAAAGATGGAAATGAATGTTACCTTGGAAATATTGTTGAAAACAAAGGAAACATTCAGATTAATGATGTGCCAGTGGTAAATGAGTATCCTGATTTTTTCCTGATGAGTTGCCTAGAATAATACCTGATCAGGAAGTTGAATTTGTTGATGTCTTAGTTCATTATGATAAGCCAATTTCGAAACCCCCTTATCGAATGGCGCAAATTTAACTTTTAGAGTTGAAGGAGCAATTGGATGATTTATTAGAGAAATGTTTCATTAGACCTAGCACATCACCATGGGGTGCTCCTATATTATTTTTTAAAAATAAAGATGGTTCAACGATAATTTTCATTGATTAGAGATCCTTGAATAACATCACTGTTAAGAACAAATATCCTTTGCCTCAAATCGATGATTTGTTTGGTCAGCTCCAGGGAGCTCAGTATTTTTCAAAGATTAACCCGAGATCTGGGTACCATCAATTGAAGGTAAGGGAAGATTATGTTATGAAGACTACGTTTCATACAAGATATGAACATTATGAATTTGTAGTAATGCCTTTTGTGTTAACCAATGAACCTGCTGTAATCATGGACCTTAAGAATTTTTTTTTTCACGAGTTCATGGATAAGTTTGTGGTTGTTTTCATTGATGATATTTTGGTTTTTTCTAAAATTAAAGAGGAGCATGAAAAAAATTAAGGGTTATTTTTCAAACCATAAATGAAAATAAATTGTATGGTAAACTCAGCAAGTGAGAGTTTTGGTTGTAAAAAATATCTTTCCTTGGTCACATTGTTTCTAATGATGGATTAACTGTTGATCCTACAAAAAGAAAAGTTGTTGAAGAATTTCCAAGACCCACAAATGTAACCGAGATTCATAGTTTTCTGGGTTTGGAAGACTATTACCGAAGGTTTGTTAAAAAAATTTCACATTATCCTGTCCAATGACTCAGCTAACTCGGAAGGGTTTTATGTTTATCTGGACAAGAGAATTTGATGATTGTTTTCAGGAATTTAAAATAAGATTGGTGAATACTCCAGTTTTTCCTCAACCTTCCATGAATGGTGAGTTTGATATCTGTATTGATGATCCATTAAAAGGACATGCTTGCGTCCAAATGTAGAATGATCTGGTAATTGTTTATGTTTCACGTCTATTGAAAAATCATGAGGTAAATTATCCAACACATGATTTGGAATTAGCTGATGTTGTTTTTGATTTAAAAATTTGGAGGCATCATTTGTATGGAATAAAGTGTGAAATATATACTGATCACAAACGTTTAATGTATATAGTCACTCAGATAGAATTGAACATGATACAGAGGAGATGGCTGGAATTAATCAAGTATTATGATTTTACAATTCATTACCACCCGAGAAAAGCAAATAAAGTGGCTGATGCTTTGAGTCGAAAAAGTAATGTGTCATTAACAATGTAGCATTTGAAACGTGATGCTTTGTTTAAGGAGATGATAAATTTTGTCTTGGAATTTGTTGGTGAAAGAAGTTCTTCTGTGTTGTTTCAGGTGTCAGTGATATCATCTCTATCAGACAGAATTAAGAAAGCACATAAGCAAGACAGTGAGTTGCAGAAAAAGGTAGAGCAAGTTCAGAAGGGTAAGTTACCTGAATTCAACATTGGTAATGATTTTTTATTGAGATTTTGGAAGAGAATGTGTGTGACTTGTGATTCATAGTTGAAGAAATAATTGTTAAGTACAGCTCATAGTTCTCCGTTTTGAGTTCATCCTGTCAGTACTACAATGTATAGATATCTTTGGTAGTATTACTGGTGGGACAGAATGAAAAGGGACATTGCTGATTTTATTATGAAGTGTTTGACTTGTCAACAGGTTAAAGCAGAGCGAAAGTTACTTAAAGGGATTCATCATCCTTTACTAGTACCAGAGTGGAAGTGGGAGGATATATCCATGGACATCGTTGTGGGATTGCCGAAGACACCTTGAGTTAATAATTCAATCTGGGTTATTGTTGATTGCTTGATTAAATCTGATCTTTTCCTTTCTATACGACAAAATATTTCCCTAGATCAACATTCTCGTTTTTATATTAAATAAATAGTCAGGTTACATGGAGTTACCCTCTCTATTGTATCTGATCGTGATCTCAGATTTACTTCTAACTTTTTGAAAGGCCTTCAAAAGTCGTTGGGTACTGAATTAAATTTTAGTAGATCATTTCATCCTCAATCAGATGGGAAGCCAGAATGAATATTTCATATATTTGAGGATATGCTACGTGCTTGTGCAATGGATTTCCAGGGTTGGTTGGACCAACATCATTCTTTGGTTGAGTTTTCTTACAATAAAAGTTTTCATTCCAGTATACATATGGAACCATTTGAGGCATTATATGGGAAGCGGTGTCGAACTCCAGCTTTTTGGGATGATGTACGTGGAAGAAAGGTTATGGGGCCAGAATTGGTAGAAGAGTTGGCAAAAAAAATATCAACTGATACAGAAACACACGAGAACAGCTCAGAGCTGGCATAAAATATTTGCAGAAAACAGGAGGAAGGATCTCTCTTTTGAGGTATGTGATCATGTCTTCCTCAATGTTCCACCATGGAAGAGTGTGATGCGATTTGGTATGAATGGAAATCTGAGTCCAAGGTTCATTGGACCATATGAAATACTGGGAAGAGTTGGATCAGTTGCATACTGAGTGGCTTTACCTCTGAGTTTATCTCTGGTACACAATGTTTTCCATGTTTCAATGTTAAGGAAGTACATGCCAGATTCATCTCATTTTTTGAGTCCAAAGTTAGTTCTGCAAAAAGAGAATCTATCTTATAAGGAACAAACGGTCTAGATTCTTAACCATAGGGACCAAGTGTTTCTGAATATGGTGATTCATCAAGTAATGGTTGTGTGGAAAAACCACATGATTGAAGAGGCAACATGGGAATCTAAAAATGAAATAAGGGATAAATACCCCATTTATTCAATAAGTAAATAAATTGTGTGGACACAATATTATAAAGGGGGGAAGGATGTAACATCTCAAATAAGTAAAAAATTATGGATTTTCATATCTATGTATATTTATGAATTGGATAGTGTTTTAGAGGCTTAAAATGAGAATAAATCTAATCTTAAGCATATAATACTCTAATATTTTTAAAAGATTATTTTACTGCCTTTTGATGGAAAACATTTATTAAATCAAACTTTTGACAATTTTATAAGATTTATTTTTCAAAATAAACTTATTCTTTAGAATTGGGACATTGAAATTTACTTTGGATAAAATTTTGGTTTTTTTCTGACAATGTTAATATTTTAATGAATAGTGAAAAGTAGTGTATTTTACTTCAAAAATGCTTTTTCATATAGTTAAATTATATAGATATATTGTCTGTTTAATTGTTTTTAAAATTTAATTAGAATATATTTTTACCATTTAATACAATTTTGTTCATTTTAATTAATTTTACATTGGAATTGGGCATAAACAAGTGTCAAACTTTTGATAGATATTGTTTCTAAAAAACCCGCTATTTGTTTTGACAACGAGAATTATTTTTAAATTAATTATGAAATTTATGTGTTTGGAATTTGGAAAATTGTATTCCATATTAGGAATTATATGGTCCAAATTATGTAATTAAGACTCTTTTGTTTTTTGACATTTTGAATAGTAATGATGGTAATTATCTTTAATTATCGTGATTAATTAGTAATCAGGTAGTTAAGGGTAATAAAATAATATAATAATAATATAAAATGACCATAACAAGTGCCCTAATGCTATGAGTTGTTTCATGGCCGACCATGGGATTTCATGTTCCAACTTAGGGACCCCATAGAATCACTTTTGGGTGATATTGACTTTTTATTATATTATTTTTTTAACGGAAAGTATAACCAAAGTATGTATCACCAAAGTAAAACAATTTTAATTTTGTCTAAATATATGATCTCTTAAACTATAAATATTCATTGTAAATATATAAATATTTCCTACATCAAGGTATTTTCTTTATAATTTTGAGACATTATATATATAAATTTATTTATGACACCATGATGACGTAGTGATTACCTCATTAATGAATGATTTAAATAAAAGGAAAGGATAATGTAAAATTTAAGACATACACATGTCCAAAACCTATTGTATGGGTGGATTTGGAACCAATATCACCTTATCCTAGAAATATATAATTGTGGGAGCTTTAAAATCAGAAAAAACATTTTATAACAATGTAACATTTCAAGACTTTCCAAGACTGCCCCTCCTCCCTCTTATAAAAGGCCCCCACCTATACCACCATACCCACACCTCTCAAGCCATTTTATCGGCCAAAATCTGCTCATTTTATCTCTCCACATCCCTCTCATCATCTTAGAATCCTTAACGTAGGCCGAAAGCTTTTCAAGGAACCCTTTTTGTTCAAACCAATGGGAGTTACCTGATTTAACGGTAATGTCCTCTCTTATGTCCTTTTGTTTTATTTTTCTTTTCCAACCCCGTAAACACTTTTTATAACAATATTTTGTAACAAAAATAGTATCTCCAATATAATAGGATGTTTTTATGGGATGGATTCAACTTAAACTTACACACACCTTCGTCTAATCGTGAAAGAACATACTGTTTTTGCAGCTTGCGAAATTCTGCATCACGAAACGATGATTGATCAATCTGTTTTTAACACATTTCATGGTAGCCATTAAGATGTAAATATATTTATATATGAAATATATAATGTTTATGTTTTACTTATGATTATGTATTTTTCATTTATGGAATACCTTTATGGTTTCCATTATGGGTAAACGTGATAATTTTATTTTCGGAAGTGCAGACTATCACCCCCTGAATGTGATTTGATTCGTTAATTCCATATGTGGGATGTATAAAGGATGGAGGTAGTGGTATTACCTATTATATCATACTTGAATTCTAATATACCTTTATATCATTATGATTTCATTCCATTAAATACAAAATATAAATGAATATAGCGTTCATGCTTACGTATGGCTTATCGTCTCCATGAACGGTGCATTTCATTTCTTACCTCTAAATGTTATGTAATATTATAAATGAATATATATGCTGGATATATATTATATATATGATATCTACCTCATGAATATAATTCTATATATAATGGATATTTTACCAAATGAACAGCATGTAATTATAAGAATTTTATTTTTGGTTCATGTGCCAAAGATTGGCAAAACGACAGTTATTAAGTTAAAAAATTACATAATGATCATAACATGGTAATAAGTGATATCAAAGGAATAATGAACTTGAAAAATGTTCTTAAGCAAGTATAAATTAACTCTAGATTATTATTCAGGAGATTAAATAATGATCGAGTCAAATCTGTCATGAGGTAAGGGACTTCGTCTCAATCTCCATTCATTAAGGCATATTTTGTTTTATACACAACATTATTTTATATGATGTATAAACACATTTTATTTTTAATTTTATTAAAAATGAATCTTTTTATAAGAAGTGTTTTACTAAAAAAAGGAAATGTTTTTGTCTCACGTATGTGGCGACAACGACTTCTCTGCCACCTTGACAATTATTTGAGTTACAGCTTCCTCTACAAGCAATATCTTTTTTTTAAATGAAAAATAAATACCATGTTTTACTTTTCATTTATTTTGGTATTGAAAATGGTTTTGATAATGTTTTGATTATATCAATGCGTTGTATTGATATCTCGTGATTGAAATGAGGAGATGTTATGTTTCCTTTATGCATGTTTTATGTGATATTATTATGTAATGGTTATTGGGCATTGTATTTGAAGACGGGTGGTTCTATGATAAACCAAGGGCGGGTGATCCCGATATATCTCTCCAATTCATTGGGTATCATGAATGAGTTAAACACTAAGGTTTCACCAAAGAGATTTAAGGAATATATTGTGATGGGTATTCCAAACGTATCCATGAGGGTTATTCTATATGTAAGAATGTTATGAATGCCTCATATTACCTTTATGTCTTATGATTTCTTTGAGTTATTCTTAAATGTTATTATTTAATGTGGTATGTTAAAGTGATTATGTTTTATGAGTAAGTATGATTTAATTTATTCTTATGTATACATGGACTAATGTTTTTATTCCGTATTTTTATTTCCATTAATGAGGTTTTTATGCTCATCAAATGTTTTTGAAATGTTTTTCAGAGGTCAAGGGAAAGGTACATGATGTGATGATAGTGTTGAGGATGTGTCAAGAAAGAATCCATGTGTTATTTTATATATGTCTTCTTTGATGGGAAAAATTAATACTATCTATTATGTAACAACCGTGATTAAATGTGGAATGTAATGCATGATTTAGGATCTAATTCTCTAAAACTCTAAACCTGAAAATATCCTCAATGTGTATTCCTGAAATATCTCAAGATTATGTAATGTTTAAGGCTGGGGCCTTATAAGATCTTCATATTAATAAATATCCAAGAAGTTTCTGCCAGAGGATTCTACTGGTGGATCCTCCTATATCACATATCATTTGATAGTGTGAGTTATATTTTTGTGGAGAGAGTTTCACATTGGGCCTATTTTACATCACAATGAAATAGAATGATTTCATCTTCTAAATAAAGTATTTTTCCATGATCGCTTCCCCAATAGACTCTCATCATTGGATATGTATTTTCATTTGTACATATGGAATGAGATTTTATTTTTTAGGTGAGGGAGGCCTCATATCATAGAAATTGGGTATTGTAGGTAGGAATCTAAAACCCATTGCATATTAGTTTGGGCAATTTTTTTCATTGTGTAGTAGGATACATAGACATCGGTATTCCTACTGTAGAAGAGTATTTTATGGTTTTTTTATGAGGATGATATAGGACTACGTACAAGGTGGGAGATATACATCTACATCGACATGAACCCCCATACAACCCCAATATTATCTACAGTTTATCAGATGGACCCTACTGATATTTATAGGCTAATGGTGTATTTAGAGGATCATTCTAAAAATATTATTATCATCACTAGTGTGTCTCCACAAAATTTCACTTTGTTGTTTTTGAAAAAGGTGGATGGATTTTTTGAGGATCGGTGTTGACTATCATCACCTAAACTAGTTTAAGATAATAAAACATGTACCCATTTCTAAGGATTTATGATATCATTAACCATTTGAGAGGTGTGTGTTTTTCTTCAACAATATATATTAGGACTGGGTACCACCAATTGAGGGTTCCTAAGGATACTATTCCAAAGAATAAATTCTATTGTTTCTACATATATAATGAGTTTTGTGACATTATATTTCTAGGAATAAATCCCCGAATATTTCCATGATTTGAATGAAATGTATCTTACATCCATAAAATAACTGATTCATAGTTGTCTCCATTGATTACATACTCAATGAGTATATATAAGAGGTGGTGAATATAGAGCATTTAAGGTTGTTCCTGGACATTCTCTGGGAGAACCATCTCAATGGTTTCATCATTAAGTGTTTGGTTTGGATCAGTGAGGTCCAATTCTCAAGGAATGTCATCTATAAGAATGTTTTAGTTTTAATACAAAAAAATATTAATGATATTATTTATTGGGATCCACACAAGACCATTTTGAATTTGTGTTAATTGCTGGGTTTGGAGGGGGAACTACAGTTGGTTCATGTAATAATTTTCTATGATAAAATCCCCTTTTACTATCTTTTTGAGGATTGTAAATCCATTTTCCATGGATGTGTTAAATGTTAAATCCTTCATTGAGTTATGTGTGTGGTTGAATATTTCTTTAACTTTATACTACTAGAGTAAGTTGTTGTGTTTTCTTGTGTTGTGATGAGTTTGGAGCTGGTCTTAGTTTTGTGTCGATACATAGGCTGGAATTGATCACGTATGGTTTCAGGCCATTGAGACCTAATAAGAATAATTATGTGTCCTACAACCTATAATTGGAATTGATATTCATCCCTCTGAATATGGGGCAGAACTACCATCTGAGTTGGAATTTAATTGTTTAGTCAAACAACCAGAGACTCAGGAACAACTTCCCATAGAGAGACCTCAACCAAATATAGACGTAATATTAGGGTTTATTTTTGCTCCATGATGTTGACATATTATCTTTATGTTGGAATATAATCATGGTGTAAGATTCCATAAGTTGGAAGTTTTGATCTCGCATGATGGACGAGGCATTTGGCGTGATAGATCAATTACTGTTGTCTATGGTGGTGTATAAAGGTGTAGTTTTTATTAATTCAATAATGGTGAAACCAAAACTTCTTTATCATGTGATAATGGCTTACATGGGACACATCTATTTTGAGGTTCTATATGACCATATATCTTTAAGGTATGTACTATATGGTTTTTTTTTGAATGAGGGGAGTATTTCATACTTTTTTGGTGACTGCTTATTGTTTTAGTAATTTTTTCATGAAGAGGATATGACATTTAATAACACTTATCCCATAGTTATATATAATATTATGGAAAATATGTACAATTTATTTTAATATAAGGTTTGGTACACTTGTGTGAGATGTATTTTCTCTCACTATTTCTCTTCTTTTGTCATATATTTGTAGGTACAAGTAAAACATCAGGTTCAAGTAGTTTTGACTCCACTTAATGAGATTCCAAAATGGAAGTGGGATCAAATATCATTATAGTTGTTATGTTTATTCCATGTATTTTAAGGTCCCATAATTGTATGTGGATGATTTTTGAATGTCATTTTGTGCGGGAACAATAATATTCCAGTAAAGATAACAGTTTTGTTTAGAGTTTTCGGTGGTTGTACATGCATGAGATCATCATGCTTAATGGTGTACCCTAACAATCATTCCTGATCATGAATCCGTGTTAATTTCATGGTTGTGGAGAAGTCTTCAGGAGGATTTTGGGATTGATTTATATATGAGTATAAATTTTCAACATTAAAAAGAAGAGAACTCCTAGTGGACTATGATAGGGTTGGAGGATATGATGAGATACACAGATTTTTCCTTATACTAGATATGGGAGGATCACTTCTCATTGAATGATCATTATTATAATATTATATATCACTATAATATATGCATAAAACCTTTAAGGGAATTTTTTAGATGGCCCTATAAGCCACCATTAAAGTGAATTGAGATTTTTGAGACATATATTTTTTGGGAAAATATGGTATAGGTGAATATCAAGATGCTTCGGGTGATCTAAAATCAAACGAGGAAAAAAATATCAAATATAAATCAAATGTTGATCAATTTTATAGGACATGGTAGTTTTGTCTTGAATACCATGTTTTATTAAGACTCTCCCTATGAAGAGGATTATAATTTTTTAATGGTTATGAAATATATCCATAAGTCCCATCAACACATTTAAGATATTATAGAGGGTTGTTAAGGATTACTACTACTAGTCCATTCTTCCATAGTTTTACTAAGTTAATGACATTAACCTTGTGTCACATTTGAAGATATATGGGCATGAAACAATGAATATTTTTACCTAGGAAGAGGTAGAAATTGAGGATGGGGCCATTTTCATGGAGTATATGGTTCCTTTCATGTTTTCAAAGTATAAGATTCTACATTGACATACAATTCCTTTGGTTTTACTTCTTGGTTTAGACAAGGTCATTCTGAAGATATCATGGGAGTGCAAGAGTTAGATGTGAGATTAGTACACCAACCTTTTTGTGTTGATTATACATTTTGGGGAGTAAATCCTTGAAAAATGGAATAATTTAGTTACCTTTTTTTTATTTAGACTTTTGAATATTTCAATATATATCACTAGATTATTCTTCAAAGTCGGCATGGAATTTTGGGTGTCACAAAACCCCAAAATTAATATATTAATAATATTAGACCAAGTTTTAGCATGTTCAAACAGCCTTTTAGAATAAAATTCATTCCCAAAATTTGGGACATTATTTGGGAAACAAGTCGAGACTATTGATTCTAGAATTCATATATTACCTTAGGTGTTACATAATGTTCATCGATAGATAGTTTTTATTCGATGGAAACTAATTCTGGAGGATAATGTATAATAAATGCAATAAATTATTTATTAAATTTTATTTACCTACAAAACTAAATATCTTGGTAAATATACTATTATGTAAAATCCAATGGGAATGCTACAAAACCCTGGGATACTATATACTATGAGGTAGAGTTGATCATTAGCATTGGGAAACTGGGGACATAGACAAAAAATTGGGCAATTGTGGAGAATTGTGGGATGGGTGATATAAATATTTAATTTTATTCTTCATCGGTAGTGGAAATGTTGTTTTCCAATTATTTACTGAATAATATTATAGGAGTCATTATTTTTTTGTTCCATATAATTTCTGATTTGTCACTACTAATTTTGAAATATCTAGATAATTTATATTGGGTCTAATAAAAACAATATATAATGATCTTTTTGGGGTTCTGATTAATTTTTTTACTCATTACGTCGTTAATCACCCCTATATTCTACAATATAATATCATTGTTTTGGATGACATCATCCAATGATTCTTATCAACTAGATCTTGTGATTTTCCCCCACTTTTTTCACATTGTTTGCATTTGTCCCTTGAGGTTTCAATTTAATCATTCTAGGTCGAAATCTAGGAAGATTGAACCCATAGATTCATGGTGGATTCATAAGTCATGTATAAATTGGTATTTTATGTATGTATCATGATGTAACATGTGTTGTATTCTTGATAACTTAGATTTTATCTATATTCATGGTTTATCATCCGCATGATAGGTCTAGTGTGATGGGATATATTGTACATGGTTTGTGTAGCCAGAATCTTACCACTAGAAATGTATCAGGGATGGAAATCCCTAGATCCATGTTCCTGGAAGGAATTAAGGTGTAATCAGTGGTGGTAAAGGCATGTGAAATATGTTTGCAGACATCTATTTATTTTTTTAAATAATGACACACGAGACATGTAGTCTAGGAACACCAATCATGAAGTCTCCAAGATATATAATCTATGGTTACTATAGAAGATAAATACCACACATTGTGTATGACACATATAAACCTTGTAAACTTCTGTTGGTGTCTTGGAATGTACCCCTATTTACGTGGGAGTTGACATGGCCTGGAACACATGCACAGTAAGAGATCACATTCCAGACGGTGTACTTGAACATGACCAAGGTACCTAGACATGGTCATTGTACATGGGAATGACCATTTTATATATATATGTTCTAAATTAAATGATCATGGGTCAGAATGAACTGGACAAGCCCCTGGTGGTCTAGATTCATCGTGTACCACTTGTATATGTTGTTTAAAACAACAGAGAATGTTAGGCTATGTACAGGTGAGGGCCCATCCATGTTTCTATGTGAGGCCTCTCCACACATTACCCTAGGTATGTGTCATGTACCTATCTCAGAATCATCCAACATCGGCATATCATTCTTTAGGTATCAAAAATCTGACCATGAGTAGCATATTGTGAGTAGTTTCCCTTGTATAATGTGATGAAGGCCTTTATTTTGTAATTATTGATTTGGTGTGATGTATTATGAGTGTGGTGACTATTTCAATGAACCATTACCATTTAAAATGATTGGATGTGATAATAAAATGGATGTTTGGGTGGGTACTTTACTATCACACTAGGTAATGAGTCACCCATATTGTTTATATAGGTATATGTTATACTCCCCCATTCTATAGTAGGGAATGAGTCCGCTATCTATGTCGTCGTAATCCCCCACCACCAAACTTCAATGGTAATTGATTCCTTTATTTTAATTAGATTTTATTCGATATAAAGAACAATATAAAAGTGTGGGGGCCTACACGTAGATTTTTGTAAGGGTTCAAATGATGATGGTAATTAGAGATGGACCTTTGAGATAAATGATAATTCATCACACATAGCTTGGATATGAGGATAAATATCCTCTTTCAATATCTCTTTTGATTCTTTATGATTATATATTTGTTGGGTTTTTCTCTCTTAGTTATGGGTTAGGATGACTATTGTTTATATTTAAGTATCCCTTTATGGTTTTAAAGAATCATACTATATATAAATATACTATCCAATCAGTGGGATTATCCATCACAAGTATAGTTTTGTATAGATTACATGGATATCAGTGGTGACCATGGAGTATCTTGATTTAGAGGATCATAGTTGTACAAGGGAAATATGACCGTGTTCAGTGGTAGTCCTCATATAATGTGAGTTGGGGTCTCTTCGACCTCAATATTTATAGTCATTTTCTGGTTGGGACCACATTTCTTGTTGGGAATTTATTTTTTCCATTTGTACTTTTATACTACACTACTTTACTCTGATTCATTCCTATAGGATGTATCATGCTTGGTTTATAGTAAATATATTTGTATTTATTTCTATATCTATGTAATATTACATAGAACATCTAGTATACCAGTATAAAGGTAAATAGTTTAGGGAATCCCATTTTAGTATGGTCTACTCTTTGTATTTTGATCACTACTCTCTTGTTATTGGAGATATAGGGGCATCAAACTCGATTTATCACTGGCGATAAAAAGAACAAGAGGGTTGAGTCCTTACATATGATCCCCTTTTTTCCATAAAAGTTATTTGAATTCTTAATTTTATAAAAAAATTACATAATATCATCTTTGGAATATGACAATTATTTCATCATTATTCATCATCCATCTACTTGTATCATAATTCCAAGTGACTTTTACTGATAAATCCTCATTCCACTATATCATAAAATATTTAGAAAATAAATGCATATTTTTATTTGAAAATTAAAAATGGTAAATCAACATTGACTCATCATAATATATTTAGGAATTTTTTCATATTTAAAATTAAATCCCTTAAAAAATATATGATTTATTCAAAAACAATTTGTCTCGTAATCTATATATGGATTTACAATAAAATAATTCTATTTTAAATTCAATTTTTTATCATAACACAACTTATTGACACTAATGTAATAACATTATTAATTACCTTAATAAATAAATCAATATCATTATTGTAACTATTAGTAAAAAATGTAACGTTAAATAAATTTCCTTTACATTTTGGTTGGAAATTGGTTTCATTATATAATTTATAAAAAACCAATTAAGAAAGATATCTTAAAAGAACCGATATATATATATATATATCAATATCATATTCTAGTTGATTTATGTACCTATTACAGTTTCATGCATTACAGTCTGTTTGAAAACTAACTCTTATTATATGATAACTCCCATCATTACTACACACCATTTACTTTGGATGTAATTAAAATTGGTTAATTGAATAAGTTCCCGTTTTGATGATCTATTTAATAAAATAACACAAAAATTATTTCATGTTTTTTAATTAATTACATACCGAACTAAAAATATATATTAATCATAAATCAATTCCAAACAATTTAAAATGTTGTATATAAAAAAATAAAATTTCATAAAATTATAAAATATTAAGAAATTAAAAACTAAAATTCATGGTAAAAATGAGAAAGAAGTTAAAATTTCATATCCATCTCCATTATTATTATTGATATAAATAAATATTATTTATTTTATTATAATATAAGGAGAATGTTGTTATAAATATAATGTGATGGGTTTCATCAAATTTATATGAGTGAATTCTTCATCTCCATGGGGGGATGAGTATAGAATTAAGAAGGAAAATAGTATTGATAGGATTATTCCCTCTAAAAAATCTGTAATACCACCTCAAATCTGTAATTCAACATTTTAAAAATATCATAATGATTAATTTATTACTGTTAATTATTTTTTATATTTTGAAATGATATTTTCATGAATGTTCTATATTATTTTAAACTTTATTAGGATTTGATTTTTAAATTTTAGGTATTTAGTGAATATTAAAAAAATGTTATATTATATTATACATGTTTTGAAAATAGGATTTTATTCTTAATTATAATATTTTATTTAATAAATTTATTTTAATATTTTATGAACCAATTATAAAATAATTTTTATAAAAATTTTAAGGTTATATTTTTCATTTTCATAATCTATTTATTATCTATTTTAAAACTGAAATTTAATTTTAAAATGAATTTGGATCAAATAATGTATTTTTGAAAATATTTAATAATGGTTTTGTTAGTTTTTATATTTATAGGAGATTTATAATGAAAATTCATATATTGGATACTTCGTATGTGATACATTCATAAAAGTTATATCATAGACTACTTCTAAACTAGACATATGAATGTGTTGATATAATTGATTTATTGCATCAGCTGAGTGATGATGGATTATTGGATTATACATGGTGCACCATAATCCATTCTATCATCTAAAAAATAGTGCAAGGTGTGGTAGTGTTGGGTATGTTCAGGTCAAAATGATAATGGAAACTTATTTAACTATAATATTTTATGTTCTATATAAGTTTATTTTTATGAGGCATATTGAGTAAAATTAATAATTTCTTCATTGATAATCTAGGTCTATTGTGTGGGTTCTTTAATTTGTAGACACTCCTTACAACCAGAGGATTGTATATTTATAATGAGGAGATCATTCTATGTTCATTCAATAAATGGAGATTATTTTCATTTCTAGCTAATTAGGTGAAAATATCAATGAATTAATTGATAGGGTGGGAACTTTAATTAATTTTTGTTCATGGAATATTCAGTTGACTACTAGACAAACATGTTCTATAGTTTAAGGACCTAATAATGTAACATCCTAACCCAGGTTCCATGTCTTGATTCCCCATACTGGCCAGTTACATAACATCATGTGTTTCAACCAACACACTATAGGGTTCATACTAGTAGCGAGGATATAATATAAATACTAAGGGGATAATATATCCCTTTTATCAAATTAGCATTATAATATAAATAAATATGATTGACCAAATTATATAACATGTAACCAGAAGAACCAGTATCACAAGATGTCTAAAATAGGATATAATATCCGAAAAATAGAAATATATCATGTCATGTATGCGTGAGGTGTCAAAATAAAAACAAAACTAATTATACACTAACACTCCGAAGAAGTTCCCCACACAATGTCTAGATCCCTCATCTATTCTCCATCTAGTTTCATACATCTAATGTAGGGTTAATCACCTCCTCATATCATACAAACATGATGTCTATTTTGGGAAACACTTTTAAAACCCCAATACTGTGGGAGTGTAACTTAGTAGGGAACCACAAATAGTGTAAAACCAATATCTAGTCAAAAATGGTGTATGAATTTTTATAAAGAATAAAGTATAATTAGTAAAGTAAATAATTATCACATTTCATTATTATTTAATTAACAACGTAATTCCTCTACTTCAATAAGTCACCCAACCCATCAACCCTTGATTTGGACCATTCTATTGTTTGATCTATAACTAAAATATGTCACATAGCACATAGAGAATCTCAATTCATTATCACACAGCCTTTCATTATCCATTTTATTTCAATTCAAATTTGGGGAATTTTGAACCATGTCCCAAATCTAAAATCGTGGGCATAGAACGTCATTTATAGTACATCATGGGTACTTAGAGCATCTATAATTGTCCCACACACCATGGGTGATTGGAGGATATATCCATGTTATACAATATAATAATAACATACATTAATTTGGATATAGAATTTCATTTCTACCACCTGTAGTTGATTTGTGGAATCATTATCTCTCCTAGACCCCATTTCATAATCAAGCACATATATCACATTTTACACAGTTTATCAAAATTAAAACACTAAAAAAATTAACATCATGATACCGTACATAAATGATCAAATCAACCATAATTATTTTCATAAATCACATTTATTAATATGAATAACTCACTATTAATCCATTCAATCATAAATTATTCAAATCCAACTAACTCTTAAATGATATTCATACAATCCATTGATTCCCATTAATCAATCTATTTTGAATTTAGTTAATCACCCAATTCCACACCCCTATAAATTTACCAATTATATAACCCTATTATCCAATCAATTTCAAAATGAAAAGTCTACCAATTTCAATTTCCCCAAATTTAACCTAATTCATGAATATGTGGAAATATTATTTAATCAAAATAATTTCCAATAAAATTTATCAATCCTGTAAATTTCAATTTCACAATTACATACATATAATTTAAATCAATACTATGGTAATTAATTTGGAGACCATTTACATCATGATTGTCACCCAATGATCTCCAATAAAAATCTCTAAATTGAAGTGGAAGGATCAACTACACAATGAAGAATAAGATCGAGATCCAAAAACTAGACCCAATATCAATCATATTAGATGTATCAAAACCTAGATCTATATAAATTACTAGAAGAGGAAAAAATCTCATCAAAAGATGGTAGAAATATGAAGTAGTGGTATGAAACCAAGATTAATGTTAACACATAACGTAAATAGGTTCATATCTATCAATGAATCTCCAATTCATCATGAATGGTGTATAGAATAATTTATAATCTCTCATTGAGCATATAAAATTCATAGAAATGTGTTTAGGTGTGAGTGGGGGTTATTATAGATTAATACTGTGGTGGGGAGTTATTTTCATTAAATTTTTCTAGGGTTTGAGATTATTCATGAATAGTTTCCTCTATATAGTGCACAGTTTTCGCAAACAATAGCCCATAACCATGGGACTCCCCTAAGAGTTCATCATTTCTATTAATATGGGTTTTTTTCGAAATACCATGTTCGAACCAAGTAATCTGAATATCCCTAGGGTTTCCTCGTTTGTTGGGGTAGGGAACATCATTTGGGATAATAATGCACTACCCAAAACATCCCTAAAATCCCAAATTCCCCTAAAATGTCCCAAATTTAAAACGCACAAAAAACATTATAATGAAAATAAAAAAATAGTGCCAAAACGTTTCTTGATACATATGTACATAAGGTAGAGATTTTACACTCTCCTAACAATATGAAATATCATCTTGGAGATCTTCTGAGAATAATCTATAAGATTCTGAGATAAAATTATCAGACTACATGCCTACATATCCACTATTGATCTCCCATGATTCCTCACGAATACACCCATTTTTCAAAATACTATTAATATTGTTACAATATTTTCCCACAAAAATTTCACACTATGATCCATAATAATAACATGGGGATCCTTAAAGGAAACATAAGTCTCAATCTCCACATCATCGACATCTAATTCATTTGAAGGATCGTGGTGATACCACTAAAGCTAAAAAACACAAAAACGTTTTTCATAGAAATATATCTCTATGGAAGATATAATCAATACTGAACAAACATAATTATCTACAAAATCAGAAATTGTCTAAAAATCTTTAACTCCGACATTCCCTATCTCTTAATCCTTTGGTGAACCAATATAGGCGTTTCCTGATGCAAAACATGATCATCCTATGTAAATTATACCAGTCATAAATGTCTATCAGCATATAAATACTATATAATATGATCTATATACATATGCTTCTGAATTAAAAAACCTTCTCAGATATATCTTTCACAAGAATCAGTCCTAAAAACTCTAACTGACTTGGAATCATCCAACATATAGGTTATCTTTATGGCCTAACATAAATTTCTTCATATGGTTCCATAAGAATAATGTCCTAATAATTATTGTTATTTGTAGACTCTAAATGATCTTGGTCCTTTTTCTAAGACAAACTAAACTATTTAACACACTCACAGTATATACCCTACCACCTGAATATTATACTCAAACTTCCAATATATTTTCGGGGGGAAATACATATTCAGTAAATCCTATGTTCCATGTGACTTGTGAAATACATTATATAAGCATGAAGTAAAACATGGGTCACATTTTAAAACAACACTCATAGGCACCACTTGCCAATTTGATATCTCTTAAATGTTCAATTCAGCCAACTAGTCCACTGAGTAAGTCTCACATATAGGAATGGAGTGTTCTACATTCATCAGTTGGTCCACAACCACCCAAATAGAATCATTCTTTTTATTTTTCCTCTGGAGACCCACCACAAGGTCCAGGGTAACATCATCACACTTTATTTTTTTAATAGTAAAATTATATAATAAACCATGAGGATGTTGATACTTATCCTTCACTCGGTGATAGGTGTTGCATAATGTCATGAACCCTATAGTAACCTTTCTAATTGTCAGTACTAAATACTATAGATGATGGTCATAGTACAATTTAGTTAAACCCAGATCCACCACCTACTTTCAGGAAGGAAATTCATGCATCATATTATCTATAATATATGTAGAAACAAAAATTTCTTGTAGACATAGATGATTTCATCATCATTATAGTCCAATTAGAAAGTGACTCCCATCCTTCAAGGATTTACCACATGCCCAAACTCAAACAATCCACAGAATGAATCTTCTGTATGTTTCATAGAAGAAAGGACTTCAATAAAACTAATATGAGGTTCTTCATCTCTTGGACCTATTGAACCACAATAAGAATAACATCCAAATTTTTCATCACATTCCACTCATATTTAGACTTTGAAACTACTTGCGTTTGAGTTTTCGAACATAATGCATTTGAAACATCATTTCTCTTCCCAAACATATATCTTAGCTCAATGATAGATGACTGAAAATACAAAATCCATATCTGCATCTGGAGATTCATGTATGGAAATGAATAGATATACTTTATTCTCTTTTTTTGAGTATACACAAATTTTTTTTCCAAAAATATAATGTTTCCAACAATTTAATGAATAATCCTCTAATTATATTGTTACTTCATTCAATGTGTAGTTTCATTCATGTTTCCTCAGATTACAAGAAAAAAACACCATATATTGATCTCACTATATCAAAACGTCTACAAGATTGATCCCAAAAGACTCAAAAAACAAAATATACTCTACACACGCCATTGGTAGGATCAATATTGGTGACATTTTCTTGTTCTTCATCAAATCCTAGAAGGAATTATCAAATTATCTTCACTATTAACAATTTATCCACTTATTGGTCAAGAATAAATTTGTTTATTGTAATTTAGAAATATCTTAGATGAACCTATTATAATTACCATCAAGGGACAAAATACTGTGGATATCAAAAATAGTTTTCGGATGCTATCATGATACAACTTCTTGAATGATATCTAGGTCCACTAAAACACATTCCACTAAGATTATGTGTCCTAGGAAATGCATCTGGTTGATCAAGACATGGAAATTATAATGATTACTATATAAATAATGATCACTTAGAATAATCATAAGGATATAAAGTTATTGGGAATGATCATCATGAGCGATGGAGAACATTATTTTTTCATCCAAATATACTGCCACAAAATTATCCATGTACGAAGAGAATATTTAGTTCATCAAGGACATGATGGATTTTGGTTCATACCTCATCCCAAACAGAATCATGACAAACTCAAAAAGGATGTACCATCTTCTTAAATCAGCCTATGGTATTTCAAAAAACCAAACTCTCAACAGATGACACCATGATCTCAATTTTATCTTTGAGAAAACACTTGTTCCTCTCAGCGAGAAATATGTATAATGTATAAATAGAAGAAGATATTGGTTAATCATATTCATCAAGGTTAATTACTAGTAATCAACAACAAGTGATATGCCCAATAAGAATTAATTAATGAAATATTAGAGAACCCCATAGAGACATAGTCAGATAGAGAAATCCCTTATCTATATTCTCTTATAGTTGAGACTTAATCTCGTAATGCTATATCGGTTCCATTCATTATAGTGGAATATAAATTAGATATTTCCCCATCCAAATATCAGTCAAAATTTCCACATCTCTCTTTGTTGGAAGCCCTGAGATGTTCTCAAGAAACATTACCATAATCTATCCAATATGGGTGGAATTAACTCATTATTTACAGCCTCATCTTCTAGTAACAGACTAGAAACATGGGTAGTGAGATCCCACAATTACTGATGAACTAGCCCTACAGAGACAGTTTGAATAATCCACTATCTGCAATGAATTCAATTTTCACCTTCAATAGAAATAAAAGAAACTCTCCTATAGTAATAATATAGGTGGGATTAGTATTATACTAACCATTTCATACACATAATTTGGTCGACAACTGACATATCTAGAATATAATGTTCCCCAAATAAATATTACACCACGATAATGAGAAAATAACATTTTCACATGTAGATGTATCTTGATCATACTCCCAAAGGTGTATCGATAATTAGAACCCTACTCACAAACTTTACTACCACATGTAACTATTTTTATGATGTGAGGATATAAAATAATGAGAGGCATCATTATTAAAAAATTAACTAGCTATAATATGAGCTAAAAGAATAGTACCTCTAACAATCAATTTCCCATCCATGTATTCAACATGTGTATATTACACAACATGGAACTGTCCTACCCCTCTCCCATGTGATGTTGTACGATTCCCCTGAGCTACCCCACTCTGCTGATACCTACAATTTTTCCCATTAGAACTTTGTCAACTGCATCAACTACCTTGTCTAGTAAAACATAAATTACAAGATGAATATGTTGTTGAAGGAATCCTTTCATCACTATAATCCTATGTATCTCCTCCGACATTACCCATCTCATTTGGGTTCCCAAATAACATATATAGAATTACCATCCCATCACAAGATTATAACTCTACCACTTGTCAAGGAAAATGCCTACAAAAGTTACCCACCATACCACCCTGGTGGAAAAGCACTAAGGTGATCTCTTTTGTTACCAAATCATATCTCCAGCTACTGTTTTATAAATCACCCAAGATGGAGTTATACATGAGGCTATTCCTACAATTGGATGATGTAACTCCTAATAATTCCTCATAAACCACTTTTCGTCCACTAGAACCCTTTTCCAGGATCTTTTCAGGGATGATATCCTAATTCACAAATTCAGAAAACATATTCAACCTAAATTTGTTCACCTATGACTTAATATAACATTGATATCTATTGTAAAACAGGTTTTCTAATGTAGATTAATTTTTTTTCCAATTCTAGATCCACACAAAATAAATATGTAAATCATCCATCATAGTCCATCATAGAAACACACCATTGACTCAGTCTCATAAACTCTGCTTTTTCCCCTTGCCTATGAGTCTTAAGGTAAATGTTCTCCATGAAATTATCCTGAATCTCCATACACTCCATATTGTTGATCTATCCATTCTTAATTTGGATATCCCACTAATGCACCACATGAAGACATTACATAAATGCATTAAGATGAATATTTTCTCAGTAGGAGTCTCCAAGTGGTCAAGAATTGTTTGGATATATTGAATCTATAACTTGGTTAGCTAATGTCCACTCTCTCTGGTAAATGTTGAGGGTCGAAAAAACTATAACTCTTGAGTCAGTTCTAAAATACTCTTCACAGCCCACCCTGGGTCACTTTCTATAATATACATGAATATATCAAGCTTCTCAGGGAACTTCTCTTCCTCTCCCTCACCCAGTAATATCAGAACACATAGTTCTACAACTAGTGGCATATCTCTGATCTTGTTCTCTTATCATGATATCAACAAAAACAAACATGAAGGCATATATCTAAAATTCCAAACACATTTATTGGGACACGTTAAAAATTTTATCTCCATAAAATTATAAGGACCCCCAAAATTTCATAAAAATCCATCCATATTATCATGCACGTGGTAAAAACGAATGTTATTTCACTTCCATTAACTATTCAACATATAGGACATGGCTAAAAATGAGTAAAAACATTTTAATATTTATTTACTCATAAGGCACACATTTTCCACTTTTTTCATCCTTTATATATTTACAGTATCATAATAGGAACTATTTTCAGTTCATATTCACAAGAAATGAAAAACATTTCAATTCTAACAACATACCCAAAAGAAAATTTTCCCATGAATGCCATAAATGATGAATGTCACCATAAATCCTTAGTGCCTAGAATGATGCCTGTATAATCAATTTTTATTCCTTACTAGTCCATTAGTCAAATATTGGAAAATATCTAAAGGCAATACCATTACACAACAAGTGTTTCACCCATGGTGACATAACAACAAAGTGTAATAGTAAACATCAATAACAACAATCACACCTACAGAACTTGGTTATACCCCAATACATGGGTTAGAAACACCAATGCATGAGAACATGGACAAGGAATTACTCATTAAATACACATGTTTAACATTCCACAAATAGTAAGACAAATGTAATGAAATGAACATATAAATCCTTTAATACCACTTTTTAATGTCATCATCCTTGTCCCACGTACTAGTACCCTGAGCCGATCAGTTAAATGTCTTCAAGCTCACATCCCCATATGCTAGAGGATGTTGACTACCAGTGAGGTTCAAATATAGATACAATGGATAGATTATTCCATATTTAACAAAGCATCACATGAACCCTAATAAATAAGTGTAAGCTAATGATATAACCCGTACCCAGACTAACTAGTATAACAAGATGACTGAAACAATAATAAAATATCATAACCAAAATAGTGTTTATGTATTTCCATGTAAATGTTAGGTTTCAAGTGAAAAACCAAAATAATGGAAGACTAATCCTTCAAATAAGGTCCCAAAACCATGTCCAGTTCCCTCATCCATGATGTATCCCAAATCAACCTTCCAACATTAGTCTATTCCCTTATCATGTCTTGAAAACGTGGAATCTATTTAGGTACCAATTAGGATGCCTGGGTAGGTAGTAAATACAACTCATTAGGCCACCACCAACAAAATATAAAATAATATGAAATCAATAATAGTTTCTGTGGTTTTTAATAGAATAATGTACAATGTATCAAGTAAATATTTATCAAATTTCATTATTCCTTAATTAGCCACATAGTTACTCATGTTCAAAGCGACAACCAACCTACTAATACCTTCTTCATTCCATTATAGAGACTAATCTTTCCTCATGGGATATCATATATCACATATAGAATCAAAATACATTATAAAATGGTCATCTATTATATATTCAATTAAAATTCATATCACGCCCATTTAGAACCATAGTCTCAAGAAAATTTTTTGGGACTATAACGTCGTGTCTAGAACCCCTAGGTATTGGTTGCAACGGTCCCTGTCCCACACCCCAAGGGTATTTGGAGCATCTAACCATGTCCCATACAATTATAATTAGATAAATTCATTTGGGACTACAATGTCCTAGAAAACACCTCCATGGTATTTAGAGCTTTATTTTGAATCCCACAACCCATTTCTCTATCAATCTCATATATCACATTTATCACATTTAATATGGTGATTCAACATTAACCCTCTAATAAATATTTTTCATCATTATAAACCATTTAAATTATCAAATCAAACATAAATAATTATGTAAATCCTATGAAATAATATGAAAAATTCACCATCAAACATTTTATTCAACATTAATGAAATCCCACTAAATTTTCAGAGTTATATGAAACATCCTTTAATTACCAGTAATTAATAAATTCATAATGAAATTAATCAACAAATTCCATAATTCCACCAATTTACCAACTCAATAACTCCTTTATCCCATTAATTTAATAATCCCAAATAAAAAAATTTCAATTCCCTATTTTCAATCCAATTCATAAACACAGATAATATTAATTTAATCAATTCAATTTCAGATGAAATTTTCCTATCATGAAAATTTCAATTGAACAATTCCACACAAGTAATATTAATCGAGTCTTGGAAAATTTATGTATGTACCACATTCCTTAAGATCATTTATAGAAACTCAATAAAAGAACACCACATGTTGAAGTAGAATGTTAAAATGCACAACAATGAATGAGATCTAGGTACAAAACCTAGATCCAAGAGAAAATGGATTAGATCTATGAAAACCTATATCTAGATCATTTAACAATAGAGGAAAAAATCCCTTAATATTATGAGAGATAGATGGGTAGAGGGAGGAAACCAACTTTGGTGAGATCATATAATAAAAATAAGTATGGAGCAGTCAGTAACTCATTAATATTCCAATAACGGGGTTCAATGTATGTTGGAATATTTCCTCATTCCCATAAATTTTGTAGGAATGATTTTTGGTTTATGTGAGGTTATTAAATATTAATTTTAGGGGTTTGGTATTTTATTTTAAATTTTTAGGGTTTTAAAATAATTCATGAACGTTTCCCTATACAAGGAACATGGTTTTCCCAAAACATGTGACTTAAAATTTTTTATCCCCCTAAGGGAGCACAATTTCTATTAATAGGGTTGAAATTTTTTCAACTTTTGTTCCACCATGAAATCCCCCCTACATCTAGGATTTCACGGTTTTCTGGGGTAGGGTGCATGGTTTATGAAAACCATGTGCCAACCATTCAATTCTCAAAACTTCTACAAGACCCCCAAATTCAACCAAAATCTCCAAAATATAAAACCCAAAAAAAATATACTCACAAGAATAAATATATTACCTTAAAATAGGCTTTATCGACCACTAAAAAAGGGCAGTATCTTACAAATAAATAAAAATATAACTAGGTTAATAATTTTTTTTTGTTTTATAGTGAAATCATATGACATCTATGGATAAATAGGTAATATGGAGGTATTATTGGGATGTTAAAAATTCCAGTTATTAATTTTTTTGGAAAATTTTGAATAAGGAATCTTTTTATTATCAAAATATTTACCTAATTTTTTTCATTTATGTAAACTAAAATGTATTAGAACTTCATTATTTGTTAGTTGAGGGTGGCGGTTATTGCCCATTAAAAACATATTTAGTGTTATTGGAAATGGGATTTGAGTGTGATTAAAATATACATTAATGGATCTGTCTATACATGATATACATCATTCATTGAATTCATTCTTCATTATTTTCATCCATTATTTATTCTATGGATGTTTTTGATGATATTTTTTTTCAATATAAATTTTGGATAATATGTTAAGGAATAACATGAATGATAATGTTTGAATATGATTTTCATCATTAATTTATTCATTAGTAATTTATATTACTTTTTTATGACGATATTAAAATTATTTTATAAAAAGTAAAAAATGATACACGATAGAAGATATTTTTTAATATTTCATGTGATTTATTTCTCAATTAATTATTGATATATATATATATAGAGTATCTACGATAGAGATATTTAGATTATTTGTATTTGATGAAAACTCCATATATTTTTCCCATTTCTTTATAATTTCTTCTTCTAAACAATTAAATCATAAATTATTGATATGGATATAGATAAACTCAACTAAGATAATAATGTCCATCTTTGGAATCTGAAAATGATCATCCTATTGAATCATATAATATATCCTCTTTCAATCACCTATAATTTTATGGATAATGATATGGGATATTTATAAGAAAAACCCAATTTAAAATAATTGAATTGGTTTATAAGGATGATAGTGATAGTTTGTTAAATATGATTCATGTAATTTAAAATGTTGAATAACTACTTGAAATATTGAATAATTCATTTTTATTATATTAAAAATTCTTTAATTCCAAATAACAATGACTATTTATTTACTTTTATTACGTATATACTATATATCATTTTAATTATGAAATCATTGTTTTGTTTTTATAATATATATTATTATTGAAACATTGTATTATTTGAACTCAAAATACATCATCAAACATTTTTTACACATATAATAAAACTATATTAAATAACATTGAATATTTTATGAATCAATAGAACACATTCTCCATACACGTACTCCTAAACATCTACATTATAATATCAAGTATATAGATTGGTTATATAAATGAATTTTAATTGTAAAAATTAAAAATAAATTGTTAAAATTTAGTTCCAAAATAAGTGAATAAATCAATTTGTTAAAAGGATTAACAGTTTTGTTTTTCATACTCTTTGAAAATTTATAACGATTTAATTTATCTATATTTTGTTGGGATAATTTTTAAAACTAAATTTATGAGTCTCCAAAATAAATCTAAAAAAATACTTGAATTTAAATCACACTATATAGAAATATAATACATAATTTAAAACCCATATTCCTAAAATAAAAATCCATTATAGAGGAATTTGGAAAATTCAAATGATAATTTTCAGATAATTAGAAAATAAGTTGTTGGATATTGAAGAAAAACATAAACAATTGAATTTGTAAAATATAAAATTTGAGAATCCTTGGTTTAGAGAATTTTAAACTACAATATTTTTTTGATACATTTATTTATTGATTTATATCTAAATAATAGAAATTGTTAACTCAAAATATCAGTCATATCATTTTTTACATCATTACATGGTATTGATAGTAAATACTAGTGGTAATTAAAATTAAATTACTATTGAATAGAGAATAAATTAACATTCTAAATAATAAAAATTGAATATTTGAGGGAGAATTATTCATTTTGTTTAAAAAGTATAATAACATGAATTTTGTAGTAGATGATAATATATTTATTTCATGGTAGTTCATTTTTCATTATGTATTCCTGAAATTTTATCATAAAAAAGAAATAGTAATTTATAAAAATGAAATTACACACTCTAGATAAGTTATGAATCATTTTTAAGTCTATGGATAGATTTATAGAATTTATATAGTTGTATTTGCAACACAAATTACCTTTACACTTTTTAGTGGACTTATTTAATGAATTATTGACACAATATTGTCATGATTTTGATTATTAAGATACTGGGTGAAATTATAATGAAACAATAGATAAAGAAATAAAAAAATTACAAAACTGTTCCCAAATTTCATAAAACTATCTTGTGGGTGCCATAAATGTTATATATTAAGTAACGAAGTTTCAAGTTAAAAACATTCAACATGATGAAATTTGAAAATTTCTTCATGATTTATTATCACAAAAAATTAACCAAGTTCAATATAAAAAAATGTCTCCTTATACATAAGTATTAGATGTATTGGGTTTTTGTGGAAAAAAATTAATTTTTTCATAACATGTATATGATTGTAATGACCATAACAAATATGGAATATATTGGTTTGTGGTGTAAATTGAAAAATAATTTCAACTCTTATAAATTATTAAAATCCAAACTATGAAAAACATAAAAATAAATATAGAAATATCAATGTCAAGTTAGAAAGAATACACCTACTGGAATTTATAAATAAACGAGTACTCCATGTAAAAATAAATGTAATTATTATTATTTTGAAGTGAATTTTTTTTCAGGATAAAAATTCATTAAGGTGGACTATATTGAATTAATCACACATAATATGGATATAAAATTAAGATACCTTTCATAGAAACAAAATAAATGAGACAAATGTAAATTTTGTAACAATGCAGAGATAAATCCATGTTAAAATGTCAAGACATTCATCATTAGAATATGAAAAAAAATCCCATAAACAATTGATAAATCACCATGGAAGAGTAAAACTAAATAATATATTAAAAAATGAGAAAATTTTGAAAATAAAGTGACATAAATTGATATTAATGAGAAAATAATATCAACAATTCTATATTAAATGTAAGGTAAATGTAAATATAACTAGATTGGGAAAAAATAAGGACAAGAATAAATTTAAAGAGAAATATGACTAAACCCCATTTAAGAAAGAAAATTATGTTAAACCCAAAATATATTTATAAACAAGTATGAAAATAATCCATGTTCGAAACTTCTAAATGTTTTATGTACTATTTAAAAAATTCATTTCACTATCAAATTTATTGATTCAATTTCTTAACAGACATTTTATTTTAAATATCATATTAATATTGACACAAAAAAATCATTGAATGGTTTTCTAAATTTTCATTAAATATATATTTCTTTTATTTTTTTAATAAGAAATTATAGAATAAATTATAACACCTTTATGAATTTTTTATTCACTTTTAATTTGGTATAACTATATAGCTAATATTATTGTAAAACATTAGGGATAACATTTTTTTGATTAAATTAAAACTATTTTTTTATCATTGAAAAACTAAGTCTTTTCGATGTTATGTTCATTCTTATGAAATGTTAAATATCCCATCTAATGTAAATGGATTATGGTAATTTAATGGGATTGGGTAAGTGTATTTTCTAAATTTCATCCAAATTTATTTATATAAAAAAATATATGTAAGTGTTAACCATTTTATATAATACATATTTAATTAAATGGGGTAGTTATAATGAGAAATCATATACAAGACTTTATCTCAAATTACTTATAAAAGGTAATCATTAAAAATCACAAATAAAAACATAACCCCAATATTTAATGTATTAGTGTATTTGAGGTATAAATATATAATAAACATGTTTTACAAGCATTGAAAACATTTATCCATAATTTATCCATAATAGATTCCCTCCTATAAATCATATATTATATACTAATCTTCATAACTTGTGAAAAGTTCCACATATGAAAGGTGTGATCTCAAAATCTCAGTAGGGGGAATAATAATACATAAAATTTAAATATCATAATTTAACATTGTATAAGAATATGGGTACAATCAAGATATATAATAAAATAAATACCCAATAAAATATAGATAAAAATCAAGGCATATGTGTTTTAATAAAATAATACATGAATTAAAAGTATTTAGATAGATGTGTCAATAAACAATATCCATGATAGATTAACCTAGTATGGTGAATAAGCATAAAACTATGAATAATAATTCAATTTTGGCACAAAACATAGTATATGTATAATTAAATTCATGAGCCAAACCATAAATTCCCACTCCTATGAGAAAATATATATATTAAAAAATACTTATCTCCTAACATATAACATTTAAGATGATAAATTGTATGGAAATAATTAACCCCACATTTTGAGATCTGTAATTATTATTGATAAATGAAATCAATCACTACTAACATAATAATGAACCTATAGAAATAAAAATGGTGTCTTAAAAAATTCTAAATGTAAATATTTAGCATTCGTTGCATAAAGAGAGAATAAATATTTTTTTTATTATGAAAATCATTATGAACTCAGGTGAAAATGGGATTAATATGAATTAACTTCTTAAAATAATTAATAATTCAATCAATAATAATAACATTACAAACCCATGGTGAATAATTTGGTATCGAGTGACATAACTGGTAGATACCATTTATTAATGATAATAAAGCATATTATATGTATCGATATAGAAAAAAAATATGTGGTTATGTCAATTATTTCCCTATATCAACAAATATTTTGAATCTACGTAAAAAATGAATTCAATAAATGAATAAATAATATGGTATTCACAACAGAATTACATTGGTGGAAAATCAGGATTGTACATAACGAATGATTAGAAAATAAAATTATAGTGATGTATCGTTCCTCTAAAAGAGAAGTTAATTAAATTTTTCTTCTAAAAAAAATAAGGTGTATTATTACATTAGAGTAATTAACATGATCACTAATAATTAACGTCAAATGATGTGGATTTATATGGAAAACACCTTTAGTAGAATTAACAAAAATATGTTTTAAAATAATTAATATCAATAATATTGTTAAAATAATTTTATATTGAAATATTTTATAAATAAATCATAATTTTATGATATATTACAAAACCATTAAATATTAAAGATATAGTGTCCTAAAAGTCTAAAATTATATTTTATAGGTGTTTCTAGAAGTAAATTTATAAAAGGATATTTTTTTACAACTTCGATAAAAGTGGACCATATAAAAAAATTAAAAATTTGAACCCATCTTTTTTAGGAATCTAGATTTCTAGAAAATTAAAAAATAAAATCATTTCGGTATTTATGATTAAAATTTTAAAAGAATTTATTTAAATTTGGACTTTTAAAAATGGAGGATACTGAATGAAAGGATGATACTGGTCTAGTTCCACTTACATGAAGAAACATGCTTCAAATATGATTCAACAGAAAAATAAATACGATGGGAAAATATAAAACCATAGTAATATACATATGAAATGATTAATGGATTTATAAATAATAAAAAATTCATAAAATATATATCTTTCATAAATAATCAGTATTTCAACATAAGTCTCGCATAGAATAACTTACTGTTTGAGAAACAATTTGATCAAAATCTATTTCATATTGGGTATCCTTTGAATCAATGTATGTTTAATAAAATTTCATGATATTGAAATTATAACACCATGAATATGGAAAAAAAATATGTAGTAATAAATCCATACTAGATGTATCATGGTGAAAATTTATAAATAAATCTCAAGAAATGATATTTGAGACAAAGAACCCTGAACATTTTATCACCCTGGGAAAAATGTTCTCAGAAGACCATTAAAAAACATAATTATATTAATATAATATCTCAGAAACATATTCTTTCAAAACTGTATATATAATTTACATTGATAATCATTTTCTACATGTGTACTCAATATATTTCCCTATTTTCCTATAAGAAGTGTTTAATGTTTTAATAGTTTATACTTGTTTCATAGGATTAGAGTTGGTGTTCATTGTTTATAATGAATCCATGAATCAAATTTCATTAATTTTATTATAATTTATTAATTATAATTATTTATCAATTTTATATTTTCATTCATGAATATGTTAGTATTTACCCTATATAATCAAATCTATAACATTCATTTTTCAATGATATTCATCATAGGAACGATGTTTTTTAGTAAACATGTTAAATATTGTTGTATCTCTTCAAGAACCAAAATTAAATCATTATATACATATTTATATTATATTATATTACTAATTATGTTTTCATAATCATCTATGTTATTATTTCATTGCATTATTCATGTTGGTGCTCAGACATACCCAAATAAGAACATAACCTAATTATTATTGATTATGAGGTTATATAATTTTAATATCATTACCCAAGTATCATAATGAAATATTTTTTATTAATTAGTCTAATATAATATAAATAATATTTATGTATAAGAATAAGAAATAGATCAAAAAATATAATTTAAATTTTAATTAATGATTTTTCTCTTCATACTCTTTTATAAAATGATTGATTAAAAATAATCATTTATAGATCATATCATACGTTTTTACACAAAATTATCATAAAAACCAAAATTATGTTATAAAATATTATTTTCTATTAAAACAATTATACTTTCCATCCATATATGATGGTGGGAAAAGAAAAATAGAAATTCATCATTTCATGGAGGCGACAGTCCACACATACGCATGGTTTGTGGTTTTGATTTACATAGAACAATATAAATATATAATATATTTTGTAAATTTAAAATATATAATATGTTAAAAATAACATGATAATTTATGAAATTAGACATTAATACTATCTTTTTAATATGGTTATGTAAAATTAAACATGATTTTTCGATAAGGCGGCGGTCCATGCACAAAAAAATGTCATTTTCATTTTTATTATTGAAAAGGTAAATTGTTATGCTTGTGAGGTTGTTATAATCAAATAACACTATAATAATTATATTTATTTTATAATTTTTTATATTTTAAAATATGTTTTAGAAATAATAAATTCCCATAAGTAAATAAAAAAAGTAGATAATGTTTCTAGAAATCTATAACTCACTACTTTTGTAAGCTATTTGTGAATGGGGATAACACATTTAACGACAGTCTATTGAGAATAAAAAAACTCCTTAATGTTAATTAAAGTTATTTTGAGAGTTTCCATATATATTTTTAGTGAAATAATATGGTTTTAATTTTAGGGGAAGTGGAGAAAGAAGTCTGGCTTTTATAATTGAAAAAGAGTGGCATTTTTGTAAATACCTTGTCAATTTTACATAATGGAAATCACCCATAAGGAAAATGGAAATATAATAGATGAATAATATATATTATAATATGTCACTTCAATCCTCACATAAAAAACACAATTAAAACAATTTTTAAAATTGTTGGGTTTTTACCAATTAGGTTACTCATTTTTTTCGATTTTGGATTTGACCTTGATAACTACTTTTTTCTTAGGTAATTTATTCTTTATGACTGAAAAAAGTTATTTTTATTTCATTTAAACGTAATTATTAATAATTTTGAATTCATATATCAATTAATTATTATATGTGATAAAAATTAATTTTAAAATACTAAATGTATAATGTATTCAAATGATTTTTTTTTTGGAAAATATGGCTTATGATTGATCGTGTAAAATAAGGGTGTGTAACTGAATACTAAAATTTATAAAAATATCAAAATATATAAATAATAAATATATGGTTTTAGAAAATGGTTTTATTAATTTGTAATTTATACATACAAAAAAATAAATTTCATAAAATTCATGATATTTATAAACAATGAATTTTTTTCTATTCATCTAAAAATCAACCTTTTTTACACAAATCATATCATTTAATATAAAATATATATTTTAAAATATAAATCCAAAAAATGAAGATTTATTAATCTAATTCAATTTTTAAAACATAGAAATTTACCTTCATAAATGTGAATTAAAAATATTAAGAAACAATACTTATATTGAGAAATAATGTTTTGAAACATTAACTGCTCTTTATTTTTTTTCCTATATTTGAAATGACCATATTTGAAAGGGCCATTTTTATAACTGCCATATTTCTATCATATATATAGACTTAAATTTTTTTTATCATTCTATTCTCACATCACTGGGAACCATTATAATTTTATATTATAGATTTTCAAAAAAAAAATCTCTTTTTATGGGATATTCCTAACTAGATGTTGTGATTATTTATTGGTCATACTCAATGATAAATATGCTTTAAGATATTTCCTAGTAAAAAATTATTTTTTCTATATATTGTCCCCAATTTATATATGCACTTTTAATGGATGTATTTCATATATAGTGAGTAATAATATATGGTGTATAGTACCTAGTTTTATCTACATCTATTTTAATGTCCCACTTGTTAAATAATAATGTTTCTTTAGTTTGGTTCATATCTTATTGGGCACATTTTCATCTCATGGTTCATGTAATTTGAATATATTTAAAATATTTCATAGAAAGATATATACACAAATAATTATTATAATAATATAAGATTTCTCTTAGCACATATATTGTTAGACACACCCCACCCCAAATAAATTAATTGGGTCCAGGAAATCTTAATTGTCACATACCTAAAAAAATAGATACTGGCATATATATTATAAATATTACTAAAGATAAAATTTTTAGAGAGATTTTAACCTTAATATTTGACAGACATATCTCTTTCAACCAAATATTATTTTCCTCAATATTATTTTTTTCATAATTCTTTGGGCCAATATTCTATATTTAATTGGTATCAAGACTGACGATATATATTTTATTTTCTACAGGTTGTTTAAAATTTTCCATTGATTAATATAACATTATAGGTTAATTTGAATTCATTTCTCTTAATCTAGATATGATTTCCTATATGTTGAGGTAATGAATACATCAATAAAGTTGAAATAAATATATCTATATAATAATAATAATTATCACAAGTAACATTACTATAGGATTTAACATAGAATAGAATAATTAGACCTCAAGAATATCTTTTTCACAATCAGGTCATTAGATTGTTGATGTAAAAATCCTAAAACACATAATAGATATATGAGTGTTCCTCGAATAAAATTCATGAAATACATCTAAAACTCATGATTAAAAGGTACATCTAACTTAAATATCATGATCCACCTCAAGAGTAGCACTTACAAAGGAATTCCATTATCTTATGGGTCTTGGATGTTAATGATACTCACCATCTTTTTCAATCATTAGAGATGGTCTTTGACATGGATTATTCCCTTGTCCCCCACACATAATAAATTTAATTATTAATTATACCTTACTATGAACTCTATTTTTTAATCATGTTAACTAAACTCTTAATTTTCAAATATTATTTTGATTCTTGATGAACCCCTCTTCAAAAACTATGAAATCTTTTAGTGCACTTGAGATAGTTACATTCGTGATTATGCTACATTTTTTACATACAATAAATTGATCATTTTTATGTCATCAAACTTATCACATGATCACCTATTTGGATTCATCATTTTTCTAATTAGTGTTATTAGTGAATCTATTATATTCAGGTTGTAAATCATAATATGTGATTGTTGGTTTAGTATAATAAAAATATTTCTCATTATATGTCAAATTATGATGGGTTGTTCATTATGTTGATATCTATATCCCCCCTTTATTAAGTTTCCGTCTAGTTACAAAAATTTCAAGAACTAAAGATGATTATATTACTGGGTAAACCTAAAAAATATGAGAGATTTACCATTCTCATAAAATTTATTTCAACTATATAACAACATATTATTTTATATTCTCATGTTTGTTTATAGTTCATTTAGTTAAACACATATTTATCTTATCTTAACCAAGATTATATAATGTTTGTTAATCATATAATTTTCAATTTAATCAAAAAAACAAACTATGACATAAATCCTTTATAGTGGTTTGTAAATTAAATTTTATCAACAAAAGTATATACCCTTCGGGTGTCTATCCAGGTGTTCGGACTATGACCCACTCATTGTGAATCAATTAAATGCTTGAGTAAATTCTCAACCAACCCAATTTAGGGTTATTACACCAAGGTGAATCCCTTGTATCTCAACATACACCTAAAATTATTTTAATAAGGATGTTTTTAATGAAAAAATAGAAAAAATAAAAAAAATGTTTCAGTATAAATTCAAACACATAGAATCATTTCTCTAGGGTTTTCATTAAGAATCTATTATCATAATCCTTAGATAAACTAATCATCAAAAATTACTAAACATCTCTATGGTATCAACTATAATGCACCAGGCCAGACAAGACTATATCTTGAACTATTTTCATAAGGAAAACATTATATCTCATAAATAATCACACAATACCATAAATGGAAGCCTTAGTGTGATTAAGGAATAAAAACATAAAATGGTTCTTGTATAACCCTTGTGAATATTTCATCATAATTGATCCACAATATACTCTCTGTATACTTATTATATGTTATACTCATTTTCGTAACATTTTAATATAGTAAAATAATAATGGAGATGGCTCATATTCCCAGTAAAGGAAAATAAAAGATATGAAATTAAAAACTAATAAGATAACATAAGATGATAATAAAATAAAATTCATAAACAACAAATAATAGATCAAAAATATTGTCTTAAGAATTCCAATAACATAAGGAATTAGTTTAAAATTTTCAAGAACATGAATCAGTAAATATGATTCATTAGAGTTTAAAATAGTTATGATAATAACTACAAAACTATGATATGTCATTCACCATTGGAAAATAAACATAGCATAGGTAATATTACTTTCTTGAGCCACACCATCCATTACCACACTAACAATAAACTATAATTAACTATTGAATAATTGTATCATGATATTAAAAATTTAAACTATTGTAATATGGGGTGATATATTACCCCACACATCATCATCCATACTAATTACTACCGATTGAAATGAATAAATCATCACATTATAATGAAATCATGAAAACAAAATGTGTTTCAAAATACATTCCAAAAAACAATATTTGAATTTAGTGGAATAAAAAACAAAGTAAATATAATTCGGTTTATTAAATACATCATAAAGAACCAATGGAGTGAAAATGGGTTTTATATGGGGTTATATAAAAAATCATAAATAATTCCTCCAATAATCATAACATGTTAAATCCATAGAAAATAAATGTGTATCAAATGATGTATTGTAACTTTAAATATAAATCCATTCAATCAAGAAAATAAATCATATCGAATTTACACTATATTGATAAATGGAATATGGATTACATTATATACAAAAAAATCAATGTATGTAATCTATGTCAACACACATCAACAAAATGAATCTAAAATTTGGTACTCAAAAAGTAAAGGTGTTGGGTTAATATTTCAGATCATGAATAGTGATTAATTATGTAAGACAATGGATATTGTGAATAATTCCTCCAAAACAAGAGGAAAATACATAGATAATCAAGATAAATAATAATAATGTTTAAATTAGAAGAATATAATTGATCAAGAATAATTTATTTGAAAGGATTTATATATAGGTGAAATCAATTTTTAACAAAATTAGGAAAAATCCCTTATAAACTAAGAAACATTAATGATATGTTTTAGAAAATTATTGATATAAATTCATAATTATTATAGTAGAATATAATTTTATATTTTAAAAAAATTAATTACTTGAATTCATTTATCATGAAAAATTAAAATGATCAGTTAAACAGGTGTTCTCATGAAAAATGATAAAAGGAAATTCAAATTATACTAGGATAGAAAAAATAATAAAAAATAATATAAGCCTATTTAAATATTTTTAATGTAAATAATTTAGTATAAAATGACTTCAATAAATTTATTTTGTATCAATAAATATAATTCAATAATAAATTAATGAATTAGTTCATGTAGAAAATGGATATTCCTTACATAAAGGAATAGATAGTGTTAGTTCAACTTAAAAAAACACTTATAATAAAATATGAGTAAAGGGGAATTGAAATATAAAGGTAACATAAATAAAATCCTAAATAAAAAAAGTAAATGATGATATTTTTATAAATTATTAAAATCCACTATATGGATTATCTTTCATAAATATTCATCATTTGAAAATAATATTTTAAAATAAACTGTTGAAGTTTCAGATATATTTTGATCAAACCAACATTCATGTTGGGAATCATTTGAATCGATACCATTTAATGAAATTAAATTATATGCATATTAAAACATAATGAATATTTTATAATAAATTTATTAGGAATCAGTTACATCATTTTAACAGTATCTTGTTAAACATTAATAAATAAAATCTATTTTTAGATGAAGTACCAGTTACTATTATTCCATCTTAGTCGAACGCACTCAAAACCCTAGTAAAAATAATATAAATATCATAGTATGATTTCTCAAAAAAAAAACACTCATAACTAACAATATTTAAAATTTTCCTTTATAATAATTATTTTCATGTATATTAGATACTTTTTTTTTCTAATTTTCCTATATCAGGTGTTTCTAATTTTTGATTGTTTGTACTAGGATTTAGGTGATGTGATGGTATTTATTATTATTCCAAATTGTATTATTTAATGTTAATTAAATATAAATAAATTGATGAATTATAAAGATTTATTATTTTTAAAATTTCTTAAGTGAATAATTTATTCTTCATTCTAGAAGATAAAATCAACAAAGAACATTTTTCAATGATTTTCAATGAATGAAAAACATTTTCTTAATTAATGTGTTAAATAATGAGGTATGTTTTATAGATACAAAATAATATAATCATATTTATTCAATTTTATAAAATTAATTATGTTTCCATAATCATCTATGAAATAATTTCGTGGAAATGATCATGTATGAAGTCAAACCGACCAAGATGTTGACAAACAATGATTATTGATGAATATGGGGTGGTATAATTGCAATATCATTGTACAAATAAAATTTTGATATCATTTATTTTTAATTACTATGTTATATTATAATTATAAAGGATTATAATAATATGTAATGAATATATAAGTATTTCATAATTTGAATTAAATATTTTACTCTTACTATGCATGTATTAAATGATTGAATTGATAATAATAATTTCCTTAAGACATCATAAAAGGTTATATAATTTATCATTCCAAATCCTTAACTAAATAAAATAAATTTTATTTATCCATTAAACCCATTCTCATGACCATCCATGTAAGTAGTTGATGAAAAAAATAACCGATATCAATTGTCTCATTGAGGAGGTAGTCATCATGTATTCTTGGTGGATGATTTCAATTTCCGTAGTGCATGATAAATTTATAATTTGATTAATCATTTAAAAATAAAAAATTGGATATAAATATATTAATTTTCTATGAATTTAATCATTAGGTACATACATGTATGGTGGTTAAAGAAATGAATCATGAAAATCTATGTAGGTGATAATCCATGAACACTAAAATATAGGTTTTTACATTTCATAGGAAATGAGGTAATGGTTGTTAATTATTGTATAGTCATTAAAATATCATGCTGAAAAAATGAGCATTCTAAATTTATAATTTTAATATTTAAAAAAATAGTAATAATACATTCACATTATAAATAAAAATAGGATATTTTTAGAAATATATGCATCAATACATAGATAATATACATTACTAATGGGTTAAACATTTTAATGACGATGATAAGAAAATAAATATCATTAATGATAAAAGGAGTGATATAAAAAGGTTTGGGTTGAGTTTTGTCTAACATAATGTGGTTTTTGTGTGAGGGGAAGTTAGAAGAAGAGTTCTATAGATATCCCAACTCATTATAAACAGATATTACATCTTTAAAATGAATATTCATTATATTACACAAACACACACATAAGGATCATAATAGTTTAATGCATTTGGAGACTAGGTACATAATATTATTATTAATCGAATGATACTCAATATGTCGTATTAAAAACTCCAACATTTTTACTATTCAAACACATACCCAACATAAAAAAATTATTCATTACCATAGAATGTGAACCCAAGAACGGTTGAGTTCATATGCTCAGCAAGGGTAAAATTTGAATATATGTAAAAATAAAATGAGAACAAGCATATGGGAAAATGAGATAAATAAATGAAAACCAAACCCTAAATATCAAAGATAAAAATCTTATGTCATAGAATAACTATTAGATGTTCATAATACATGAATCATAATGGAAACAAATAACTATATCTATAATAACATAACATTGCAGTAAGACATATATATTTGGAATACACATAAAATTATAACATAAAAAGCTTGTTAAAATAGGAATTAGTTCACTCTTTAAATTACAGACATGAAATAAATTCCTCTAATAATCTTATTGAAATAAAATCATGTCTATACATAACCATGTGATCCTAAAATCTAGGTTAATGCATTACATTTTGAACATGTATTCATGTCCATGCATAATATTGTGTAAATATTTTCTACTTCCTGTATAAAATTGTAAAAAAATGAACTTAAACTATATCATTTTAACCTTTAATCATGTTTAAACATATCATATTTACTCAATACTTTTCCACATTTACCCAACTCATTATAGAGATATTTAATACCCATTTCTAATAATCCATACATCTGTGTACCATAAGATTTGAGAACATTCATCATATCACAAATCATTAAAAGGAGTCAGTATTCATAATCATTACATGTTAATTTTACTTGTATAAACAATAATATTTCAAAAAATTATTTGTATCATTATCATAAATCATCCAGAAAATAATAAATATGGTATCATTGAATGATATATCTAGTATATCCTAACTAACATCAAAACATGTAATCCTACATTGTAAAATAATTTTGAAACAATAATATAAAACATTTAATATAGAAACAGACTATCCAATATTAATAAAAATTAAACATAAAACATTTTCAAAATCTTATTCTATTAAAATAACATTAGAATATTATAAAATAATCTCTATCAGTCATTTACTGATTTTCTTGTGGAAAATAACCATTCCACATTGTGAAATAATTTTTATAACCTAAAAGGTTTTCCCAATACATTTATTTGAAAATAAACAACGAATTATATAAACAATACATTAAAAATCAAGTGGTTATGATGGTAGAAAATAAATTTCAAATTCAATGAGTATAAACAAATATACCATTAACATTCTCTATAAATGATAAATGTGTATTTTTTAGAAAATAACATGAAAAATCCATTGAAATTTTTTTTATGAAATGACAAAAATGACTAATAACTTATTTAAGAAATCATTTTTTGAATTTTGAATCATGTTTTGTTTTTTTAGAAAAAGTTTATTTTTTAATAAAAAAGGTATTTGGATAGAAGAGAGAAATAAATCCACGTTTCCTTTTAAAAAAGTAATTTTAACTACTATGTCGGTAAAGGGAGGAATATAAAGTGAAACATGCATTCACATAAAATAACCATAAGATAATAAAAATAAAATGATTCATTAGATATGTATGAAATGATCTGATAATTTTAATAATAAACATAAACAATCCCGAAAAAGAATGAGAATATATCATAAAACCATTACCACTTTTGTAGCATTGAATTTTAAGAACTATTAAAGAATAAAAATGATTGAAAATTAAAATATCATTATAATAAATAAATTTTTGATATCACATGTCCAAGGTCCTGTATATACACCTCGTAATATTATATTGATGCATAACATAAAATATTCCATAAAGAATGAAAACTGAGACAAAAATAACATACCTCTTTGGTAACTATTGAGATGTAAATCCTATGAAAGATATATCCTAAAATGAATATATAAAACCCCATAGTTTTATTGATATAATTCTAAAATACATTCATTCTATTATATGAACTATATAATAGACATTGGGGATGAATGTGGCATGTGTTTCAAGGAATTATAAAGTATGTCCAAAATTTGTTACCTTAATTCTCGACTTCCCTCATCAATATTTTTACCTCCAATATAAAAAATAAAATATTATTGTAAATATATTATATAACCTGATCATATGTATCATACTTTAAATTATTTACTTATGAACTTTTATTTCAATTTTATTTACGATTCCATGTTAAAATCATGTTACGGGTAATAACTATTGTGTTTTAAATGTGTGTTTTGATTGGTAATTTTCAATAATATCACTCTATCACTATTACATCATCTCAATAATTTTAAAAATTATATAAATTTAAAATATATTAATTATATCATTTTTTGAGTAATTTATAACAAATGAAATAAACTATTCATTTAGATGGTATATCATGCACTCACAAGGACATTGTTCTTATTTTCTTGAAGGAATAAATGAGGGAAATTTAAATAATATATTTCCATAAAATATTAATTTAATGTTATATATATTACATATATTAATTAAATTTACCATATTTATCTTGCATGAAAATAATTAAGGAAAAATGGATAACACCGCTTCGCAAGATAGTTGTTCCCCATATACAAAAACGATGATATTGTATCCCCAACAGAGTGTAAGGAGAGAAATTATATGTCATATTATTATTATTGAATAGTAATTATGTTAATTTTACCATATATTTTAATTTATTATATCTTTATTACAATCTATGTAAAATTGATAAGAAAAACACATCACATCAGTTTCTGTGATGGTAGTCTGCCCTATACACAATCAACTCTATTTTTTTCCAATAGAATGGAATGTATGAAGGTAGATGTGATATTATAGTTAAATATATATATAAATATAAAAAATATCATATGTAAGCATTAAATAGATAATTATATTCATTCATGATAAGTGGAGATGGAAACTGAATAACATCAGTTCATAAGGCAGTATTCCGCCATACGTAAAAATAAGAATTTCATACCCCATTTGATATAAGTAGAGATGGATATAGTTTATTATTATAACAGAATAAAATATCATTATATATTATGTAATTTTTATATTATTTTATAATATTTGGAAAATGTTGGAGGGGTTTCTATGAATAATTAAAACAAGAATAAAAAGATAAAAACATTACTTCTTCGGAGAACCACATTATGATTAACCTATATTCTCTCAAGATTAAATATCTGATCTGAAAATGGCTATATGATTTTGGTAGTAAAGTAAAAAATAAATATTATATTTATTCTTATATAAAAATGTTTTTCTATGTTTCAATAGGAGAGAAGGGGTGGCATTTAATAAGTTAGGTGAGTGGAACACTTCAAATTTTTTAAAAAACCATTTATATCCACATTTAACATGACAAAAGGATCCAAAATTAGTAATTATAAATCCTAAAGTTATAATACTGCAATATGTACATAATATGGGTATGTCAAAGGTTTCATGTTTACTTTACCAATTTTATTTTTCATTTATCCTCCGTAAACTCAAAATAACCTTTATTGCGGTAATTTATTTTTAATTTTTTATTAATTTTTTGGTAAAAAAATTATGGAAAACATTTTAGATAATATAATTGATTCTAATTCCAAATTTAAAATCCATTATTCTTATTTACATTCATAAAATTTGAAATTGTTATTTTATAATCAATCCTAGAAACATGATGCAAAAGTGGGTATTCAAAGATAAATGTTTAAAAAGCTTGCTCCTTTTTAAATAAAAAGTATATATAAAAATGATTGAAAGAAAATAAATTTTAATGATATATATATATATAATAGACCCATATTTTCATTTTAAAATGTAATAAAATAATAATTATCTTGTTAATTATTTTAATGAAAAGCATGATGTTTTATAAAAACATGTATTTTTCAATATACACAGATAAATTTAAGTTTTAAGTAAAATATCAAAAGTTATCCCAAAGATAATTTTGAAATGTAATTTTTAAAAAAGTTTTTTTCTGTTATAAATAAATTTTCTGGATGGTTCAGAATAAAATTTAATTTCACAAAAAATAATAAAAACATTGTTTATGAAAATGAAATTCCAAAACACATCATTAAATTACCAAAAATTTTGTAGATTTATTTAATATGTTATATATATATATAATTAAACATAATATTTGAAATTTGGTTATTATTATTTATACCATCATGTAAAATGTCTATGTCATAACCATCATCTTTAAATTGTAATATAAATTGTATATTATAGTTTGTTATAATTATCTCTTTCATGTAGCATAAGATATTGATGAATTTTATTTTAATATAAATATTATTTTTCATATAATCTCATGGGGATACATTCAACCCCAATTAAAATTAATTTATCCATGAAAATTGGTCACCGTGTTATAAAAAAAGTGGATAGTTTTGTTTCATTACGCCCTCATTTTATCATATAACTTCCTCCAACTTTTGGTTTCTCGACAAAACATAACTATGTGATTCGTTTTGATTCATTTAAGATTATTTTTATGAAAAATAGTCACTATTAGTTGTTCATGATAATAAATATCATTCTCCATTAGTTGGACATTTATGTTTATTAAATGTGATGGTTTAGCTTTTTACTTCATCTGTACAGACACAAGGATCAAATTGTGAATATGCGAGAGGTTCCATCGATGTGCCAAGTGATAAGTTATGGTCATGATAAAGAATTTAAAATTTATTGATATATCTATGTCATGGTTTTTCATTATTTTTTAATAATATTATTCTTTCTCCAAGGTGGAATATAGAAGAATACCATCCCTCGATCATCAAATTTCAGATCACGTTGACGATTATTTGTATAAGTCTTCTGTCATGTTTTTGTTTCCCTTACATGTTTTTGAATTGATCTAATTTTTTATTACATTTTATATAGATATATCATGTCGTAAGAGATTTCATTCTATAATATCACCCCAATAAAATTGATTTCTACACATAATTTTATAAATTACTTCAAAATGATGCATCTTATTTGTTGGGTGAAAGTAATTATTGAAATAAAACTCAACTAGAGGAATGTTTTGATCCCTTAAAAATTTTAAATACATATAACATGATAATATCATATCCTCTAGGATTTTAATTTTTCTCTAAAATGAACCATCTTCTAGAGGATGATTCATAGAGATTAAATATATCTAGTGCCTACTGAAGACGTCTCTTGAATATTGAGGTAACACACATATCTAGATTACAAACAAAGGAATATGGTATTCCATGTAACCTTACCACTCCCTAAATATATATTATGGAAATATGATCCATAGATAACTCTTCATTGATATCAGAGAAGTTTGATAACTTCATAATGTAACAGACTAAACCCCCTAATTAACTCAATATAAAAAAAAGGAAAAACCATAAAGGATACCAATACGTTTAATAATAATTACACAATTTTTAAATTCATTCCTACTCAAATAAATTTTTATATAAAAATAAAAAAAATAGTTTAATTCCAATTAATTTCCCTTAAATTATCGTTTATCATAATAAGCTATAATCACATAACTACTGAAAAGGGATTTCAATGACTTTGAACTAATTACCAATTATAAACTTAGAATCCCATGATGTTACCCTTCTTATATTAACCTTAAATAGAGAAATATAAGCTTCCAAAATGAAAATAACGCTTTATTCCTTAAATAATCTCTTATATTTTAAAAACATATTTCCATTGTAAGCTTCGGTTCATCCTTGTACTGATATAATATCAAATTCTATTTCATTATCCCAGAAACAAATTATAGGTATAAAATAATTTCCCAAAATAACATGAACTTTTACTAATGAATGACCTATAATATTTTCCAAGTGTTCATTCATAAAAAATTAAAACATGAAATTCTCAAAAAAATAACGAAAGGAAAAGTCTTCCCTATTATTGATGACCCACTTAATACATTGTGATTTAATAATATTTCTATTTTTCACTTTTCCTAAAAGGATTTTTTGTCAAATCATCCATTTCAGCTCTTTGATTCAAGTATTTCCATACTACAAGATCGTGAAGAACTAGTGTAAGAGTGGTATAATCTATGTAGAATTCATTCTATTTTCATAATTATATATGTTTATTATATTACTTCTAGATTCATATAATCGATGACATAATTTTCCAGACATAAAATTTTTTACATTCCCTTTCACACAGCTTACTCTTTTTTCCATCCACTAATACAACATAATGGAATCCTCATCTTCTTTTCTATGAGGTTTTTATATTTTCCCAGGAATTACATCTATATTTTCTATTCCAAACCAAGTTATTAATGAGTGACTCCAATATCTATTCTCACCATGATATCACAATGACATATTTCCTCATAACTACTAATGTCCCATATTGATAATTCCCTTTAGAGAATTTTTTTTATACCACTGAATAATTGATCCAAAAATTAATCAACATGGATGATAATTCATCAATCATAATTTATAACTCAGTGGAAATTTCCAACATAGTTTCTAACAGATTCATCATTCTTCTATATTGACAAATTTAGTTTCTTATGCATTTTTATATCAAGAATATAATAGATGTAGTAATAAAAGAATAATCTCTTAAACTCATAATATTACATTGAGAAAATTTTATCATTTTTAATCATATTCTTGATATGATAATTCCATTGATCTGCTTAACCATACATAAAAAATACATCCAAAATGAATTTATCAAATCTGCAAACACTGTATAATGGAAAATATCAATTTTTTTTATACAGATACATTTCTAGAAAACAATTGGAATAGATGAACAATTAAAATAATTTGTATGTTTCTTCTATAGTAGAGGAATATAATATTATTACCTCCCATTAATGTTTCAATGTTTAGTATTATTCATGAACTGATAATGTTTTCTAAACATATGAATGATATTTTTCATTCTAGATCTCATAACATTTGTCTACTCCAGAATAATATCACGTCATTTTAAATAGTAGTCAACAATAACATGGTTCATTTGGGTTTCATCCATCAACTAAAACAAAAAATAATTATGTTTAAAATAATAATAATTATGGGAAACCACATATTCATAAAAATCACATATAGGATGTCAACACCATGACATCTAATTTTCAATCTATAAAACATTATGTCTAACCTAGGTCACTCATAGTCATTACTCAAATCCTTGGGGATTCTTCATAAAGAGTGTGTGAATTTCCTAAAAATATCCTCCAGTAGGGTCAGACTAGGTTTTTTGTAAGGCATGTTATCATTCCCCATTGTGAATATCATGGTCAGAACAATGTACCATTTTCAGTTTTACTACCCCTAGGTACCAATGACTTATAACCACATCCACTTATAGTGTCCACATAGTTATGTAATTTTAGATAAACAAATCACTCTATCTTTTACCAAAATTCTAGTGCATTTTCTTATGTGTTGACTCATACTTAGAGTTATTAAATTTTATATCCCCAGAAATAACCTTATACATATCCCTAGGGATCTTACTAATATTTTCTCAACGTAGTTTCCATTGGAAAACCAAACCAATCCTATGATAACAAATGTAGAGACCGAAACTTCTCATATATAAATATTACTTATTGTAGGAGAATATTATATAAATTACACAAAAACCACATATGATTATCATAATGGGTTAGTTCTTTTGGATTCAAAGTAAACGATCAACATATTTAGTGAACAGTCTTCAACATCTCTCAAACATATCATCCACTTTTTATACTCTTCATAAATATTCTCTGCTCAAAACCTTTCTTAATAGGTGGGGAAATATAAAATAATAATGGGAGAGCTCATATAAGCAGTAAGAGTGAACATGGAAAACACGTAAACATAACAGGGGGATATGATAATGGGAACATGATACGAAAATATGCAAACTAAAATCAATATATCAAAAATCAAAATCTTATTTCAGGTAAAAATGTTATATAGTTCATAAGACATGAATTATATTTCAATAAAATAACATAATCCATGGGAAAATAATATTTCTATTAGAACATAGAACTAGTTTTGTACACAACATTGTGAACATTTCATCAGATTAATTTATATAATTTTTTATGTAATCATGTTCACACATATCATTGTGCACTTGTAATCTGGTTTGTCATAAAATATTTACTCTTGAGTATTCCTTATTTATCCAATGTATTAGAGGGAGATATAGGTCCCATCCCCACATAGGCTATACACCAGTGTTTCATAAGATCATATAATAATTATAATATCAAAACACTTGAAAAGGGGTCTAGTTTTATAAAAAGATCAATAAATTTTATCTTTTTTAAAGAAATTGGATTTATAAATTTCATTTAATCATAATAGAATAATACAAACAAATAATAAAGATGGTATCATTGGATCATATCCCTAATAATGTATAAGTGACATCATTGGATGTTATATTTTATTAATAATGTTATCGAAAAAAAAATTAGAACATTTCTTGTAGAAAATATCCCATCAACAATGAGTAATATTTTTTAATACTTTATAAAATTATAAATTCTATTCTTTTAATTTAAACAATAAATATCATAATGGAAACATTAAAAATAATTTAAATAATTCCCTAAAGAAAATATTATTTTTACTTTAAAAAATAAAAATTTAAAATTTAAAATATTTTCAGATTCTATTTATTAGCATATAAACATCGAATTTAATAAATTAATCTATATAATATTTATTTTAAATTATATTGAAAAATATTTTACTTTCCATATGCGTTAAAAAAGATTCTTTTACATATTCAGTAATATTTGAATTTTCTTTGTTTGGAAAATGACATGAACATTCATTTAATAATTTTTTCTATGAAAGTTGAAATAGGAATAAATATTTATTTAATAAAAATTTATTGAAATTATAAATAATTTCTTAAAAACATTCCTATAAAACATTTATATCGAATAGAAATGGATCTTTTGACCAAAGAGAGTAATATAGTGAATTTTCTTAAAAGAATCCTGTAATCTCTTGAGTTCTTAAAGAGAGTTCAGTGATGGGAAAATAGTTATTCTCGTGATATAACAAGAGTAGATAAAATCACATGAGATTCCCATGATATGTAACATAATATTTCATCATCATATGTATAAAAAAACAATCTCGTCATAAGATGAGATTCAATCATAAAACCATTTTCATTTTGGTTACACTGAATCATAATCCCTATGAATGAATATAATTAAGTTAATGAAAAATTATCATGAGATTATTTAATTTCATAATATTACATGTCAAAGGGGATTTACATGTAACTCAAAAAATAATATAGCTACAAAATCCAACATTTTTCTAAAAGTAGAAAAACTATGACCAATATCACTTACTGTTTGGTATATTTTTAACTATAAAACTCATGAAAGACAGATCCCAATATGGATATTTAAATCAATCAAATTTAAATTAAAATAATCTTATGATACTTTAATGGGATATATATACACCACCTAGAAGAAATATGTGGTGATATGGCATGTTTCAAGTAGAATAAAAAAGTGAAATGGAAATACCTTATGTTTTTATTGACTTCATTTATACGCCTTCTTAAATCCCAAATAATAAATATTTATTTTTTACTAATAAAATATAGATATATTATATTATGTATCATACTTTATATTATTTACTATTTAAATTTTATTACCTATATATTAACAAATCCTTTTTAACATAATGTTTCGGGAAATAACTACTTTGTTTTTCATGTTTTTTTGGTTTTATGGTTTTCAATCCAATTAAATTAGTCATGGTTATATAATATTTAGAGTGTTAAATATGGTATAAGTTTAATAAATATTTATCATAAATTGTTCTATAGTAGTATGAAAATTTTGAAGAAGAAAAATGAAATTCACTATTCATGTAGATGGTATGCCTCATGTATGCATGTAGATTGATTCAATTTTGTCATCATATTAAATGAAAGAAATATAAATATTATATAAACTATATTCAATCATTTTTATGTAATTAATATAACATATAATAATTACACTTTCCCAAATTTAACGTTATCTAAAATTGTTAGTGAAAAATTAACTTCCTAGTTTTGTGAGGCGGTAGTCCCCCAAACACACAAACGACGTTATTGTATCACCCAAAGAATGGAATTTAAGAAGATATATGTGATATCATAATTCCAAAAGTTTTATTATTTTAATAATAAATATATATTTAGTAAATATATCTTTATAACTATTTAATTATAATTGAAAAATAAAAACACATCATAACGGTTCGTGAGATGGTAGTCTGTTGTATACCCAAGTGATATTATAATTACTAACTATTTGGAAGGTAAGAAGTTAAATTTTTTATTATAATTAAATATGTATAATAATATCAAAAATATGTAACATAATAATTAAATAAATCATTATTTTTGTTCATGAGAGGTGGTGATGGAAAACAGAAAACATCAATTCATAAGGCAGTAGTCTACCGTACTAACAAATTATGATTCTATATCACATTTTATGGAATTGGATATAGATATTGGTTAATTAATTAAAATAAAAAAATTTATAAATATATTAGATACTATTTTTATTTTTTATCATGATTTGGGTTTATTTTAATGATTTTGAATAGGAACTAAAATAAAAACTAATTGGTAAAAGATTTAACTCTTCTTCACAACACCTATTTAGGTTAACATAAATCCTTCCAAGATTAGATTAATTATCTCAAACAGGACAATATAATGTGGGTTGTGAAGTTAGGATCCCATTTGGGATAGTATTCATTGATCAAATTGGGTTTTAAAGTGCATAGATTAGTTGATATGGGGAGGCCTTATGTATGTGAAGTGAGAAGCGCACTTTTAATGTTTGAAAAGAAAAGGTTTATAGGTAATTTTATACCCTATAATTTTACTTTAACCCATTTAAACCTATTTTAACCTTACCATGGTAATTATTTTTTTCTCTATTTTTACTATTATTTATGTTAAAATTTTATGTTTAAAAGATTATATAATATTATTTATTTAAATATTAAATATATAAATCAATTTCCAAAATTCCGTTCAAATAAGTGGTGAATTTTAATTTAAAATTAATCCATAAAACATGATGAGAAAGTGGTTTTCCCGGGAGAAATGATTCAAAATATAGATAAGTTTTTATGTAAATAGTCAATATTAAATTGACTTAAATTGCCTAAATTTGAGCATTAGATAATTAATTGAAATAATTTTACTTCTAAAATAATATTGTAATAATATTTAGCTTCTAAATGCTTTGAATGACAAGTTAGTTTAAATAAAAAATTATTTTTCATTTTTTAAAAAAAAATTGATCCTTTAAATCAATTCTAAAGAATTTACAAAAAAATATTATTTTTACATTTAGATTCAAAAAATAATTTTATTTCTTTGAAAATAAATGTTCTAAATGTATCACAAAATCACTTTATTATATTCTCAAAAAAATCAAAAAAAAATGTTTTTTGGAAAATAAATTTTTTGAAACATATAAAAACTATAAAAAATAAAAACATTTTAATCAAGTAGTTAACATTACATAAATGTATTATACATCATATTTATTATTTCTTTATTTATATTTATACGTCCAATTTAATTGGATGTGCAATAATGACAAGGATTAAATAGTATATTTTTGTTTGTTAGACCTTCATTTTGTTTGTAAAACTAGATATAAAATAAGTAAATTTTGTTCAAAAAAATAATAAAAATATAGTGTGATACATGATTCCAATTTATTAGTGAAAAGTGGAGGCATTTTTTAGAATACAAAAAAAATTTCATTAATGGAAATTTTACTCTCATGGTTAACGGATCCATAAATGAAAATTAATATATAGGAGGATAAATATGGCAGATAAAAACCTAAACCTCTAAATTAAAACATTATTTAATATCATTGGTATTTTTCCTCCAATGTTACTCATTTTTACAATTTTTAAACAATATTATTAGTTTTTATATAATCATTATATTATTCCCAAAAACATTTCCTTATCCTATCACTTGAACATAACGATTCAAAATTATAAATCAATTTTTTTAACAATGTTTATAAAAGTGAACATCAGTCATTTTAAAATAATAATCACTTAATTTTTTAAATATATTTTTTTGGAAAACATAACTTAATTTGTAAATATTAATATAAGGATTTCTAAAAAACTAACTCTTTTAAAATTTTAAAATAACTTATATAATAAATATTTGATCATATAAAATTTTTAATTAAATTCTATTTTAATCTTATATAATAATAATATAATAAAAGTCAGGTTATTTATAAAAATTTATTTTTTTAATATTCAACTAAAAACTATATTTATTGAAAACATTCAAAAAATATTTATATGAAATTATTTCCATTATAATAATATTTGGTGAGTTATAATTATCTAATTAAATTTATCAAATTTATAAATATACTTTTAAATTAATATAAAAAATATAAGAAAAAATTATTACTATTCAAGAATAATATTAATGTCATGGGACAAATTTAAACTATCAATGAACATCGAATCTCAGACGCTTCACCCATTCACATACCATGGTGAACTTATGTTTTCTAAAAAACCATGTGCCTCCTAATTCTCACATATCACTAGTGAAATCAGAAATTAGTTATCCTCTTAGAAATACAAATCTTTATCGTTGGCTGGATGATCTTTCATTTGAAAGATTTGATTGTTTATAATACATTAACTCTTTCATGGCCTACATGTAGTCCTATTTTCTAATTAATAGTATTGATTTCTTCATCAATAAAATAGTATGATGTGGTAGCACCCTTTAATGAAAGCTCATAATGGTACCCGAGAAGCAATGTTGTCAGCATATTAACCTGTGTTGAATGTGAATCAAAATACATCGCAATTATAATATTTCTCTACATGCATATTTTTAGTGGAGGAACATTGATGAAATTTAGTGATATTTTGATTTTTGGTGTCTATATTGTTATGTAGTATTAAATATAGAAACATGAACAAAATGGAATCCTCAATATGAACTACTATTTTGGATTAGATTCCCAAAATTCCAACACACTTGCACTGGTTGTGAAACATGAATTCTTCTCTAATATTTTTTGGGAAATATACACAGGTATACCCCTTACTAATATGTTGAAATCCCATGATCCATATATGGACACAATTTTCAAAAATTATGGAGTAATTGGAGAATTATCCTATGCTACATCTGACAATAATCCATGAAGAGTTTCATCAACATCACTTTATTTGGAATGATGGAATATTTATTTTGGATTCTATCTCTAATGTAAAACAAACATAAAAAATAATCTATATATATTCTTCTCAATAAATACAAATATTTGGGATTGGCACTTAAAACAGGATGGATTTCACCATCTAGGTTTTCCTCAACATGGTGGGCGGCCAATTCTAATCTTCTAAATGATTCACGTATTCAATCTTCTAAAATTAACATATTCTTGGGTTGTGTACTGTAAAGCCAACATAGAGAAGTTTTTAATCACCTTTTTTGATATATGAAACCGCACCAGAACTATAGAAAATAGACGGATATCTATTTTACTTTCGGATACCCATAATGATATAAGTTTACGTTTACTTCGAATCTTGTATTATTCTTCCTTTATCGAAGAAGACTTCCAATAATTTTTTGGTTTCAAATGGTAAATTTTTTAATATCATTAGCTTTTAAGAAATAGTATAATCAATGAAAATATCAAATTCACACATTACATAGCAATTTTCTAGATAATGGCTTTTATGAAACGTGATAATTCCCTTCAGAAAAATTATTGTAACAATTCTTTCCATGATCTTATGGTGATTCAAAAATGTGTAATTTCATGCCAATTTATTCCACCATCTAAAAAAAATATGACGTAATGTGGATCCATCTATTCAATGAATGTTATTAATGAAATATAGCTGGTGATTTAAGGGGAAAACCAAGACATTCTGGATTTGGAGCTATCCATTGAAGTGAAAACGATGATTTCATGGGATGAATATATGGTATAATTATTGTGGCTAATTATATAAAAGTTGAAATACATGTACTGGTTAATAAGATTAAATGTAATGAAAACAGGTTTTATTTAATTTGTTGTTGGAATGTGATTCATCCACTAAAATTCATGTTGTTAGAACTGGAACTATTATCTCTCATGGAAAATCTCTGCTAGATTGAATAAATTCATTTATACACTTTTTAACATGAGATATATCATCACACATACATATCGGGAGGACAACAATATGGTTTATGTACTTCAAAAAAAGGGTTTACCGTTAATTAACATATCCGGTGAAGTACATTACCATGTATGTTTTTTAAAACATGGAATTTTTTTTTTTTAAAATCCTTGCATTATAATTTTTATCCTTTTTTTATTTTATAAATAAAATAGTTTTCCCATCAGGTAAATTTCTCTTCATTATTATTAAAAAATTATTATTATTATAAATTTAAATTTTACTTCTACATAGTTATTAAAATAATTATTTAAATTTGATAAATACAAAATAATTTTTTTATAATATTATAATAATTATTATTATAAATGACATAAGAATATATATAATTGTAGTATTTTAATAACATATTTTTATTTCATTGTGCATTATATTGTTATAAATTTACAAATTAATAATAAGAAAATTTTTTATACCTATCACATATAAAATCCTTAACCATATTTATAATGACCTTATTTTCAATGGCCATATTTGTAATGACTTTCTTTATAACCACCAAATTTCATTCCAATATATTGGATTACTAAATGAATCATTCATCCTAGTCTAAATTTCAAAGAAACAGTTGCTATATAATAAAATATATTTTTAATGTTTCATTATCCTGTCATGGTTCTCCTCTTCATTAAAGGTTTTGTTTTTCTATTGGTGATCCTCAATATTTATGATGATCCATGAGATTCCCTAGAAATAAGTATGTTATATTGTTCAATATATTGACCCCTATTGATTTATCCAATTTTCATCAATGGTGAGAAATAATTCATGGTTTACAATACATGGAATTATTTTCTCTTATAGTATGGTCCCACATATGATTTAATAATGTTTCATTAGTTTTTTTAATATCATTTAGAGAAAATTTTCCAATAATTTTTCAATACTCATCATATACTAGTGGAATTATCTTTAAAACTACATAAAAAATTGTATTAGTAATAATAAATTTAATAATAGTAATGGATCCTAAAACTTATGTCATTAATGAAGTTATTGATGTTTACAAAGTAAAATATTTATTTCAATGATAGTGTAGAAAATGAATATTATAATGAATTAATATCTTCTAAAAAACACTCATTACATCAGGGCTATCTAGAAAAAGATTTTTTAAAGATGACTGTTTTGATTTTATTAAGGGATCTGTTTTAGAGAACATATATGAGATTATTTGAATTATTCTTATAAAATTTCATCTTTATTATGACATTGTTAATATATAGATTTTTGAATTTTAGTGGTAAATAAAATTTACAAGTTATTAATATTATTTCATATCACCAATAGTGGAATTTGTTCCATTAATGTCCTGGATTAATTTTTCAACTCAAAAGTCATACATTATTTGGTGAAAACATCATTAATCCAACCATAAGTAAACTTTTTTTAGATATGATGAACCATTACTAGTTATAATCACATCTTAACATGAAAAGGATGTAATATATAGGTTAGTGGAAGAGTTTATAGATTTTATGGGTATTACTTCTTGAATCCCTATGGATATTAATTATATTAGTCCGTAAAATTATATCAATAAAACTCCCATTTTAAATTGGGGATCATCATGAAGTTCCATGTAAGGTGGCCACTCCTTAGTAATTGAACTATCTCAAGATCAATTTTTGAAACACACTAATTTTTATATGGGTGGATAGTCCCCATGTGTAGGGTTAGGCCCCATAAAAATTGTTTTAGTTCTTGAAAATATATTCTAACCTAATACTATATTTATTGGTGGGTTGTTTTATAATGGTAAGAAAGATTTATTCATACATCAAAGTCTTGTATTCATATCATTGTGGGGTATTATTTTATTATGTATTCTAGAAAATCCATAGTAGAGGGATTATTCACCATCATTGTGGTTTTGGGCCATAAATTTGGGTGCCTGATCGATAGGGTTTCCATGGTAAAAATGAACTTCTTTGAACATGAAAATTAGAAAATCCTCAATTTGAGGCATGTGACATGGAAAAAACTGATGAATTACCAGACATAATACGCATGTTGTGCATTTGGGTGACATGTAAGTGTCCCCAAGTGGGCCATATCAAATGTGGGATGGGCTACTCGAACCAATCAACTATCCATAGTGTTTTAGATGTAATCATGATGTAATCATTCTGGAAATTGGTGAATAAACATTAAGAGTTATTATTTTAATAGACCATAAAACCTATATATATATATATTTATTTCAACGAATAAATATCTCAATCCTAATTTCATTAGATATATCTCATTAATACTATAAGTTCACTTTGATATTATGCATAAAAATGGAGTTATAAATCATTTCACTGACCATATATTAATGATTTCAAACTATGATTAAAATAGGGGAATTAATTTTTCTTTTACAGTTGAAATTTAATTATATGTTTATTAAATTCATACCCCTAGGTTTTCAATTTTTTATTATTTTATTTTTTTTAAAATTATTTTATGGGGGAATAATTTCAAATAATATGAGAAATTTCACTCTAATGTTAAACTATACTTTTTGAAAGAATATTTTTTAAAAATTATTTTTTTATGGAATTGTTTTTTATTTATATGGTTAAATGTAGTCCATTATATACAATTTTAACTCATTATAGATGAAAAGGAAGCATGGGTGAGATATGATAGCATAGAATGTGGTATTGTATGGTTTCTTATATCAAACAATCATACAGAATCCTAGATGCTTTGTATTGGGATATAATTAATGTCTAAAGATCCACTATGTTTGTAGAAGTCATGGAATGTGTAGTGATATATATATCTATAATAATTCCGTTAAAATTTTTAATAATATTTTTGGAAGTGGACATATAGTTGGTTTCTTTAATCTATCATTATGGGATTTTGAAAACAAATAATTTACTAAATATTATATTTTTATAATGAACATTTGAAAAATTAATAATTCATAAATGAGGTCCTGGAGTGAAACTGAGACACCATGGTTGTGTCATAAAAATTGGTAGTCTCAATGGAAATTTTTTATTTTTAATTAAATATATTGAAACCTTGGAAAAATTAATTTGGGTACACTAATTCAAATAAAATAAATTTGTATTACTTTTTAATGCGTTAATATAATGATGAATATTCATGGTGATGTGGTGGATGTGTGACACAATGTATAATCCATTTTCTTGATAATTATATAATACTATATTATTGTCAAGTTAAATCCTTTAATGGTGGATTTAAATTTTCCTTTTAATAAATGATGTATCTATGCCATTAAGTGATAAATTAATAAATGGGAACAATATTATTTCCCCTAATTTATATTATCCATATCTCATTGATTATTAGTGAATCATCATGTTGTAATATATCATTATACCTATTACTTCATCCCTTCACACAGGATAACATATTCTTTTTCTTATTTCTATTCTTCATGTCTTTCATAGATTACGTGAATGCGCCAAAAAAAGCTATATGATGTGATTCTCAAGATTCTGGAAATATATAATTTGGTAAGAATTTTTTTTCAATATTTTTTCCACAATATCTTCCATATGAAAAAAATATTATTATAAAAATATAATCACCAATGATGAACATCAATATGTGTATGAAAAATAATATTAAAAATTTAAAAATTAATAATTCAAAAATAAATTATTATTTTACTCTCAAGGGATGTGAAATAAAAAAATTTAATTTGGGCTTGACATTTCTATTGTGTGACTGAGATTATTTTAAAATTTATACTAAATAGAAAGTATATTGTTTCAATGGGAATTATATTAAATAATTGAATTAGAGTATTTTTATAATGTAAGTGGAAAATAATATTATACCTCATTAATGATTCTTTTAATATACATGCTAGAATAAATTTTTATTAATTTTTTTCTATTCTGGGATTATCATAGATACAAACCCGCCAAAATACTCTCATAGATTTATTTTTTGTTGTTATTTTGGGATTAAACCATATCAAAATTTATTTAGGTTATTTAATTTTAATAAAAATAATTTATCATAAATTATATTACATATTTGATAAATTGTTTATTTTCGAATGAAAAAATTAATTGAATATTATCTTTTATGGAGGGAATTTATATAATTAGTAGTCATTCTATTATTATCCAATACTCATTTAATAAGATGAAGCCAAAAAAAATTCATTCTATTGGTTGTCAGGTATTCCTCTAAGAACTACAATCATGAAAAGTTTTCTTAAATTATTTATTCTTGATTTTGATGATGGGTTCTCGTTTCTATAATTGTGTACCACCAAAGTATTCAACCATTCATATACGTGGAAGCGTCGTTGAAATTTTTTTTACTAATAGATCCAATAAATGTTAGTTTTGGGGAACAATTTTGTGAAAAATTTCCAATAATTAAACATGAATGCAATGATGGTGGGAACCAAGATGGTGGAGTTTGGAGTAACCCATATTATAGTTACTGTCATGTCTATTTGTACATTTAAAAATATTTTCTATGATAAAATATTGAATTTATCCACTAAATGTAAGGTAAATCTCAAGGATAAACCCCGTGTTGTCTGAAATATATGTGATTTTGGATTCAATTGTTAATAAATATCATATGATCTGTGACACATAGTCCCATGTCATGTATCTTGAAATTGTTTCATAGAAATAAAAATCCATTCACAATAACAAAATGAGATTTACCCACATGACATGTACATAAGTAAATATGAAATTTACATATGGTTGGGTGCCTAGTGTGTATTGGTTAAATAATAAATTCCCCTACTTGTGTTCAAAAGATGAGTATTATATTAAACTATCATGTACAGATAGGTTGTAAAATCCATTAACATTAAAATGACATCATGTACACCTAGGTGGTAAAAATTATGTATATTCAAAAGATGTCATGTAGAGATGATGAGGACAATTGGCATCCAAAAACCTACTCATTTAACTGTCTAAGGGATCCCATATGTCAATTAAACAAATATACATGTCTCTCTACTTCTTTTCACATGAATTGAGATGAATTTGTACATTAAATTACATTCCGTATAACTAAACATGCCATTGAATATCCCAGAAATATGATATGCTAGGCTATTTAAAAAATCATCATGGGTTCACTCCATTGTTATAATTTTGGACATGTGAGTAGTATGTATGGAGTATATTTTCATTAATAGGAAACTGGTATGATCCTTTCAAACATTAAAGGATAATCACATAAGTGTTATAAATATTTGAGGATGATGAATCTGTTGATGTCATAAAAGGGTACATGTGAGTGTTTTGGAGAAAACATGGAGTTAGGTACTACCCTATGTGTTGCGGTGTTCTCCACCATATACGAGATTTTAGAATTCACTTGGTAAAATACATATAACCAAGTATGATCCATTATATCATCGATTAATATGAGGTACACAAAAATGTGTTAGAGTATGGACATCTATTAATGGATTTAGTACACCCACATATATTAGGGCATGATCCTTTGACTATGGATTCAGTACTCACCTATATTTCATGATTTTATCCTCTATATGGGTTAGGTACTACCTCAATAGATATCAAAACACATGATTACACATGGTTCCCCATCATCAATGAAAATAGGTGGCTCTACATTTTTGGAATTTAGTGCACGTGGAATATATTATTCTGGGATGATCAATTCAATTCATTAGAGAATCCTTTATGAATAATTTAGTGGGAAAAATATCTTTCTCAAATGTAGTTATATACACATCATTAAATAATAAAAAAATACTTTTTTATGGTGACTTCCTTTTGTACATTCCTCCATTGTTTTTGGGGTTACCTATTGGGTATTTCTATACTCACACAATCATGACCATCATTCTAGCACATGTTTCCTAATTCCTTTTTCCAATGTTCAAAGAAACTAAGAACATATGGGAGATGGTAGAGCTGGATCTCAAATTTTCTTGGTTTTTTTCGTGAATGTTCTCTTATAATTATTGACAAGATGCAGAGATTGTTTGTACCCTTTATTGAGTATGGAATTTTTATTTTTTGATATTGAGATTCTTTTTTCATTTTTTATGAATTCTTGATTTAATTTCAATGTTAGTACATTTTCATAAATGATATAATCTAGTAGTTATTTTTATATATGGTATTTCATTACTATATAATTATTTATGGAGATCCACGAATAAATATAGGTTAATAGGACAAGGTCAACCATATATGTTATATGAATATATTTTTATTATCACCATCCCATGACCCATTAGATAATAGATTTAGGCAGTACATTCAAGCAATTATTGGTCCAGGTTGGGTCCTCATAGTTTGGGATATGTGGGAATTTCATTGGATCAAATTAATTATTCAGGATTGAGTCTATAATTACTTTTCCATTGAGGATTATTTTTAGAAATCTAGAGAATAAGTGCTGAGGGTTATTGGGTTTAGTCACTATAGTAGGGAGCCAAGTGATTGTTGTGGGTGGGTAATTGTAACCTATCAATTAGTGTAAGATAATTACATGTTCAACTCATAACTCTATAAAATTAGGTATGTAATTTATTGGAATTGTACATGTATCACATAACATTATTATTATGTACTCATTCATTATTTTCTGGAGTAAAATATTTTGGATTTATTTAATAATACTATTTTCATCTTTTAAAATATAGGGTTTCAGCACATATATATCTAGATTAACTTCAGATGTAAGTACATATTGGTCCCTTTCCCGGGATCTAGTCTCTAAGAATTAACTATTTGAGCGATGAGACATTATTATAGGGACTTAATAGGGAGTTTTGTTCCTCACTAATGGGAAAATGGGTTGATTTTTCATGAGTATATCTTATAGTAGACTCATCTAAAGTATATATATATATCCCTAAAGTGTATGATGAGATTAATCATTGGATGAGTTACCTTCATGAAATATAGATTCTAGCACCTCCTTGTTTCATAATGAGTCACATCCCCATGAGATAGAGTAATAGATGGATTCAAATAATTTTACTTTGTTTTTTTACACAAATCAATGGATCGTATGTTAGTTCTTTCTAAGATAATTCTCCATAATATATCAGTCCATTAGTGGTGGTTGATCATGGAGACTCAGGACTAGGCTACCAATCTGTGATATAGTTTGACCACCGATTTAGGGATGATTACTACCATGTTTATATAGGGATTATGTGTGCGTAAGAGCTATTAGACCACCAAGAGAATAGTATCCTAGTATCATAATATGATGAATGTACCATAGACCTAATGAGGTGTTCTTGGGATACTATGTATAATTGATTCCTCCATGTGTGTATGTTTATGCATAGCCTTTTATGGGAGATATAAGGTAGGACAGTAGTGTTCGAACATAAGGGGTCCTTCGAATGGTCCAACCAGAATGTATGTAGGATTTGGAATGCCTATTATAGATTTATAAATATAGATATGGACTTTCCATCAAAAGTAAAATATTATGATTTTCAAGAAATCATATTTGATGGACTTTGAGTTTGAGGTCTTACATAGATGTGGTACCCCCTCCCCCTAAGGTGTTCATGGTGGACCTCTGATAGGTAATCTTGGTAGGGGAGTATCAAGTTGTGGATGAAATTTTGATGTCCCACAAATACCTATATGAATTCCTTGAAACACATATGGTTTAGGTTTGGGTAAGGGATAAATTAACGTGGTGTAGGACATTAAGGAATTAACACCATACATAGTTTGAGGTATTATTCATTAATACACTTTATCACTATTACTCATATACATTGGTCTATATTATTCATTTATTTATTTATAATTCAATTGTAAGATAGAGATCTATATGGAGCTCTTCTAAAACCCACTTTTTCCTGTAACACCAATAGGTTGGGGTATTCCTCTCACTCATATCTACCATTAATGTGAGCTTACTCCTGGTGGAGACATTATTCTAAAGCCACATAGTCATAAAGATGAAATCATATGGAATGTTACTTGATGAATTATAATATATAGCATAGTCATATGTATATTTATATAGATTTATTGTTATATGTCATTATGAAGATGCATCGAGGTTCACCTTCAACATTGAATGGGAACATAATCGTGGATGATATGAGATGAAAAATATGAGATTGAATTTATTTAAACATTAGAGTGTGAGCCTAGATCTATGTTCCAATGGTGATTTAGGGGATTATATGCATGTGCGAGAAGAGTAGTATGAAAATATTTTCTGAAATGAAGTTCCAGCTTTCCCCCTCAATGTGAGGAGGATTTATTATTGATTTTCACTGTAGGACAACACCAATATAACTAGAAAAATATCAAGTTACCCTCTCTATTATTAAGAGTATTAAGGTTAAATTAGATTACCTTATTAGAAATGGTTCTATTACACAATGTGTCCCCTTCATAAGATCTTCATTTGTATAATAAGATGGTGTACAAAACCTCGAATATTTTTATTAACTATCACTATAAAACTGTAGAATATAGAAACCCATATATGATATATATATTATGTTATATTTATATGATACATGAGTTCCATATGGATATAACAGATGAGTAGTCTTATAATATTATGTACATACATGCATTACATTAGATAACATATGATACAAAATGAAGACATTATGAAAAAAAAATTATTCATTAAAAAATATCTTTGAACGTCATAGATATCTCTCCTATATAATTCATTGGGAATGAAAAAATAAGGGTGAGATTAGATGCTCCGTAAAGAGTATCATATAATGGATTATTTCTAAACATAATGATTCCATCAAAAATATTTCAATAGTGAATTTACAAAAAGCATTCAAAATATATTGAAACAAATGGAATATTATTTCCCTGATAAAAAATGAATACATGGCTAGAAATAGTAATTGATATCATTTGATAAAATACATAATTTTGGACATAATTAATATTAATTTTTTAATAAAGATACTATACTTTCATGGTATGTGGAATACACAAAAACCCACCCAATTTTTTCTCATGATTCCTATAGATGTATTGGGGGATATATAATTACGGGCCCCTGCTATAACATGATTGTGTATAATACAATCACCATCAGAGTTATCCAGGCTATTCATATCATTCTATGATGAAAATATTATTGGCTAAAACTTTTCAATTTTTATAAGGATAAATACATAAGTAAAATATTTCCTCATTTAATATAATAATGTGTGTATCCAAAATAACATCCTCCTAGTAAACATGGAAACTATGAGGTGTCATCCAAGTAACATGATGTACAAATATCAAAGAAATATTGTGTAAGGTTTCATAGGATGTATTGGGATAAATACCGAATATAGTAATTGGATTAAATATATTCTATTATTTAGATACCAGGGAAATGTAATAAGATTCCCATTATCATGGTTTATAAAGAGTGTGAATATTTGAAATCATATCCCTAGGAGGGTCTATCGAAGATTATAGTGTTTGTAAAATTCACCAAACATCAGAGTGATGTTTCTTTTAATTCTAAAAAATATATTATTCAATGATATTACCCCAATACGCATTGGTTCTATACCCACCACAAATTTCTAGTTTATAGATAGGGATTTATTTTCTAATAAACTAAAAATGAAATAACATTACCAAACTAGATGATTAATTTTCCACTATAAAAATGATTCATTTTTACAAAGGGTTTGGAAAATCATAAATAAAATGAACATAATAGGGTATCGATATATATATTAATAACTGTGATTAATTTTGTGATGTGGTAAAATTTTATACTTCATAATGTATGTGCAGCACAAAGGTAAATAATTTGTGAATATTACATGAGTCCCAATGAGTGGAAATTTAGTCCAAAAGCTCAATTTATGTCTTGGGACATCATCAAATCATAACCTATTGACAGAGTAGGATTAAAAATTTTCTTAAAATTCCTTGAATAAAATAAAATAATTAATTTATATCTCATAAAGACAGTATATATTCACCACTTAAAATAAATTAAGATTATAATATAAAACAAGTCCCTATGAAAAGAATTTGAGATGCACTGCCCTTATATCTAGTCCTGAGAAAAAAGACCATAATTTATCCTATGATATCGCATACATAGTTATATTAATAAATAAATAAATAAACTTACTTATAAAAATTTTCATCCATTGTCATCATCAATATTCTTTCTATATATAAATTCATCCGAGTTTCTGTGTCGGTTGTTTTTAGATTCGATCATTTGAACTAGTTTCATAATAGTGGTACATGTATTCATTAAAATTTCAAATTAAAATATAAATAAGACATTAAAAATTATATTATGGATGGTATATACTTATTTATGACATTTATAATTCCATTTATGTGTATTTTAGTCTTTATCCTGAAATTTGAATTGAAAGTAAGCTTGTTTTGAGTGATTTTTGACCATCAAATGATTTTTTGTTAATTATTAATGTTGATATTTAAATATTATATCCATATTAATATAAATAATTATGGAAAAAATTTATCTTCTACCTAATAATTCCCCTCTTTATTTGAGATATAAATTAAATACAATGGTCAAGTAGTTTTCTTAACCGATCAAAACATAATCAAACCCAAATCTAATATATGATTATGATGTAGTTTTTATGTAATTTAATTTTAAACGAATCATAATTTTATTATTTAAAATTTATTATTGTGATATATTATTATTTTATTTAATTAAATAAATAATTATACAAAATAAAAATTTTACAAAATTTTAATAAAAGTTTATCATCTTTTGATGAAAATTTTAAAGGATTAAATTTATGATGATCGTTCATCGATCATATAATAAATAGGTTCAGTTATTCTTATTTTTCACACTTAAAAATTAATGATCTCATAAAAATTATATGAATCATTTAATTCTATCCTTTGATCTATCCTTTTAATGAAGTGATCGAAAAACAATCATTGTGTTTTTGAGGAGATAATATATATGACACCTAATGAATAATTTCGTTTCCCTTAATATATAGGGTATAGGAATAAATAATCATAATAATCATAATCTTTTAAAATAGAAATATATTAAATATGATAATATCATAATATTAGTTTTTTATAAAAAAATTAATGAAGATAATTATGATAAAATCATATGTAGTTGGAAATAATTACCTTATTGGCATGAATTTTCATTGAATGTATCCATCGAAATAATGGATTGTGATAACTATTGGTCATCATAATATATGTAATGAGAAGTAAAATTTGGCCTATATTCATGGATAATATCAATGGATATATGAGTATTGAATTGGGGGAGATTTTACTGTATTATATGTGAGAAGAACGGTTGTTAAGGGATTAACCCTGACATTTTTTGTAATGTATGTATACTATACATGTTTCAATGATTGTAAATTGGAAAAAAGTTTTAGGGATAGTTAGTATGGGTCTGAATTCAAAAAAATTACTCATTTTTATACAATATTGAATCTTTTAGGGATTTTTTAACTATTAATGATTTCCAAAATTTAAATTTACATTAGAAGTTAATATATAAATTTAATGATTAATTTAATGTAAAATATTAAGGTTGAACCTTTCCCATAATTTGATACATATAATTTAATTCATACAAAAAATTTTATTAAATAAAATAATGAGGATGTAGAAATTTCATTGAAAAATAATCACACATAATCTTGTAAAAATAGTATTTAAAAAATAACATTTTTATGATTTAAATTAACATTAAACATATAATTTTGTTGGATACAGATTTTAATTACAGAAATTGAGTTATTATATAAAAACCAAAATTATATTAAATTTATAAGAAAAAAAATTGAATCATCATTGAAAATACTTAATTCATAGATAAAAATAATACATTTTTTGTTAAATTTTCTTTCTAATTCATTCTAGAAATGATGGAAATTAGATTTATAAGTTCAAATAAAATTTTAATATAATGATTTTTATTCCATAAATTATTTTTTTATTACAAATTTCTCTTATATATTTTATCTTATTATTAAATTATTAATAAGTCATAAAAATTAAATGTTTTTAGAAACCTGTATTTTGCAACAAAAAACAATTTCTTTAGAAAAAGCATAAAATTTCATACTAATATAATTTTGATATAATGAATTAAATAATGAAGTTAGTTTTCATAATTAAAAATTATTATGTTAATCTAGTAAATAAATTCAACAATAGTGTCTATATTAAGGTCTCATTGTTTGATATATCATTAGATGTTGATTACCTTCTATTGTAGGGTATCAGGTATTACAATCCACCCCTACCCTTAAATAATATCATCCTGAAATATTGATTATATCTCAGGTGTAGAATGAATATGATTATTCCATCAACATAGATTATTCAGTCTCCCAAGATTCATTTTTTTGTTTTTTATATCAATATATGAACTTCACCATTCATGTTACTATATTCTGTAATAAATTCTATATGGTATCAAAAATCTACTCTAGCTCTACATTACAAAAAAAGTTAAGATCTATCTATATTCCATCAGATGTGACAACATTCATTGGATGTGTAATATATTTACTCAATAATGAAACATGCAGGGAATTGTGTACCTTATAATGGTTGGGAGTAAATCCAATATGTGAGTTACCTCAATAATTCATTATTGTATTTCAAAAATCCCAATGTACGTGATGATGAAATTTCCATTTAAAAAACATAACACCCATTATTGTGGATAATCCTTTGGTAATACATTACCCGCACATTGAAATTACAAGTCTTTTATTTTATTCTAATAATTTTCCATTTGTTTTACCTATGTGGTATTAATATGGTAATAAATATTCCTTATATTCATAATCATCTCTTCTAAATGATTTGGTATGAAAAATTTCACTTTTCAACATCATCAAAATATTTTGGAGAATAAAAACACATCACATAAAATGATTTATATGGTTCCATTATTATTATTTACTTGAATATAACATTTTATGAAATTTTTATCAATGTTTGATAATTATTTCATATAACTTGTAAGTCAATATAAAATAATCTCATCATATCTTAAATATTCTAATTAATAATTTCATAATGCTTGTATATTTAGGGTTGATTATATATGATAAAACATATCTTATTATTTAGATGAATTTAAGTGATATTAACAAATTTAAATCTATGCTAATGGTCTAGATCAAATATTATTGAAGAGGACCCATATAAATACTTAATATTTCATTGATATAGATTTTTGAAAATATGCACTAGGGGTTGATATTATCTTGTCACTGGGAAATGAGAATACTTATTAGGATGGTCAATGATGACCTATATAGAATTATTAATCATTATATTATTAAGGATTCATGGGATAAAGACCATATTAACATTTCCCCACTTATATATAGGTATAGGAAGAGGTTTGATCTCTACCGTAGCATGATGTCTCTCTACATTTACCTGATGGTGTATAAAGGATCTAGACAAATATTTTTTAATTTACCAATATATTGCTTCCCCCCAAGAATTTTTCTCTCAAATCACTATAACTATTTCTCAATGTAGTGTGTGTCGATATATTTCAGCTATTTTTCTCATCTTGGAATTCATTCTTCAACTCTAATACTGATGGAACACATAACAAATTTCCATTATTTAACACTCCATTTCTATTGATGATGTGTGTAAATTTTTCATCATTTATTAATTTAAAATTCCTTTATTTTTTCATTCAAATCCTATTGAGACTTATATATTTTTTCTTGTAATTATGGTTTATTAATTTCAAAAAAATGGACAGATTCACCACCTTTCTAAAAATAATTTTATCCATAATTACCAAATATATATACATTGTATCCATATTAATCCCAATCATGTTCATAACATCATTTCCAATAATTCTCAATGCATCATTCAACATTATTTATATACCAATGGAGTGGTGTTGTAACACCCTAAGCTTCCACAATACATTTCTCATTGATTAATATGATTGCCTGCGAAGTACGCAACACCGAGTTCAAGCGCTCCACAACATATCAAAATAGCTGTTTAAAAAGAGGTTGTAAATTTTAATAACCATATGTTAAATTTTATATACTCCATATAATTTTAACATTGATATTATGTGTTTCTTAGACATAATATAAGAACAAATTCACTTTTTTAAATAGAAGAAGTATTGTTCAAAAATTGAAATTTTACCACAATTTAATGGATAATAGTTTGCAAATTATATACTTAACACTTTCATATATTCAATTTGATAAAATAAACATCTTATATTTATGAAATACATATTAATTTTCTTTGTATAAATTTTTGGTGCTTTTCTGATAACTGTCATATTTTTATGAATAATGAAAAATACAAAATTTTATTTGGAAACAACTTTTTTAATCCAAAAAATTCATAGTGTTAAATGTTAAATTTGAATGGTTTTGAATTATTATTAGATTATATTTGTATCAATTAATCCAATGTTGTTTATTGGATGTAATTTTACATTTTAATTGGACATAAAAACAAATCAATCTTTTGATAGTTTGTACTTCTCAAAAACCCACTTTTTGGTTTTGCCAATAGGAATATTATTTTTAATTAATTTATACCACTTACATGTTTTTAATTTCATAAAATATATATCATTTTTGAATTTTTAATATCAAAATTATCTTAGGGTGAACGTTTGGTATTTTTCGGAATATTTTCAATTTTTTGATGAATAGTGAATAACACATCGTTATTGTTTAAAACCTACTTTTTTTAAATAATTATTTATTTTATTTTAATTTCTATTAGGTAAAAATAAATTCCTAATGCCAATATAAGTTCAATTTAATTTATTGGTGACATTTTGTAATAAAATTAGAGGTATAAAATTTTATTGATCATTTTAACCTCTTTTACTCACCTTCTAGTAACAATTGAATATTTGCATAAAATGTGATTTTACCACTTCTATTAATTTAATTCCAAAAATATAAGAGCCAATGATGACATTTGTAAGTGAAATGTGGTTCAACTATATGGAAATAATTTTTGGTGAATAGTAACTTTTGAAATTTATTTTCCACTATTAAAAGTAAATAGGATATTTATTGGTAAATATGATATTATAATTACGCTAACACATGTCCTAATTAAATTGGATAAATTTGTTTTGACCAAAATATACCTTAGGAATAATATATTATCCTTTTTGACCCACTTGGATTAGATTATGACATTTATTATTATTTAATTTAAAACAGAGTTAGAAGTGTTAAATTCAATGTTTCATTACTAAAACATTGTTAAAATAGGTTTATACATAAGATAAATTATACTATATATATTCATTATAAAGATAAAAAAAATTTCTACATAATTGTAATTTATTTATAATTTTTACACATTAAATAAGTAAATTTATTTAATACACAATGGTGATGCAGTAATTATCTTATTAATTAAGGATTAAAATAATTGATATTATAAATATTAATTTATTTTTAAATTGATACTTTTTATGTATTCCACGAATTTTCTAGGTTAATATGAATATTAGGGGTTAATTAAATATTTTTTTAAGTGATAAATTTTTTCTGACTTTCACAAAAACGAAATACTAAATTGTTTCCAAATTGACATAATTCATTTTTAAAACAAATACTTTATTATAAATAGATATAATATTACTAAAAATCTAAGGATCATACAATGGACATAGATAAGTTTATATATGTAAATAATGAACCACTCTGGGTTTTATTGTCTTCTTATTGTATGTGTATTCACGATTTATTGTAAAAATACAAGAATACATTGTAAAAATTAAAATATTTAACTAAGAATTAAATATAAAAGATAAGGTTAATATGGTTACCTAAGCCTTTCTAAGACCTATTGGTTGAGACTATTTTGACCTCGCTCCACCTTAGCCTCTAAATAAATTCTATTGGAGACATTATAAAATTAATATGATTGAATAATAAAATAATAATTCAAGATTTTGAAAAAGTGACCCTCAACAATTTTATAAAAGGGTTCTTCTCCTTCTACTAGTATGACAGCTTCAAATCCATTTGGATCATCTGAACCCCACTCAAATATCCTCCAAACTACCCTCACATCATCCTAGAGGCCTTACTTTTATTATAAGGTAAACAATGGATCCCTTTTGATCAAATCAAAAAGAATCACCCTAAGAAGTGGTAATAATTCAATCACCTCTTTCAATGTTCTTTTCTTTTTCCACATCCTCTTTATTTGTTGCCTCGATACCAAAATAATAACTACAGTAACATATACAAACTGTGATATTATTATAAATATGTTATGACCATATTCATTATTCTGGTCATCCTATGAATGACAAAGTCACCATGCGTGCGTGCGTATGGCTTATCATCTCCATATCGTGGTGTAGTTTGTCATTCAACACTTCATCATTTGGATAGGTATAATAATGAGTATAATTGATGTCAATAATAAATATAACATGTTAATTATTCTGTATATATGATAAACCATCCAATTACATAATATTTCACCATCAATAGAATGGTATTGTCCCTCGTGCCTATGTATATATTACCGTCTCCACGAACAGGATGAGATTCATTCCCCATTGTAACAATTCAAGAATAACATTCAAATGAAGAAGTGTTGAATCTATTTAATTTTGATTGGTCTATGTACTATCCATTATTTTATTTTTTTTGTAATATAAATTAATTTAGTTTTAGTTACATATTCATTTAATGGCCCTTATTTCATGGGGTGTATTCTTTGTAAGATACCAAATCGGTAAGGGAATTTCTAATTTCAGTTTCCAGTCATTGGGATCTATGCAAACATCATTGATTATTTTAAACCAAGATTTTGTGTGAAATCACTATTTATTTACTTATTTAGTAATTCTCACTCCCCTTTGTGTGAATATACTTTTAATACATATAATCACTCCATTTATAAATTCTCAAATCATCTATATGAACTTCATAAGAGCAATCTTAACTCAATTTCCATTCTTTGAGTTAAACATCCATGTCATTGGTGTTGTTTTTACACGAATATGTGTGAATTTCATCTAGTTAATTTACACTGAATATCTAATCATATTGAGTGTATTTATATTTGTTATAAATAATTATGTCATTGATTTATTCTTAACCTAAGGATACTGTCTTTTTAAGGGATTTCATCTCAATTTACATTCCATTGAGTATTCTTTGTTGTTATGCACCAATTCACTTTTATATGGTCTAAATATTTTACTTTGACATACAATATCATTAATCCCTTTATTATCATTATATTATAATTTTTTCATTACCTTAATTATTTTAATTCAATAATCTATCATTTGGTTAGGATCTCTATCTAAAATATCATTTAAATCATTTTAATGATTTATTCTTCTAAATCATTCTCATTAAGTCCATATTTTACAAATTGTTTTAAGGATTTATTTATATGGACCTGAATGTTTTAAAATTAATATTCCTTTTAAAATATTCAAATCTCTATGGGAGAATTTTCTGTAAGGAAACTAATTTTTAACAACTTATTGATAAATAGAGATAGTTTTAAATATTTTCATGAATAAATGGGTTATTTCTTTCAAATATTTTTAATAATTATTTTCATCTATGTTTGTACCATTCATTATTATTGATTGAGGTTGATTTATACAATCTTCCATATTGTATTGAATGAGTTATGTTTGACTGTGGATGTTCCAATTTTATACAATTCAGTGTTTGTGATTAAAATATTGACATTTCGTTTGTATGTTTTAATATGAATGTTTATATTAGTTTTCAAAATATTCATATGACGAATGAATTGGACTTAGAAAGTGATGGGTGGAGCCCGGGATAACACATCTATGCATCGGTATGTCTCATGAGACAAACTAGTGTCTTTGAAAAATCCTTGACAAAATCATTATTTGTAGTCCTAGCATGAGGCCTTGACTATGTGGTTATGATGTCCATCATTATTCATTCCATCATTATGATATTACCTATTGATATTACATGTGATTTTTTGAATATTAGAATATCCATGTGAATAAGTAAATTGATCTATTTGATTTATCTTTTCCATATTATGATATAGATGGTTTTTAAAAATCATGTCTTTTAGTCTTATACATTTCCTTAAATGTTTATACATAATTATGATAGATTCAGCTATATTATTATCCTTACTTAGCATCTAAGCTCACCCCTTTTTATGTTTTATTTATCCTAGGATATGAAGAGTATGTTTTTCATGACCTATATGTCACGACCCATCCTCGGGGCCTGGGCCGTGACTAACCCAAGCCCGCCTTCCATAGGCCAGGGGCTGGAGACTAGCACGAAATGCGTAAATCCCGATAACCGGGAAGGAATTTCCTTTATAAAATTAAAAAACAGATAGAGTAAAAGTGGAAGTGATACACTAAGAACAAAATAATGTGCTTAAAAGTAAGTGGTCCAGAATAGTAACCCAATCGAAAGTAAAGATACAACTGAACACAAGTACAACAGAAAAAAGACAACAGCTGGAGGAAAGAAAGCAGCTCATGGGTCGTCCTACTCAGATCCTACATGAAGGGTAGGTACAGATAGCGCATCTCTTGGATCGTCTACCAAGGATCCTACCTGAAGGGTAGGTACAGATAGCGCATCACCTGGATCCTCCACCATGGATCCTACCTGAAGGTTAGGTACAGATAGCCTCCACAACACTCTTTCCCATCAACCTCCTCCAAGTATCATCCCTCCATGAAGTCCACCTCCTGATACTGACTCGTCGTGAGATCCACCTCTGGGTATCGTCCAGTCTTCGAACACTCGACCTCCGTCAGCACTGCCCGTCATCTGAAACAAACACAATGAGGTGCGGGCATAGCCCGTGTAGGGGTGAGTATAACGATACTCAGTAGGGACCCCGAGACCCTCAAGGTCTCACTAAAACAAAAAAGGAAAACCACAAAGAATATCTCAACATATAACCTCTACTTAGGTATATGCCCATACATATACCTATGTTATCAAGTAACCCATCTCAATCATGAGGAAACACAAAGATTATGAAATCAACGGATTACCACTACCCAGTTATATTCCCATACATATACCTAAGTTATCAAGTGACTCATCTCAATCATCAGGTAATCACAAAGTTCATAGACTTAGCTCAAACCAGGATTTTCATTATCAAAAATGTAACTGCTGAAGAGCCCCGTCTCTGGGGTGTACAGTGATCCTATCACGACTCCGAGGTACTGCTCACTAACATATGACTGCTGAAGTACTCCTTCTGTCGAGTACCATGGGCCAGCCACCCAAACATAGTAGTTCTTCCCACCGGGGTATGCTACCCAAACACAGTAGTGCACACCCCCTAATAGCCTGTAGAGGTACTCTCCGGACGAGTACCACAAGTCTGCACCCAAACAAGTAGTGCTCCATACACCATGGGTCTGCACCCAAACAAAGTAGTTCTTCGTCAACTGGGCTAGTCGACTCACTCCAAGTCGAGTCGGTCAAGCATTTTTCAGGTCTCAGTCGGCTACATGATCTCCGTACTCCGTACGCTCATCTTCGGGTGGGTCCGCTTCACGAGCTACTGGTCGATACTCAAACTATCTCAAAGTACCATGAAGAAGTATCTCAAAGTACCACCTCATCATAGGGGTCTCAACGCAACTAACGGCGCATCAATAGGACGCCCGATCTGTGAGTTACTAGCCTTTTCGTCTCAGGGGACCAGTTGGTTTCGTGTGCGAACCAACCTGGTCATATCACGACTGTACCCCGAACTCTCATAGGGTATGCCCATAGGAACTGTTTCTCAACGTGATCGACAACTCCACTGACGGTTCGTCAAATGGACATCCGGTCTGAAAGTTATTAACTTTTCCGTTCTAGGGGCCTAGTTGGATTTCGGGTACAATCCCACCCGGCCACAATCCAACTGCAACCAAAACATAGGAGAAGTATTCAAAAAAGTTCTGTCTCATCAATAGAAATCTAACAAAGTCGACGGCACATCAATCGGACGTCTAGAGCTCATGATATAAGTATTTCCGCTCCGAGGGCCCTGTTTGTTTCATATCTGAACCAACCCGGCCGTACTCAAAGTTCTCCGAAAACTTGAGTGTAATATACCAAAATGACCGTCTCGATCCAAGGATTGCACCGCAGCTAACGTTGCATCGAGTAGAGGTCTATAGCCCAGGATATGGGAAAAATTCCATAAGTGGTTCGGAAATGGGGGTTTCGGGCCCGGACCGACCCGGCCTGAGACCCCTTGGGTCGGCCCGAATCAGGTTGACCCAAACTGGGTCTGGGTCCGGCCCGATTGGGCACGGCCCGGCCCGGTGCGCTTGCGCGCTGGCGGTTCGCTAGCCAGTTCGGTTACACCGAGCTGGCTATCAAGGGGGGGGGGGGGCTGCCCCTCTGTCAAAAATAACGCGGCCTCCACGTGGGGGCCGCTCCTGCCTCTAGCCGGGGGTTTTGAACCCCCGGTTCATCCCCTGACTGGCCGGATGGCGACTGCACCACCGGAACGACACGGGTCGGTCTCCCTGCTCCGACGTCGGTGGCCAGAAGATGGCCGCCAGTCCCTGCTCTGTCGCGGCCTAAAGTCATGGCCTTGGTCCATTCGGCGCGGCACGACGGCACCACGCCCCTCCGCAGTGGCCCCGCTCTGGCCGCGGTGTTTTCATGATTCTCTGGCGCGGCACGACGGCATCGCGCCTTTATTTGACTACATCGGCATGGCGCGACGACGCCGCACATCCTTGCCGCATGATCCCGCGCGGTGCGACAGTACCACGTCACTTTACATCAAACCGAAACAACACAAAGATAAGGGAGGGGGTTCGGCTATGTTTTTGTGGTCTGAACCCCTCCCGTTAATCGATTTCAAGCGGTCCAATTGAAACGAGGAATGACGAAAGAAGAATTCACGTATAAAAACAAAAATAAATCCCCTACCTCGAGACGTGTTCATTGACGTCAGAAGGTTATGTCGTCGTTTGCGAATTACCCACGGCAGTGTCTCCTCCCTTGATGGAGATCCAGGGAGCGTTATTCCTCGAAAGTCATGGAATCCTCATCGTCGCCGGAGTGTACCCGAAGATGTGGTGTTCCCCTCTTATCTCGAAGAGATGTATAGATGATGTGTTCTCATTCTTCGTCGGTGGGTTGGAGAACGAAGCTTCTTTTATTTCTTCATAGGTTCCCCCACCACATTATTTGCCAAAAAAATATTGTATTAGCCTTCTCCCATTTTAATAAAATCCACTCTTTTCAAATTAAACCAACTATCAACTCATTAATTATGTGAGTAGGATAGTTTTAATGGAGGAGAGTTACACAAGTTAAAAAATTAATCTTATTAAAAGAATGGGAAATTAACGGGGGAATTAGAGGGGGTTTAATGAATGTGAAGGGGTGGGTCTCGTGTGGGCCCCACCTCACCTTTATCCTCTCAAGGTTAGCTAGTAACCAATGGGTCCCACCCCTAACTCCCTTACTTATGTTATAACCACTTAAGAGAGGGTTAAAGTTTTGTGACACAACACTTAATCCACTCAACAAGAAATGAAAATATAATTGTAAACAATTATATTTTTATCCCTTACTTTTTTAGACTACTCCTCCCAAGAAAACGAAACTCCAGAAAGGGTCTTCTTAATCAATTACCGGCACTACGGTTTAATCGGTGCCCTCAGATTTCAATTCCGAGCAGCGGTTCAAAATAGAGAAAAACCCACTCATTCATTCACTGAACGTACCCAAGCTAAACTTCAGAAATTGATTCAGGGAACGCCGGACTTGGGAATCATGCGTAGTCAGAAACTACGTTCTTGTAAAATTACAAAGAAAATTAAGAAAATATTTTCCTTGAAATTTTTGGGTCTTTAAATTTCTCCCACCTCAGGGCTTTACGTCCCCGTAAAGCATCAACACAAACTAGGGATACAAAAGTAGTAATGAGCATGCATCTGAGCCTTCCACTCCCAAGTGCTCACCTGGAGGTTCTCATGCTGCCAATGAAAGCGCATAAGAGTAATCTACCATCCTCATAGTACTGCTTCTGTGGATTCTCAAACTCAACTAATACCCTGCAAATGACACCCCATCAACAAAGTCCAGCTCCCCATGGTGGATGATATGTGTTGGGTCAAGCACGTATATCCTCAGTTGAGATACGTGGAAGTTGTCGTGCACCTGGGGAAACTGAGGTGGATGGGTCAAGCAGTAAAACACCTTTCCTTACCCTACTAAGGACCTGAAAAGGTCCACTGAACCTAGGAGATTACTTGTCACCTCAGCCACATTTCCATAGACCTCGTTGAGGTGAGTCCCGTAAGAGAACGTGGTCGCCATCCTCAAATTCCACTAGTTTTGTCTCCTTTCCACATAAGACTTCTGTCAGCTCGGAGCTTTACTCATCTGCTCCTGGATATCCTGGACATTCTCTATTGTGGCCTGGACTATCTCTGGTCCCACAAGAGCTGCAAAGATTTATTCTTTGCCGATAAGAGAAATACGGTCTCATCCCCTGGATGAATCATTTTCTTTGCCTAAAACAGTCAATCCTGTCATGAATGGAACTAATCCATGCCATGGATTACATCGTAAGTCCTAAACATTTCTACCAATAGATCCAACTGTTACTATCGCCTCTAAGGGTTGAGTCACACTATCAGCATCAGTGTGTGGTCACTGGGTCTCCTCCAATAAGAATCTCAAAAGTGAGGGTCAAGTCAACAGTTTTTAACCGGGACCTCTTAATATCAAACAAACCAAAAATGGCAGGTAAGTAAATGTCACAATGATAAGTGTCTTTTTTTACAGCAGCTCGTAGTACAAGACACACACCAACCACAAACAACAACATCAACAACATCAACAAAAGGAAGCTGGTAGCACAAAGATCAAAGGCCTATATGTATGGAACTAGTATACTCCTGATTAGAACTGAAACTCAAAACTCCTACTGCCACGTGGGTGAAGTTGGATGATTCAAGAGTGATCAGATATACCTTTATATGCAAGAGTTAATCCTGTGCTGCCTGGGGTTTCATTTTCACCGACCAAGGAAAACTCATCCCAACGTTTTCCTAATACTATCAATCCAAGCATGAACTGTGAATCCAATCCATACCGAGATCAACGTTGTAAGGCCTCGACACCGTCACCAAGAGATTCCAACCGAAACTCTCACCTCATGGGTCAGACCACACTATCATAGTAAGTCTGATTATCGAGTCTCCACCCAAGGTATCTCCAGACGTGAGGGTCAAGTCAACGGCATAACCGGAAACTCTAGGTCTGGGACAAGATTTGTGGAAGGAAGGAATGATCCGTATCAAATTTTGTGGTTACAGTAGCTAGTAATTGGACACAAACTATCCCTTGAATAATTCTTAGATCCATTGGGTCACACTCCTTGACCGCATGCAGATACTTACTTCCCCTGCCCTCCAGCTCCCTGAGCATGGCGGGGACTACAAAGGCAGGTGATTGTAACATGTCAAAAATTACACCACCCCATGCTGCTCTCCTAGCTCTGCTTTCATGTCTACTGCTCTGTAGATTCATCTGTCATTAACATTTCCTCTTTTTGAAACATTCTCACACCCAAGTCTCTGAGAATAGCACTAGTTTTCCGCATTCCAACTTCTAACATTATCTACTTGTATTCGTTCAGCCAAGGATCATTCAACAACATGGTCCTCTCTAGCACCCTAACGTGAGTTGGAATGCATAGAGGAAAATGTGCTTACTTGTATATCCCTTAAACACACCTCGCTCTGAGGTCCGAACTCTAAAGCACTAATAATATTGTAGTCATCATGTACCATGGATTATTGGTTTGCCCCAATAAATTCTTAGCTACCGACATGTCATCCTGCCGAAGCTGTAAAAGCTCTAGAAACCTCTCAGCCACTTCCTCAAGCTAGTCTGCAACTGCCTATGAGTCGGGCTCGCCTCAGAACATGAGGTTATCTGATTTTGGAACACGTGTAAGGCAGTATTCCTACATGTGTCACCTACCGGTACCGCCGGTTGTAACTACAGAACAACAGGTAGTGATGTATAGCTGACACACTACCCGGAGGCACTACCTCAGGAATCGATCCACGTACCAAAGCCTCATCGCTATGAGGACCATCCTAATGGCCACTAACTAGAAAAAACTAGAAGCCAAGTCCCCCACCCACTCTACTAATGTCTCAGATAGGTGTAAAACTCTATCAATCGCCTCCAGCTAGTCCTCTGCTGTCTGGGAATCGGCACGTAACATCGGAGACTGCTGCTGCTAGAACTCGTGCAATGCGCTCTGCCAGCGTGCACAGTTCGCTAGTAATGCTGGTGGCATCTTCTGCCCAACTGGTGGTGTTGTTGCTGGTACACCACCTGAGGGTGCCAACATAGTAAAAAGTGCCCCGCAATGGAGCCTCGCTGCTCGGTGGGCCGTCATCGAGTACTCTCTTAGAAACTCCAACTGACTGTCTGCGTGGAGACATCCTGAATAGATGCGACACAGTCAACGATTAATACCTGGTGAGATGACCTAGTTTGAGCTGACTTTAAAACTATGGAAACACACACGCAATCTGTGTTTTCATGCACAATGTCGGAAATCAGAAGTCAGGGTCCTGGTGTACGGAAACTTTGGCCGCCGCACCAACACTGGACTCACTGAACTGAAGACCACACTCGATACCCTTAACACTATTTCTTCACATAGAAAATGATCAGAGTCCATAGTTCTACGGTAGAACCGAACTCATCTGATACCAATTTGTCACGACCCGTCCTTGTGGCCCGTGTCGTGACGACCCCAAGCCCGCCTTCCATAGGCCAGGGGCTGGCGACTGGCACCAAAGGTGTAAATCCCGATAACTGGGAATGCATTTCCTTTATAAAAATAAACAATCACACATAGTACAAGCGGAAGTAATACACTAAGAACAAAATAAAGTGCTGAAAAGTAGGTGGGCCAGAAAACAAACCCAATCGAATGTACAGCTACAACTGAACAAAAGTACAATAGAAAAATACATCATCTGGAAGAATGGAAGAATCTCATGGGTCATCCTCCTCGGATCCTACCTGAAGGGTAGGTACAGATAGCGCAGCTCCTGGATCGTCCACCTCAGATCCTACCTGAAGGGTACGTACAGATAGCGCAACTCCTGGATCGTCCACCACAGATCCTACCTGAAGGGTAGGTATAGATAGCCTCCACAACGGTCTTTCCAGTCAACCTCCTCTGAGTATCGTCTCGCCGTGAAGTCCACCTCCTGATACTGACTTGTCGTGAGATCCACCTTCGGGTATCGTCAAGTCTACGAACACACGGCCTCCGTCAGCACTGCCAGTCGTCTGCAACCAACATAACGAGGTGAGGGAATATCTCGTTTTGTGATGAGTATAACGATACTCAGTAGGGACCCCGAGACCCACAATGTCTCACTAAAACCAACAAGGATAACCACAATGATTATCTCAATAGATAACCTCTACTTAGGTATATGCCCATACATATACCAAAGTTATCAAGTAACTCATCTCAATCATGAGGAAACACAAAGATTATGAAATAAACGGATAACCACTACCCTGGTATATGCCCATATATATACCTAAGTTATCATGTTACCCATCTCAATCATGAGGTATTCACAAATGTCATAGACTCAGCTCAACCAAGTATTTTCCTTACTGAAACCGTAACTGTTGAAGAGACCCATCTCTGGAGTGTACAGTGATCCTCTCACGACTTCGAGGTACTACTCACTAACCTAAGACTGCTGAAGTACTCCTCCTATCGAGTACCGCGGGCCAGCCACCCAGACACATTAGTGCTTCCCGCCAGGGTATGCTACCCAAACACAGTAGTGCACACCCCCTAATAGCCTACAGAGGTACTCTCCGGACGAGTACCGCGGGTCTGCACCCAAACAAGTAGTTCTCCGTCTGCCATGGGTCTACACCCAAACAAAGTAGTGCTCCGTCCACTGGGCTATTCGACTCACTCCAAGTCGAGTCGGTCAAGAAGTCGTCAGGTCTCAATCGGCTACACGGTCTCCGTACTCTGTATGATTGTCTCCGGGAGGGTCTGATCCATGAGCTACTGGTCGATAAACCAAGTTTCTCAAATTCCCATGAAGAAGTATCTCAATGGACCTCCTCGTCATAGGGGTCTCAACGCAACTGACGGCGAGTCAATCAAACGCTCGGTCTGTGAGTTACTAGCATTTTTGTCCCAGGGTCCGAGTTGGTTTCGTGTGCAAACCATCCCATCCATATCTCGACTGTACCCCGAACTCTCATAGGGTATTCTCATAGTAACCGTTTCTCAAAGTGATCACCAACGCCGCTGACGGTTCGTCAAATGGACGTCCGGTCTGAATGTTATCATCTTTTCCGTTCTAGGGGCCCGATTGGATTTCAGGTACAATCCCACCCGGCCATTATCCAACTACAATCAAAACTCAGGAGAAGTATGCCAAATGTTCTGTCTCATCAAGAGGAATCCAAAAAAGTCAACGTCACGTCAATCGGACGTCCGGAGCTCAAGATATAAGTGTTTCCGCTCCGAGGGCCCTGTTGGTTTTGTATCTGAACCAACCCGGCCGTACACAAAGTTCTCCAAAACCTTGAGTTTACCAAGATTGCACACTTCATTGCAATTTATGAGAATTTATCATTGGATCAATTGGAATTGATATATATCAAAGAAGTGGTAAGGTTTTATGGTGTACCACTATTGATTATGACTGATCGTGATCCAGGATTCAACCCTATTTTTTGGAAGATTCAATAACATGATTTGAATACAACAGTAATCATCAGTACATCATATCATCCTCAAAATAATGGTGAATATAAGTGGAATACCCAAACACTTATGGACATTTTGATAACATGATCAATGGACTTCAAAGGTGGATGGGATCAACATCTTCTTCTAGTTGAGTTATCTTAACACCACAATTTGCACCCAAGAATCCATATATCTCCTTATGAAGCCCTTTATGAGAATATCCATATAACACAAGAATGATGATATGAAGATGGGGAGAAAAACTATTGAGGTCTTGATATTGTTGAAGTAATGGTGGATAAGGTTAAGTCAATCCAACAACACATCAAATCTTCTCTGAGTCAACAAAAGGGTGATGCTACCAATTGATTACAAGACCAAGAGTGTGATGTTTCATATATGGTTTTCCTTTTCATATCTCCATATAAGAGAGTGATGAAATTTTAAAAGAACGGAAATCTTAGTCCAAGGTACAAGGTCCCTTTTGAGATCTTTGATCTAATCGGAGTAGTGGCCTATCGACTAGCACTCGCACCGAACTAATATAAAGTAAACGATGTATTCTATGCATCACATTTGAGGAAATACATACCTGACTCATTACATATAGTAAATCCATAGGTGATACCATTGTGGAATTTCATTTCCATGGAAGTAAATCTGGTGAAGATCTTATATCATTGGGAAAAATTTCTATGAAATAAGACAATGCCCCAAGTCAGAGTGTAGTGGAGAAACCACATGTTTGATGAAGCAAAATGGGAACGAGAGGAAGGGATGAGGTTGATTTACCGTCATAAATTTTAGTGTGGGAAATTGAAATTTAAATGGAGAAGTTTCTTAAGGGGGACTATTGTAACAACCAAAACATTTATAATTTAAATTCCCTTTCTTTTAATGTCCTATGGATATAGAAAAAAAATGAACCCATTAATTATTATCATTATTGGGATTAAATTACCATTAACATTCATATATGTTGATAATATAGTTGTTGAACATTAATCATACAACAGATATAAATATAAGGTTGTAAAAAATTCTTTCGACATAACAAAATGAGAGGATAGCCTCATGTAGTATACTCGGTTCATACAAAGCTCATTTTTCAAAGCTTGGGAAGGAGGTAGCATCAATGGTCTTTTCTCTTGACAAACCCTAAGATGAGCTTCAATATATTATGGTTGAACTGGATTTCCTAAATGATAATTTCAAATGAATATAGATTACCCCCCAGTCGATGTTGTTCGATCCACCCCAAGAGTCTGTCACCATCGTAGACCTTTCCATTAGGACTTATGCAGTTTTTAGAAGGGGATATTTAATAAGGTATTAGTTACTTAGTGTGTAATCTCTTATTATAAATAAATTTATTATTCATTCAATTCCTTGATGTGAATAGACTTAATTAATAAATGATAAGTTGGATAAATTGATTTCTCTGGTAAAAATTAGCACCTTTGAGAAATATAAACATTATTATGTTAAAATAAATGTTTTATAAATAATTTTATAAAAAAAATTATTTTATATTATGATTATATCAGTTCATTATCTATTATTGATTAGGTAATCAGTTTGATAAGAGTTATAATTTCTATATGAAAAAACAAAACGTGTATTTTTCATGAATTTATTTTAATGAATTAATGAATTTTTTAAGTAATTAATATTTTAATAAAATATTATTATCAAATTACATTTATGAATATTAAATGAGTATATAATTTTTTAAAATTCAAATTTAATTTTTATTAAAATTTGAAATCTCTTTTTTTTAAACATGAAAATTTTCAATAAATGTTGGTGTCATTTTAAAATTGGAAATTAATATATTTATAAAATTATATAGATAAAATGAATATTATTTTTTTAGTTTTTTGATGTTGACTGATGGTGACTTTTTCATAATTTTCTTAGACTGTCTAATTTCTGGATAAAAAATTAAATGTCATATAAATACAAAAATATGTTTTATGGAATCATAATAACCCAAAAATGATGTAATAAATAATATAATGGCCATTTTTGGAACAATATTTTTTTCCCATTAAAATAGTGTGATTTTAAATTCTTTTTAATTATTTTATAAGAACATTGTTATTCCTCCAAAATTTATAATATATTTTATGATTCTAAATTGATTTCATTAATAATGTGACTAACCTCAACATAACCAAGGATAAGACTTTCATATGTTCGAACAATGGACCTATAAAATAATTGATTCCACTCTTATTTGGAATAAACTATTGGAAAAATAGGGTGAAGGTTTGATGTTTTGAGTATTTAATTATATAGGTTCCACAACATAACTTTTTGGAAATATTAAAGAACAATCCTCTCATTTCCTTTATAAACCCACCCAATATCTCACATATCTTCACTAAAAATACATTGAGAACATCCATACTTTGTCCTCCAAACATTGGAATCCCCCCCAAGGCGCCCCAAGCTCTCATGAAGGCCCTCTTCAAGCTTTTAAAGTCACATGTTCATGTAAGGGTTTCCTTCATTTCTTATATTTATTAAAGTTTCATTATGTTTTTATTACCTTTTTTTCAATTAAAAATGTTGGGGAATGATTTATAACTTCCCCCATAAATCCCTCATTAGTTTTGAATAATTGGAGACCCCTTTCTCTATCATTAATTCCTTCTGTGTACACCCGTTACAATGCCGAAATTCTATGTGGGATTTCTCTTTTCCTATTTCAATTCAAGCAGTTATTCTATATTATGCATCTAAATTCAATTTAACATGTTAGGTGTTTATTTTACATGATTAACATACAATATATTTCATATATAAATGATTTTATACCCTTTTCTCTCTCATCATCCCAATTAATAAATCCGCTTATAACCTCGTTATGCTGCCGAAATTGCACCTCGATTTTCCAATCCAAAATCGTCATGTAGTGAATACCAAACCCATTTCACTATCAAGGGTATTCACCATTATGAACATAAAATTATTTACTGGTATAATAATTTTTCCATTCCACATTCATTGATCATAATAAAAATGACGACAATTAAGGAATTAATTTTATATAATCAGTGTGGGACACTTAAGCACAGTATTGAAATGAATAAGAAGGGTGTTTCCTAATATAGCTATAATGAATTGGGTAATGTTTATTATCATGATATTTCATATAAAGATAGTGTTTTACCTGATTAATTTTAGTAAAAAATTTAACCATGTTGGAAATGTGGTTTACCTGATGCCTTTATGTCAATGATGTATTGGTTTAAGTTGTTTCCACATATCCATGAAATGATAACCAGGATATATCATGCCTTTGTGTTTGTGTTCCTCTTCTGCTACATTGATCTTTCCATTTCCAAACATTTATTTTACTCTTCATGTTATACCTTGTTTACTTCCTTACTGGTCTTTGTTGTTCACCATTTTCATAAGTATTTCCTCATGTTATCCCATTATATACTAAGTTCGAACGAATTTTGTGATCATATAAAAGATTTTTTCTATAAAGATGTTGGATTTTATGTCTTAAGTTATCATGTAATGTTTCTAAGAACCAAATACACTATACCTCTTGAAATTTTCAGCTGAATTAAGTGCATTTTTATTTAATAAAGCATGATTATATATGAAATGAAGAGCATGGTTGTTATATATGTGTTGAAAGAAAATGATAATTAGACAGTTTTTAGTGATCTTTTCATTTTTTTTAAAAAAAATTCTCATACACATCATTCAATAACTCAATGAAATTCATCAAAATGAATATTTTTTTGGAATAAAATTATTCAGGATTTTTTTATATTATATTTTTTGTATACCCTAAATGTGTTTGTTTTTCCAAAATAAATTTCTTGTATTTTCATAACAGAAAACTTTTGACGGCTAAGTTGGGAACCTAAATTACCTTCAAATGAATCAAAAACACCCCAAACTGGTTAAATATTATAGAACGCGTCAACCAAAAAAAAAAATAAATCCTTCAAAATTAAAATTAAAATGATAAAATTTTAATGAGTTTATTATTAAAGGCATAAAGCAGAGTTCTACCACTGATATGAACACATTGAACCATTTTACAATAAAATCAAACCATCCTCCTTTCACAATCATCACTCATACCCATCAAAATCATCTGGATCGCATCATCAAATCCACCACCAACAAAAAAAGAGCTCTTGATATACTATATCAAACTTCACACCATCACTAATCAATGATAAAAACCCAAATAAATAATAGACACAAAACCAAATCATTACACTGTAATTATTCATCACTCTAACCGTAAAAACATTCCATTGATGAACCACACCAAACAGTATTTACCCTCAACAAAATTAAACAATATAAATCCTCCTTACATAACTCAACCAACATTAATATAGATTGACAATATGAAAACTTCTACAACACCTAAATTGATTCTAGGGAAGTCACTATCAATGTGAATTGTTTATACCCACAAATATAACATTTCTTCGAATAACAGTGATAGCTATGAGAAACCCCAATGTATACCCAGTTGAAGAAAATTCAATGTAGGAATAACCTCTTGAAACATTGATGGCAGCATGACTATTAAATTAAAAAAACTTCCTTGAGAACCATCACACCAGACGTACTAGGGGAGGAGTGATAGAACATGAAGTCAAAGAAGATAATGAGTAGGATAGGGCCTCAAAATGTTTCTATAAAATATTATAGGACTATAAAATCCTCAGAAAATATTCATCTTTGGACCTTCATTAGATAAACACAAACCACACCACTACCAAATGAACAACCAGCTTCACCTCCTATGAAAATAAATTCCATGGATAAAATATCACTAAAATCATAGGAATCTATTTCTTCAGACACAATAGAGGTTGATACATGAAAAATAAGGTATGGTCATAGGATTAACCAGCAATGGATTCAATATATAAACCTCACTATGATGAAAATCCAAAACAAGATCCAATATATGGGATAATAGATAGTATGTGGAGAATGGAATCCTTAAGGTTATGATTGAAACCATGATAAAAGGAAACACATGAATGTATTGAAAAATCCTAATAACAATTGGTGATGAAAACAATGAGGAATTATAAGAATGAACCAGGAAGAGAAGAGTAAGGGGTGGTATCCCTGTATAGGAATCATCCAGCCCCCCTCCACCACCACCCCCACAAGACCCAATTGTTTTTTTCATCCCATATGTTATCCATATATATCTCTTCATGGAATAAAATAAACATTCACCAACCAAAAACATTTTATCATATCCATGTATCATATTCAAAATATATAGTGAACAAAATGGAAAATCATCATAATGAATTACAAGTCTATCTAGAAATAGATTCCTTATAAAATATATTTTTAATGTATTATTTCCATATGATTTACAATCCAAAACTCCTGGATAATTTTCACATGTTTTGCAACATAATTTATAAGGATTACCAATTTCTCTTCGTACAAAAAATTTTAAATATTATAAAATTTTCATATCCAACAGGTAAATAGATTTTAACATATTCATCTCCTTTGTAATATTGTTAAATCTTATCAACATCAAATGGGATTTAATATTTTATATAAGTATTACATGATCCTTTTGAATCATTGTTCAACATAGTTGTTGATTATAACAATTCTATTTTTTATCCAGAATTATCTTTATTTCTTGGAAAAATCTCCCACATCATGCCTAGAGTTTGAAAAAAATATATACAAAATATATACTATAATTTTATTTTTCTAAAAGATTCAATTTTAGATATCCAATTTATTTCTTATATAAAAAAATCATTTCATTTGAAAATTTAAACATTATCTGGTACTTCATTTTTTAGAATATCACTTTATCAACACTTATGAGAGACTCAAATTCATTCGTTTTGAATCCACCATTTTCCAACTAAATCATATTGGATTAATTACGAGCTCATCATTAATATTTCTCTACCTCACCATCCTTAGATATGTTATTCTTCAATTGCAGCTTGATCATGAGAAATATATTATATTCACATACAACTTCTACACTACATGATAAAACCTAATATTCTATTAAGTTAACTTCACTAGATCAATTTTTATCATCCATTATTATAATCAATGTATTATCAACTCTACCACAAGAGAAACAAAAACCCTTCTTTTCAATCACTTGATGCTACAACATGCATGGATAAATAAATCTTTATTTTGGTTAAAGAATATTTATTTTGTGATATAATTGATATTAAATTCCATCTAATGAACTTATTATCTCTATTATTAGAATTTTCATTAGTGGACTCCTCATCTTCATCACATAAATTTTATCGTAGCTTTGGAAAATTTGCATGTCATTATCCAGGGACCCTAGATGTGTAACACATTATGTTTTATTAGAAGAAAGATTACCTTTTACTCTTTATATCCCACTTAATATGGGTGATTTTATCCTTTATAACATTAAATTATCAAATTCATCTAAATTTGATCATCCAAATTCAGCAACATCTTCATCCATTTGATTCTTGAGGTTCATCCATTCTTCATGGATTGAGGTGATATTTTTTTATTAGCTTGAACCTTATTGTTTTGATTTCATTCCTTTATCATATCATATACAACCAAGATGTTGTGTAAGTCATATATAGGACATGTTTCATGATCATTATCCTCTAAAGACCAAATATTAGGATAAAATCTATCCAATATGATATAAACTATCATATTGACATCCACTAGAAATTTATGAGGTTCGTCAAAAACTATAATGGTGATCACCACATCACGAAAACATGTAAATATACCCTTAATATATTTACCATTATCTATATGAATATACCTGTACATAAATTTCCAAATCTATAACTAAGCATTCTTGACTATAGCATTATCGTTATTGATATTTTATAGCATATCTGAATGTCCTTTTGTGGAATTTATCAATTTATTATTTAAAAATTAAATATCTACATATGAGATAATATTGAATCTAATGCATTCCCATAAAACTCAAAATCCATCAAAACATCCTATCTCAAAGAAACACTATGTTCATTAGGTGTGAAACCAATATTTAAAAAATATAGAACATCCATACACTGAGATATTATTTATTGTAGCATTACATCATTCCAAATATTATAATATTTCTACTAATAAATGAAATGTATGATCCGAGACCAAATCACATTTAATAGTAAATAGATCAGAACACCATAGGACCTCATTTGAATCTCCTCATATGTAGAGAACCGGAAATTTCAAGGAATGTTTTTTTCTTAATTTTATTTGGAAATTTTAAAGAACACGGTTTTTGACGGTGCCTGATTCCGAGGCCCGGTGTGCCCGGAATCATTTTCCGAAGTTTAGCTCAGGTACGTTCAGTGAACAAACGAGCAGGAATTTCTATCTTTTGAACCGATGCTCGGAATCAAATTCTGAGGGCACCGATTGAACCGTAGGGCCGGTAATTATTTAGGAACGCCACTTCTGAAGTTACGTTTACATGTGGTAAGTTTTTAGAATTTGTGGAAGTTGAAATAAAAATTAAACTACAGTTTTTATTTTAAATAAGTGGATTAGGCATTGGGTGGAAGTTGGGTTACTACCCAACTTTCCAAGGGAGGTTTTGAAGGTGGTGGGGCCCACACGAACCCTACCCCTTCACCTTCCCTAACTTTCCATAACTCTTCACATTCTTTAACCCCCCTCAACTCACATTTAATAATTGACAAATTAATTTTAATAACATATGTTATTAATTAAGTGAGTTAAGTGTGGTTATTTGAATTTTAAACTCTTGAAATTCAAATATTTGTTATGTTAATAAAATAAGAGGTAAGATTATTTTATTTTGGGGTTGGATGCTTTGTTGCTTGAAAAGGTTTGGGGAGAAAAGATAAGGAAAGCTATATTTCTTCAACTTCTTCGTCGAAGAACATGAAGAACGCGAAGAACACATCGAACTCCATCGAAGAACACCGAGTCCTCGGAGACCGACTACGCGGCACCTTTTACCGTGAAGGTTCTTCCGTGACATCTTCTTCCGTGACGTCTTCTTCCGCGATGTATTCTTCCGCGACGTCTTCTTCCGCGACGTCTCCTTCCGTGACATCTCTTTCCACAACAAATCCTCGTTCGATGAACCTCTGTTCAAGCTCGCACGAGGTAGGGGGTTTATGTGATTTTTGCTTACGTGATTCTCTTCCGTCTTTTATCCGCGTTTATTTGGACCACATGATATCAATTAACGGGAAGAGGTCGGACCGCACAAACATGGCCGCCACCTCCCTATTGTTTTTCTTGTTATTGCAGATCGAGTGAATGTGACGCGGTGCCGTCGCACCATGTGGGATTGAGTGGCAAGAATGCGCGACGTCGTCACGCCGCACAATCAAATTTTTGAACCAATTCCGCGGCACTGTCACGTCGTGCTGAAGAACCGCAAAAGAACCGCGGCCGGAGTCGGGCCGCGGCGAAGGGGCGCGGCGCCATTGCGTCATGCCGTAAAACTAAAAAGATGGTACGTTTTGTTAATTGACGTGCGGATTGACGGACGATGATTAACGGGGACGCAAAGTATTTTTGAAGCTTGCGCAGTAAAGTTCGAGACTCGAGATGAACACCAGCTCAGACGGTTTTGAAAACGGACCGCCGGAGCAACTCCGGTGGCCCGCAGAAACACCCAGAGGTGCGGGTCGCTGGCGCGGTGCCGCCGGCGACCGGGGGCAGCGGCCGGAGCCGTCCGGCCGCCAGGAGGCGGCGGTGCCCGAGCGCGCCGCCGGAAGATTGGCGGCGGCGGATCTGCCTCCGGCCTCAATCAACTGCGAGGGCGGGCCACGCACCCCCCCCCCCCCGCTCGGCGGCTTCCGCCCGGCCGTGCGGGCCGAGCCGCGACCGTTCGGTCGGGCCAGGCCCGGCCCAGCCGGTTCGACCCGGTTCGGGCCGACCTAGGGGGGGTCGGGCCGGGTCGGTCCGGGCCCAGACCCCCCGTTTTCAGACCCTCTTTGGTCTTTTGCCAATATCTTGTACTACAGACCTCCGATCGACGAACTGTCAGTTGTGTAGCGATTCTTGGAATGATACGGTCGTTTCGGTATATTATACTCAAGTTTAGGAATACTTTGGGTTCGGATGAGTTGGTTTGGATACAGAACCAACTGGGCCCTCAGAGCGGAAACGCTCATATCTTGAGCTCCGGACGTCCGATTGACGTGTTGTCGACTTTGATGGATTCCTCTAGGTGAGAAGGATATTTTGGCTTACTCCGCTCAACATTTGGATGTTGTCGGAGTGCGGTAGGGTTAGTTCACTCATGAAACCAACCGGGCCCCTAGATTGAAAAAGCCAATAACTCACAGACCGGGCGTCTGATTGACGCGTCATCTGTCTCATTGAATTCCTCTTGATGAGACGGAACATTTGGAATACTTTGCCCGACTTTTGGTTCGTGTTGGATAGTGGCTGGGTTGGATTGTACCCGAAATCCAACCAGGCCCCTAGAACGGAAAAACCGATATCTTTCAGACCGGACGTCCGTTTGACGAACCGTTAGCGGTGTTGGTGATCACGTTGAGAAACGGTCCCTTTGAGTATACCCTATGAGAGTTCGGTGTACAGTTGAGATATGGCCGGGTTGGTTCGCTCACGAAACCAATCGGGCCCCTGGAACAAAAAGGCTAATAACTCACATTCCGAGCATCCGATTGATGCGTCGTCTGTTGTGTTGAGACCCCTTTGAAAAGGAAGTCTTTTGAGATATTTATTTGTGCGACTTTGTGATACTTGAAGTATCGACCTGTAGCTCGTGGAGCGGACCCTCCCAGAGACGAGCGTGCAGGGTATGGAGACCGTGTAGCCGACTGAGACCTGACGACTGCTTGACTGACTTGACTTGGAGTGAGTCGACTAGCCTAGTGGACGGAGCACTACATTGTGAGGTGCAGAACCATGGAGGATGGAGCACTACCTATGTGATAGTGCAGACCCACGATAGTCTTCCGGAGAGTACCTCCGTAGGCTACTAGGGGGTGTGCACTACTATGTTTGGGTGGAATACCCCAGCGGGAAGCACTACTGTGCTTGGGTGGATGACCCGCTGTACTCGACAGGAGGAGTACCTCAGCAGTCTTAGGTTAGTGAGAAGAACCTTGGTGTCGTGACAGGACCACTGTACACTCCAGATACAGAGCTCTTCAGTAGTTACGGTTTCGATAATAAAAATCCTAGTTTGAGATGAGACTTTTTACATTTGTGTTTACCTCATGATTGAGATGGGTCACTTGATAACTTAGGTATATGTATGGGCATATAACTGGGTAGTGGTTATCCGTTGATTTCATTATCTTGGTGTTTTCCTCATGATTGAGATGGGTTACTTGATAACTTTTGTATATGCATGGTCGTATAACTAAGTAGAGGTTATCTGTTGAGATCTTCTTTGTGGTTATCCTTGTTGGTTTTTAGTGAGACCTTGAGGGTCTCGGGGTCCCTACTAAGTAACGTTATTCTCACCCCTTCACGGGATATGCTCGAACCTCGTTGTGTTGGTTGCAGACGACGGGCAGTACTGACGGAGGCTGAGTGTTTGAGGATTGGATGGTACCCGGAGGTGGAATACACGACGAGTCAGTACCAGGAGGTGGACTACATGATGAGTCAGTATCTGGAGGTGGACTTCGCGACGAGATGTCACACGGAGGAGGTTGATGGGTGAGAGCATTGTGGAGGCTATCTGTACCTACCCTTCAGGTAGGATCCGTGGTGGACGATCGAGGAGCTGCGCCACCTGTACCTACCCTTCAGGCTGGATCCGAGTAGGACGACCCAGGAGCCATTTCCGTCCTTCCAGCTATTGTCTTTTTCTATTGTACATTGTTCAGTTGTAGTTTTACTTTCTTTTGGGTTTGTATTTCGTCCCATTTACTTTTCAGCACTTCTCTCTGTACTTAGTGTTTTACTTCCGCTTGTACTCTGTGGTGTTTTGTTTACTTTTTTAAAGGCAATGCCTTCCCAGTTATCGGGATTTACGCCTTTGATTCTAGTCGCCAGCCCTGGCCTATGGAAGGCGGGATTGGGGTAGTCACGACACGGGCCCTGAGGACGGGTCGTGAAAATTGGTATCAGAGGAGTCGGTTCTACCACAGAACTTATAACTCTGATATTTTCATTCTGTGAATTAATAGTGTTAAGGGTACCGAGTGTGGTATTCAGTTCAGGGAGTCTAGTGTTGGTGTGGGCGGCCGAGGTATCCATACACCAGGACCCTAAGAACTGAATTCTGACTTTGTGCATGAAAACACTGATTGCATGTGTGTCTCCAGAAGTTTTATTTAAATATTAGCTTAAATTGGGTCAGCTCACCATGTATAATCATTTGACTGTGTCACGTTGTTTCTTTCAGGATGGATTTTCTCAGATTACCATATAGAGCCCAGAGGGATGTGCATACTGACAGCCTATCGAGCGACGAGGATTCGGTACAGGGCCCTCTTGCAGTTGAGGCACCAGCGGAGGCACTAGTGGTATTACCATACGTTGGGCCACCGATTCCACCAGCCCCAGCAGTAGGCGATGCACGCCACTTGAGTGCGCTGCAAGATTTCTAGCGCCAGAGGCCACCCAGGTTCTGGGGTGAGACGGACCCGCAGGCGGCTGAGGTTTGGCTGGAGGTTGTGGTGCGAGTCTTCAGGCTAGTGGGGATGCCTGCAGACTTCATGGTGACCATTGCTACCATCCTTCTTTAGGCAGCAGCAGGCTGGTGGTGGATCCACTTGTTCCAGTTTTGTAATGGGATGACCTTCGCATGGGAAGACTTCAAGACCTTATTCAGGGTGGAGTTTGTGCCAGTAGCTCTACACCCTGAGCGTGTACAGGAGCTTCTACCTTTTCCGCGTGATTTTGGATCAGTAGCCGAGTAATCTATGGGAAGTAGATAGATGATTTAGAGGTCCAGGAGGACCAGACCAGTAGTTGGGCGATCTCGGGATTTAGGATCGGTGGTGCGGGGCACCCAGGGTGGGGACAGAGCTAGGCATTATAGAAATAGACAGTGTTACTCGTGCGGCAGAAAGGGTCACCTGGCACGTGACTTTCCGACTACTCGTATAGTTGATCTGCAGGCTTTGGAGGAGCCACCGAGGCAGAAGCAGCGGCGAGTGCTTGAGAAACAGCCGACCAGTGGACATGGCAGTAGAACTCCGAGAGAAGGTGGACAGGAGAGGAAATAGTGGATACATCCCTTGTACTTATAGTTCCATATTGCTGTTGTATTCGTGTCTTTGTACTATGAGCTGCAATAATAAAAAGTCACTTAACTTTGTGATGTTTGTTTTCGTGTACTTTTTGTTTGGTTGATACTGAGTGGTCCTGGTTAAAACTATTGACTTGACCCTCACTTTCGAGATTTCTACTGGAGGAGACCCAGTGACCTCACACTGATGCCGACAGTGTGACTCGACCTTTGGAGGCAAGAGTGACAGTTGGATCTCTTAGTAGTTAGGTCGAGGCCTTACGACGTCATCCATGGCATGAATGTGTCATTCATGTCAGGATTGACTGTATTAGGAAATGGGCGTGGTTCATCCAGGGGATGAGACCGAGTTTCTCTTTTCGGAAAAGGAGAAATTTCAGATGCTCTTTTAGATCATAGGAAAAGAAGGTGCAGATCATCAAGGAGTGGATGAAGACTGCACAGTGCAGTAAGAAATAGGAAAATGGAACAAGTCTTGGAGACTCGTGCATGTTAAATGTTTCCATAAGAGGAATCTTGAAGGAGAGATGAGTATGCGAAGCAGCAGATGTAGAGGCAGGTCTAAGAGAGCAGCATGAGGTGGTGTACATCTTAACATGTTACAACCACCTTCCATAGTTATCCCCGCCAGGCTTAGAAAGCTGGAGGGCAGAGGAAGAGTGCGGCTGCATGCGGTCAAGGAGTGTGACCCAATGGCTCTAAAAATGATTCAAGGGACAGTCTATGTCCACTACTAGGTGTTTTAGTTATAGATGTCGATATGAACCATTCCTTGCATTCACAAATCTTGTTCCAGACCTAGAGTTTCCAGAATCCGTGGACTTGAACCTCACGTCTGGAGATACCTTGGGAGGAGACTCGATAATCACACTTATGCTGACAGTGTGGTCAGACCCTCGAGGCGAGAGTTTCGGTTGGAATCTCTTAGTGGAAGCGTCGAGGCCTTACGACGTTAGTTTGAGTATGGAATGGTCAATAACTGTTCATACTCAAATTGACGGTTTTAGGCAAACGTCGGGATGGGTTTTCCTTGGTCGGCGAAAAGGAAACCCCAGGCAGCACAGGATAAACTCTTTCACAGGAGGGTGCGACCGATCACTCTTGAGTCGGTCAACCATACCCTCGTGGCAGCAGTCGTTTGAGTTTCAGTTCTGACAGAAATTGGAGACCTCTAGAGTTCGAGGATGACGATCACATCCTTATACGGGTCTCACCTTGATGAGGTTTACGGAGATGTGGCCAGGGTGGCAAGTTATCTCCGAGGTTCAACGGACCTTTTTAGGTCCTTAGCTGGGTAGGCGAGGTGGTTTACCGCTTGACCCATCCACCTCAGTTGCACCAGGTGCACGACGTTTTCCAGGTATCAAAACTGAGGAGATACACACTCGAACCTTCGTATATCATCAACCATGAAGAGCAGGAAGATGGATATGGGGTTACTTCCACGGAGGTTCCTGTTGGGATCATGAATCGACAGGAGCAGATCCTATGTGGATGATCGATTCCTCGGGTGCACTTTCTTTGGTAGTACGGAATCTCCAGGTAAGCACATGGGAGCGGAAGGCTCAGGTGCATGCTCAATACCGCTTTTGTGACCCTAGTTTGTTTTGAAGCATTAAGGGGACATAAATCCCTGAGGTGGAAGTAATGTAAAGACCCAGAAATTTCAAGGAATTTTTTTTTCTCAATTTTCATTTGAATTTTTCAAGAACACAGTTTCTGATGGCGCCTGATTCTGAGGCCCGGTGTGCCCGGAATCATTTTCCAAAGTTTGGCTCGGGTACGTTCAGTGAACGAACGAGTGGGAATTCCTATCTTTTGAACCAGTGCTCAGAATCAAATTCTGAGGGCACCGATGGAACCGTAGCGCTGGTAATTTCTTAGGAACGCCACTTCCGAAGTTGTGTTTACACACGGTAAGTTGTTAGAATTTGTGGAAGTTGAAATAAAAATTATACTACAATTTTTATTTTAACTATGTGGATTAGGCTTTAGGTGGATGTTGGGTTACTACCCAACTTCCCAAGGGAGGTTATGAAGGTGGTGGGGCCCACACGAACCCTACCCCTTCCCCTTCCCTACCCTTCCATAACTCTTCATATTCTTTAACCCCCCTCAACTCACATTTAATATTTGACAACTTAAGTTTAATAACTTCTGTTATTAATTAAGTGAGTTAAGTGTGGTTATTTGATTTTTGAACTCTTGAAATTCAAATATTTGTTATGTTAATAAAATATGAGGTAAGCTTATTTTATTTTGGGGTTGTGACCTTTGTTTCTTGAATGGTTTGGGGAGAAAAGCTAAGGAAAGCTGGAGTTCTTCATCTTCTTCGTCAAAGAACAAGAAGAAGGAGAAGAACACATCGAACTCCGTCGAAGAACGCCGAGTCCTTGGAGACCGACTATGCGATGCCTTTTAATGCGATGGTTCTTCCACGACGTCTTCTTCCGCGACATCTTCTTCCACGATGTCTTCTTCCACGAGATCTTCTTCCACGACGTCTCCTTCCGCGACGTCTCTTTCATCGACAAATCCTCGTTCGACGAACCTCTTTTCAAGCTCGCATGAGGTAGGGGGTTTACATGATTTTTCCTTAAGTGATTCTCTTCCGTCTTTTATCAGCGTTTATTTGGACCGCATGATATCAGTTAACGGGAGGAGGCTAGACCGCACAAACAGGGCCGCCCCTTAATTATTGTTTTTCTTGTTATTGCGGATCGAGTGAAAGTGACGCGGTGCCATCCCACCGGGTGGAATTGAGCCGCAAGAATGCACAATGTTGTCACGACACACATTCAAATTTTTGATCCAATTTTGCGGCGCCGTCGCGCCATGCTGAAGAACCGCAAAAGAACCGCGGTCAGAGTCGGGCCACGGTGAAGGGGCGCGACTCCATCACGTCACCCCGGAAAACCACAAAGACGGTACGTTTTTCTAATTGACGTGCGGATTGATGGGCGACAACAAACGGGACCAAAAAGTATTTTTGTATCTTGCGCAGTAAAGTTCGAGACCCGAGATGATCCCCGGCTCAGATGGTTTTGAAAACGGACCACCGGAGCAACTCCGGTGGCCCGTGGAATCTCTCGGAGGTGCGGGTCGCCGGCGCGGCTCCGCCGGCGTCCCGGGGTGGCAGCCAGAGCAATCCGGCCGCCAGGATGTGGCGGCGCCCGAGCGCGCCGTCAGAATATTGGCGGCGGCGGATTCGCCGCCGGCCTCAATCAACGGCAAGGGAGGGCCGCGCACACCCCCCCCCCCGCTTCGCAGCTTCTGGCCGGGTCGGGCCAGGCCCATCCGGGTTGACCTGGATCGGGTCTACCCGGTTCGGGCCGACCCAGGGGGGGTCAGGCCGGGTAGGTCCGGGCCCAGACCCCCCGTTTTCAGACCCTCTTTGGTCTTTTTCTCATATATTGAGCTACAGGCCTCCGATGGACGCACCATCAGTTTCATAGAGATCCTTGGAACGAGACGGTCGTTTCAGTATATTATAACCAAGGTTTCGGAATACTTTGGGTTCGGCCGGGTTGGTTCGGATATGAACCAACCGGACCCTCGGAGCGGAAATGCTCTTATCTTGAGCTCCGGACGTCCGATTGATGTGTCATCGACTTTGATGGATTCCTCTAGGTGAGTATGATCTTTTGGCTTACTCCGATCGAGATTTGGATGCCTTCGGAGTGCGGTCGGGTTGGTTCGCTCACGAAACCATCCGGGACCCTGGATTGAACAAGTCAATAACTCACAGACCGGGCGTCCGATGGACACGCCATCTGTCTCATTAAATACCTTTTGATGAGATGAAACTTCTGGCATACTTCGTCCGAGTTTTGGTTGCTGTTAGATAGTGGCCGGGATGGATTGTACCCAAAAACCAACCGAGCCCCTAGAAACAGAAAAGATAATATCTTTCAAACCGGACGTCCGTTTAACGAACAGTCAGCGGTGTTGGTGATCACATTGAGAAACGGTCCCTTTGAGTATACCGTATGAGAGTTCGGGGTACAGTTCACATACGGCCGGGTTGGTTCGCTCACGAAACCAACCGGGCCCCTAGGACAAAAAGGCTAATAACTCATAGACCGGGCGTCCGATTGATACGCAGTCTATTGCGTTGAGACCCCTATGACGAGGCAGTAATTTGAGATACTTCTTCGTGGGACATTGTGATACTTGGAGTATCGACCTATAGCTCGAGAAGCGGACCCTCCCAGAGATGAGCGTACGGAGTATGGAGACCGTGTAGCTGACTGAGACCTAACGACTGCTTGACCGAATCGACTTGGAGTGAGTCGACTAGCCCAGTGGACGGAGCACTACTTTTTGAGCTGCAGACCCATGGTGGATGAAGCACTACCTGTGTGACTGTGCAGACCTGCGGTACTCGTCCGGAGAGTACCTCTGCAGGCTACTAGGGGGTGTGCACTACTGTGTTTGGGTGGCATACCCCATCGGGAAGCACTACTGTGTTTGGGTGGCTGACCCGAGGTACTCGACAAGAGGAGTACCTCAGCAGTCTTAGGTTAGTGAGATGTACCTCGGAGTCGTGACAGGACCACTGTACACTCCAGAGACGGAGCTCTTCAGCAGTTACGGTTTCGATAATAAAAATCCTGGTTTGAGCTGAGACTTTTGACCTTTCTGTTTAACTCATGGTTGATATGGGTCACTTGATAACTTAGGTATATGTATGGGCATATACCTGGGTAGTGCTTATCCGTTGATTTCATGATATTGGTGTTTTCCTCATGATTGATATGGGTTACTTGATAACTTAGGTATATGCATGGGCATATACCTAAGTAGAGGTTATCTGTTGAGATCGTCTTTTTGGTTATATTTGATGGTTTTTAGTGATACCATGAGGGTCTCGGTGTCCCTACTGAGTATCGTTATACTCACCCCTGCACGGGCTATGCCCGCACCTCGTTGTCTTGGTTGCAGACGACGGGCAGTGCTAACAGAGGCCGAGTGTTCAAGGATTGGATAGTACGTGGAGGTGGACTACACGACGAGTCAGTTTCCAGAGGTGGACTACATGACGATTCAGTATCCGGAGGTGGACTACGTGACGAGATGACAAACGGAGGAGGTTGATGGGCAAGAGCGTTGTGGAGGCTATCTATACCTACCCTTCAGGTAGGATCCGTGGTGGACGATCCAGGAGCTACGCCATTTGTACCTACCTTTCAGGTAGGATCTGAGGAGGACCACCCAAGAGCCGCTTTCGTCCTTCCCGCTGTTTTCTTTTTCTATTGTACTTCTTTCAGTTGTAGTTGTAATTTCTTTTGGGTTTATATTCTGGACCATTTACTTTTCAGCACTTCTCTTTGTACTTATTTTTTTACTTCCGCTTGTACTCTGTGGTGTTTTTTTACTTTTATAAAGGCAATGCCTTCCCAGTTATCGGGATTTACGCCTTTAGTGCTAGTCTCTAGCCTCTGGCCTATGGAAGGTGGGATTGAGTTAGTCACAGCAAGAGCCCCAAGGACGGGTCGTGACATCATATTCTAATGTCTATCAGCAATTTGTGGGGATCTTGACTGGTAATATGAGGAGACTGTAAACCCTGGATCAGATTATAAAATCATATATTAATCACCAAAAATAATATTTATTAGAGTATATAAATTGATAAACAAACTGAACATAATGTAATAAATAAAACGTCGATAAAACAACATACTAGACTAATATCTTTCTAGGCAGATCACATATATAAAAAAGAAGAAATCATTAGGATAAGGGATCCACTGTCACTCTGTTCTATAAATTGTTCCAATATACAAATCCATTTTTTATGCTGTATCACAATCATACAAGATTTGTTCATCCCAAAATTAATTAGAAACGAGTGAGAGATACTCTTGTATCAATGTGTCATAGCCATATATGATGTGACTCAGTTAACAACTCTATAGGGAACCACCAATGTGGTCTTATATCATAATAGATTTGGATTTATATGTTCATGTGATTATATCCAAAGTTAGAAATAAACTATTGAAAAATAAAATTAACAATAAATAATACATTATTTGGATAGTGCTAGTATACCACTAAGCACATCTTTGGGACCATGCCAAACCATGTACCAAGTACCATATTGTCATTCCATAGGTCTGTAAACCCAATCATTATGTAAAAAAAACATGAAGATACAATGACTTTGACCCATATAATTTTTAAAATACTATAATCATAGAGTAAATCATGTTAGTTGGATAGATGGGTAAATGAAATACTCCCTTAGAACCCTCATGGGTTCACACAAAATGTACTCTACAAAGTCATTTTGTGCAACTAGGTGTCATGTTTCATGTACTATATAGATACCTTGCGAATAGAAAAGTACATTACATCATCAACCTTCCTGATAAATATTTTACTTCTGAACATTGTTATGCATAGATGATGAGGATTGTTGACCTATACCCAAAGTACACATGGATATATATGAAGAATCATACACTCCATTAACCCCACAACAAATATCATATCCATTTTATTCATAATAACTAAGCTTCAATATTATATAAATATACTTTCAATAGAGTCATGATCATTATTTACTCTCTTTCACAGGTTGTGTATAATGAAATTTAAAGTATTCAATATAATTTATATCTCATGTTCTATTTTTGAATTTGTAACTAGTGCATTTTATAAAAATTTTCACATAGATAACTATAGTATGATCAACAATGAAATTAGTGGATATTCAAATTATATTTTGATTAAATTTAAGAAAATGGGTCTATTGATGTGAAATCTGATGTTGGTTGAAATATTTTGGGTAAAAATATACTTAGTTTCTCTCTTGTGTGTTGGGGAATAGTTCTCTACATGTGGGGTTTATGTACCCACCTAGAAATGTACACATATGTTTTCAGGTTCCCACATATGATAGATACAGTTTAGGTAAACTATTGGAAAAACAGGGTGAAGGTTTGATGTTTTGAGTATTTAATTATATAGGTTCCACAACATAACTTTTTTGAAATATTAAAGAACAATCCTCTCACTTCCTTTATAAACCCACCCAATATCTCACATATCTTCACTAAAAATACATTGAGAACATCCATACTTTGTCCTCCAAACATTGGAATCCCCCCCAAGGCGCTCCAAGCTCTCATGAAGGCCCTCTTCAAGCTTTTAAAGTCACATGTTCATGTAAGGGTTTCCTTCATTTCTTATATTTATTAAAGTTTCATTATGTTTTTATTCCCTTTTTTTCAATTAAAAATGTTGGGGTATGATTTATAACCTCCCCCATAAATCCCTCATTAGTTTTGAATAATTGGAGACCCCTTTCTCTATCATTAATTCCTTCTGTGTACACCCGTTACAATGCCGAAATTCTATGTGGGATTTCTCTTTTCCTATTTCAATTCAAGCAGTTATTCTATATTATGCATCTAAATTCAGTTTAACATGTTAGGTGTTTATTTTCCATGATTAACATACAATATATTTCATATATAAATGATTTGATACCCTTTTCTCTCTCATCATCCCAATTAATAAATCCGCTTATAACCTCGTTATGCTGCCGAAATTGCACCTCGATTTTCCAATCCAAAATCGTCATGTAGTGAATACCAAACCCATTTCACTATCAAGGGTATTCACCATTATGAACATAAATTTATTTAATGGTATAATAATTTTTCCATTCCACATTCATTGATCATAATAAAAATGATGACAATTAAGGAATTAATTTTATATAATCAGTGTGGGACACTTAAGCACAATATTGAAATGAATAGGAAGGGTGTTTCCTAATATAGCTCTAATGAATTGGGTAATGTTTAGTATCATGATATTTCATATAAAGATAGTGTTTTACCTGATTAATTTTAGTAAAAAATTTAACCATGTTGGAAATGTGGTTTACCTGATGCCTTTATGTCAATGATGTAGTGGTTTAAGTTGTTTCCACATATCCATGAAATGATAACCAGGATATATCATGCCTTTGTGTTTGTGTTTCTCTTCTGCTACATTGATCTTTCCATTTCCAAACATTTTATTTTACTCTTCATGTTATACCTCGTTTACTTCCTTACTGGTCTTTGTTGATCACCATTTTCATAAGTATTTCCTCATGTTATCCCATTATATACTAAGTTCGAACGAATTTTGTGATCATATAAAAGATTTTTTCTATAAAGATGTTGGATTTTATGTCTTAAGTTATCATGTAATGTTTCTAAGAACCAAATACACTATACCTCTTGAAATTTTCAGTTGAATTAAGTGCATTTTTATTTAATAAAGCATGTTTAAAAATGAAATGAAGAGCAGGGTTGTTATATATGTGTTGAAAGAAAATGATAATTAGACAGTTTTTAGTGATCTTTTCATTTTTTTTAAAAAAAAATTCTCATACACGTCATTCAATAACTCAATGAAATTCATCAAAATGAATATTTTTTTGGAATAAAATTATTCAGGATTTTTTTATATTATATTTTTTGTATACCCTAAATGTGTTTGTTTTTTCAAAATAAATTTCTTGTATTTTCATAACAAAAAACTTTTGACGGCTATGTTGGGAACCTAAATTACCTTCAAATGAATCAAAAACTCCCCAAACTGGTTAAATATTATAGAACGCGTCAACCAAACAAAAAAAATAAATCCTTCAAAATTAAAATTAAAATGATAAAATTTTAATGAGTTTATTATTAAAGGCATAAAGCAGAGTTCTACCACTGATATTAACACATTGAACCATTTTACAATAAAATCAAACCATCCTCCTTTCACAATCATCACTCATACCCATCAAAATCATCTGGATCGCATCATCAAATCGACCACCAACAAAAAAAGAGCTCTTGATATACTATATCAAACTTCACACCATCACTAATCAATGATAAAAACCCAAATAAATAATAGACACAAAACCAAATCATTACACTGTAATTATTCATCACTCTAACCATAAAAACATTCCATTGATGAACCACACCCAACAGTATTTACCCTCAACAAAATTAAACAATATAAATCCTCCTTACATAACTCAACCAACATTAATATAGATTGACAATATGAAAACTTCTACAACACATAAATTGATTCTAGGGAAGTCACTATCAATGTGAATTGTTTATACCCACAAAAATAACATTTCTTCGAATAACAGTGATAGCTATGAGAAACCCCAATGTATACCCAGTTGAAGAAAATTCAATGTAGGAATATCCTCTTGAAACATTGATGGAAGCTTGACTATTAAATTAAAAAAACTTCCTTGAGAACCATCACACCAGACGTACTAGGGGAGGAGTGATAGAACATGAAGTCAAAGAAGATATTGAGTAGGATAGGGCCTCAAAATGTTTCTATAAAATATTATAGGACTATCAAGTCCTCAGAAAATATTCATCTTTGGACCTTCATTAGATAAACACAAACCACACCACTACCAAACGAACCACCAGCTTCACCTCCTATGAAAATAAATTACATGGATAAAATATCACTAAAATCATAGGAATCTATTTCTTCAGACACAATAGAGGTTGATACATGAAAAATAAGGTATGGTCATAGGATTAACCAGCAATGGATTCAACATATAAGCCTCACTATGATGAAAATCCAAAACAAGATCCAATATATGGGATAATAGATAGTATGTGGAGAATGGAATCCTTAAGGTTATGACTAAAACCATGATAAAAGGAAACACATGAATGTATTGAAAAATCCTAATAACAATTTGTGATGACAACAATGAGGCATTATAAGAATGAACCAGGAAGAGAAGAGGAAGGGGAGGTATCCCTGTATAGGAATCATCCAGCCCCCCTCCACCACCACCCCCACAAGACCCAATTGTTTTTTTCATCCCATATGTTATCCATATATATCTCTTCATGGAATAAAATAAACATTCACCAACCAAAAACATTTTATCATATCCATGTATCATATTCAAAATAGATAGTGAACAAAATGGAAAATCATCATAATGAATTACAAGTCTATCTAGAAATAGATTCCTTATAAAATATATTTTTAATGTATTATTTCCATATGATTTACAATCCAAAACTCCTGGATAATTTTCACATGTTTTGCAACATAATTTATAAGGATTACCAATTTCTCTTCGTACACAAAATTTTAAATATTATAAAATTTTCATATCCAACAGGTAAATAGATTTTAACATATTCATCTCCTTTGTAATATTGTTAAATCTTATCAACATCAAATGGGATTTAATATTTTATATAAGTATTACATGATCCTTTTGAATCATTGGTCAACATAGTTGTTGATTATAACAATTCTATTTTTTATCCAGAATTATCTTTTATTTCTTGGAAAAATCTCCCACATCATGCCTAGAGTTTGAAAAAAATATATACAAAATTTATACTATAATTTTATTTTTCTAAAAGATTCAATTTTATATATCCAATTTATTTCTTATATAAAAAAATCATTTCATTTTAAAATTTAAACATTATCTGGTACTTCATTATTAAGAATATCACTTTATCAACACTTATGAGAGACTCAAATTCATTCGTTTTGAATCCACCATTTTCCAACTAAATCATATTGGATTAATTACTAACTCATCTTTAATATTTCTCTACCTCACCATCCTTAGACATGTTATTCTTTAATTGCAGCTTGATCATGAGAAATATATTATATTCACATACAACTTCTAAACTACATGATAAAACCTAATATTCTATTAAGTTAACTTCACTAGATCAATTATTATCATCCATTATTATAATCAATGTATTATCAAATCTACCACAAGAGAAACAAAAACCCTCTTTTCAATCACTTGATGCTACAACATGCATGGATAAATAAATCATTATTTTGGTTAAAGAATATTTACTTCGTGATATAATTGATATTAAATTCCATCTAATGAACTTATTAGCTCTATTATTAGAATTTTCATTAGTGGACTCCTCATCTTCATCACATAAATATTATCGTAGCTTTGGAAAATTTGCATGTCATTATCCAGGGACCCTAGATGTGTAACACATTATGTTTTATTAGAAGAATGATTACCTTTTACTCTTTATATCCCACTTAATATGGGTGATTTTATACTTTATAACATTAAATTATCAAATTCATCTAAATTTGATCATCCAAATTCAGCAACATCTTCATCCATTTGATTCTTGAGGTTCATCCATTCTTCATGGATTGAGGTGATATTTTTTTATTAGCTTGAACCTTATTGTTTTGATTTCATTCCTTTATCATATCATGTACAACCAAGATGTTGTGTAAGTCATATATAGGACATGTTTCAGGATCATTATCCTCTAAAGACCAAATATTGGGATAAAATCTATCCAATATGATATAAACTATCATATTGACATCCACTAGAAATTTATGAGGTTCGTCAAAAACTATAATGGTGATCACCACATCATGAAAACATGTAAATATCCCCTTAATATATTAACCATTATCTATATGAATATATCTGTACATAAATTTCCAAATCTATAACTAAGCATTCTTGACTATAGAATTATCGTTATTGATATTTTATAGCATATATGAATGTCCTTTTGTGGAATTTATCAATTTATTATTTAAAAATTAAATATCTACATATGAGATAATATTGAATCTAATGCATTCCCATAAAACTAAAAATCCATCAAAACATCCTATCTCAAAGAAACACTATGTTCATTAGGTGTGAAACCAATATTTAAAAAATATAGAACATCCATACACTAAGATATTATTTATTGTAGCATTACATCATTCCAAATATTATAATATTTCTACTAATAAATGAAATGTATGATCCGAGACCAAATCACACTTAATAGTAACTAGATCAGAACACCATAGGACCTCATTTGAATCTCCTCATAGGTAGAGAACCAGAAATTTCAAGGAAAGTTTTTTTCTTAATTTTATTTGGAAATTTTAAAGAACGCAGTTTTTGACGGTGCCTGATTCTGAGGCCCGGTGTGCCCGGAATCATTTTCCGAAGTTTAGCTCAGGTACGTTCAGTGAAAAAACGAGCGGGAATTCCTATCTTTTGAACCGATGCTCGGAATCAAATTCTGAGGGCACCGATGGAACCGTAGGGCCGGTAATTATTTTGGAACGCCACTTCTGAAGTTACGTTTACATGTGGTAAGTTGTTAGAATTTGTGGAAGTTGAAATAAAAATTAAACTACAATTTTTATTTTAAATTAGTGGATTAGGCATTGGGTGGAAGTTGGGTTACTACCCAACTTTCGAAGGGAGGTTATGAAGGTGGTGGGGCCCACACTAACCCTACCCCTTCACCTTCCCTAACTTTCCATAACTCTTCAAATTCTTTAACCCCCCTCAACTCACATTTAATATTTGACAAATTAATTTTAATAACATATGTTATTAATTAAGTGAGTTAAGTGTGGTTATTTGAATTTTAAACTCTTGAAATTCAAATATTTGTTATGTTAATAAAATAAGAGGTAAGCTTATTTTATTTTGGGGTTGGAAGCTTTGTTGCTTGAAAAGGTTTGGGGAGAAAAGATAAGGAAAGCTATATTTCTTCAACTTCTTCGTCGAAGAACATGAAGAACGCGAAGAACACATCGAACTCCATCAAAGAACACCGAGTCCTCGGAGACCGACTAAGCGACGCCTTTTACCGTGAAGGTTCTTCCGTGACATCTTCTTCCGTGACGTCTTCTTCCGTGACGTATTCTTCCGCGACGTCTTCTTCCGCGAAGTCTCCTTCCATGAAATCTCTTTCCACAACGAATCCTCGTTCGATGAACCTCTGTTCAAGCTCGCACAAGGTAGGGGGTTTATGTGATTTTTGCTTACGTGATTCCCTTCCGTCTTTTATCCGCGTTTATTTGGACCGCATGATATCAATTAACGGGAAGAGGCCGGACCGCACAAACATGGCCGCCCCCTCCCTATTGTTTTTCTTGTTATTGCGGATCGAGTGAATGTGACGCGGTGCCGTCGCACCATGTGGGATTGAGCGGCAAGAATGCGCGACGTCGTCACGCCGCACAATCAAATTTTTGAACCAATTCCACGGCACCGTCACGTCGTGCTGAAGAACCGCAAAAGAACCACGGCCGGAGTCGGGCCGTGGCGAAGGGGCGCGGCGCCATTGCGTCATGCCGGAAAACTAAAAAGATGGTACGTTTTGATAATTGACGTGCAGATTGACGGACGATGATTAACGGGGACGCAAAGTATTTTTGAAGCTTGCGCAGTAAAGTTCGAGACTTGAGATGAACACCAGCTCAGATGGTTTTGAAAACGGACCACCGGAGCAACTTCGGTGGCCCGCAAAAATACCCAGTGGTGCGGGTCGGCGGCGCGGTGCCGCCGGCGACCGGCGGTAGCGGCCGGAGCCGTCCGGCCGCCAGGAGGCGGCGGTGCCCGAGCGCGCCGCCGGAAGATTGGCGGCGGCGGATCTGCCTCCGGCCTCAATCAACTGCGAGGGCGGGCCGCGCACCCCCCCCGCTCTGCGGCTTCCACCCGGCCGTGCGGGCCGAGCCGCAGCCGGTCGGTCGGGCCAGGCCCGGCCCAGCCGGGTCGACCCGGTTCGGGCCGACCTAGGGGGGGTCGGGCCGGGTCGGTCCGGGCCCAGACCCCCCGTTTTCAGACCCTCTTTGGTCTTTTGCCCATATCTTGTACTACAGACCTCCGATCGACGCACTGTCAGTTGTGTAGCGATTCTTGGAACGATACGGTCGTTTCGGTATATTATATTCAATGTTTAGGAATACTTTGGGTTCAGCTGAGTTGGTTTGGATACGGAACCAACTGGGCCCTCAGAGCGGAAACACTCATATCTTGAGCTCCGGACGTCCGATTGACGTGCCTTCAACTTTGATGGATTCCTCTAGGTGATACGGATATTTTGGCTTACTCCGCTCAACATTTGGATGTTGTCGGAGTGCGGTCGGGTTGGTTCACTCACGAAACCAACCGGGCTCCTAGATTGAAAAAGCCAATAACTCACAGACCAGGCGTCTGATTGACGCGTCATCTGTCTCATTGAATTCCTCTTGATGAGACGGAACATTTGGCATACTTTTCCCGACTTTTGGTTCATGTTGGATAGTGGCTGGGTTGGATTGTACCCGAAATCCAACCAGGCCCCTAGAACGGAAAAGCCGATATCTTTCAGACCGGACGTCCGTTTGACGAACCGTTAGCGGTGTTGGTGATCACGTTGAGAAACGGTCCCTTTGAGTATACCCTATGAGAGTTCGGGGTAGAGTTGAGATATGGCCGGGTTGGTTCGCTCACGAAACCAATCGGGCCCCTGGAACGAAAAGGCTAATAACTCACATTCCGAGCGTCCGATTGATGCGTCGTCTGTTGTGTTGAGACCCCTTTGAAAATGCAGTCTTTTGAGATATTTATTTGTGCGACTTTGTGATACTTGAAGTATCGACCTGTAGCTCGTGGAGCGGACCCTCCCAGAGACGAGCGTGCAGTTTATGGAGACCGTGTAGCCGACTGAGACTTGACGACTGCTTGACCGACTCGACTTGGAGTGAGTCGACTAGCCTAGTGGACGGAGCACTACTTTGTGAGGTGCAGAACCATGGCGGATGGAGCACTACCTATGTGATAGTGCAGACCCACGGTAGTCGTCCGGAGAGTACCTCAGCAGGCTACTAGGGGGTGTGCACTACTATGTTTGGGTTGCATACCCCAGCGGGAAGCACTACTGTGTTTGGGTGGCTGACCCGCTGTACTCGACAGGAGGAGTACCTCAGAAGTCTTAGGTTAGTGAGAAGTACCTTGGTGTCGTGACAGGACCACTGTACACTCCAGATACAGAGATCTTCAGTAGTTACGGTTTCGATAATAAAAATCCTAGTTTGAGGTGAGACTTTTTACATTTGTGTTTACCTCATGATTGAGATGGGTCACTTGATAACTTAGGTATATGTATGGGCATATAACTGGGTAGTGGTTATCCGTTGATTTCATGATCTTGGTGTTTTCCTCGTGATTGAGATGGGTTACTTGATAACTTAGGTATATGCATGGTCATATAACTTAGTAGAGGTTATCTGTTGAGATCTTCTTTGTGGTTATCTTTGTTGGTTTTTAGTGAGACCTTGAGGGTCTCGGGGTCCCTACTAAGTAACGTTATTCTCACCCCTGCACGGGATATGCTCGAACCTCGTTGTGTTGGTTGCAGACGACGGGCAGTGCTGACGGAGGCTGAGTGTTCGAGGATTGGATGGTACCCAGAGGTGGAATACACGACGAGTCAGTACCAGGAGGTGGACTACATGATGAGTCAGTATCTGGAGGTGGACTTCGCGATGATATGTCACACAGAGGAGGTTGATGGGTGAGAGCATTGTGGAGGCTATCTGTACCTACCCTTCAGGTAGGATCCGTGGTGGACAATCCAAGAGCTGCGCCACCTGTACCTACCCTTCAGGCTGGATCCGAGTAGGACGACCCAGGAGCCGTTTCCGTCCTTCCAGCTATTGTCTTTTTCTATTGTACATTGTTCAGTTGTAGTTTTACTTTCTTTTGGGTTTGTATTTCGTCCCATTTACTTTTCAGCACTTCTCTCTGTACTTAGTGTTTTACTTCCGCTTTTACTCTGTGGTGTTTTGTTTACTTTTTTAAAGGCAATGCCTTCCCAGTTATCGGGATTTACGCCTTTGATTCTAGTCGCCAGCCCTGGCCTATGGAAGGTGGGATTGGGGTAGTCACGGCACGGGCCCTGAGGACGGGTCATGAAAATTGGTATTAGAGGAGTCGGTTCTACCGCAGAACTTATAACTCTGATATTTTCATTCTGTGAATTAATAGTGTTAAGGGTACCGAGTGTGGTATTCAGTTCAGGGAGTCCAGTGTTGGTGTGGGTGGCCGACGTATCCATACACCAGGACCCTAAGAACTGAATTCCGACTTTGTGCATGAAAACACTGATTGCATGTGTGTCTCCAGAAGTTTTATTTAAATATTAGCTTAAACTGGGTCAGATCACCATGTATAATCATTTGACCGTGTCACGTTGTTTCTTTCAGGATGTCTTTTCTCAGAATACCATCTAGAGCCCAGAGGGATGTGCATATTGACAGCCTATCGAGCGACGAGGCTTCGGTACAGGGCCCTCTTGCAGTTGAGGCACCAGCGTAGGCACTAGTGGTATTACCATACGTTGGTCCACCGATTCCACCAGCCCCAGCAGTAGGCGATGCACGCCACTTGAGTGCGCTGCAAGATTTCCAGCGCCAGAGGCCACCCAGGTTCTGGTGAGAGACGGACCCGCAGGCGGCTGAGGTTTGGCTAGAGGTTGTGGTGCGAGTCTTCAGGCTAGTGGGGATGCCTGCAGACTTCATGGTGACCATTGCCACCATCCTTCTTCAGGCAGCAGCAGGCTGGTGGTGGATCCACTTGTTCCAGTTTTGCGATGGGATGACCTTCGCATGGGAAAACTTCAAGACCTTATTCAGGGTGGAGTTTGTGCCAGTAGCTCTACACCCTGAGCGTGTACAGGAGCTTCTACCTTTTCCGCGTGATTTTGGATCAGTAGCCGAGTAATCTATGGGAAGTAGATAGATGATTTAGAAGTCTAGGAGGACCAGACCAGTAGTTGGGCGATCTCGGGATTTAGGATCGGTGGTGCGGGGCACCCGGGGTGGGGACAGAGCTAGGAGTGGTAGAAATAGACAGTGTTACTCGTGCGGCAGAAAGGGTCACCTGGCACGTGACTTTCCGACTACTCGTACAGTTGATCTGCAGGCTTTGGAGGAGCCACCGAGGCAGAAGCAGCGGCGAGTGCTTGAGAAACAGCCGACCAGTGGACATGGCAGTAGAACTCCGAGAGCAGGTGGACAGGAGAGGAAATAGTGGATACATCCCTTGTACTTATAGTTCCATATTGCTGTTGTATTCGTGTCTTTTTACTATGAGCTGCAATAATAAAAAGTCACTTAACTTTGTGATGTTTGTTTTTGTGTACTTTTTGTTTGGTTGATACTGAGTGGTCCTGGTTAAAACTATTGACTTGACCCTCACTTTCGAGATTTCTACTAGAGGAGACCTAGTGACCTCACACTGATGCCGACAGTGTGACTCGACCTTTGGAAGCACGAGTGACAGTTGGATCTCTTAGTAGTTACGTCGAGGCCTTACGACGTCATCCATGGCATGAATGTGTCATTCATGTCAGGATTGACTGTATTAGGAAATGGGCGTGGTTCATCCAGGGGATGAGACCGATTTTCTCTTTTCGGCAAAGGAGAAATTTCAGATGCTCTTTTAGATCATAGGAAATGAAGGTGCAGATCATCAAGGAGTGGATGAAGACTGCACAGTGGAGTAAGAAATAGGAAACTGGCACAAGTCTTGGAGACTCGTGCATGTTAAATGTTTCCATAAGAGGAAGCTTAAAGGAGAGATGAGTATGCGAAGCAGCAGATGTGGAGGCAGAGCTAAGAGATCAGCATGAGGTGGTGTACATCTTAACATGTTACAACCACCTGCCATAGTTATCCCCGCCAGGCTTAGGAAGCTGGAGGGCATAGGAAGAGTGCGGCTGCATGCGGTCAAGGAGTGTGACCCAATGGCTCTAAAAATGATTCAAGGGACAGTCTGTGTCCACTACTAGGTGTTGTAGTTATAGATGTCAATATGAACCATTCCTTGCTTTCACAAATCTTTTTCCAGACCTAGAGTTTCCAGAATCCGTGGACTTGAACCTCACGTCTGGAGATACCTTGGGAGGAGACTCGATAATCACACTTACGCTGACAGTGTGGTCAGACCCTCGAGGCGAGAGTTTCAGTTGGAATCTCTTGGTGGAAGCGTCGAGGCATTATGATGTTAGTTTGAGTATGGAATGGTCAATAACTGTTCATACTCAAATTGACGGTTTTAGGAAAACGTCGGGATGGGTTTTCCTTGGTCGGTGAAAAGGAAACCCCAGGAAGCACAGGATAAACTCTTTCATAGGAGGGTGCGACCGATCACTCTTGAGTCGGTCAACCATACCCTCCTGGCAGCAGTCGTTTGAGTTTCAGTTCTGACAGGAATTTGAGACCTCTAGAGTTCGAGGATGACGATCACATCCTTATACGGGTCTCACCACGATGAGGTCTACGGAGATGTGGCCAGGGTGGCAAGTTATCTCCGAGGATCAACGGACCTTTTTAGGTCCTTAGTAGGGTAGGCGAGGTGGTTTACCGCTTGACCCATCCACCTCAGTTGCACCAGGTGCACGGCGTTTTCCAGGTATCTCAACTGAGGAGATACACACTCGACCCTTCGCATATCATCAACCATGAAGAGCAGGACGATGGATATGGGGTTACTTCCACAGAGGTTCCTGTTGGGATCATGAATCGACAGGAGCAGATCCTATGAGGATGATCGATTCCTCGGGTGCACTTTCTTTGGCAGTACGGAATCTCCAGGTAAGCACATGGGAGCGGAAGGCTCAGGTGCGTGCTCAATACCGCTTTTGTGACCCTAGTTTGTTTTGAAGCATTACGGGGACATAAATCCCTGAGGTGGAAGTAATGTAAAGACCCAGAAATTTCAAGGAAATTTTTTTTCTTAATTTTCATTTGATTTTTTCAAGAACACAGTTTCTGATGGCGCCTGATTCTGAGGCCCGGTGTGCCAGGAATCATTTTCCAAAGTTTGGATCGGGTACGTTCAGTGAACGAACGAGTGGGAATTCCTATCTTTTGAACCAGTGCTCGGAATCAAATTCTAAGGGCACCGATGGAACCGTAGCGCTGGTAATTTCTTAGGAATGCCACTTCCGAAGTTGTGTTTACACGCGGTAAGTTGTTAGAATTTGTGGAAGTTGAAATAAAAATTATACTACAATTTTTATTTTAACTATGTGGATTAGGCTATAGGTGGATGTTGGGTTACTTCCCAACTTCCCAAGGGAGGTTATGAAGGTGGTGGGGCCCACACGAACCCTACCCCTTCACCTTCCCTAACCTTCCATAACTCTTCATATTCTTTAACCCCCCTCAACTCACATTTAATATTTGACAACTTAAGTTTAATAACTTATGTTATTAATTAAGTGAGTTAAGTGTGGTTATTTGATTTTTGAACTCTTGAAATTCAAATATTTGTTATGTTAATAAAATAAGAGGTAAGCTTATTTTATTTTGTGGTTGTAACCTTTGTTGCTTGAATGGTTTGGGGAGAAAAGCTAAGGAAAGCTGGAGTTCTTCATCTTCTTCGTCAAAGAACACGAAGAAGGCGAAGAACACATCGAACTCCGTCGAAGAACGCCGAGTCCTTGGAGACCGACTATGCGACGCCTTTTAATGCGATGGTTCTTCCGCGACGTCTTCTTTCGTGACATATTCTTCCACGAAGTCTTCTTCAACGAGATCTTCTTCCACGACGTCTCCTTCCGCGACGTCTCTTTCATCGACAAATCCTCGTTCGACGAACCTCTGTTCAAGCTCGCATGAGTTAGGGGGTTTGCATGATTTTTCCTTAAGTGATTCTCTTCCGTCTTTTATCAGCGTTTATTTGGACCGCATGATATCAGTTAACGGGAGTCGGCTAGAACGCACAAACAGGGCCGCCCCTTAATTATTGTTTTTCTTGTTATTGCGGATCGAGTGAAAGTGACGTGGTGCCATCCCACCGCGTGGAATTGAGCCGCAAGAATGCACAACGTCGTCACGACGCACATTCAAATTTTTGATCCAATTTTTCGGCGCCGTCGCGCCATGCTGAAGAACCGCAAAAGAACCACGGTCAGAGTCGGGCCACGGTGAAGGGGCACGGCTCCATCGCGTCACCCCGGAAAACCACAAAGACGGTACGTTTTTCTAATTGACGTGCGGATTGACGTGCGACAACAAACGGGACCACAAATTATTTTTGAATCTTGCGCAGTAAAGTTCGAGACCCGAGATGATCCCCGGCTCAGACGGTTTTGAAAACGGACCACCGGAGCAACTCCGGTGGCCCGTGGAATCTCTCGAAGGCGCGGGTCGCCGGCGCGGCTCCGCCGGCGACTCGGGGTGGCAGCCGGAGCAATCCGGCCGCCAGGATGTGGCGGCGCCCGAGCGCGCCGTAGGAAGATTGGCGGCGGCGGATTCGCCGCCGGACTCAATCAACGGCAAGGGAGGGCCGCTCACCCCCCCCGCTTCGTGGCTTCTGGCCGGGTCGGGCTAGGCCCAACCGGGTCGACCTGGATCGGGTCGAACCGGTTCGGGCCGACCCAGGGGGGGTCAGGCCGGGTAGGTCCGGGCCCAGACCCCCCGTTTTCAGACCCTCTTTGGTCTTTTTCCCATATATTGAGCTACAGGACTCCGATCGACGCACCATTGATTTCATAGAGATCCTTGGAACGAGACGGTCGTTTCAGTATATTATAACCAAGGTTTCAGAATACTTTGGGTTCGGCCGGGTTGGTTCGGATACGAACCAACCGGACCCTCTGAGCGGAAACGCTCATATCTTTAGCTCCGGACGACCGATTGATGTGTCATCGACTTTGATGGATTCCTCTAGGTGAGTATGATCTTTTGGCTTACTCCGATCGAGATTTGGATGCCTTCGGAGTGCGGTCGGGTTGGTTCGCTCACGAAACCATCCGGGCCCCTGGATTGAAAAAGTCAATAACTCACAGACCGGGCGTCCGATTGACACGCCATCTGTCTCATTAAATTCCGTTTGATGAGATGAAACTTTTGGCATACTTCGTCCGAGTTTTGGTTGATGTTAGATAGTGGCCGGGATGGATTGTACCCGAAAACCAACCGAGCCCCTAGAAACAGAAAAGATAATATCTTTCAAACCAGACGTCCGTTTAACGAACAGTCAGCGACGTTGGTGATCACATTGAGAAACGGTCCCTTTGAGTATACCGTATGAGAGTTCGGGGTATAGTTCACATACGGCCGGGTTGGTTCTCTCACGAAACCAACCGGGCCCCTAGGACAAAAAGGCTAATAACTCACAGACCGGGCATCCGATTGATACGTAGTCTATTGCGTTGAGACCCCTATGACGAGGCAGTAATTTGAGATACTTCTTCGTGGGACATTTTGATATTTGGAGTATCGACCTATAGCTCGTTGAGCGGACCCTCCCAGAGATGAGCGTACGGAGTATGGAGACTGTGTAGCTGACTGAGACCTAACGACTGCTTGAACGAATCGACTTGGAGTGAGTCAACTAGCCCAGTGGACGGAGAACTACTTTTTGAGGTGCAGACCCATGGTGGATGAAGCACTACCTGTGTGACTGTGCAGACCCGTGGTACTTGTCCGGAGAGTACCTCTGCAGGCTACTAGGGGGTGTGCACTACTGTGTTTGGGTGGCATACCCCAGCGGGAAGCACTACTGTGTTTGGGTGGCTGACCCGCAGAACTCGACAGGAGGAGTACCTCAGCAGTCTTAGGTTAGTGAGAAGTACCTCAGAGTCGTGACAAGACCACTGTACACTCCAGAGACGGAGCTCTTCAGTAGTTACGGTTTCGATAATAAAAATCCTGGTTTGAGCTAAGAATTTTGACCTTTCTGTTTAAATCATGGTTGATATGGCTCACTTGATAACTTAGGTATATGTATGGGCATATACCTGGGTAGTGGTTATCCGTTGATTTCATGATATTGGTGTTTTCCTCATGATTGATATGGGTTACTTGATAACTTAGGTATATGCATGGGCATATACCTAAGTAGAGGTTATCTGTTGAGATCGTCTTTTTGGTTATATTTGATGGTTTTTAGTGATACCATGAGGGTCTCGGTGTCCCTACTGAGTATCGTTATACTCACCCCTGCATGGGCTATGCCCGCACCTCGTTGTGTTGGTTGCAGACGACGGGCAGTGCTAACAGAGGCCGAGTGTTCAAGGATTGGATAGTACGTGGAGGTGGACTACACGACGAGTCAGTTTCCATAGGTGGACTACATGACGAGTCAGTATCCGGAGGTGGACTACGTGAAGAGATGACAAACGGAGGAGGTTGATGGGCAAGAGCATTGTGGAGGCTATCTATACCTACCCTTCAGGTAGGATCCGTGGTGGACGATCCAGGAGCTGCGCCATTTGTACCTACCTTTCAGGTAGGATCTGAGGAGGACCACCCAAGAGCCGCTTTCGTCCTTCCATCTGTTGTCTTTTTCTATTGTACTTTTTTAAGTTGTAGTTGTAATTTCTTTTGGGTTTATATTCTGGCCCATTTACTTTTCAGCACTTCTCTTTGTACTTATTTTTTTACTTCCGCTTGTACTCCGTGGTGTTTTTTTACTTTTATAAAGGAAATGCCTTCCCAGTTATCGGGATTTGCGCCTTTAGTGCCAGTCGCTAGCCTCTGGCCTATGGAAGGTGGGATTGGGGTAGTCACAGCAAGAGCCCCAAGGACGGGTCGTGACATCATATTCTAATGTCTATCAGCAATTTGTGGGGATCTTGACTGGTAATATGAGGAGACTGTAAACCCTGGATCAGATTATAAAATCATAGATTAATCACCAAAAATAATATTTATTAGAGTATATAAATTGATAAACAAACTGAACCTAATGTAATAAATAAAACGTCGATAAAACAACATACTAGACTAATATCTTTCTAGGAAGATCACATATATAAAAAAGAAGAAATCATTAGGATAAGGGATCCACTGTCACTCTGTTCTATAAATTGATCCAATATACAAATCCATTTTTATGCTATATCACAATCATACAAGATTGGTTCATCCCAAAATTAATTAGAAATGAGTGAGAGATACTCTTGTATCAATGTGTCATAGCCATATATGATGTGACTCAGTTAACAACTCTATAGGGAACCACCAATGTGGTCTTATATCATAATAGATTTGGATTTATATGTTCATGTGATTATATCCAAAGTTAGAAATAAACTATTGAAAAATAAAATTAACAATAAATAATACATTCTTTGGATAGTGCTAGTATACCTCTAAGCACATATTTGGGACCATGCCAAACCATGTACCAAATACCATATTGTCAATCCATAGGTCTGTAAACCCAATCATTATGTAAAAACAAACATGAAGATACAATGACTTTGACCCATATAATTTTTAAAATAGTATAATCATAGAGTAAATCATGTTAGTTGGATCGATGGGTAAATGAAATACTCCCTTAGAACCCTCATGGGTTCACACAAAATGTATTCTACAAAGTCATTTTGTGCAACTAGGTGTCATGTTTCATGTACAATATAGATACCTTGCGAATAGAAAAGTACATTACATCATCAACCTTCCTGATAAAAATTTTACTTCTGAACATTGTTATGTATAGATGATGAGGATTGTTGACCTATACCCAAAGTACACATGGATATATATGAAGAATCATACACTCCATTAACCCCACAAAAAATATCATATCCATTTTATTCATAATAACTAAGCTTCAATATTATATAAATATCCTTTCAATAGAGTCATGATCATTATTTACTCTCTTTCACAAGTTGTGTATAATGAAATTTAAAGTATTCAATATAATTTCTATCTGATGTTCTATTTTTGAATTTGTAACTAGTGCATTTTATAAAAATTTTCACATAGATAACTATAGTATGATCAACAATGAAATTAGTGGATATTCAAATTATATTTTGATTAAATTTAAGAACATGGGTCTATTGATGTGACATCTGATGTTGGCTGAAATATTTTGCGTAAAAATATAGTTAGTTTCTCTCTTGTGTGTTGGGGAATAGTTCTCTACATGTAGGGTTTATGTACCCACCTAGAAATGTACACATATATTTTCAGGTTCCCACATATGATAGATACAGTTTAGGTAATAACCACCATAATGGATACAGTTCCCCACTATGGAAGTTATACCTCCCCTATTTGTAGGCTTGGGGTCCTCTATCAATAAATTTTGTACTCCCCAATGTGTCATGGCATAACCCTCCACATAGTTCAGGGACTCCATTAATTGAATTATAAAATCCACTATTATGGGTAGTCATCGAATATTGTTTCATATGTGTGGATTCAAATTTTATAAAGTTATTTTTATTGTTTTATGGTTTATTGGGTTAAAAAGGTACCATAGTTGGTGAATAACTCATAAATGAGTGGGGTGGATTAATGAGAGACTCAATTTTTGTTATCTATTTTTTATGATTAATTGGATTCTTTGTAATGATATGAATTCCTTTTTTACTATCCTGATAGCTTTTTATGGAATCATCTTATATATTTAAACACTCACCCTTTTATAGGATTAATTCCCAATCATGTTGTGCTTTTTAATATGATGCACAATTGGATGTGGACTCGTTGATCAAGGAGATATAGTATCTAGTATGTCTCATTCTTGAAATAGTATTTTCTTTATTTTTGTTGGGGTTCTCCATGCCAGTGTTGATGTGACATGGAATTCTTATGTACCCTTGATCAAGGATGGTCTTTGTCTTGGTATATTGCATTTTTTATATGTCTACACATGTGGATTTTAATTTTTATCGCATTGTTGGGATTTTTATTTTCATGATGTACTCTAATTTTTTCTTTTTTATATGAACTTCATTTGTAGTATATTTTTTAATGGAGATACATGGATATTTGGAGGATTATGGTCTGGTGAATCCCATATATTTGATACGAAATCTAGTTGATTTTTACAACCCATGGTCTAATATAGGTGAGGGTTGGGTGGAAAATTTGTCCTACTGTTGTATCATATGGGGTCCTTGTGGGGATGTTCATGTCAGAATACCTCAATGATTTAATTTAATAGTTGAAATAGTCCATATACTAGGTTTATACATCCTGGGTTCATTCTAACCATCATATGAAAATCAATACATTTTATTGGATGTATATTATTTCTCAAAATGGTTTATTGTAGTAACACATTTCAATAACAGAGCATCTATAATTCTGAAATTCATAAAAAGAATTTTAGTTTTTCAATTCTAAGGGCTATCATAAATAATATTGGAGTTCAATTCAATTATTATTATCTCATGTTATTAATGTATAATTAATTTATTATCACAAAACTAGAACCACTTATCATTCACAATAAATTATTTATGTTGATATTCTAAAAAATATTTAAATTTTTTTGGGAAACTCCATAACAAACCGATATTTTATAATATGTGCAACATTTCCAATAGCATATATGACACCAACATCAACATAAATGACCCAAACAATATATTATTTAATTATGAATGTTATAAATAAATCATTGAATTTATTGTAGAAAATAGGATTAATCACTTTATGAAATAAATATAAGTGTCCAAATCAATATAAATTTATCGATTAATTCATATGAAATAAGAATATAAATATTAGTAAATACATTTTATGCTACAAAAATTTGTTTTCATGAAAAACGATTTCAATAAATTTTGTGTAAAAGTAATATTATATATTTATGAAAATTTTAATTTTGGTATTTAAAAAAAAGGATATAATTTTTGAAATACAAATATAAAAATAATCTTAGGGTGAAATTTTGGTATTTTTTAAAAATATTTTTTTTAGTGAGTAGGAATTAAAATCAATTTTTGTAACACTTCCATTTCTGTTCATTAAATACATTAATTTTAATTTATATTATATTTGGGATTATTTATTAATGTAACAAATGATCTATTTTCTTTTTTATAATCTAACTAATCTAATTTTAATTTTAAACAATCACGATTTTCTATAAATATGTTTTTATACATGAACTGTTTTTTTTTTCAAAAAACTATTTTAAATAGAATAATGACTTCACATATAAATTAATTAAATAATCCTTAATTATGAAATATTTAAATGAAAAATAATGATTATATTTCAATATTTATGAATTTAAATTAACATAATTAGCATTATAAGTCATAAAATCAATGTAAAATCATTTTTTTCTTAAAAGATTCGTTTTCCATAAAAATCTCATCTCAACACGCATAGCACATCTAATTTTAAAATAAATTCCTCCACTAATATGAATGAATAATGAAAAATATATTCCATAATTTTAATCATGAGTTTTTAATTTGGTAATTAGGCCATGTATTTATAGTTATTTGGAATAGTAACTATAATAAATAATTATCATCGCAATAAGATTAAATATTGTAATTATTGTTATAAATAACATTATATGGTCAAACTTTTAACCATAAATCTATAATTATTACTATTTTATGATTTTAATTGAACCATATACATCATTTTCTTGATTAAATTTCACCTTTGTGCCATATATATATTATTTCATTATTATATTCTTTTATAAGTCAGAGACAAAAATATCACTCTATTGATTTTAATATCTATAATATTTTTTGATAGGGATAAAAACAAATTATAATTATTTATAAAGATTAATTTCAAATTTAAATTTGTTTTTTATCATTGATTTTTTTTATTTTTAGAGATGAAATAATCAACATAAATGCATTCCCAATGCTGAAATATCTTTTTTAAATTAATAAAAAAAATATTTAAAAACATTAATAGTAATATGGTATGAAATAATTATTCTTTTTCCTAAATTTTATAGATAAATTAAAAATGATCGAGAGGTTGTAATATAATTTATATTAATTGCAATTAATCATATTGTTTTCAAAGTCAAATTAAATAAATAGTTCTAAAATTGACATTAATGTAATACTTATTATAATTATTATTTTATTTTGCCATTCAAAATTTTTAAAAATCAGATATTTTCAAAATTCGCTGGTTTTGGATGAAAATATCAACCGTGTTCCATTAATTTTCCAATTTCCCTTTTATAGAAACTATCTTAACCCCCAAATAGTAAAAAATTATATTGTATATTTAATTTTCATAAAGGGTAACATAGTATAAAAACAAAATAATAAGTGTAAAAATATTCAAAATACGTCAAAATTTTATTGTATTGAATTATTTTAACCTATAATATTTCTATATTAATTTTATATTAGTTTTAATTATTTTTCCCATGAAAAATAATTTATATTAATTTAGTACATTATGAAAATCCAAAAATTTCTCCCCCATAACAAATAAAGGGGAACCACATAACCAATTTTTGAAGACATTAATATTATTTCATTTTATTTTATTCATAACACCCATCATTACTCATTCTATGAAAGATGTCATTTAACCCCATGGGTATCCAATAATATAATTTTTACCCTTTGAGCACACCATTGGCTATTACCCACCACCAAGGATGCTTATCAGAATAATGATTATCCACATAGGCCAACACATTTTCTTTTCATTGTGTGCTTTCCTCACTTAGGAACAACCTAGGAAACCTCAATGAATGTCACATATCAAGATCACTACTCCAGGTAAAGACTGTTATTCTGTGGAATTCTAATAAGGTTTGATTTTGAAAATAATGGTCCACCATGTAGACATGGGTGGTAACATTTACCCTTTTATGTCTCTCTTTTCTTTGGGTGTACCCTCTCTACCATTTTAAATCACAACATATAGGTTTTGGAAGCCCCACAACAAACCCATGAAGTGCCACTACACTTCTGGCTGGGTATTAGATCTGGTACCATTATTCATCAATTGACCTTTATTGGGCCATGATCTAATTCATTCAACCCCATGGGTCTCCTGTAATACTTGTGTTTCTTTATGATCATACAACAAGATATTACCCAGCCACTGATATCACTTACCATACTGATGACTATCCCTATAATCCAAAACATGTTTATTTTTGTTTTTTGTCCTAACTGGAACACCCCCTATGAAACATAATAGACGTTCAGTCATCCTGATCACTATTCCAAGTCATTCATGCTAAAATATAATTCTTTAATCATGTAATCACTAAAAAAGAGTTGTGAACCTTACTGATATGTGTTGTAACACTAATATTTATTACAAATCCCTTTTATAGGGTGGTTTACACTTTACCCCATTAAAGCACAACACCCTCATTGAAGTCCTCACACACCAATCCCAGGAAGTGCCTCAACACTTCTTGATACGTATCAGCTCTAATACTAATTTCCATGAACTTAATTTCCCTAGGCCATGAGCATATTCATAATAATAGATGGGTCTCCAATAATACTATATTTGGATTCATACTACAACATAAGATATTACCCACCCGATGGGGTCTCTTATCAGACTAATTACTATCTCCATAGGCCAACAAATGATCTTTTTAATGTTTTTTGTCCTCACTCACACACACCTTAGGATACATAAAAAAATTCAACCATCATGATCACTAATTCAAGTCTATAACTCTTAATTGTTGAGTTATATTTATGTAACATTTTCTATATTCCATCCTTCCTCAAGACATGAACATAGCCATATGAACCCATGGGTTTCTTCCTAGAACACCAAAGCCTAGTACTAACAATTGTCACTAATAAAACTAATGTATATCCTTGAAGGACATCACATATTATTTCAATATGTTTTCTCCTCACTCACACACACCCTAGGAAACATCATTGAAGGTCACTAATCCTATTCACTTCTCCATGCTAGGAACACTATACTTTGGAATTCAAATCAATTAGGATTCTAAAAATAAATGTGAACCATTTTAAAATTTGTAGAAAACTGTTACAATTTTTTTCTCACTTTTCAAGGTCTTTACACTACCTAATTTTCACTCAATACATAATCATATTGCGATTTGAGTAGTGAATATGAATGGAAACCTTATGGTTTTTTGTAAGGGTTTTTGTGAGTGAGAAAAAAACACAATGAAAATAACATATGTTGGCCTTTGGGATAAGTCATTAGTTTGATAAGTTATGCCCGTTGGTGGGTAATAAGATATGGTGTTCCCAAATGGAATTTTTGGGATTATAAGAGACCCAAGGTGTTAGATGACACGGTTTCAATCATGTGGAAGGCCAGATTATGACCAAATCGTATCAAATGCATCAGGATTCACTAACATACATTTTCTGTTTTCCTTAATTTGGGACAGGTTAGACAGTAGTTAGGATTTTTGGGACATATTAAGGGGAATTATGTTAGTGTTTTGTTAGCATTATATAGTGGTCCTATGTGTTGGCCAAACATATGAATTTCATTTTTTAATTTTATATGTTACCTTTCATTAAAATCACCATTAGCGAGGCATGTAATGTTCACTTGTTTTTTAGGGATACTAGTGTAATTTTATGCATCCATATAAGCACATAGGTTCACATACCACATATACATGTTTATTTCATTAGATAGATCCAAAATAATTAGATGTATGTTGAAATTGTTATATGTGTACTGGTACATTATTTATAGGATTCTTTTATTATAGCATGTTGTATTCTATGCATGAGTTTTTGTATGTGGTTGTGGATAACATGCATATCATTGTAATGTTGATATAAGCCTTGAATAGGAAGTAAGTGATTTATGTGTTATTTTAAATGAGCCGGAATTGAATTAGAAGGTATTGATTTTAAACACATATGGTGGAGTTAAAAATATTTTAATTTGAAAAAGTAGTTAAAATTTTTCAATATTTAAAAATCTTATGGTGGGGAGTAGTGGTGCCATGATCTAAATATATTCTCATGGATGAATATAATAATGGTATGGATATTTTCAATATCATTAGTTTTTAAATTATTATAAAATCTTAATTTTTTTGTAAATTTCAATTATTTTGTTTTAAAAAATTATTTTTTTCATTACATGTATTTATTTTGGATTTATTAAAGGTTAAATTCACTGTATAATTCTTTGTAATATACTATAGAATATTTTTGGAGTTAGGTGCTGAGTTAAATAAGGGATTCAGAGTCCCATAAAGTCTCAATGCGTATTAAATAAAAATATAAAATTGATTTTATTCACACACATGATTTTTTGTTTTTAAAAAACTGGAATATCTATAACATAATGTGTCATATATGAAATATGATGCCACTATTATGTATGTTATGATAGGGTTAACCTAGCTACGATATAATATTTTTTTTGGGTTGGTAATTTCAATGAATCTTATGTGAGGATAAAATATTTTATATTTTATTTTATATTTTTCCATAAAAATGTAATATCTTTAATATAATGTTTTTTATGAAAAATCAGAGACAACCATTAGGTAAAGAAGATGGTTTACATCCTAGATAAGACATATGTTTCGTGTGCATTAGGTTATTAGTTACATAATATTTAAGGTTAATAATAATTGGTATATAAATTTTTCTGTTGGGAAGATGGAAATAATAATAATAATTTAAACATTATTATTATAATTTATAAAATATAGAAATAGTCTTTTGTAATTAATGATTGTTTTTTAGTGGAAATAATCATTGTCCAAAAGAATTATTGTGATATTTATATTTTTGACAACTAAATCCAAAAGCATGGTTAATTAATTTTTTTTACTATTATCAGATCTAAATGGTGGTTGATGAAATGATAATGTGATATTTAAGATGGTTATATAATAATAATAATATATTTCTGTTATTATTATTATTATTATTAAAATTTAGAAGAAAGTTTTGTGTTCATATATATATAATGTATATATATTGATTAAATACGTGTGTAACAATATAGGCATGTGTGGGTGTAAATAATTATGTAAATATGTCAGGGTTTATATATATGTGAATTAATTCATTATATATATATAAATAATATATATAAATATATATTCATGTTTGGGTGTAAGTAGATATACAAATATATGTGTGTGTAAGTATATATGAATGTATGTTAATTATATATATGTATATATAGAAATATATATCTTGGTGTATATAAGAATATGTGAATTCATATATATATATATATATATATTGTGTGTATAAATATTATTGAATGGCTTTAAAATATCATTAATGTGTGTTTAAATATTTTGATTAAATATATATTAGTGACAATTAACCAAGGAAAGAATTAAAGAGGCATAAAACACATGGGTTTTATTAAGGGTGGAATCTGATATTTCCATGGAGAAAGAAAAAAAAACAAAATTATAATTAAAGTGTTATTAATTAATTGAATGAAAAAGAGGAATGTATAAAAAGAGAAGGGTGTGCATTAATTTTTTGGTACCTCATGTCACCCATCTCTTCTCTCCCTCTCTCATCTTTTTATTTTCATTGTATATTCATTACTCATTCAAAAATTATATCTTCTGAAACTTTTATAATATTTATCATTTTGACACATCATCTATGTTCTTGGGTTTCCCTCCACTAGAATATTTTTAAACATATTTTTTAACTAAAGAAGGAGGTTTAAATTGTGTAGTTAATATCTGACTTCAAACCTCATCATCTGTCATCATTTCACCCAATGTAGAAATATTTTAACATTATTTCATGTTTTATATGATTTATTTTCAATAATGTTGTCTATGTATATATTTTTTGGAATTTATTAACATAGATTTGTGTTTTATACTATTTATATGCCTGATTTCATGAAATTTTTGTGTTGAATATGGGAAATATGTTGACTTTTAATCACATGAAATTTCATTGGTCTCCTTCTCCTTATGATTTTATTTCATGCATATGGATTTTGATTATTATTTTTACTGATTGACTTGATTTTATATTGATCTATCATTTTTTATGTGTCATATAATATATATATATATATCTACTAGTGTTGAGCATTCAGTTTTGGCCTATATGGTCGGCATATGGGATGTGACACTTCTATTGGTCAACATTTTATGACATGTGATATGTGACACATGACTAATGAAATGAGAGATTTTACACATGTATGAGAAGTTCCTCTCAGAGGGATATTCTCGGCTTGGGTCATTATGATCTCAAAGTATTTCAGTTGCTGAGATGTGTCAAATGTTTTTGGCTATCCAAATATGAGTAATGTTATAAGACATTGGTTAATATGTGGGATTTTATGAAATATTTTCGCTATCCACTCTAGATGGATGTGATAAGGCCACAATTTTCTATATATATTTAGAATATCCTTAATGAAGGAATGTGTTACTTGGTTGGGGTTATCCACTTTGGAGGCTATCTTGGACATTTCTACATATGTTTAACCCATCATGGGTCTAAAGCTTCTGTAGTCGGTACCCAGGGACCCGACATGTGTTTGGTTCATGAATAAAATATTATTTACTTATATATATATACACTATGTAGGCCCATGGAATGAACTTTTTTACTTTATGCGCAAGGATTTTGGTGGTGTCCTACTAATTCGTGTACTCACACCCTACTCTTTATTACATTATTATTGTTTTATAATCGACAGGTATCCAAAATAGGGAAAGGACATTATAGTGGCAGGTTAAGGATGTGGAGTGGGGTGGTGCATATTTTACTATATAAACATCGAGTCGGATGTAATTTCAAGTCCTTATATACCATATTGGACATTACGTGATGTCCATATTTGGTTTTAGTTATTATATCTTGTTTTTGCTTCTTCAGTTTTTGGATTCTTCTCTAGATATTTTTTTTACTTGTGTAATTTTTATTTATTTATCGGTACCATGACATGATATGGATTGTATAGTCTCCCCATGGTTTCACTCAATACCATTACTACTAGTTTATTTCCTCTTGAGAATGGGGATGAGTGCATTTGGACATAAAGAATCCAGATTCTACTGAGTGGTTCATTTCAGGATGTCACAATAAAGGTATAATTCCAACTATAAAAGAATCTTAGGAATGCTTTTTGTGTAAATGAATTGTTGTTTTCCCGATAAGATTTATCATTATTAACTGTGATTTTTTCATTTACTTCATATTAAACATCCTTTAAATAGTATTCTACCATGATGATATAATAACATATATTACATCCAAATACATAGTTGTTTTTTATGTTAATAGCTTACCCTATATCAATATAATGTTACATAAAATGGGAAACAAAATTGTTTTTCCTGTGTACCCAAAAACCGACACATTAATTGATTTATTTACTTTCCATCACCACTGGTCATGAAAAAATTTTATAATGGATTTAATATATATATATATTATTAAAGATATATAGAACAATACTGATGGAAAATATATAATTTAATTTTGTACCTAGTAGTTCTTTTTAATTAATAATGCTTCATTCATGTGTGTGGATAAGATACTCGACAATGTGATGTGATTCGTTTATTGTATCCCATTGTGATTGTTGAAAATTGGAATTGTTACTCATTAGAACATATGACATACTATCTCTATGATTGTAATGTGGATCAAATTTCATAAAAATGATTCATATTTGGATTCAAATGTATAATTGTGGGATAAAAGGTTACTTTAATCATTATTATTATTCTATATATTATGGAACATTTACCACTTTTACTATAGTTAAATTATAGAAGAAATTTTTGACATATTAACTATATATCATCAAAACATCCAATAAACCCATAACTGATTATGTAATTAAAAAAAACTATAATAGATAAAAGTAAACTAATAAAAAATGAATAATCATCCTAATTAATTAATCAATTAACACATGTTTTTTATTAAATAATATATATAATATACATGAAATGTAGGACTTGTGTTAAAAGATTTCATATCAATTTCCTTTAATTGAGTCTTATTTTAATATAATCTATCAATTTTTTCATATGGTTTATATAATACCCTTGTACATGTTATATCATGAGTCCTTCATAGTTCATTTTATTTTCATATTTAATTAAAATTATTTTTTATAAGGGTATTTGACATGAATATTACAAAGTGTTAAGGGGTTCTCCTAACTCGATTTCATTTCAATGGGTTATATTACTTCTTTATTGTCTTTGATATTATATTATTTTATCTGAAATAAATTTTGAATATTTAATGTTATTTTAACTTGGATTTTGTGTATTTACATTTGAAACACATAATCAATTCATTGATTTATTATCTTTTCAACGGTATGATCTTTTTAATAGATTTCATCTCGATTTCCACTTCATTAAGACATTTTTGGTACTGTGATCCAATTTATGTTTATTATTTCTATCTAATAATGATTATATTTGTATATAGATAATCTCTATAAAATAATGTTTTTTAATTATTCCATTGATTCTATTTCTTTTATGTGGGTTGTGATTCAATTGTTACCAATGTGATTAGGGTTTATTTCTCAGTCCCATCAATATTTGGGTTTATTTGTGATTATGTGTCTAAGGGTGGAATTATTTTATCTTTCTAAAATAAACCAATACTATTTTCAACTCCTATGGGAATTAATTGTAATTATAATCTTTACTTTATTTTATAGTCATTATTTACTCAATACACCGAAATTATTTTGTAAGGAACTCCTAAATTTTTTATACTCATTCTGTGATTTTTCATCCACATCCATATTTTCCATAAAATATTTCGAAGTGTATTTTTAATGTTATGAAATTATTTATTTAAAAAAAATTTCCCTCATTCTTTGCAAAACAAAATAAAAATAGTAACCTTTGTTTAATTTTTCGAATAAGGTACTTTTTTGGAATTTTACTAACCACATGAGTGGAATCATTTTTTTAATGTTCTCACCATGTAATGAATTTCTCAACTGACATGACCACTCAATTATTTTAATATTAAGTTAAAAAATTATAAGGCTACTTTCAAAAAAACATCCAAATATTTTGAAAAATTGTAAATGTAATTTTTAAATTGAAAATTTTATTTTCCTAAAAAACAATTCTAAGGAAATTTTTATTCTATTTCTATAAATAAATTACATAAAATCATAATATTACTATAACTGAACTATGTATATAATATAATGATAATATATTTATTATTTCTTTGGATAATTTATGATCATTATAATTGAAGAAAGTATTAACATTGACGTTCATTATTACATTTCTTTATTGCATTTCCCTTAAAACATTCACATTATTAGGATCAAAGGACATTATATTTCTTATAAATATCGATATTCATTATATCATGGATATGAATATTACATAAAAAAATTCATTTATACACATTTTTTACCAATAATTTTATTTGATTTACTATTAAAATATTTATATTATATATTATTTAATCAATACAGATATTTATTGATAATATGTGTTGTTTATGAATTTAGTTTATCATTAAATATATCATGAAAGATTTGGAAATGTGGTTATGGGTGGATCCAAGTTATAAATAGTTACTTGATCCATTTAAAAGTCGTATGAGACAAATCAGTTGTCCAAATTAAATGGGTCTCTGGTGGATACCAATCGAGATATTCAAACTGCCATTGTGTATGGACATAATGGTATAGATATCATAATGTAAAATATTAAACATTTTCTTTATTAATAATTAATTTATTATTATCCCTGATATAACTACAATTATATTATCCATTTATTCATTTCATGCCCATGTTATTGATAAATGGAATGTGTGTTTTTATATTTACCATTCCCTATTGTCAATTCATTATTGATTCATGATAACTTACAATATATGTAAAAATAATTAAGCATCTAATCTCACCCTTATTATTTTTCCTTTCCAAAATATATGAAGAAGAAATATTTTAATGAATTCAAGGATTATTGATATTTAAATTCTCAATGTTTTGTTTTTTTAATTCTGAAATATAATATGAGATTATAGTATGCATCTAGTTTACCAATAATATTAAAATATTTTTTTATTATGGATTTGACTCACTGTATAAAATTCAATTCAAATAAAGAAACCATTTTATTTGTTCTATTAGGGTAATGGTATATACATATAGTATTAGATGATGTTTAGTTAAATACATGGAAATTATATTTTGAAAAAAAATGTAATGGATCATAACCATTTGAATGAATTTTACGACAAATATAACAATATGATAACATATTAAAATTTTAGTAAGGTTTATATTATGGGGATTTCATAGAAATATATTCATGTTTTGATACCACAAGTTGATGTGTTTTGTCTATAGATACATCTAGCTCTTATAACACTTAAAAATAGTTGGTCGGTTATATCTTGGCCATAATTCTAGTGCCTGGTGAGTGTTCCCATAATGTGTACCTATTTTGAAACTCATAGGTGATATTCATGGGATAATTCATATTTTCATTATGAAAAAACATGGTTAATTTAAGAATATGACCTATCTATACAAATGATATTCAATAGTGACTTGGGATGTTCTTAATGTGTGTTTATTTATTTATAAGGTTAATTATTTGATTAATACCATATATACTCTTTTTTATATTTTATGTGATGAGAGTATACTGTGATTATAGATACCTTGGGAGACATTTCCACTAAAACAACCCTTGTGTTTTGTATGTAATTTACTAAACAGTTTATTTGAGGAATTATTATTTAATATTTTATAGAAATAAGTTTAATAATATTTATAATCCTTATGGTTAATTTTATTCTTGATTTTAATGTAATAATAGTGTACTTGGATTTTTTGATTTTATGAAAAATATACTTTCTATAGAACCATGTACTGGTAAAATATTGATATGATTACCAATGTTAATTTTTAAATTTTTTCAGCTTACATTTTGGAAATATATATGAATTATTTTTATATAGTTTTAGAAGAAGGACTGCCCACATATTGGTCGACCAATCATCGTGTTCAGCAAGGTTGAGGAGCGTGATCCCATGACTGATGGGTGACAAGGATGTAACTACTACCACTATACTACATGAGGTCATGGTAAATATGAAATTGTTTTTAATGATATTATTTTATAGATTAATTCTTATGGGATGGATTAAGGTCACCTTTGGGTGTCAACATTGAGGTTTTTGAGATTAATGAGTTATATTTGTTATATTTTACTCACCAGTTTATTTTTTGTTATTATTTAGAGGTAGTTAGATTTACTTTTCACTCTTTAATGTATCTTATGATCAATTAAGAAAATATATTTCTTGTGGAATAAAAAAATAATATTTTATATTCATTTATTGGTCAAATAAATGATGTGGAAATTGATCAAAGCATAACCATAAGATGAAATTGTGCTTATGATATAAAAATATATAAAGTATGTTTATTTTTTATTTTCCGCTTGAATAATACTAAATTAACCCCATGAAATTTTGAAAAGGACCATGAAATAAAAATATTATACATTTACTTTCATTTCTAATGAATTAATGATCTTTTCATCCATCACAAATTTTTGGTTCGGAAGAGCTTAAATATCTTATATCCATATTCTCAATAACTCTCTATTGGTCCTTATGTATTAGTTTTCTCCTTCAGGTCCATATTTTCATTTCACATTAATATTAATAAATTTATAAAAATATTTTTTTGTTATTATAGTGAACATGTGTACTTCTATTTACCTCTTTTTCAGTGGAAATTTTATTAACCCTTTTACGATGTGGGTTTTCCCAAATCGAATTTACTAAAATCAACCACTTGATTTTTTATTTAGATTTGAAATTGAATATATATAATTTATTGATTTCTGGTAGAATTTAACAACATTATAATTTAAAAGAATAAAATCATGTTTGATAGTGTATAAAACTCAGAACACCTTGCTTAAATGAACCACAAAATATATTATTCAGATATAGAGGTTATAAACTAATCATTGAATTATAGGGTAAAAATAATACTAATAAAATTATGAATAATACTAATCAATAAAAATTTATTTACTAATTTTTGTTAAATAAGGTCGTAATTTTTTTAAATGGTATTTTCTGCATCAATAAACTAATTTTTTTTAAAAATAATTATTATTTTATTTTGTGTGAATATAATGTAACTAATTTATACCATATTTACTCATTTTATTTCATAAAATTGGTATCATTTTAGAAATTAACTTATCAAAATTATCTTTTGGTGGAATTTATTTATTTTTTTTGAATATATTAGTCGTTTAGTGAATGGTGACCAATATCAGTTTTTGTAAAGCCGATATTCTTTTCATTAAATCAATTAATTTAATCTCTCTTGAAATTTGTTCTTTGTAGTTCAAGATAAAAATTATCCATTTTATTTAAAATAATATATTTAATTTCATGGAAAGAATAAATTTTCATTATTTTGGAATAAATCTATTTTTTATGCTTACGAGAAAAATTCACTAAAAATAATTTTATACGCACAATGTCTTCCCTTTTTATTAAATAAAATACACCTAATTCGGAATGAGTTAAATGAAATTTTCAAATTTTTTATATATGTATATTAATTTAAATTCATATAATAAATATTACTTTTAATATAATTAATATAATATCACATTTTCTTTGAGAGATAAATTTTACTGAAATTTCACTTTTCACAACACTCAATAGGTTAAATATTAAATTAAATCCTGCCACTTCTATGAATTTAATAATTAAAAAATGATTATATATTTTTAATCATGATGTCCAATTTTATTAAATATACCAATATTATATTTATTAATTCTGAATAATAATTATAGTGTGTAATTATCACCATGATAATAGAAAAACGAGTAATTATGGTTGAGAATAGTATGATAAGAAATAAAATTGAACTTAAAAGTTTTTTTATATAATTTTATAATTGTAATTCAAACAAATATATCCAATTATTGAATACATGGCCACTTTCTATCATATTTATTTAATTTTAAAAATTTTAATATTTTTAAAAAACATTTAGAAATAAATATAACTTTCATTCTTTTAATATATATAATATTTTTTAGGAATAAAAATAATGTTTCTGGTTATAAATAGTAGTTTAAAATAAAAAATATATTTTCTTATCATAGTAATTTATTTATAATTCTTATTGATGAAATAATTACCTTAAATTGATGCACAATGTGAGAAAAGCATTTATTAAATTAATATAAAAATTAAATAAGTAATATTAAAAGAACTAAAAGTAATATAATTTGAAATAATTTTTTGGTCCATAGAAATTTATAGATAAATATAACATATAATAGTCATTTTAATATAATATATTCCAATTATTAGTCTTATTTTTTTACAAAATTAAATGAATTTTTCAAAAATGAAATTATTATTACTTAGTAATAATTAATATTTTATTAAATTATTTAAAAGTCATAAAATTAATATCTACAGACATGTAATAGGGATATGAATTCAAATATTGAACATTGTCTATTTATTTTCTAATTATCCTTTTATATTAAATATATTAACAACTAAAGAGTAAAAAATTATGTTATTATCGTAATTGCCATAATGGGTAACATGGTGTCAAAAAAAAATAATAAGGGAAACCACATTACATAAACATGTCGAAATAATTTTTATGATATTATTTTGAATCATACAAATAAAATATTTTAATTATATAAGTTTGGATCCATTTTTTATTAAATAAATTATATTAATTTAATAGTTTATGAAATTATAAAGGATCCCTCAACTCATATATAAATGGGAACCACCCCTCATATTTTCATCACACGTTAAAAACATTCATTGATATTTTTATCCAAATATGTTATTTACATCAATTAATAGTTCTAGTGGTATTTTATTGTTTCTTAAACCCTCTTATTTGGGATTCTAGTGTAAACATAAACTGGTTATCTCGAGAATAAGTATCATTTGATTACTAAATTTCTTGATCTATTTCTTCTACCACCTCCATATATACATTTTCAACCACGTTAATATATTAACATAAAAATCTCTCATAAATTTTTGTTGCTTTTTGATAATGGGATACCCTATATTGATATCGTCTTCCACCAAATTGGGAGTGAAATTTTTATTCAATTTTATGGTAGACTACCTCCTCACGATCCAATATAATTAACCATCCGTCCCGACTTCTCATTTTTAGTAATATTGATTCATTTACTATATATATATATATATCATTTAGGACATTTTTCCCTTATTTAATGATAATATATCTAATTATTTCATACAATTATTTTCATCTAAAAATTATAATTTCATTCAATCGTATGTGTGCATTACTACATCCATGAGGTGATTTTATTCGTTTTTCACAGCCAAATCCCAAGAAGGATACATATAAGTGTATTTGAAGAATAAATATGATTTTTTTATCATAATTATCATTATAATATTTTAATATAATACTTATACTATTTCCGTTATGATCATTCAAAAATTGATGTGTCACACATATATATGTATGTCTTTCTATCTCCCTGATTGTAATATATATATATTTTCATAACCACATTCCACAAAATAATTGAATAGTATAAATGATTTATAAAATGATAATTATTTAATTATTCTTATTCTTGATATGATGGAATAATATCCTTTTATACTATATAAAAACTATTGGAGTCAATTTGGATATATGTACTGAATAACATCAAAAATGTATGACAATATCTTAATTGATGAAGTAATTAAATATGACATGGTAAAAAATAAAATAAAAGTAATAATAAACACATAAAAATTTTCTAAATCATGAAAATATTTATAAAATGTTATCTTTTAGGATGATAAATAATGTACATGATAATTCAGACCTAATGTAAGTGATTTCTTCTCAATTACCATTCATGGAGGCATATTTTAATTTTATGCACCAATTTATTTTATACAGATTATATACATCCATTTTACAGGTTATATCATGGATCTATCATAATTAATATTTTTTATGTTTCAATTTAAATTATTACACCCAACATCATTCAATTATATATTTACCAAATGGTAATCAGTTTACATTACTCAATTTTTTTCATCTGGTTATATTCCATTTTCGTTTTATTTGATATTCAATTTTTATGTGTATAAAAAAATTTATTTCAACAAAATTTATTTTTCAAATATTTATTTTTATTTTTATATATGATACACATAATCAATTCATTGATTAATTATAACTTCAATGGTTTAATTTTTTTAATATATTTCATCTCACTTTCCATTCCATTAAAACATATTTGGTATTGTGCACTAATTTATTTTTATGTCTTGTTTTTACCCACCCCCATTTTTATATGTTATATAATTAATCTATTTTAAATCATGGTATTTAATTTTTTATTTTGTGTTATTTCTTTCATGGGATTAGTGATTCAAGAGATACCTAATAATTAATGGTTTTTTTTAAAAATCCCATCATTACTCGGGTCATTTATTTTTATGTCTCTAAAAGGGGAATTATTTGATCTTTCTATATTAATCCCGTACTAAATTCATCCACTATGTTTATTTATATATATTATACATTTTCATTTCTTTTTTTCACTTTTTGTGTACTCATGATACTAAAATAATTTTTTATTGAAAACCTGCTAGTTTATCTAGTAAGTGGGGGATTATTTTCTTCAATAACCATATTTTGATTATGATGAATTCAAAAATATTTTTAATATTATCCAATTATTTATTAAATAATATTTACCAATTTTTTTAGTTTAATAAAATGGTTTCAAGGTATCCTTCATTTCATTTTCTAAATGAGTAAACATTTTACTTTATACCATATATCTAAAAAAAGGGATTTTCTGAGTAAATATTTTCAAAGATATTTTTTTGGTATTTCAACTCATTAATGAAAATAAATTTTTTTACATGTAATCCACTAGGGATATTTTGTAATTATACAATATGTATTCATTCTCTAGATGGGTTATGGTTAGTTTGAATAGGGAATGTGTTGAAATTCACATTTTTGATTAATTTTTTCATCATTAACTTTCTCCAGAGACATTCAAAGGATTTGATCATTTGAAATTATATATAAATTAAAAATATATAATATTTGTTTCATGCATGTGAATATTTACAAAACCGTATATCATTTCAATATATACTATTTTACAATAAAATTTATTTTATTAACAAGGGAAATATTTATATTTTTTGGATTACATAATAAGGTCATTTATTGGTAAAGCTTTTTGTTATGAATTTATGTTATCATTAAATACAAGTGGGTTTAATTGGAAATTTATTAAGGGGAAGTCATCTATAATAACCCCTCAATGCATCTACAAGTCCCATGAGGAAAATCGGTTATCGAAATTAAATTTTTATACACTATATACCAACTCATAGTTTTAAAATTTCTTACCAAAACGTCATGATGGTATATATGTCATAATTTTTGAGTTCATGAAATTAAATCCTATTTATTTAATTCATTTATAATTTAGTTATTATTATCTATGATATTACTACGTTAATATTCTTCAGGTATGTATTTCATGTTCCAGTTATTGATTAAATGACATTTTTTAGTTATTTATCATTCAGTATGGATTATACCATATTGATTAATTATATTTTCATATATATGTAAACCTTAATAAGCATCTGAGATCACCTGTTATTTGGATTAATTCCCAATTATATGAATGGGAATCATTGAATGTGTTCAAGGAATGCATAATATTCACGTTCAAATTGTTCTTTATTTTCGGTTTTCAATTGTAGTGTAATATTCAAGTATGTATCTAATTTAAAAATAATGAAAAAATACATATTTTATTGGGATATTATTCCATATATTTAATACCAATTTAATAAAGTAACCACCATCTCTATTAAACTAGGTTTGGAATCACTACAAAAACTATTAAAAAATATATAAGGGATTGGGCATTGAAATTGAGGAATCCTTATAAGATTTTAATATTACCACCAAAAACCAATAGACATGTGTCTTTATAGGATAATTTTTGGAAATTTCATTTTATGTTCCCAAAGGTGATATGTTTTGTTTCTGATCAATGATTGTGTTCAAGAATCAATTTAATATAGCTAATGAAAAAGGGATTGCTTAGGTGATGGAGAATGTATCATGGAAAATGAATTGAAGTTTCTACCCATGCATTGATGAGTAATTCCATGAGGTAATTATTACTACCACAAAAAACTAATAGGATATATTTTATTCAATTTATATTACAAATAATATTTATTTTTTGACTGATCAAAATTGAAATTATTAGTGCTACAAGGGAGACATCATTTTTTCAATAGTTAATTTTTATGTTGAAAAACTATTTTGAAGCTAGCTACTTACTATAATATAAAATGGATTCATTATATATATTTAACTATTTATAAATAATTTAAATGAATTTTATATATCTATATAATTTTTTATAATCCATCCAAGGAGTCTATAATTCATTAGTTGTTTCATTATAAGTTTAATATCTCTCAGATGATGATTTCTGAAGGATAGAGTTGAGTAGGTAGAAGAGTTTATTGAAATACTAAATATGTTATAATTATAATATTGTATAACTTTAGGACATGATTTATTGTTCTTATAATTATATTAATGATTCTGAAAATTATTTAGATTTGTTCTAGAGTGGATTAATGTGAATTTAATATTCTGAATTTCATTTTGAATGTTTTCAAATGAAAATAAAAAAAATATAATTCCTATATTTGCATTTAAAATTTTCCACACACAATATCATATGATCCTTCGTTAGTATAATTCATCAATAAAGAAGGAATCTAGTCATGACTTGTATAAAATTTCATCTATTGTGGAGGTGTTGATAATTTATAAGGGTTATTATCCTACAGTGTTGGAAATATGTGGCATGCATTGGATAAGTGGTTCCTAAATAAGTGAATTAATACTTGTGTAATAGAATTAATTTATGCGATCCATCCATTAAGATATTTTTTTAGTTGTAATTATATTCTATGACTATCAATATTTAACAAAGGGAAAATTCATAACGCACATGCGTTTTAGAATTCTCATTTTATATTTCATTGAGAAATGACACATTTAAAATATTATATAGTTAAAACACATATAGGATGTAGATCAATTGAATAATACTATAATTGAGTTGTCAAAAATGATTCATTAGATAAATTGAGAATGTTTATGAAATTTGAGAAGGCGTGAATATATTTTCGATTTAATGTTTGTAAATTTGTCTTTCCATTTTTTATAAAGTGAGTCCCCATTAGATATTTTGTGTTAAAAATTCTAAATTTCATATAAATATATGAAATTTTATTTTTTTTAATAAAATTTTTAGAATATCATGATATTTCTAAGAATATAAGATATTTCTATGGTTCCTGTGAAATTCTTACATTTTTTATGTTGTATGAATTAGATATTTTGTTGGAAATCTGATGGAATGAAGAAAAATGTTTTCATAATTGTGAGATTTTATAGAATTTAATTTGGATGATGCATTGGATGATATTAAAAGCCTATAATATGGGAAATTAAATATGATAAAAATTATGAATATTATGATCTCATAGTATTAAATCCAATGGAAAAGAATATCAATATGTGAATGAATTTCTAAAACATCTAATGTGTTGAAATTAATTTATTGAGTTATCATTAATAATGCATTTTAATATATTTGAAAGCTCAATATGTATTCCATATTAATTAATATTGTGATTCATGGTGATTTTATCAATAGTTTTGAGTATGGGTATTCCGTAATTGTTCCATACATGCCAGAGTAGATTAAAGAATCTATAAATTCATTATATAAATAGGATTAATAATAAAATATATTTATTCGTACATGTGAGGTTCATTACATGAGGTTGTTCTTGGAATATCATTTTTGGTAAAAAACTGTCCATAAAAAATAAGGGAACCCAAATATAGGTAATTTATAATTACTCTTTTTGATTGGTGTATTTATTTTAAACATGAAATATATTAATTGAACATTTTATGTGAATACATTAATATATGAGGACAATAAATTTATTGATAAATATGTAATATTTCTGAATTATAGATAGAAAAACATGTTTCACTTGTATCGGTATTATGTGATTTGTTTGAGAATGTATGTGAAAATATTATCTCCAAAAGGAAGGCCATAAATAAGATTAATCTGAAGAATCTTATAGAAAGTACAGTAGAAGAATATATATGTGTCTTGATGACATAAATTAAACATGAATTGAATAAAAAGGGGATTTATTTGTTGTTGACTGTGTCATTTAGTATTGTTGATCAGATGAAGTCAACAAATAAAAGATATAAAAAAGTACTTTATGTTGATGTTGATATTTTTTTGATTAATATTTTATACCGAATCATATAGTACTTATATCGATAAAAATATTTGAGTTATTAAATGAGTGAAAATGTTCTGAAAAAATTTAACTTATCACTAACAAATGCTGATTTTAAGGAGAAGATAATAAAGGAATTCTAGAAATAAAATTCTTTTCATTGGGAGAATGCAGTTCATTATATTGGGTGTTGTGATATCCCTAGATATCATGTTTTGATCTACTTCAAAAGGATATATAATTCATTTAAAGTAACTTTTTTGATTAAAATATAAATTAGTATAGTGGGATACTACAGGGATCACTTTTGTAATAATGTAATCTTATGCCTCTATAATTCGGATATTTTGGATGATTATTTTTTAACACTACTTGTATTTTTTTGATGTTATTCTAGTGTATCATCTATGACTTGGACATTAAATCATGGAAAAGAGTTTCTTTCTTGGGAGGATCCAAATCATGTAAACTCCACATTTTAACTATATATGCTTTCATTATTTTTTTGGGGTTTTTTAAATTATGTAATAATGATTATATATATATATATATTAACTATCTACATGGTTCATATATAAAATAGATTTAATGGTCTAATGATGAAATGAATGTTGGTAAAAATTAGAGAGCACCTGATTTACCTCCCACTTAGGTGTACACTACAAAATATTTCACTTTTTTCAACATGGAAATATCTGTTGGTAAAAGTGGACTTTATGTTGGGAAAATGGTTTAACAATATATATACCCCTATCACTAAACTGTTTGTAAAAACTCTATCACTAAATCTTTTTGCGATAGATAAAATATTTATATTACAATTGTAATTATACAAGATGATTATATATATGATGGTTAAAGTGTTTAGCTGTAAAGACCCAGATCATTCCATGTAATTTTTTAATTATATGGAATTATTATGACTCTGAGAAAATTGGCGGCGCATTATTCTGATGCCAGAAGTGCACGTAATGAATTTGAAAACATTTTTAGGTAATTTTAGTAAACGCACGAGTAGTTTTTTCTAACATTTGAACTGGTGCTCAGATTGAAAATATGAGGGCAGCATTTAATCTGCAGCACTGGGATTCACATAAGAGAGGATTCACTTTGAGCACAGTAGGTCTGGGGAAAAATTTAAGTATTGGGACTTTTTAAAAAATAATAAAAACAACTAATTTATTTTTTATTTTCACTTTAATCATTTCATCCAACGAACAAGAAGAGTGTGGGACCAGTGACATTTCAAGCAAATAAATGGAATGACCATTCAATATTAAGTAACTGTATCATTGGGAAATTATGAAGGTTCTTAATTAATGGGAATCCATGAATTCCACGAATGTTCCACAACCACCCCCTATCCTATTTATATGGAGTTAGGGGACATGTGTTGGAACTACTCCGCCAAGCAACGAAGTGCATACATAGTGTCGAGACACCAAAACGTTTGAGGAAAGAGCCTATTCCAGTAGGTGGTGACGAGCATCACCAAACCCCCCCAATCAGAGATTGACAACTGATCGACATCACTAAAGGCTAGTTATTGGTGACAGTGAACACCGACCCACTTCTCGAACAATGGACATTTCTCCATCATTCTTAAAGAAGGGGTTCGATTCATGTTTAACTCAACTGAATTTCTTCAACCATTTAATCCCCCCTCATGATTACGAGCTAATTCCGAGGGAATGGGTCTACCAAACCTGGCCTGAACCCTTCGCTATTTTTCTACCCTTGCACCCTACGTGGAAGACCGCATGCGCGGTGGCACAGACCAGCTATGAAGGAGGCAGAAAGCTGATGCACGCCGCAAGAGGAGGCCACAACACATAGCCACGATGGAAATTAGATCAGCTGACACCAGCTGTATATAAACTAGGATTGGGACACTGTCGTGCGCCGCCAGTGAACAAGGGGCCATGGCACGTCAACTATGGTGATCGAAGAAGGCGGTCGGCACTTCGATCGTCCATATAAGGGAAAACGACGTGACCGGCACACCGTTTGCAAGTGGGGGGGGGGGGGGGGGGCTGTGTAACTAGTGCGCCCCCAGTGAGCAGAGGGTCACGGCCAAAACCTGGGCAGAGGCAGAACCCATTCCTACTAGGTAGGTTCTGTGGATATCGGGTGGCACCCACATGGCACCTCAGTTTCCCAAAGTCGAACGGCCTTCGGGACATTCGGGATACTGTGGGAAACGTCTCCCCATATGCGAGCTTGGGTGGAACACGTGCCACCCCCTTACATGACCCACCTCCTGCGGTAAGGACGCCCCCTTTTGGGTCATGCCACATGCAGCTGGGCTGCTTGACTAGTAGCTTGTGTGCCAGTGGGTCATGCCCCAATGCGGGTTTCCAATTGTGAGCCACCCATTGTGGGTTTCCCATTGCAGGCCGCCCATTGTGGGACACCCTATGCAGGTCTCCCCATTGAGAGATTTCCTTTGCATCCACCCCTTGTGATCTATCCTTTGTGGGTCGCCCCTTGCAGGCTTCCCCCTTGTGGCCCATTCCGATCCTCGGCCCAGTGGGTTGAGCCCACCGCGGCCCAGCCCAGACTAGGTCAGGATGGGTCGGATCGGACCTAGAAACACCTAATGATCTATATCATGATAACAAAACATCATTTTTATGAACCGTCTATGGCATTGGGATCCTTGTATCGAGATAGTCCTTTGGTTATAATCCACATGAGTTTTTGAGACAGTTGGAGTATAGTAGGGTTGGATCAAACATGAATCCAATCGGGCCCTTGGAACTAAAACACTTAGAACTCATAGACTGGGCGTCTGATTGACGAACTGTCTATTGCGTTGGATCCCTTACAACATGGAAGTACTTTGTGTTACTCTTTTGTCGAATTTAGTGGATGTCGAGGTACAACCGATATCTCTAGGGGAAGATTCTATGGAACCCAAGGGCACTGGGTGCGAGGAATCCTGTGGCAGGCTGTAATGTGACGGAAAAACATTGATCCTATGTGTGTTAGCATCTATCGTTCTTGTGTTGGTCATCTAATATCAGATCCTTTGTGGTTCAGTGCTCAGCAATCATTTGTGGGTCAACACATACCGATCATGTGTGGGTCAGATCCTATGTGGGTCAGTAGGTGTTAGTACCTATCCGATCCTATGTGGGATAGCGCTCAGCGATCCTGTGTGGGCTACCGCATACTGATACTTTGTGGGTCAGATCTTGTGTGGCTCAACGGGGGTTAGTACCTATTTATCCTATGTGGGTTATCAACAGTGCTTGTTAACATAATAAGATGACCTCTCTTACAAATAATCATATGTACGTCTGTACTTACGTTATACATGATTGTGAGTTGAGTCTTTTACCAATGTTGTACATATACCTTTGTGGTGTTGTCTTCATGGTGTTACCTATGTGGTACATATATCCCAGTGGTGTTACATGTATGGTACTTCTACCTTTGTGTTGTTTATTCGAAGTGTTACATGTGTGGTACTTCTATCTCAGTGGTGTTACATATGTTGTACTTCTATCGTTGCAGTGTTGTCTTAGTGGTGCTAGATGCAAGGTACTTCTATCTCAGTGGTGTTACATGTGTTTTATTTCTCCCTTCGTGGTGTTAACTTTGTGGTATTATTCTCTCATTTATAAGATTAGTATATCTTGATAACTTAGGTATATGTATTCTCATATACCAAAGTAGTGTTGATGTCTATTGCTTCGTGCTTTGAGATTGAGGTCTTCCTTTCTATAAATTTCATTGTGAAACATTGGGAAACCTACGGGGGTCTCTGGGTCCCTACTGAGTATCATTATACAAACCCCTACACGGGCTATGCCGACACCTTGTTGGTTCTTGTGCAGACGAAAGAAATCATTGACCATGGCTGAGGGAGCCAGGACATGACAGTACTCAGAGGTGGACCATCTAGCATTACGTGACGTAAGGACTGTTGTTCATGAGTTGTACCTACCCATTAGGTAGGATCCTCGATGGATGTCCCGAGAGCTATTTTTATTACTTTTTCAGTTGTACTTGTATCTTTTTTAGTTTGGCTTGTATTCTGGTCCCTTTTACATTCAACACTCTTTACCTTTTTCTCACTTTTACTACATCACATCTCATTGTGGTTTCTTCTTGTTGTGTTCTTGGACTATGTGTCTGAATAGGTTAAAAGGGAATTCATTCCCATTTTAAGGTTATTCCTATGTAGTGCTAGTCTCCAGCCCCTGGCCTATGGATGACGGGCTTGGGGTAGTCTCGACACGGGCCCCAGGGGACAGGTCATGACAAAGTTGTTTTAGAGGTGCTAGTTCAACATAAGAACATGGAATCTAATCTTTTCATTGGGGCAATAGGGTTAAGTGTTATGAGTGCAGTTTCTAGTTTGGGGAATCAAGTGTTGGTGTGGCTGCTAATGTATCTATACACCCGGACCCTGTCTTTTGATTTCAGACTCAGTGCATGAAAACACTGATCACATGTATTTTGAAAAGTTTTTCATATGATCTCTTTAGTAATATCTCCAGGTACAACTTATTAACCATGTAACGAATGTATTCTATCATGATTTTTCCACATATATATCCTGTCAGGATTCTGGAGAGAGTACGCGATGACGCCTACTGATCGATGAGGCCTCGGTACAGGGACTTCTTATGGTGTTATCAACTTCAGGTGGGGTACCAACAACACTACCCATTGGGAAATAATTTCCACCAGCCCCTCTAGTAGAGGATGAACACTGACTAAGTGGGTTGCATGAGTTTCAGTGGTAGAGGCCTCCAAGGATCCGAGGCGAGACAGACTCGAATGCATCTGAGTATTTGATGGAGGCTATGGTCGAGGTTTTCTGCTTGGTTGGGACTCCAACTAACCTTATGGTTATCATAGAATTCAGTCTTCTCTACGATGAAGTAGGTATATGATGGAACATGATTATCTAGATACACGATGAGGTGACCCTCATCTTGGTGGAAATCCAGAGCCTTTTCAGGGCAGAGTTTTTTCCAGCAACCTTATTCTTTGTGTGTATACATGAGTTGTTGTACTTAATGCAGGGAAGGATGATTGTGGCCTTGTACTCGGTGAGTTTCACAAATCTCTCCCACTACTACAAAATCATGGTACTGGACCCTTTCTTCAGGGTCCGAACATTTGATGAGGGTCTCCAATGTGATATTATAGCATCGATGATATCGCTCAACATTCCAACACAGACTGGGGTGCTAGAGAGAGCGCTTTTGCGGGAGAGCTTTCTGTTGTACCTCTCGTATCCCCTCGTGGTTTAATTTTCATGATCAAAATCACTTTCATGTTTATCTAATAGTGTGTTTTAAGTGTTTTTGTTGATAGGCAATTGATTGCCAAAGGATTGGCCCAAGAAAGAACATGAAGTGGACTGAAACTCAGTCCACCGGCCAACTGGTGTGATAGCACCGGTCAGCCGGTGGACCTGGCAGAGGCATTGCCCACTGCCAGGCTCCACCGGTCAGCCGGTGGCTATGTCACCGGCCAGCCGGTGGCATCCTGGTTCAACAGTGATACCTACTATCTCACCACCGGCCAGCCGGTGGCCTTCTCACCGGCCAGCCGGTGGCTCCTGGGCAGAAGCACTTCTCAACATCCAAGGCACCGGCCAGCCGGTGGACCTGTACCGGCCAGCCGGTAGACCAGTCAAACTAGCCGTTGGCTTTGACCAGTCAACCCTCTTTTGGGCTCCAACGGCTCCGAAGCCTTTTCCAACGGCTCCGAAGACTCCCCAAGGGTTCCATGCCTATAAATAAAGGCTGAGGAAGCCCCGGACACTAACCGGATCATATACCAAGCGCCCGGACATATTGTTGCACATTTGGCGAACCTCCGGCGCTCCAACTTCAAGGATCCTCAAGTGCTCCAATCCAATCCCAATCCAAGGAGCACCTCAAGAAGCTTGGGAGAGCACGCTACATCAACTCTATCATCCAATTGGTGCCCAAGTCTTCCTCCAATATGGTTTTTCTTGTTTTATTCATTTTGAGCTTTAAAATTGGGTTTGTGCCTACAAACCCCAAACTTTTCTCATCCCCTCTTTCTTTTGGGTTTCACATCACCATTAAGGTGTGAAGAGGTTTCTTCAAGCCTTTCCTTTTAAAAGGCTTGTGTCACGGTGAGCTAGCCTTCACCCGTTAAAAAGGCTAGTGGGTTCTTGCTAAACCATTAAAAGAAAGTGGGTTCTTGCTAAACCAATAAAAGCAAGCTGTAATAGGTCCTAGTGCTACCTCAAAGCCTAGTGGGTTTCTTGCTAAAACCATTGAAAAGCAAGCGGTAGGAATCTCTCAACGGTTGAGTTGGGAGTGGAGACGTAGGCCGGGTTTTGGCCGAACTCCGTTATCAATTTCGTGTGTCTTGCCTTCTTTATTTCCGCTGCATTTCAACTTTGATTTTAATTTGTTAATCTTTTTTAAAAGGCAATTCACCCCCCTCTTGCCATCATTCCTCGTTTTGTTCCGACCCAAAAATTGGTATTAGAGGGGTATTTGAATAATTCCCTAACCGGTTTCAAATTAAAGATCCTATTTTTTTTTGATGGCTTCTACCGCTTCTTCCTCTCAATCCCCCAAAGGATATTCTTTGGATCGTGCTCCATTCTTTGATGGAGCCGATTATTCTTTTTGGAAAACCCGCATGACCACTTTTTTAAAAAGTATTGGCTATCCAATTTTTAGAATTGTTATGCATGGTTTTACCCTCACTTCTTCCGATGAGTCTAAGTGGACCACCATAGATATTAAGAATTTAGAGCTTGATGGCAAAGCCATGAATGCTCTACATTGTGGGCTAGACTGAAATGTTTTTAATTGCATTTCTTCTTGCTCTACTTCTTACGATCTTTGTAAATTTTTAGAACTAACCTATGAAGGTACTAGAGAGGCTCCAAAGCAAGAATCCGATCAAAAGCAAGAACCCGACGAAAAGATCAAGCCCGCTTGCCCACCTCACAAGAAAAGGGCCAAGAAGAAGAAGAAGAAGGCTTTAAAGAAAACTTGGAGTGATAGCTCCTCCTTCTCTTCTTTCTCCTCGAGCGACAATGGTAATAATTGCCTAATGGCAAAACATGAGGTATCATCTTCCGACTCTTCTTCCTCCTCCTCTAGTTCTTCTAATTCATTTAACCATCTATCTTATGAAGAACTCTCACATGCTAGAGACCAACTAGAAAATGGTTTTCATGAGCTTTCTTCAAAATTTGTTTCTTTAAAAAAGTCTTTCAAAAAACTTTCCTCCGAAAAAGAACAACTTCTCAAAGAGAAGGAGGAACTCTCCCTAAAAATCCAAAATTTCCCCAATGTTGATTCTTTGGAATCAACCATTAAGGAACTTAGAGAATCCCTAGCCAAGTTCACCCAAGGGGAACAAAATTTGTCCAAACTCTTAGGTTCTCAATGAGTATCTAGAACCACCAATGGACTTGGCTACACCAACCAAGCTTCCTCCTCCCATGCACCCACTGTTTTTGTAAGGGGGAGCTCTAGTTATAAATTTTGCAATTATTGTAAAAAACCCGGGCACATGATATATGAATGTAATTGCAAAAATGCCTGGTATGGTAGGCCCAAATCGATTTTTTATTCAGATGAATTCTATAGGAGAAGACCCACTACAAGGCAAGTGTGGATTGAAAAATCCCTCTTAGCGAGTCTCTCCGGGCCTAAAATCATCTCTTTTCAAAATCCCTCTCCCCGATGATCTTTTGTTTTATTTAGGGGGAGTTAGGTTTGTTTAAGCTTTTTGTTTTATTCAAAACTTTCAATTCAAACTGTTATTCAATTTTCTTTTCAAAACATTCAATTCAAATTTTCAATTCAAACTTTCAATTTCAACTCTTGGTATCGAATTTTTATTTTCAATATTTCAATTTCCAAAATTTCAATTGTTTTTCAAATCTCAAATCTTGTTCTTCAAATCTCTTATCCCTCAATCAAGATTTATTCCCCGTGCTATTTTGATAATCACAAAGGGGGAGAAATTTCTTGATTGATTGGGGGAGAATCCTTTTCATCATGCTTAGCATTTCCTTTCAATTCATGTTTTTACTTTAATTGTTTTGGTGATTGTGATCATCAAAATAGGGGGAGATTGTTGTACCTCTCGTATCCCCTCGTGGTTTAATTTTCATGATCACAATCACTATCATGTTTATCTAATAGTGTGTTTTAAGTGTTTTTGTTGATAGGCAATTGATTGCCAAATGATTGGCCCAAGAAAGAACATCAAGTGGACTGAAACTCAGTCCACCGGCCAACCGGTGTGATAGAACCGGTCAGCCGGTGGACCTGGCAGAGGCATTGCCCACTGCCAGGCTCCACCGGTCAGCCGGTGGCTATGTCACCGGCCAGCCGGTGGCATCCTGGTTCAACAGTGAGACCTACTGTCTCACCACCGGCCAGCCGGTGGCCTTCTCACCGGCCAGCCGGTGGCTCCTGGGCAGAAGCACTTCTCAACATCCAAGGCACCGGCCAGCCGGTGGACCTGTACCGGCCAGCCGGTAGACCAGTCAAACTAGCCGTTGGCTTTGACCAGTCAACCATCTTTTGGGCTCCAACGGCTCCGAAGCCTTTTCCAACGGCTCCGAAGACTCCCCAAGGGTTCCATGCCTATAAATAAAGGCTGAGGAAGCCCCTGACACTAACCGGATCATATACCAAGAGCCCGGACATATTGTTGCACATTTGGCGAACCTCCGGCGCTCCACCTTCAAGGATCCTCAAGTGCTCCAATCCAATCCCAATCCAAGGAGCACCTCAAGAAGCTTGGGAGAGCACGCTACATCAACTCCATCATCTAATTGGCGCCCAAGTCTTCCTCCAATACGGTTTTTCTTGTTTTATTCATTTTGAGCTTTAAAATTGGGTTTCTGCCTACAAACCCCAAACTTTTCTCATCCCCTCTTTCTTTTGGGTTTCACATCACCATTAAGGTGTGAAGAGGTTTCTTCAAGCCTTTCCTTTTAAAAGGCTTGTGTCAGGGTGAGCTAGCCTTCACCCATTAAAAAGGCTAGTGGGTTCTTGCTAAACCATTAAAAGCAAGTGGGTTCTTGCTAAACCAATAAAAGCAAGCTGTAATAGGTCCTAGTGCTACCTCAAAGCCTAGTGGGTTTCTTGCTAAAACCATTGAAAAGCAAGCGGTAGGAATCTCGCAACGGTTGAGTTGGGAGCGGAGACGTAGGCCGGGTTTTGGCCGAACTCCGTTATCAATTTCGTGTGTCTTTCCTTCTTTATTTCCGCTGTATTTCAACTTTGATTTTAATTTGTTAATCTTTTTTAAAAGTCAATTCACCCCCCTCTTGCCATCATTCCTCATTTTGTTCCGACCCAACACTTTCTAGCAGATCAAGCACCGATAGAGAGAGACACCACTGGACGTCAGGTTGCTAAGTCAACTTTAGTAGTTTGTAGTCGAATGAAATAGGGGACCAAGTGGGCCAGACCTTCTGGTGGGAGACCTCATGATACAGGGTCGGTGGTGCGAGGATCATGGAACAGAGGAGGCCAGTTGAAGAGATGTCAGTGCTACACGTGCAGCGGGCTGGGTCACAAGGCTCGCGACTGCCCGACCATCTATATAGATGACCAACATACAGTTGAGGGGATGTTAAGGTATCGGAAGTGTTTTGATCGAGGTGGTGTGAAGGCAGCATGTGGATGTGGCAGAGGAGCTGGTTGTGCAACAAGCGGTGGGTAGTGATTCAGGGTTCTACCACCACCACCTCGAGGTGGTCCACCCCTACTGAAAGGAGAAGGTGGACAAGGATGAGCTCATCTCTAGGCAGCTGAGGCTTATGAATATAATTCTCCATAGATGATTAGAGGTACAATCTATGTCTAATCCACCTTAACTTCGTACTTATAAACACAGGTTCCAGTTACTCTTTTATTTCCATTGCCATCATTCACTCCATATATATTTTGGTAGAGCCATTGGCTCGATTCATATTGCTAGAGACTCTTATGGGAGAAGTTTCGACGATTAAACACTGGTGACGGCAGTGTGAGCCTACTCTCGGAGGCAAGTTCTTAAGATGGGATCTTCTTGTAGTGGTGTCGATGCCTTATGACGTCATCTTGTGTATGGATTGGTTATCCATAGCCCATGCTCAGATTGACTATATTAGACAAAAAGTGGACTGTGTTTACGATGATGGGACTCGTTTATCCTTCACCAGTGAGAAGGGATCCTTTGTAGCGTCCGATGGACTTACCCAGAGGAGGGTGCATCTGATCACACATCATTTGGATTGCCTTACACTCGAGGTCATAGATGTTGAGAGTCCCAGCTATCCATTAGTGGTTGACCAGTATGCCGATGACTTTCATGATGATGTTCTAGGACTACCTCCATGTAGAGAGGTATAATTTTTCATCGACATGTACCCCGAGACGACACCGATATCTAAAAAAGTATATCTGATGGCTCCCGCAGTGCATCGTGAGTTATGAGTACAGTTGGAGGACTTGTAGAGAAAGGGGTTCATAAGGCCCAATGTTTCTCCATGAGAAGTCCAGATTTTGATTGCCAAGGAATATTAGAATATGAGACTCTGTGTAAACTATTGAAGTGTGAACCTTGTGACCATGAAGAACAAGTATACACTTATGAGGATTGATGATATTTTCCATTAGCTTAAGGAAGCTCATTGGTTTCGAAGATATACCTTAGATCAGGCTATCATCAACTCAGGGTACGAGTTGAGTATGTGGAGAAGATGACCTCCACATGTCGGTATGGCCACTATGAGTTCTTGGTTATTCGATTTAGTGCGACCAATGCCCCAAAAATTTTAATGGTACTCATGAAGATGATATTTAATCCATACCTTGATTGCTTTGTGGTGGTCTTTATTAATGACATATTGATAAAATTAGTTACAGAGGATGAGTTTTCCTATCATTTGCAGATAGTTCTAAATACACTCCGAGTGCCCAGCATTATGGTATGTTCTTGAAGTGCCAGTAATATATATGAGAGGTCAAATTGCTGGGACGAATTATCTCAGAGGATGTAGTTTTATTGGATCCGGTGAAGATTGAGGTTGTTCTTGCTTGGGAGCCACCCAAGAGTGTGACCGAGGTGCGGTGTTTCTTGTGTTTGGCTAGATAATACTGGATATTCCTGCATGATGTTTCCAACATTGTGTCACCCTTGTCAGCATTAGCGAAGAAAGAATAGCCATTTGTATGGATGGAGATATTCCATTAGAGTTTTCATGATTTGAGGGAGATACTATCGAGTGACCCCATCATTAGGCTACTAGAAGGGGTTGTTGTATATATAGTCTACTACGATACATCAGGAACCATACATGGGTCTGTATTGATGCAGGAGTGAGCTATGATTGCCTATGGCTCACGACAGATGAGGAAACATGATTTGAACTATGCTACCAACGATCTGGATTTAGCTTCATTGGTCTTCACTATAAATATGTGGAGACATTACATGATGGGTGGACATTTTACAATATACTCTGACCAGAAGATCCTCAATAATATCTTCTATCAGAAGGACTTGATCCTAAGACAGCGGTAATGGTTGTAGTTCCTCCAATACTAAGACATTGAGATAATCTATAATCATGGGAAGGAGATTGTGGTTGTAGATGCACTTAGCAGGAGGTCTGGTCTGCAGTTGTCGAGTGAAGAGATAGAGCAGCTAGCCGCGTTGCAGATATCCTTTGTGGATAGAGATGGAGTAACTTACCTACAATCTATGACATTCACTCCCCCACTCCTGTGACATAGGGAGGCGCATCATGGGGACTCAGACTGCGAGGCTTGATGTGCAAAGATATCCTCAGGACATGCACTATATGAATTTTCTAAAGGTGGGGCACATGTCATCTTCTTTAGGGTATGTACCATGGTATTAGTAGAACTAAGCGAGAATGTGTTGAGGGAGTTCCATATGTCCCCTCTGGTAGTACATCCTAGTATGTCAAAGATGAACTAGATCCACTGTTGTCAGCACTGGTGGCCAGGGATGATGAAAGAGGTGGCAATGTTTGTTTATTGATTCTTCACTTGTCAGCAATTGAAGGCTGAGCATTAGGTTCTAGCAGGATTAGCACAACCAGTAGAGGTACTAGAGTGGAATGGAATAGAATCTCCCTAGACATTGTGACATCGAATCCACGTACGTCATGGGGACATGATTCTATCTGTGTGATTGTTAACTGAATCACCATGTCTTTCCACCTTCTACCTAACTGGGAGATGGGATTTGTAAAGGGATTGGGACACATATACATATATGAGATTTTGCGACTCCATGGGGTTCCATCAACGTTTTTCGGTGACCATGATGTACATTATACTTCACACTTGTGGATGCGGTTTCATTAGGCATTCAGGACTCGACTACATTTGAAAACCACCAAAAAATCCTTAGGTGGATGGTTAGACAGAGCGGACAATACAGACTATAGAGGAAATTCCATGTTCTTGTGTCATAGATGTTTCCCACAGTTGAGAGGATCACTTTCCCTTGGTGTAGTTCACATACAAAAATAGTTATCACTCCACCATTAGTATGGCACCATTAAAATCCCATGACGGTTGACCTTGAAAATCACCTCTATGTTGGACCGACCTAGGGGAGTCAACAGATATGGGTCTATATTTGGTATGGGAAACCACTGAAAATGTGTAGATCATCCAAGAGGAGTAAAGGACTATACAGAATTGACCAAAGTCATATGCTGGTAGGATGTGGAGACCTTTTGAGTTCCAGGAGGGAGAATATGTATTCTTATCGGTCTCTCCTCGATAGGGACTATGGATATTTGGCTGAGGAGGAAAGATTTCACTGATTTTTATCAGACCATTTCTGATACTTCAGAAAATAGGCGAGGTGGCATACCACTTGGCACTACCACCGCAGTTGGAGAGGGTTCATGAAATCTTCCACGTATCCTATTAGATAAGATACGTGCGAGTCCCATCTCACATCATCGACAACTGTGAGGTGGACTATGATGATGTGGCAACGTGTACAGAGGTTCCAATAGAGACTGAGGATCAAAAAGAGTGGGTCCTTTGTGGACGATCGATACCACTTATGCAGGTTCGCTGGAAGCACTGGAACCTCTAGGATACCACATGGTAGTGAGAGGATCAGATTCATGCTCATTACCCCCATTTTTTCACGTATTCTATGTTGTGTCTTTCATAGACAAAAATAACAATGGTTGGAAGAATTTAAAGAAAAAGATTTTTCCATGTAATTTTATTATTTTATAAAATTATTACGAGTCTGTGAAAATTGATAGCATTTGATTTTGAGGCCCGGAGTGCCCAAAATTAATTCCGGATCATTTTTAGGTACGTTCATTAAACGAATGTCTAGAATTTTTTAATGTTTGAACCATTGCTCAGATTAAAAATCTGAGGGCACCATTGAATATGAAATGATGGGATTCATATAAGGGTAGCTTCACATTGAATATAGTAGTTCTAGAGAATAATTTATATTTTGGGGATTTTAAAAGAATAATAAAAACAACTTAGTTATTTTTATTTTATCTTTTATCTTTTCCTCCAACGGACAAGCGGAGTGTGGGACCAGTAACATGTCAAGCGATTAAATGGATTGACCATTCAATTCTATGTAGCTTCACAATTGGGGAACTTGGAAGTTTACTGATTAATGGGCCTCCATTAATTCTATGAATGTTGTACACACTCCCCCATTCCTATTTATATGAAGATTGGGGAGAGTTTTCAGCACTGTTTTTCCAAGAAACGATGTGCTGAAAATGTGTTGAGATGCCAAATCCTTGGAGGAAATAGCTGGTTCTAGTGGGAGGTGATGAGAGACAACAATACCCTAAACCTATGGTTAAAGACTGAGTGATGTCATTGGAGGCTTGTTACATGGGTCAGCAAACACTGACCCACGTCCTCAACCACAAACCTTTCACCATTTTTCTTGAGTTAGAGGATTGATGTCTATTTAATTCAAGTGAATTTTGTGGACACTTCAATCCTCTATCATGATTACGAGGAAACAAGAAGGGTGCATTCCTAACAAACTGAGCCCGAACCCTCTTCTACTTTGCTACCCTTATGCCCTCCGTGGATGACCGTGGGCACGGTGACACTGACTTGCTACGAAGGAGGCGGCACGCCGACACATGCCACAAGAGGAGGCCATGGCACTAAGAAGTGGTGGTCATCAGAGCGGAAAGCATTGTCTAATTGCAAAAAAAGTGTTCCATGCCATCGCACACCGCCGGTGAGAAAGGGTCCTTGTTTGTCTGCAGTTGTGTTCGGAGAAGTCGACTGACCCATCGGTCGACCGCAAAAGGGGAGAAGAAAGGACAAGCGCACCATAGGAGAGAGGGGAGTCGACATAACCAGTGCGCCTCCAATGAGAAGAAGTCCAAGGGTGAAGTCGTGGCAGAGGAAGAACCCATGACTACCCTGTGAGTTCTGTGATGATTGGGAATCACCCATGTGGCATCATCGTTTCTCAAAGTCGAAAGGCATTTGAGTCATTCGGGATAATAGTGGAAAATTCCTCCCCCCATGCTAGCTCGGGTAGACAACAGGCTGCCCCCCTTGAGGGTTGCGCCTCTTGCAGTTGGGCCGCCCCCTTTCATGTCGTACCACACATGGGTTGTCCACCAACCCATCGGGCCTTGCGTTAGTGGGACACGTCCCCTTACCGGCCACCCATTGCGGGCCGCCCATTGCAGGACGCGCATTGTGGGCCGCCCATTGTGGGGATCCCTTTACAGGCCGCCCCCTTGTGGGCCTGGCCGGTCCTCATACTAATGGGTCGAGCTTGGCACAACCTAGAGTAGATCGGTTATGGCCGGGTCGGTCAGACTGGGTCAGATCGGACTGCGGCCCAACCGAACCCAGAAACACTTAAAGAGACATATCATGAGAACTAGATGCCCATTTGATGAACCTTCTATAGTGCTGGGATCCTTGGTTTGAGACAGTCCTTTGGGTATCCTCCACATGAGTACTGTAGATAGTTAGAGTACATCCAGGTTGGATCAAACAAAAATCCTACTAGGACCTCGGGACTAAAACGATTATAACTCACAGACCGGACGTCCGATTGACGCACTGTCTATCGAATTGGATCCATTATGACATGGTTGTCTATTAGGTTACTCATTTGTGGATCTTAGTGTTGTTTGAGGTATGACCAATATCTCAAGGGGAAGATTCTATGGATCTTTAATGCAATGTGTCTGAGGAATCATGTGGAAGGCTGTAACGTGAAAGAAGAACTTCGATCCTATGTGGCTCAACATATTTTGATTAGGTGGGGGCCAGGTACTATCAGATCCTTTGTGGGTTAGTGCTCAGCAATCTTGTGTGGGTCAGTGAATACCGATCTTGTGTGAGTCAGATCCTATGTGGGTTTGCGGGGGTTAGTTCCTATCATATCATGTGTGGGTCACAGGTCATCAATCCTGTCTGGGTCAGTGCATACTGATCATGTGTGGGTCAGATCCAGTGCGGTTCAGTGGGGGTTATTACATATCGATACTTTGGAGGTCAAAAATAGTTCTTCTTAACAGAATAAGTTGATATAGATTATGACTAATCATATGTATATTTTTACATAAGTTATACCTGATTGTGAGCTATGCCTTTTACCTTTGTGGTACATCTACCTTTGTGGTGTTGTCTTGTTGTGTTACCTAGTGTTACTTCTATCTCAGTTGTGTTACCTGTGTGGTACTTCTACATTTGTAGTTTTTTCTTCGTGGTATTACATGTGTGGTACTTCTATCTCAATGTTGTTACCTGTTTGTTATGACTACCTTTGTGGTGTTAACTTTGTTGTATTCTTCCCTCATGTATGAGATGAGTATATAATGATAACTTATGTGTATGTATTGGTATATACCTATGTAGTGTGGATATCTATTATTTCGAGCATGGAGATTGAGGTATTGCTTTGTGGAATTTCCATTGTGGAACTCTAGGAGACCTACGAGGGTTTCAGGGTCCCTAATGGGTATCGTTATACTCAGAAGTGATTGGCCTACGTCTGCACCGCTTTGTGTCTTGTGCAGAAAATGGACAACATTGACCAAGGCTGAGGAACACAGAACTGGATGATACTCTAAGGTGGACAATCTAGCGTAACCTGATGTTTGGACTACTATTCGTGATTTGTACCTACCCTTCATTTAGGATCCTCGATGGGTGATGTAGGAGTTATTGTTTACGTTTTTAGTATCTACTTGTACCTTTAATAGTTTTACTTATATTCCGACCCCTTTTACATTCAACACTCTTTACTTTCATCGCACTTTTACTATAGACGATTACATTGTGGTTGATTCTTATTGTGTTCTTGGATTGTGTGTTTGAACAAGTTAATAAGATATACCTTCTAATTTTAGGGATTCACCTTTTCGGTGCTAGTTGCCAGCCCCTGGCCTATTGAAGGTTGTTGTGGCGTAGTCATGGCACAGCCCCGGGGGATGGGTCATGATATTAACCACATGTAATTGTTAAAAATTTATCTGTTGGTAAAAATATCACCTACATATAATATATATTTACTTACAAATTACATTTGAATAAAAATTTTAAATTTTTATTACTATTTAAATTCCATATTAAGTTTATTATTTTATCATATAAAATACATAAAATATGATTTTAACATCTTCGAACATTGAAAAAAATTAATTATATTAATAATGAAAAATTTTAAACAAAATTCTTGATCCCATAATATTAAAAATGAAATATTTTATACAAAATGTTGTATCCCCAATCCCCAACCACCCCATGATGGATCCCCAAATATGGTCAACCCCTCCTCCAAGTGACCCATTCATGTAGTCTAGTCAGCTCCTGTCCCAGTGCACCAAACATGTCCGCGTCCCATCCATGCTATCTAGTCACCTCCTGCTTTAGCGACCAAATCCAAATTATAGAATTTTAACTTCGACTTGAAGCAAATGAGTTTTTGGTATAGTCTCATGCACATCCAACCATCACCATGATTGAAAGCCTAGGCTTATGGTCATTATCTATAATCCATCCATGGTCTTCCAACATCAACCTACTTCAGTAATAATTCTGCTCAAAAGAAATACTTCACAAACTTATAATCAATACCACTAAAAAAACAGAAATTCAACCCGCACTACAAGATTTCCAATAACAATAGAATCTCAACCAGTTAAAAAAATAGAAATCCAAGCTTTATCTCATACCCCCTAGAATTCGTTGATGATCGTCCGACATCAGTTGTCACTGTAGTGATTCACATAGGAAATATATTTCTCTCATGCTCTCCAAAACGTTACCTTCCCACTTGCTAACTACATACATCAATATACCAATAGGATATCAACATTCAATAAAAGTACAATTTTATTTAATTTAAATTTTAGGCACTTGTCTGAAATAAGACATAATTTTTTTAACTATTGAAACACCTTTAAGTGCTACTAACTCTTCCAGGAGAGAAATAATATTTGAAATGTAAATTATTTTTGAGAAGGAAAAATTTGTTAAAACTCAAGTGAAAGATAAAATAATATCATAGAATTAATGTATTCAACCCCAACCAACCTGAGTGTTGTAATCTAGAGTTTGAAACCTTACAATTCCTGTATACCATAACACTATGATAGAATCACTAAAAACCATCATGAAGAACAACATACTAGACCTCTATTATCTTCCTTCCATCCATATCATCACAAGTATATGAAAAACCCCACCTTCTATCCACATTGTTTTTTATCAACAACAAATTAAAAAAACATTGAGAGAAATAATTACAAAAATACTATCAACATTTCTGAAAACTCACCTCTTACCTATCATAATAAAGAGAAACTGATACCACAAACATCTAAGATGATAAGATGGTACTAGGAGTTGTGATTGGTTATGATTAGTAAATCAAAGAAACAAGATAAAATAAAGGTGAATCCTATTAGCCATGCTGACTTTACCATGGAATATAAAATAAGGAAAAAGACCATAAGACCATGATAAGAATGGGTTCAATGGTTCTCCCAAATGAAATATTGAACCATAAATACATTCCCTTTACTTGGATACCCAAAACATATAAAAATATCATTTCAAACTCAAGATTCCCTATTACAGCGATGATGAAACACCCATAGCCCTAACGTAATGAATATTTCTCTCACTTTATTTTCCCCTGACATCACATAGATTTAGAATCCAAGCCCCTTATGTCATCCCTACACCACAGCAATGAACTCAGTGAAAATGGACACTCCAAATATTATTTATACCTCTAGCACCACCTGCCCTTGAATAACGACTATGAATTTGGTTATGGAGACCCTCCAAAAACAATGAATCAAGCCTCTAAAAACCATGCATGAAAACCAATGTAGAACTTAGAAACCTTAAAATGAACCATCAAGGCAGTAATATATCATGAAAAGAAACACAAACAAAACATCTTAGAAACCATGAAAACAAACATCTAATAGGTTCATCATGGGAAAAACTACACTATCCCATTGATCCCTTTATCAGTTTCTAATTGTGTATCCGACAACTTTTCCTGAGCTCAACCCTGCATGGTTTAATCACATATGCTCATATGTAAACCAGTACACCTAATAATTATATAATTTGATTCATTTGTATTTTTTACATCTAGTTCCATGAGAATACATTATGGAATCTTTTTATAGTACTTATTTATTACGGTCCATACATGCTTCCACATTTCAGATGAAAGAGGTTAACTTTAGATTGATAATTTGATAATTTGAAAGGTCGTCTGTATGATTCCCATCAGTTAAGAACCAAAGTATTACTTCATATAAGGAACCAAAAAATATTATGAAAACCCATCAACAGCTAGGAAATTTAATGGGTTTTTATGTAAATGTGTAACTCTGAACTATTATCCTGAATAAAAAAACTATAAAATGAAAATAATTTGAATATAAGTTTCGGTAATGATAAGACGAAAGTGACTTTCTCCATTCGATATCACATGTTGAAAATTGACTATCACACTTATGAAAAATGATAAATAGTTTCAAAAAAACTGGAGAGTAATTTATTTATGAAAATACACTAAATACTCACTAAGAGATAGAAAAGATATCAACTGCTACCAGTATAGAGAAGTCATATCTATCCCAAAATCACTTCCACCTACATTTTTCATTTCATTTTTTGAGAAAAACTAATGAAAATCAGATACCATCATAGACTGAATTAGGTGTTATAACAAAGACAATGAAATTCAACTTTAACATTTTTTAATTTTTAGGTCAGGTAAGTTTGAAATCAGGTGCTCGATGGTTAAAGAATTTTGAAGTGATCAACTAAGAGACAAATATTATAAATAGAATTTGGAACTAACATGGAAGCAAGGAACCGTGTTAGTACTTTTGTCATCAATGATACTTGGAGGAATGTGTGAAGCCCCACAACTCATTGTTCTTCAACTTGGACTCCAGTTATAGGCTAGACCCATATTACCAGAGGTTTTACATGTTCCACTACTTCTATTAAATAGATCCTCATTTAGACACATAGAGATGTTTCAACCCCCAAATCGTTCTCAGATATCATTTAAGCACAAGTAGAAGCATAGATTCCCACCAATGGCTAAATATACTTGGTTAACCATGAGATGTTTTAAATACAAATTTTTGATTACACCGTTGATGTTTTATCTTTAAAGAAGGCTTCATGGGACATTCCAGTATCCCTCCAAACATAATCCCCTCCATATCTCATGTGGTAAACAAACAATAGCCATAGATATCTTCAGTTGTATGAATCAGTGTATGACATGATATTCCATGTTTCAACATGCTTTATAATAAAACCAACTGGCTCCCTTTCACTAAATAGGGGAGGGAAGAGTTCAATAAGTCATAATTTTATGAAGAAAAAAATTTGGAATCGTCAGCTACATTTTTTGGAAACATTGAATCTGATTTAGTTATGTTAAAGGCATCCTAAAACATGTTTTAATAGCAATGAAACCTTCTGAAGTCATTTTCTTCTTCTTCATAGATTCCTAGAAAACTCTCATATGAAATTATAGAACATCATTCCTCAGGTCCTTTTGAAAATCAAAATCCAATTTCTCCATTTAAAAGGAGTTGATCGCACCGGCCAAATAATTTTTCTCGTTATGAACCCATCAAAGTTGATATGAGAGAAAAAGATGAAATCGATTACCAATATAATTTTTCCTTAAGGTTAGGTTCTGAAACGATTGATATGGGAGATGTCCCAACGGGAGGTGGATGGTGAGTAGTGTAGAATCTAGGCAAAGAGGGGATGAGGATTCTGGGAGACACAGTATAGGGCTAGGGAGACTATGGAAGGTGGGTTGTGGGGGGTTCTTTAGGGATGCCGGGGGGTAGGTGGTGCGGGGATGCCATAGACGAAGGTTTCATAAGAGAGTGATGAGGTGTTGGGATTAAAGGGATGGAGGGGACATAGGAGGAGATTGGGTGAAAAATGTCAAGGGGTTCATGTGAGGATGTAGGTAGGGAAAACTATGAATGAAGAATGATATGGTGAAGACTGGAGTTGCACTATTGGGGGAAGTGTCTAGGTCTGGGGGATGATGAGGTGGGGCGATGGGAGGTGAGGCTAGAGGAGGGAAGTGTGGGATGTCAGGTGAGAGAGCGGGATGTGGGGAGGGATAGTGGGAGGTGAGGTCGAACTTATGGCAAGGGGCAGCAATGGCTGGGGAAGAGTCACCAAATAAGGTTTTTGGGTGTAATTTCATTATAAATATTTTTAAATATTTTTTAAATAAATATTATTAAAAATTATAAAAATAGTTAAAATTTTCTAAAAATTAAATAATGATTTTTGATAAATATAAATAGTTAAAATATTTCTAGAAAATTGGAAAATAAAATTAATTATGAGATGTTTTTAATAAAACTATAGGAAAGAAAATTTTTATTTGGTCATTATAATATATATATATATATACTAAGTTACTCTTGATTGGTTATTAATAAAATAATTTTTATCTTTATTGAATGATTGAGTGTAATATTTTTTATTGAATGGAAATATATTTTTTGATAACAACGTTATTAAAAAAAGATTCATGTTTCGATAAATGATGTTGGTTTTGGTGTGATAAACAAATAGATTCAACTATTGGTAAATTGAATGTTGGTATTGAAGGATAAATATAAAATGATATATATGTTGGTAGAATGAAGTGTCGGTATTAAAAATTAATACCAATAAAACATAATATGTTTTAGAATTTCTCATTTTTACCAAAAGATATATTATATGTTAATAAATTTCTATTTCTATAAGCCATTTTTTGAAGTGGGGTTTTCATAGTCTATTATGTGAAATAAGTGGTATTTGAGTGAATCTCACATTGATTAGATCAAGTTTCCTATGATGATATATATAAGTGAAAATGAAATATTCGACAATTTTATAAATGAAATTCTAGTTTTTTAATCAGATTATATAATGTGGATATTTGAAATTGATGAGCCTTCATTGAAAATTTCAAGTTCAATAACTATTCAAATATATTTAATGATCTTAAATAATAAATAATCTATGGAAAATATGGGAAAATAATCAATACAATTATGTATAGAGGAATAATGATTGACCATTAGCTGATGCAATCATAATGGTGATCATTTTTTAGTTAAAATTATTGAATATTGTTCTTCTAGTGATTTTTTTTCAGGATATGAGAGTAGATCCATTGAATATATTAAATATCCCTATGATAAGGTTACATATTATTTCAAATATGTCGCAAATGATTTTATTAAATATATATTAACAAAAATAATAGTTATCCTAAATTAAAAGGAATGGAATGAATAATAGGCTTATGAAATGGATAATTTGTTAGCCAATATTTTTTATAAGTGTATGAGTCGCACATAACTAGTTTATAATAATGATAAATCTATATCACTATATAATGAAATATATTCTCTTATTGAGAAATACTTTCCAAATAATTTTTGGGAGATTTTTTTTGAAGAGATTGTTAAATAAGTGTTTCATATTTTTGAGAATCTACATCAAGTGTAAATGAATTTCAATTATAAACAAGCGGAAGAATGTAAAAGTGAGTAAAGGATCATGATATTTTATTATAAAAAATAATAATAATGTATAATGATATGGATTTATTGTTGAAATGTGAAAGGTATGGAATGCTGAAATCAGTTGAAAATGGGAAAAATGTTCTCAAATGAAAATATATTCACTAAAAGATAAAATTATAAAATTAAAAGTGGTAATACATAAAACATTCCTATATTTTCAAAAATTTACATTTAGAAAAATGATAATATTTTATATCTAGGAAGGATTATATATTGTGTAAAAGATATCCTAAGAATAGCTCGATAAGAATCCAATACTATATACTACAAAGAGACATCTCATTGCTCTCAAAAATAAATTTACATGGAATACTTTTTATGAATACTTCTAGGAAAAGAAATAAATTAATATAACTGTGTGAAGAGAAAAAATTATTCGAAAACATCCTATAATTCAGTGTTGGAGGTTATCATTTAAAAGAAATGTTTCCACTAAAAAGGTTCCCAAAGGTTTATCATATACTCACATAAATATAAGACATGACTTGCAATAAAAATTTCACATAAAGCGAAATGAATTTGGCTAATAGTAAGGTATTATTGTTGTTGGAGGTTTAGATGAAGGATACCGATTGTTGGAATAGTATTTCACTATTTTCAAATTGGATAAGAACAAAATAAGGGGTACAAATGTTGAAACATGGATGAAGCCTGATGAATTGAATTAAATGTCGTAAAATGGATGAAAACTATATTCTATAAAGAAATTTGAATAACTCTTAAATTTTATGAGTTATAATAAATGGTGGTCACTGATATTAAGATTTATGGTTCAATCCTTCAATGTATCATTCATACTCTAAAACTAATAAATATTAACTATTTATTGAGAATAATAAAAATAAATATTGAAAATAAATCATTCAATAGAGACTATTATAGAGGATTGATAAATTAAAACCACCAAAGAATCTAACAAATAAAGACCACTAGGAAACCAAATATTCTATAAATATGTTCATTCATTATTGCAAGATATGACGCATCATATAGCATTTCATGTTTTCCCTAAATGTCATAGTAAGTGGGAGAAATTTTGAATCATGAAGAGAACCCATCTAGGAGATATATTCTAGGATTATATTATTTCTCTTAAACATAGTGAAGAAATATATAACCTTGCCTAGAAGATCAAGAAGAATTCTCAAGTAGAGGTGTATGGATTATTCCAATATTTATGACATTGGTACAATATATGCATTTTAATTTTGGTTGGATTGATCAAAAACAAATGTGAATCACATATTAATCATACTCATATGATGGATGATGTGAAGATGGGGTTATCACATTAATATATGATTGACCAGGTCGGGAATGAGTGTGTTGGTTTTTGACCATTCCAGTTGGTAAAGGATAAGAAAATAAAAATTTCATATATATTCAGCATGCCATAATTATTCAAGTTGAAATGGAAAATATAGTTGGGTGTAAAGGTCAAATAAAGAGGAAATTATTTTCCCCAAATTTAATGTGACATTTCATATTAATGGAGTGGACAACATATGTATTTATCTGGTTTTTGGAGACTCTATGAATAATTTACAAGGGAAGAGAAATAATTTTCATCCCCATTTCACCTACTAAAAGGATGAAAATTATATACCCTATTACAATATTAGTTTTCTATACATTTAATTTTGAAAATTGAATGTCAATAAAAATGGAGAAAAAACATTTATGTGTAGCTATCTAAAATTGAAAAGCAATTATAGTTTAATGAAATTCAATAGAATCTAGAAATCTGGAAAGCCCCGTCCAAAAATTAAAGATATAGAATTATTATAATTCATTAAAATATATTGAAACATGTAAAAATTATGTTTGTAAAAGGGTAATGATTATTTAAAAATTTGGGGAAAAAAACCAGAGAATTTAAAAAAATAATCTTTATGTTAAATTAAAATGATTCTTATAAGGTTTTGTGAAATTTATTTTAAGAATCCCCCCAACAATTTAATGTCATATGATTTCATCATAATATGGATCATATATAGATAAAATTAGTGTATAAATAGATTGATATTATTTCACACACCATGTTATACCACATAGAGGTATATTTGATTGGTTTATTTCACATTTCTATGATAATTGTGATTCGACATTCATTTTTTATTTTTCATCGCTGGTTTTATATTCTAAAATTCACTTGAAATTGGTGAGAGGAAATTATTATATATTTCATTCTCCATTTTAATGAATGTGGATAATTTGTTCCAATTTGATGATAATGAGAAGACTATTCCCATAATATAAATTAGTAAGACAATACATTTAAAAATATAATTTATTATCAATGAGGGCTCCAATAATTACATTGATGAGTGAATTTCATTGTGAATTGAAAACGTACATAAATGGGGATATTTATGTTCTCAAACTTGTTGGGTTATATTATTTCTCAGTTAATATTATTTTAAAGAATAATTTAAATATAATTAATTGTTATTTGATTTCTTTGGTAATAGAGAAATGATCAATGCAATGTATGTGAAGATAAAACCAGTACTCTAATGGATAATTAAAAGTGGTAGGATATATTACCTATGATGATCTTGTTAATAATATTACAATAAGATGATATTAAAAACTATGTTATTTTTAAGATGATCATCATGGAAATGAAAAGTAATACAAGAGATATGTTAATTGTCTACAATAGTCACATCTGAAGTTGAAAAACCAGTATAATATAGTAACTAAACATAATTAGTATGTATTGATAAAATTAAATTTATGAATTACTAAATACGTTGATAACATTTGGGAGATCCATTTTAATGTGGAGAATATATTTTTAGAGTTTGTAATGAAATATTTTCTGTGTTATGAGTCTTATTAATCGTAAATGATGTTTCATAAAGGATGATATATAACTGAATGAATATATTATTCAAATATTATATCTTTGTTATATATTATGTTTTATGATGTTATAACATTCTTTATTATCCCCAGAAATAATTTCAAATTGCCAAAAATTATTTTAATCTATTAAAGAGTTATTGAAATTTAATGGTAAATATAACTTTTTTTTGAAAACATGAAACTTAATTTAATAAATCATGAATTATGATGTTATAATTAAAAATATACAATGAAAAACGTCTTCTGAGACTCATTTATGATATAATATCTTTAAAGAATAAATTTGGATGCTATTGATAATAAATTTATAGAATTATTGAGAACATGATAATTTTAAAAGTTAATTATATAATAATATATGATTTTTATTTCACATATAGGATAATTGATCCATGAAGTAGTGAAATAAGATCCCCATAAGAGAATAAGCTACATAATCCACCATATAAGATAATTATTGAAGCCCCTATGATATTCATAGAGTTTAGAAATTTCAAAAACATTAAATCCTTATATCATAGAATATTTTCTATACTAATATGATATTGAATCTATGAAATAGAATTTTGAAAGATGAAAAATGAAAAAAGTTATATTGGGAGGGTATTTTTTGTTTCATATAAAATTTGGGTGGATTGAAATTTTTCCAAATTAAATGTTATATAGCAATAAATCTTCAAATTGTTGTAAGAGATTTTCTATGACTTATAAAAAAATTTATTGTGTAGTATTTATAAAATGGGAGATCATATAATATATTTTTAGTTATGTTCATGTGAATTCAAATAATACGAATAAATTTCAATAATGCAAATATTTTTTTTTTGTCTGTGATATTTTGGTTCATGTATGAGATTTCAAGGTTTTTTATGAAACTATAGAGTTTTATATGATACTTGTCTAAGAAAAACCATGTGAAATACCATTTCCTGAATATTTGATTTTACATAACTATGATATTCTAAAAAATTATAATTATATTATTCAAATGATTATATATAATGAAAAAATATCAAAAAAGTTATGTGATATATGAAATATGATTTTTATTTGTTGGTCTTGAATCAAAAGGAATATAAGATAAATGTGAGGAATATTGTTTAAATTATCTAATTTTATGAGTTTAAATTAAAAAATATCCAATAATATGATATAATTATTACTTTTGATGATATAGAAATATTCTATTGTAAATATTATGCAAATTCAAGATTTGGTTTTTGGTTTTTCTAGGATGTATTATGGAAAAAATGATTATATCACAAAAAAAAAAGATTGAAGTAGCTATAAATTTACCCAATCCTAAATCAAAATTATGTAAATATATATTCAACCATTTTAGGAGAGTTATATGAGGTAATTATTGTAATATTCATTCAATTAAAAAAATGGGATGCAGAAAAAATTGTGAGAACTGAAATATGGATGTTTTTTAATTGTAATTTTTGAATATTGGCTACTTTTATAAACATGTGTTCCATTTATGGATAATGAGATTGAAATTAATATAAAAATTTTGTAATGTAATCATGTTATATGATTTAAATTTTGATGAATATGGAATAAGAATATATTTCCCCACTACTCGGTTATATAATTTTTTGAACAACTATGAGAAACATCAGGCCCATGGGGAAGTCCAAGAGGAGTATGTGTGCAGTAAAACCAGTAGTGAAAGTTGAAAATTCTGAACCTATGCTAATGTTAAAAAATAATGATATTTTAATAATTAAGTGGAGTTTATGTGTGATATTTTTTATTGGTGATCAAATACATTCAAGGAAGATGAAATAAGAACGAGTGTTTGATATTGTGGTTTCCTATACAATGGTAACTTTTATTCACTAGAGCATATAATGTAGTGTTTAAGATAAATATTTGAAGTGATATGCTAGTAAATAGTTTTAAACTAAATTATAACTATTCATTGAGAGAGTTGTAGTTTTATGAGAATTTATTGAAATCTTTTATGAGTTAATTCTTTATCAATTATACGGAATAATGTCAACATTTTTCATGTATCAAAATTCTCACATAGATATTGTTCTCTACTTAAAAGAGTTGAAGGAATATCTTGACATTAACATGTGAATTACCAGTATAAATAAGTTTAGTGGGATACTGTGTTGATCAATTCAATAATATTGTGATTCTTGACAATTAAAACAAGTTATTCTTATTTCAAGATGATATGTTTCCATATTTATATGTATTTTGGCCATTATTATTTTTTACAATATATGACTTGGAAATTAAAATCATGGGAAGTTATAGGTTTTCAATGACTTTTTAAACCTTATAAATACCAATTTCCATCATTAATTTCTCTCTGTTGTTTCTTGTGATGTCATATATAAGGATAAAAAATATATCGAAAAGTATTTACATGATATAGGGGTTCAAGTCCATAAGTGTTTGAAATGGTTAAATAAAAAATTAGAATAGTTAAAATTTAGAGAGCACCATATTCACACCCAACCCCCCCCCCCCCCCCCCACTCCCCACCCCCTCTGGAAGGTGTGTCTGCATGGATCTAGGGGAAGAACAATATTAACCATAATTTGAATGTTTAACATAAATATTTTCATGAAGTGAATACTATAAAACCTAATCTAAAATATTTTTATAATACAATATCATCTCATTTGAATGTGCTACAAGAATTTTGGAAGGAATCTGGTGAAAATTGAAATATTTATAACTAACGAGATGTTATTTCACAAGATACTTTGATTCCGAAAAATAATTTTGTATAAGAATAATTTTTAAATATTTAATATTCATTTTAAAATATTTATAAAATTAAAAAAATCCAATTAGATTTCTATATAAAATATTTCTTGGAAAATTAAATACTAAATAATTGGTAATATTTTATATCTCATAAGTGTTAATTGAAAATTCTATAGATATACACTATGATTTAAATAGGTTTTTCTATGTTTCATAGACTGGGGATCATATATTACATTGATTTAAAACATAATTTATATGTAGTTGTCCTCAAATTTCAAACTCAATAAATTTAATCCGGATAAAAATTATAAAGATAGTGTTTTATGGGAGAAAACCCATGGTATATTTTAATTTTTTTTACTCAAATATATTGTGGTAAAAAAGTATAAATACTTAAAAAAGTAGACCATTGGTCTGCTATATTTATTAATTTTATCTAGACTATAAAAAAATCAGAAATCCTTTCCCTTTGATTATCATATAGAGAAGTAATTTTAATGAGAAAGATTTTTGAAAAATAATCAGAGGTCATTGTATATATTATAATGTACATTTACTAAACAAATTAAAAATATATGGACCCTTATGACTAGAATGAATGAGAAATAAATTAATGAGGATTTTGTATTAAATGAACTAGTAAAGTAGTTATGACTCTTTTGGTTCATCATCTAATGAAGGTAAAAGTTTTATAATGTGTGATTCATGGGAAAATATGTCAAAGTATCATCTTTATCATTAATATAATTTAGATTATAATTATATTATAACCTAGATACTAATTTTATAATCCTAGTGTAAAATATTTATAAGAGATTGTTGCTTATTTAAAGAATAGTGTTATCACTAATGGAAATGATTATGTAAAATTTGAGAAAAAACAGTAGAATAATTTCTAGGAGAAAAACATAACATCGTAATAATATTTAGAATCTTATATAAGAGATAAAAAGACAAAATGAGTATATTTAAAAGTTGAAAGAATATATCTAAAAGTGTTGTTATGAATAGGAATGAAGGAAAGATTATGTTATAATTAAGGATATATTTTTTTTGTATAATGAATAGAGAAATAATACGGATGAAAATAAAAAATTGAGAAAAAACGACTTCTAATACTACTTCATACAGCAATGATAATGTTTATGATTATTTAGAAATTGTTTAGAATGGAAATAAAATATAAAATAACGAATTATAAAATATTTGATAAGAAAATGATTATCTAAGAAATCCTATATGAAGTAAAATTTTATAAAACATAAACCCTGTCCATATTATACATTTTATAAAATGTGATAAAAAATTTGGGAAAATTTTTTTATGTTACTATTAATTTCCATAAATGTAAATAATGTGATCGTTATTCCACAAATTGATTTATACATCCACATGGGTGCAATAAAGAATTTACATCTATATTACATATGACTTCAAATGTTTGAATATTTCACTTAGTTAGGGTTTCTAATTACATTATTAAGAATTTAGTATAATCAAAACCAATTTACATACCTGGGTGATTCATTTTATTATGGAAAACATATATTTCCTTTCAATTTAATTGTATGGTATACTGTCATGAGCATTATATTATTAGTTTTTTTTCTAATAATATTTTATTTATTATTTTTTATTTTTTTCCTTAGTGTGTATTTTACAATTTATTTAATCATTTAAATTCATTGAATATTATTTATAATTCATTAAATAACATTATTTGGTTTTGTGGTTACTTGTAGTTTTGGTTTTGAAATGATGTTTTCTTAGTGTTATGAAATAAATAATCTAATAATTTCAAGAAGATATTTCATGAATTAAGGTGTATATTTCTCTATTTTAAAAAAAAACATCATTTCTATAATGGATTGTATATATTATTATTATGCATGAATTTAGGGGAGTTATTTTTTTAACTATTTTTATTCATTTGGATCATGTGGTATATTCCATTTCTTTTTTAACTACTTATTCTTGTGTGTCTACTCCTGTGGTTATTATTATTTTTTTCTATGATTTATTTTGTTAATTTTAGGGGGATACTTATTAAATATATTTTACTCCCCTATTTTTTTTAATATTTATTATTTTTAGATTTTTTACATCAATTTATTTATATTATAATTACTTTTTTAATTTATAATAAATGGGAGAGATTGTCAAGATGGTTGTAAATTCTAACAACAAAAAATGGGGAGAATTTGGAGTATCTATTTTCCACATTATTTATTATGATTAAATAATTAAATAACTCTCTCGTATTTTTTTTATTTTTGTTTATTATTTTTTGTTATTATACTATTTTTTTCTTATTATTTTTCATTATTTAGAAATTTTTATTCCTGTTTCTCATATTTTTTGTTAAATAGTTCACCTCTTTATATAACCTTTACATATTATGGGAGAATTAGAAATTAATTTTACGTACGGTTTATTATTAACATATGATGATGTAAATAACCCAAATATGTTGGCTGAGTAAATAATTTTTCTAACTATAAATCTCATTCATATTCTTTTAATTCCAAAATTGAATCATATGTATCTAATTTTAATAGATGAAATTGCATTTATGCATTGTAGTGGAATTCAAAATTTAGTCATATATGTACATATTGATGGGTAATTAGTAATGGAACAGAAATTATATATGACTTAATAACCTTTAACTATTGAGAAAATTACTTGTATACATATTGGAATATTAATTTAGTAATATTTATTAACATTGTATATTATAATGAATTAAAAAATTTAATCTTTTGCTTGTATTTTTCATAAATGAGGTGGGTCTTTCATCTAATTGAAGAGATAGTATTTTAATCAATACAAGGACTCATATATATTGATGTTATTCATATTAAAAATTATATTCTGTCTAAAATTAGGAAATATAAATTACTCTGATGTTTTGATATGAAGATAAGGTTTCATAAGTTTGTATCAGTTGAATATTCTGAATTTATTCATAAGGATGTCCTAGAAGATAATTATTTTTTAAGATTAACTCTTATGTATTGATAATTCATAAAATTAATAGATACTTACATATAAAAATATTACTCTTAAGTGTGATTCTATTGCTGTAGAAATTTGTAAATATGATTAAATGGTAATATTAATAGTTTTATTCTATGAATGATACTCTATGTAACTATATACAAATTAAAAAAATGGAATTTTGAATTGAATGGTTATCATATGATTTCAAGATTATTCTAAAGATATTAATTATGAATACTTTGTAGGATATAATCATAATTTTTTGGTAGATTTATCATTACATTAAGAAATATAATTTACTTGTTAATTCCACTGGATGTTAATAATTAATCATTAATGGATTATTTTAGATATTATTTTGGAATAAACCTGTCATTGATGTTTCTTTTATTAAAGCTAGTGCTTAAATCATTGGTGATAGAAGACTCATTACACAACTCTGAAGCACTTCAATGTTTAAGATAATCAATTGTTTACACACAAAATTCTTACATATCCTTGAGTTACATCATTCCATTTACTTTTTCAATAACGAGTCACAATATTTCTAAATAATAAACATCATAAAAGTCATTAATTGGATTAATTGCTTCATTTTTTAACTATGATGAATTCTTGTTCAATATAATGCATTTATTGTGCTAATGAAACATGGTTATACATTCATTAAATATTTTAGTTTCTTTACACTAACTCAAACAGAAATAAATTGTATAAAATATAGTTGGTCCCAAAAGAAGCAAGGTCAGTTCTTCATCCACACTAAAAAAGGGAATTTGGGTTTTTCCTCCATATTTCAAAAAGGCTAGGCCTGGTATTGGGCCTCCAAGACTAAAAAGAGAATATTTTGAAGATTTATTACTCTCCTTGAAATTCTATGTTTATAAATTGTGTACCGTACTGCATGAGGAGGGTAAGGGTGCGAAGAGACGGCATGGGATATTTGTGATTTGAAAAATTATATAAATCCTCTAAATCTCTCTTGTTCTATATTTTTCACTATATATTGTTTATGTAATGACTTTATTTTTTTTTATTTGGATTCCTAACACATATATTATGTGATTTATTCTTTATTCTTATTATCCATCATATTTTTCATTATAGATAAAATTAATCATATTTTTTTTATACATATTTCATGCCAATATTCAATTTTCATCTTTCTTGTGGGACCTGACAAGATATATTTAAAAACCATTTATTTCATTTGAATTTCACAAAACTATTTTTCAAAAGGGAGGCTATATATGGGAATTTACATTAAACCATTTCATTACACAAGATCAATGTAACTAAGAATCCGTATTTCTGTTAAAATTACAATTTGGGGAATCATTTAATCAATTTATTTTATTTTTTCACCTTTTTTAACATTAAAATATATTGATTGTTTTATTTTAATTTCTAGATCTATTTTTTTTATAAGAGATCAGTTGGGAGAAAATAGCATGAATGTATGTAAGAAATGGGACTGAATATTTACGAATGAACTTTAATAGACCAATCTATAACCAATCACATGATAACTAACATTATTAAATTAAATTAACTAATTTATTATTTTATTATTGAAATAAATATGAATATATTTAATATTAAATGTTGATTTAGTTTTCAAATTATTTGTAATGTTTTATTTTAATGTTAATTTCAAATAACAAATCTTCATTGATTGATTTTTTTTCTAAATCATTAACATACTAATTATACACTTAGTTTTAATATATTTATAAATACTAATTGTTATAAAATTATAGATATATTGTTGAATTTACCTTGTGGTTACAAGTTATTGAATTTCATTTTGATGTATTTATTATTCCTATGAACTTTTTCATTTTATATTTATTTTTATCGTAATATCCTTCATCGTGGTATATTTTTTACCGCATACATACCTGTAGATTAAATGTGGAGTCAATTGCTATGTTTTATGAATCATAGAAGATATTTTCAGGTGTTTATGATTTTATTTTGTATATAGACACTCAAATTTTTATAAATTCTTTAATAAAAAATCCAATCACCAATAATTAGTTTAATTTTATTCCTGCAATAATTTTTATTTAAAATAAAATTTATAATTTGATTTTTATATTGATATTTTCTTCCTAATTCACCATGGAATTACTTAGTAAAATATTATTTGTTATATGTTCAAAATAATTTTCATTTATTAAATATAAATTTTATTTTCATTTTTTAATCAATTTATTGGATTTATATAGACCATCTATTTTAATTTAGTATTCAATATGTGAATGATAATATTTAAAATTAATCATATAGATTTAGTGTTGTTTTAATTTTTTAATAATGAACATGTTCTTTAACATATGATTAAGTATTAATTATTTTAAAATAAATTAATCCTTCGTATATTCAATGTACAATTATAGGTTCCTTATTTTTATGATTACTTGATGGATAGTAATTAATTTTTTTAATCATTACATAAAAATTAAGAATAGTGAATATGAATTTTGATTAACATTATTTTGAATCATTTATTTCATGTTTACTATTTCAACATTGTTTAACCCTTTCAAAATTAAAACAATTTTTATTACAATCATTACAACCTAAATTTTTTTATAGAACTTATATTTATTTCAATTGGTACAAGGAATGATATTTAATATATGTTTTTGAACGTTCTAATGTTTTTTCGAGCTAAATATACTAGTTTTATAAAATGATGAAAATAATTTCTCTATGTAGATGGAATTTAATGTGGGATATTATATATATTATATATAATTATTTTTATTTTCATTGTTGTTATTTTTATAAAAAAATGGAATTTATTTGTTGATTTAATTTTTTTGGTGAACATGGTATCAAAATTTGATATTTATTACATAAATGTGTGAAAAATGATTTTCTTTCTATATTGTATTATTTTTTGGTGAATCTTTTATTTAAATATAATTTAAAAAAAAATTAAAAAATTTTTGATTATAATTTAAATTTAATAATTTCTAATGTTATGAAATGATCTATTAAACGAAAATTTTTTAGAAATTGAGATTGAATTTTATATTTATGATTATAAATTTAATTATTTATAAAACATAGTTCATCATAAGAATACTATTTTTTTATTTATAATTTTATTATTTGGTGAATTTTCAATTCATTGTCTTTAGTAAAAACTTCATGATTAGGTTTTATAAACATAATTTATGTTGGGATGATGATATTTTTAAGATGATACAATTTATCTACTAAATTGGTTGATTGATGATAGATTAATCACCAATTTCTGATGTGCGACTTTCCATATGATTCTCAGAAACATATATTCTTAAGATATATGGATAACGTGATCAAGTGCACTTATGGAATCTGGATACATTTATCAAAACACACACACAATCTATGATAATTCATTATCAATGTTCTTCTTCACTATTTCAATCATATGTTTCTATATATGATCTATATAGATCATTAAATTTAATTATTTGGTAGTCATTTAATAAAACTCAAAGATTTTTTACTATTGAGAAATGTTATTTACTTATAATTTAAAACATCCACAATGAGAAACAATAAAACATATGTCATTATTTCGAGAAGACTCTACAATAATGTAAATTGTTTCAATTTTATGTCATAAAACCTTGTTTTACATGTGTCCATGGCCATGATGATGAAGCGTGGAACATAAATCATATATAATGGTCATTTTCAAGGTCATATAAATGTACTCCCTAGTGGGTTTATAAAAAAAAGGAATTGTAGCGTGGTATTTTAGAATGATATGTAATAAAAACGTACCTAGTTAATCAAATGGAAACATTCTTAGCTACATGAGCTCTAGTAAAATAGATGTTATATAGAAAAATGATTACTTCCATAACTGTTTGGAAATGAATTATAACTAGTTAATCAAAATGGAATCACTATAAATGTGGGATGGGAAAACTTTTATACAAGTCAAATGATCTATTGATTATCTATTTAAATATTTTTTTAACACTGTCTATAATCATTTAACTTACATGAAGTGAAACTTGAAATAGTGTTCTCTTATAGATGTATGAATGATTTATTAACAAAATAAATCATTATTTCCCATTTTAGATAAGCTTCATTTTCATTAAAAAATTTATATCAGTGTGGCTAATTTTTTGTGAAAGATAGTACCATTTCGGTGTAGTGATTTATGGAGTTATTTTATATTTAAGTTCCATTGAATTAGTGTGTGTTTTTGTGTGTGTGTGTTTATTCCTATCTTTCCTGATCTAGATCATTATCTTATGCTTAAATAATCCGGTGGTTTATTATATTGTGTTTAGTGGTATTAGTACTAATAATCATTGATATTTTTATTGCATGTAATGAAATAGAATTAGAGTAGGGTTGGAAATACCATGGGGACTAAAATAATGTTGACCATGGGGATCCCCAAAAATCAATTCACCCCTTTATGTTTAAGGAGACATGTGTTAGATAATCCCGTGAAATTGGTGCCTTGATCAATTAGAGAAGCCATGGGGTCTTCTACATCTTCCCCTCATTCCATGTGTGGGAATCCATTGCATTACTATTTAAGATAACGTTGCATTTCATAATGGTCAATTAAATTAACCGTGGAGTGGATCCTATACTATTTAATTAGTCATTTATGATCATGTAATTCATTTCCACATGGGATAGGTGGATATTATATTGACTACAATGATTGAGGCCAGTTAAAATAGATTTGGCCTCTATTTGTATGGATGTACCACTAACATATTATGCAATATAGGCTGAAAGAAGGAAAGGAATAGATTGATATATTTGATGGAATGGATTTAGGATTCTTGGTGATTTATTTGGGGGGATATATGATTAAAAAGATCAATGAAGTTTCATATAATACGGATTAATAGGAAACAATATGAAAATTGGAATGGGTATGTTTTCATAGAAAGGAACTTATATTGATTCGGATATCATGGGCATGGAAGTTATCTTATAAAATAATGGAATTTAAAAACAAAATAGAGATGTTGAAATTTTTTGAAGACAATAATGGGAATTTAGAAGGAACAAAAAAAGTTTTCTTCATCTGGAGGTCACTAGGTATTTGGATGTAGGAAGGAATACTGGTGGATATTCAATTAAATGAACTTAATATGAATTAGTGTAAAATTTGAATGATTAATGAAATTTCTATTGACAAGGTTGTGGCTTTCTTACTACTATCATTGAAACAAGAATCATGGGGCATCCTTGAATCAATCATAAGTAACTATTATATTAAATTTGACCGATTATTTGAGGTTATTTACGATATCTTTTTGATGAATAACCCAGACAAGGAATTTTTTTGGAACCGATTAGAGATGTATTCAATACTGAATGTATAGGGTGTTCTCCATAATAGAATCTTTGGATGAAATATGATTATATACGAAGGTATAGAAAATGGGGTACAAAAAATTTGCTTGAACCCTTATATTACCGAATCACATGAAGACCTTATTTTTATTGATTTTTTGATAAAACCCCATTACATGTATGAGGAGGAACCCTTACATGGTTTTTAAGATTAAGTGGATTGCATGACCAAATGTCCATGGTGGAATTCATCACAAACACGACTACTTAGAAATACTCCTCCTCGTCATCTAGATCATGAAGCCATATTCCCACCATCGCATTGCTTGTTCAGCTAGAAATACATGTGCATATGTGTATATGCTTGGTCTCGGTGTAAATTGTCATACCCTCTCTTTCTTCTATATCTATATAGCTTTTTTGTGGTGATATCACCTGCTTTGAGTCCCCATTTGGATCCAGTTTCTTGGGTCAGTCTGGTTGGGACTACACTGCATGATCTAAATCGGGTGGCCCAAAGGCCTTGAGGTGGACCAAAATCCTTCACTACCCAGAAGGCCTTAGGTGTCCCGGTGGGCCATAAAGACTCCAAGACCAAACTGATAGCCAAAAGGAGAATAGTTTGGACTTCTACAGTACCAAATATACATTCAACATTTCCCTCAATATTACCTACTATAGTGCCTATTCCTGTATCCCAGAAATATTCCTTCACCTAGAATCGAACATTGGTCTCATGAATGTACTTGGAGTGTCCTCACCAATTGGGATGAGAAAATATTGAACTTGAAGAATGATTAAAGGGATCATATTGTGATTTTTTAAATAAGTTATTTTATAATATCATGTTATGTAAATTTTATAGATGAATATAGTACTCGTTTATTATTGATTTCCAATATTCCATTGGAATTGAAGGTCCCAAATTCAAGATCATCATTCCATTCAATGTATAAGATAGTTTTTATTAGAAATACTGAATCTAGATGGTTCCGAATGATTCATAATGTTAAATATAGTATATTATAAATATTCTAACATCGTGGATAATGTAACTGATAGATTTTGAATGAATAATAGAATCTTCTGTGAGATAAATGGAGTTTGAAACATATCAGGAAGATTTAAAATCTAATTTCATTTCTTTATCTTGATGATGTGGGATTTTCAAAATTATAAAAATGTGGATTCTAGAATAATACTCAAGGATTTATTATCAGGGATGGAGGTTTAAAATATTTGACATTATGTAGCGACCTGACCTAAGCTTCCCGAATTCAGTGTCATGTTACAATAATATTAGCATAAGATACAAGTAAATCTCATCCCAAAGGTATGAACTATTTATAATTCCCAATAAACTAGATACATACATGATTCATGTTTTATAAAATTATACACCAATTACAATATAATTTTTTTCATTCTATTATAATAACTATATTCCATCTTGTGTATCCTTGCAAAAAATTCTCATAACACATTAGGGAATCCTGGGGAAAGTAAATATTCAATGGGTGAGTTCAAATACTCAGTAAGGGTAAATATAATTGATAAAATATTGACACAATGAGAATAATAAATATGGAATGTTAATAATTGAATACACATTCCTTGAAATCAATAAATTGATAATAATTTTCATAAAAAATATTTAAAGGTAAATACAAGAAAATTTATGTAATTCAAATAAATATATATGGAAAAATAAATATGGTAATATAATAATATAAAAAAACATTTCACATAATCGATAAACTATGAATAAATGCATCCATAGAATTTTTCTTAGTGAAAATATAATGGATAATGATTACTCAATCAAAATGAAGTCAATGCTTAATTATTGGTCATCATGTCTGAGGAACATGAAAACATATAATACCATGACCATTCATAATACAGTTTAAAACTACAGGTTGACAGAAATTTTTTTGATTATCTAATTTTTCACAAGAATTGTTATTTATGCATTGGGGGACTATATAAATCTGGGGCCCACCCTTTAGTGCATATACAATGAATTCTTCATATCGAGTTATTTATTTATGTAATAAATCATATTCATTATTAGATATATATATTGAATAAAATATAATGCTTTATAAACAATTTCTTTATTGGAGTATAAGTAACAACAAGGGTTGTTGATGTTGACGAATATAAATATCATTCAAATATCATTAAAACATTCTTGAGGAAATAAATCTTTAAACACTTCAAAGTATCTCATTCCACTTTGAAAAATTGTATCAAAATTTTACATTCTTTAAATGAATCTAATAATATAATGTGAATAACTATATTAAGGATATAATATGTCAAAGAAAACAATGTATGAAAAAAATGATATTTGGTTTATCTAATAAACATATCCATGAAAAATGATTTGGATAATTAGGGGAAATTCAATGTCAAATGATCATATAAAATGTAATATTTCAAAGGGGACTACAAAAGGTTTCAAGGATGTGAATTTAAATAATTTCCTCAAATAAATCCATCATAAACCCTCTATAAGAAGAATAGAGATGTAATCAATACAACATAACCAATGTGGACTAAAAATATTGTACGTTTTGATTTATGAAATTGAATAAGAACATAAAAACAATCTTGATGAAAATATCATTTTATTTTAAACCCCATTAGTAAAAAAATTTCATGGAAAACCTCTTATAAAAACATAAAAAATTTATATGGTAAAAATTATTTTGATAAATATTTTTCAAATAGATAAAAACAACTTTCATTATATTATTAAATAAAATGGGGTTTTTATAAGAATATAGGTTCTTTGAAATAACATATAAATTAATACGGGTTTTTATAAAACATTTTATAAAATATATTGAGTACCATAGAGTGGGAAATGATACTATTTCTTGGAAAATGTCAGGAATAACAAGAGGAGAAGTGAATGGTATGATTTATTCACTGAAGATCAAATAATTTCTTTTGATGGAAAATAATGTATGATCAATCACGAACAAGATGTGATTGTGATGTAAACCCTTGAAAAGACCGTAAAGTTGAGGTGAGAATCAACCAATAAATAGATTATGTGGGTCAAATTTAAATCCATGTAGTATAATTTTAAATACATCAATAAGTGGTCAAAATACATTATACACATAATCATAGAATATTAATGACAATGCGGAAGTAATATAACCCAAAAAAAGAATATTGGGTAATGAAATTTCATTCCCAATAGGTAATTTTAATTTAAAATTCTCTTTGATTAAATATTTAAAATTAAAACTCAATATACAAAGAATATAAAATAATATATGATAAAATATATCATATGGGGTATTGGATATGTCACGAACTGAATCTGGTATCCATCAAAACTGGCACCTTACCCAACTCGTGACAAGGCCCATAGGTTGTTACCAATCACCATGGGCTAGCAAAAGTTCTTGGAAATCATATAAATAAATTTGGGAATGTTTTAACCTAATTTATAAATATAAAACATTAAATGAAACCATGAACCCAAATCTGGATTTTTCAAACCTAAACATCTTTTACTAAAATTCATAACTGGATTACACAATTTAAGAAAATATTAAAATACCATTACATAGGTAAAAACAAAAAAAAATATTACCCAAAAACCTCCACAAGGAAAGAGGAACCACCCTCAAGCCAACTCCACAACATCAGATCACGATGGACCACTAAAACCCAAATCATAGCACAATGTTGTACCCAAACCAACGAAAAAATTAACCAAGTCTACACACACCCAAAGGTGTAAGTAGGGTGTGATCCAAGGCCTAGTAGGATTATAAGGAACCGGACTTAAAACATTACATAATCTTTAATTAAATAAATAATTCACAAGGAGGATCTTTTCAGGTTTGGTGTTTTAGAGAGATAGGTCAAAACAATTGCATTGCAAAAAAATTACAAAGTAAAAACTTCAACACAGTTTCCATTTCTTTTATAAAATAAAAACTATTTTGTAATAACTGTCATGTATAGTTCCATATCTAAGACAACATGACTTTTCTTAGATCCCATCCTTGACCCTATTCCAAATTATTTCCTATGAAAAACATTTCAAAAACATGGGATGAGCATAAAAAGCTCAGTAAGGGACACACAACTATGAAAATTAGATTTTTTTCAAAACAACAAGTAAAACATGAATAATTTAACTTAAGTAATACTTTTTACCTTTATGAAGTAGTAAATACTCTTCACTAAATAAATTATCACTACTGACTCTTTTGTAACCAAAAGGTTACCATAAAACCCATATAAAGAACACATAATATATAAAGGTAACTTGGGACATAAACATACTTAAATAGAATAACCATACGGTCTACTTCCATAAATATCATTAAATGGAATAGCCATATGGCCGACATCCATACCCAATGCATTGGAGGTTATAATGTAACCACCCATCCTGGTATTCACAGCAGCAACCGTCATTTTTTTTATCACGTAACCACCCATCAAATGTCCAAGTACCATTGTAAATTCATAAGACATAAAACAAATATAAAGGAATGAAAAAAATTCTACATTTCAATCACAATATATCACATAAATATATTGACATAAAAAATACATTATGAAAACCATTTTCAATACCAAAATACATAAATGAGTATATGGTATTTATTTTCTTCTAAATACATAACGGCTTGTTGAGGAAGCCAAAGATCAAATATTACTCACACTGGTGATAAAGTTTGTTGCCACCGCTTAGATTAAAATAAACATTCCTTTTTTTATTAAGAAAGACTCTTCATAGAAAAATATTACCTTTGAAAATTCAAGGGTGTTTTTACAGCATATAAAATAAAGTTGTGTATTAAAACAAAATATTCCTCAATGAAAGGAGATTGAGAGGAAGTCCCTTACCTCGTGTCTGATTTAAATCGATCATTCTTTAATCTCCTGAATAATAAAATTATGATAATTTCTACTTTCTTAGGAACCTTTTTCAAGTTTATTAGTCTTTTTATATCAATTATTACCATGTTATAAACATTATTTAATCATTTATGTTAATAATATTCATTTTGTCGATATTTGGTACTTGAGTAAAAAATGAACACCTGATATTTACAAGTTTTCCATGTTGTCAATAGTTCTTTATATCAAAAATTATATTCATTACTTAGATATCATATATATAATATATATCGAATATATATATATATATATATTTATAACAGTACATATCATTTGGAGGTAAGAAATGAAATGCACCGTTCATGGAGACGGTAAGTCTTACGTACGCTTAGACACTACTTTCATTTCTATTTCTTATTTTAATGGAATTAAAAAATAATGATACATATGTATATTATAATTACAATATAATATCATATATAATATCATTAAATATATAGTTTATACATCCCACACAAGGCATTAACCAGTCATATCACTTTGAGGGGGCAGTAGTCCGCACTCCTCAAACGAAATTATCGCGTTTACCCAGAATGGAAACCATAAAGGTAAGATATAAATTGAAAATACAGAAGCATAATGAAAAGATAAACATAATATATATCATATATAAATACAATTCCATCATAATGGCCACCATGAGAGGCGGTAGAAGGTAATTGAACAATCATCATTTTGTGAGGTATTAGTTTTCCTTCCACAGAAACATTATGTTCTTCACCAATTAGATGGAGGTGTGTGTAAGTGTATTTAGAATTTTTTTCATAACAACTTTCTTGTATATTGAGGATACTTGGGTTGTTACAAAACAATGTAATAAAAAGAGTTTACGAGTTGGAGAAGTAAAATAAAAGAAAACAATTTAAAATAAACGGTTACCTTTAATTTTGGTTACTCCCTTTGGTTTGAACAAAAGGACTTCTTGAAGTGGCTTTTGAATAAGTTAAGGCTTCTAATAGGAGGAGAGGAATGTAGGGAGCGTAATTGGGTAGAGGTTGGACAATTCAAAAGTCTTGACAGGTGTGTGGAATTGGATAAAAGTGGTCTCCTTTTATAAGGGAGAGGAGGGGCTGTTTAGGAATGTGTGAAAATATTATTTTCTTATATAATGATATTCAGTTTATAAAGGTCCAAAAAATCATTAAAGTCAAGGATAAGATGACTCATATTAGAAATAAAATCATCCAATAATAATTGGACATGTTTTGGATAATATTTTAATCATTATAATCGTATATATTTAAATCATTTATTAATGTGGTAACACTGCATCATTATTGTGTCATAAATAAATAAATTTATTTAATTAATAAAAATTATAAAAAAATACCATGATTTAGGAAATATTATTATATTTACAATGAATATATATAGTCAAAACGATTTCTTATATAACCTTATGTAAAAATTAATTTACTAAAATGTATTTGTTTTTGTCATTTTCGTCTTTACATTAAATTAATTAATCTAAAGTGTTATTATCACTCCCATGTGGCTCCATGGGGTCCCAAAATCGGCCCAAGGATGGCCCTGGTCAGCCGTTACTTATCCAATATGGTTAGGTAAAGTGTTAAGTTATTTTTAAATTATTAAAATATTTTTTTACCTTGAATTACACTATTTACCTTTAACCACGGTAAATACTAGTCAAAAGTTACTATTCACCAAAAATTATTTTCATCTTATTGATCCACATTTTACTTACTAATAACAAACATGTATGTTGTATTTTCAAAATTAAATTCAAAGAAGTGGTAAAATATCATTTAAAATAAAAACTCTATTTTTTAACTACTACTATGTAGTTTCACTATTAATCAAAAATTGATGTTTTTCACAAAAATACCAAAAATTCAGCCTAACCTATATTTTATATTTCAAATTTAAAAATGAATACTATTTTTCTAAATTCAAAACATAGATGTGGTATTAATTAATTTAAAATTAATTCCCATTGTCAAAACAAATACCTTGTTTTTAAGAAACAATAACTATCAAAAGATTGATAGTTGACTATGTCCAATTTCTAATTGAAATTAATTCAAATGACTAAAATTGGATTAAATGGTAAAATATATTTTAATTACTCTTTAAAACCAAATAAAAAGATAATCTAACCATATAAATAAGTTTGATTACAAGGCAGTTTCGAATTAAAATACAATATTTTTCACTATTTATTAAAAAAATGGTCTTTATCGGGAAAATACCAAAAAATTAAGCAAAGTAAATTTTGATGTCCCAAATCTAAAAAATAATTTTATTAGGTCAATAAAAAATAAAAAAATTACCAAAACGTGATTTAATGAGGGTTCTCCATTAAAAGGCGTTAAATCGTCCTTTTAATGTAAATTATGCTTAAAATTAGATTCATTCATATTTTAATCCTCTAACGATATATTGGAGCAATGTAAATACTTTTAACAAACATGTATAACCATATTGTAGTTAGTTTTTTTCACTCCCTCTATTACAATTTCTATGAGTTAACTACCATTTAAAATAATAGTATTATAATATTAGTGGGAAACATAAGATTTCAAAGAAACACGTTGTTGCGTATCAGGTATGCTATCAAGCATAGAAACCCTTTTAATGTAAAATTAATATTTAATTCACAAATATTAATAAATATGAAATATTTCTTATTCTTTATTTATCTGAGATATCAAATCCTTCATCCATTTTGGTAATCGTTTCCTCGCATTTTTACATATCAGAATAAGTTGGGTTATTTATCCCTCATAGAATTTTCAGAATCCCACTTTGCCTCTTCAACCATATGGGTTTTCACAAAAATACTTTACATGGGGAATTGCCTTATTCAGCAAGACATGATCTCTACGGTCAAGAATCTGAATTGGTTGTTCCTCATAAGAGAGATTCTCTTCCAACTAAACTACCTCTGGGCTCAAAACAAGAGATGGATATGGCTTATACATTCTCAACATTGAAACATAAAAAACATTGTGTACCTGGGAAAAACCTGGAAATAAATCCACTATGTATGCAACTGATCCAACTTTATCCATGATTTCATAATGTCCAATAAACATAAACACTACATTCCCTTCATACCAAAATTCATCACCCTTTTCCATGGAGAAACATTGAGAAAGACATGATCACCTACCTCAGAAGAAAGATCCTTCATTTGGTTATCTTCATAACTTTTATGTCTGCTCTGAGAAGTTCTCATGTGTTTCTGAATCAACTACACATTTTCTGCCATCTCTTCTACCAATTCTGGCCCCATCAGCTTCCATTCACCTACTTCATTCCAAAAATCTAGTGTTCGACAATGCTTTCCATATAATGCCTCAAATGGAGACATCCGTATACTGGAATGAAAACTATTGTTATATAAAAATTCAACCAACGAAAGATGTTGGTCCCAAATTCCCTAGTATTACATCGAGAAAACATGAAACATGACGTCCAATGTCTGAATTATTCGTCCTGATTTCCCATCTTCGTAAGGATGAAAAGATGTACTAAAATTTAATTGAGTACCCAACGACTTATAAATTCCTTTTCAAATGTTAGAAGTAATCCTGGGATCATGATCAAATACAATAGAGAGGTGAACTCCATGCAACCTGAATATTTATTTAAAACACAACCAAGTAAGTTGATCTAGAGACAATGTATCTCGACTATGAAGGAAATTAGCAGATTTAGTCAATCAGTCAACAATAACCCAGATTTCATTATTTCCTGGATAAGTTTTTGGTAATCCCATAATGAAGTCCACGTATATATTTTTCCATTTCCACTCTCGCACCAGTAAAGGTTGAAGAAACTCTTTAGGTAACTGTTTCTCTACTTTAACCTGCTGAAAATTCAAACACTTCACAGTAAAATCAGCAATAACTATTTTCATTCCATCCCACTAGTAATACTCCCTATGATCTATGTACATCTTAGTACTGCTAGGATGAACTGAAAACGGGGAACTGTTATCATCACATGACAACTCATACTTCAACTATGAGTCACAAGGAACGCATAAAATATATCCAAACCTCATAACACAATCATTATCAATGATAAAATATGGAAAATTACCCTTCTGAACCAAGTCCACCTTTTTCTGAAACTCATTGTCTTCCTTTTGTGATTTCTTAATTCCGTCTCATAGAGATGATCTCACTGACACCTAGTAAAAAATAAAATAATTATCTACACCAACAACTTCTATGACAAATTTCATCAAATAAAAAACCAAAGGATCTTGTTCCAAATGTAACATGGTTAATGTAGCATATCTTTCTCGACTCAAAGAATCAACCTCTTTATTTTCATTTCCGGGATGGTAATGGATCATGCAATCATAATCCATGATTAATTCCAACGATCTCCTCTGTATTCTGTTAATTTTTTTTAGGGAATATACACTTTAATCCTTTTTGATTAGTATATATTTCAAACTTTACTCCATACAAATGATGCCTCCAAATTTTTAAATCAATAAACAATAGTAGCTCATTCCAAATCATGTGTATGGTAATTTAACTCATGTGGTTTCAACTAACATGAAGCATAATAAATTATCTTATCATTCTTCATTAGGACACAACCAAGTACTTTAAATGAAGAATCATTATAGATAAAAAACACACCATTTCTGGATGGAAGTTCCAAAACTGGTGAATTCACCAATATTATTTTCAATTCCTGAAAACAATCATCACATTGTTTTGTCAAAATGAACTTAAACCCTCCTCAATTTAACTTAGTCATTGGACTACAAAACCGTGCAAAATTTTCAACAAACCTATGGTAATAACCTACCGAACCAAGAAAACTATGATTCTCGATTATATTTGTGGGTCTTGTCCAGTCTTCAACAACTTTTGTTTTAGCAGGATCAATAATTATGCCATTTTTTGAAACAATGTGATCACGGAATGAAATTTGTTGCAACAAAAACTCACATTTACTGAATGTCCCAAATAGATTCTTTTCCATTAATGTTTGATTGAAAACACGTAAATGACTTTCATTAATCTTTACTTTTATAATAAAACAAAATATAATCAATGAACACTACCCAAAACTTATCCAAAAACACATGGAAAAGTCTATTAATAAGATCCATGAACAAACTAGGTGCATTTGTTATCCGAAAAGGCATAACTACACTTTCCTAATGACCATATCTAGTATGAAACGTGGTCTTAGAAATGTCTGTTTCTTTTAAATTCAATTGATGGTATGCCGTTCTCAAGTCAATCTTGGAAAAGTATTGAGCTCCCTTGAGGTGATTAACCAAATCCTCGATATGAGGCAAAGGATACTTATTCTTAACAGTGATGTTATTCAATGCTCTATGATCAATGAAAAGTCTCATTGAACCATATTTATTTTTAACAAACAATAAAAGAGCACCCCATGGTGATGTTCTAGGTCGAATGAATCCTTTATCTAGTAGCTCATACAATTGCTTCTTTAACTCTAAAAGTTCAATTTGAGCCATTCGATAAGGGGGATTTTAAATTGTATTAACATCAAGAACACATTCAACAGTAAATTCAACTTCCAAATCAGGTATAATACTAGGAAACTCATTAGAAAAAACATAAAGTTACTAATTTACCATGGTCACAACATAAATCTGAACAGTTCCTTTATTTTCAACTATATGTTCAAGGTAACATTCATTTCCAATTTTTACTACATTCTCAGCTTCTTGATATGTTATCAACATAATGGGTTCTTTCTTGTACACAAACTATAAATCTTTCTGAAAAAAACTTCTTTAGGTCTAAATTAAATATTATAATGAAAAATATTAAGCCAATAAATGCCCAAAATAACACCAAACACAAATAGAGGAAAAACAATAAGTTTTGCATGAAGATTATTTCTACACACAAGGATAGGAATGTTCTTATCATTTCTTTTTGTCTCAAAATTTCAACCAGGTGTTTTTACCATAAGTTCTGTATTCATATCTTTATAATGAATTCTCAATTTACTAGAAATATTTTCAGAAATGAATGAGTATGTAGTCCCTGAATCAAACAACACATCAGCATAATCTTAACAAACACACAGTGTTCCTGAAACTACATTCGATGGCCTAATATCTGCTGAAGTAGTTGCAAAGTATTTCACCACCACTTTTTCTTGTAGTCTGACTTCTTTCCCACAATTTAGTTCGTTGATGGACACTCATTTTCATAATGACCCATTTCATTACACTTAAAACATCTTATCGATGGCTTTTCATTTCCAGTTTGATCATCTTCCATATAGTTACGAGCAATATGAACAGACTTACCACACCAGAAGCACTTTCCATACATTGATAAAAATTCTCCAGGATGTTTTTAGCCACACTAAACACATGTTGGATATTTAATTTTCATACCTCCGGGCTTCTTTTATGAACTCATTCCCTTTGACTTCCAAATGGACCTCTTATTCGGTTGTTTGTCAAAGAACACCTGATCATCTGCAAACTCCATTTCCACCTTCTCCGCATATCGAACAAGTTTTTCATAAAATTTGAATACATGAAAGGCTAACAATCTTAGATATCATGGAATCAGTCCTGAGTAAGATTTATTTATCTTAATATCAAGATCTCAGATGAAATTTGGTGCATACCTTTCCAGTCAAGTGAACATTGCATGACAAGCAGTCATCGAATCATCCTCCTTCCTCAATTATATGAATTTGTTTCCCATCCTATGACGAACCACCTTAGGAAAATATTTCTCATGAAACATACCTTTTAATTCATCCAAATAAAGAGAATCAATATCCTTACTATCCCTGGTATTTTTCACCATCGACAACCACTGATCATCTTTACCTTCAAAATGGTAAACAACAAGACTAACCTTTTGAATTTCTGAACACCCCATAACATTGAAAATCATATCTAGTTCATTGATCCACCCTTCAACTATAACAGGGTCAGATGATCCTATGAATGATGGAGGATGTTGCATCATTAAATTCTCCACTACTAACATGTTCCTTTTTGGTTGATCTGGCTTATCTCGTGCATGGATACCACCACCATTTATAGCCTGAGTCAACTGTGCAGTCACTGCAACTAACTTTTTAGTTCTGATTCCGACCATAACTGGTTGCTGATTTGGAAGGTTGTATTCTTCCTGATGAAGTCCCAATATTGCTACCATGTTTCCTCTATGGAAAAAAATTCTGAACACAGAAATATCATAGGCGAAGCAACATGGTAATCTGTAAATTCTATTTGATTTCAATATTAAAAAAATAACATTATGGACATTTATTTAACAATACTCTCACTCATATGTTTGTCTAAATCGGCCTCTGATACCAACTTTTAGGACACAACCTAAAACCATTACATAATATTGAATTAAATAAATAATTTACCTTGTGGATATTTTCAGGTTTAGATTTTTAGAGAGTTAGGCCATAACTATTACATTGCATAAAAATACAATGTAGAAACTTCTAGTCATTTTCCATTTCTTTTCATAAAATAAAAACACGTTGTAAAAAAATTCATGTCTAGTTCCATGTTTAAGACAACATGACTTTTACATGATACCATCTATGACACTATTCTACATTATTTCCTATGGAAAACATTTCAAAAACTTGGGATGAGCATAAAAATCTCAGTAAGAGATACAAAAAGAAAGAAAACTGTTAGTTATTCAGAAAAACAAGAAAACCATGAATACTTTAACATATGTAATAATATTCACATTTATGAAGTATTAAATACTCTTCACGGAATAAAATATCAGTACTTACCCTTTTTTAACAAAAAGGTTACCATAAAACCCATATAAAGATCACATAACATATAAAGGTAACTTGGGACATAAAAATACTTAACTGGTATAACCATACGGTCAACTTCCACACATATCACTAAATGGTATAGCCATAAGGCCGACTTCCATTCACAATGAATTGGATTTTATAACGTAACCACCCATCCTAGTATTCAAAGCACCACCCATCATTTGGTTTATCATGTAACCAGTCTTCAAATGTCCAAGTATCATTATAAAATCATAGGACATAAAACAAATACAAAGTAAAGAAAACATTTCCACATTTCAGTTATAATATATCACACAAATATATTTTCATTAAAAATCCAATATCAAAAACATTTTCAATACCAAAATACATAAAAGAGTATATGGTATTTATTTTCTTTTAAAAACATTACGACTAGTTTAGGATGTCAAATATCAAATAATACTCGCGGTGGCGTAAAAGGTTGTTCTCACTGCCTATGTTAAAAGGAACATTCCTTTTTGTCATTTAGTGAAATGATTCGTTGAAAAATATTCCCATTGAAATGTCAAGGGTTTTTATACAGATTATAAAGTAAAGTCATGTATTAAAACAAAATATGCCTCAATTAAAATAGATTGAGACGAAGTCCCTTACCTCGTGTCCGACTTTACTCGACCGTTCTTCAATCTACTAAAAAATAAACTAATGTTAATTTATACTTTCTTAAGAAACATGTTCAAGTATATTAGTCATTTTATAACATTTATTACCATGTTATAAACATTATGCAATCATTTAAGTTAATAATGGTCATTTTGTCAATATTTGGTACTAGAGTCAAAAATGAACACCTTATATTTACATGTTGTACATGTTTTCAATAGTTCATTATATCGTGAATGATATTCATTATTTGGATATCATATATTTCATATATATCCAGTATATATATATTTATAATAGTACATATCATTTGGAGGTAAGATATGAAATGCATTGTTCATGGAGACGGTAAGCAGTACGTACGCATGAACGCTACTTTCATTTCTATTTCTTATTTTAATGGAATTAAAAAATAATGATACATAGGTATATTATAATTCCAATATAATATCATATATAATATCATTAATTCCATCATTTATACATCCCACATAAGGCATTAACCAGTCATATTACTTTGAGAGGGCAGTAGTCCGCACATCCTCAAATGAAATTATCGCGTTTACCCATAATGGAAACAATAATAGTTCGATATAAATGGAAAATACAGAAGAATAAAGAAAACATAAACACAATATATATAATATATAAATATAGTTCTATCATAATGTCCACAATGAGAGGTGGTAGGATGTAATTGACCAATCATCGTTTCGTGAGGCGTTAGTTTTCCATCGACCATAACATTATGTTCTTCACCCATTAGATGGAGGTGTGTGTACTTGTAGTTCAAATAATTCTCATAAAAACATCCTAGTATACTAAGGATACTGGTGTTGTTACAAAATAATGTAATAAAATTAGTTTACGGGTTGGAGTAGTAAAATTAAATAAAACAATTTAAGAGAAATTGTTACCTTAAATTTGGGTAACTCCCTTTGGTTTGAACCAAAGGTCTTCCTGAAGTGCCTTCTGCATAAGGTAAGGCTTCTCGAAGGAGGCGAGGGATGTTGGGATCATAATTTGGAAGTGTTTGGAGGATCCAAAATGCTTGAGAGGTGTGTGGAATTGGTTAGAAGTGGCCTCATTTTATAAGGGAGAGAAGGGGCTATTTAGGAGACTATGAAAATATAATTTTATTATATAATGATATTTAGTTTATAATGTTTCATAAATCATTAATTAAAAATATAAGATGAATTATATTTAAAATAAAATAATCCAATTAGAATTGGACATGTTTTCAATAATATTTTAATCATTATAATCTTATTTATTTAAATCATTTATTAACAAGGTAAACACTTCATCCTTATTGTGTCATAAATAATTTCATTTATTGGATGTCCAAAAATTATAAAAAAATACAATGATGTAGGAAATATTTTTAACTTTATAATGAATATTAATAATTGAAAAAATAACTTATATAACCATATATAAAAATTAATTTACTAAATGACATTTTTTATGTCATTTTAGTATTTACTTTAAATTAATTAATCTAACGTGTTATTATCTCTCCCACGTGGCTCTATGGGGTCCCAAAATAGACCCAAGGATTCCTGTGGTCGTCCATGACTCATCTAATAAGGTTAGTACAAGTTTCAAGCTAAATTTGAATTATTAAAATATTCGTTTTTCCCGGAATTACACTATTTACCTTTAACTACGGTAAATAATAGTCAAAAGATACTATTCACCAAAAATGATTTAATCTTATTGAACCAAATATTATGTAATAATAGAAACCATGTATGTCATATTTACAGAATTTAATTCACAAAAGTGGTTAAATATCATTTAAAATAAAAAGTTAGTTTTTAACTACTACTAAGTTGTTTAACTATTCATCAAAAAGTTGATGTTTTTCAGAAAAATGCCAAAATTTCAGCCTAAAATATATTTGATATTCTGAATTCAAAAATGATGTCTATTTTCCAAATTCAAAACATAGTATTGGAATTAATTAATTTAAAATAATTCTCATTGTCAAAACAAATAGCGTTTTTTTTAGAAACAATAACTATTAAAAGATTGGCCGTTTATTATGTCTGATTTCAAAGTGAAATAAATTCCAATGGCCAAAATTGGATTAAATGGTAAAAATATATTCTAATTACACATTAAAATCAAATAAAAATATAATCTAACCATATAAATAAATTAGATTAAAAAGCATTTTTGAATTAAAATCCATTATTTTTCATTATTCATTAAAAATGAACTTTATCAGGAAAATAACAAAAAATTACCCAAAGTAAATTTTGAGGTCCCAAATCTAAAGATGAATTTTATTTGGTCAAATAGAACATAAAAATATTTCCAAAATTTTATTTATAGAGGTTTCACCATTAAAAGGTGGTAAATCGATCATTGAATGTAAATTATGGTTAAAATTAGATTCATTCATATTTTAAGCCTCTAAATTTTTATTGGATAAATGTGAATACATTTAGAAAACATGTATAATAATATTGTAGTTAGTTTTTTTCATTCTCTCCAGTAAAACGTCTTGGAGTTTACTATAATTTAAAATAATTATATTATACTATTAGTGTGCAACGTAAGATTTCAAATAAACCCGTTGTTGTGTATCCGGTACGCTATAGAACATAGCAACCCCTTTAAATTAAAATTAATATTTTAATCAAAAATATTAAAAAAAAATTAAATATGTGTTATTGTTTATTTATATATGATGTTACATCCTTCCCTCATTTTGGGAATTGCATCCTCGCAATTTTTCCTATTAAAATATGTTGGGTATTTTTCCTTCATTGCATTTTCAAATTCCCACGTTGCCCCATCAACCATATGGTTTTTCCACAAAACCTTTACCTAGTGAATTACCTTATTCTGCAACACATTCTCTCTATTGTCAAGAATCTAAACTAGTTGTTCATCATAAGAGAGAATCTCATTCAACTGAACTACCTCTAGGCTTAAATCATGAGATGGATCTGGCATATACTTTCTCAATATCGAAACATGAAAAACATTGTGTACCTAGGAAAAACTTGGAGTTAAAGCCACTCGGTTTGCAACTGATACAAATTTATCCAGGATTTCATAATGTCCAATGAACCTCAAACTCAACTCTCCCTTCATAACAAAAAGCATCACACTTTTCCATGGAGAAACTTTGAGAAAAACATGATCACCTTCCTCAAAAGAAATATCCTTATTTGGTTTATCTACATAACTTTTCTATATTCTCTTTATTGTTCTCATGTGCTTCTGAATCAACTGAATTTTCTCTTCCATCTCTTCTACCAATTCTGGTCTCATCAGCTTCCTTTCACCTACTTCATCCCAAAAAACTGGAGTTCGACAACGCTTTCCATATAATGCCTCAAATGGAGCCATCTATATACTGGAATGAAAACTGTTATTATATGAAAATTCAACAAAAGAATTATGTTGGTCCTAACATCCTTGGTAATCCATCAAGAAATCACGTAACATATCCTCCATTGTTTGAATTATTCGTTCTGATTGACCATCTTATTGAGGATGAAAGGTTGTACTAAAATTTAATTCAATACCCAACGACTATTGAAGGCCTTTCCAAAAGTTTTAAATAAACCTAGGATGGAGATCAGATACAATAAATAGGGGAACTCCATGCAACCTGACTATCAATTTAACTTAAAACCAAGCAAGTTCATCTGGAGACAAAGAATATAGAATATGAAGGAAATGACCAGACTTAGTCAATCGTTCAACAATAACCCAGATTGCATTATTACCCTGAGATGTTTTTGGTAATCCAACAATGAAGTCCATGGATATAATTTCCCATTTCCACTCTGGCACTAGTAAAGGCTGAAGCATCCATTTCTGTAACTTCCACTCTGCATTAACTTACTGATAAGTCAAACACTTCACAGTAAAATCCTCTATATCTTTTTTCATTGAATCCCACAAGTAATACTTATCAAGATCTCGGTACATCTTAGTACTACCATGATGAACTGAAATGAATAACTATGAGCATCATATAACAACACATTCTTCAAATGTGAATCACAAGGCACACATAATCTCTTTCCAAACCTCAAAACACAATCACTATCGATGTTAAATTCAGGAAAATTGTCCTTCTTAACCAAAACAACCTTTTTCTGCAACACACTGTCTTCTTTCTATGCTTTCTTAATTCAGTCTGATAGAGATGATCTCACTAACAGCTGACACAAAATAGAATAATTTTCTGCACCAACAAATTCTATGAAAAATTTCATCAAATCAAAAACAAAAGTTTCTTGTTCCAAATGTATCATGGTTAATGAAGAATTAATTTTTCGAATCAATGCATCAACCTCTTTATTTGCTTTTCCTGAATGGTAATGGATCATGCAATCATAATCCTTGATTAATTCCAACCATCTCCTCTGTCTCATGTTCAATTTTTTTTAGTGAATATATACATTAAACTTCTGTAATCAGTATGTATTTCACATTTTACTCCATACAAATGATGCCTCCAAAATTTTAAAGAAAAAACAACATTATCTAATTCCAAATCATGTATAGGGTAATTTAACTCATGTGGTTTCAACTGACATGAAGAATATGCAATTACCTGCTCATTCTGCATTATGACACAACCAAGTCCTTTCCATGAAGCATCATTGTAGATAACAAACTCCCCATTTCTGGATGACAGTTCCAATACTGGTGCATTCACTATTCTTATTTTCAATTCCTGAAAACAATCATCAAATTAGTTTGTCCAGATGAATATAACACCTTTTCGATTTAACATAGTCATTGGACTAGATAACCATGAAAAATTTCCATCAATCATCTAGAAATAACCTTCCAAACCAAGAAAACTACGATTCTCAGTTATATTTGTTGGTCTATTCCATTCTTCAACAACTTTTGTTTTAGAAGGATCAATAGTTATGGAATTTATTGAAACAATGTGACCATGGAAAGAAATTTGTTGCAACCAAAACTCACATTTGCTGAATTTCACAAATATATTTTTTTCCTTTAAGGTTTGCAAGAAAACCCACAAATGACTTTCATGATTCTCATTACATTTACAATAAAACAAAATATCATCGATGAACACAACCACAAACTTATCTAAGAACTCCCGGAAAATTCTATTCATAAGATCAATGAATAAAGAATGTGCATTGGTTAACCCAAAAGGCATAACTACAAAATCATAATGTCCATATCCATTATGAAACACGGTCTTCATAATGTTTGCTTCTTTTACTTTCAACTAATGGTACAACAATATCAAGTCAATCTTTGAAAAATACTAAGATCCCTAGAGCTGATCAAACAAATCATCAATATGAGGCATATGATACTTATTCTTAACAGTGATTTTATTCAATGCTCTATAATCCATGCAAAGTCTCATTGAACTATAATTATTTTTAACAGACAGTACAGAAGCACCCCATGTGGATGCGCTAGGTCAAATGAAACATTAATCTAATAACTCCTGAAATTGCTTCTTTAACTCTAAAAGTTTAATTTGAGCCATTTGATAAGGGGGTTTTGAAATTATCTTAGCATCTGGAAATAAGACAATAGTAAATTCAACTTCCCGATCAGGTATAATACCTAGAAATGCATCAGGGAAAACATAAATGTACTCATTTACCACTGGAACATCATAAATATGAATAGTTTCTTTAATTTCAGAAATATTTTCAAGGTAACATTCATTTCCATGTTTTACTATTTTCTCAGCTTCCTAATATGTTATCAAAAACAAGGGTTCATTCTTGTACACAAACTGTAAAACTTTCTGAAAAGAATCCTCTTTAGCTCTATAGACAATCTTAGCATGATAAATAGAATAAGAATCCATGCCCAAAATAACATAAAACTCTACTTGTGGAAAAACAATAAGGTTTGCAGGTAGATTCATTCCACACACAAGGACATGAATGTTCTTTTGTTTTATTTTTGTCTCAAAATTTCCTCCAGGTGTTTTTACTGTAAGTTTTGTATTCATATCTGGAGATAGAATTCTCAATTTAATAAAAAACTTCTCAAAAATGAATGAGTGTGTAGACCCTGAATCTAACAATAGATTGGCATAACCTGAACAAATAAACAGTGTACCTGATACTACTTCATTTGATGGCCCAACATCTACTGAATTATTTGCAAAGGATTTCACAACCCCATTTTGATTGTAGTATGGCTTCTTTCCCTATGTTGAGTTCATCGTTAGACACTCATTTTCATAATGACCCATTTAATTACACTTACAACATCTTACCGATGGCTTTTCATTTCCTGCTTGATCATCTTGCATACAGTTACAAGTAATATGACTAGACTTACCACACCAGAAGCACTTTCCAAACATTGATAGACATTCTCCAGGATGATTTTCACCACACCTCTCAAAAGATGGATATTTAATTTTCGTACCTCTAGGCTTTTTTGATGAATTCGTTCCCTTTGACTGCTAACTGGTCCTCTTATTATGTTTTTCGTCAAAGAACACCTGATCATCTGCAAACCCTATTTCCACCTTCTTCGTAGATCGAACAAGTTTATCATAACTTTTGAACTCACGAGAGGCTAACGCTCTTCGATATCGTGGATTCAATCCTGATTAAAATAAATTTATCTTACTATCATGATCTCTAATGAAATTTGGTTCATACCTTTATAGTCGAGTGAACATTGCTTCATAAGAAGCCACTGAATCATCCTCCTGCCTCAATTCTGGGAATTGATTTTCCATCCTTAGCCGAACCACCATAGGAAAATATTTCTCAAGAAACAAACCTTTGAATTCATCCCAATCAAGAGCATAAATATCCTCACTATCCCTGATATGTTTCACCATCGACCACCACTGATCAGTTTCACCTAGAAAATGGTAAATATCAAGACTAACATTTTGATTTTCTAAACACCCTATAACATTGAAATTCATCTCCATTTCATTGACCCGCCCTTCAGCTAGCACATGGTCAGATGATCCTCTGAATGATGGGGCATGTTTCCTCTTGAAATGCTCCACAACTAACATGTTTCTATGAGGTTGATCTAGAGGATCTCATGCATGGATAACACCACCATTTATATCCTGAGTCAATTGTGCCATCACTACAACAAAATATCATTTCTGTTTCTAAACATATCGTGTTGCTGATTTGGAAGTTTTTCTTCTTCTTGATGTCATACCAACATAGATGTCTAGTTTCCTCTACTGAAACCCATTCTAAACATAGAAATATCTTAGGTGAAGCGACATGGTAATCTGTAAATGCTATATGATTTCAATATTAACATAATTACATTATGGACATTTTTTTAACAATACCATAACTCGTAAAATTTTCTAAACATACCTCTGATACCAACTTTAAGGACTCGACCATAAATTATTTCATAATCCTAAATTAAATGAATAATTCACATTGAGGTTATTTTAAGGTTTAGAGTTTTAGAGAGTTATCACATAACTATTACATTGCAAAAAAAATATGAAGTAGAAAATTCTAGTCAGTTTCCATTTCTTTTAATAAAATAAAAACTCTTTGAAAAAAGATTCATGTCTAGTTCCATGTTTAAGACAACATTTCTTTTCCCTAATCCCATCCTTGACCCTATTCCACATAATGTCCTTTGAAAAACAATTCAAAAACATTGGGATGAGCACAAAAATCTCAGTAAGGGATACACAAAGAAAGAAAACAGTTAGTTTTTCAAAACAACAAGTAAACCATGAATACTTTAACATAATTAATACTATTCACCTTTATGAAGTATTAAATACTCTTCACTGAATAAAAGATCACTACTTATCCTTTTGTAACCAAAAGTCTACCATTAACCCATATAAACAGCACATAACATATAATGGTAACTTGGGACATAAACATACTTAAGTGGAATAACCATATAGTCGACTTTTACACATATCACTAATTGGAATAGCCATATGACCTACTTCCAAACCCAATTCATTAGAGGTTATAACGTAACCACTGGTCCTGGTATTCAGGGAACCACCCATCATTTGGTTTATCACGTAACCACCCGTCAAATGTCAGGTACCATTATAAAATCATATGACATAAAACAAATATAATGGAAGGAAAACATTTCCACATTTCAATGACAATATATCACATAAATAAATTTTCATAACAAATCCATTATCAAAACAATTTTCATTACCATACTACATAAATGAGTATTTGGTATTTATTTTCTTTTAAAAATATTATAGCTTGTGAAGGAAGCCAAAGATCAAATAATACTCACGGCGGCGGAAAAGGTCATTGTCACCACTTACGTTAAAAGAAAAATTCATTTTTTATATTTTGTAAAACTCTTCATAGAAAAATATTCCCTTTGAAAATTTAAGGTTGTTAATACATCGTATAAAAGAAAGTCATGTATTAAAACAAAATATGCCTCAATGAATGGAGATTGAGACGATGTCCCTTACCTCGTGTCCGACTTGACTCGATCGTTCTTTAATCACTTGAATAATAATCTAAAGTTAATATATATTTGACTAAGAACCATTTCAATGTTTATTAGTCATTTTATATAAATTATTACCATGTTATAAATATATTTTAATTATTTAAGTTAATAATGGTCGTTTTGTCGATATTTGGTACTTGAGTAAAAAATGAACACATTATATTTACAAGTTATCCATGTTGTCAATAGTTCAATATATCCAGAATGATATTCATTATTTAGATATCATATATATCATATATATCTAGTATACATATATTTTTATAACATTACAAATGATGTGGAGGTAGTAAAAAAAATGCACCGTTCATTGAGTCAATAAGTTGTACGTACGCATGAACACAACTTTAATGTCTATTTCTTATTTTAATGAAATTAAAAAATAATGATACAAAGTTATATTATAAATCTAGTAAAATATAATATATAATATAAATAACTCCATCCTTTATAAATCCCACATAAGGCATTAACCAGTCATATCACTTTGAGGGGGCGGTAGTCCGCACATCCTCAAATGAAATTATTACATTTATCCATAATAGAAACCATAAAGGTATGATATAAATGAAACATACAGAATCATAAAGAAAAAATAAATATAATATATATCATATAAAAATACAGTGCCATCATAATGGCCAAAATGATTGGTAGTATCAGGTAATTGAACAATCATCATTTCGTGAGGCGTTAGTTTTCCATCCACATAGACATTATGTTCTTCACCCATTAGATGGAGGTGTGTGTAAGTGTATTAAAAATCCTTCTCATAACAACATCATTGTATATTCAGGATATTGGTGTTGTTAAAAAAGAATGTAATAAAAATATTTTACGGGTTGGATATGTAAAATAAAAGAAAACAATTTAAGGGAAATCGTTGCCTTTAATTTGGGTAACTCCCTTTGGTTTGAACAAAATGACTTCTTGAAGTGCCCTATGCATAAGGTAAGGCTCCTATAAGGAGGATATGGTTGTAGAGGTATTAATTGGGTAGTGGTTGGAGGAACCAAAATTCTTGAGATGTGTATGTAATTGGTTAGAAGTGGTCTCCTTTTATAAGGGAGAGGAGGGGCTCTTTAGGAAAGTGTGAAAATATTATTTTATTATATAAGGATATTCAATTTATAAAGATCTGAAAATCATTAAATTCATAGATACGATGACTCATATTTGAAATATACACATCCATTCCAAATTTGACATGTTTTGGAGAATATTTTAATCATTAAAATTTTATTTATTTAAATCATTTATTAATGAGGTAAAAATGCATCATTATTGTGTCATAAATAATTTAATTTATTTGATGTCTAAATATTATAAAAAAACACCATGAAGTATGAAATGTTTTTATCATTTCAATTAATATTTATAGTCGAAGAGATAACATATATAACCTTATGTAAAAATTAATTTAGTAAATGATATTTGTTTATGTGATTATTGTCTTTACATTAAATTAATTCATCTAAAGTGTTGTTATCACTTCCAAGTGGCTTCATGGGGACCCAAAAGCTACCTAAGAATTCCCTTGGTCGGCCATGACTCATCCAATAATATTAGGACAAGTATTAAGGTAATTTGGAATTATTACGATATTCTTTTTACCTTGAATTACCCTATTTATCTTTAACTGTAGTAATAATAGTTAAAAGTTACTATTCACAAAAAAAATATGTTTATCTTATTGAACCACATTTTACGTACTAATAACAACCATGTATATCAGATTTTCAAAATTCAATTCACAGAAGTGGTAAAATTTAATTTAAAAGAAAAGGTAATTTTTTTAACTACTACTAAGTGGTTTCACTATTCATCAAAAATTGATATTTTTCAAAAAAATAACAAAAATTCAGCCTAAGCTATATTTGATATTCTGAATTCAAAAATTATGTCTATTTTTCTAAATTCAGAACATATAAGTGGCATTAATTAATTTAAAATTAATTCTCATTGTCAAAACAAATAGCGTGCTTTTAAGAAAAAAAATGCTATCAAAAGATTGACAGTTGATTGTGTCCAATTTCATATTGAAATTAATTAAAATTACAAAAATTGGATTAAATAGTAAAAATATATTATAGTTACACTTTAAAAACAATTAAAAAGATAATCTAACCATATAAATATATTATATTAAAATTCAATTTTGAATAAAAATACAATACTTCTCACTATTCATTAAAAAATGTACTTAAACAGGAAAATGCCAAAAAATTACCCAATGTAAATTTTGATGTCCTAAATCTAAAGAATAATTTTATTATGTCAAATGTAACATATAAAAATTACCAAAATTAGATTTCAAGAGGGTTCTCCCTTAAAAGGCGGTAAATTGGCCTTTTAATTTAAATTATTCTTATAATTAGATTCATTCATATTTTAAGACACAAAATTATTAGTGGATAAATGTAAATACATTTAAAAAAACATTTATAATCATATTGTAATTAGTTTTTTTCATTATCGCCAATACAACGGCTAGATGTTCACTACCCTTTAAAATAATTATATTATTTTATAAGTGTCCAACGTAAGAGTTCAAAGAAACCCATTGTTGCGTATCGGGTACGCTATCGATCATAGAAACCCCTTTAAAAAAATAATTTTTAGTTCACAAATATAAATAAATATGAAATATGATTTATTAATTATTTATCTCGGATGTTACATCCTTCCCCCGTTTTGGGAATTGTGTCATCGCAATTTTACTTAACAAAATAAGTTGGGGTAATTATCCCTCATAGCATTTTCATATTTCCACGTTTCCTCATAAACCATATGGTTTTTTCACAAAACATTTACCTGGTGAATTAATTTATTCCACAACACTTTCTCTCTACGGTCAATAATCTAAACTAGTTATTCCTCATAAGATAGATTCTCTTCCGACTGATCTGTCTCTGGGCTCAAAACATGAGATGGATCTTGCTTATACTTTCTCAACATCGAAACATGAAAAACATTGTGTACCTGGGACAAAAATGGAGGTAAATCCACTCTGTATGCAACTGATCCAACTTTGTCAATGATTTCATAAGGTCCAATGAACCACAGACTAAAATTTCCCTTCATACCAATATTCATCACCCTTTTCCATTCAGAAACATTGAGAAAGACATGATCACCTTCCTCAAAATAATGATCCTTCCATCAGTTATCTGCATAAATTTTCTGTATTCTCTAAGCTGTTCTCATGTGCTTCATGAATCAACTGAACTTTTTCCTCCATCTATTCAACAAATTATGGTCCCATCATCTTCCTTTCACCTACTTCATCCCAAAAAGCTAGAGTTTGACAACGCTTTCCATATAATCCCTCAAATAGAGCCATCTATATATTGGAATGAAAACAGTTATTATATGAATATTCAAACAAAGAAAAATGTTGGTCCCAACTTCCCTGGTAATCCATCGAGCAAGAACGTAACATATCCTCAAATGTATGAATTGTTCGTTCCGATTTCCCATCTGATTGAGGATGAAAAGCTGTACTAAAATATAATTCAGTTCCCAACAACATCTGAAGGCCTTTCCAATAGTAATCAGTAAAACTGGGATCACGGTCAGATACAATGGAGAGGGGAACTCCATGTAACATAACAATCTCTTTAACATAAAACTGAGCATGTTGATCTAGAGACAAAGTATCTCGAATAGGAAGTAAATGAGAAGATTTAGTCAATAGTTCAACAATAACCATGATTTCATTATTACCACATGATGTTTTTGGTAATCCCAAAACGAAGTCCATGGGTATATTTTTCTATTTCTACTCTAGCACCAGTAAAGGATAAATCATCCCTTTTGGTAACTGCCACTCTTCTTTAACCTGCTAACAAGTCAAACACTTCACTATAAAATCAACAATATCTCTTTTCATTCCATCCCACTAGTAATACTCCTGATGATCTCCGTACATCCTTGTACTGCCAGGATGAACAAAAAATGGGGAAAAATGATCTTCATATAACAACTCATTCATCAACAGTGATTCACAAGTAACCCATAATCTCTTTCCAAACCTCAAAACACAATCATTATCAATGTTAAATTGAGGCAACTTACCCTTATCAACCAACTAGGCCTTTTTCTACAACTCACTGACTTCTTTTTTTCCTTGATTAATTTTTTCTGATAGAGATGATCTCACAGACACCTGATACAGAACATATGAATTTTCCGCACCAACAACTTATATGGAAATGTTCTTCAAATCCAAGACAAAAGGATATTGTACCAAATGTAACAGGGTTAATGAAGCATTACTTTTTCGCCTCGAAGCATCAGCCAATTTATTTACATTTCCCTGATAGTAATGGATCATGCAATAATAATCCTTGATTAATTCCATCCATTTACTCTGTCTCATGTTCATTTTTTTTTATTTAATATATACTTTAAACTTTTGTGATCAGTATATATTTCACATTTTAATCCATACAGATGATGCCTCCAAATATTTAATGCAAAAACAATAGCAGCTAATTCCAAATCATGTGTAGGGTAATTTAACTCATGTGGTTTCAACTAACGTGAAGCATAAGAAATTTTCTGATCATACTACATTAGAACACAACCAAGTCCTTTCAATGAAGTATCACTTTCGATAACAAACTCACCATTTCTAGATGGATGTACCAAAATTGGTTCATTCACCAATCTTTTTTTTAATTCCTTAAAACAATCATCACATTCTTTTCTCCAGTTGAACTTAACACCTTTTCCATTTCACTTAGTCATTGGACTACATAATCGGGAAAAATTTTCAACAAACCTATGGTAATAACCTATCAATCCAAGAAAACTATGAATATTGGTTATATTGTTTAGTCTTCTCCATTTTTCATCAAAATTTGTTTTAGCAGGATCAACATTTATACCATTTTTTTAAATAATGTGACCAAGGAAAGAAATTTGTTGCATCCAAATCTCACATTTTCTGAATTTACCAAATATATTTTTTCCCCTTAAGGTTTACAAGAAAACCCATAAATGAATTTAATGCTTCTATTTACATTTACAATAAACCAAAACATTATCAATGAACACAACCACAATCTTATCCAAGAACTCACGGAAAATTATATTCATAAGATCCATGAATAATGATGGTGTATTGGTTAACCCAAAATGCAAAACTAAAAATTCATAATGGACATATCTAGTATGAAATGTGTTCTTAAGAATTTCTTCTTCTTTTACATTCAACTGATCGTACCCTGATCTCAAGTCAGTCTTCAAAAAATACAGAGCTCCTTGGAGCTAATCAAACAAATCATTGATATGAGGCAAATGATACATATTCTTAACAATGATCTTATTCAATGCTATATAATAAATGAAAAGTCTCATTGAACCATATTTCATTTTAACAAACAATGCAGGAGAAACCCATGGTGATGTTCTAGTTCAAACGAAATTGTAATGTAATAACTCCTATAATTGCTTCATTAACTCTAAAAGTTCAATTTGAGCCCTTCGATAAGGGGGTTTTGAAATTGTCTTAGCATTTGGAACTGAGTCAACAGTAAATTGAACTTCCAGATCATGTATAATATCAGGAAACTCATCAAGAAAAACATCAAGGTACTTATTTAACACTAGCACATCATAATTCTGAACAGTTCCATTATTTTCAACAAAATGTGCAAGTTAACATATATTTTCATTTTATACTAGTTTCTCGTCTTTCTGATATGTTATCAAAATCAAGGGTTCACTCTTGTACACAAACTATAAATCCTTCTGAAAAGAAACCTCTTTAGATTTGCAGTCAATCATCAAAAGATAAATAGATAGCCAATCCATGGGCAAAATAACATCAAACTCTAATGGAGGGAAAACAATAATGTTTTCTGGTATATTCTTTCCGAACATAAGGATATGAATGTTCTTATGTTTTCTTTTTGTCTCAACGTTTACTCCAGGTATTTTTACCTTAAGTTCTATATTCATATCTTGAGATGGAATTCCCAATTTACTGGAAAACGTCTCAGAAATGAATGAGTGTGTAGACCCCGAATCAAACCACACATTGGCATAATCTGACCAAACAAAGAGTGTACCTGATACAACTTTGTTCGATGGCCCAACATCTGTTGAAATAGTTCCAAAGGATTTCACCACACATTTTTTCTTGTAGCCAGCTGCTTTGCCTCAGTTTAGTTCTCCACTGGACACTCATTTCCATAATAACCCACTTTATTACACTCAAAACATCTTACTGATCGCTTTTCATTGCCTTCTTTATTATCTTCCTTACAGTTATGAGCAATATTAATAGACTTACCACATGAGAAGCACTTTCAAAACACTGATAAACATTCTCCAGGATTCTTTTTACCATACTTCTCACAATTTGGATATTTAATTTTCTTACATCTAGGCTTCTTTGATGAATTCTTTCCCTTTGACTGCCAACTGGACCTCTTATTCTGTTGTATGTCAAAGAACACCAGATCATTTGACAACACCAATTCCACCTTCGCCGTACATCGAACAACTTTTCCATAAATTTTGAACTCACGAGAGTTTAATGCTCTTCGATATCATGGATTCAGTCTGGAGTAAAATCGATTTATCATACTATCAAGATCTCAGATGAAATTTGGCGCATACCTTGCCATTTGAGTGAACGCTTCTTCATAAGCATCCACTGAATCATCCTCCAACCTCAATTCTAGGAATAGGTTTTCCATCCTAATATAAACCACCTTAGGAATATATTTCTCAAGAAACAGTCCATTGAATTAATCCAAATCAAGAGCATCAATCTCTTTAGTATCGCATATATTTTTCACCATTGACCGCCATTGATCAGCTTCACCTTCAAAACGGTAAACAGCAAGACAAACGTTTTGATGTTATGAACACCCCATAACATCAAAAATATTTTCCAGTGCTTTGGTACACCCTTCTACTAGCACAGTGTCTGATGATCCTCTGAATGATGGGGGATGTTGCCTCATGAATTGCTCTACTACTGACATGTTCCTCTGCCATTGATCTTTATTATCTCATGCATGGATACCACCACCATTTATAGCTTGATTAAAATGTGGCCTCACTACAAGAAAATTTTATGTTCCGATTCTGACCATATCTGGTTGTTGATTTGGAAGGTTGTCTTCCTCAGGATGTCGTCCCAATATAGCTACCATGTTTCATCGGCGGAAAACCATTCTGAACACAAAAATATCATATATGAAGCAACATGGTAATATGTAAATGCTCTATGATTTCAATATTTACATAAATTACCTTATAGAAATTTATTTAACAATACCCTAACTCCTAATGTTATCTAAACTGACCTCTGATACCAACTATAAGGAACTCACCTTAAAAAAACACATAATCTTAAATTAAATGAATAATTAAAATTGAGGATCTTTTCTGGTTTAGAGTCTTATAGAGTTAGGCCATAACTATTACATTGCAAAAAAATAAAAAATAGACACTTCTAGTCATTTTCCATTTATTTTTACAAAAATAATACTCTTTGAAAAAAAGATTCATGTCTAGTTCCATGTTTAAGACGACATGATTTTCCCATGCTCCCATCCTTGACAGTATTCCACATTATGTCCTGGGAAAACATTTCAAAAACTTGGGATGTGAAAAAAAGCCCAGTAAGGGATACACAAAGAAGGAAAACAACTAGTTTTTCAATACAACAAGAAAACCATGAATACTTTAATATAAGTAATACTTTTCACCTTTATGATGTAGTAAATACTCTTTACTGAATAAAAGATCACCACTTTCCCTTTTGTAACCAAAAGGTTACCATAAAACCCATATAAAGAACACATAACATATAAAGGTAACTTGGGAAATAAACATACTTAAATGGAATAACCATATGGTCAACATCCACACATATCACTAAATGGAATAGCCATACGACCGACTTTCATACCCAATGCATTGGAGGTTATAACGTAACGACCCATCCTGGAATTCACGGCACCACTCGTCATTTGGTTTATAACGTAACCACCCGTCAAATTTCCATGTACCATTATAAAATCATAAGACTTATAACAAATATAATGAAAAGAAAACATTTCCACATTTCAATCACAATATATCACTTAAATATATTGACATAAAAAATACATTATCAAAACCATTTTCAATACCAAAATACTTAAAAATTTATTTTGTATTTATTTTCTTTTAAAAACATTATGGGTTGTTGAGGAAGCCAAAGATCAAATATTACTCACAGTAGTGAAAAAGGTCGTTGCCACCACTTACGTTAGAAGAAACATTACTTTTTGTTATTTATTAAAACGCTTTGTAGAAAAAAATTCCCTTTGAAAATTCATGGGTGTTAATACAGCGTATAAAAGAAAGTCGTTTATTAAAACAAAATATGCCTCAATGAAAGGCGATTGAGACGAATTCCCTTACATTGTGTCTAACTTGACTCGATCGTTATTTAATCTCCTGAATAATTACTAAATTTAATTTATATTTTCATAATAACCTTTTTAAAATTTATTAGTCATTCTATATCAATTATTACCATGTTATAAACATTATGTAATCTTTAAACTTAATAATGGTCGTTTGGTCGATATTTGGTACTTCAGTCAATAATGAACACCTTATATTTACAAGTTGTCCATGTTGTCAATAGTTAATTATATCCAGAATGATATTTATTATTTAGATATCATATGTATAATATATATCTAGTATATATTTATATTTATAAAAGTAGATATCATTTGGAGGTAGGACATGAAATGCACCATTCATGGAGACGGTAAGTCGTATGTACTCATGAACGCTACTTTCATTTCTATTTCTTATTTTAATGTAATTAAAAAAATAATTACACCTAGGTATATTATAATTCCAATATAATATTATATATGATATCATTAACTCCATCCTTTATAAATCCCACCTAAGGCATTAACCAGTCATATAACTTTGAGGGGGCGGTAGTCCTCACTTCCTCAAATGAAATTATCACATTTACCCATAATAGAAACTATAACGATATGATATAAATGGAAAATACAAAAGATTAATTAAAACATAAAGATAATATATATAATATTTAAATATAGTTCCATCATAATTTCCACCATGATCGGCGGTTTGAGTTATTGAATAGTCATCATTTTGTGAGGCATTAGTTTTCCATCCACAGAAACATTATGTTCTTCACACATTAGATGGATGCGAGTGTTAGTGTAGTTAGAATCCTTCCCATAAAAACATACTAGTATTTTGAGGATACTGGTGTTGTTAAAAAATAATGTAATAAAAAAGAGTTTATGGGTTTGAGAAGTAAAATAAATGAAAACAATTTAAGAGATACTATTATAATTAATTTTGGTATCTCAATTTGGTTTGAACCAAAGAAATTCTTGAAGTGCCTTATTCATAAGGTAAGGCTTCTAGGAGGAGGATAGGTATTTAGGTATCTTAGTTGGGAAGAGTTTGGACATGCCAAAAGTCTTGATAGGAGTGTGGTAATGGTTATAAGTGGTCTCCTTTTATAACAGAGAGAAGGGGCTCTTTAGGATACTGTGAAAATATTATTTTATTATATAATTATATTCGATTTCATAAGGTCCAAAAATCATTAAAGTCAAAGATAAAATGACTCATATTAAAAATAAAATCATCCCATCAGAATTAAAGATGTTTTGGATTATGTTTTAATCATTATAATCTTATTTATTTAAATCATTTATTAATGAGGTAAACACGCCATAATTATTGTTCCATAAACATTTTAATTTATTGGATGTATAAAAATTATAAAAAAAATACCATGATATAGGAAATAGTTTTATCTTTCCAACAAATTTTTATTTTCGAAAATATAACTAATATAACCTTATGTAAAAATTAATTTACTAAACGATATTTGTTTATGTCATTTTTTCTCTTTACTTTAATATAATTAATCTAAAGTGTTATTATCACTCTCATGTAGCTCCATGGGGTCCCAAAATCGGCCCAAGGATGACCTTGGTAGGCCATGACTCATCCAATAATGTTATTACATGTGTTAAGGTAATTTTGAATTATTAGAATATTTTTTTTACGTTGAATTACCCTATTTACCTTTAACCGCGGTAAATAATAGTCAAAAGTTACTATTCACCAAAAAATATTTTCATCTTATTGAACCAAATTTTACTTACTAATAACAACCATATATGACATATTTTTGAAATACAATTCACAAAAGTTGTAAATTTTCATTTAAATGAAAAAGTCATTTTTTAACTACCACTAATTAGTTTCACTATTCATCAAACATTGATGTTTTTCATAATAAAATAAAAAATTCAGCCTAAGCTATATTTGATATTTCGAATTCAAAAATGATGTCTATTTTTCTATATTAAAAAAATATAAGTGGAATTAATTAATTTAAAATTAATTCCCGTTGTAAAAACAAATAGCATGTTTTTAAGAAACAATAACTATCAAAATATTGTCAGTTGATTATCTCCAATTTCAAAGTGAAATTAATTTCAATGACCAACATTGGATTAAATGGTAAAAATATATTCTAATTACACTTAAAAAATGAAAAATTTAATCTATACGTATAAATGAATTATATTAAAACAATGTTCTGAATTAAAATACAATATTTTTCATTATTCATTAAAAAATGAACTATATCAGGAAAATACCAAAAAATTACTCAAATTAAATTTTGATGTCCAAAATCTAAAGAATAATTTAATATAGTCAATAGAACATATAAAAATTACCATACTGAATTTAAAGAGGGTTAGCCATTATAAGGTAGTAAATCGACCGTTTAATGTAAATTATGCTTAAAAATAGATTCATTCGTATTTTAATACTCAATCTTTTTATTTGAAAAATGTGAATACATTTAACAAACATGTATAATAATATTGTAATTAGTTTTGTTCATTACCTCCAATACAATTTCTAGGAGTTAACTACCATTTTAAATAATAATATTATACTATTAGTGTGCAACGTAATATTTCAATGAAACCCATTGTTGCGTATCCGGATGCTATCGAACATAGCAACCCCTATAAACTAAAATTAATATTTAATTCACAAATATTAATAAATATGAAATATGTCTTATTCTTTATTTATCTAGGATGTTACATCCTTCCCCTTTTTGCAATTATATCCTTGAAATTTTACTTATCAAAATATGTTGGGGTATTTATCTCTCATATCATTTTCAGATTCCCACGTTGTCTCTTCAAGAATATGGTTTTTCCACAAAACCTTTACATAGTGAATTACCTTATTCCACAACACATTCTCTTTATGGTCTAGAATCTGCACTGGTTGTTCCTCATAAAAGAGATTCTCTTCCAATTGAACTACCTCTGGGCTCAAAACATGAGATGGATCGGGCATATACTTTGTCAATATCGAAACATGGAAAACATTGTGTACCTGGTCCAATCACAGAGTTAAGGCCACTTTGTATGAAACTGATCCAAATTTCTCTAGGATTTCATAAGGTCCAATGAACCTCATACTCAACTTTCTATTCATACCAAAATGCATCACACTTTTCCGTGGAGAAACTATGAGAACGACATGATCACCTACCTCTAATGAAATCCCCTTTGGTTATCTGTAAAACTTTGTTGTCTACTCTGAACTATTCTCATGTGCTTTTGAATCAACTGATCTTTTTCTGCCATCTCTTCTACCAATTCTGGTCCCCCCAACATCCTTTCAACTACTTCATCCCAAAAATCTGGAGTTCGACAACCATTTACATATAATTCCTCAAATGGAGCCATATTTATACTGGAATGAAAACTATTAGTATGTGAAAATTCATCCAAAGAAAGATGTTCGTCCCCACTTCCCTGATAATCGATCGAGCAAGCATGTAAAATATCGTCCAATGTCTAAATTTGTTCTGATTTCCCATTTTATTAATGATGAAAAACTGTACTAAAATTTCATTTAGTACCCAACGACTTCTGAAGGACTTTCCAAAAGTTAGAAGTAAACCTGGGATCACGATCAGATACAATATAGAGGGGAACTCCATGCAACCTGACTATATCTTTAACATATTACTAAGTAAGATGATATAGAGACACAATATCTCGAATAGGAAGGAAATGAGCAGATTTAGTCAATCGACCAACAATAACCTAGATTTCATTATTACCTATAGTTGTTTTTTGTAATCCCACAATGAAGACCATGGATATATTTTCCCAATTCCACTCTGGAACTGGTAATGGCTGAAGCATCCCTTTGATTAACGTACACTCTACTTTATCCTGCTAACAAGTCAAACATTTCACATTAAAATCAACAATATCTCTTTTTATTCCATCCCACCAGTAATACTATCAAAGATCTCTGAAAATCTTAGTACTGCCAGGATAAATGGAAAACGGGGAACTATGTTCTTCACATAACAACTCTTTCTTCAAATGTAAATCAAAAGGCATGCATAATCTCTTTCCAAACCTCTAAACACAATCATTCTCAATGTTAAATTCCGAAAACATACCCTTCTGAAACAACTCCACCTTCATCTGCAACTCACTATCCTCCTTTGATGCTTTCTTAATTCTATCTGATAGAGATGATCTCACTAATATCTGATACAAAATAGAAGAATTTTCTACACCAATAGCTTCTATGACAATGTTCATTAAATCAAAAACCAAAGGATATTTCACGAAACAAAACATGGTTAATGAAGCATTAATTATTCGACTCATTGCATCAACCACATTATTTTCTTTTCCCAGATGGTGATGGATCGTGCAATCATAATCCTTGATTAATTCCAACCACCTCCATTATCTCATATTCAATTTTTTTTGAGTTAATATATACATTAATGTTTTGTGATCAATATCTATTTCACATTTTACTCCATACAAATTATGCTTCCAAATTTTTAAATCAAAAACAACAGCAGAAACTTCCAAATCATGTGTACGGTAATTTAACTCATGTGGTTTCAACTGACGTGAAGCATAAGAAATTAACTGATCATTCTGCATTAGGACACAACCAACTCCTTTAAACATAGCATCATTGTTGATAACAAACTCACATTTCGGGATGGCAGTGAAAAAACTGGTGCATTCACCAATCTTCTTTTCAATTCCTGAAAACAAACTTCACATTCTTTTGTCCAGATGAAATTAAAACCTTTATTATTTAACTTAGTCAACGGTCTAGATAACCATGCAAAATGTTGAACAATCCTCTAGTAATTACCTTCCAAGCCAAGAAGACTACAAATCTTGGTTATATTTGTGGGTCTTGGTCATTCTTCAACATCTTTTGTTCTCACAGGATCAAAAATTATTCCATTTTTTGAAACAATGTGAACAAGGAATGAAATTTGTTGTAACCAAAATTCACATTTACTGAATTTCCCAAATATATATTTTTCCTTTAAGATTTTCAGGAAAACCCTTAAATGTATTTAATTATCTTTTTTAGTTTTACAATAAACCAAAATATCATTAAACACATCCACAAACTTATCCAAGATCTCATGGAAACATCTATTCATAAGATCCATGAATAAAGCAGGTGCATTGGTTAACCCATAAGGAATAACTAAAAATTATTAATGGAAATACCTAGTATGAAACATGGTCATCAAAATGTTTGCTTCTTTTACATTCAACTGATGGTACCCTGATCTGAAGTCAATATTTGAAAAATACTGAGCTCTTGGGAGCTGATCAAACAAATCATTGATATGAGGCAATAGACACTTATTCTTAACAGTGATGTTATTCAATTCTCTATAATCAATGATGTGTCTCATTGAACCATATTTATTTTTAGTAAACAATATAGGACCACCACATTTTGATGTGATAGGTCGAATGAATCCTCTATCTAATAACTCTTGAAATTTATTCTTTTAATCTAAATGTTCAATTTGATCCATTCTATAAGGGGTTTTAAAATTGTCTTAGCATTGGGAACTTATTCAACAGTAAATTCAACATCCCTATCAGGTATAATACCAAGAATCTCATCTGGAAAAACTTCAAAGTAGTCATTTACCACTGGCACATCATAAATCTGAACAGTTCCTTTATTTTTAACAATATGTGCAAGGTAACATTCATTTACATTTTTTACAAGTTTCTCAGCTTCTTGATATGTTATCAAAAGAAAGGGTTAACTCATTTATACAAACTGTAAATCATTCTGAAAAGAATCCTCTTTATCTCTACAGTTAATATTAGTATGATAAATGGACAACCAATCCATGCCCAAAATAACATCAAAATCTACTCGAGGAAAAACAATATGGTTTGCAAGTAGATTCTTTCCTCACATAAGGACATGAAAGTTCTTATGTATATCTTTTTTTCTCAACATTTCCTCAATGTGTTTTTACAATAAGTTATTTATTCATATCTTGAGATGGAATTCCCAATTTACTAGAAAACATCTTAGTAATGAAAGTGTGTGTATATCCTAAATCAAACAACACATTAGCATAATCTGAACAAACAAAAAGTGCACCTAATACTACTTTGGTCGATTTCCTAACATCTGTTGAAGTAGTTGCAAAGGATTTCATCACACCTTTTTTCGTGTAGTCCGGATAATTTCCCTCAGTTGAGTTCTTTGCTGGACACTCATTTTCTTAATGAACCATTTCATTACACTTAATACATCTTACCGATGGATTTTCATTACCTGCTTGATCATCTTTATTACAGTTATGAGCAATATGACCAGACTTACCACACCAAAATCACTTTGCAAACATTGATAAATATTCTCTAGAATTATTTTTAGGATACTTCTCACAAGTTGGATATTTAATTTTCCTACCTTCCGGGCTTCTTTGATGAATTCTTTCCCTTTGACTGCCAACTAGACCTCTTATTATGTAGTTTTTCAAAGAACACCTGATCATCTGCAAACTACATTTCCACCTTCTCTGCACATAGAACAAGTTTTTCATACCTTATGAACTCATGAGAGGCTAACGCTCTTCGATATCATGGTTTTAGTCCTGAGTAAAATCGATTTATCTTACTATCAAGATCTTGGAAGAAATTTGGTGCATACCTTGCCAGTCGAGTGAATTTTTCATCATAAGCAGCCACTGAATCAGCCTCTAGCCTCAATTCTAGGAATTGTTCTTCCATCCATAGACGAACCACCATAGGAAAATATTTCTCAAGAAACATACATTTGAATTCATCCCAATCAAGAGAATCAAACTCTTCACTCTCTCTGATATTTTTCACTATCAACCACCACTTATCAACTTCAACTTCAAAACGGTAAATAGCAAGACTAAACTTTTGATTTTCTAAATACCCCATAACATCGAGAATCTTCTCCATTGCTTTGATCCACCCTTTAGTTATCAGAGGATCATATGATCATCTAAATGATGGGGGATGTTTCCTCATGAAATGCTCCACTACAGACATGTTCCTCTGTTGTTGATCTAGCTGATCTCATGCATGGATACCACTACCATTTATATCCTGAGTTAATTGTGCCATCACTGCAACAAACTGTTTAGTTCAGATTCCGACCATATCTGGTTGAAAATTTGGAAGGTTGTCTTCCTCCTGATGTCGTCCCAACATAGCTGCCCTATTTCCTCGGCTGAAAACCATTCTGTACACAGAAATATCTTAGGCGAAGCAACATGGTAATCTGTAAATGCTCTATGATTTCAATATTAACATAAATTACTTTATGGAAATTTATTTAACAATACCCTAACTCCTAATGTTGTCTAAACTGACCTCTCATACAGACTATAAGGACTTGGGCTTAAAACATTACATAATCTTGAATTAATTGAATAATTCACATTGAGGATATTTTCAGGTTTAGATTTTTATAGAGTTAAACCATAACTATTACATCGGAAATAAATACAATGTTGACACTTCTAGTCAGTTTCTATTTATTTTTGTAAAATAAAAACTCTTTGAAAAAAAGTTTCATGTTCAGTTCCATGTTTCAAATAGCATGACATTTCCATGATCACATCATTGACCCTATTCCACATTATGTCATGTGAAGAACATTTGAAAAACATGGGCTGAGGATAAAAATATCAGTAAGGGATACACAAAGAAGGAAAACTATTAGTTTTTCAAAACAACAAGTAAACCATGAATACATTAACATAGGTAATATTTTTAACCTTTAGGAAGTAGTAAATACTCTTCACTGAATAAAAGATCACTGCATACCATTTTTTAACCAAAAGGTTACAACAAAACCCATATAATGTACACATAACATATAAAGGTAACTTGGGACATAAAAATACTTAAATAGAATAACCATACGGTCGACTTATACAAATATCACTAAATGGAATAGCCATATGGCCGACTTCCATAGCCAATGCATTGGAGGTTATAACGTAACCACCTATCCCGGTATTCACGACAACACCCATCATTTGGATTATCACGTGACCACCTGTCAAATGTCCAAGTTCCATAATAAAATCATAAGTCATAAAACAAATATAAAGGTAAGAAAAGATATCCACATTTCAGTTATAATATATCACATAAATATATTGACATAAAAAATCCATTATCAAAACAATTTTCAATACCAAAATAAATAAAAGAATATATGGTATTTTTTTTTTTAAAACATTATGACATGTTGAGGAATCCAAATATCAAATAATACTCGGTGCTGTAGAAAAGTTCGTTGTCACTACATATGTTAAAATAAAAATTCATTTTTATCGTTTAGTAAAACGATTCGTTGAAAAATATTCCCTTACCTCATGTCCAACTTGAATTGATCATTATTTAATATCTTGAATAATAAAATAAAGGTAATATCTACTTGCTTAAGAACCTTTTTCAAGTTTAATATTACGTTTATATCTATTATTACCATGTTATAAACATTATGTAATCATTTAAGTTAATAATGGTCGTTTTTTCGATATTTGGTACTTGAATCCAAAATGAACACCTTATATATAAAAATTGACAATGTTTCAAATAGTTCAATATATAAAGAATGATATTCATTATTTAGATATCATATATATCATTTATATCCATTATATATATATTTATTTATAACAATACATATCATTTGGAGGTATGAAATGAAATGAACCATTCATGGAGGCGGTAATCCCTATGTACGCAAGAACGCTACGTTCATTTAAATTTGTAATTTTAATGGAAATAAAAAATAATGATAAATAGGTATATGATAATTACAGTATAATATCATATATAATATCATTAACTCTATCCTTTATACATACCACATACGACATTAACCACTTATATCAATTTGAGGGGGCAGTAGTCCGCGCTTCCTCAAATGAAATTATCATGTTTACATATAATGGAAACCATAAAGGTATGATATAAATCGAAAATGCAGAAACATAAAGAAATCATAAACATAATATATATCATATATAAATACAGTGCCATCATAATGTCCACCATGAGAGGCGGTAGGAGGTAATTGAACAATCATCGTTTCGTGAGGCGTCAGTTTTCCATCCACAGAAACATTATGTTCATCACCCATTAGATGAAGGTGAGTGTAAGTGTAGTTTAAATAATTCTCATAACAACATCCTAGTATATTGAGGATACTGGTTTTGTTACAAAATAAATTAATAAAATGAGTTTATGTGTTAGAGAAGTAAAATAAAAGGAAAAAATTTAAGAGAAACTTTTACCTTAAATTAGGGTAAATCCCTTTGGTTTGAACCAAAGGAATTATTGAAGTGCCTTCTGCATAAGGTATGGCTTATAGGAGGAGTAGAGGGTTGTAGTGAGATTAATTTGGCAGTGGTTGGACAAGCCAAAAGGCTTGAATGGTGTGTGGAATTGGATATAAGTGGTCACCTTTTATAAGGGAGAGGAGTGGCTCTTTAAAAAAGTATGAAAATATTATTCAATTATATAATGATATTCAGTTTCTAAGGGAAAAAATCATTAATATCAAATATAAGATGACTACTATTTAAAATAAAATCATCCAATCAGAATTGGACATGTTTTCGAAAATATTTTAATCATTATAATCTTATTTATTTAAATCATTTATTAATGAGGTAAACACTTCATCATTATTGTGTAATAAATAATTTACTTTATATTATCTCTAAAAATAATAAAAAATTTCCTTGATGTAGGAAATATTTTTATCTCTCCAATGAATATTTATAGTTGAAACGATAACATATATAACCTTATGTAAAAATTATTTTACTAAACAATATTTGTTTATATCATTTTTGTCGTTACATTAAATTAATTAATCTAAAGTGTTATTATCACTCCCAAGTGGCTCCATGTGGTCCCAAAATCGTCCCAAGGATTCCCTTGGACGGTAATGACTCATTAAATAATATTAGGACATGTTTTAAGGTAATTTTGAATTATTACAATATTATTTTTACCTTGAATTACCCTATTTACCGTTAACTATGGTAAATAATAGTCAAAAGTTACAATTCACCAAAGATAATTTTCATCTTATTGAACCACATTTTACATACTAATAATAACCATGTATTCCGGATTTTTGAAATTCAATTCACAGAAGTGGTAAAATTTCATTTCAAAGTAAAATTCAGTTTTTAACTTCTAATAAGTGGTTTCACTATTCATCAAAAATTGACGTTTTTCTAAAAAATACCAAAAATTCCACCAAAGCAATATTTGATAGTCTGAAATAAAAAATTATTTCTATTTTTTAAAATTCAAAACATAGAAGTGGAATTAATTAATTTAATATTAATTTCTATAGTAAAAACAAAGAGTGTGTTTTTAAGAAATAATAACTATCAAAAGATTGATAGTTGATTATGTCAAATTTCAAAGTGAAATTAATTCCAATGACCAACATTGGATTAAATGGTAAAAATATATAATAATTAAACTTTAAAACCAATTAAAAATATAATCTAACCATATATATAAATTATATTAAAACGTAGTTTTGAATTAAAATACAATATTTTTCACTATTCATTAAAATTGAACTTTATCCGGAAAATTCCAAAACATTGCCCAAAGAAAAATTTGATGTACTAAATCTAAAGAATAATTTTATTTGGTCAAGTAGAACATATAAAAATGAGAAAAAGTATATTTAACGAGGGGTCCCCATTAAAAGGCGGTAAATCGACCTTTTAATAGAAATTATGCTTAAAATTAGATTCATTTATATTTTAAGCCTTTAACATTTTATTGGATAAATGTAAAAACTTTTAACAAACATGTATAATCGTATTGTGGTTTTTTTTCATTCCCGTCAATAAAAATAAAAAGAGTTAACAACCATTTATAATAATAATATTATACTATTAGTGTGCAACGTAAGATTTCAAAGAAACCTATTGTTGCGTATCGGGTACACTATCGAATATAATAGCCCCTTTATAGTAAAATTAATATTCAAATCACAAACATTAATAAATATGAAATATGTCTTATTGTTTATTTATCTAGGATGTCACATGTATACCACCACCAAGATATTAAATGTGATAAACATTGAAATACGAAAATCGTTCTATTTTGGTAAACAAGAAATGCTAGATACAATTCATAAATGATGCAAATATAAATAAAAATAGTTTTCAAGTGGGCTATTTTAAGGAAGAAAAACTTTTAAATAAAATATCAAAGATACTTAAACTTAAATCCAAACATAATGTATGCCGATGGTAAGCCCAAATCATCCAATGAGAAAAAGCAATAGGGAATAACCCCTAGGCACTAGCTCGTTGTGGGTCTCAAGTACCTCATATCTCAGTGAGAGTAACCATCACAATATCTATTCTCGTGCATACAAGATACTAGTAGAGATCATACCCTAACCTATTGGTCCCCCAAAAACAACATCATCATCATAGTTTTTTTCATGTTGTCATCGTCAATCCTGCTATGTGAAACTGAGGCCAAACCCCATGATATCACAAGCATACTAGTACACGTCCACCAACCTAGAAACTCACGTTTCCCTCTTGTGATCAAAAAAGTTCAAGAGGACATGAAATATATTTTTCACATGAAAATACCACTTCCACATCACACATTCTCCATATATCCCACATGTATATCACACAAGTCACATAATCCCCTTTTCATTCAAATTCATTTTGATATCATACTGACACCAAAATAGCCCACAACATTTTCATATTTCTTTAACCCTATCACAAATACATAAAAAAATTTATAAATACATTCCAAGATATTTGAAATCGCATAACAGCCCACAAACATATAGCATAATACCTATTTCGTCAACAAAATTCATTTTTCACCTCACACTCACACAAAACAACCCAAAAATGTGTTTCAGACTACTCTTGACTTTTGATAAAACATTTCAACAATTTATTAATCATTATGAAAATAGTTGACATCTTAAATCACCCCATTACCTTCCAAAAACCCTTACTAGGTGAACACAGTCACCAAAATGTTAATATACACCCTTTTACCACTTTGTTTAACCATATAAAACATTTACAATTTTCACAAAACAATCCCAAGGGGTATAACAATGTTTTGTACACCAAACCCATTTAAAATATCTCTTTAAAAGACAAAATGACACCAAGAACCTACCAAAGAAGAAATGTTATCCCTTCCAATATTTACTAAACCACTCTATAGTGCTATAAAATTACCTCAAATAATACCACAAAAGTTACACGTGAAAAACACACATTTCCATAAAACACTTTCAAGGGGTGAAACAAGGTTTTACACATAACACCCACTCAAAATCCCCTTTTGAGGCCCACATGACACAAAAAATTGTCAAAAAAGAATTTAAATACCCTTTCAACTACTAATAAATCGCTTTCACATTTTATAAAACTACTGTAAGAGATAACACATGAGTTACATTTGGAAAATACACTCTTCAAACAAATATTCAACTTTAAAAATAAATTCTTTACCATTGCAACCAAAAATGGTTTTCACCCCACACACTATAGATTAAGAACATGATAGTTAATAAAACAAGAAATAAAATTAATCAATAATTGGACACATGTACTCACCTACCATTTGAGTCAAAACCCCCAAATCATTGTGAGAAACTTCAACTGCTCCACCACTGCACCGCAAGGGAGTGAAATCAAGACCTAGACCACAAAATTTGACCAAAAAGACAAAAAATAAATCCAAAGGTTGAAATCCTACCTTCTGGACGTGAGGAAATTCAAGAATGATTAATTAAAACTAATGGAATATGGTAGAGACCAAGAAATAATTCACTTACATGAAAGATCATGGGGTTTATCCACCAAATCCTCAATCAAAAATGAGTTTTATTGGAGGTTTGAAGAACATGGAGGCCTCCCAAGGATGCTAGTGTTGAATTGTGGAAGAATAGAGAGGATTGGATTTATTTCTAAGAGGGAAAAAATTGAAATTTCAAATGTATCTTTAATGACCTAGACCCCATACACGGTTTGGAAAAATTGATTAATAAACTGTGCGACCATACCGTGCGGTATGTTCAAGGAACCCAAAAACCATTCATTCTACTAAAACATTAGGGGGTCCAATGGGGAAACCAAGGGGAAATGATAGACCAAGAATATGGGTGAAAAATCTCCAAACAATGCACACTTTTCATCCCAAAACTCATCCAACGCTTGGGTACAAACCAACTCAACAACATACCCCATAAGTGGTTACACTAAGAGTGTCACTAATCCCCCCCCCCCAAACCACAAAACCTCACAAAATACCATTGATAAAATATGATTCCATGTACCATAAAATTCCCCCATGGCCAAGGTCACAGATTAACAACCCAAGAGACACCAAAATTTTAAACCCAAAACACCTGGAAACAAAGAGAAATCGATGAACCAAAATAGGATTTGAACCTAAGAATGGAATTGAAAATCCAGGTGTGAAGATTATCGCCACCACAAAACATTCTGACCTTAGAACGCCACATCAAGGACAAAGAAAAATCCTATCCCAACCATGAAACCTAGATGTACTCCCTTTCCATGATTCAATCCAAAATTCCAAAACACCTCCAGTGATCAATTAAGGGAGGAATGATCTCACAATCAAAAACATACACCACATTCCTGAAATGATCAAGCTCATTAAAAAATTATCCCAAAAGAAAACTCCTCAAAAATTATATGATCAAGGAATAATAAAATCACCAAAATGAACAATAACATTGAAAGAGGTTATACTTACCTTTCTTTCACTAAGCCAGTGGGTGCTCCCCCATCCCAATGTATACCCAATGATGTTTTTAGTTTCTAGATAGCACCGAACAAGACTACCTACCACCAATCCAAGAAAATATACAGATTTGAGTTACTAGTATAGAGAGACACAAATTGGATCCCCACCATAAGAGTCAACTTGAATTTTCCCAAGACAATATCACGACACTAAAAGGGGGAGGCCCAAATAGACTCCCTGGTATAAGGGGTAGACATCCATTATAAATTTCCAAAAAAAACATACATGAGGCTCATAGTGGGTCTCCCCATCATAATAACCAACCATCATAACATACCATCATTTTCCATCATAGAAAAACACCAAAATTTAAAGAGTTGGGATGGACACATAGATTGTCCACCCAGTTTGGGAAGCCGTGTGCTAACTCTGGGGATTATTCTGTCTGCATGGATTCCCAGCACAGGGTAACTACTAAACATGCACAAACCATGTGCACATCGTGTCTAGAAAAACTTCCAACCATACTCCAAAAACTCAATGGAAACCTAAGGGGAAAAGAATGACAAATGGTGATAACATGGACAAAAGCCTGTCCACCTCTTTATATAGAATGGGAACCACATAAGAAATATGACAACACCTGAGGTTTAATATCTTCCTATTATTCATAGTGAGGGTAGGAATTTGAAAATTGGTTTGAACGATCATGGGATTTCCCCTGACTTCACACCTGCTTCACTGTAGAACCTATGGCCGGAGCTCAAATGATTGAAGAATCTCTAGCCTTGTAGTTAGGCATTGGAAACACCATAAATAGAACTTATTCTTCTAGTGATACAAAAAACTACACCACAATCCCCAATATGTTTACCAAGAAATTACACATTCTAAACTTACCATACCCAAACACGACATTTCACTCAACCAAGGGCTTAGAATATGCACACCCATCACAACTTGTTTCTTCGGGTGAGAAACTACGGAAGGAAAGGACCCATATAATCACCATCCTCAAAAATATGGGATTTTAATGTTTTTATGAGGGAGAGATACTCCCAAAATAACAGAGACTCTCAGAGTATGGAATTCCCTCCACCTTTGGGTTCAAATGAGAACACAACATCACAAGGCATCACTGAACATGGCCATTGTGATTGATAGAAACAATACATGGAAAGGGACCTTATTCCAAGTCCCTAAACAACACACAATTCTAGAAAGTGGTTGTAATATCCTCTGAGGAACAGATTTCCCACACTGATGGGTTAATGTGAACTCCTTCATTGAAGAGACCAAGAAGGACCCAAAGGCCCTTTTAAACAGCATCTAGAAACTCATCCAAACTAACAACCCCAGACCACTTCCAGCTTCAATGAAATAGGTTACTTAATATACTATGGTTTATTTCAACCTTCCATGAGAACTTTCCTACTACAGAAGGATCCAAATATCAAGGAAAGTAAATTATTTGAACTCAATCTCCAAATCATGAGGAAAATATTCCTTATACTGATCAACTAGATGATTTTCCAATGGATGGAAAATTCGGGTTTCACTTCAGTCATGCACCAACCCTTAATGGTGACATACCTTATCCAATGAGAGAACCCAATGTCCCAATAAAGATGGTCCATTGATCAAAACATGAAAAAAAAAATATCCAAACACATGAAGGTAACCACGAAAAAGGAATCCAAGAACATTTATCAGAAGAGATGACTAAGCAGTCCTTCGACCCAACTCACCAATGGAATACAGACTCAAAAAAACATTCAAACAAGATGCGTTATTGGTCTGAAAACATCCCACAATAACAAAATTTCAAAAAACACATAAGAAAGACAATACCAAACCAGCCATCAAGGCATCATGGTTCCCTTTAAAAACATTTCTTTGAAAACAAACGGTTCAGCAGTAAGCATATCCACCAAAGGAACCCCATGGCCTCACACATGCTTACATCCATTCCACACTGGGAACCATCCCCATATCCATCCAGGCACTCATCTAGTAATTCCATTAAACATATTTCATCCCAAATAACCCCATCCATGTGGTCTCTAAATGAAATATCTATGGTTAAAACAAAAATTCTTTCAAATATTCAAAACCAAAACAATCAACCAATAATTATTTTTTCTCAAGAATGCTAACCACGAAATCAAAATCCCAGTTTCTAATTTATGTAAAATTTTAGAAAAACAAAATCATTCAAATAGGATCTCATTTTAAATTAATGTATATTTATTTCAAAACATTTTTTCCCATTAAAAAATATTTTAATTGTATAGTGAACTCTATTAAAAACAATTTTTTTAAACCCAGTTTAACATAGTTTATGCTTTTAAAAGAGGTGCAGACACACCATTTTCCATTTCAAAAAAAATCTGAAAATTCAGTTGCACCATTTCAAAAATTAAACCATCACCTCTTTATTAGAAAATCAATTCAGAAAAAACATTACCCTTCTTAAATCATTGTCATTTTCTTAAAACCAAACTTCCATGATTTCAAAACTAAAGGACCCAAGACAATGCGAGGGGAAACTATCTTTAGTTGGTGACTTTGACATATGGATGGCGGCCATATTCCAATAAATTCAAAATATTATAGAGTGTTCTAGGGTAATATCCCCAACTCCACATTTATTTCCAAGCCCTGTGATCTAACTGGGACCATTAACCCAACCCTCTTTTTATTTCCCCTATTCATCATAAAGCCATGAAAACCAAATGTCTCAGGAAAATCCCGACTTTCCATAGAGACTCAAATATCATCATGAGTTGTTTGGCTAGTAACACTACCCATAACTGTAATTTAATGTATCGAAAATCCTAGATCCATACTATCCCAACTCCTCCTAAAATATAATAACCCAAAGAGAGTGAACCTCCTCTAATACCATTTTGTCACGAATCGAATTGGGTCTCCATCAAATCTGGAACCACACCTAGACTGTGACTAGACCCAATGGGCATTCCCAATACCTATGAAATGGAAAAAGATAATAGGTATCCTAAAATAAAATTTGGGATTGATTTACTCTAATTTATAAACATAAAACAACAAATGAAACCATGAAACCAAATCTGGATTTTCCAAACAAACACATATTTTACTAAAATTAATAACTGAATCATAAAATTTAAAAAATATTCAAAGACCATTAAAAATGTAAAAAACAAAAAATAGACAGCCCAAGAACCTCCACATGGAAAGAGGTACCTCCCTCAATCCATCTCTACAACACCACATCACGATAGACCGCTAAAACCCGAACCATTGGCAAAAAAGCTATACTGATCCCTGCGAAAAAATAACCAAGTCTACTTGAAAAAAATGTGTAATTAGTGGGTGATCCAAATCCTATTTGGATACCACCACCATGATATTCTATGTGATAAACATTCAAATAAAAAAAAATTTGCATGTTTTTTAAACAATAAATTCTGGATACAATTTCTAAAAGATTCAACTTTAAATAAATACAGTTTTTAAGTGAGCTATATTAAGGAATTAACACTTTTACATAAACTACCAAAGCAACTAAAATTTCCAGAGAAACATAGTATATGCCAATGGTAAGCACAAATAATCCAATGATCACAATAAATAAGAAATATAACCAAGGGACTAGATTGTTTTGGGTCCTAGGTACCTTGTATCTCAATGTGAGTAACCCTCACAATATTAATTCTCATGCACATGAGTGACTAGTAGGGATAATACCCATAACCTTGAGGTCCCCCAATATCATTATCATCATCATCATAGTATAGTTCATGTTTTCATCTTCAATCATGCAATGTAAAACTGAATCCAAACCCCACAGGATCACTAGCATACTAGTACATGTCCCCCCATCTTGATACTCGTGTTTCCCTCTAGTTCTAAAACAAGTTAAACAAGACATGAAATACAATTTTCACATGAAAATAACAATTAAACATCAGAAATTCACGATACATCCCACATATATATCACAAAAGTATCATAATCCCCTTTTTAATTCATATTCATTTTGAAATCATACTCACACCAAAATAATCCAAAACACTTTTCCCATTTCTTTAATAGTTCAAATAAACCATTAAAATTTTTAAAAACTTTTAAATAAACTGAAACAGATATAAAATAACACACACATATATAAAATAATACTTCTTTCATCAAAAAATCATTTTGGACATCATACTAAAACAAAACAGCCCACAAACCTGTTTCACACCAGTCTTTTCTTTTGATAAAACATTTCAGCAATTTATAAAACATTATGAAAATTTTTATCATCTGAAATCCCCACATTAAATTTCAGAAACCCATATTAGGTTAACACACCCACCAAAATAGTACATATACACCATTTTCCCACTTTGTTTAACCAAATAAAACATTTAAAATTTTCACAAAACTATCCTAAGTTGTGTAACAATATTTTGCACACAAAACCCATTTCAAACCCCTCTTTCAATGCCTAAATCACACAAAGACCCTACAAAAGAATAATTTGAATCTCTTCCAACATTTATTTAAAATTATCAAGTTCTATAAAATTACTTTCAAATAATACCAAAAAATATACATGTGAAAGACATACATTCTCATAAAACACTTTCAAGGGGTGAAATAATATTTTGCATATTAAACCCATTAAAACCCACCTTTTAAAGCTCACATGACCCTAAAAAATTACCACACCATAATTTTCATCTCCCTTAAACAAATATTAAATCCCATTAAAATTTTATAAAAAAAACCACTAGAGATAACACATGAATGACACCTTGAAAATACACACTTCAAACAAAAATGTTACTTTAATACTAAATGATTTACTACTTACACCAAAAATGGTTTTAGAAACACACAAAACATATTAGGAACATGATACATTAATAAACCAAGAAAGGTAACTCATCAATAATTGCTTAAAAATATAGTCACCTACCTTTTGATTCAAACCCCACAAATCATGGTGAAAAAATTCAACTGCACCAACACCACACCAAAGGGGAGTGAAATAAAGGCCTAGACCAAAATATTTGACCAAAATGTCACCAAATAAAACCCTAGGTTTGAATCCTATCTTCAGGACATGAGAATATTCAAGAAAAAGGAAATAAAACTAAAAAATATGGAAGAAACCAAGAAGGAATTCACTTACAAGAAAGATCATGATGTTTCTCCACAAAATCATAAATAAAAAATGACTTCCATGGGAGGGATTAAGATCATGGGGGACTCCCATAGATTCTACGGTCGAATAAGGGAAGAATTTAGTGTATTAGATTTATTTTTTGGGGTGAAATATTTGAATTTCAATGGTATTTTTAATAACATATAATCCTAACATGGTTTTGTTGCACGGTTTTTTAAACTGTGTGGCCTGTTCCAGGCACCCAAAAACCATCCATTATCCTCCATTTTTTGGGGGTCCAAGGCAAAAACCAATTGGGGGAATATATACCATGTATTGGGGAGAAACATCCCCACAACAAAGCACTAATTTTATCCCAAAATTCATCCAAATCTTGGGTACAAACCAACTAAAAAGATACCCCACATGTGGTGCCACTAGAAGTTTCACGAATACCACATCAAAAAACCACAACCTCACACCATACATTTTACAAAAGAAGAGGCTAGGTATCATAAAATACCACCATGACCAAGGTCACAGATCAATAACACAAGAGGCCCCAAAATTTCAATTCTATAACACTCGGAATCCACGAGAAATCTGAGAACTGAAAGAGAATTTGAACCAAAGCAAGGAATTGAAAATCCAAGTGTGGCATTATAAACCCCAAACAATAAATAAGTGGTTATTATGATTTGTGCCTAATGTAAGTTAAAGTGAGACAAGAATCCCTTACCTTGTATTTTATTTTGGGTGGAAATCCATTAGCCTCATCAATAATTGTTTTAAAAAGTTTAATAATAAAAAAACCATAATCATATTTATATTAACAAATATTATCTTCATATAATATCATATTACATGTTTATTAACAATAAATAATTATTTTCACTCTTTCGGGTGTAAATTGTATATCCTTTCGAGTATGTTTTTTACTTCTAACTTGTCGTTCTTATTAATTATATAATGGATTCCTCATATATAGAATATAAAGAATGATTTAATTACAATATTTATTAATAATATATATGTATAAATATAAAATACCTAATAATTTGAGATAATAAATGAAATGCACCACTCAAGGAGCCGGTTGGTTATGTGTATTCATGAATGACACGTTCAATTCATTGTCGTATTAAAAGCATGACAAGTAAATGAATTATATTTATATTATAACTATAGTATCTTATCCATGTTATATATATAACATAGGTTTATTAATACATTTATTTATACATTCTTTGTATATCATAAACAAAATCACATCGCTTTGGCAGGGTAATAGTCCACACTTCCATGAATGTTGTTATCATATTCCTAAAAAATGGAAAATATTAATGTATGTTTTATATATAAATTATAGAATAATAGAGAAATTATAAATAACAAATTTATAATATATAAATATTTTTTACATCATAATTATTAACCATTAAATTTGCTAAAGAAACAAATAATGACATTGTTTTGTGAGGCGGTAGTTCATCGTACACAAAAAAGGTGCATTCACTACCCATTGGATGGACGTGTGTGTATGTGTAAGTAAATTACATTTAATAATAATATTGAATTTATTTTAGATAATTTTTAATTATAATAGCATATTATAAAAATAGTTGATGGTGTGGACAATGAATATAAAGCAATAGAGCTTGAGGAAGCAAGTAACCTCTTATTTGGGTAACTCCTTTTAGTTTGAACCATAGAGGATCCTTCGGTGGATTTAATCCAAAAGGGATGATTCTAGGATTAGGGTAGTTATTATTAGGATCTATAATGGTATTTCTTGTTCTATAAAAAATTTCATGAGAGATTTGATGATGTGTGAGCAGTCGGTGCCTTTTATTACATTGGAGGAATGAAATTTTTGTAAATATTTGAAAAGAGAATTCCACCCATGTTTGTCTTATGAAAAGTTGGTAAAATAATGGAACAATTTATAGAGAAGTGAGTATAGGGTCAAAATATTAAAATAAAATGTAATTTGGACCTGTTTATAGGTCATTTGTTCCCTTGTTTTTAAGGTTTAGTCCTTTTTTAAGATAATTATTTTCTTAATCATTATAACTAATTTTAATAAATTCCGTAGTGTTTTATTGTATAATATAAATATGACCTTATTATAAATTATACATTACTATGATTCATAATATAGAATAAATGTTTCCAAATTCTAGTCAAATAAGTTGATTAAAATAATTTAAATTTCATCGCACAAATGGGATGACAAAAGAGTTTTTTAAAGTAAAAATATTCAAAAGTTTGATATGTTTAAATATAAAATTTTAAAGTAAAGTCAATAAAAATGTCCTAAATTGGATTACATTAGGTAATATTGATCTTAATTTATTTTTTTGGTGAAAAAAGTTAAATATAGATTTTATCCTTATAAATAAATTTTATAAAATAGCATAATTGAATTAAAATTCAATATTTTTCACTACTCATTAAAAAAATGGAACATCACAAAAAACAACCCAAGAATCACCGTAACCTTATTTTTATGTTATTATTTATAACATTAATTTATATTCATATATAAAATTTATAAAAGTGGTAATATTTATATTTAGAATAATATACCTATTAAAAGGTAGTAAAAGTGCCTTTAGAAAAATATTGATATTAATGAAAAATAATGGGGTTTTTCATATCTTATGTCTAGAAAATATATTGGATGAATGTAAAAATATTTTATTTAATATAATATATTTATATTTATCAACGATAACACACTTATTTTAATTAACTTAATATACTAGGATAAAAAGACTCTATGAACATAAAAATATTATTTTTATAAAGCATTCTCATTATATTAAATATGTTATTATATTAATTTCTAATTAATTTGTCATAAATGAAGTAACTATATACTTGTCTAAACCATATATTTTCAAATTTTATTTAATATTTTTCATAACCTCTATTTTAATGGTTATTTTATATCGTATTATGTAAAATAATTGTATTTTAATAATATATTATTGTTTGGTAAGACTCAGTCTTGCTTGTAATGAAATCCATTGAATAAACTCATTTTCACAGTCATAAATGATATAGAATATAATATTTTTCTTTATAATTTTTGGATGTTATATTCCATCCACCATTAAAAAATTATGCCCTTGAAATTTAAACATTTTTATAGTAATAAATTATCTGAAATTTCTTATACTTAAATAACATATCCTGAAAAGGGTTTGGAAAACATCCTCTATAAAAGAGATAATGTGAGGTGAAATGTTCACATATAATAACATATTACTAGGATTATAAATAGTAAAACATTAGTGGAAATTGAAAATATGGAATTGGATGAAAAGCGTAAATATTTATAGGAAGTGATTGAGGTGATCAATCAAAAATAAGTGGATGGATAAAGGAATATTTAGGGTCTCAAAGTCATAAATCCAATATTATGGAAATGTGCATCAGTTCAACAAAAAATAATGTATCTACTATCTACTATATATACTAAAATAGGATTCTCATAGCTTAGGTTTCACCTTACTATGTAGCCATGTCACCATCCAAAACTAATTTCTCCCTCCAAAATCATGAATTCGTCAACCGAGTTTCCATTTCCACTACGAATCCCTCCTCACATCCTCCCTCAATCTCAGGGTTTCAGTTTATTCATCGTGGCCCCATTCGCCTCCACCTCCACCATCATCAGTGAATCCCACACCTGTTTCACCTCCACCACAATTCCTACAAATCGTGATCCCATTTCCCCTTATGTTCCCCTCTTATGGTTCAAGAAGTTGTTACTTATGCAGCGCTACACCTAGGACTCTTGTTGGCGTTTACCCTCCCATCGGCAGTACCCACAAAACATCGAAGGAATATTCTACACTATTTTTTATGTCATGTACTATGGTTCATCATCCCTAATCCCCTCATCTCCTCATATGTTTCCCCAAGCTTCTACTCCTTTTAAGAATTTCAGTCAGAAACCCTCCAGATTCACTCTATCTCATTCTCTAATTCCCTCAAGATCGTGATTGATATCCTCATATACTGTTTTTGACAACTAATACTCAATCAAATTTCAACCGATGTGTTGATCACCCCACAATAGGTATTTTTTTATCATATAATCGATATAATATCCTCGTCAGTTTTTAGTATTTCCCTTTTCATAATACTTATTCATATTTTGTTACAGTAAACATGTTTTCCCTATCTATAGTTGTCTTTCCATTCGACCATTTAAAAATGATGAAACATTTTGGTCGGCCTCCCTTTGATTTAAAACATATTGTATTCTTTATTTAGTTTATATCCTTCAAGTTAAATTTTTTACTTCCATAATCTATGTTTTTTTAATAGATTTCTTATCTCACTATTTCTAGAATTTTCCTTTATTTTTATTTTTTATTTCGGTATGGTATATTTGATTTTTGATTTACTTATATTCCATTTTAATTATCTAATAATTCTCCCTTTTCATTAACACCTTGCACAATTCCCATTATATTCAAGGTAAAATCGATTCCATACGAACGTCTACTGAACATCATTGCATATATTTTATTCAATGTTTGTTGTTCTTCCTAATTTCGTAAGTAATTTTGTTACATTATTATATTTGATTTTATTTTTTATGAAATATTCATTTTTTTTATATTTATATATGCTCTGTTTTCAAATATATGCATCATGGAATTTTAATTCAGTTTTGAAATTTTTGTTTTGATGTCTCTAAATATATGTAATTTGCATGATATTTGACTGCATGAAAAATAGACATGTGCATCATCTGTTTATATCATGATATTATGTTTTCTATTCTATGTTCTTCATTTTTATTATTTATAATATCTTAGTTGTATGTTTTTTTTGGAATAAGATTAAAAAATATTTATTATTAAAAATTGATGCAAATATTTAATTAATCATTTTTATTGTGTATTGATAAATAAATTATTTATGCTGAGTGAAATTGATTTGATTTATTTTTTTCGTTTACTCTTGTTTTTTATTAAATGGGATGTTTAATGATTATATAAATCTTCACCTTTTAGAATAATGATTATTAAAAAGATATTTTTGGAGAAAATTTTAGCCTTTAAACAAGAAAATGTGTTGATTGGTAAAATCAATGGAAGGTAATTAACAGTTTCTACCATAGGTTGATGTGGTTGGTGTTAGTTCTAATGCAGGCATGTTGTAGAGAAACCCACAAGAAAAGGGGAACATGCATTCTTGGTAATGGGCATCCCTATGCAATTCACTTCTCAGTCATTGGTTTTGATCAGAGTGAAATTAACATATTATTTTGTACCCATGTAATTTTCTACACATAAAATATAGATTTAATAATATTTTTATGGTTTCAATTATAAAACCATTTTTATGAGTTGAATTCATAAATTCTAAATTATTGTGCTTGATATGTTTATATCACTTTTTTCTTCTATAAAACATTTACAGTTTGATGAAGACATGATGCAAAATGTGATGAAATTATTGAAGTTCTAATTTCTAAATGTTCAAATTTTCAAAAAAAACACATTTTCCTCTAAAGTAAGCTTTGATTTTTGGTTCTTGCATACAATATTTTTGTAGGATATATTTTTTTTATTCCACATAAAAAAACAAATATTTCTTATCAGTTGTTTATTCTCTACATAATTACTTAGGATTTTATTTGAAATTATTTTTATCTTTATTTCTTTTAGGAAAAATATATTATTATGGATAATTAGAAATATGCACCCAATGTACTCTTAAGGCACCATTTTTCACAAAGGTAACATGTTGGAATATTCATTTATTTATTTTTATCATACTACATAATGTCTTTTGAGAGGTGTATTTTATTATTATTTATTCATATGTATGTTTATATTGAACTTCCTCATAAATATGTTTACACTTTTATCTGGATTAAAAACATTGATATGTCATACCATATTTTTACTATTTCGTTGTGGTATGTAATTAAGTAGTTCGTTCAATCTGCTCCATTGGTAGGTATTTATCCAATAAGCCTTGCCTTGAACTTTTTATCTGGATGAACTCTTCTATATAATTTTTTATTTCCTTGTTATATCTTATTAAATATATGGGTTCATGTAATTTATTTTTTATGAAATGTCAATTATGTAATCCGGTTGATGGAAAATTGGTTGATCCCTCTTACCCCCTGAAATATTCATTCTATATTTTTTTATTGTTGTTATTTTAATTAACACTCAATGATTTATCTATGGTACATAGTTTTTTATTGGATAACATTCTCTTTATTTTTCTCAGTATATGCGAAACATACTTCAAGAGATATCCAACTATAATTGGGTATGCTTTGGTTACAAGTTAAATGTTGCTCTTTCTAGCTGATTTCACAAATTATTTTGGGGATCTATGACACAATGAATGGAAATATGTCATTATAGAAAAGGATGTCATGTATTCAATATAATGTTTAATGTTTTATTTGATTTTTTTTAATTTATTAACCCATATCAAGTTATATTTCTATGATATAATTTTTGTACATCATAAAATGTTCATAGGATTTTTTTCCCTACATTCTAAATTAGTATCAAACAATATAATATATTTATGGGCATGTAGATTTTATTGAAATATTTCTCATGTTTATATCCATATATCTGATACCATACATTTTATAATAAATATATGGTTATTAATCCTGCACTAATATGTCATACAACTTAAAAATAGATGAACTATTTAGTTTTAAAGATTTCATTGAGATGTTTGGGGGGGATTATTCTCATATCCTATGTAATCTATATAATCACTAGAACCATTTAAGCGACTTAAGGATTCAATGTTGTATTACTAAGAGAAAATATTGAAGACTAATGTTACTTACGGTTTCAACATTGTAGTGTTTCCCATGGAAAATTAAAGTACAGTTCTTCACTTCTAGGAGAAATTGTTTTAAAATATTTATTAAATTGATGAGAATGTGAAAATTAAATTCTAAAAAAATATGATATGAAAGTAGAGCAGTTTAGAGGTTCACTCCTTCCATCAGCCATCCATGGAGAAATTTGACCCTCAATTCCTGGTGGCATATTGTCTATGGCCAGCTACGACGTCCTTGTACTATTGTTCCTTCATTTTGTCTTTTATAGAGAGGGCTACTCACTATGTAACTTTTTTTACTCAATTTCTATAAATTTTTTTCATTCATTGTGAGTTTCATTGTGTTTTCTAATATTTTCAATATTAATATGATCTATTATGTTCGATAAATACTATTATATGCTTAATAATAAGAAAAAATTTATAGTGTCGTGCATCGCATGGGCGGAGTACTAGTTAGGATAACATTTCATGATCATTTTCCTAAATTTTAGTAAATCTATTACAACCTGAGAATATAAGGAAATAAACTTACAGAACATATTTATATAAACAAAATTTTCATATTGTGTTTGTTCTTTGATGAATTTCTTATTTATCCATGTTATCATGAATCACTATCCAAAAAATATCATTGATTTATGAACCACTAAAATAAACATTTAATGGATCATATGGACCATAGAAGTGTGACAAATCTACCACATTTTCTCTAACTATTCTCAAAAACAAATATTTTTAATACATTAATATCTAAACATAAACGGAAACAATATAGGATCACCATTAATATTTATTCATTTAATGTTTCGTCTAGTTTCAATAAAATCAAAATAATGAAATTTTGTTGGTTAATGGTTTGTGATAAACACTTATCATCCTTTATTCATGGGTTCAAGTCCCATAGCCTTTCCAAATTTGATGGGATTCCACCCGATATAAATGTTTTCATTTTCTAAAACCAATTAATTTCAAAAATAAATAGAATAGAAATTATTGAAATTAGGTGAATCACTAAATATTCTTTTATCTATGGTATTAAATACAACCAAAATTAAAAAAAATCATAATCTCTTTTATTTTAATATAGTTCCTTCCTTGGTATAATGTTTATCATATATCATTTATTGTCATTATCAATTCAAATCTATTTTAATGGTTTATAATGATAATGTGAGTTATCCATTGTATATCCCTAGACAGTGTCACACCAGGCGCATAGAAAGTCCCATTGTCATATACCAGAATATGCTAAATCAGGCCTGATGTAATGTTTCAGAGTTGTTACCCATAGGTACATCTCTATCAGAACCACTTCAACATGTGTTATCCCAACATGTATGTATTTCTGGAAATACCCATATAATATCTACCTTACCAAAATTCAAGGATTTTATTCTATACTTATCCTAAGTTTCCATTGAATTGATTTGTTCTCTAAAATATGATTCCCAAAATCTAGTTCACAAGGATGCTACTGAACATGCTCTGATACTGACTGTAGTGACTAGAACCCAGATTCCTGTAACTGGTCGAATGGAAACATTACATTTTTAGAATATACATGTAAATAATTCCTTGAAGGTCCAAATAGTTATTCATTATTGGTAATGAAAATTCATACATCGGGTTTTCTTCACAAATTAATATTATAATGGCAATATATTTTTTCATTCAAGGATAAAAATTATATTATATCTTGTGAATCAATTCAAAACTCTCTCAGAATATTTCAGGATGTCTTGGGGAAAGGAATCGTAATTATAGTGAGGTGAAATTAATATTAAGGGTAAATACATGGGAATAAATAATGAATCAATGAGAATAATCATTATTGAATGGTAACAGCTAAAGAGACATTCCATTAAATCTGTAAACAATTAAAGAAGTGTGGAAACCAAATATAAAGGCAAATAACTAGAACCAAATTTCATTAAAATTACTATATAATGAAAAATAAATATATAAATTTAAAACACTGATAAAACATGCCACTTAGTCAACAATATGAGAATGAAATTCATCCATAGACGCTTTCATAGTGAAAATAACAGGGATAATGATTAATTAATATAAATTAAGGCAATAACTAATTTCCATATTTCTTGTATGTGGCACATGACAAATTATAAAATCAATACCTTTCATAAGATATTTTAAAACTATAGTTAGAAACTATTTGATTTATGTAACTTATTTTCCTAATGAGAAAATGTTGACCCATCGAGGGGATATATAATGTCCGAACCCCACCAATAATTTCCTATTAAGAGAATTCCCCATATCATGTAATATATTTAAATAATAAGAAATATGGCTTATAAAATATCATTATTGAATTAAATATATATATTTTTTCAATAATTCCATAGTAGAGGATGAATATAAATAAGGTTTTTTGAAATTATTGAATATAAATAAAATTAAAATATCATTAGAAAATCGTTGATGAAAATAATATTTAGACCTTCCAAATGTGTTCCACAACACATTGAAACATTTTTATTATAATTCCCCATGAATTAAATGATACATAGAATATTATGATAATAATAACACTCATGATATAATGGACAATGTAAAAACCGTATATAAAAAATGATATGCAGTTATGAAAATATAGATATACAATATAAATGATTTATATAATTATAAGAAATTAAATGTCCAATGATCATTGGTAATAAATTATTTAAAAGGATAATAACATAGGAGTTAAAGAATTCATTGTCAATATTATGTTATACAAATCAATCATATACCATCCAGATTAATAATAAGGATCGTATCATTACAACATATCCTTAATAGCATAAAAATGGGGTTTTTCATTGATTAAATAGAAAATGAAACTAAAATACAATCTTGAGGAACATATCCTATATTTTGGAAACAATGGGAAACATTGTCATGGAAAATAACATTAAAACACATTTAAAAAATTTTAAATGGAAAAATTTCAATTCTTAATTCATTTTAAAATGAATTAAAACTTTTCTGGAAAGATTATTTTTTTAAGAAAACAGGTTCTATAACTAAATAGACAAATGAAGTCGAATATTCTTAAAAACATTTTATAATACCTTTTGAGTAGAAAATAGTGAAAAAATTATAATCATTTTTGTAAAATGTTATTAATAACTATAGTATAATTAAATATAATGGTTGGATAAATAATAATCCATTAATTTCCTTAAATGAAAATTCATGTACAAATAATCTTGAACAAATTGGGATTGAGAAGAAACCCTTGAAAAAAACGTAATGTTGATAGGGGGAATCAATCAATAAATATATTATATGTATAAAATTTAAATACACATAATATAAGATGAATAAAATAAAAATGTAGTCCACATTATTTATACACATAATCATATAATATTAACGACAATGAGGAAGTGGTATAACCCATGGAAAAGAAATTTGGCTATGAACATTCATTAAAAATTGGTAATTAAAATTTCAAATTCCAATACATGAAATCATTAAAATTTAAACTCATTTTACCATGAATATAATATAATTCATGATATAATATATCAAAAGGGTCATTATACACACCAAATAAAATAAATAATTGGTTTTTATGATCTATGCCTCATGAAAGAAAAGGTGAGATGATAATCCCTTACGTTGTGATCAATTCTTGGTGAACATCATTCAACCTCATTATAATGGTTTTAAACATGTCACTAACTAATTCCAAATCCATGATAATATTTATACTAACAATTATCATCATCTTATAATATCTTCTTTTTATTTCATTAATAATCATTCAATATTTTCACTATTTTGGGTGTTAATTTCCTAGCCTTTTGAGTATGTTTTGACTTGTTACTTATTTCTATTAATTATATTACAGTTTAATAATATATAAAATGTAAAATACAATTTAAATATCATATAAATTCATTATATATATATTTATAATAATATATAATATGAGGAGATAATATATAAAAATCAATGTTCATGTAGATGGTTCTCCATACATATGCATGAATGATACTTTTATTTCATTTTTGTATAGGAATTAAAAGTAAAGTATATAAATATATATATATATTTATTTTATTATTATATAATCTTATATATGTTATATATATAAAATAGAATTATTGAAACCATCCATTGTTCATTCTTTACATAGTTTGAATGAATCACATCTCTTTATGGAGGTAGTAGTCCACACTTCCGCAAACAATTTTATCTTATTCCTAAAAATAGGAAAGCATAGAGGTATCTATTATATATAAATTTAATAAGAATAAATAAATAATAAAAATAATAAAAATCATACATAAATACATTTTTAAAAAATAATTTCCAACAATGAAACATGGTAATGTAAAAATGAATGACATCGTTCAGTTAGAAGAGTGTTTTTCTTACACATAAATGGTAAGTTCATTACCCATTATATGGATGTGTGTTTATGTGTGGTTTAATCCCTAAGAATAAAAACATATTAGTATATTTATTATAAATTATTTATTTAACAATTTCATACGATGATTTTATTTGAGGGGGGAATGAGAATAAAGCTATAGATCTTGAGGAAGCATGATTCCACTTATTCAGGAAACTCCATTTGGTTTGTAGAAAAAGGTTTATTTGGATTTATTTAGTCCAAAGGTGAGGCTTCTATGATTATGGGAAGGTTTTTTAATATCTATTTTTCAATATTTATGTCAATCCAATGTGTATTGAGAGGTCTGAGAAAGTGGGATGGGATGTTTCCATTTAATAGTGGTGGAGGAGTGACATTCTTATAAATCGTTGAAAATGGAATTACACCCATGTTTTACCATTAAAAAGTGGATCAAATAAAGGAAAATGTAGATTAATGGGAGTATATGGTAGAAATATGATCAGAAAATGTAATATACCAAGTAATTAATGAATTAATTATTTTCATATCTATGACTATTTATGAATTGTATAGTGTTTTAGAGGCTTAAAATGATAATAAATCCAGTATTAAGCATAGAATACTGTAATATTTTTAAATGATTAGTTTACCACCTTTTGATGGAAAACCATTTTTTAAATCAAACTTTTGACCATTTTATAAGATCTATTTTTCAAAATATACTTATTATATTGGATTGATACATTGAAATTTACATTGTATAAATTGTTGGTACTTTTCTGACAATGTTCATTTTTTAATTAATAGTAAAAAATACTACATTTTACTTCAAAATTGCTTTTTCATCTAATTTAATTATATAGATAGATTTTCCTTTTAATTGTTTTTAAATATTAATTAGAATATATTTTTACAATTCAATCCAATGTTGGTTATTGTAATTAATTTCACTTTGGAATTGGGCAGAAACAAGTGTCAAACTTTTGATAGATATTGTTTCTAAAAAACCCGCTATTTGTTTTGACAACGGGAATTATTTTTAAATTAATTACTACAATTTCTATGTTTGGAATTTGGTAAAATTTATTCTATATTTGTAATCAGATTGTCCAAATTATGTAATTAAGTTTCATTTGTTTTGGACTTTATGAATCTTAATGACGGTAATTATCTTTAATTATCATGATTAGTTTGTAATCGGGTAGTTAAGGGTAATAAAATAATATCATAATAATATAAAATGACCCCAACATGTGTCCTAATGCTACTGGTTGTGTCACGGCCGACCATTGGATGCCTTTTTCCATCTTAGGGACCCCATTTAATCACTTTTGGGTGATAGTGACTTTTTATTGTATTATTTTTTTTAAAGGAAAGTATAACCAAAGTATGTATCACCCAAGTAAAACAATTATAATTTTGTAACAATAAATGATATATTACACTATAAATAAATATTGTAAAGGTAAAAATATTTCCTACATCATGGTAATTTTTTTATAATTTTTAGACATTAAATATATAAATGTATTAATTACACCATGATGATGTAGTGATTACTTCATTAATGAATGATTTAAATAAAATGAAAATAAAATGTAAAATTTAAGACTTAAACTTGTAAAAAACCTATTGGATGGGTGGATTTCGAACCCTTATCATCTTATCTTATAAATATATCATTTTGGGACCTTTAAAATCCTAAAAACATTCTATATTAAAGTAACATTTTATGACTTTCCATGAGTGCCCCTCCTCCCTCTTATAAAAGGTCCCCACCTCTACCAAATTACCCACACCTCTCAAGCCATTGTATTGGCCATAATCTGATCATTTTATCTCTCCATATCCCTCTATTAATCATAGAATCATTACCTTATGAAGAAAGCTTTTCAAGGAAACCTTTTGGTTCAAACCAAGGGGAGTTACCCAATATAATGGTAATGTCTTCTCTTATGTCATTTTGTTTTATTTTTCTTATCCAACCACCTAAACTCTTTTTATTTTTTTATTTTGTATAGAAAATAGTATATTTAATATACTAGGATGTTTTTATGAGAATTATTTTATTTACACTTACACACACCTCGGTCTAATGATGAAAGAACATACTGTTTCTGTGGATGGTGAATTTCTGCTTCACAAAACGACAACTGTTCATTCTTCTTTTAACACCTCTCACGGTGTCCATTAATATGTAACTATATTTACATATTATATATATTTGTTTATGTTTTCCTTAGGATTATGTATTTTTCATTTATGGCATACCATTATGGTTTCCGTTAGGGGTAAATGTGATAATTTCATTTTAAGAAGTGCGGACTATCGCCCCCTCAATGTGATTTGATACATTAATGCCATATGTGGGACGTATAAATGATGGAGATAATGGTTTTAAATATGATATCATACATGAATTATATATACCTTTATATCATTATGATTTCATTTCATTAAAAATTAAATAGAAAGGAAAGTAGCGTTCATTCATACGAATGTCTTACCATCTCCATGAACGGTGAATTTCATTTCTTACCTCTAAATGTAATATAATATTATAAATGCTTGTATGTACTTGATATATATGATATATACAATATCTACCTATTGAATATAATCATGGATATAATGGATATTTTACCACATTAACAACTTGTAATTATAAGAAGTTTATTTTTGGCTCATGTACCAAAGATCGACAAAAAGACCGTTATTAACATAAATAGTTACATAATAGTCATAATATGTCAATAAGTGATATAAAATGAATAATTAACTTGGAAAAAGTTCTTATGAAAGTATAAATTAACTCTAGTTTATTATTCAAGAGATTAATGAATGATCGAGTCAATTCGGACACGAGGTAAGGGACTTCGTCTCTATCTCCTTTCATTGAGGCATATTTTGTTTTATACACAACTATATTTTATATGGTGTATAGACACCTTTAAATATTAATTTTATTCAAAAGGAGTCTTTTTATATGAAGTGTTTTACTAAATAAATAAAGGAAATGTTTTTGTCTCACGTATACTGCGACAACGACTTCTCTGTCGCCGTGACCATTATTTGAGTTTCGGCTTCCTCTACAAGCCATAATTGGTTTAGAATGAAAAATAACTACCATGTTTTACTTTTCTTTTATTTTGGTATTGAAAACGGTTTTGATAATGTTTTGATTATATCAATGTGTTTTATTGATAACTTGTTATTGAAATGTGGAAATTTTATGTTTACTTAATGCAGGTTTTATATGATACGATTATGTTATGGTTCATGGGAATTATTCATGAAGACAGGTGGTTCTGTGATAAACTAATGGCGGGTGAGCCCGATATATCACTCCAACGCATTGGGTAACGCAAAGGAGTTAAATTCTATGGTTTCTCTGAAGGGATTTAGGGAATATACTGTGATGGTTATTCCAAACATAACCATGAGGGTTACTCCCTACGTAATGATGTTATGAATGCATAAAGTTACCTTTATGTCTTATTATTTCTATGAGTTATTAACAAATCTTCGGATTTCATGAGGTATGTTAAAGTGTTTCTGTTTTATGAGTAAAGTATGATTTCATTGATTCTTATGTATACATGGACTAATGTTTTCATTCCATATTTTTATATCCCTTACTGTGATTTTTATTCTCATCCCATGTTTTGGAAATGTTTTTTCACAGGTGAAGGGAAAAGTACATGATGTGATGATAGTGTTGAGGAACTGTCCAGAAAGAATCCATGTTTTAATTTAAATATGTCTCCTTTGATTGGAAAAATGAATACTGCCTTTTATGTAACCACCTTGTTTAAATGAGGAATGTAATGCATGATTTATGATCTAAATCTCTAAAACTCTAAACATGAAATGATCCTCAATGTGTATTCTTTAAATATCCCAAGATTAAGTAATGTTTAGGGATGGGGCCTTATTTTGGGTATCAATGGTCAGTTTAGATAACTTTAAAAGTTAGAATTATATTAATTGATTATCCAAAAATATTTTTGTATGATCAAATTGAAATGATATAGCATTTGAAGATTACCATGTTGCTTCATCTAAGACATGTTTGTTCAGAATGGGTTTTCATAGAGGAAACAGAGAAGCAGTACTAGGAAGGTATACAGAAGTAAATGACCTTCTAAATCAAAATCCTGAGATGTTTGGAATTGGAACTGAACAATTTGTGGCATTAATGGAGAAGTTTACTCAAGCGATAAATGGTGGTGGTATACATGCACGAGATCAGCCAGATCAATATCAAATTAACACGTTAGTGGTGGAACATTTCATAAGGCAACATCTCCATCATTTAGAGGATCATCTAACCCTGTGCTAGCTGAAGGGTGGATTAAAGCACTTTAGAATATTTTTGATGTCATTGGGTGTTCATAAAATCAAAATGTTAGTCTTGTTGTTTATCGTTTGGAGGGTGAAGCAGATCAGTGGTGGTCGATGGTTAAAAATATCATAGACGTTGATGAGATTGATTCTATTGACTGGGAAGAGTTCAAAGGTTGGTTTCTTGAGAAATACTTTCTTAAGGCTGGTCGACGTAGGATAGAAAAACAATTCTTGGAATTGAAGCAAGAGGACAACTCAGTAACTGATTATGAAGAAAGGTTCACTCGATTCATATGGTATGCCCCAAATTTTATCTGAGGCCTTGGTAGCAAAATCAATCATTTTTACTCAGGATTAAAGCCAAAATATCGAAGTTAATTAGCTTCTCATGAGTTTAAAAGTTATGAAAAGATTGTTCGATGAGCTGAGAAGGTGGAAATGGAGTTTTCCAATGATCAAGTGTTCTATAAAAAACAACAGAAGAAGAGACCGAGGTGGCAGGAGAAAGGGAAGAATCCTTCGAAAAGGTCTGATGGTAAGAAAACTATGTTTCCCGTTTGTGATAAAAGTTGTAAAAAGCATGCTAGGGAATGCCTTTTAAATTCTATAATGTGCTACTAATGTGGTTAGATGGGACATAAGCCTCGTGATTACACTGTAAAATATCATGGTGATGGTAAGACCAAATTTGATTTATAGTTAGTGAAATGTTTCAAGTGCAATGAGATGGGTCATTATGAAAATGAGTGTCTGACAATGAGCTCGAACTATGGGAAGTAGTCAGACTATATACCAAAGGGTGTGGTGAAATCCTTTGAAATTACTTCAAAAGATTTTGGGTCATCAAATGAAGTGGTATTAGGTACTTTGTTTATTTTTTCATATTATTCCAATGAGTTGTTTGATTCATGTTATACACATTCTTTCACCTCTGAAAAATGTTCTAGTAAATTGTGATTTCCATCTCAAGAAAAGGCTCCTAAACTTTTGATAAAAAAACCTGGGGTAATGTTGAAGAAAAAAAAATTTATAATAATATTCATATCCTTATCAGTGGAAAGAAACTACTTGAAAACCTTATTGTTTTACCTATAGTAGAGTTTGATGTTATCCTTGGTATGGATTGGCTCTCTGTTTACCATGCTAATATTGATTGTAGAGCTAAAGAAGTTTCTTTTCTGAAAGACTTTCAGTTTGTGTACAATAATGAACCCTTACTGTTTATAATATATCATGAGGATGAGAAACTTTTGAAAGATGGAAATTAATGTTACCTTGCACATATTGTTGAAAACAAAGGAACCATTCAGATTAATAATGTGCCAGTAGTAAATGAGTATCCTGATGTTTTTCCTGATGAGTTTCTTAGAATAATACCAGATCTGGAAGTTGAATTTACTATTGAATTTGTTTTGGATGCTAATCCAATTTCAAAACCCCGTTATCGAATGGCTCAAATTGAACTCTTAGAGTTGAAGGAGAAATTTCAAGATTTATTAGAGAAAGGATTATTTCGACCTAGCACATTACAATGGGGTGCTCCTGTATTATTTGTTAAAAATAAATATGGTTCAATGAGACATTGCATTGATTATAGATCCTTGAATAACATCACTGTTAATAAAAAATATCCATTGCCTAGTATCGATGATTTGTTTGATCAGCTCCATGGAGATCATTATTTTTTTTAAGATTGACCTGAGATCGGGGTACCATCAGTTGAAGGTAAAGGAAGCAGATGTTCTGAAGACTATGTTTCTTACAAGATAAGGCCATTATGAATTTTTAGTATTTGGGTTAACCAATGCACCTGCTGTATGCATGGACCTTATGAATAGAATTTTCCATTAGTTCTTGGATAAATTTGTGGTTTTTTTCATTGACGATATTTTGTTGTTTTCTAAAAGTAAAGAGGATCATGAATGACAATTATGTGTTATTTTACAAACCTTAACAGAAAATAAATTGTATGAGAAATTCAGCAAGTGTGATTTTTGGTTGCAACAAATTTCTTTCCATGGTCACATTGTTTCTAAATATGGAATAACTGTTGATCCTACAAAAACAAAAGTTGTTGAAGAATGCCCGAGACCCAAAAATGTAACTGAGATTCGTAGTTTAATTGGTTTTGTAGGATATTACCAAAGGGTTTTTAAACTAATTTGACGGTTATGTAGTCCAATGACTAAGCTAACATGGAAGGGTGTTAAGTTTATCTGAACCAAAAAATGTGGTGATTTTTTTCACTAATTGAAAAGAAGATTGGTGAATGATCAAATTTTGGCACTACCTTCTAGGAATGGTGAGTTTGTTATCTACAGTGATGCTTCATTAAAAGGTCATGGTTGAATCCTAATGAAGAATTATCCGGTAATTTCTTATGCTTCACGTTAGATGAAAACTCATGAGGTAAATTACCTTACACATGATTCGGAATTATCTGCTATTGTTTTCGCTTTAATAATTTAGAGGCATCATTTTTATGGAGTATAGTGTGAAATATATACCGATAATAAAATTTTAAATTTTATATTCAGTCACAAATAATTGAACATGAGATAGAGGAGATGGATATAATTAATCGTGGATTATGATTGTAGAATACATTACCACCAAGGAAAAAAATAAAGTGGCTGAGGCTTTGAGTTGAAAACGTAATGCTTCAATAACAATGTATAATTTGGAACATGATCCTTTGGTTAAGGATTTGATGATTTTTTTCTTGGAATTTGTTGGTGTAGGATGTTCTTTTTTTTAGCTGTCAGTGAGATCATCACTATAAGACAGAATTAAGCAAGCACAGAAGCAAGACAGTGAGTGGCCGAAAAAGGTAGAGCTCGTTCTGAAGGGTAAGATGCCTGAATTTAACATTGATAATGATTGTGTTTTGAGATTTGGGAAGATATTGTGTGTTCCTTGTGATTCACAGTGGAAGAGAAAGTTGTTATGTGAAGCTCATAGTTCTCCATTTTCTGATCATCCTAGCAGTACTAAGATGTATAGAGATCTTAGAGAGTATTACTGGTGGGACAGAATGAAAAGAGAAATTTCTGATTTTACTATGAAGTGTTTGCCTTGTCAACAGGTTAATGAAGAGTGGCAGTTACTAAACGGGATGCTTCATCCTTTACCAGTGCCGGTGTTTGAATGGGATAATATATCCATGGACTTCGTTGTGGGATTGTCGAAGACACCTCGAGGTAATAATGCAACCTGGGTTATTATTGATCGCTTGACTAAATTTGCTCATTTCCTCGCTATAGTAGATAATTTTTCCTTAGATCAAAATTCTAATTTGTATGTTAAAGTGATAGTTAGTTACATGGAGTTCCCTTCTCCATTGTATCTGATCATGATCACAGGTTTACTTCTAACTTTTGGAAAGGCCTTTAGAAGTCATTGGGTACTGAATTAAATTTTAGTACATCTTTTCATCCTCAATAAGATGGTAAGTTAGAACGAACAATTCAGACATTGGAGGATATGATATGTTCTTGTTCTATTGATTATTAAGGAATTTGGGTCCAACATCTTTCTTTGGTGGAGTTTTCTTATAATAACTTGTTTCATTCTAGTATACAGATGGCACCATTTGGGAATTATATGGGAAGCGGTGTAAAACTCCAGCTTTTTGGGATGAAGTAGGTGAAAGGAAGTTGATGGGAACAGAATTGATAGAAGAGTTGGTGAAAAAATATCAGCTAATATAGAAACACATGATAACAGCTCAGAGCTGGCAGAAAATTTATGCGGACAACAGGAGGAAGGATCTCTCTTTTGAGGTAGGTGATCTTGTCTTTCTCAAAGTTTCTCCGTGGAAGAGTGTGATGCGATTTGGTAAGAAAGGAAAGCTGAGTCCAAGGTTATTTGGACCATATGATATTCTGGAATGATTTGGATCAGATGCATACCGAGTGGCTTTACCTTCGAGTTTATCTCAGGTAAACAATGTTTTTCATGATTCAATGATAAGGAATTATAAGCCAGATCCATCTCATGTTTTGTGTCCCGAGGTAGTTCAGCTAGAAGAGAATCTATCTTATGAGGAACAACCGGTCGAGATTATTTACCATAGGGAGCATTTTTTGCGGAATAAGGTGATTCATCAAGTAAATGTTTTGTGGAAAAAGCACATGATTGAAGAGGCAACATGGGAATCTAAAAATGCAACGAGGGATAAATACGCCCACTTATTCAATGAGTAAATAGATTGCGGGAGACAATTTTATAAAGGGGAGATGGAATTAACATCCCAAGTAAGTAAAGAATTATTTATTTTCATATCTATGTCTATATATGAATTTTATTGTGTTTTAGAGGCATAAAATGATAATAAATCTAATCTTAAGAATAGAATACTCTAATATTTTTAAAAGATTATTTTACTACCTTTTGATGGAAAACCTTTTTTTAAATAAATATTTTGACAATTTTATAAGCTCAATTTGTAAAACTAAACTTATTATTTAGGACTGGGACATTGAAATTTACATTGGATAAGTATTTTGTATTTTTCTGACAATGTTCATTTTTTAATGAATAGTGAAAATACTGCATTTTACTTCAAAACATCATTTTCATCTAATTTAATTATATAGATAAATTTTTATTTTAATTGGTTTAAATGTTTATTTATAATATATTTTTACCATTTAAACCAATTTTGGTCATTGTAATTAATTTCACATTGCAATTGGGCATAAACAAGTGTACAACTTTTGATAGATATTGTTTCTAAAAAACCCGCTATATGTTTTGACTACAGGAATAATTTTTCAATTTATTACTACAATTTATGTTTTTGTAATTTGGTAAAATGGATTCCATATTTGGAATCATAAGGTCCAAATTATGCAATTAATACTCTTTTGTTTTTGGACATTATGAATAGTAACGATGGTAATTATCTTTAATCATCGTGATTAATTAGTAATCGGGTAGTTAAGGGTAATAAAATAATATCATGATAATATAAAATGACCCCAAAATGGGTCCAAATGCTACTGGTTGTGTCATGGCCTACCATGGTATGCCTTTTGCCAACATAGGGACCCCATGGAATCACTTTTGGGTGATAGTGACTTTTTATTATATATTTTTTTAAGGAAAGTATAACCAAAGTATGTATCACCCAAGTTAAACAATTTTACTTTTGTATAAATAACTTATCTCTTAGACTATAAATATTTATTGGGAAGGTAAAAATATTAACTGCATCATGGTATTTTTTTAATAATTTTTAGACATTAAATAAATAAATTTATTTATGACACCATGATGATGTAGTGATTACCTCATTAATGAACGATTTAAATAAAATGAAAATATAATGTAAAATCTAAGACTTAATGTTTTCAAAAACCTATTTTATGGGTTTATTTAAAAACCTTATCACCTTATCCTTTAAATATATCATTTTGGGATCTTTAAAATATGAAAATCATTTTATAATAAATTAACATTTCATGACTTTCCTAGAGTGCCCCTCCTTCCTCTTATAAAAGGTTCCCACCTCTACCACCTTACCCACAATTCTCAAGCCATTGGCTCGGCCAAAATATGCTCATTTTATCTCTCCACATCCCTCTATTCATCATAGAAGCCTTTCATTAGGCAGAAAGCTGTTCAAGGAACCCTTTTTGTTCAAAACAAGGGGAGTTACCCTATTTAATGGTAATTTATTATCTTATGTCCTTTTGTTTTATTCCGCTTCTCCAAACCCATTAACTCTTTTTATATCTTTATTTTTCAAAAAAGAGTATCATAAATAAACTATTATGTTATTTTGAGATGTATTTGATTTTCACATACACAAACCTCCGTCTAATGGTGAAAGTATATACGGTTTTTGTGGATGATGAAATTCTGCATGAAAAAAACGATGATTGTTCAATCTTCTTTTAACACCTTTAATGGTGGACATTATGATGTCACTATATTTTTATAGGTTATATATTATATTTATTTTTTCCTTCCGATTTTTAATTTTTAATTTATGGAATACCTTTATTGTATCCATTATGGGAAAACACGATAATTTTATTTTAGGAAATGCGGACTACCGCCCCCTCAAAGTGACTTGATTCGTTAATATCATTTGATGGATGTACAAAGGATGAAGTTAATGGTGTTACTTATGATATAATACTGTAATTATAATATACCTTTATATAATTATGATTTCATTCCATTAAATATGAAATATAAATGAAAGTAGCGTTCTTCCATACGTACAACTTACCGTCCCCATGAATGGTGCATTTCATTTCATACCTCTAAATGTTATTTAATATTATAAATGAATGAATATACTGTATATATATGATATATATGATATCTATCTCATGAATAAAATTCTGGATATAATGGATATTTTACCACATGAACAACTTGTAATTATAAGATGTTTATTTTTGGCTCAAGTACCAATGATCGACAAAATGACCGTTATTAACTTAAATAATTACATAATGATCATTACATGGTAATAAGTAATATAAATGGAATAATGAACTTGAAAAATGATCTTAATCAATTATAAATTAACTCTAGTTTATTATTTAGGAAATGAAAGAATGATCGAGTCAAGTTGAACATGAGGTAAGGGACTTCGTCTCAATCTCCTTTAATTGAGGCATATTTTGACAACTTTATTTTATACGGTTTATAAACCCCTTTGACTATTAATTTTATACAAATAGAATATTTTTATATGAATTTTGTTACTAAACAAAAAAAGGTAATGTTTTTGTCGCACGTATGCGGCGACAACGTCTTCTCTGCCACCGTGACCAGTATTTGAGATTCCTCTTCCTCTACAAGCCATATCATTTTTTATAATGAAAAATAAATATCATGTTTTACTTTTCATTAATTTTGGTATTGAAAATGGTTTTTATAATTTTTTGATTATATCAATGTGTTTTATTGATATCTTGTGATTGAAATGGGGAGATGTTATGTTTAATTTAATATTCTTTTATGTGATACGATTATGTTATGGTTGTTGGGAATTGTTTATGAAGACGGGTGGTTCCGTGATAAACTAAGGGTGGGTGAGCCTGATATAGCTCTCCAATGCATTGGGTAACATGATGGAGAAAAATACTAAGGTTTCTCCAAATAGATTTATGGAATATATTGTGATGTGTATTCCAAACGTAACCATGAGGGTTACTCCATATGTAAGAATGTTATGAATGCCTCAAGTTACCTTTATATCTTATGATTTCTATGAGTTATTCATAAATCATATTATTTCATGAGGTGTGTTAATTTTCATATGTTTTATGAGTAAAGTATGATTTCGTTGATTCTTATGTATACATGGACTAATGTTTTCATTCCGTATTTTTATATCCCTTACTGACCTTTTTATGCTCATCCCAAGCTTTTGAAATTTTTTTCGCAGGTCAAGGGAAAAGTACATGATGTGATGATATTGTTGAGGAAGTTTCAAGAAATAATCCATATATTATATTAAATATGTCTCATTTTATGGGAAAAATTAATACTGTATTATATGTAACCACCTTGTTTAAATGTGGAATGTAATTCATGATTTATGACCTAATTCTCTAAAACTCTAAACCTGAAAATATCCTCATTTTGTATTCTTGAAATATCTCAAGATTAATTAATGTTTCAGTCTGGTGACTTATATCAAATGTCTTTTGGCCACATCTCATGGTCAATTGGCACTTATGTTTATGGTTTGGTGCTTTGTTAATCCAATATTTCTCTTAATTGTTCTAATTAATTTTAATCACTTTCACTAATCATTTTCATAAAAAAATAATTTCAACCTGTTAAAAATTTCAAATTATAATGATTCTAAATACTGAATCCATTTTTCCAAATTCCAAAAACATATGTTCAATTAATTAATTATAATTTAATCCCACAGATAGGATGAGAAAACAAGTTTTTTATGGTTAAAATGACAAATTTTGGTTTGTTTTTATGTCTGATTTTATGGTGAAATTGATTCCAACTAAAAAATTGGATTAACTGAGTTATAATTGATATAAATGATATTTAAAAAAAATTAAAATATATCTTATCCTTATAAATAATGTAGATTAAAATTCATTTTTAAATAGAAATACAATTTTTTCAGTATTCATTAAAAATTGAATATTCGTGAAAAATTACCAAAATATCATATTATCAAAATTTTTATTGTTTTCATTAAAAACTGAATATTATTTTTAAATATAAATATTATAAAATTGAAATAAATTATATTTAAAATAGTTCCTTCATTAAAAGGTGGTAAATGTCCCTTTTGAAAAATGTTGATTTTTATTTGAAATAGTAAGATAGTTCTTATCTTATGACTATAAAAAATATTCTATAAATGTAAAAAATATTTTAAAGAATATATAATGTTTGTATCATATTAATTCCATTAATTAATTCTTATTAATTTAATTTCTTAGGATAAAACAACTTCCTGAGCATTAAAATATTATTTTTTATAAAAATATTCACTTTCAATGAAATTTATTGATATATTCAATTATAATTAATTTATAACCAATGAATTAATTTTATAATTTTTAAAAACAAATATTTTTATAATTTAGTTAATACTATTCATATACACTTATTTAAAAGTTATTTTATTTATTATTATATTAAATAATAATATAGAAAAAATGTATTGTTTTTTGAAAAAACATGGTCTTCCATGTAACATAAGACATCAAAAAACATTATATTTTACTTCTTACATGATATCAAATATGACGTTCTTACATTATAATTTAATTTTGTTTCCCATTTCACTTATCAATAAGATCATATGGAGTACCAAATTTTGGGATGAAATCTTCTAAATGTATGGAGTTTTGGTATTGTCATATGGGCAAACACAATGGGAGAATATGTAATTATTAGTGGATAAATGTGTAATAAATCATTATCACAAATACATTTAATATTTGTATACATGCTTATATATATTATAGAGAATAGTTCTGTTTAATATAAATAAATGGTAACAAATGTTTTAGAAGTTAACACTCATACAGAAAAATGTTTATAGGCCCAAACTAATCTTTCAAATTGTGTTCCTTTTGGTAATTTTTAATTCTATAAATTATTAATCATAGAATGTATAATTTTTCTTCCGTAAAGAACAAAATCCATGGTATTTGAACTTTTTGATTGATGGATGTCCGTGGATGAAAATGATAATGGTAAGAGGATAATGTTTTAAGGTCGGATGATGGTGTGGAATACAATTTCATTGATTTATAGAAGTTTTTTTAGGCAAAAAAATATTTTTAACAAACACTGGATCTATAATTCTCGATAAGAATGTTGTAGTGGATTTTCTGAATTTAATATTGACTAAAAAGTCAGAGAGAATTTTTCTAAATTTAAAAAAAATAAAATGAGATTTTTGTATAAGAAGTTAAGTATGTAGTATTCCTGGTTAACAAGAGCCTTTATGCACCATTGGTATTGAGACCTAAGATTTTAATTTATAGATATTATACCCTTTTATATGAAAATTAACTAAAATACATAGACAAACTCCTAAGGGTCATACTATTATTTTCCTCTATTAGTCTTAGAGAAATAAGAAACTAGTTCATAAGAGTTGTACACCATCTACCAACTAGTTCCTCATAACATGAACAATTCTTAGGAATATCACACATAATTCCTCTCTTTATAACTTGAGGTAAAAAATAAAGGATGAGTTCATATGCTTGGTAATGGAAAAGAAGGAAAATATATAAACCTATCTTGAGTATAATTGTGTGTGAAAATGTGCGTAACTAATGAAACACATACCCTCCATATCAAAGATAAAAATCTTGAGTCATGGAATAAATATTTGTTTTTCATAAGACATGAATCATAAGGAAATTAAATAACATGATCCATCATACACTATAATTAGCATAATACATAAAAAATTTTGGCATACACATATGCATTTAAATTCATTTCGGTAGTAGTCAAGGATCATTTCCAAGTGTATCATAGTGGAATGGGTTACCTCTCTAAACCATCGTAGTAGTTATGTATTGCTCCCAAGACTATTATAGGGGTAATTTCTCTTATTGAACTAGATTCACAACCAATTCTATCCCTATATATATCATGAGATATCTATCATTACCAAATGAATTTGAACGAAATATAAGTACCAATGGTGTTTGGTTATAATGGTATTACCATCCTTTATTATAACATAACCTCCATCCTTGGTTATAATGTAACAACCATCACATAATGAAAATCACACATAAGTGTTCCAAAAGATCATAAAACAATATTCAACATTAAATAAAAGAAAAGGAATGTGATTCATGACACATTTATAATATTATAACTGATTAAAAGGAATGATAATCATAATATCTTTACATATTACAACCCCCGATAATAATTGGACTCCATAATGAATTTATCATATAAAAAATAATGAAAAGAAATGGGATTGATAAACAGTTCATCATAGCATAAACAGTGGAAAAGAAACAAGTTTCATAAACCTATTTTTCTCATAAATTCAAATTTACACATAAATAAAAAAGATTATATCATGGGATCATATACCAAATAAATCATATGTAACATCAAAGTATTTCTTCTTATATAGAGAATTGTTTTAAAAATGAAACCACTTGGAATATTTTTAAAGGAAAAAATCATTTCAATAAAATTACAAAATTTAAAAACAATAAATTCATAAGATATTGTAAAAATTATTTTTATTTAAAATAACCATTAAAATAAATAATTTCATCATTAAAAAATCTAGTGGTAATGATGGTGGGAAATTTTTTTCCCATCATACACACTAAAACAAAGAATCCATTGATTTTTTGCTAAAATCCAAACATGAATTTTTTGAAAAATGAAAAGAATATTCCTTTTACATTTTTATGAAATAATTAAAACAATGGACTAAATGAATTTAAAAAATAATATAGTTAAATTATAACATTATTTAAAACATTTTTAGAAAACATGGATATGGAAGGAAAATTGTTTTCATCTAAAGAGATAAATAGTGGTTATTTTTCTTAAAACAATATTTTGGTATCATTAATATTTTAAGAGAATAAAAGAATATAAAAACATTTATTCTACTGAAATAAATATAATATTAGGAAATAAATTAGTTTTCTGAATGATATATTATAATATTTCATAATTTAAATCATAATCTTAAAGAATCTTGATAAATGATGAGATTTTAACACAACACCATACCACAATAGTAAAATTGAATTAACATCACCATGAAAGAATAAAATTAATGGAATATTATAATTTAATGAGTATAATTCATTTAATGATATCACAGGTCAAATGTGATTTATATAAACATCATAAAATAAGATAAGTTCATAACATTACCCATGCCCTAATTGAGACAAATTGTCAAAAAAATCATTTATTTTAAGTATTGAATTCTTTCATACACAATAAATCATCATGTATAATAAATATATTAGTATTATAAATATATTAATGAATATAAAATGTATATATCATGTAATATATTATTTATATATAACTATTAATTATGATTTTATTAACAATTCATCGTTAAAATTATATTTTGAGTAACAGTTGATTAGTTTTTCTATTATGTTTTGATTTTTTTTCAATCCAATGATATTTATCATGGATTAATAATATAAATAACATAAAAAAGGGATAAATTTATTATATATTCGTTCTATAATTATTTATATTAATCCATAAATTTTCGGGATAGAAAATGAAATACATTATTTATAGAGATGGTGTGTTGCATATATACACGAACACTATTTACATTTTATAGATGATTGAAATGAAATAAAAGTTAATAACTAATAAACATTATATATCAATTATTATTACAAATTTTTCACATATATTCATTTAAATTGTCCTTATTACCTTCCACGTAAATAGTTAGTGAAGTATGAGTCATAACACTTTGTAAGGTGAAAGTCCACTATACACACAAATGACATTAATGTATCCTCCACGGAATAGAAAGTAAGAAGATATATGTGATATAAATATTAAATAAGAATTATTATGTTACAAATATCATATATATTCATTTAATATATCCACATTTATATCCATTTAAGAAGTAAATAAATAACACATCGCATTAGTTCGTGAGGTGGTAGTCCGACATACTAATGATTGATGGTTTTATTTCACATTTTGGTGCATAAGATACTGAAATAGGAAATGAAATTATCATAATAAAATTATATAACATTATATATAATTTTTTTATTATACAATATATGATAAATAATATTTTAAGTATTTAGAGTATTAATTAAAATGAAAATGAAAGTTTACTGATTATGCCTTTTCTAAAGAAAATATCTATAGGTTCACACCTAAACACTTATTATGAGTGATTATTAATCAAAATAATTCATATAAAAGGTATGTAGGAATTTAAGGATTAAATATTGTATTTTTTGGCTATAAAAATAGGTTTCAATGTGTGAAGTGTATAGGAGAGGGGTTGGCCTTTTATATGTGGGGGAGAGGACACACATTGAATTTTTTAAAAAAAAAGTGCACCCGCATTTTTAATAAAAAAGAAGGTACGAAATGGGTAATTATCGAACCATAAATGTTAAATGGTATATATATGGCTATAATAGGGTTTTTGGACAAGCTTATTGAAAATGTTACCTCTTATCCTTTTAGTTTTACCATAGATAAACCCTTTTTAATCTTAACCATATTAATTAATTATTACTGTTTTTAAAAATAATTTTTAAATAGAAATTAGTTAAAATATCGGGAATTTATTATTATTACAAAAATAGAATCCATTTTTTGTTATTCCATTCACATAAGTGGAATAATTTTCTTTAATATTAAACCCGTACAGATGATGAAAATCTTTTTTTGAAAGTGAAAATTTTCAAATTATTGAAAACATTTTATATAAACATTTTAGTATGAAACATATGAAAATTAACTAAATTGGAATAGAAATTATATAATAGAAATTATTTTACTTTTAGAAACATATCAAAAAATAAAATTTCTTTAAAATTATTTTAATGATAATGTAGATTTTAAAATAAAAACGTATTTATCATTATTCACTAAATACAATATATATTCACAAAATTATAAAAATTTATAAAAATTTTATTTTTTACATTATCTTTGCAAAAAAATTCTTACAGTTTCAAAATGTTATTTTAATGTAATGGAGGAAAATATGAAAATACATATTTTTAGAAAAATGAGGTTTTATGAAAAAAATGGATTTATTCTTATATCATGCCTTGGAAACACATAAGATGAATGTTAAAGATTTCCTTAAATATGTAATATATTAATTTAATTAAAATAACCCAAAAAATATATTTAGTTAAATTGTAGAGGTTAAATTTTTTTGTGCAATGATAAAAAATTATAAAAAGTTTTCCTTTTTTTCAAACAGTTCATATTTTCATTTCTTATTAATTACTCACAAATGAATTAATTATATATACATGTATAAGGAATATATTTTCATATAACATTCTCTCTGTAATCTATAATTATCATTGGTTTTTCCTCATAAGAAATATATTTCTCCATTAGTATAACCATGTATTTTAGTTTAACTGATAGATTAATTATTTACTTCCTCATGATAGATACGTAAAACACAACGTAAACTTGTGATGGGTTTGGTTCTAGTGCCAACTAATAAGATACAATCCCAATATGATATTTAATTTAAAAGGGTCTGATATACCAATGGATTTTTATTGTCTTCATTCATTCATTGATAAATTTTTATATTCATATTATCACCTACTTTAAATAAAAAATATTATCAATGATTGTCATCATATCTTTTAGGACTAATTTTTTCCACCCTTTTGTACTGCTGAATGGATCTATACATCATTATTATTTCACTAGCTATCTCAGGTCACATAATTATTCATTCTTCTAGTTAATTATCTAATGTTCATTCTCTACACTTATATCCTTTGAGACCTTTATTATGATCCATCTCAAAACTGGAGTTATTGATATTATTTTAAGAAAACTCAACTATTGGAGGGTGTTGATCCCAATTTCCTTTTGAAATCCATAGAAAAATATCTTATCATATCTTCATGTGATTGAATTGATATATCAGGTTTTCTATCTATCTAAGGATTATATGTATTAATAAATCTCATCTGTGTATCATTAGATTTTATAATACCTTTACTAAAATTTAAGGAGATCCCCTGATCTTGATTATACAAAATGGAATGTGGTAATAAATGAAATCATAATGCATCGTCAATGTATATCTAGGAAATATTATCCAATGTTCATTAATCTATGATAGTAATGGATTATTCCAAATTTATATGGTGGTTGACTATAAACCATATAGAATTATTCTCTGTACATGTTTTGGAGAGTCTGAAGAAAAAAATATATAGTGATTTTACCCATTATAATTTCGGTATGGAAAATGGTCAGAGAATCCCCTAAAACAATTTTCTATAACCCTTAACTTACTAACATACCAAACACCATGTTTCATACTCATAAATATCTCCTATTATGTTGTCCCACCAAAAGTACTGTTTCATTTGGGCTCGTGGTAGGTGCTCTAGCCTTTTCATCCTTTTTGTGGGTTGAATACCTTTATCCTTTATGAATAAAACATGTTATTCCCATCATAAATTTTACCCTTAGTTGTAAACTATATTATTAAAATTCATATAATGGACTAATATTGGAATAACCCATAATTTTCCCAACATCAAAGATATATTAATACCTAAATGTTATCAAAAACTTTAATCTAATTTCCTGAAAATATAAAGTCATTTTTCCTCAAATAACTATTTCACTTAATGTGAAAAAAATAGTTTCTTGTTATCATTGATATCTCCCAAAATATCCTATATCGTGATAAAATTCCATCACATAAAACCTCAAAATGTGTTTTTATGACTTTGAACTTATGAACAACCTTAAATGCATAAACCAATAATTATATCCATAAATATTTAGTTATTATTACATGAATATATAAATTATTCTAACATTAACATAATCCTTTATCATATCATGATTATTATAACAAAAATACCATCATTAAAATTCATCTATATCATAATTATTGAATTATAATAAATAAATACATCAATTATTCCAATTTTTTGAAAACCAATATCCATTATTTTACTTCTTATTCCATTAAATTTATTTCTTTTCAAATGCCCTGCATAGTCTCTTCATAATTTATAATACAATTGTTACTCATAATGCCTGATTATATTCATTATAATTCACCTTAGTATATCAATTTACATAATTATCAAAATTTCAACATCTAAAACACTCAACTTTCGGTGATATCCTGGGGATGGAATTGTTTTAATCCACTACATTAACCAAAAATTTCATTTTCCCCAACAATTATTTATTTTTTCCTCTTCTTCCACACTCAAAACGTTTTTACTTTCCACTAAGACATCCACTTATGTTATTATTCCTACATTCTCAACATATAGGACCCAATAATATTTTTCATTTGTGGCCTCCACCCCCGAACTAGTGGTAAACTGTATCCTTCTCATCCTTGGTGAGTCTACTAGTAGGTTAATGTCAAAATTGTTACCAATATTTCATGATAAATGATTTGGAATAATCATAAAGTAATTAAACTATTAATCATCCCATTTATTTTCTAATCAATACATTGCCTATGAAATTCAATGTTAACACCATTTTTTTTGTTCATTCCATTAACTAAAACCAAAAATAATAGTATGACCAACAATATGCATTGTGGAAAACTTCAAAATCCTGAAAAAATCTATTATAGGATTTCTAATTCATGAATCCATCATTAAAATATAAACCACAATTTAATTAACCTATTTATTTCATGGTTATTATATACATCCTTCCTGATTGTTCATAATTAGTTGGGGAATTTCGTAAGAATAACCTTTTGGAGTGTCAAACGTAGTGTATAATAAGGCCCATTTTTGTGTACTATGAAGAAATAGATTCAATCCTGGTGTGATTATTACTTAGTTATTACTCTGAGTTACATCTGGGAAATAACCATAACCACTTATATTATTTATAAAGGTATATATTTCTTTAGAAACCAAAAATTATATACATTAATAATATTCCAATACATTTTCCAATGTGTAGAATTATACTTAGTCATTTCCATATAAAATTCCATTAAGATATCACTAAGTTTTTATCATCATATATTTATAGGATAACTAACCATATTCTCTAATATGATCTATATTAAACGAGTATATTCAAAAATGTAGATTATATATTTTATATGAATATACATTTTGTTACACAAACACACATAAAAGGATATTATAGTTATATTTCCTTTGGAAACATAGATACTTACAGAATCTATTCAGAAGAGTTCTGAATCATCTAAAATTTATCTACTCAAAACTAGAACCACTCTTAGACATATCACATGTAATACATATCATTATAATAAGGGGAAAATACAAATAGGAAAGGATGATCTAAAATTATCATTAATGGTAATAAATTGAAACACATAAATATAATATGATCATAAGGGTATTATAAAAAGGGCATAATATATGAAAACCATACACTATTCATAAAATGTAAAAATCTTGATCCATGGAACAATGAATTGATGTTCTCAAGACATGAAGTATATGGAAATAAAAGAACATGATCTATGAGATGATAACATTAGAATAAGAAAAAAAAATTTGAATACAGATAATAATAGAAATTATTTTCTATATTAGTGTTCCCTCATTTCCCAGGCTACCATAGTATAACGGGTTCCCTCTCTAAAACAACACAGTAGTCAAGGATCACTCCCAAGACTATCATAATGGAAAAAGATTCATACTAAATTGGGTTCACTCCCCATTCCAGTCTTATTTGTCTCATGAGATATCAATCCATACACAATGCATTAGAGGGAGATATAGGTCCCAACCATCACTATTTATAATGTTACTAGTTCCCTCAGTTATAATTTCACCACCAAACTTGGTTATAGTGTTACCACCACCACATAATTTAAACCATAATTAATTGTTCCAAAAGATCATAAAATAATCATTATCCTAGAACTCAGGAAAATAATTTCACTTCATGGTGAATTTATCATATAGAAACCCATGAAATAAAATGTTCTTCATAAACATATCTTTATTGAATATGCCATATAAAAGAAACATGTTTTATAAATTCTTTATATAATATACATAATCTATCAAGGGAAACAATAAACATGGTCTGATCAGATAATATGCATAGTAAGGTTTATTTAGATTCAAATGAAGTCATCAAATATGGAAAACGATATTGAAAATAAAATAACATTGAACATTTATTTAGGAAAATAAATATATATTGAAAATCCCCCTTTTTAATACTAGAACTTGATAAAATATTGATGAAATAATTGTATTTGAAACTATCCATGAAAAACAATACAATGGATGATTTAAAATATTGTATGGTTATAATGGCGGAAAACTCAATTCATGTAATAAACAAAAAACAAATATTCTCTTTTTATTTTTAGTAAAAGCAAAAAAAGACTTATTTGGAAAATGACATGAAAATTCATTTCAAATTTTAAATAATTATAAAGGTTAAAAATGAATTTAAATACTCATATAATAACATTATAACATTTATGAAATTATTTTTATTAATCATGGATATGGAAGAAAAATTATTTTTACACAAAGAGAGAAATAAATATTCTTTTTCTAAAAAATAATATTTTGTTGTCATTAATACTTTAAGAGAGAAAGATGAGAAGAAAACGTGTATTCTCATAACCTAACCATAGTATTATCAAATGAATTATTTTATTGAGATATTTTTTATAATGTTTCATCATTAGAAGCATAAACATAAACTTTCCTTATAAATGATGATATTGTAATATAAAACCCTTACGACTTTGGTAGTATTAAATCATAATCCCTAATAAAGATTAATATTAAATGACACATATAATTTCATGGGAATAAATATATTCCTAATATAACATGTCAAATGTGATGTACAAATACATCATAAATATTATATATTTATAACAGAATGTATGTCCGAAAGAAGAAAAATTGATAGAATAATACCTTACATTAAGTATCAACTTCATTCATTCACATTCGATCATCCTGTATTATAAATATATATTTATTTTACATATATTATTAAATCAAAAATATATATATCATAAATATACTCATCCCTACTATACATCGATATTATATCTATTAACATGAATAGTCAACACAACACTGAAACACACGTGGGAGGATTCTAATAATTTAGTTCATTTGTAGACTAGATTCACAATATTCTAATTTGGTAGAATATTTTCAATGTATTCGATAGAGATATTTCCATTTATAAATCTTCAATGGCATGAAAAATTTAAATACATTCATCATAAGATGAGGAAATGAAACATAAGAAAGTGTGGTATCATATTCTCAGTCACGCTAAACAGGGAAGAGACTTTAGCATATCATGACCTTAATGGTATGAGATCATGATAATGACATTTGAAGAACATTCCTAGCATATAAATGAAAATAATCATTTTTCATGGTATATATATTTTTAGTTCATGAGACATGAACCATAAGGTAATTTATTAACATTCTCCTTTAGAACATAATAATGGCATAAGACATGTATTTTTATCCAATATATAATCATATAATATCATTAGTCAAGTATACCCTCAAATAAATTTATTACATGTTAGTATTTGGATAACCACCCATGTTCTTAGTGTAGTAATTTGAGAACCTATCATTTACCCTCTTTTAATAATTTTATAACCTCATGGTTACCATCTTTTGATCTTGGGTTAACATACGTTGTCTCCTTTTAGCTTAAAGAACATCAATCATTACCCAAATCATTGGAGGGACATATAAGTCCAATATATCAAAAGATTAAAACCATACATACATATTCCACAAGATTATAAATAATTAATCATATTATAACCCATGAAATAAAATGGATTTAATAATCATTTCTACATTAAATTATTGAATACTTTGTTGAAAATGAAATGGGTTTCATAAGATTTCCATCATGGTATAACGCCTGGAAGGGAACCGAGTCTCATAAACATATTATCATCATAAATCTATGAAATTAAAATATATAATAAAAATGGTTTCATTGGATAAAATCCCTTATAATGTATATGTTACATAATTTAATGTAATCTTAGATGGAAAATGTTATTCAAAGGTCACACCAAACATTTACTGATGAGTTTAACCTTATCAATTTGAAACACACTTTTTAAAACTCAAATCAGTTTCAAAATCCTTTTCCATGAAAAAATTATATAAAGATAATTTAAAAAAATATTGAGGAGAATATATATTTTACTTTTAAAAAACTTTTCAAAACATTTTAAATTTTTATTTAGAAAACAGATTTTGGGATGGAAAATTTGTTTTCAATAGAAGAAAAAAATTAAGGTGATAATTGATAAAAAAATTAACTCTTGAGTATATAAAGAGGTATAAATTAAGGTAAATCATTTACATTAATTACATAACCATAGGATAATAAAATTCATGCGCTTATTGAGAAACTAATCATAGTATTTTATCGTTAGAAACATAATAATCAATCCTAATAAATGATGAGATTGTAATATTAAATATTTACCAGTTTGGGAAATTTAAATATTAAGACACAAGAAAGAGATATCCCCAAATGGATATCTAAATAAACATCATTTTAAATGTAATAATTATAAAATATATTCATGGAAATTATTTAACCACATAAAATAAATAGGCAGAAAATATGGCTTGTGTCGCACCGAAATAAAAAGTGAGATGAACATACCATCATGTTTTACAAATATTTTTATTAATAAGACTCAATAAAAAAAACTTAAAATAAATCATTAAATATACTGAAAATAAATATATCCCTGAAAAAAATGAAAATGGGTCAGTATTTATAGCAAATAAAAGGTACAGGTGGTGAATCTTCATATGTTTCTTCTAAATAAAAGAGAGACTATAAATCCCATACTGCCTTAGTAATCAATTGAATCCTAAGACCAAATAATTAATAAAACCACATAAATCTTCTAATATCATAAAAATAAGTATATTAATGATATAACATGTAAAATTGGTGTTATATACTAGAGAAAAAATAAACGAGTGATGAATTTTAATACGTCTCTCAGAAATTAAAGAGAGACTAAAAATCGTGTACCTTAATTGTCGAATTCATTCATACAACTTCAAACCTCATCCAAAATAAATATTTTTTTTATAAATCCATTAAAATAATATAAAAATATATAATACCATATATTATTTAATTATTAAATTTTATTACCTTTTAATTAACAAATCCATGTATAAATAATGAGTCTGTAAATAACTACCTTATCTCTCATATATTTTATGAATTTTTTGACCTCTTACATTGATAATGGATCTATATTCTCTAAAATAATAATAATAACATGATTATAATATTTATTAATTAATTAAATTTTTAATACCATTTATAAAATATAGTATTGATAAATGATGTGTGTTACGATAATGGAGATGGTAAGTTGTATATACACAATAGTAACATTTTCATTTTCAATGACCATTATGGAAAAGATTTTTTTAATATATTATATTTATTGAATTAATATAATATCATAATTAACATATTATTCCATTAAATATACATATACATGTCATCTATGTGGTGTGGTGATGATAAAAGAGTCGCATCGCTGCATAAAGGTGGTTGTCCACATGTTTATGAACGATGTTATAATAATTTAGTATCTGAGTAGGTAAGAAAAATGATGATATATTATCATTTAATAATTATAAATATGTAATTAATATCATTATTATTTCATGTATATAACATAAATTTATATATATTATCTTCCATGTAATGAATAGGTGAAACGTGAATCACAACGCTTCACAAGGGGGTAGTGTGTCATACACACAAGCGAGGTTATCGTATCCCTTACGGAATGGAAAGTATAAATTATTTATATGATAAAACTACTATAAAGAAATAATTATTTTTTATATATTATATATATAATTTTAACCATCATAATATTACACCATGATTGGTTCTGTTACAAAAAGAAATGACATCAACTTGTGATGCGATAGTTTGTTCTACACATGAACGATGATTTTGTATAACATTTAATGGAATTTGAGACAGATATATGTCATTATCATAAAATAAAAACAACATAATATATGTAATATACTTTGGTTTTTATATAATCATTTTTTAATAATAACTTAAGAAGGTGGATGAATAAATGAAATAAAAAGGATGGAAGAATAATGTTGCCTCTTATTCAAGTAACCTCATTTGGATTTAACCTAGATCCCCCCTAGGAATGATTTAAGAAAAAAATATTAACTAGAGGATTAGACGAGGTAATTTTTTACGTTTTTTGGGTTGGTATTATGTGAACGAAAAGTCTTCGAACATGTGAGAATGTGAAGGGTGTTGGTGGCCTTTGATAATTGAGGGAAAAGTGCCCACATGGAAACTACATGGAAATTTCTGAAACTAATCCAATATAATAAAGACATTTACAGGAAAATATATTAAAAATTTTGAAGGATAGGATGTAAATATATATATATTTTTTAATTTTAAAATTTTTATAGTGATTTTAACCCCTTTATTCTTGTTTTAACCCCCCAAAAATCCATTTTTACCATAACCGTGATAATTTAGTTTTACTATTTTTAGTAATAATTTTTTACAAAAAAAAATTATATTCTTATATAATAAAAATGATAATAATTATAAATATATAATCAATATTTCCGTATTAAATTCATAGAATTGTAAAATTATAATTTAAAATTAATACCACAGACTTGATGAGAAAGCATGTTTTCAATGTGAAAATGTTGAAAAATTTCCCCAGTTTTGTATCCAATTTCAATATGATATATATTATAATGAACTAAATTGAATAAAAATATATATAATTAAAATAATAATTTCTATCTATATTAAAATATAATTTAACTTAATAAATAGATGAAATAAAATTGTAGTTTTCAATTAAAATTCAGTATTATTCACTTTTCATAAAAAACAATTCTTTTTAAAAATTTATAAATATTTATCTTTAATATTATTTTGAAATTATCATTAAAAAAAGAAGTTTATTTTATAAAATAAATATGGTAGAATTTTAAAAAATTTCTTTTAAACTATGTCTTAAAAAAATGAGAAATATCATCTTTTTAGAAATATACAGTTTTAAACATATAATTGGACTAATTCTTATCTATTTTATTGAAAACACCGATTATGAATTTAAAAAAAAATAAATATAAAATATAAAATGTTCATTAAATCCATTAATTAAAATATTTTTTTGTTTATTTTATGAGGTAATACATGTTTATTTGAATAATAATATTTTTATCTGAAAATGATTTCCTTTATTTTAAAATATTTTATATTTTAATTTTGTATTGATCGGTAACCAATGAATTCATTTTATATTCATGAGTAAACTATATATTTTTTATAAACTATTAAATATTATTATTACTGACCCTTCTATCAAATATGTGATCACTATTCTATAAAATAATTATATTTTATTAAAAGTTCACAATTTTTTTATTCTATATGTTGTTTGTATTCCAAGATAAACATATTGTTTCATGTAACAAAATATATTAAAATGATTAATTTTTTTTTTGAAAAATTATATTTCAAAATATCATAGTGTGTTACATTATTCCCACTTTTAAAAGAATTGTTTCTTTAAAATTCATAACTTTTTCACCAAAAAATTGAGGATACTTCTGCCTAATTACATCTTAAGGTACCCACTATCTTTCTCAATCTGGTGGTTACACCACACAATTCTAACTAGGTTTGTTTTATTATTTCGTAGAACCTTCTCTATTCAATCATGAATCTCTATTGTTTGTTCCTCTTAAATAATATCATACTCTAGTATTATGACCTCTGAGTTCAGTATATGTGATGGTTCAAGTATGTACTTATTTACGAGAGATATATGGAACACATATTGATCCCAAGAGAGGTTCTATGGAACACTCATCAATATGACATCATCCAGTTACAATGAAAACTTTTAAAGGTCCTAATATACCAAGGGCTTAGCTTTCCTTTTTATTATAAGAACAATTTCATCCATTGGTTGCTCCTCTATTAATTTCCACTTCATCTCTTACTCCGAGGAATGATGATAAAATTTTGTATTCTGAAAGAACTAATGGATCACAAGATCAAGAATATAATGGTAATTCATTACATTTATCTCTATAAAAAATCTTCTAAAGTTATCTAATATGGATAAAGAATAATATGCTTATGTAAGATGTTAATCTCTAAACCCGCATCCAAAGTTCAAAATTATCCATCCAATAAATGATTATCCTTATATCCCTTAAAAAATGAACAATTTATAAATAATGATACTAAATTTTCAAAATAATTTTGACATTATTACCTCGAACAACATGAAGTATCACATAATTATCACATACCAAACATGTGTATAGCTTCATCATGTATTCTCTAAAAATATGATAATGACCTAAATTATCATAAAATATTATTGAAATATACGTAATTACTTATTCATGAAAAATGGATTATTTTATATATTCCATAAGTCCAAAAAATATTCTAAACTCTATCAATGATAACATAAACCGATTTTTCCTAAAATTATTAATCAATTTTAAGATAATCTGAAAAAACAAAGTTATTTTATTCATATAAATCACCCCTTTATCAAAATGAGAAATAATTTTACCAAATTCAAGAGAAAATTAAATGTTATCATCTCTTAATAAAAATATCACATTGGCATTAAATAACTGTTATAGGAAATGAATATCATTCATCATATATATAAAATTACATAATGAAATACATATACTAAAAAATACTTATATATCTCAGGATTCATATAACAGAATTCATCAATTACAATATATAAACACTTCAATAATCCCTATTTTTTCTCAAACAATTAATTATTCTTCATCATCATATTCATTAATAATTATTTCATAATATAATAAATATAAATCATGTGTTATCATTCATCAGCATCAATATAATCATTATTCTCAGATATAACATAAACAGTACAATTAAAACATTTCATACCTTACATATGTCATTCGTAGAATCTTCATCATCAATGGTAAAATGATTACATATACAACTTTTTTTATTTTCATTATTAGAATTAAACAAAGAAAATCAATTTTTATAATTACTATAATTTTTACCTTTAAAACATTAAATATTAAATGATACCATAAGAATATTATTATTCTCACCCACTATGTCCACCAAACTTTTCAATTTTCATTTTTAGTTACTTGATTTGTTTCCATATTTTCCACACCCAAAATATATTATCATCTCACTGAGATGTTCCCTTGAGTGCTTCTTTCCAAAATCTCTCTCTCTAAATATATAACTATATATTCATTCCTTTGTGATCTCTACTAACTGAGCTAACATCGAACCTTATCAGTCTCTTCATTGGTGAGTCTGAGTGTTGTCCAAAGTTCATATTATTAATCATGTTTTGTGATAACTAATTAGGAATAATAATAATATCCTTCACACTAGTAATTTATAGGAGGTATAAATCAATAACATGTATTATAAATATATGGAACCTTATTGTTTTCTCTAGTTCATTAATAATCATTATCGATTTAAATAATTCATGATGGCTCTTTATTAGTTCACGAATCTCTAAATCGTATACCCTAAGAGTGTCAATATAGGTGTGTAGCATGGCCCATCATTGTAAAATGGGGGATGATAGAGACTACATCAATTATCCCTTTTCATATTTAATACCCCTTGTTACCTATATTGAAAAATCTTTATCTAATTTTAATATCAAAATAGGGGTGTAATTTCCTTTAAACCACTTGATATATCAATTACAAAAGTTCCTATACATTTACCTAAAATTTGACTTGTCCTTATACATATCCCAAAAAGCTTCTCTTGACTTGTCCATAGATATATCCCTAGGATATCACTAATGTATTCTCATCTAATTTTAAAAACATTAAATAAACCCTTCCTATAATTCCAACCATATTGATCTAGTCTTTTCATTCACAAATATTACATATTTTTGGATGATTTTTCCATAAATTACAAAAACACCTACCTATGGACCATAATAGTTTAGAGTCTTTGGAGACTTAGTACACAATATTATAATTTTGTGAAAGAAATTCATGTTCATTGAAATATACCTTCCCATTTATTACTCTTAAAGTGCATGCACTACTTGAATCCTTTCATCATAACTTGAGGAATGTAAACAAAATTGGGGTGATCTTAGATAAGAATAATGTGAACATAAGGGCATGAGAACATGATATTAACATTTTAAGACTATAAAATTTACAATAATTATTGTAATCATGATTCATGTCATAAATATTGGATGTTTATTAGACCTAGATCATAATGGAATTAAATAGAATTTCCAATTAGAATATAACATAAGGATAAGAAAAATTATTTCTTGAATATAAAAAAATCATAGAAAATAAGATATCAAGAATACAAACCAAGACATTCAAAACAAGTCAAGGTTGGCCTAACCACCTCAATACCTACTTTGGGATTTATGAAACCTTCTGTGTAGCCTCTTTCAGTCCAGGGATAACCTCCCTTGTAACCAATTATAGGCTTTGAATAAGATAACATATACCCATTAAGCTCATATAACTTGAATAATTTGCCATCACATTGGAGGGAGATATAGGTCCCACCTTTCACACGAAGAAAATCATAAAAATGTGTGCCACATTATAAGAAAACATTTATCATTGGAAACTCATGAAATTAAATCGATTTTTTAATCATCTCATCATTTTATCACAGAATTACACATGGAAAATGAACGTGTTTTATCACGAACTATCCTACAGGGCCTGGACGTCAATACCCCAGTCCCACCTTTTATTGGCTATGGGATGGTGACTAGCACCTGAAGGATTTTTCCAAACAGGGAAGGAATTTCCTTAGAGATCTGTACACACTCAAAAAGGGAAACTAGAGTAATCAACCATCAAAAGTAATGTGTTTCCCCAAGAGTAAAGTACAACCACATGTAAAACTATAAAAAAATATAATGGGATAAAATAAAGGCACTAGAAACATAAAATAAAGTAAATGAGTTCTCGCATGTACAATGGAGCTCTACCAGGAGTTCTGGATGCTAACCCATATTGGTCACTCTTCTTCTTCATGTCACAGCTAGCCAATGGACTTCTGCACGAAGCATGGCTAATCTATGATAGATTCTAATCCTCAATATATCATTCATATTTAAATAACAATAAATCCCACAAAAAGAAAACCCAAGGGAATGCCCCTTCATAGGGGACCCAAGGTGATAGACAACACGTCGATCAGATGCTCGGTCTGTGAGATATGAGAACATTTGTAAAAAGGGCTCGATTGGATTCATGTCTGATCCAACCCAGGTCACAAATCAAAATACTTAAAAACTAACATACAATATCTCCAAAGGACCTCTTTGTCACAATGGTCTTTATGCCACAGATGGCACATCAACCGGACGCACCGCCTATTAGTTACTCCCCTTTCCATGAAACGAGGGTGATTGCACCTTCGTCCAGCCCAGCTCAGTCGGGAATGCCGAAATATTCCAAAAGGACTGCTTCCCAAAAAAGGGTCCCAACGTTACTAACGGAATGTAAAACGAACACTCGGTTCTCCAGTTACGAGCATTTCTTTATCTGAGGGAAGGTTTGGTATCGGACCGGTCCGACATAGTCAGGCCGACCTGACGTAACAGGTCTTGGGGTATCTCTGACCCTGCATGGGGTCTGGCCTAGTTCACTAGGTCTTGCCCATTGGGGTCAACCAAGCTGGTTCTGTGCCTCGGGTCGGGGTTGGCCCGGCTCGTCGTGTGTGGCTCGACCCACCCATGTTGGCCCGTTGGACTGCGGGTCCAGCTCAGTCCTCATAAAGTTGGGCCACATTTCTAGCTGGTCCCTCGTATTTAGGGATTCTTCATCTGGCCGGTGTGGCGCTACCCAACCATGTGCAAGTGTCGACCATGTGGTCGACCGGTCTCCAGCCGATTCTACATGGCTTGGGTCCGCGCCGCCCCCACCTATCTCGGTTGCTACCACCACCGTCACCTGTGAGTGCTGCCCTTCCCTTGCATGGTCGGATCAGGCCATCCTTCTCTAACCACCATGTCTTGTGGTGGTGCTCCTCCTTCCTATATACCATGTCTAGTTTGCATGGGACACCTCCAGCCACCGTCAGCCGCTGCCAGCATGGAGCACCAACAGTTCTTTCCACAGGCCACCGAACACGCTCCAAAGGTCCGTTCTGGGTTCCATATTCTCCTAAGATCCTCTCGGGTCACCACTGGCACTACATGACCCCTATATCTACCTTTCCATTACATTGTACGGACATGCATGGGAAACACAAGAACAAAAATTTCAGCAGAGGGTCCAGGCCTTGTTCGGATTGGCCCGCACACTCCGCATTAGCATTTTAACATGGGGAGTTAGAAACATTCAGAGAATTTATAAATAACTCCTCACATGTAACCCTGCATCAATATCTTGTGTTTAATGAAGGATATGTGGATCTACCATTTGGTCGGTTGATCTGAATTCTTCTTATAAATCACGTATGGTTGAAGGAGGAATATCACAATATCCAAATAAAAAAACTTCTTCCTGGATGAGATGTCTTCTAATTATGATCGATGGAGCCTCGCTCCTCATCACCACTCATAGAATATTTTCTCGTTCTACATGAAGTTCTTCACCTGTGTCCATCATTCTTCATTGAGGAAGAAATACAATGTCGTATTGATAGATTTTCTCTCGCATTTCATCCATTAGTTCACCAATGAATGGTTATAATTAAATAAACCCCTCCCAATGTTTTGTTAAGTAATGTGGTGCATTAATGAACTTCAATTAACATGTTTAAATACTTTCATGAGTGGTGCGGTTACATAGTCAAAGGGTAATGGGTCATTTTTTGACCTGTAACTATTCCGTCATTAGAATTACATTATGCAGCGTTTCCACTCAGCAATTATAGAAAATAAAATAGGTTTAATTTATTTTTTATAACAAAAGTAATGAAGAATAACATTCTCGGTCGACCTTATCCGACCGAAGTTAGGTCCCCCTTAAGTGAAACACAACATTTTGGATTCAATGATGCCATCCGATTTCAAATTGGGGCACTGATTAAATTGTTAAGGGACTCAGAATCATGTTCCTTCCTAGATCCTGGTCTCACATTTATATCAACAAACCATGAAAAGAAGTTATTGAAAATTCCAGGTTGTTACATTCTCCCCACCCTAGGGCTTTACATGCCAAAATTCCAAGAAAGGTTAAAAAAACAAAGTGGGGTACTGGGAATGCATATGAGCCTCTCACTCTCATGTTCTCTCCTAGAGATTCATTGCCTTATTTATAATGCACACTAGAGGTATCGACTACCCAGAAAGGATCTGATTCTAGTGATCCCTATCTCCACCTAGCACTCTGTAAAAGTCACCATGTTATAAATCTCTATCTCACCATGGTCGATGACATGAGATGGGTCATGCATGTATCTCCTCAGTTGGGATATGTGGAAGAGTTTTTTCACCCTCTCCAATATAAGTGGCAGTGCCAAGAGGTATGCTACCATGACAATCCCTTAATATATCCAGAATGGTTTGATAAACCTTGATGACAGTTTTTTGCCTGGGAAAAATCATCGTAGTCCCTGTCAAGGGGAGACTCGCAAGAATATGTGGTCCCCCTTCCAGAAATCCAGTGGTCTCTTTCTCTTATTAGCATAGGACTTATTTTAGCTTTGTACAGTCTTGATCATCTCTTGGATGACCTGCACCTTTTTAGTGGTAGCCCGTACCATCTCTGGGCCCATGAGTGATGGTTCTCCTAGATCCTTCCAGCACATGTGAGATGTGCACGGTCGTCCATACAAAGCCTCAAAAGGGGCCATACCAATGGTGGAGTGATATCTGATGTTTTATACTAACTCCACCATGGGTAGGTGGTCCTCCCAACTACGACAAAACTCTAGGACACATGCATGAATCATATCCTCCATGATCTTGATGGTCCACATAGTCTGATCATCTGTCTGCGGGTGAAAAGTTGTGCTCAAGTGATGTTGAGTCTCGAAATCCCCCTGCAATCAATTCCACAACCAGGAAGTGAAATGTGAGTCATAGTATAAGACTACCATCGAAGGAACCCCTTGATGTCACATGATCTATTAAACATAAAGATGTCGCATTCTCTCTACCGAACCCTTCTATTGAATTGAGATGAAGTGGGATGACTTGGTGAGTCGGTCAATGATCACCCTGATGAGATCATTCCCTTTGGACGTATGTGGTAACCCCATCACAAATTCCATCGATATCCATTCCCACATCCACTCTAGTATCTTGAGGGTTTAGGTGAATCATGCTAGAACCTAGGGCCCGACCTTCACATTATGGAAAGTGCGGCATCTAGAAATAAACTTTTCCATAACATTCTTCATCCCTGGCAACCAATACTAATGCCATAGGTCCTGATAAATCTTCATCCCGCTAGGATGTACTAACAAAGGTGATGTATGGAACTCCCTCATCACCTCAACTTGTAGTGACACTAGTACAAATGTACATCCTACGAAAATGATATCATTATCCACACCATCAGAATATTTATCAGCTGCATGGCCCGAGAATATCTGAGCATGTGTAGTCTTGCTACTATTATCTTCAAGTTTCTCCTCCCTGACATGCTAAATGAGTTGAGGTAAAACTGCCATTGACTGGAGGAATACTGTTTCATCTCTATATGTGTATGATATCTGATGCAAGGCTAAATTCATTTAATTCTTATTCATTAGTGGCGTACTCGATCTCTGGCTAAGTGCATCTTACACTAGGTTCCCCTTCCAAGGAGTATGGACTACCTCAAAGTCATGGTCCTAGAGGAACTCTTGCCAACATCATTTTCACATATTTAGATCATTCTGTGTGATGATATATCTGAAACTATTGTGGTCTGAGTAAAAAATGAACTGATCTGTTATCTAGTAGTGTCAACACATCTTCAGTGTAAAGACTACTAATAATAACTCCATGTTTTAAATCACATAATTCTACTCAGGATTACTTAGCTATCGTGAGCCATAATAAATAAATAAATCATCCTACATCAAGAGGCAACTGATTCCAGTCCTTGATGCATCACAGTAACCTACATAGTCAATTCCCTCCTCTGGATTCCTTAGTATGGGAGCGCTGGTCAAATTCTGCCTCAGCTATTGATATCTCTACTATCAAATATTTGAACACAAAAGGGCTAATTTTTCTTTTTCAAGGAATTAATAGGTGTTTCTACTCTAGATAAATCAGGTACAAACCTCTAATAGTATCCTGCTAATCCAGGGAATCTTCGAACCTCAGTAACACTCCTGGGTGGCTCCCAAGAAAGTATTGCATAGATCTTCACTGGATCCACTAAAACTCCATCCTCGGAAAAGATGTGTCCCATGAAGTGGACCTTCCATATCCAGAAATCACACTTCAAGAGCTTCCCATATAACCGGTGCTTCCAGAGTGTGTCCATAACAATCCTTAAGTGTACATTGTGCACTTCCTCGAATGCTCAGTACACCATGATTTATTCCATGAAGACCACCATGAAGCCATTGTGGTATGGCTGTAAGATCCTATTAATGAGCCCGATGAACTCTAATTGAATGTTTTTTATCCCGAAAAGCATCATCAGGAACTCATAATAGCCATACCAACATCTGAAGGTAGTCTTTGGTACGTCCATGTCTCGTACCCTGAGCTGGTGATAACATGATATGAGGTCTATCTTTGAAATCCAACGACATCTCTTCAGCTGGTTGAATATATCATTGATCCTCAACATATAATACTTGTTCTCAACGGTCACCTGGTTTGGGTTTTGGAAGTCTACACAGAGCCTCAAACATATATCTTCCTTCTGGAAAAACAACACTGGGGATTCCCACTGAGAAATGCTGGGCATTACAAGTCCCCTCCTATGTAAGTCCTCTAACGGTACTCTCAGCTCCTGGATCTCCGCAGGGGCCATCTGATATGCTAGTTTAGATATCTATGTTGTTCCTGGGTAAATGTTAAAGTGGATGTATACCTCTCTATGAGGAGGTAATCATGGGACATCTTCTAGAAATATCTCTTCATACTCATCCACCACTACTGGGAGCCATGGACTCTCTATATCCTCCATGTCGAAGGTCATGCATGCTAGCTAATATATAATTGAATTCACCCTCCGGAGCGTAATTCATTCTCATGCTTCTCTATTTTACATCTCACCAAAAAAGGAAAACTGGCCTCCATCTCTGCAAGTACATCTCACTATATGTCTCATAAAGTTAATATGTTCGTGAACTGCTGATTATATATCTATTCCGAGAATGACGTCGTAGAGCTTAAAATCTTCTACCAGAAGATCCCATATAAAACTCTCTCCTCTGAGAGAAAGATCAATTTGCCCGAAGTAGTGTGTGATCTCTGAATATCCTCCCGTAGGAGTATCTGAACGCAAATGTCATTCTAAAAGCTCAGTCGGAAGCTCAGATGCCTGAACATAGTCCGTGCCAAGGAATGAATATCTGCTACCTTTGTCGAAAATAACTGCTACTAATGAAGAGAATATACAAATCGTACCACGTTTCATCTCAGGGACGTCAGGATCGTGACCCTCTACAGCCTGTAGCTAGGCCTCTCCCCATGCACATGCTCCCCAACCTCATGATGAACTGCCTAGGGTGGTTGTGGTAGTGCTTGAGTACCCCAACCACCTCAAATTGCATGTCTTTCTCCCTTGCCTCATTCACCTCCTGACTGACGCTCATGCCCCTAACACTACTGCTGCCTCATTAGCCCCTCCACTTTCTGCCGATCATTCGTGTGGGGAGTCGGATAGTCATGAGCTATGTGACCCAGTCCCACGCAAGAAAAAAAATTAGATCATGCCTCACTGGCGGATCCCTCGTCCCCTTGAGCCTCACACCTCTGACCCTGCCTCTCACGGTCACCCTCCGGAAGGTCTAGCCCGCTTGGGCTTCTACGTCGTATGTCTAATGCATGTAGTAGATGACTCTGCTACCTATCATCCGGTAGGGTCTCTCACTGTCAGTTTCTTCTCGACAATGATTCTCTCTATCAGAAAATATCACTCTATCACCACATCATGCGTCATGATTCTGAGAGAAACTGTCGCAACTCTAATATCACTTAATAGACCTTTCTCAAAGCTCAAGAACCTAATGTCATTGTCATGTACCATGTCTAAGCTGTATCGGGAGAGGTCAATAAATCTCATAGAGTATTAATACATAGTTTAGCTACCTTTTATCACATGCAACATCTATTTAATACAAACAGATTGTAGTGTTTCTAGAATGAACTATTCCCTTGATATTCTCTAAAAATCTTGTCTAGGTAAAGGTCGTCTCCACATGCACCTAGAGCATCGAGATCCACCATCTTCCTACCCATCCCTGAAGAACGCTAGCAGCCAAGATCTACATCTATTCGGTGGGTCTCTCTAATAATACAAATATCAACAAAATTGCCTCAATCCAATCCTCTGCTTCCTGGGGGTCCTTCTCGCCTCAAAACATCAAAGGCCTCTATCTCTAGATCTCTTGAAATGCACCCAACCAGCGTGCATGATCCACTGGTAACATATGCTTCTCAATGGGTGGTGGTGGTTTTGGTATACAACCAGAATGTTCCATCAATGTGATAGGTCCTTATACAGAAGCCACGTCGCACAGTGGGCCATTGTCATGATCTCTCACTAGAATCATGGCTGACTATCTTCGTTGTGGAATCCTATAAGAAACAGATGTGCCATGACCAATAAGTTATACTATGTGAGTTGAATAATTAACGTCCAAGAAAACATTTCGAAACACTAGAAACCATTGTTTTCATGTATCGTGTTAGAAAATAGAATTCATGGTCCTTCTGTATGGATACGCCGACCGCCAAACTAAGACTAGAATCCTCGTACTAAAAACCAAACTCATGACACTAATTACCATTTCCTCATTAAAAGTATAATTTTAGTTCTTCTTTTAGAATTGACCGCCCTCTGATACCACATTGTCCTGACCCATCCCATGAGGCCCGAACGTGACTACCCCAATACCTCTTTCCATATACAAGGGTTTGGTGACTAGAACGTGAAAGATTTTACCAAAAAGGGAAGGAATTTCCATAAAAATCAATAGAAACACAAAAAGGGAAAATAAAGTAAGAAACCAACAAAATTATTGTATAACCACAAGAGTAAAGTACAACAAAAAGGGAAGCTGTAAGTTAAAAACTTTGGACTAGAATACAAGACTTTGAAACTGAAAAGAAGGAAAATAGTTGTCAAATATATCCTGGAGCTGTACATGGAGGGTAGTACCAGTAAGTCTAAAGTCGAAGAAGAGAATCTTGACGGCTCCCATCCTAACAAGCTCCACCAAGTCCTGATCCTACAAATTATGCCTTAGTGCATCAATAGTCTACACCAGACACACAAGTACGGGTAAATCCCATGTAGGGGTGAGTAAAATAAATTAGTAGGGGACTTCGAGACCCCCAAAGTTATCTTAGTAAACCACAAAATAAAACATCACATGAAATACCACAAGGGTGATATCACAAGTGTGATCTAAATCATGAAGCACAAAGAAAATGAGACAGCTCACTATAACGGTATAATATGAATGTTAATGGGAAATGGTTGACTTGTTGTAAATCCATATCATCCTATTAGTAGTAACTCTAGTACCCACCCATATAGGTGTAACACCCCATGATTTCATAGTATGTTATCTCTTCAAAGTAATTCAATAACATGTGTTACCCGCAACACTGAGTTTGAGCGCACCTTGACTTACCAAACTTGCCATTCAAAAAGTGGTTATTAATAGTATTAACTGAATTTTGAATTTTTTATACTCCAAATAATTTTACAATACATGTTAATTGTTTCTTAGACATAATATAAAAACAAATTTTTTTGTTCAGATAAAAGAATTATTTTTTGAAAAATGAAATTTTACCGCCTTTTAATGGAGATCCTTTTCTGAAACCAATATTTAACACATTTATACATTCAATTTAATGAATTAAATAATTCTTTAGAATCAGGAAATAAAATATAGTTTGGATAAATTATTTGTACTCTTCTGATAACTTTCACATTTTGATGAATACTGAAAAATACTAAATTATAATTAAAAACTTCATTTTTAATCGAAATAATTTATAGTGATAAATTCTAAGTTTGTGTGGTTTTAATGTATAATTAGATTATATTTTTATAATTTAATAAAATTTGGGCCATTGGATGTAATTTCACATTTAAACTAGACATAAGCATGTGTCAATCTTTTGATAGTTATTATTTCATAAAAAATGAATTTTGTTTTGACAATGAGAATTAATTTTAAATTAATTTCTTCCCCTTATATGAATATAAATTGAAAATATGGATTCTATATTTGGAAGAAAGAGTTACAAATTGTGTAAATAGGTAACTTTTATTTTTAGTCATTTGGAATATTAACTTCTATAAATCTTTTATTTACAATTGTTAAAGGGTAAATATGGTAAATAAGGGTAAAAATATTATTATAATAATATTAAATTACCCTAACATATGTATTATTCATATTGGATGATACATGTCTGACCTTGGGCATCCTTGGGTCGAATTTGGGGCCCCATGGAGCCACTTTAGAGTGATAATGATATTTTATATTAAATAATCTAAAGTAAAGACAAAAATAACAAAACCATATATCTTTTAGTAAAAAAAATTACACGAGGATATATAATTCATATATTCAACTACAAATATTAATTAGAAATATAAACCAGTTCCGTACATCAAGATATTTTATTTATAATTTTTATACATAATATTAATAAATTTATATGTGACATAATAATGATGCAATATTTTACAGATTAATGAATGAATCAAATAAATGATATTATAAATATTAAAATAAATATAATTTGATAGTTTTGATTCCATAAAATACATTTATAGGGGCATATGAAAAGTTATGATGGATTAAATGTATTTTTTTCAAATTATTTAAGTTTTTATGACTTTCACAAAAATCAAAAACTAAATAATGTCGAAATTGACATAAATGAGTTTTTAAAAGAAATACCATATTATTAAATGATTTAATAGTCCTAAAAATCTATGTTTCCACCGAAAGACTTATATAATAATATATAAGACTTTAATGAACAACTTGGGGTTTTCTTGGAATTTTATAGTAATATTATTAACAATTTATTATAATAATACAAAAATACAAGGTAAAGATAAACTATTTAACTAAGAGTTAAATCTATAAGTTAAGGTTAATATGGTGATATGAACCTGACTAAAACAGATTGTTTTAAAGGATTTCAACCTCTAAAAACCTAAGATACTAAATAAATCCTTTTAAATCCTTTATTAACCTAAAACTACTGTATAATAAACTAATATTTTAAGCCTTTCCTAAAGTTACCCTCACCTCTCTTACAAAAAGGTACATCCCCTTCTCTGAAAATAACACATCCAATGCCATTTGGATTGGCCAAAAACTGCCCAAATAACCTCAAATCATCCTTCAAATAATACTAGAGTCATTACTTTGATCAGAAATCCAACCTAAGGAGACCTTTCGATCAACGCAAAAGGAAACACCTGAAGAAATGTAATAATTTCACCACCCTCTTTCAAGTTCATTTCATCTTCCCCATCATCTATCTTTGTTGATTCCTTACATAAATAATAAATCTAGTACCTTCTAGATACATCTATGTTTTCATAAATATGGTACAACCATATTTTTTATTCTACACATCCAATAAATTATAATGTCGCCATACGTGCGTACGTATAACTTACAGTCTCCAGATCGTGGTGTAGTTTGTTATTGAAACACTTGATTCTTTGGATGGGTATAATAATAAGTATAACTGATTTTAATAATACATTGTAGACGCCGGAAAAGTCCGTTGTTCCCAAACGAAGCTCCGGATGCGGAAAGCGAAGTGATATTTGGAGTCAGAGGCACGTTCCGGAGGGCCCGGAGGACTTGCGCGCAATTTCAGAGACCCGCGCGCAAAGTTGAGTCGCGGCACGCAATCCTCCCGGGATGCGCGCAATGCGCTGGGCCGGCGCGCTATTTTGCGCGCCCGTGGCCTGCGCGGCTCCCTTGCGCGCCGGGTCCTGATTCTGCGCCCGCGAAGGGAATTCCGCGCCCGACACCAGATTCCGCGCCCGGGGTTGCCTATAAATATAAGGCGACCCCCGACGTTTTGAAGGTTGCCAGAATCCGAAGCGTCGCTCGTTCGCGCAATCCAACCCCTTCCGCGCGCAATGCCGATCTTCAGGTAACCTCCTTTCTTTCGCGCAATAGAGCCTTGGGGTTCGCCTTCGCGCACAATCCCCTTGGCTCCTTTCCTTTGAATAATCGTTAAACCCGAAGGCCTTTGCGCGAAAAAGAAGCCGCTTGCGCGCAATTGCCCCCGGGTGCGCGCAATCCAAACCGATTGCGCGCACCCCCCTCTTCAAAGTGGCCGTTCGTTAGAGAATGAGCTGTTGCCCCCGCGTGCTACCCGAAGCCCGGTGCGCGCAATCTCAATCATCCGCGCGCAAAGGGCTGGCCCGATTGCGCGCCAGCCCACCATTTTTGCGCGCCGACCTGCTGTTTTGCGCGCAAAGCTCCTCTTTTGCGCGCAATCCGCCAGGGTCGCCCCCCTTGACCTCCTGAGGGTACCCGCCTGCGTGGCGCCCGATGATCTTCATCCCGGGTGCCCGCACCGTGCGTTGTCTTCCCGTGCGGCCCTCCAGGCTCGCACGAAGTGACACGGGCCTATCAGCAGCTTCTACGTCCTGCAAGACGTTAAACTGCATTCGTTCGAGCTACAAGACGTTAAACTGTTCAGCATACGTCCAAGCTGCACGATGCTAAACTGCCTAGCCTTCATCGTCCAAGCTACAAAGACGTTAAACTGTACAGTATTCGTCCCGCAAGACGCTAAACTGCACATTCGTCCCGCATGACGCTAAACTGCACCACGTCCGCGCTGTAAGACGTTAAACTGCCAAGCACCTTCGTCCTCAACACACGACGTTAAACTGTACTTCGTCCGGCAAGACGTTAAACCGTCCTCTTCGTCCTCAACACACGGCGTTAAACTGTACTTCGTCCGGCAAGACGTTAAACCGTCTGCTTCGTCCTTAACACACGACGTTAAACTGTACTTCGTGTTGCAAGACGCTAAACCGTCCGCATCACCCGATCCCGTGCCTCGCACGCAGGGCCCCCCCCCGGTTTGGATGTGGCCCCCACCCGCTCGTCTCTGCAGGGATGTCGGGATTGTCCCTCTTTAGGGACGATTTAATGGGAGTGGCTTTTCCCTACGGGGGTAGGGTATTACAAACCCCTAGTTTCTTGTGGGGGCCGCACATGTGTATCTCCATTGCACTCCCCCACTGCCAAAGCCAGTAGAGGGTGTGACTGGGATCGAGGTGTCTCCTACTTTCGGTCCAAGTCCCTTCCAACTGAGTTTTGCCGCTCGGGCTGCCTCAAGTGCGTAAGTCCTGACAGAATGAACTACGTGGACTTTGATCCCTGTCTTCTAAACAGGGTACGTAGGAAGCCTCCCTGAGGTTCAAGCCCACCACCTGGTCGTCCCGGTCGTATTCACGTCGGTTCATCCACCAGTGGACCCCTCCAGGGTTCACGTTTGCGTCGATTCACCTATGAATCTGCCCCTGTGGGAGACTGCCCGTGTGTATCTCCACTGTGCCTCCCCACAGCCCCTTTTTCCATTTCTCCTTTTATCGTCCAGCATGACGTGAAACTGTGATCCACCCGGCCGTTCCATCCTCCTCTGTGCGAGGTGGTTCGGTTCAATCCTCCGCCCGGTGGCCTCGATCTCTTCGTGAGTCGGCTTGCCGACGTCCAGCATGACGTTAAACTGTATACCCGAACTACGTTGACTTTGATCCGTGCTAACGCGCGGTACGTAGGAAGCCTCTACGGGGTCCAAGCTCTTCACTCCATCATCCATCCTGATCCTTACCCAGGCCGCCACATCCCGGTGGGGTCATGCCACTTCTCTCCACTCCACATCACCTGGGAAGCCGCCCATGCGCTGGCCCCAGCGTCGGAGGTTCCCCGCAAGGGGTTCTGTCATCTGATCCACTTTTCGCGTTGATCGGTCCGATGCCGTCCCCGCTGGACGTTATACTCGCGGCATACCCCGTGTTAAACATGGAAAGCTAAGGAAAACCTCAGGGGACACAGTTCCCCGCACCCAGTGCGGGATGCCTCAGGCCATCATGCCTTCGAGAAGCCCTATTAGGGACGGAAGACAGACGTGCAGAGCCGCAGTGTTACGACACGCCCCCAGCACCCAGCGCCACCCGGTCTCCTCACCGCAGGTTGCTGCCCCGACCAGACTCCTTGGAGCGTCCGGGCGGAAGCAGCGTAATTAACCGGTGTCCATGAAGATATGGCGCCGGGAACGAGATTCACGAGCATGTCTTAAATCTATGAGGGAGACCCGGATTAGGCGACAAGTTCCGAGGAGACGTCCAAGGAAGGATGAGCCGACATCCCATCATCCCGGTTTCAATCAAGGAGCAGACGCCCCTGAATAAGGGACGGATGCCGCCCGCCCTTGGAAAGCGGGACTGCGGGACCACAAGCTGCGCGCCCATCCCCTCGGGTTGACGGGTGCACGTGCGAACGCGTCCTGGCGGAACAGCGTAACCCGACGCACATCAGCACCGAAACAGAAAAATGGTGAACCCGACGTGAATCTCTTCTCCTCGATACGAAGACCGATGGCTTTCAGAGGTGTTGGAAGACCGGCATGTTGCCTGGACAAGCATTCAGTCTTACCCGCCAGGGGCTGGGGAAGGGACATCGGGCACTCCGTCTCGTAACGTCGAGGGCCTGGGTTCCCCCCACGGAAGGCGTCGTGGCGCTAATGGTTGGTTGTCGATTCCTTTTTCCTGTCAGTGTTAATGGGTCCTTCTCCCTGCTTTCAGAAATCAGGTCGCCCGATCCAGTGCCCGATCGCCACCCGCCCACTGGCGCAGGGGTAGGGGAAACACCGACGCGGCTACTCCGCGCGGTCCCGCCCGTTCCACAGCCGTCCCAGCAGCCGCAATTGCGGGACGACCACGCCCTCTCTCCCCCTCGGAGGTCATTCAGAGAAGGGTGATCAACACCCTGGTGCGGAGATATGAGGAAGAGGGAGTCATCCCCACTAGGGACATGGCTCGCCTAGACCTTGAGGAGGCTGCACCTCGCCACCACCGCCGCCCCCGAGGGCCGCGCAGGGAGGCACCGATGCCTACCTCAACGTCCAACCGCTTCGGGAGCTTATCCCCGGAGCGCTCTGACAGTTCCCTTCCCTATGCGGATGAGGTGGAAGATGCCCGGGATCACCCTATCCGGGATTCGCTCCAGGGATCTACGGTAAGGACTCCCGCCAGGCCACGGCGACACCACCGCCAGGCCTCTCAAGTCGAAGAGCGGGCTCTCCACCTGCCCGCGCCGCTCATCCCGACTCGTCTGTCCCGACGCCAACGTCGGGCACGAGCGGAAGAGGATGCCCACCTTGGGGCCCTAGCAACAGCGGCCGCATTGGCCCAAGCCACTGTTGGCTCCAGTCGCCAGGCCCCTGCGCATCCTGAGCAGGGGAACTTCTATGCCTGACCTGGATCGAGGCCTCGACCGCCCCAAAGGCAGGTTGGGTCGACTCTCCCGGTTGCTGGTGCAGGCAGTAGCCACCGCGGACCACCTCGCGGTAGCGCTATTCATCAACGGGATCTACTCCGTGTGGCCGATCCAGGAGGCATGGGTCATCCCACCTTCCGATCCCGGCCCGGAGGCCTTCCCGGAATCATCTCTCCCCGCGTTCCCTTTGATATCTGCCCCGGTGCCCCTCGCACCTTGGTTTCCAGTCCTCTTGGCCCCAGCACCAGTGCGGCCGGAGGACGCCAGGACAGAGATCAGCCCTACCCCGAAGAACCACCCAGGGGCAGGAAGGAAAGGCGTCGACGCCGAGGGAAGAATGCTACGGAATTCTGGACAGAGATCCAACCGGTCCGCTTCTCTGATTCAGAGGCGGAGTACGATTCGGCGACAGAGCCCTTTCCTCAATCCCGCCAGTCAAGGGCAGGGGTAGGAATGCGGCACGTCAGCCTCGTGCTCCCCGAGAGCGAGATCGATGTGATCCCCGCTTCTCTCCGAAGGTATATCCGGAGTAACGAGGGCCTGGTAGACCCCCAAGGATCAATCTTGCGGTTGGTACCGGCCCCTCCGGAAGTGCCTTCCGTCTCGATCGGAGAAGCCTGAGACTTTTTCTGGGGACCAACGGTCGAACCACGATCTGGTGCACCCCCGGCGAGCACCGATGCTACGGCAGGATGTTCGCTCGCCGGCCCATCCTATCGTGATGTGGTAGCCAGGGCACCGCCACCCTCAGAGGGCGGCCCGGGATATGGAGGCCAATCGGCCTGTTCGCCGTATTCACCGCCGGCCAGCCCGTCGGCCTGGCGGCCCGCCTCGGCACCACTGCCGGTTCCCCGTCCGTTCCCAGCCATTGAAGAGGACCAAGGAGATCTAGGTCCCGAGTTTGAGTCGTGGAGCTTCTGGACCGTCCTTGCAGAGGGCCACTTCCCTGAGAAGTTTTGGCCAGTCGCAGGACCGGGCTTTGATGCACCCGAATCGCTCACCCCGGATGAGTTCGAATGCTTCCGCCGAACTCTCCGGGAGACTCTCTCCTGTCTTCACCACCTACAAATTCCATACCCCGGGAGTCAAGTGCACCTGGAGGATATTGGTGAGCAGTGCCGTCAAATTGACCTGGCCATGCTCCCCGCGGCTCGGCACCCCGGGTCATTTGAGCACCACGAGGCCCTCCAACGACGATGCGTTGAGTGTTTTCAAGTACTCCGCAAAGTTATCGAGGAAGCCACTCCCCACGTGTATATCCGTGGATGGGGGCAGTACGCTGCCCTACGCTTCAGTGTGATTCGCCGACAGCCCGATTCGCTGGGTGGCCCTGAGGGTATATCCCCAGGGACATAAACGGTCAATATGGCTGACCTGTCGGGAGAGGGGAACGACTTGGAACTTCTCGACGGGGGCTTCCCCCCGAAGACAAGCCATTGTCAGAGCCATCGGTGAGAGTCACTCGTCATCAGAGGAACCTCCTGGGGCTCCCCGCACCCACTGAAGCACTGACGTTGAGCCGAAACGTCAGCAAAGGAAAAGAGCACAGCGAGGCTATAAAGCCCGCCGACCCATCTGCCTCCATGCAGAGGGCAGAGGAGGATCCCGAGAAGGTTACGCTACGTCAGAAGCTCGCCGAACAGAAGAAGCTGGTTGACCAGCTCCTCGCCGAGCACGCTGCAGAACGGTGGCCTGACTACGGTGATCCTAGGCCAGGACAGCAGGGACCGGAACAACCGCTCCTCGACGAGACTCTCCCGGGCAACCGTGATTACGCCGTGTTCGCCGACAGGAGAGAGGCCATTGCCTACGGCAAGAGGGCGTGATATGTTTCGCCACACCCTCCCGAGCGGCGTGACTACCTGAGAGACCCCGCTCGGATTCCTCCCGCTGCCCCAAGGGCCGCTCCGCCCGCCATCCCACGAGCTGCCGAGGTCGACGACCCGGTCGACGACCCGATTGAAGGGCCATGCAATGCGCTCGTGGTTAGAGATCCTCGCCAGGACTGGAACCCATGTCCGGAAGATCCGATGGCGGCACTCATTGCACGCTTGGAGGCCTTGGAGACTCAGCAGGTGGCGATCCCACCGGACTGCAAGCCCTACCCAGCATGGGTGGATGACATGCCGGCGCCTCCGGGATTCGGGAATCCCACTTTCGCTCCCTTCAACGGGACTGGAGATCCGCCACAGCATTTAGCCCACTTCAACTCGAGGTGCGGGCCTATGTTGGGGACTCCGGCGCAGCAAGAGGCCGCTAAGCTTCGCTGCTTTGTTCAGACGCTGGAAGGGCCAGCATTTGTCTGGTACAGCCAGCTCCCCGTCGGGTCGGTAACCAGCTGGGAGGACCTCCGTAGACAGTTCCTCTACCAGTTCAGTTCCACGACCCGGAAGACAAGTATCGCAGACCTCTTCAAGTGCAAGCAGAGGCCTGATGAGCGAGTCGCGGACTTTGTCGCCCGATGGAAGGGTCTCACGTATTCCCTTGACATGCCATTGACTCAGGAGCAGTTGCTGACAATGTGCGTCGGGAACGTCAAGACCGAGCTGGTCCCTTCCCTGATCACTCAAAATTACCCCGGAGGGTTCAGGGACTTCTCAGACAAAGCTCAACGTCTTGAGGAAGCCCTGCAACAGGCCATCCAGGCACACCCGCTGCCTCCTATGTTTCCTGCAAGGAGAGTCAGCAGGGCTGAGCCCGCTGCTGTTGCCCAGATAGAGGCCCCCAGGCCGTTGGAGCTGCTGCCGGCGAGGCCAGCTCCACAGCCTCACAGGAATCCGCCTCCACGGGCTCAGTTCCCGGCCCAGCAGCGGCAGCCTCAGAACCGGCCGGCCCCTCCGCGTAATGTACCGCCGCAACCCAGGCGAGATAATCAGGGTCCACCTCCTCGGCCGGCCCCTCCAGCCCCTCGTCAAGACCACGCTCTCAGGGGCCCGCGACACCTGACTTACTCATTCCACGAGGATCAGGTCCCCGATTATTTCCGGAGCGCCCTGGAGCAGAGGATTGTGCGACTGCCTGAGTGTTGGAGGCCAGAGGAGGCACATCTTACGAATAACCCCCGCTACTGCCCCTACCATCGGGCCCTGGGGCACACCATCCAGCGGTGCTATGTGTTTAAGGATTGGCTCCAAGACCAGATTAACAACAATGTAATCAGGTTGGGCCCAGCTCCGGCACAAGTGGCGGGCGTATTCGTGGGATCAGATGACGATAGTGGCAACGAGGACGAATGGCAGCTGGTCTCCGACCGCGGGTCCCAGAAGTATAAAAACTGGATGGCCCGCAAGACGATCGTTCGCGCCCATGGAATCATCCGTGCGCGCTTGAATCAGCCTGATCCCCCAGAATCTGCGGGTGCTGCTTCGGCATCGTCGTCCCAGCCTGCCTCTTCCAAGAGAAGCAAACGGCGGCAGCGCAAGAAGGAAGAGCGCGCCCCGCCAGTTCCGCCACTATCCCGCACTCTCGGCGATTTCATGCCCCCGGAGATGGGGGTCCCTCCTCGGATCCGCCAGGTGATGGATGATTCGTCCGATGACAGTATTGGGTACGCTTCGGTTAATACCGTCGAGTTGGTAAATCCCTTTTCGGTTCCTGACGTTGAAGAACACCAGGTGGACCTCCCTAGTGTCCCCGGTCGTCGCCACCGTCGGAAGAACCGCAGCAGCAGGAGTCGCCGGGGCACAGCCGTTGGTACCTCCAGCCAGGCCGTGCACGCCACTGAGACTAGGCAGCAGGCTCAAAACCGAGCACAACGTGCGCCCCCCCCCCCCCCATTTGGGGATGACGGATTCGCCTCCGCCGCTGTTTGTGGTGTGGGACCAGGCAGAACCGCCTCAGCCGCGCCGCGACCAGCTCCGCCCTGCCACGAGTCCATCCCGGCCTCCTGACCCCAGTACGGTGACCATTTCCCGGACTGCAGCCAGTGAACAGCGAGATACGCCAAGTACCAGTCGGCCGCCGATCCAACCGGCAAGGCCCGTCATGCCGCCAACCGCAGAGCAACCTCCTGCAACCAGGGGCTCACGCTTGGCCAAAAAGTATGATGTCCTGAAGCACTTGGCCGACATCCCAGCAAGGCTCTCCATCCTTGAGGCTTTGCGCATGTCACCTGAGATGCGCGAGGCACTCGCTGAAGCCCTGAAGAGCCCTCTCCAGTTTGAGACAGAGGTTGCGGCTGCAGAGGCCTTTCACGCCGAAACGATCGAGGATGCCGAATGTCGGGCAGTTATCTCGTTCTCTGGTAAGGATGAAGACCCTCCTATACAGGGACATATCCGTCCGCTGTATGTCACTGGCCAGTTCAATGGCCTTGAAGTCCGGCGCTGTCTTGTCGACACGGGGTCCGGGATTAACCTGATTCCAACTCGGACGCTCCGGAGATTGGGGTTGTCTGAGGATGACTTGATTCCCTCCGACCTCAGAATCCAGGGGTACGACCACACCGAGCAAACCCCGGTCGGCAAGATACGTTTGAAGACCCAGTTCGGTGACTTGGTTGCCAACACCGAATTCATGGTAGTCTCTCAGGACACTGCGTATAACGCATTGATGGGCAGGCCATGGCTCCACCTTCACGCGGCGGTTCCCTCGTCATACCACCAATGCCTCAAATACTCCCTTAATGGTCGAGTAGGCGTGCTTCAAGGAGATGCCTCTCCTTTTGCCTCATGTGAAGCCCGCTATCTGGACGCGGACTATTACAAGAGCAAGGATAAGCAGATCCTGGCAGGTGAGGTTGAGCCTGTCGCTGTTGCAAGTGATCCCTGGGCAAGTCTGGATGACGCTTACGTCCTCCCGATTCACCGGTTGGACGTCGCCGTGGTCTCGACGGCCCGCGAGTCTCCTGATGAGATGACCGCGACCGCCCGCGCCAGCACCAGTGGCCCAGCAGGATCTGGTAGCCCCAATGCAGTTGCCAACGCAGTCTCTCCCGTGGACGATCCCTCCCCTAGTGGAGAGGACGTGGAAGATGCACCCCCAGCCTTTGAGGAGGGCGTCCCCGCCACGGTCGATGAGTTAATACAGGTGAACCTTGGAACCGAGGCCGATCCGAGACCCACATTGGTCAGTGCCGCCATGCCCTCTGAGGAGCGGCAGCAGTACGTGGACTTTCTCAGGCAGCACTGTGATGGGTTCGCTTGGGGCTATGACGAGATGCCGGGGCTAGATCCTCAGGTAGCCGTCCACCGCCTTGGTCTCCCGGCGAACCATCACGGGTTCAAGCAGCCTCCCAGGAAGATGCACCCATCCCACGGTGCCATGGTTGTGGCCGAAGTTGACAAGCTTATCAAAGCCAACTTCGTGAGGGAAGTTCAGTACCCCAAATGGCTGGCCAAAATTGTGCCGGTCAGGAAGAAGAACGGGCAGATCAGAGTCTGCATCGACTTCCGCGATCTCAACCGCCACTGTCCGAAGGATGATTTTCCCCTTCCAGTGACAGAGCTGTTGATTGATGCCACGGCAGGGTTCCAAGCCCTCTCCTTCATGGATGGATACTCCGGATACAACCAAATCCGGATAGCCCCTGAGGATGAGGAGTTCACTGCCTTCAGGGCCCCCCAAGGTACCTTTTGCTACCGGGTCATGCCCTTCGGCCTGAAAAATGCAGGTGCCACCTATCAACGGGCGATGCACCGCATATTCAAGCCAATCCTCGGCACACTGGTGGAATGCTACGTCGACGACTTGGTTGTCAAATCGCGCCAGCGTCAGGACCATCTCAAAGATCTTGAGAAAGTGTTCGGCTTCCTCCGGTCTCGCTGCCTGAAGATGAACCCATTGAAGTGTCCCTTTGGGGTCACCTCCGAAAAGTTCCTTGGATTTGTGGTAAGATACCGTGGTATTGAGATCGACCCAGAGAAAATCAGGGCGATTAGCCAGATGCCTCCCCCAGGTACCATCCAGGAACTACAAGGGTTCCAAGGCCACTTAGCCTATATACGCCGATTCATCGCGAATCTGGCCGGCAAGTGTAAGCCCTTTTCTCGGATCATGAAGAAAGGTGCCACCTATGTATGGGATAAAGAGTGTCAGACCGCTTTCGAGGAAATCAAGCAGTACCTGCTTCAACCTCCGGTCCTGATGCCGCCCGTATCCGGAAAGCCGCTGGTCCTCTACGTGACCGCCCTGGAATGGTCCCTGGGTTCCCTTCTCGCCCAGAAGAACAACGAGGGAATAGAGAATAGCCTCTATTACCTCAGTCGCATGCTCCTCGATGCGGAAGTTAGGTATTCCCCCATTGAGAAGAGCTGCCTGGCGCTCGTATTTGCCATACAGAAATTACGGCACTACTTGCAGCACCATGAGGTACAGTTGGTTTCTCGGGTAGACCCGTTGAAATATATCCTGAGCCGACCTATGTTGACTGGCCGTCTAGCACGGTGGGCTGTGATTCTCCAGCAGTTCGACATCAGGTATGTGTCTCAGAAGGCCATCAAAGGGCAAGCATTGGCAGACTTTCTGGCAGCTCACCCGACCTCCGCGGATCAGCCGCTGGATCTAGGCTTTCCTGATGAGACCATTCTCTCGGTTGATCGAGCCGATCCATGCTGGAAGATGCACTTTGACGGTGCCTCCCGGAGCCCCACCGGTAGAAGACTCGATAATCCTAAGCTCAACAGAGTGGGCTTGGGCATCGTCTTCATTACCCCGGAGCGAGCTGTGCTGCCATACTCGTTCCTGTTGTCAGAGGGCTATACCAACAATGAGGCGGAATACCATGCCCTCATCACCGGCCTCGAGTTGGCTCTCGAGATCGACGTGCCCCGTCTGTGCGTGAAAGGGGACTCCGAGCTGGTCGTTAAGCAGATCAACGGCGACTATGTTGTCAGGAAGCCGGAACTTGTGCCATTGTTGGAGTGCACCCTCCTTCTGATGGCTCGATTCCCTTCTCGGCCAGAAATTGTCCATATTCCCCGGTCGCAGAACGGTCGAGCAGATGCTTTGGCCAGCCTTGCTGCGTCACTTGCGGAGCCTGAACAGGACAACCTGATCGTCCGCGTGACGCGCCGCAGGCTCATCGCTCCCGTTATCCTGGAAGAAGATCGCGGCCCGTTGGTAAGTAATATCACCACGGTTTCCCCTATGCCCGGAGCCCCGAGTACCCCAGATATGACAGTCGGATCAGCCCCTGATTGGAGGACACCTTTGGTTGAGTACCTCCAACATGGCATTCTTCCATCGGATCGGGCCGAGCGTGAGCGAGTTCGACGCCGCGCATCGCAGTTTGTCCTCCAGAGCAGTCCCGGCCTAGAGCAGATCCTCTACAAACGCGGATTTGATGGTGTTGTCCTCCGTTGCCTTCAGGGAGTTGAGATCCCACGAGTCATGCAAGAGGTTCATGCTGGTTCATGTGGCGCCCACCAGACTGGGCCGAAGCTGTCCCACCAGATTCGGAGGTTGGGATACTTCTGGCCCTCCATGATCCATGACTGCATCGAGTATGCCAGGAGGTGCAATGCGTGCCAGGTTCATGCGAACTTTGTGCATCGGCCGCCGGAGCCTCTCCATACCACTAGGTATTCCTGGCCCTTTGCAGTCTGGGGTCTGGACGTTGTGGGACCTTACCCGCCGGCGACAGCTCGCCAATGCCGGTTCATTCTGACCGCCACAGACTTCTTCTCGAAATGGGCAGAGGCGATTCCGCTCAGAGAGGTCAAATCCTGTTCGATCGCTGACTTCGTGACCTCCAACATCATCTATCGATTTGGAGTGCCTCACGCTATCCTCACGGATAACGGAACCAATTTCCGAGAAGCCGAGTTGAATAAGTTGTACGCCAAGTATAACATTCGCTCGAACCATACATCTCGCTATCATGCGCAGGCGAATGGACAGATCGAGGCGTTTAACAAAACCCTCTCTAACATTCTGCAAAAGATGGTTGGTCAGAACAAGAAGAGTTGGCCGGACAAGCTCCCCAACGCCCTCTGGGCTTATCGGACGACGACTCGCAATTCCACCCAGATGACCCCTTATTCCCTGGTGTATGGAGCTGAGGCCGTCCTGCCCATTGAGATCCAGTTGCCGTCCTTGCGCACTGCGGTTTACGACCAGCAAGCGCCGGACAGAGTTGCTGAAGCCCGTCTAGTCGAGTTGGAAGCACTGGATGAGAATAGACTTCGCGCCTTGCACAACTTGGAGAGGCATCAAAGCAGAATGGCTCGAGCTTTCAATAAGAAGGTTCGCCTCTGCTCCTTCCTGCAGGGTGATCTAGTGCTAGCCCTAAGAGCACCGATGATCCCCGGCAGGAAGCCGCCCAAGTTGGAGCCCAAGTGGGAGGGACCTTTTGTTGTCCACAAGGTCTATCCCAATGGCGCGTACTCCCTAGCGACTATGGATGGTGAGCGTGTCACTCCTCCCACCAACGCTAGGTTCCTCAAGCAGTACTTTGTCTGAGTGTGCCCACGTCCTGCACGACGTTAAACTGCATACATCCACGCGGCAAGACGTTAAACTGCCAAGCATCTTTCGTCCAAGCTACAAGACGTTAAACTGTTCAGCATACGTCCTGCACGACGTTAAACTGCATTCGTCCAGGCTACAAGACGTTAAACTGTTCAGCATTCGTCCGCGCTGCAAGACGTTAAACTGCCAAGTGCCTCGTCCTGCATGACGCTAAACTGCACCACGTCCGAGCTACAAGACGTTAAACTGTTCAGCATTCGTCCTGCATGACGTTAAACTGCACTTCAAGAACTACGTGTGGCTTGATTCCCATCCTTATGGGATACGTAGGACCGCCTGGACATTCATGTTTCAGGCCCAGCCCCATTTCCCGGGAATCTCTATCCCGCGTCGGGCCTCTGGCCCAAGTTCCCCTCCTTTTTGTGCGAGGCGTATCGCGTGAGCGGGGGATTATGTCCTCATTCGCGTTGGTCTACTGGCCGCGCCGTACGCCTCCCTCGTGTGTGGGACTACCTCACACCTCCCATCGTCCTGCATGACGTTAAACTGCCTCTCAAGAACTACGTGCGGCTTGATTCCCATCCTTATGGGATACGTAGGACCGCCTGGACGCTTGTGTTTCAGGTCCAGCCCCGTCTCTTGGTCGATCACGGGGATGTGCCCTCTTTTGGTTGCTCTCGGGGTGAGTCCTCCGACCCTTCCCGGTGATCTGTTAACATGTTTTGGGTACTTCGGCCTATGACTCGTAGTGTCAGATTCAATCCCGACAAGTCCTGTGTTGCTTGTCAGGTCTCGCACTTCCTCTTGTTCGAGCCTTCACTCAAAGGGATCCTCGTTAGCGGCTTGGGTACGATGCCTCAGTGCTCTCCTACCGCTCCGGGTCGATTTACCGGCGGGTCTTGGGCCGCAAATCGATATAAATCCTACGATTGAGCGGTTGATTCTCGTTTGCTTGCCCCGTCTTAGGCTGACGCGATCGGATGTTGTGTTGCGAATATGGTCAGCAACGTCCTTGATCGCCATGTCGGCTCTTTCAGGCTCTGAACATTGGTTGCGCAGTCCTCATCACACTCCGCCTTTGTGCGTTGTAGTGGAATCTCGACACTCTCTTCATACTGACCTCCAGTACACCTCTACACGTTAGGCAGACCAACCAGGGTAATGGTGCCGTTCGAGGCTCCCATGATCTGAGCACCAAGGATGTCTGCGGATGTCCTCCCTAAGGGCCATGCGTAGCTGGACCCTCGTCCCCATAAGGAGGAGGGATTCTCCCGAACAATCGCGTTCTGGGCCCAGTATATCTGGAGGCTAGCATCTCTGTCCCTCGGGTGATGGACATACGCAAACCCCTACCCCAAGACTCTTCTCCTGGAATCGTGCATGACCGCAGGGCTGGGTATGTTCCCACCTCCGCCGTGTCCGCCGTACCGCGATAAGCGGATTCCTCCATGGTCCGAACCACACGACCTTAAACTGTGTTGTCCGGTCCTACCACACGACCGTAAACTGTGATCGTCTTGGCCACCCGACGAGAAACGGCACTGCATCGTGATGTCCTCCTCAGGGGATACTCATGTTGGGTGCTGGTTAATAACCACGCCATTCATCAATGCCTTCCGTGGCTTGATTATTGTGGCGACGCCAGAGATTTCTCAATCACTGGCATGTCGCCGCACAAAGAAAAACCATTCATCTTTAAGGAAAAACAAGAAATATCAAATGCCGCTCCTTTTGTGTGCGAGGGTCAGACCCACACTCTTCCCCGTGCTGGTGCCCGATTGTGTTGCGCCGCGCTTCAAGAACTACGTGTGGCTTGATTCCCATCCTTATGGGATACGTAGGAACGCCCGAATGTTTGAAACTTCGGGTCCAGCCCCCCACCTCTTAAAGATTCCCCCCTTCTCCGGGGAATCCGCCGCCTTCAGGCCACCCTCAAGGCGTGTCTCTCGACCCCTTGCAGTGGTCCACTGGTGTCAAGAGTACTCTGGTTTATTGCCAGGAGGGTCAGGTTCAGCTTGGTCAGATTCCTTTCATTTTCAGGCTTCGTGCTCCCTTTCATTCGGACCCATCGTCTACGCCCTGGGTGGAGCCCCCGTGAACGGTTCGGACACAATGCCTCAGTGCTCTCCCACCGACTCGGGCTGGTGCCCCCAATGGCCTCGGGCAGCAAATCGATATGAATCCTGCGATTGAGCGGTCGATGCTCGTTTGTTGCCTCATTCCACCAACGGTTAGTGCGATATTGATGCTGCTTTTCCGCCACGGTCGGCAGTACTCCCATATCGTTACTCCGATGCCCCCAGTCCTTGAGTGAATGGCCGCATGATTCACATTTTCCACCTCCCATTCTGACCAGGCGAAACCTCGACACTCTTGACACTATCCCTCAGTGCATCTTCGCATATCCAGGGGATAGGACCACGATGTGGCGTACCTTGAGGTCCCCATGGTCCGAGCTCTAAGACCTTAAACTAAGATCTCTCCTTATGGTCCGAGCTCTAAGACCTTAAACTAAGATCTCTCCTTATGGTCCGAGCTCTAAGACCTTAAACTAAGATCTCTCCTTATGGTCCGAGCTCTAAGACCTTAAACTAAGATCTAGCCCCATGGTCCGAGCTCTAAGACCTTAAACTAAGATCTAGCCCCATGGTCCGAGCTCTAAGACTTTAAACTAAGATCTAGCCCCATGGTCCGAGCTCTAAGACTTTAAACTAAGATCTAGCCCCATGGTCCGAGCTCTAAGACCTTAAACTAAGATCTAGCCCCATGGTCCGAGCTCTAAGACTTTAAACTAAGATCTAGCCCCATGGTCCGAGCTCTAAGACTTTAAACTAAGATCTACCCCTATGGTCCGAGCTCTACGACCCTAAACTAAGATCTCCCCAAACGGGGTTCTACGTCCTGCATGACGTTAAACTGCACTCTCAGAACTACGTGTGGCTTGATCTCCAGCCTGATGGAGTACGTAGGAACGCCCGGGCATTCCGACTCGGGTCCAGCCTCAGGGATCGTTACGTCCCGCCCCTCCTCGTCGCCGGCCGTCTGGCCTGGCTTCTGGTAGAGTGGTGCAGTTGTGATATTCTCCCTGATTCAGCTCGGGATGCCCCATTGCAATGATGGGAAGTGACGGTTTCCTCGTCAGAGAGGTGCTGTCTGAGAATTGGGGTGATTCACGGCCAGATTAGTGCATCCGCCTAATACGCTTTCCCCACGGTGGCGCAATTCTGAGAGCGTTGGATTCTGTCCGAACAATCGTCACTTCGCCCCACGCTTCGCATGCCCTGTTGATCTGGATTTCCACCCTCGTGTCTGAAGGAACCCCAAAGCGGTATTCATGATGACATGTGGTCCGCCTCCTGTAATATGAATGATGACCTTCGGTCCGTCTATTGCAGTTGTTATGGTCGATCCACTGTCCGCCTACCGTCTTGGGAATTTCCTGGAAGGCCGACCGTTGTGGATGTCTGGATTCGGGACACGCGATTCACCCTTTCTCATTTCCCTATGTTCGGATAAAATCTCAACGCCCCTAGCATTGTCCCGCTCGTGTGTTGGAACAAGTTGGGGGGATGATACACTGATTAGGCTTGAGTTCTCCTTCCCTAGGAATGACCTCCCTCTTTTCTCCAGCAATCCAGGCCCAACTATGGATGCTTGATGCTTGGTTAACGCTCCCGCAAGACAGTGAATTGTGGTTGAGCATGTTAAGCCAAAAGATGCAGATAAATATATTGGTTCATACAAATGGATCAAGGTAGCAGAAGCAAAATGTTCTGGGAGTGGCAAAACAAAGCCCCTAGGGATTAGCGTGCTGAATGAGTCTCTCTAACGCCGCTACCCTTTGGCTGGTGGCCTCCAGAGCTGCTTCTCGCTCTCTGCGTGCTCTCTCTTCGTCGGCGGTCGCAGCACGCAGTTCGTCGATTCTGGCCTGTGCACGCTCCCGCTCGACCTGAATTGTGACCATCTGTTGGCCCGCCTCCGTCAGCTGTACCTGGGCGTCAACCAGCTCGGCTGCTAGTTGCTCCACAAGCTCGGTACACGATGCGACGAAGGCCTCCTTCTCTGCCGCCTGCCCTTCGAGGTGCCGGACTTCCTGCTCCGCCGCGAGGAGCGCCCGCGTGCTCTCCGACATGTCCCGACTTTGTGTGACTTCGGCACGCCGGCAGCTCTCGCGCATCTTTTCGGCCATGAAATCACGGACCGTCATATGGAGGCGTTGGGCGTCAGCTCCCCCGGCACACAGGAAGCGCAGCCAGGTTTGAAGTGATCCCATGCGCCCCAGCCACTCCGATGGGTCTCGCTTGAGGAAGCGCTGGATGCACTTCCACCCCCTGCGGCGCGTTATCCGGCTCTCCTCGACCGCCTCCGCGTCTGAGTCGTCCATCTCCTCGGGGTCGGCAGGCCGGTAGGCAGGGAAGGCAGCCAGCAGGTCTGCTGCAGGGTCTGCCCCTGGGAGGTCCTCATGGGGGATAGGTTCCCCAATATCTGGGCGACCTTCTTCTCTCTCCCCAGCGGCGCTGACACCCTCGTCAGCCCCCGACCTCTCTCCGATTCCAGCACCGCCGGCGTCCGCGGCCCCCTGATCAGCAGTTGGTGGGGCCGGCTCGGTTTGGGAAGTCTGTTCCGGAGCAGGCGGCATGTCCACCACTGGTCCACTCGCAGATGGCCCGGGTTCGGCAACCCGACGAGCCTCCAGTGTTGAGGTCACTGTGCGTGGCATGCCATGGTTAGTCACGGATCGTCAATGGCAAGCACCAGCAGTAAAGCAAGGAGAAGTAAGGAGACTTACGGGAGTTCAGAGCGTCATCTTCCGCTATCCCGGCCGCCGCAGGAACAGTTGCAGCAGGGGGCCCTTCCGCGCTTGTCAATTCGATAATGGGTGCCTGGCCCCCGCCTTGTCCTGCTGGCGCCTCTCCTACTCCCGCTGAGGACGCCTGACCAACATCCGTGTGCTCCTGAGAAAGATGGAGAAATGGGTTAGAAGCTGCATAAGAGAATGGATGAAGCAGGTTGAGTAGGGATAGAAGCGGACCTCGAGGAGCTCAGTGACATCAACATTGTCAGAGCCGGCCACCTCGCCGCTCTCCCGCGGGCTCCCCCGATGGGACCTTCCCTCGGAGCCTTCATCCTCCCCCGTCTCCTCCTCCTCCTCGGAGTCGTTACTGTCATCTTCTCCCGGCGGCATCTGTTCTGGAGCGGGTTCTAGACCGAGCATCACCTTCACCAGAAGGGATGGCTCCGCACGCTGACCACGTTGGCGCACGTAATCGTCCATGGCCGTCAGATACGCATACTGCCGGTTGAAGTCCACCCTGTCGGCAATATGGAGGCGCCCGACCTCTGGCAGATGGATTCCTTCTCTGAGAATCATTCGCCAGATGGCGTCGGTCCCCAGTGACTGCCGCAGGGTCATCCAGGCCGACCACAGCGCCGGGAAGACTGCATCGTGGGAGGGTTCGAGCAGACGTCTCACCTGCTTCCCGGGCCGCTCTTCGACCACCGCGCGTGCCCCCTCTCTGGGCGCCGAGGTCGTAGCGGCAGCCTGCGATGTGCCCGCCGCCGAAGTCCCTGCTCGCGCCGGCTCCGCTGCTTGGCGCGCCTCCGTTCTCCCCCGTGTGGCGGCGCCTCGCCTCCTTCCTTGACGCCCGGTCTCCGCACGGGTAACCTCGAGCCGCCGAACTGGCTTCCATAAAAGCCCCTCGGGGTACGCGATGGCCCAGTGTTCGGCGTACTCGGTTGCCAAGCCTGCGTCAACCCCGGTAGGAGGGAGAGTGATGACGTCGCCAGAGCCGAAAGCGGCAAACATCAGCCACATCTGGCGAAGGACACCAGGGTTCGTCTCCTCCAAGACAGCAGTGAATACCCTCTTCGGCATCCGTTGAAGGCACCCAAACTGCCTGGCGAACCGGGTTGGCACGTAAGGCTCGCAGATCACCTTCCCGTCGATCCGAGCCACGAGCACCCCGCCCCGCATGTTCAGGAAGTATTCATGCTGCTCCAGCGGACCCTGCCCGTTGTCGATCATTTGGCCAACGGGAGTGGGGAACGGGCTGAAGTTGAAATTGGCATGATTTCCAATCCGAATCCTCACGCCCTCCTCACTTAGGGTCATCGGAGCGACCCCCGCAATGTTCAGTAGGGAGGGTCGCAGGCCGTTGCATGAAGGAATGATGGCGTTCGGAAACGTGTACCCACCGAGGTGAGCAGCCACCCAGCCGTGGAAGAACTGAAAGGGCCCACAGATCCTTCGTGGCGACCCCCCTCGTGAGATGCGTCCCAGGATGGCATACAACCTCGCCAGCACTGGGACCCCGAGGTTGTATCTTTTGTTGGCGGCCATAGCGCCCGCCACCTCCAGTGTCGCCGGGCGAACGCCCATTCTCGCGTCCCGCACTGGCAGGAGCCACCCACTCAGAAAGGCGGCCAGGAACGCCGCGTACCGGACTTTTGGGTCCCGGGCCTTGATGACGCGGTACCCCCATGAGCGGTATTCGCCCGTCTCCAGGACCCGCCAGTACGACCCGTTCCGGCTCCTCTGAGCTGCGGTCGGGCACCGCTTCCCCCTGCCTGGCATCTTGACCGCCGGGTCATGCTCCAAGAACTGGCCGAACCACTCCTTGTAGGCTATGTCCTTCTGGAAGTCCTTGATCCTGAGCCGCTGCGTAGCCAGGTCAAGAAGATGCCAGGTCAGAATGGGAGTCCGTGACCTGTCCTCCCAGATGTTCTTCGGGGGCAGGAACTCATCGTACTGGTAGCCCTCCAGCGGGACACCTCCGATGCAGTGGATGTCCCAGAGACCGATGAAGACCTCCCCATGGTGAAGATGGAAGGTGTTGGTATCCGGAGACCAGCGGGTGAACAGTTCCGGCCCGAGCTCAGACTGCTGGTAGAAGTGGAACTGCGACGTCCACACCGCCTCAAACAGGCCGATGTACCGCAGCTCCTCTGCGAAGTGATCGCAAGTGTGGCGTACCCAGAACGCCCAGGCCCACTCGCTGGTGAAATTGCCCCCAGACCGCAAGTCCCAGTCCTTCAGCCAGCCCTTGGTGTCGTCAGTGACACTCTGGCGATATGTGCTCGAGTAGAGGGCTGGAGAATTCTCCGCAGTAGGCTCACCCCCGTCAATGGTCCGCGTCCTCGGGTTCAGGACATAGACGTCCAAGTGCCTGGTCTTCCTGGCAGGATGCCCATTGTTGGTGATGTTATAGCGGGGAAACTCGTCCTCCCGAGTCACCCAGGTCCGCGGCGCATCGACCTCGAACCCTGGCACCGGAACCTCATCTAGGATGCCAAAGTTCCAGAGCGGCAGGTTGTCCGACATTGGATATGTCTTCTGGGCCGGCGTCAGTAAGTTGAACAGGGATTGATTGTTGGAAGCAATCTCCTTGGCTCCGTAAACCTCCTCGTTCGCCGCCATCTCAGCTCTGCGAGTGGCGGCATCCCCCTCATTTCCTTGATGCGCGGCCATCTCAGAAGTTTCGGGAGTCGTGTGGGTTAAGGGATGAAGCGTGCGGGATCGGACGAGGCTGGTAGAGAAGTTTGAAGGTTGGCGCGCAATCCAAGTGGACGACGCGCAATTGGGAAGAATGTCGCGCAAAGTTCCGGGTTTTCGCGCAAAGAAAGGCGAATTCCGGATGGTTTTGCGCGCCGATCGGGCGAATTTCGCGACCGGAAAAGGCAATTTCGCGCACGAGAGCGTTGAAGCTTATCGCACGGAAGGCCTGTGTACGGAACGCGGGACCATGGACCCCTATTTATAGGCGAGGCCGGGATTCCGCGCCGCGCGGAACGCTCGATTGCGCGACCGCGGCGGCGAATTGCGCGCCCGACGCCCCTTTTTGCGCGCCTAAGTCCCGCACAGCCCAGGACTTCGGCATTCCGGCGTCTCCCTCGGAACCCGATCGTTGCGACCTCTCGCTGATCAGATTCCGAGGGGGGGCTTTTGTAGACGCCGGAAAAGTCCGTTGTTCCCAAACGAAGCTCCGAATGCGGAAAGCGAAGTGATATTTGGAGTCAGAGGCACGTTCCGGAGGGCCCAGAGGACTTGCGCGCAATTTCAGAGACCCGCGCGCAAAGTTGAGTCGCGGCGCGCAATCCTCCCGGGATGCGCGCAATGCGCTGGGCCGGCGCGCTATTTTGCGCGCCCATGGCCTGCGCGGCTCCCTTGCGCGCCGGGTCCTGATTCCGCGCCCGCGAAGGGAATTCCGCGCCCGACACCGGATTCCGCGCCCGGGGTTGCCTATAAATATAAGGTGACCCCCGACGTTTTGAAGGTTGCCAGAATCCGAAGCGTCGCTCGTTCGCGCAATCCAACCCCTTCCGCGCGCAATTCCGATCTTCAGGTAACCTCCTTTCTTTCGCGCAATAGATCCTTGGGGTTCGCCTTCGCGCGCAATCCCCTTGGATCCTTTCCTTTGAATAATCGTTAAACCCGAAGGCCTTTGCGCGCAAAAGAAGCCGCTTGCGCGCAATTGCCCCCGGGTGCGCGCAATCCAACCCGATTGTGCGCACCCCCCTCTTCAATGTGGCTGTTCGTTAGAGAATGAGTCGTTGCCCCCGCGTGCTACCCGAAGCCCGGTGCGCGCAATCTCAATCATCCGCGCGCAAAGGGATGGCCCGATTGCGCGCCAGCCCGCCATTTTTGCGCGCCGACCTGCTGTTTTGCGCGCAAAGCTCCTCTTTTGCGCGCAATCCGCCAGGGTCGCCCCCCTTGACCTCCTGAGGGTACCCGCCTGCGTGGCGCCCGATGATCTTCATCCCGGGTGCCCGCACCGTGCGTTGTCTTCCCGTGCGGCCCTCTAGGCTCGCGCGAAGTGACACGGGCCTATCAGCAGCTTCTACGTCCTGCAAGACGTTAAACTGCATTCGTCCGAGCTACAAGACGTTAAACTGTTCAGCATACGTCCAAGCTGCACGACGCTAAACTGCCTAGCCTTCATCGTCCAAGATACAAAGACGTTAAACTGTACAGCATTCGTCCCGCAAGACGCTAAACTGCACATTCGTCCCACATGACGCTAAACTGCACCACGTCCGCGCTGTAAGACGTTAAACTTCCAAGCACCTTCGTCCTCAACACACGACGTTAAACTGTACTTCGTCCGGCAAGACGTTAAACCGTCCGCTTCGTCCTCAACACACGACGTTTAACTGTACTTCGTCCGGCAAGACGTTAAACCGTCCGCTTCGTCCTTAACACACGACGTTAAACTGTACTTCGTCTGGCAAGACGCTAAACCGTCCGCATCACCCGATCCCGTGCCTCGCACGCAGGGTCCCCCCCGGTTTGGATGTGGCCCCCACCCGCTCGTCTCTGCAGGGATGTCGGGATTGTCCCTCTTTAGGGACGATTTAATGGGAGTGGCTTTTCCCTACGGGGGTAGGGTATTACAAACCCCTAGTTTCTTGTGGGGGGCCACACATGTGTATCTCCATTGCACTCCCCCACTGCCGAAGCCAGTAGAGGGTGTGACTGGGATCGAGATGTCTCCTACTTTCGGTCCAAGTCCCTTCCAACTGAGTTTTGCCGCCCGGGCTGCCTCAAGTGCGTAAGTCCTGACAGAATGAACTACGTGGACTTTGATCCCTGTCTTCTAAACAGGGTACGTAGGAAGCCTCCCTGAGGTTCAAGCCCACCACCTGGTCATCCCGGTCGTATTCACGTCGGTTCGTCCACCAGTGGACCCCTCCAGGGTTCACGTTTGCGTCGATTCACCTATGAATCCGCCCCTGTGGGAGACTGCCCGTGTGTATCTCCACTGTGCCTCCCCACAACCCCTTTTTCCATTTCTCCTTTTATCGTCCAGCATGACGTGAAACTGTGATCCACCCGGCCGTTCCATCCCCCTCTGTGCGAGGTGGTTCGGTTCAATCCTCCGCCCGACGGCCTTGATCTCTTCGTGAGTCGTCTTGCCGACGTCCAGCATGACGTTAAACTGTATACCCGAACTACGTTGACTTTGATCCGTGCTAACGCGCGGTACGTAGGAAGCCTCTACGGGGTCCAAGCTCTTCACTCCATCATCCATCCTGATCCTTACCCGGGCCGCCACATCCCGGTGGGGTCATGCCACTTCTCTCCACTCCACATCACCTGGGAAGCCGCCCATGCGCTGGCCCCAGCGTCGGAGGTTCCCCGCATGGGGTTCTGTCATCTGATCCACTTTTCGTGTTGATCGGTCCGATGTCGTCCCCGCTAGACGTTAAACTCGCGGCATACCCCGTGTTAAACATGGGAAGCTGAGGAAAACCTCAGGGGACACAGTTCCCCGCACCCAGTGCGGGATGCCTCAGGCCATCATGCCTTCGAGAAGCCCTATTAGGGACGGAAGACAGACGTGCAGAGCCGCAGTGTTACGACACGCCCCCAGCACCCAGCGCCACCCGGTCTCCTCACCGCAGGTTGCTGCCCCGACCAGACTCCTTGGAGCGTCCGGGCGGAAGCAGCGTAATTAACCGGTGTCCATGAAGATATGGGGCCGGGAACGAGATTCACGAGCATGTCTTAAATCTATGAGGGAGACCCGGATTAGGCGACAAGTTCCGAGGAGACGTCCAAGGAAGGAGGAGCCGAAATCCCATCATCCCGGTTTCGATCAAGGAGCAGACGCCCCTGAATAAGGGACGGATGCCGCCCGCCCTTGGAAAGCGGGACTGTGGGACCACAAGCCGCGCGCCCATCCCCTCGGGTTGACGGGTGCACGTGCGAACGCGTCCTGGCGGAACAGCGTAACCCGACGCACATCCGCACCGAAACATACATATAACATGTTAATTATTCTGTATGTATTATATAACATCCAATTACATATGATTTCACCATCAATATAATGATATTGTCGCTCGTGCATAAGTACAAATTATTTTCCCAATAACGCGATTAGATTCATTCCCACGATCACCATTCAATGATGATTATAAAATATATAATATTAATAATTATGTAATATATGAAATAATAATGCTAATATATATATATATATATATTTACTTAAATCTATCTTACTCACTTACTTCTGTTCAGTACGATATTTAAACCGAAACAACATTTATGCGTACGTACAGCCTACCATCTCCATAAATGGTGTTTCCATTTCATATATCTATCTATTATACATATTTATATTAAATATATATATATATATATGATATTTAAATCATGTTTTATATTCTGGAAGTATTTAAATCATAATCGAAGTGATATGATCAAAAATAAAAATTTAAAAGATGCACCCTAAGGAAATCGATTATTACCCAAAATGTTAATTTAACAAAGAAATAATTATTAAATTTCTAGTATAAATTCATAAATGAATCATGTATGATATAAAAATTATAAAAATGGTTCTGGTATAATTTAATAAAAAACTATGGTCATTATACAGAATGTTAAAAGTAACCTCAACCTAAAAAAAGTGCAAGGTAGGGGTTAATTATACAATCTCTTCTCTACCTAAGGATCTTTTTACGTGAGAAACTAATGGAACATATTTATTATCCCTGTCCATGTTTCATAAAAGAGTTTTCAAACAGATTATTTTTAGTACTCTTTTAATAAATCATAATTTTTAATTTTTTTAATGATTTGTTATTCTTATCCTTTCTCATTAATTCCCATGTTATCAAAATGTTTTTAAGGATTTATTTATATGGAGATGAATTTTATAAAATTTAAATTCTGTTCACTTGTTTCTAAGTGGTATGGGACACTTTGATTCAAAATTATCTTTTAAATTACATCCTTTATAAATTATGTGACTTTTAAATTATTTCATAAAAACATGATATTTTTCTCATTGCTTTTTACCAATCATTTTCAACTATGTCAACATCTGTTACGGGATGTTATTATTGATTGAGGTTGATTTATTATGATAAAAATATTCCATATGATGTTAAAGGTTTTGTGATATGTTTGACTGTGGATGTGTTATTTTAATACGATTAATGGTTTATAGATAAATTATTGACATTTACTATGATAGTTTTAATATTAATGTTTATGTTATGATTAAACCTTTTCATATGAGGAATGAATTAGACTTAGTAAGTGATGGGTGGATCCCACAATTACTTCTCAATGCATCAGTACATCTCATGAGACAAAATAGTGTCTTGGAACAAGGCCTTGAAAAAAATCTTACTTGTAGTCTTTCCACAAGGCCTTGACTATGTGGTTATGATGTCTGGAATTATGCATTCCATCATTAAGAAAATGGCTACAGATATATCATGTGATTATTTGACTCATAGAATTTCAATGTGAATAAGTAAATGGAATTATTTGATTTATATTTGCTATATTATCTATACGTTTTTGTTTAAAAATATTTTCTTTTAGACTTATACATTTCATTAAATGTTTATTCTTATTTATGAAAGTTTTCGTTATATTGTTATCCTTCCTGAGCATCTGAGCTCACCCATTTTCTGTTTTATTTACTCCAGGATGAAAAAATATATATTATGACAGACCTATCAAGATAGTCTAAGGGATATTAATGTGGTAAATGGATATAAGATTTTTTGTTCTTAATTTTATAATGAAATGTAATGTTTATGTATGTAATCTATTTTCCAAGACTCTTAAATTGATCGGTTTGTCAGGACATGATTTTTTGTAACATGTAAATGTTATGTAATAATGCACCGACTCTGGATAACTGGGGTAGGGGCACTACAATTGGTATCATATGATGTTTAGAAACAACCTTGGAAATAGATTTAGATAAACTGTGATTAGAGAACATTACCCAACGATAGTTTTTTAGATTTGTATAGCAGAACTTCTTCAAAATTTGGTAATTTAGAGATTTTGTAAGTTTTTCAAGCAATACAACCCTATCTGGATACAAGCTGGTCGAGGCAGATCTAGCACCGATGTACCGAGAGGTAAAACCCAAAAACACTACATTGAGCTAGACTCGAATGGGAACTGGTTCACAACAACGGGCCTTGTTTCAATCTGGGATGAGACAATTTTTGAGGATATGCTTAGGATAATTTACATTTTCTTTACAAGACATTAAGATGTATTTAGGAGTAATTAAGTCCTCAAGGAAAATATGTTTTTATGATTATAGATTATATACATAATCTTTTCAATTTATTTTAGGTGTTTTAGAAGTTTGGAATTATGCATTGTGATTCAAAAAACTAAACTAGTGTATTCCATTGTCTAGAAATGGTACCCAGTAGATGAAATTAGAACTCCAATAATGCACATGATCCAAAGAATAAGAAGGATCATATATTTAATTGTATTAAGCAAACATTTAGAAAGTAAATAGTATCCAATGTATCATTATCATATGAAGAAATTGTATCATGAGTAAATAAGGTAAGTAAATAATTCACTGAGTCCTATGGATTTGAAGTTATCCATAGAATAAAGGATGGTAGAGAGAAAGATGGATTAAGGGAATAAGGGAATGAAGGATTTTCCCATTTGTGATAACAGTGGAATGAATCACCTTGGTAAATGCTTCAAATGAATGAGATTTTTTTATATGTGTGGAGAGAAAGGACACCATGTACATTATTTCAAGGGAAACAAAAAGGTTTCAAATGTATAATACATCATCTTCAGGTTTTTGGGCACTACACGAATCAATGTCCCAATCCTCAGAGTAATCTGCAGATGATGCGGTTGGATAAAAATCATGTTATGATTTTACCATATATTATGAGTAATGACTAGTTTTCTTATGTTTATATTTAATAATTATTTCATTGTAGTGTTGTATCAACAATGTACTGGTTATAATAAATATGGAGTATATAAGGATTGTACTGCAGTAATATTTCATTAAGGATTTGAGATTGTGTGATAATACGAGAAGTTACCCAATTGAAGATAAGATTTTTGTAAAATACATGGTTTAAGTAAAGAAAAACTTTGATATGGTCCTGATACTGAGGTACCTATTTTGGAATAAGAGTTGGTCGATTTAGTTAAATTATATTGGATATTCTTGACTACCTTGGAACTGATTAATGGTTTGTTTATTCCATCAAAGTTGGAATATTCAAAATTATTGGATATAAGAAGTATATCCAGTATTCTATAATTAACAAGGGTGAATTAATGTATTAAATAAGGTTTTATGTTAATTCAGGGTGTTACCATGTTTTAGAAGAATAAATTATTAAGGTATTCACATGTTATTATGGGGCAAAAAATATTTCCATAATGGTTTCATTCCTTATAAATTTGGAACTATGAGTTTGGAAAAAAGTATTTTGGACAAGTATAATGGTTGGAATGGATTAATTTAGACATTGTATACTATTATTAAGGTTAAATAATTTCATATGATTATTTTTTCATTGTTATGAAAAGGACAACCCAGAGGTCAGGCAACAACCTGTCACTTCCAGAAAGGTCGTGAAGCTTGAACCCACAATCGAAGGGTGACAAGGGTGCATCACCTTCCAATGGTCTACGTGATGTCCTAGATTGTATTGTTTAGTTTTTATTAAAAATTTATGATATATTAATTATAAATTCATTATTTTTGGAACCTTGTACGATTAGAATAATAGAATATTTTGGAATTCTATTATCTTTTTGACTGAAAGATGAGTTTGTGGTATGAATTAGTTAAAGGATGAAACTCTACATGTAATGTATATTTTTTACTCTTATTATATGAATAAATTAACTCTAAATCATTAGGTAATGGATCTTTAAACCAAATAAATTATCCTAATACCTTATTTTTTGTTTAACAGATTATATTTTAAATCATCATAGATTGGTGGCTTTGAGGCCCTCAATTTTACACTTGTTTGTGATTGATGACCTCAATAACTCCCTATATATATTTATGTTCTCCTCCAATTATGAATCTCTAATTGCCACCATTTTTTTCCTATTTGATATCATAATTTGGTGGTGACTTTTTAATTTCTCTTTCATTCTTATTAAGACTAAATTTTATTAACCCAATTTCAGATGTGGGTTTTCCACAAAGGTATTTTTCTATTTATAACCCCTTACATACTAAGAAAAATTTCAAATTGTGAGGAATCTATTTATTGGTGGAGGTAAGAATGTAACACCCCATGATTTCATAGTACGTTATCTCTTTAAAGTAATACAATAACTTGCGTTACATGCAACACCGAGTTCGAGCGCATCATGACTTACGAAACAATCCGTTTAAAAAGTGTTTAGGAATAATACTAACTGAATTTTGAATTTTATATACTCAATATAATTTTAGTTTCCATATTATTTGATTCTTATACATAATATATTAAAAAATTCATTTTTTTCTAGATGAATGAAGTATTTTTCAAAAAATGCAATTTTACCGCCTTTTAATGACGAACATTTTTTAAACCCAAGATTTTAAACTTTTACATATTCAATTTAATAAAATAAATTATTATTTATAATTGGGACACAAGAATTTTGTTTGGATAAATTATTTGTACTTTTCTGATAATGTTCATATTTTTATGAATTTTGAAAATACTAAATTATAATTAAAAACAACTTTTTTAATCGAAATAATATATAGTGCTAAATTGAAAATTTTAGTGTTATTTAAGTATAATTGGATTATATTTTTATAATTTAATATTATTTAGGTCATTGGATTTAATTTCAGGATTAAACTGGACAAAAACAAGTGTCAATCTTTTGATAGTTATTATTTCTTAAAAAATGTGTTTTGTTTTGACAACGGGAATTATTTTTAAATTAATTTCTCCCACTTATATGTTTTGAATTTGGAGAATTGGATTCAATATTTTGAATAAGGTGGTTTAAATTATTTAAATATATAACTTTTATTTTTAGTGATTATGAATATTTATTTCAGTAAATATTTTATTTACCATGGTTAAAGGGAAAATATGGTAAATAAGGGTAACAAAATATTATTATAATAATATTAAATCACCCTAACATGTCTCTTATTCATATTGGAAGACAAATTTCATACCATGGTCATCCATGGGTTGAATTTGGGACCCCATGGAGCCATTTGATAGTGATAATGATATTTTATATTAAATAATCTCATGTAAAGACCAAAATAAAAAAAGAATATATCTTTTAGTAAAACAATTTTTTTTTATGTTATAAAATTGATCATTTTGATAATAAATATTCATTATAAAGATAAAAATACTCCCTAAATCAGGATATTTTATTATCCTTTTTATATATAATATAAATATATTTATATATGACACAACAATGATGCAATATTTTCCTAATTAATTAACGAATCAAATAAATTATATTATAAATATTAAAATAAATATAATATGAATTTTTTTATGCCATAAAAGAATTTTAAGGTTGAATATTACATGTTATTATTTATTTAATGTATTTTATACCAATTTATAAAGTTTTTATGACTTTCAAAAAAACCGAAAACAAAATAATTTCGAAATTGACATAAATGTGTTTTTAAAACAAATGCTATATTATTAAATGATATAACAGTACTAAAAATATTATGATAATAAAAAAGACAAATATATAAATATATATGATATTAATGAACAACTTGGGGTTATCTTGGAATTATATATTATCTGTATTAACCATTTATTATAATAATAAAAGATCACATGGTTAAAGTTGAACTATTTTACTAAGAGTTATATCTAAACGATAAGGTTAATATGGTGACCCAAACCTATCTAAAACCTATTTTTTGAGAGGATTTAGACCCATACCCTCCTTAACCACTAAATAAATCCTTTTTTAGTCACTCTAAACGTAAAATTATGGTATAATAAACTAAAATGTTATGTCATTCCTAAAGTGACCCTCTCCTCTCTTATAAAAAGGTACTTTCCCTTATCTCAAAATCACAACTCCAAAGAAACATGGATCATCCAAAACCTGCCCTAATATCCACCCAAATTCCCTAAAATAAACCTATAGTAATTACTACGATCATAAATCCATCCTTAGGAGCAATTTGGATCAACTCAAAAGGAGACACCCGAAGATGACGTAATAATTTCACCACCATCTTTCAAGTTCTTTTCTTCTTACACTTCCTCATTCTTTGTTATTTCCATAACAAAATAATAAATCCAATACTTTATATATACATTGATGTTATTATAATTATGGTACAACCATATTTTTTATTCTATCCATCCTATAAATGACAAATTCATCACATGTGCGTACGTACGACATACCGTCTCCACGTTGTGGTGTAGTTTTTCATTCAAACACTTAATTATTTGGATGGGTATAATAATGAGTATAACTGATATAAATAATAAATATGAAAATTTAATGATTCTTCATATATGATATATCTTCCAAATACATATGGTTTCTCCATCAATAGAATGATATTGTCTCTCGTACATACATACGTATTATCGTCCCCACAATGCGATGAGATTCTTTTCCATGTTCAGCATTCAACGATGATTATAAAAATATATATTATTAATAAGTATTTAATATAGAACATAATAATTCTACTGAATATATATATATATATATATATATTTACATACTTATATCTTATTCACTTACTTCTGTTCAATACGATATCTAAACGGGAACAACGTTTATGTGTACGTACGACCTACCGTCCCCATAAACGGTGTTTTCCGTTTCATATATTTTTATAGTATACATATATATATATATATATATATATGATATAAAAATCATTTTTTATATTCTAAAAGTATTTAAATCATGATCAAAGTGATATGGTCATGAATAACAAGTTAAAAAACATACGATAAAGAAAGCGATTATTACCCAAAATGTTAATTTAACATAGAAATAATCATTAAATGGAAATTATAAAGTCATAAATGAATCAGGTATCATATACTAAATATTAATATGGTTATAGTTTAATTTAATAACATACAATGGTCATTATACAGGAGGATAAATGTACCCTCGACTAAAAGTGCAAGGTAGGGGTTAATTATATAATATCTTCATTATCTGAGGTTGTTTTTACATGAGTATCAACTGGGGTATATTTTTTATCCATGTCTGGTTTTCATAAAAGTGTATTAAAAGGGATTCTTTTTTATGTTATTATTTTACCAAAACATCACTTTAAATTGTTTAATGATTTATTCTGCTAAAATTTTTTCGTTAATGTCCATGTTTTCAAAAAGGTTTTAAGGATTTATAAATATATACGTAAATGTTTTAAATTTTTAATGCCATTCAAAAGTATCAATGTGGTATTGGACACATTAATTCAAAACTATCTTTTAAATTAATTCCTTTATAAATTATTTGGCATTTAAATGATTTCATAAAAAAGTGATATTTCTCTCAATGATGTTTACTAATAATTTTAAACTAGGTAAACATCCTTTATGGAATGTTATTCTTGATCGAGGTTGATTTATTATGATATAAATATTCTATATTGTATTGAAGGTTTTGTTATATGTTTGACTATGGATGTGTTATTTTTATACCATTCATTGTTTTTGTATAAAGTATTGACATTTCTTATGCTAGTTTTAATTCTAATGTTTATGTTATGCTTAAACTGTTTCATATGAATAAAGAATTATACATAGTAAGTGGTGTGTGGATCCCACTATTGCTCCTCGATGTATCGGTAGGTCTCATGAGAAAAACTAGTGTCTTGGCACAGGGCCTTGAAAAAAATCTTATTTGTAGTCTTGGCACAAGTCCTTGACTATGTGGTTATGAAGTCTGGCATTATGAATTCTATCATTATGAAAGTGTCTATTGATATTGCATGTGATTATTTAACGAGTGGAATATAAATGTGAATATGTAAATGGAGTTATTTTATTTATATTGGGTATATTATGCATGATTTTATGTTTAAAGGGATTTTGATTTAGTCTTATACATTGCCTTAAATGTTTATGCTTATTTATGAATGATTACTCTATATTGTTATCCTTAATAAGCTCTTGAGCACAACCCTTTCTATGTTTTATTTTTTATAGGTTGCAAAGAAGTATATTATGAAAGAAATATAGGGATAGTCTAAGGGATATTAATGTGGTCAATGGAGACAATGTTGTTGTTTTTTATTTTATAATGTAATGAAACGTTCATGTATGTAATCAATTTTCCAAGAATGAAAAATAGATCGGTCCTTAGGGACTTGATTCCATGTATCATGACAATGTTATGTAATAATGCCCTGAATCTAGGTAATTGGGGTCAGGGAGATACAATAAGTCATCGAATGCTGAACTGTATTGGTCGCTAGATGTTGACCCGTATTGGTCGCTAGTGCTGACTTGTATTGGTTGCCGATGCTGACCTGTATTGGTCCCTGGTGATGACCCGTATTGGTTAGTGGTACAGAGGTGGGGATGATTATTCATACAGCCATATCACACCACTATAGAGTTTCTAATGCTGACATGTAATGGTCGATCTTCTTCTTCATGTCACATCCAACCACTAGATTCCCACAAAAAGCACGCCTAATCTCTAGAACATTATAATCATCATTCCATCAGTCATATTTCAAACGGTACGATGTCCCACAAAAAGAAAACCCAAGGGACTGGGTTGTCATAGGGGTCCAAATGTGGCAGACGGTGTGTTGATCGGTCGCCTGGTCTGTGAGACAAGGTCACTTTTGTAAAAAGAATCTGATTGGATTCAATTATGATCCAACCTTTGTCACATGTCAAACTCTATCAATACTACCTTATAGTATATCCGAGGGACCAAATTTTCCCAAGGGTCCTTATTGCATAGAATGTGCATTGATCGGACACCTGATCTGTTAGTTACACCCCTTTTCGTGAAGCAGGGTTGATCGTACCTCTTTCTGGCCTAGCTCATTTGGGCCCTCCGGAAAATGCCTAAGGGAACACTTCCCAAAAATGGGTCAACGCCACTGAGGGTGTGAAAAATGGACTCTCGGTTCGTCAGTTACGAGTGTTTCATTAGTTGGGGACTGGTTGGGTCTGGGCCCAATCCAACTCTGTCAGGTCGGCCCGACGCAACAGGTCTAGGGGTCTATCTGACCCCGCCCAAGTTTGGCCCATTAAGTGTCGGCCCGGTTTACTGGGTCTGAACTGTCGAGGTCGGCCTAGCTAGTTATTGGTCCCTGGCCCTGGTTAGCCCGGCCCACCAGGTGGGGCTCCGCCCACCTATGCTAGCCCGTTGGGCCGTGAGTCCGGCCCGTTCGGCCTACCCGTGTGCGACCCAATCTTCTTTAAGGCATGTCGTGTCTCCAGTTGGACCTATGGATGCAAGGTCATTACATATGTCTGGTGGGACATATCCCCACCACGTTCAATGGTTGGCCAGGTAGCTGACCGGTCTCCAGCTGACACAACACATCACAGGGCCATGCCACACCCTTTTTCCATGACCCGTAGGCCCCAACTCCTACCGCCAGTGGAGCCAGAAGTTGGTTTCATTCTCCCGCATGGCCAGCTCGAGTCGGCCGCCTATCGCCACTGCCGCGGGAAATGGCATGTCGCCTTCCCACCATCCATGGTAGGTTGTCGAGGGCTCCTCTGGCCACCGTCGGCCGCCGTCGGCATGGCACACTGGCAGTTCTTTCCACGGGCCACCATATTTTATCTAGTGGTCCGTTCATGGTTCCCCCTGCGCCTATGATCCTCTTAGGGCACTGCCACCACTACATGACCCCTATCTCTGCCTTGTCATCACATTTCCCAACCACACACAAGAAACAGAAGAACAACAAGATCGGTAGAGGGTTCGAGCCTTGTTTGGATTTTCCCGTGTCCTACACATTAGTATTTTACCTAGGGGTGTTACCAAGAAAAAGAGAATTTAGAAATAACTCCCAAATTGTTACCCCGTATCAACCTCCTTTGATTCAAGAAGGATCCTCGGATCAACTAGTACTTCAGTTTATCCGAATTCTACGTATAAATCAAGATCGAAGGAAGGAGGAATAACACTATATCAAAAACAAAAACCCTACCTGGATGAGACGTCCACTGATGATGATATATGGACCCTCCTTCGTCATTGTTGTTAGTTAGTTATTCGGTGGTGCTTGTCACCGCTCGCTGAATCCAGTCTCATCCTTCGAGTGGTTCTTTGATGGCGTCTGTCATTCATCGTTGAGGTAGAAATATGCCAGCGTTTCACTGGAGGTTCCCCTACATTTATTCAATTTTTATTCCAACGAATGGTCATAATTAAACAGAACCTTCCCCACAATTTTTTCATTAACGTGGTTCATTAATGATTCACAATTAACATAGTTCCATAACCGTGCGAGCAGTGCAGTTACGCGGTCAAAGGGTAACAGGTCATTCATTGACCTGTAACCATTCTGTCGCTAAATATCCATTACACATCGTTATATCACAACGATTTGAAAAAATAAAATAAGTTTATTTTTTTTATAATAAAAGGTTAAAAATAAATCATTCCCAGTCGACCTTTTCCAACTGATGTTAATTCACCCTTAGGTGATACCCAATATTCTGGATCCAACGGTGCCCTCAAATTTTCAATTTGGGCATCGGTACAAATGTTAGGAAACCCAAATTTCACGTCCAATAAAATTTCATAAAGAATGTTTATAAAATTATTTCGGGTGCCACAGGACTCAGAATCACGTGCGGTCTCAGAGCCTGGTCTCACATTCACATCAATAAACCACAAAAAAAATTGTTAAAAATTTTGTGTTATTACAGGTCTCATAAGAATTTTATCATGTTAGAACATGTTTAAATGAAATGGGTTTCAGAAACATGTTTTCATCATAAACATAAAAAATCATAGAAATAATAAGAATGGTTTTCTTGGATAATATCCTCAAAAAAAATAAGTAACCTTAAAGGATGTTATCGAAGATGGGAGATGGTTCAGAAAGGACACTTGGAACATTTTTTGAGTAAAATAACCATACCACTTTACAAGAGATTTTTAAAACATTAAACATTTTCAGAATATTTTTCATATATAATAATCGCTAAGACCATTAAAAACGATTTAGGCGGAAAATATCCATTCCACTTGAAAGACACGTTTTAAAACATTTTATAAATCATTATTAAAAAGCATGGTTTATTGAAAACAAATGGATTTTCAACAAAATAGAGAAATAAATAAGATATTTATTAAAAACAATAGTTTGAACACTAAACTATATAAAGATATTAACATGATTGGTTATCATGTATTATCATGAAAAAATGAGGGTATAAAAAATCATGGGTATATTAAGAGTTGAAACATAATATTTTATCATCGAAAACATGGTTATAAACATTCTCGTTAAATGGTGAGGTTTTAAAATATATCATGTATCACTATAGTAACATTGAATATTTATACCCATGAATGATATATCCCCAATGTAATGAATAAAAACTATATACCCACTCAAAATGATACCTGACCAAATATTCTATATTTCCAAAGGTAAATCCCCATCCCCACATGTTGGATAATGGAGCACTGGCATATAAAACAATTAGATGGGATGATTTCATCCAACCCGAAGTACAAAAATGGAAAATATATACAATAGGTAAAATAAATTAGAAGATAAAAAATATTTCATAAGAAAAAAATAGCAGAAACTATGCAAAAAATAGTAGAGAAAATTTCCATGTACAAGTCGACCAACATTGGGCAACCCAAATAGAAACACATAATACTCCATGTGATAGTGTGAGAAGACTCCCCCTATCGCAACACTAGATACCCCACCCAGTTGATGAAAACCTCACAACCTTGTAATGGTTCCATTCAATTACCTATATAGAAAGACATATAGTTTTCTATACACCATTGAAGGGGTATGTGGGGTGTGACAAAATATTCTTACTAATATCCCTCCCAAGTGATCCTTATCCAGTATATAAACCAAAATCCAATAATTCTCAAATATAAATAAAAAATTCATGGACAAATTGTAATAGTTTTTATATCAAAATAATGTGACAACCATTTTATTTCCCATTTTTTTACATTCCCAAAAAACATAGGAAAACCAGTTTTAATGAATTTTATATTCATATATATAAAAATATATCATATTTAAAAAAATCATGATTGACATACCATAACATATCCATGGAAGAATAATCAAAATAGTTTGAAAATAATGTATCCCAAATCTACTAAAAAGCGTAAGTAAAATCATTCAAAGGAATAAACTAGGTTATGATAGTTTGGAAAATCATACTATATATAGGCAATAATATAAACATCAAGATAATAGACATATGAATCAGGTCTAGAGGGAAGATGAACACCCGAGATTGTGATCCACTCAATAGTTATAATAAGTCCTTAGGAAAACATGCTTATGGAGAAGATGAAATACACCCGTGAAAACACCCCAAATGTGGAAAATTACTTTTAAACACCACATCCTTAATTGAAATATATTTTTTTCTAAAATCATTTTTATGGAACGTGAGAAACCAAAACAGATTACTTGAAATTCCTAATTAAAAACTCATAATAAATTACCAAACTATTCTGAAATAACATTAAAATTTTGAATTAATCACCATGTGTAATATCTATGAGATGCATGTTACCTTTTTGTCTTGATCATCTTTTAAGAGATCCTCTACGTGGTTGGCTAAAATATCCCACAAATGAATGTATTCTTCAAGATTTATTTTCCAATTATTAATTAAACACATTCAACTAATGTACCTATGTCTTTACATGTGAACTATTTTCCAAACCAGTTCATCAAACCATTTCCACCAAACCATGAATTCAAATACATTTCTCAAAACTATTTCTCAATGATAATTTATCCCTTTTCCATTTTAAAATACTAGTTCAAAAATACCATTAAAAAAATATTTTTCCACAAACTCATAAAATCATTCATATCATTCCATTTCATTTAATTAGGTAATTTACAAAAAACAAAAGCAATTAATTTCACCAACATATTCAAGAAACAAAACCACCTACCTCAAAACTCGAGTCACACACACCCATAACAGAGATTTACCATCATGGAAAGACAAAAAACCACAAAAAATTCCATATAACCCCTACTCAAATCAGAGAATTTGTTCTATTTTAAAAAATGGTCTACAGAAAAGATGAAATATCACAGACATCATGAATGTGAACTCGACATGCCACAACCAGCTTTGAAAAGGACCATAGAATAAGATCATGAAAAATATATATGGAGAATTAAGAAGAAAGAACACCCCAAGTAAATTGATCTGATAAAACAATGATATAGAGGTACCCTAAAAAATGAAATGATGAATCTGAAAGGATTAATCACTTAAATAGATGCATTCTTACCAAAATAGTGATCAACTGTCAAATGAATCATTCTGGATTGAATATAGAATCCAAAAATCACTCGAGAAGGGATCAAGGTTGAGATTAATAGGGTATGTGGAATAATTAAAAAAGAATCATCTAATATAGTTCCCAAAAATCCATGTCCTTGAAGTTACATATAAATTATCCCATTATGTGTCATTAAATCCTTGGGACTCAGATATGATAAAACCCCCAATTGCCTTTTTATTAAAATATGATCTTTTAACATTACACATCATGTGACCTATACATGACGTGTAATCCCTTTACAATATGTGCAAGGTTTACAGTATATTCCTGAAAACCATTAATCATCATGTACATACATTACACAGTGTATAAATTTCCTTAATTTAGTAAAACGTAAAAATTGATAGACAAAAAACTCCAAACACCTTAGTCATCATTCGAACATGGGGAGAACCTATAACATCCATTAATTCATTTATAAAAAGACATTATTAATATAAACAAAAATTCATCCTAGACCATTGTGAAATTTTTCTCATTAAGTGTTCTCAATCCTTGGGAGTCTCAAGATTCACCTAGTTAAAGTTGAAAACAAGAGAATAGATAAAAAATACCAGAAATGTGGTAGGTTGTTGTTAGAAACTGCTCAATATATGAATTTGTTTCCCTGATAGGTCCTGTCAATTAATGTAGTCCTGAACAGAGGTGTTACCATTTCTCCCTAATCAACGATTCACATTGTCATCTCTCATGAAAATATGATCTATTTCTCCTGAACACTATGATAAATAAAATAAACATTCCAAGAAAGATATTCACCTAAGATTCATCATTCACTAGTAGTTTCTAAAAAATATAATCATATTTTTTACACTATGTCTCATCCTGGCAAAGAACATGAGAGGGATATGGATGGTATTTCCTGATCTGTGATATATAAAAAACATTATGATATCCCTTTAACTAAACTAATAATTCCAAAGGATACAAATTCACCCCAAGATGATCAGTGATCTCAAATGGTTCAGCATGTCATGTAACAAAATTTCAATATTTTTGAAGATGATAGTGACACAAACATGAAGATACATTTAATAAACACCATTCACCTTTGGAAAAAAATCCAATGAATGTTGTGGTTGATCCACTTAAGACTTATCCCAATACTAAAATATAATCATACATAAATGTAAATCCTGATGCCTCATAGAAATCTCCTAAACTGAACTTAGTCCTACAAACAATTCTTCACCCCCCTCTTCCCCAAAATGTGATGATTTTCTTCATGACCTCAAAATCCATGAAAGATTCATTTGTAATTGATTATCGGTAACTATTTTTATATGAAAAATCATCCACTCCCATATATATATCCCATGATATAGTAAAATTAATGACCCATGCAAAGATAATATCCTCCATAATATTTATATTGTGCTTTGTCAAGCATATTTCTATGAATGATAATTTGTACTCATTTAGACATGAGTCCCCATATCCTCCTAGATACTCCCCCAGAACCTCAAAAAACTCCTATGATGCATTTTTGAAACTACAACCGATGAAATCCCACGTAACATCAAAATTTCCAACATATACAACTTCCTCATATCCTCATCTTTAGAGGTATCATTGATAAAAAACTAAATGAGATGAGTTTATCAAATATTACATTGCCCCTGTAGAGTTACTCTATTGGGGTGTCCATGTTAATCGATCAAAATATCCATGGATACGTTCTCCCATTTCCAAAACTGAACTAGAAAAGGCAGTATAAAACCAAAAGGTTTCAAGTGCACAGTTTTTATCTGTTGGTTGGTGTAACAATGGAAAACATTATCAGCAATGTTATGCTTCATTAGCAACACCTGTAATCATTATATCATGTCATAATTTAACATAATAGTTCTAAAATGAATTTCTCAAGAAGAACTATGATAACCAAAAAAATTCAATATTCTCATAGATATTGGGATGACAAATTAACACCCATAAATAAGAATATCATGTAAAGAGAGAGACCAACTGTAATCCCCCCATATAGTGTTTCTCGAATTCCCATAAAATCGTCATATTTACAGAAATCCTACAAAATGAAATCAAGGAGAGATGATGATAACTTAACACTAGTCATATCCATTCTGGAAATATCCTTCTAGGCATCATGTTGAAACTAAAAAATAATACCTATAAGATCTCACCATTCATTTGATTCCAAAACAAAATTCACTAGGAATTTCTTGATAAGAGTGTTTTAAAATTCATTCTCTTTCCCCTTGGTGTAGCCAATATCAAATTCAATTGTATGATGGTATTCCATACACCATAGATGTCTAAGATTCATGTCATTATGATTAATGATATGTCCCTAACTCTTATGGTCTTAAAATACTTGTAACCAGTCCCCAAAAAGATACTACCACAAACACTTATGTTCAAGCATAAATACACAAACCTCTAAATCATAAATGGGTTTGTTTATTCATACAGTCGATGCTGATGAGAATCATAAGATACCAAATGATCATTATGCATGTTAAAACTACACAAAACACCACCAGAATCATCATGAAAAACTGGATACCACTTATAAGGCTCAAATAAGATCAATGATGGAGAAAATGTCAAAATACATTTAATATTTTGGAAATAAAAATAACACATTTGATACCATATGAATTTCACCCAATTTCTGGTAAGAGTATTAAATGTTGGAACCATCATTGATTAATCCTTGAAAACCCCTCGAGGTATCTGGAATGACCATGGATGCATTGAATCTAAAATACATTCCATGGTTCGTCCCATGAAAAAAAACCCTTTTCTTTAAATGAATAAGCCATGATAAAAAATTATTTCCTCCAAGAACATCACTTCTTGAGACCATAAAATTTATATTGAAAAATTTCTATATATTTCGTGATTCCTCATCAATTAAATAAAGAAACTAAAATAGTGATCATGCTTGCACATGGATGTTGAATAAATCAAAATATCATCCTTGAACACTACTATAAAATTTTGGATATACTGATTGAATATAAAATTAAAAAGATATATATAAAATGAAAAGGAATTAGTTATACCAAACAACATCACATGAAAATCATAATGGTCATACCTTATCCGAGGATTTATCATTCATATATCACAGTCTAAAAATATTAGATGATGATAACCTAACATAATATCAATCTTCCAAAACAACAATTCCTTCATTAACAGAGAAAAAAATAATCCCCATGAGTAAAAGTATTCTTATTATTAAAAATTTCTTGGTTCTACATTTTATAGTCCATTCATATTTGAAGTGAACCATCTACCTTCTTGTAAAAGACCACTTGGTCAACCCATAATGAAACACTAGGTTGAACAAAACCCTTCCCCACTAGATCAATCAACTGAATCATCTGATATTTTTTCACTACTGATTCCATATGATAATAATCTCTTGATATATTTTCTATCTATAGAACCAATAAAATAATGAACTCTTCCTCCCTCTTGGGATGAATCATAACGAAATCATCTAGGAAAACATCAATAAAATAACAAAAAACCTTCTTAATCTCAACAACATTGCAAACATTATTGTTCAAAATGTATACTTTGGATAAAAATCTTAAGCTCTAGGCTGGATGGTCCTGGATGACCAGACTCAAATCCCACTATCCCTGAAACACATATGAGTTCCCATCCATGGTAAGAAATGAGTCATAATAATTAAAAAACTCTTCCTAAATATGATGTGTGATAAGACAATCCATACAAATGATGGGGTTAACAATATCTATATCGATAATAATAAAATCAAAGACTAACTATGCATCTAATATCGATAGTGCACAATAATTTCAATGAAACCCCTTCTCATTCAACTTAAGAATATGTGTCAAAAAGTAAATCAAAAAAGACATGAGTTCCATTGTAATTTTAATCATATAAAAAACTGGATAGATATATACGAGTGGTATGAACCAATATTAAATAATGAAATCACTATGGTGGATGAAACAATGTTTGTACCTTTCACTATCACTAGACTCACAATTGACTCCACCATATTCTCATCCAGTATGTGTTAGTGATTCAATCTAGAGTGCTAAGGCTATATCCCTATAGACATATATATATATTTGACCACCCTGTAGTATTCTTGGGAGCCGATGATCCATGGTTATATCAGAAAGATGACATAGCCTGCTAGAAATGTAGAAGAAGACCATGACATCTGCTACTATTACACCTCTTTTTAGGTGATTTAAATGAAATTTGGGTAAGTCTAACCCTGAAACACTGATGGAAAGTATGAGAAATTATAAAATTTATAACTGGATGTGTAGAACATTCATAAGGCTAAGAAACACCTCCACCCTCTGATGATGATCATGCAATTTCCACTTCTTCCATGGAGGGCCATTGAAGATGCTAATACATAGAAGAGAAAGGGGTAACATCCAACCTTTCATTCTATATTCATTTATTCCATCATAGTCATGTCCATTATTTCCCCATCAGCCAAACTATTCATTAAAAATACCTGTGATTTAATATCCGGTCACAAACCCTTTAGGTACTTCTCCGATTTTAGTTGTTCATTCATCATTACCACTACTGCAAAACAAATCATATTAGTAAACTAATTGCATTATAAAAACACAGAATGATCTATCTACTATATATAGAGGAACTCCAAAGACATCATTATTATTAGTGACTCTAGACAAAACATATAAAATAAGAGAGTATGTAAACTCTTCCAGTCCAAGACCACATGCTTAACCTCCTGTAATAATGAATCTAACTGATGATTTCTAGGTCCCCCAAGTATGAATGTTTCACACCTCACATCAATACTACCAAGTATATCCATGAATTCATATATATGATCGATCATTTCAACAAATTCCTCTATATCTTGATGTTAAAACCAACCTTTAAATGATGGAGGATTCTCACACAAGAACTGTTATGATCAATCCTTATCTATTACTTCTATTAAATGTTACATGATGACTGTGTTCTCAGCTTTTGATAAATTATGATCCATTGTAAAAACTTCCCACATGATAGAATCTATAATGTTGTAATCTATCAGATAATTCCTATAAGGATCATCTGCTACATCATCCTGAGTAAATTTCATAACACCTCTCAGAGGAATATTGTTGTACACTGAAGCAATAGAAATGATCAGAAAACAGAAAAATCCTAGTTCAAACTAGAAAAACTAGGATGTAAAACTAATATTAACATCATGAACATAAAACACAAGAAACACATCCCGACACCCATTGTAACTTTAGTCTCATCATAGTTATATATGATGAGGCACTCATCGTAACATACCTCAAAATCCATGACAATCCTATCTCCAGTCAACCAAACATCCCAATATAGGGACTTTTTAGGATTTACCCCAATGATACAAATTATTAATGGAACCAGCCCAGATACCCTCTCAAACTGGTTCCCAACCTGATCCACCAAATACCCTAAGGTTATTCTAGATCTCCATGGGATGGTAACTAGCACCCATACATCAAAAAACCATAGGGAATAATTTATCCAAAATTAAATCCACAAAAGGTATTATATATACAACTTAGATAACATTTGAAATGGTAACATATTCCATGACTAAAATAACATTAGAAAGTAAAAAACACATGAGTCGAAACAATATCCATATATAGGTCTAACCAAAAAGGTCTAACAAAAAAACCAACTACTTTACATGATTTTGTGGGAAGACTCCGCCCCATCTCAATAGTGGATAGCTAACTTAGTTGATAGAAAACATCACCACCTCACTAAGGTTCCTCACATCTCCCTACATCAAATGATATATTGAGGTATATGAATTGATGAAGGGTTGCATAGGGTGTGATCTAATAGAATCATCACCATCCCACCCAGGTATCCAATATCATGTCTATAATAAATATCCCAAGAATTATAGACCTTGACAAAAATAATTTGTGATAATAATTTAAAATTTTTTATATAAAAATCCATGAAAAATATTTTAATACCCCATTATTAAACATTTCTAAATAATTTAAGTAAATATGTTTCAAATTATTTCATATAAATATATCCAAATAGACAGATCAGGTCGAAACCGAAAAAACATCACATATCATTTCAAACCCATGGATTGACAATCAAATTAGTACTAACAAAAAACATCCCCAATCGGATCAGAAATACAACAGAAATCAATCCATGTTTCACACTAAATCAGTGCATCTCAAACACTCATACCTATCATATACAATGGAATACTAATCAAGCAACTAGACATGTGTGTTGATTCTATCGAGAAGAGGAACAACTTTATAAATTGATCCCCCCAAACCCTAACAATTCCATAAAATTAAGGGCATAGGGAAAAGTGGAAAAGCTTTGGACAAAACCCATTTACATGGGAAATTACCTAACACTATATCTTCTACCAAAGTTCACAAGGATTCTCACGTACTCTATTTTCCAAAACAATTCATCATACCATTCCTATTAAACCATGATTTGGAAACCCTTTCTGATTTCCCAAAACCAGGGGAATCCATATTTTATAAAACCCCAATCCCACAAAAAAAAACTAGTCATATTATATCATTTAATTTAATAAAATAAAAATTCATAAATAAGAGAAATTGAGTTCACCAAAATCTGATAGAAGAAGAACAACATACCTAAAACCCCATGTTGCGCAAGCCCATAATAGAGATTCATAAAAAGGATTAAAAGGACCAAAACGGAGGCATGTGAAGCAATCCCAAAATCGTAGAATTGTTACTATTAAACAAACAGTTTAGGGGATAATAGTAAACAACACATTCTACAAGAATATACACACACCACACCATAACAAATAAGGAAACAACCATTGGAATGAGATCTCATACTGTCACTAGAAGGAATCAAGAAGAATCATCACCATGGGTCAATGGATCTGATAAGACAACGAAATAGTGCTACTATAATCAAAGAAATGAAGATGTATAAAGGATTACTCATTTGTATATAATTTATCCAAACACAATTGTGATGAACTGATGAAAAAATTAATCTAGATTTAATAGAGTGTCCCAAATCATTAGAAAAGCACTCTTGGTAGAGATCAAGTAGGGGTGTATAATAATGAAATAAGGATCAACTCATGAAATTCCCCAAAATAATTTTTCATTACATTTACTTGTATTTTAATCCCTTTAAATGTTTTTTCATCCTTGAGACTTAGATAAACTAAAAAACATCTTCTACTTATTAAAAATAGATATTTTATCATTAAAAATTGTGTAAAATATACTCATCATATACTCCCTTCATGATGTGTATGGGGATCAAAATGTGACACTGGAATATAATACACATCTTTTATCCCCATTATAGGAAACATAAATTTCCTAAAAAAAGTCAAGAATGCATATTCTTACATGAAAAACTATGAACACCATGGGATACCTACAAACTCATAGAAAACCACAAAAAAAACATTAAAATTTTTATACCCAGACTCCGTTAATTCAAAAAAAATACATCCCCAAACATTAGATCATTTTTCTCATCTAGTGTTCTCTATGTTATGGGGTCCAAATATGCACTCAGTTAAAGAAAAAAATAGGAAAAAAATAGGAATATACATGAATTTTTCTAAAAATATGTTATAACAAATGAACATGTAAATATTAATAATTTTAAGTATAATTGTTATAAGATACAATCATGGAAATTATATACTCCACATAATTGAAAAATTTGACGAATATTCAATGATTCTCGCATTACAAAAAATGAATAATGGAAATCCTTTTCCATATTAGTAATATTTTGAAACATAAAATCTAATAAATCATAGAATCAAATGAAAATTTAAATATAATGAAAATAATTATATTACTGATATAATATGTCAATGTTAAGGTAAATAGATTGAACAAATGAAATGATTGGTGAATTTTCATATGTCTCCATGAAATAAAAGAGAGACTATAAATCCATTGCAAATTTAGTAATCTTTTGAATCATAAGCTGCAATAAATAATAACATAAAATGAATCATTGAAAATTATGAAAATATGGATATTAATGATATAAAATTACAAATGGTAATTATATACACAACACCAAATAAATGAGTGATAAATTTTCATATGTCTCTTATAAATAACTGATACTAGAAATCCCTTACCATATGTCTTGAATTACTTTATAGACATTAAAACACTTTTATTATAAATAAAAGTTTATTATATATATATATATATTATATAACCATTGGTATATATATATATATCATACCACATAATATTTACATATGACCATAATTTACCTATTTAGTAACAATTCCTTGTTCAAATCACTTTTTGGGTAATAACTGCTTTATTTTTCTATATATGTTTTTATTTTTTATTTTTGGTCCCCTTACATTGATCAACATTGAATTATATTGGAATAAAAATAATGGTATAATTATATTATTAATACATCATTTACAATATTCATACCATTCATGATGGATATATTTTGATAAACGAATTATGTTACGATCATAAAGATGGTGGATCATATATAAGCATGAGAAACATTTCAATTTTTCAACGATCATTGTGAAAAAGAGTACAGTAATATATTATATTTAAGTAATTGTAATAATATCATAATTAACATATTATTTACTTAAATATACTTTTTCATATCATTTAAGTGGTTTGTTGAGAAAATTGTTTCACATCACTTCATGAAGTGGTTTTTCAAACGTACATGAACGACGTAATCATCTTTCAGTGAGTTAGAATGAAATAACGAAAATGTTATAGTATTTTCTTTGGATTAATAAAAATGTCATGAATTTCATAATTATTCCATTCATATAACATATATTTATCCTAATTATCTTCTAGGTAAAGCATTAGTGAAAAATGAAGCGCACCCCTTCATGTGTTGGTACTCTATCGTACATGTGAGGAAATTTATCATATCATTTATGGAATGAAATTTGAAAACTTCATGTATTATATAATTACTATAAAGATAAAATTATGTTATAAATATCATAATTTTAATTTATATCCATAATACTACACAACCATGAGTGTTGGTAATGGGAAAATGAATGACATATGTTCATGAGGAAATAGTTTGAAATACACAGGAATGATGATTTCATAACCCAATAGATGGATCTAGAGAGAGATGTACGAAATTCCCATAAAACAACAACATATCATGATATGGATTTTATGATGGTTTTTATTAATTAATGGTTTAATAATAACTGAATTAGGTGGTGAATGAAATAAGATAAAAATTCTCGATGATGAAAGTTACCTCTTCTTCAGGTTACCACCTTCAGTTTTCACCAAAATTCCTCCTAGGTTGTTTTACATACAAAGATAAAGACAATAGTATGAGAGGATGAAATTTGGTATGTGATTTTGGATTAATTTTTCTTAACCAATGATGTTATGTGGTGTGAATAATTGATGGGTGGTTGTGGCCTTTTAAAAGTGTATGATAGTAACAAGCCTGGAAATTACAATGAAATTTCCCAAATGAATCCATTATAATTAAGAAAATCACTTGTCAATAGTTTCCAAAAAACCCTATACTAGAAACTGGGAAGTATAATATAGATTTATGTTGATGAAATATGAATTTGAATAGTTTTATAGACATATTAACCCATATAATCTTAGTTTAACCCCCAGTAAACCAATTTATAGCTTAACAACGGTAAATATTTTTTCTGTTTAATTATTAATTTGGATCAATAATAAAGTTCGAAATATTATATCATATATTTTATTCCAATTATAAACAAAAAATTCATTTTTAATAATTATTTTCATAAAATTTGTCAATTTTAATTTTAAATTAATCCTACAAATGTGATGAGAAAGAGAGTTTTTAGAGAAAATTTTCCAACAAGTTTAAAAAGTTTATATATCGAATTTTGATATGAAGTTTATTTCAATGACCTATATTAAATTAAATTGTTTATAAATAAACTAAATTTATTTAATAACAAGTTTAAATTTTAATTTATCTTTATAAATATTTTAAATGAAATAGTATTTTTGGATTAAAATTCAGTATTTTTCACTATTTATCAAAAAATAATTATTTTCAAAGAATTATAAAAAATTATTCCTAATATATTTTTCACATTATTATAAAAAAAATTAATTTCATTTTTTCAATAAGGTTTTCTAAAATTTTAAATTTAGTATAATGTTAAGTGTGCAAAAAAGTGTAAAAGTTGCTTTTTAAGAATCTACAGTTTTTAAACATGTAATTGGATTGATTGTTATCTATTTTCAAGAAAACACATAATATGAATCTTAAAATTTTTATTTAATATATAATATATCAAAGTCATGATAATAATACACCAAAAGTTTTTTTAATTTATTGGGGTAAAACATGTTTGTTGGAAAAATAGTAGTTTTTTGGAAAAATATTTCATTTATTTTTAAATAGATTCAATTTTCATTTTTAAATAATTGGTCACCATTGAATTAATCATATATACATGTTTAAAAAAATATATTTTCATAATTTATTAAATCATATTCATACCCACCATTAAAATGGCTCGGTGATATCTATCATATGAAGTAATAATATTTTAATAATATGCCATGTTTCATTTAAACTATGAGTAATGTATAATGTAATCGAAACATAGTATAATGTGTAATGAAATATATTGAAAATAATGGCTTATTATAAATAAATCGAAAAATATCTAGGTTTCTCATTTATGATAATATATGATTAACTTATGACCTCTTGTTGGCTGTTTATTAATTATTCCATGAAAAAATCATGTTTTGAGTAATAACTATATTGTTTTTCTTGTATGTTTTGATTTGGAATTTTTGGTCCTTTCATTTTGAAAATGGATTTACCATATTGATAATTGTAACCATGTTATAAATATTACAAGTATTAATTATATAAGTATTTAAAGTAATACATAAATGTTTCAAATAAAAAATGAAATACACTCTCTCTGGTGATGGTAACTCGTATGTATTCATGAATATTATTTCTATTTTTTCAACCGATGGAAATAAAGTAACGTAAATAATAATAAAAATTATAGAGTAATTATTATTTCATATATATCATATATATTCAATACATTTATCCTTATTACGTTCCATATAAAGTATTCGTGATGAATGAGACACTTCATTCCGTGGGTCGGTTGTTTGCCGAACACATGAATGACATTATAGAATCCCCTGTGGAATGGAATGTAATAATTTATATTTGATATTATAATTATGTGAGTATAATTATGGTAAAAATTCCATATATTTTTAATTAATATTTCTCAATTACCATCCACATAAAACATAATGGAAAAACACATCACATCAGCTAGTGAGGCAGTTGCCCCTTGTACACACGATTGATGGTTTCATTTTTCATTTCATGGAATATGATATTGATATGGGTTAATAAATTATCAAAATTACATGTAAGTATATTTTAAATAATCTTTTTATAATATAAACATTGTGTAATAATATCTTATGGATTTTGATGATGAAATAAAATAAAAATATAAGTGTATGGACTATACATATTCATTAGAGAACTGATTTTGGTTTACAAATAAATCCTTATTAGGATGAGTCAATAATTAACAAAACTCTTATATGATATTTTTTGGGAATAAATTAAGTGATTTGGGATTGTATTGGTTGAGAAAATGGGTTTTGTAAACATGAAGAGTATAGTATTGTGTGTCGCCTTTTATAAGTGAGGGGGAGAACACAAATGGATTATATTGAATGTCGAATTTGTATCCATATTTTCACTATTCCACAAGTCCACAAAAAGGGTATTTAAAAACCAAATGAGGTTATATGGTCTAAATATCTCCAAAAATTGGGTTATAAGAACATTTTTACGTTCTTTTACCCCTTATCATTATAGATTAACCCCCTCATTAATCATTTTTAACATTAACACGGAAATTAATTTTTAGTGCCTTTACTATTCATTTTGATAAAAAATTACATTGAACATATTATATAATAGAAATTATATTTTTTCCAAAAATGTAATTTCTTTACAAATTCCACTGAAAAAAAATTCAGATGTTATATTTAAAGTAAAATCCTCGATGCAACGAAAAAGATGTTTTCCAAATAGAAAGGATTCAAATGTATAAAAAACATTATAATGAAATTAAATATTATATTGATTCAAATGAACTAAATTATATTAATAAATATATTTTCAATAAAATTTTAGTTTAAAAACTATATAAAAATAAAATTTATCTTGAAAATGATTTGAATGAAAAGGAACCTTTTACTAACAAAAAATAATTCCAATAGTCACTGAAATAATTTACTTCCATGAAAATATCAAAAAATTAAAAATAGATAATTTTAAAATTCTGATTTCAAAAATAAATATCATTTTCTCAAATAAATTTATTGATCTTTTAAAAATTAATTTTATAAAATTGTTACAAACTAATTTTTTAGAAAAATGTTTTCTAGATAATAAAATTTGATTTATTCTTATCCCATGTACAGAAAATACCTATGATGAATGTTAGATATTCAATTGAATATATAATATATTTATTTCTACAATATCACTGAACAAAGTTATTTTCTTTTATTTATTGAGGTAAAATGAGTTTGTGCAATGGAAGAGAAAATCAGAAATAGAATTCATTTATTTTCAAATGTTTCTTATTTTAATTACTAATTAATTTTTCACAAAACAATTCCTTTTATACAATATTTTAAAACATATTTTTTAATAATTTTTTCAAACATATTCATACTCTCCAGTCTAATGGTTATATGATAATTATCATATTAAGTAACAAAATTTCAATAGTATGTCACATTTCATTAAATCATGGTGTTTTATACAGCACAAGATATCAATGAATGTATATTTATTTGAGAAATATTTCAAAAAATATTTTTTTAACAATTTCGGAATGATATAATCAAAAAATTTGGTAAGTAAATCAATTGGATAATACCCACCTAAAAGTTTTCATAAGTTTTTCCTATTTTCACGTTGATACCAAGAATCGCGTCAAACAATATTTTATGTTCTAAAATATTTTTGTTATGGGATGTTTCATTGAAATTATATGTTTTTGAATTTCGGATAAAAAAATTATTTGTTTATTTATAGCCAAAATTTAAATTTTATTGAGAATTTCTTTTAAAAGGAACAAAACTCGGCCATAATTTTAATGAAATGAAATAATGAACAAATGTCATCCAAATAGATTTAAATGGAAAATATAAATTGATAGATTTTATAAAAAAATAAGGGTAATAGAATGTCCATGGGTGTTTTTAGGCAAGAAGAATTAATATAGTTATTAGGAACTACTAAATCACATAGGAGAGTTTGGGAATGTGATTATTTTAGATATATTAATTTTGAAAATATAAAAATTATAGGTTTAATTATTATTGTATACCAGAATTTGATTACTCATATAGTGGTTGGAACTAATTTTTATTACATTCTTCTAATTAATTGAGGAGATCTATAAACCATAGAAGAATAATCTAGTCTATAAGATTATTGAATGTGGAATTTATCCACAAAAGATGAGCTAGATTAAATTCATGAAATTAAAACCAATGATATAACATAATTATGTCTGGGTTATGAAGAAGATTATAATAAATAGTTATTCCATTTAAAATAAAAATATTATTAAGAAAAGAGGTACAAGACTACACTAGTTATAAATGGATTTTAAAATAATGATATATTTTAATTCTAGGATATTTTTGTACCCATTTTATAATATAAAAACATTAAAACATTGTTCATTTTGGTTTCTTCTAATATATGTCATATGTAAAAAAATAGAGGTGGCATTAATTTTTACCCATGGGGATTTATAATAGGAGAGACATATGAAGCAACTGGATGGTTTAATGCACAAAAAGAATAAGAACTATTCTAGTCTGATGAAAAGAATTATTTATGGATTTAATCAAGCACCAAGAGAATGGAATTGAATTTTTAATGAATTTGTGTATTTGAAAGTATTTGTATAGAATAAATTATACCATTTTTTATACCAAAATGTGTTCAAGGACTGGAGATTTATCATCTATTTAATTTATGTTAATGAAATTATCTAGAAACATAAAAACAGCAGATGTTAAAAATTTGTTTTTCTTAAATGTTTGAGATGAAATATTTTGGGGAATCATTGAAAATTTTGGGTATTGAATTTAATTTATATTGTAAGGCCAAAGATTTGGTTATATTATTGAATGTATATATTTTAAAGGTCCTCAAAAGACTCAAAATTATTAGATTTAAGTCAGTGTCATGAAATTTCATCTTAAAATAAAAAATTATCCCAATATAAGGAATTTAAAATGAAAAATGAGGATTTGTATATCTAAAAAGTGCCATTTCCATTATTAGGAGGCAACATCATTTATTCTGTGTTTGGTATAAGGTATAAAATATCATTTTAAATGTTAGTGATTGGTTCGTTTATGGAAAATAACATATTCGAAGACGGGTAAGATAAGAATTCAATTATATTTTATCTTAATGGTTTAGAATATATATATATTTGTGTCCCAAAAAAACTAATCCATTGTTTCTCTACATGGATGTCAAATTTTAAAGAGATATAGACACATGAATGTGTTATACATGTTTTGTTTTTATAATTTGAGGAACAAATATAATCTTGATGCCATGGTTGTAACTGGTGGTCTCACTATCCCCGATTGAATTTTAATATATGGTCTTCCTGATATTAGGGAAATTAAATTTATAGTAAAAACATCTTGAGAATATTATAAGACGATAACAAATTGGATTTTAATTTTGTAATAGGCAGAGATAAATTAATTTGGCTATGAACATTTTGTCACACACCCAGTCAAAATACAATGGAATGAAATATCTTATAATCTTGAAGAAAATAGAGGAATATGTGTTGGAGAAATGAATGTTCAGAAGATGTTAAAATCTGGATGAAATTTTTTTAAAAAAATTAGTCCATGAAAGAATGAGGTCATATTATTCCATTGTGGGACTATGGTGAGTAGAAGGTGGTGGATACATTGTTTGTTTCTATGGAATATGAGATGATAGTAATTTTCTATACTGTTAGTAATATCTATCATTCAATAAAATAAATATTCAAGGGGTTGATTTTTAAGAAATATAATGTCTACTATAAGATACTATTCAAAAATCCCAAAATAAAAATCTCTAAAAAGTGTTTTTATCTCTACTAAAGAATTATATTAGTGTGGGTAATGGGAATATAGTCTTATTGATGTTATATTATGTAACTAGGTGTTATATGTGGTCACAATCCATTCGATAAAGAGATGAAGTTATTTTCTCTGTATGGTTCATTCTAATTGTTATGTAATGGTAATTGATGGTTGTTTTTTAGTAAATGGAATTGAAAAATCATTCTTTCAGAATGATACGTAAGGGTAACATTCTCAAATAACGGGTTTTCAGTAGTCATAGTTAATCAATATATAGGGAAGTATAGGTTATTATGGAGAGTGGGGGGACTCCAATAAATTTTTGAAGGTGGTAAAACATGTTAACGGGATATTCCCCACTATAAATATGTGTGGGACAACATATAAACATATTGAATGATTAATTGATTAATTATTTTAATTGTATATTTTTTGAATAGTGATCATAATTTCAAAACGTATATAAAAAGCACGCAAGTAGTGTTCTCCCATGGATGTTGAACCAAATTTCAAACCACATTTTTCATTGTTTTGTATTTTATGTATTATTTATTTATTATGAATATTTTATCTAATAATCCTAAGTCAATATGTGAATACTAGGGTGTCTTTATAATGTTGTGATTTAGGGTCCGTTTTTCATTACATGTTTCAATAAATGCATGTTTCTGGTCTTTTTGATATGGTATGTTGTGGATCATTATTCCCCACTTGAAGCTTCTTGTGGTTTAACATTGGATGATTTATGGTCTTGAATTCAAACTACTACTTCTAAAAAATAGATCATTTATATTTAATTCAATATATATATTTTTATTCATGTTTCAATTTAATAGATACCAATTTATTTTAAGTAGTCTATGGTTTTGAAATCTATTAATACTTATTTTAAAATGGAATAGTTTTTAGAATATGACAAGTTATATAGGATTTCATGGATCTAATAAAAATATAGTCACAACGAGGGTTGATGTATATTACCCTTATGAAATATTATCATATTATCTTATGGATAAGTAATGGGGATGTTTTTTGGGTGGTATTATTTATTTTTCCGGTTTATTTTATATTCATTATATTTTATAGAGTCTTGTATGGTTTTTCTTGTAACATATATTAATGATGTTTTTTCCTTGTTATACTAATATAATTGAGGGAGTATGTCCATTTTTGGTCTATATTTGTGGTTAAATATTGAAAATTAAAATATTGTTTTTGGGCTTGATTCAGACTAGGAGTGAAGGATTAAAATACATATAGTCTACATCAGTCGCATGGATAAATTGAGATGAATTCCCATTTAAACCATCCTATTATTCTAAGAATTCATGTAAATAACATGAGAAGATTATCATTCTACATTATATACATTGATTCATTTTTTATTCAATCCAAAATATTCTAGATATGGTTATATGAAATATGTTGTTTTTCTAAATTTATTTGATAAAAAGGATTCATAATTTTTTAATATTTTTTCCATATTTTATTTATTCTTTGGTAATTTCTAATTTATTTTTCTTGGTAGAATTACATTCATTTGGTGGAAAATAAGGCAAACACACATGATATAAAAGAATAAAGAATATTACATTTTGATTCACTGATTATGATATATATATTTATTATTATTTGAGACTAAGATATATAGCTACCTAGTACATTAAAACAAATCCATATACATTATCTAATTATATATAATTTTTTATTCTTTAATGGTAAATCCTAAATGGTTGATAATGATAGAGTTAATCTCAAAAGAGATTGAAGATTCCAATATATAATAAGGGTTGTGTCTAAACAGTTGGGTCATCTATAAACACATCATTCCATTAACTATAGTTTTAATAAACATGATAAAAATTACATATAATAAAATAATTATTGAAATTGTTTATTACTATATTTAAATGATTACTCGGATTTATGAATAATCATGAAATAAGTTATTTCAAATGATGAACTCTTATAAAAATTGAATCAATCAATGTTTTCCCTATATCATAAAATAATACTCAAACCCATTTCCTATTTATATTATTATATTAGGTAGAGGTCTGGTTTTATCAATGTAAGACTTTGAAATATTTCGGAATATATTTCTAGAGTAAGGAGTTGAGATAGCTTGTGATTCTGAGGCATAGTAAACGTAAAAATAATTATAAAAATATAATTTATAATACACACATTGTTAAAAAAACAAGATAACTCTTATGTAGTTGATCATATTAGAAATATGAGTCCACGATTTGGCCTAGAATGTAGTTTTTACCCTGTCATGAAATGAAATGAGTTTTCATATGATATTTGGACCGCTCAGTCATAGGCAGTATGTTTAAGTGAATGAATTAACTCATTGAAATTATTAATTAAATAATCATTCACCTGAAATGATGTTATAAATTCATCACTAACTAGATTTTTCTAGGTTTTCATAATAATATACAATAATTGGAAAAGATATTCTCTCCTTTTGATACTTTCAAATAATGAAAAACCTCAAGATCAAGGTGAATTGAAGAATGATGAATTCATCGGTTCCTCCCAAAATCATTGGTGATTGTGTTCTTTAATAGTGATTGATCAAAATTGAACTAGGCCTTGTGATATGAGGTTTTTACCTTATAATTAAACAACTAAGTGGATTATCATTCTTTCATTGCTATATTCCTGTTACAACATTTTCATGTGCATGGGGCCTGAAATTTAATTATTTTTCTATTTGATCATCTAACCCCGACACCTCATTCTTGATCATAAGCCAATAACTCTTTGTCAGTGATGTTTAAACCCTTGTTTTCATGAATTCATCAAATAACACTTCATGTTATTTACCATTAGAAACCCCATGGTTCTTTGTTTGACAATTTCTAGGAAACCCGACCATGATCGAGTACATAATACAAGGTGGATTGAAAAAATTTAAATGGTTTTTTGAGTGATGCATATGTATGGACATGCCACAGTTGAATGATTATAGATCCATTGGTTTGAGATCAAGCAAAAATTGTGGAAAAAATGTTGGTTCTCAGAATTCCTGGACAAACCCTTCCTGATGATCAGAGCATATTAATTGTGAGAAACAACCAAGATCCTCAATCACTAGCCAGGTCTAGGTGTTTCTGACTGATTCCAGTAGTTATCTAAGGTGGAATGGATAGATTTTGAAATTGTAGATCAGATCATGAGTTTCTAGAAAAATCACCACTACACGCGTTGTATAATAAAAACACACATCATGTAGATTTTTTTAGTAGCGACATTAGGATTTGGGAAATCCTTAAGAATGGCATGACGTGTACACCCCTTGACAATCCATGTAATTCCATTTTCTGTGAGATAGACATGTGATAAATCACACAAAAAATAACATTCCATGTTCCAAATACATTGAAATTTCATGGGAAAATTGACTTAATCCCATGTGATTTCAAGAGACATGTACTATAGTACACAGACATGGGGTCTGAGTACAAAAATGGGGACAGAATCCACGACCCCAGTCCCAATTATTCTGGATATTCCATGTAGTCCACCAACATGGAATGTTATACTACATGGGGTAGTGTTTTTTTGTTATCCAGGAACCTGTCTTGGCTATGGAGAAATACCACACACCATGTCAGTCCCCTCACACATCATGTTCATCATGGTCTCTTCTACATAATCTTCAAGAATTATTATATCCTTCATTTGAACTCAGATGTTGTCTTACGAGTAGCCCATCCTCAGTGTTTTTCTATATAGAACATGATGGATCCATTATAAGTGCCTTTCAATATAATATGTGAAATGTTCATTGTTTTTCATGTGTTGAGATGACACACGATGACGACAGAAATCATATCGAAGCACCAGAGCATCCTTGGTATAATCATCCATGAAGGATGTGTAGTGGCATTCCTTGGAGATATTCCAGGGCTTACCCTATAGTATTAATAGGTATTTTAATTCCCCAGTTATATTATAAGATACCCCTTGTAGGGAGAGGTGGTGGTGTACCTCGATGTTTTGGGCTTACCCTACAGTAGGGCTGCACTGTGGGGTTCCCCTATGACAGCTCCAAGCATACCCTTCAATAGTGTAGTGCAGTTGTGTTCCCCATTGATAGTTCCATGCTTACCCTGCAACGGGGTTTGGAAGTGTCATTCCCCGATGACATGTTCAAGGAATAACTTCCATTTGGGCTACGCAGTGGAGTTCCATAATGACTCACTGGGCTTACCCTCTAGTAGGACTAGGCGGTGGAATTTAATGATGAAATTCCCAAGGATGACCCTTTATCTAGGCAAGGTAGTGTATTTTCTCGATGACTATCATAGTATGACCCTTCTTTCATACTAGGTTACATGATCCTTACCTAAAATTCACGCCTCCTTGAATGTGAGGAAATGTGACGAGATGCTGTATGATTCACCTCTAGACTCATGAGGAAGAGGGATCCTATGATGACCCATACATTACATAAATTGATATTACTTCAATATATAAATATATTCATTAAAATATATAAAAAATCCATGTAAGGACTATATGGATATAGTGTCTTTAGAAACATTGAAAAATAAAAAACTAGTTTATAAAACATTTACATTGTCTCCTAATTATTTCTTCATAACTATACTCTTTTTTGAAATATCTTACTCAATACCATTCTTCATGACCTAGGGAAAGGAATAATATGAAAGGGTGAGCTCGAATGCTTTTTAAGGGTAAAAAAAGGAAATATCAATCATATCACAATCATAAGGCATAATAATATAACATTTGGAAGTCTTATCCTACATATAAAAATCATGATATCATGTCATTGGATAAAATTTCAAAATAATTAATGGAAATTATGACAAATATAAATCACATAATACATGATGTTTTGGGGCATAAACATAAGGATATTAAATCGTTTCATATTATTCAATGCTCATTTCCAAGACCATCTTAGTAGACAAAGTACATTAATGAACTAGGATTATTTGATGTTCGAGCCCAAAATTACTAAACCTGATTTACTTCCCATTCGTTTCATCTATATCACATGATATATAAATATTTACCCAGTGCATTGTATGGAGATAATGGTCCCACCCATCTCATAATGAAATCATTCTTACATGTGTCAAAAAACATAAATCATTCATCATAGCATTGACCACGACATAAAATTGGGTTCTTAACAAACATTCAATCACAATATAATCAATATAAAATATCATTACATCATTAACAAAATCTTATAGTAGTAATAATAGAGATATCGACATAACTCGATTTACAATGTTTCATCTCAGATGTAAAATAATTTTGATAAAACACTTGAACTTAATTATTGAGAAAAATATCCTTTCATCTTCAAAAACATTTTCTTTTCCCAAAATTCAACACAATTTTAATAGAAAATAATTACGTTTAAAATAAAATATAAATCTTGTAAGGGAAGCTTCATTGTAATAATATGTTATGAAGATGTAAAATTCTTTCATGCCATGTCAGTTAAAAAAATCCCCCTCATACTTTTGCAGGAAAAGTCAAAAGTAACTCATATCAAAAAACACCAATAGATTACATTCATATAGTTTAATAAAAATATTTCCATAGATAAAATTGAATTTAATAAATTATAGATGAATAAAAATAATATTAATTTTTTAGGAACCATGGATGTGGATGATAAATATACCCTAGTAAATACTTACGTATAAATTATCTCAAATAATAATGAGATTGTAAAATTATCCCTTACCATAGGTATGATATTGTTTGTATTTATCAGAACATCTTGAATAATGATTTAAATAATTTTATTTACTTATTCTAGAATCATAATTACGTTGATGATATCATATATTATTAAATTATCATATGATTATTAGTAACATTTCATTATCACTCGTTGTTCGGATATTACCTGCTTTATGTTCTTATGAATGTTTTGTTAGATAAGTTAATGTTCCACATTATATATTATAGTTATATAATTTATAGAAATATATTAGTATAATATATATAATATTTATTCATTACTTTTATGTATATAATCTTGTTTTAATAAAGATCATGTTGAATTAATTTCATCGCATCCTGGAGACGGTAGGTCGTATGTACGTACTGGTGGAGATATCATTCAATTAATGGATAAATGTTATGGGGTTAGATTGTATATTAAATATATATAATAACTATCATGTTATATTTATTATTTAAATGCATTTTACTCATCATTATACACATTGAAATAATGTATTGTGGAATAACAAATTACACCATGGTGTGGAGATGGTAAGTCGTGCGTACGCGTGCATGGTGATATTATTATTCATAGGATGTATATAATTAGGAATATGGTCATACCATACTTATAATAACATCTAATAACATAGAATATTATGGATTTATTAATTTAGTATTGAAACAACATAATAAGAGGAAGTATAAGAAGAAAAGAATTTTCAATGAGGTGATAAAATAATAACCTCTTTTTCGAGTATATCAATTCGATTTTCATTAATGGCCAACTTAAGACATCTTTCTTGCCGATGTTTTGTCTCTATGATGAATTTAAATAAGTTGGGTTATGAAATTGGAAGTGTTTGGACATGAAAAAGTGCTTTAGTGGTGTGATTAAAAGAGAGGTATAGATTCCCTTTTAAGAGAGGGGGTATATGGAAAACCCCCAACTATTAAAACAATATAAATTAATTTTTCAACTATAATGGATCCGAAGAGGTTAATTTATAATATAAGATTATGATGGGTTTAAATCCTCCCAAAAAATAAACTTTAGACAAGTTTTTTTATTTTAAACGTTTTAATTTTTATTTATCCTTATTTAATCTATTTAATTTTAATTGTGGTAGTAACATTCGAAATATTTAATGGTTATAAATATTTACATATATTGTGTTAATTGATCATAAATATATATTTTATGAAATTTTAGACCTTATATATATCACTTTTTAATTTTATAATTTTATATGAATTTTAAATAATTTAAGAAATGTTATTTTAAGAAAACATGAATATTTTAAATTTTCGAACTATTAATTTAATTTATTTTAAGTAAAATCCAAATAGAATATAACTTTGAACAAGAACATTAAATGTATTAAAAAATTGTCATAATAACCTGTAAAATTAATTGATAACCTTAATTAATTCAAAATATTTTTCTTTTAATATTTTTAATATCATTTATTTGATAATTCTATTATTAAAATAATTTCTTTGTCAACATTGTGTCATCATTAATGGTAATTATTTAAAATCAAAATATTAAAAATACATATCAATGATGTTGAAAATTATTTTTTCTTTATCGAGACTATATATAGTTGATGATATATCTATCTTATCTCTATATGAGAATTAATATTCTTGTATAAAAAGAGAGTGTGACATTTTTTCACATTCCTCGCATTTAATAAAATTAATTTCATATTCATGGGAATGTATCCATTATGTGATTCCATTTCCAAATATAGATTATATGGGTCAATTTTTTCATACAATATTTTTTTACATGTTTTAAGGTAATTTTATAATATTAAATTTTCTTTTAATTACACAATTTACACTTAACCGTGGTAATAAAAAAATTTCTAAAGTTCTTATTCCTAATTTCAAAAAAACTAAAGTAACCTATTTTTTTTATTTGGACCCAGTTATTCCAAATATGGAATCCATTTAGAAAAATTTCGAACAAAATATTAGAAGTAATTAAATTAAAATTATTACCTTTTTTAGAAAAATAGAACGAGTTTTAAAAGCTAAAACATTTCCAAAGATTAAATTGTTTTTATATATAGATTAAGTTAAATATTTATGATGATGACATTCATTATATTATTTGATAAATATATATAATATTTATACTTTAAAACAATTCAATATTATAAATTTCATATATAAATTATTTCAATGAAATAATTTGTTTCCAAATAAAATTTAGTTTACTTTTAATATTCATCCTAACATGAGTGTTAGCAGAAAAATATCAGAAATTGATTTAAAGTAAATTTTTAAATATTGATTCAAAATAAAATTTTATGTTTTCATAAAAAAATTCATGTTTCCAAATCTTAATTGAAAAGGAGTTCGTCATTCTAACGGCGTAAAATTTCCCTTTAAAAAGTATGTTTTTGTACATCAAATTGGGTTTATTCATACCCCGTGATTAAAATATATATTTGATAAATATCAAAATATTTTAATAATTATGTAACATATATATATATATATATCCTTAATTTCATTACAAATATTAATTAAATTAAAAATAAAAATATCTAATTTATTTATATTATTCATAGATAATGATAGCCAATTAATTCACAATGCATTATCTTAAGTTAGTTATACTTATTTCCTCTAACCTAATGGCTAGTATATAATAGTAATTTTATTCTAAGGGAATTTTGGGTTGCATTTAAACTCATGATGTTTTGAAATAAATGATACTGATGAATAAAAATTATTTAAAGAAAATATATCATAAAATCATATGAGTGTTACATTCTACCCCAATAAATCTAAATTTTGTCCTTGAAATTCATCACTTGGAAACAAATAAATAAGGATACTTCTTCCTAATCATATCATCAAGTTACCATATTTCTTCTTCAAATTGGTTGTTCGTCCATATAACATTAAACATGTGACTTGTCTTGTTTCGTAGAATTTTTTCTCTATGATCCAAAATCTATATGGCTCTCTCTTCATAAGAAAGATCATCCTCTAGAAATATGTCCTCTGATTTTAGTATATGTAAAGGTTCAGGTATGTGTTTTCTCAAGACAAATACATGGGACACATCATAAACTTCAGATACATTTAGAGGAATCACCAATCGGTAAGCTACCTTCCCAAAATGATCCAAATTTTCTAAAGGATTGATATACCAAGGGCTCAGCTTTCCCAACATTCAAAATCTGATTACTCTATTCCGGGGACTTATTCATAGAAACACCTTATCTCTCGCATCAAACTCTTTGTATTTTATTTGGTTTTCATCATAACCATTTTTTCGAATATAAGCTTCTTTTATGTGTTTATGATTGGATCATACCTTTTATTCCATTTCATCACCAAGATCAGGTCCTACTAGATTTATTTCCCCAACTTCATCCCAAAAAGTTGGGGTTCTGCAATTCATTCTATAGAGGGCTTCATAAAGAGCCATCTGAATACTAATGTGAAAGCTATTTTTATAAGAAAATTTCAACCAAAGGTAGTAGTTGATTCCAACCAATAATGAAATCCATAGAGTAGTCTCTCAACATTTCTTCTACAGTTTGAATTATCATATTATACCGACTGTCTATCTAAGGATGATAAGAAGTTAATAAAATTAACTCTATATCCAGATCATATTGAAGACTTTGGCAGAACTTAGAGGTTATCCTTAGACCACGATAATATATAATGGAAAGTGGTAATCCTTGGAATATTAACAATTTAATTCAAATATCCTCGAAATATGATCAAGAGGTAAATCCTCACTAATATCAATAAAGTTTGCCAATTTCATAAGGTGATCAAATATAACTCAGATAGCATTATTGTATTTGGATGTTTTGGGAAGTCCAATGAAAAATTCCATTGTGATGTTTTCATATTTCTTTTCTAGTATGTGCAATAGTTGTATAATCTCCTTGTACTTCTATCTCTCAACCTTTACTTTTTGAAAAACTAAACATCCAGAGATATATTTGGTGGAATATATTTTCATGTCATCCCACCAGAAATACTCTTTCAGTTCCCTATACATATTTATGCTTCTTTGGGTGAATAGAGAATGAATAACTTTGAGCCTCATCAAAATTATCCTTCATTAATTCTTGTATGGGGGGAATACAAACCTTGTTCAAGAACCCTGTTATTTTATCACAACAAAGTTCGAATTTAAGAACATTTCTCACCTTTTTTTATATCTCTGCATCTTTCTTTTGTTCCTCCTTAATCTTTAAATATATAGATGGTTGAACATTAATTCGAGAAAGATAAAATTTCTACCATTGCTTTGAAATATAATGATCCATTCATTGAAAATCCCGAAATGTTGGCTCTTTTTTATCCTCATCATAGACTGGCTAGTGCGGTCTTGTTGAATCCAGTCATATTCCACCTAGTTCGCTTTCCTAGTGTAGTAATGTATGGATATGTCATAATATTTAATCAACTCCAACCATATTCATGGGTGTATATTCAGTTCCTTTGGATTGAAAATATACATTAAACTTTTATGATCAGTATAAATATCAAACCTTTCACCATAAAGATAATGCATCTATAACTTTAATGCAATGATTACCACAGCTAACTCCAAATCATGATTTGTGTAATCTTTCTAACATATTTTTAGTTTTCGTGTGGCATAAGCTATAACCATATCATTTTTCATGAGAAACCATCCCATCCCCTTATTTTATGAATCACTATAGATCATAAACCTTTCTCCACTACAAGGTAGTGTGAGAAAAGTATCACTGGTTAACCATCATTTTAGCTCTTTGAAATTATCTATACATTCTTATGTCCATATGTACTTCACCCCTTTCTGAGTTAATCTTGGAAAAATATTGATCTCTATGTAGTTGTTTAGATATGACATCAATGAGGGGAAGAGGATGTTTGTTCTTGATAGTCATCTTATTATGTTCTTAATAATTATTGTAGACTCTCATTGCTCTATCTTTTATTCTTAACAAATAGAAATGGTGATTCCTATGGTGATTCACTAGGGAATATGAATCCCTTATCAAGATTCCCTTGGAGTTGCTTCTTCAATTCCTACAACTCAAATGGGTATATTTTATAAGATGTCTTTTAAAGAGGTATATCACCTGATATGAGTACTATTGAAAACTCAACTTCACAATTCAGTGGAAGACTCGGTAATTCCTTGAGAAAGACACAATAAAACTCCCATAAAATTAGTGATTCTTAATCGTGAGTTTCTCCCCAACCATTTGAGATTAATAGCCTTCATTTATAGGAATCAAGAACTATTAGATGGATGAAATTTCTACATGAGGTTTATAATAATCCTGGCATTGATTAATGATCATAGATTAATCTATAATATGAAATATGGCTTCCCTTCCTTGAAAATTGATATGAGCTTAAAATAGGGAAATTCAATACATGCTAAGAATCACATCCAATACAACTATTGGATGGATCTCATGGTTTGCAAGATGGAAATTCCCACAAAATTCATCCAAATAATAATTATAAACTATTGATGTGATAGTTTTTCTATTAGAAGTTTTCCTAGCTAACTCTACATCAAATTATTGAGGTAATATGAGGATACCTTTATAAAATTATTCAAAAATAAAAGTGTGTGTGGATACAGATCCAAATAAAACATTTTCTACATTAGATTCGATGGTAAGTGTACCTTTCACCACATCATTATCAAACTCCACAATTCTAATAGCATTTACATTTGAATTTCCTTTGTCTACGTCCTTAAGTGTTTACTGACATCGATCATGATCAATAGCCCTTGGATTAGAGAATTTATTGGAATAATTCCCCATTTCCTGGAACTTGTTTTATTAAATTGTAAGAGGTGCATTCTATGTAGAATTTTCTCGGTTCTCGTCATTAAACATCTTTTTTCAATCACATCATAATTCATCTTCCCTATGTCCTTTTATTACACATATAAAACTTTGACTAGTAATTTTATTAAATTTTTCACCATGTTTTATTCCACACATTGAGCATTTGGGAAAACATATCTTATTTTCAGTGTGGTATTTAGATTTCCCTTTGAATTCCATTTTTGTCTTCTTATCAGACCCATATCCCTGAGGGGTTACTCTGATATCCATCTCAACCACGAGATCACATTAAACATTTTCTTCATAGATATTAAAGTCCCTTATGGATAACACCATTCAGATACACGGTTTTATGCCAATAAAGAATCTATCTAATTTAATCTTAGGTTGGATAATAATTCCACAATTTTACCTTTTATGACTTGTAAAATATTCTTCATAGGTAGTAATGGATTCATAATCATTTTCCATATGTTTATGGAACTACTTCTCCATTTGTTTTGGAAAATACGAGAAACTAGTTATTCAAAAATAAGTTCTTGAACTCATCCCATTTCAAGGACTCAATTTCCTCCATTTGCCTTATATTCTTGATAATATTACATTGTTGATCAGCTTAACAATGACAACAATAGACTAATAAGATGAAATTATCATGTTTAGAGCATTATAGAACAGAAAATATCTCTTTTGTGGTACTGATCCATTATTCAACCACTCATAGATCTGAATTCCCATTGAATGAAAGTGGATACTACCTCTTGAAATAATTACTAGAATTTTTCTCCCTTATATGCTCATTTGTATGTCATGTATGATTTATTGCTTGATAAAGTTATATGATCACGGAAACTAGATTTTTCATTCAACCTCCCATAACATTTGGTTTCTTAGGGGATAATCTTTTCATTGATAATCACATTCATAATTAACGTGGTTCCTTTAAGTTCCTTCCATTGACTAAAACCAAGAATCATAGTGTGAGATACACTACTCATTACGAGAAAACCACATAATCAATAATAAAATTTCAGTTAATGACAATTTAGATTTTATCCTAGGTTATTATTGGTCATTTCTAAAGCACTAGGATTATAACCTATATATCGAAATATTTGTAGGGTTCATACAATGGATTTCGCATCCTAGTTTCCAATGGTTAATTATACATTTCCCCTAATTCCAATTATAATGTCCCCTACTTTACATACATTGGTATGACTTCAAGATTGATGTATATTCATTAAAACATATAATAAATCTATGATAAGACCATATGGGTATATTTTCTTCAGAAACTAGGAAACATAACCAAGTGGTTCATAAAACATCTATATTGCCTCTCGCTTATTTTTTTCATAATAATATTCCTATTTGACATATCGTACTTAATACCCTTCATCGTGGCCTAAGAAAAAGGAAATATATGAAAGGGTGAAATAAAGTTCTCAGTAAGTGTAATATATTTAAATATCAATCATATCACAATCATAAGACATAAGAACAAAATATTTATATGTCTTATCCCGTATATGAAAAATCATTATATTTGTTCATGAGATAAAATTTCATAAGAATTAATGGACATAATACCAAAATTCCTCACACAATACATGATGTTTTTCAAAATACACATAATCTTGGAAAATAATTTCATATTAGTCATGTATCATTCCCAAGACAATCAAAGTGGAAAAAGTCAATTATTGAACCAGGCTTACTTGTTGTCTCAGCCTTGTACTACAGAACCAGATTTACATACCATTCTTGTCATGTCTATCTAAAAAAATATAAATATTTACCCATTGCATTGGATGGAGATATAGTTCACATTAATCTCATAATTAAATCATTCTTAATGTTCCATAAAATCATAAATCATTCATCATATCATATCCCATGAAATAAAAATGGTTTCTTAAAGATCATTCCATCATAACATAATACATATAAAATACAATTCGATCATTAAAATAATAGAATCATAGAAATAATATGGATTGAAACATGAAATTATTTAAATATCATTATCTTATATGGAAAATAATTTTCATAAAACACTTGAACTTAATTCTCGAGGAAAATATCCACTCCTCTACAAAAATTATCATTTCTCAAAATACAAAGTAGTTTTAAAAGAAAAGAATTTTGGAGAAAATAAACTTGAAATCAGGAAAAGGAATCTTGTTGGAATAAGGTGTTATGAATATTTAAAAATCTATCCAAGATTTGTAAGTTAAAAAAACATTCTCCTTTTACTTTTTTTATAATAGTGAAATAGTACCTCATATAGAAAAATCCCAAATGATTCTTTTCGTAATGTTTAATAATAATTTTCCAATGTGTCAAATTGAATTTAAAAAATTGTAGAAGAATATAAAAAATTTAATATATTTAGGAAACATGGGTGGGAATGTTAAATATACCCCCATAGATACTTACGTATAAATAATCTCAAATATTAATGAGATTGTGAAATTATCCATTACTATAGGTATGATAACATTCATATGTATCCAAACATACTGTATAATGATTTAAATAATGGTATTGACATATTGAAGAATAATAATTATTTTTATGATATCATATACGATTATATTATCGTTTCTTTGATAGTAACATTTCATTGTCACTTGTTATTTGGATATTAACTGCTTTATGTTCTTATACATGTTTATTCAGATATTTTATTGTTACAATTATGAGGTAATAGTTATATCATATATAAAATGATATTATCATTATATAAATATATTATTTATTCATTCCATTAATTCATACTATCAGAGTTTATTGAAGATCATGTATAATGAATCGCAATGCATCGTGGAGATGGTAGGCTGAATGTACGCTCAAGTGATGATATGATTCACTTAATTTTTTAATGTTATGGAATAAGTTGGTATAATAATTTTATATAATGATTATCATGTAATATTAATTATTAAAATATGTTATACACATCCTTATACCCATCCAAATAATGTACTTTTGAATAAAAAATTACACCACATCATGGAGACAGTAACCCATACAAACACTCGCATTGGGTTATTGTTATTCATAATATGTATAAAAGAAGGTATAAGGGTTTCTCATAACTATATTAACATATAATAATGTACAAGATACTATATTTATTTCTTTTTTATGGAGAAAACAAAAGAGTATGAAGTAGAAGAAGAAAATAAATTTGAAAGAGGTTATAATACAATTACCTATTTTTCGAGTATCTCCTTTCAATTATCATGAAATGAATCCTTATGATGGATTTATATCCCAAAGATTGGCCTCTAGGGTGACTTAATGGAAGTTTGGAGAGTAAATGAGTAGATTTGTACTGATAAAAAGGTAATTATAGGTGTCATTTAAAGAGATTGAGATGTGCCCTTTTATAAGAGAGGGGAGTCACACCTTTAGGAAAACCAAATCTATTAAAATAATTTAAAATATTTTTTAAATTAAAATGCTTCAAAAGTAGATTATTTAGAAGATATGACGTGTATGTGTCTAAATTGTCTCGAAAAATAAACTTTGTACTCTTTTTTATTTTATTTTATACCTTGTAAATTTTATTTATCCGTATTTAATCTATTTAATTTTAATTATGGTAATAAAATTATAAATATCAAATAGTAATAAATATTTACTAATATGGTCTTAATTAAAAATAAATGGACATTTCATAAAATTTTAGAATTTATAAATATCACTTGGTAATTTTTAAATATTTTTATGATTTGTAAATAATTTCATAAAATGTTATTTTTATAAAATCTCAATAGTGTAAATTTTGACACTATTCATTTCATTGATTTTGAATTTTATTCACACCAAATATAACTTCGAACCAAAACATTGAATATACTCTAAAAATGATAAAATAACATATAAAAATAATGGATAATGATAATTTATTCAAATTATATTTCTTTTAATAATTTTAAAATTATTTTTTGATATTTCTTTTAATGAAATAATTTCGGCGTCACTATTGTGTCACCCTTAATGGTAATTATTTAATATAAAATATTTCAAATAAATTTCTATGATGTAGGAAATTTTTTTAGACTTCTAGATACTACCTATTGTTGATGTTATCTCATACTTATCCCCATATTATAATTATTACACTTATATAAAAATAGAGTGTGACATTTTGTAATATTCATTGATTTTAAAAAAACTCAATGTCATAGTCATGGGAAAGTGGCCTTTAAGTGATTAAATTTGTAAAAATATATGATAAGTGTCGAATTTAGTCATCCAATATGATTTTTACAGGTGTTATGTAATTTTCTTAAAATTATTTTTACTTTTAATTGGGTTATTTACCATTAACTATGGTAATAAAAACAATTACTAACATAACATTTGATAATATCCAAAAAATAAAAGTAACCTATTAAAATAATTTTTACCAATTGATTCCAAATATTTAATCCATTTTTAAAAAGTTAAAACCTAGAAGATAAAGTGATTAAATTAAAATTAATATTTTTGTTGGAATGAGAAAACTGGTTTTAAAAGCTATAACATCGAAAAATATTGAATTGTTTTTATATCTGGATTCAATGTAAAATTAATGCTAATGAAATACATTATATTGAATGATAAATATATATTATATTTATACATTAAAACAACTCAATCTTATAATTTAACCATGTAATTTATTTCGATGAAAATTGTTGTTTTCACATAAAATAAATTGTATTTTTTACTATTCATAAAAACGTGAAGGTTATCAGAAAAATATCCAAAAATCATCCAATGTAAATTTTTATATCCCAAATAAAAAAACGAAGATTATATGTCATATAAAAATTTATTAATGTGTCCAAATAATAATTTAAAACTGGTTTCCCATTACAATGTTTAAAATTACCCTATAAACAATTATGTTTGTATACATTAAAGGGGGTTTATTCATAAACTATGAATAAAATATCTACTGTATGAATATCAAAATATTTTAGTAAGTATATAAAATATACATATCTGAGTAATTTCATTACAATAATTAATTCACTAAAAAATAAAAATTTATAGTTGATTTATATTTTTCATAAATAATTAATAGCCAATGAATTCATAATGTATTTTAGTAAGTTAGTTATACATATTCATTCTAACACAAGGGCCATGATATAATGGTAATTTTATACTAATGGTGACTTACGATTCTTTTAAACTCATGATTGTGTGTAATGCAAGCTACTGAGAATAAAAATTATTTATAGAAATTATTTCTTAAAAATATTTGAGTGTTACAGATTCTCTCCCCACCGAGATGCATTTTTTTTATGTCACCTAAAACCATGTGGGTGAGTTTGTGAAACATAAACTGATTAATATCTTGGTGTGGTGATCGATTCCCTTAGACTTTTGTATACGGGGTAGATGCATGAGATTTTGGGCATCATTGATGGAATTCTTTGCAACATTTGGATAATTATCATTTTTGAATTAATTGTAATATGGATATCTCCTTAATCTATCATTCGAGATCCTTGGATTGATAATTAATATATTTATCCTTCTTTGAAACTCAATCCTTGAGTTTTCTTGACACTCCTTCCAAGAGAGGTGAAGATTTGTGGGTTATGCCACGTTCTTTATGTTTCTATCTTATCATGGTTGGATGAGTCCATTATCCAAATGTGGGTAGTAAATAATTGGTGAGATGTTCATATTATCACCATGTTGAGCTCTTTGTGTTTATATGAGTTTACTTTCACTCACTTTTTGGGTTGATATGTTCACTTTTATTGTACAATGTTTTATCTATTGCTTCTCTTTCTTTGAATCTCAAACTTCACCTCTTCACCCTTTTGATGTGTTCTTATGAGAATGTATATACTCACCCCTACATGAGCTTCTCTCAACACATGTCATAAATTTTTCATATGGTTTATAGGTGAATCATAACTATAGAAGATCTTAGTGATATGGGATTCTCTGACAAGGTATGGTGGTCAAAGCATAGGATCTATGAGTGGGGCCCTCTCAGTAATTTTACTTTTCTATTTTTTTATCAGTTTGGGACACAATTCTACATTTTTTTTTTGTATATTTCCCCTTTTAATATCAGTTTTAAAAACCATTATTTTGTATTTTCTAAAGGTTCAAGCACATTTGGTTTACATTATAGTAGTTTTTCATCTTTTACATTCTCCCTCTTTAGTTTTTCATTGAATTGGCAGTGTTCATGTTTACAGTTTCATAGAAAAAGTCCTCCCAATGTTTAGTGGTAACTTCGAACCATGTTTCCACCACCTGGGTAATAGAGGTGGGCTTAGGGTAGTTGCGACTCGATCCCCAATATGGGTTGGCTTGTGACAAGTTGATATCAGAGAAAGTTCATTCCTTGTTATGTTTTTTGAACGTATCCCCTAAAGATGATTGGTTGGGTTTAAGGAAATAGTTTCAAGTGTTTGAAGTTTGTATCTTAGGCCAGTGAGTCCATTGATGTATGGGTGGCAGACATATCCTTGCAATAGGTCCCTGACTACTTTCTTGTCAACTCGACATACATAGACATTTAACATAGGGATCAAGGATACATGCATCAAAAAGGATTAAGGATTGGACTATCCACTATGAGTCAGCTCTCCATTTTTTTGATATATATATATATGTGTGTGTGTTTGTGCTCATCTAACCATAGTACTCCTCAATTATTTTCATGATTCATTCATGATGACAGGAAACCAAGATACCAGCTTTAGTTCGTGATGAAGAACCTATGAGTGATGATGTTGTCGTTCGGGGTCTATCATGCGACCTCGTTCTCCCAAGTGGATAGGTAGAAGAAACTCCACCTATCTAGAAGCAGTTAGTCCTTGCAGAGAAGGCGAAGGGCATGTATGTTCTAAGTGCTTTCTAGGGGTTTATGGGTGTGATAATAATGGGGTTCCATGGCGAGTCATATCCTTAGGCATTAGAGGATTGGATAGAGTTAGTGGTCAACAACTTTTTTCATTACTATACATAGATGTATCAGATGGTGTATTGGGCAGGATACAGTTTCTATGGAGTTTTTGGGTGTTGGTGGAGTCTGGTTACATTGATGCATGATGAGTTGACACTCTCATGGGATGAATTCCATCATTTGTTCTTTGAGAAGTATATCCCCTCCTTCTTACATTTATCTCAGATCTAAGAGATTTTAGAGTATCATCTGTGAGGGATAATAGTGGCTAAGTATGCAACTAGTTTCATAGATCGTAAGAAGTTCTGTCTTGACATGATTAGCAGTGGATACTTCTAAGAAATGATGTTATAGGAGGGAATCCATAGATAGATCCCAACTATTATAGTGCTCATTTTCATCTCAAACTATGTTGGTGTGATGTATCAGGCACTTGTGATAGAAAAATATTTATCATAGAGACTCAATATAGTAGGATCTGGTAGTGGGAGCAACATAGGTGAGTTATCTACAACAGCTATCAGGCACCATATATCATAGAATAGGAGAACCATTCATGATTAGGTTCATGGATAAGGTCCAATGGGGAAAATGTAGTACATATGACCAATGAATCTTAGGGATTGGTGGTTCTTTACATGTAATAGGCAAGGTCAGATTACACGTGGCTTCGAAACTAGACATGCTAAGCAGCCCATGCAGATAACCGGTGGACCTCCATGGTAGAGACACCATCATGATTATGGATCACCCAGGTGGGGACAGGTTGGTCCCTAGGGAAGCGGATATGTAAGAGAAGTAGGAAGAGCTATGTTTGGAGGATAGCACTATGATATCCATCCACCACCATCACCACCAGGCAGCTGACATAATGCTCAATGAGCTGGTAGCTGGGTCCGAAGACAGTTGTAGTCTTTGTATTTCTATGGTCACATAACACATGATATGATTTATGGTACGATCTTGTTTACTATCATTCCTCAATATTAGTAAAAAATGGGCCAATAATTGTTTAATCCTGATTCTCATTGTTTGGGAGATAAAGCTAACCAAAGTGACGCTAACACAACATATTCATCTTGAGGTTCCAAACCGGAAGGATTCATCTATATCTTTCATCAGTAAGTAGTGTTTGTTATCTCTTAGTGGAGATAGGTTAGTGTGAGACCTAATAGTCATAATGATATTTCCTTATAACATCATATTGGGTATGTATTATCTTTTTGTGGTCCGATCCAAAATTTAATATCACCCTAGACTTTTCAGTAGCCTACGCACTGAAGGTACGATATTATTCTTTTTCGGTGAGATAGATCCCTTGTAACGGTAGGTGAAAGATATTATTAGGAGGTTTTAAACAATATCCCATTAGTTTCTGAGTATAATTCTAGGTTTATTTGACTCTTCATGATTCTGGGTTCCTTCAAATGTTGAGTATTATATTGAAGTCTTCATATTGGACGTTTTGGTACAACGTATGAGTGGAGAAATGTGGTTTTTCATTGACATGAAACCAGGGAATACCTCGATATCTTATGCAGTGTATTTGATAGAACATACCAAACTAAGAAATATACAGTTTTATTATTTGAACCTTTGTGATAAACGTTTTATCAGACCAAATATGTTCTCTAGAGAATCTCTCGTGTTTTTCATGAAAAAGGTTGATGTGATATTACAACATTTCAAGGAGTACTGTAACATGTTCTTGGCCACTATAAAGAACAACTACCACTTTCTGAAGATTGATGAATTCCATGATATGTTGTGAGGAGTGATTTTGTTCTCTAATATCAACCTTAGGTCCAGCAATCACCAGTTATGGGTTTGTGGTGATTATATTCCAAAGTTGTTATTTCAATGTCTCTACAGACACTACAAGTTCCTATTGATTCATTTGGGTGTGAAAAATGCCTCCTTCATGTTTATGTATTTGATGAACTGGGTATTCGAGCCATTCATGGACCATTTTTTTGATTTCTAAATTGAAAAAGTATTCATTAAATCAGTATTAGAAGAGGATCATGCAGGGCACATGAGGATGGTTCTTGATTTTCGTCGAGAGGACCAGCATTACAGAAAGCTGTTGATGTGCGTGTTATTGAAATATGAGTTTCAGTTCATGGGGAATGTCATTTTTTAAGAAGTTTTTGCAATATATCTAGAAATTATTGATGTAATACTTGCAAGGGATCCACCGAAGAATGCTTCAAAGGTGTGTTGATTCTTTATCATGGAATGGTACTAAAGTAGATTTGTGGCAGACTACTGTAGAATGATGGCTTGTAGGACCAAATTGATATCAAAGGGATAAGTTTTTACCTACTATGAGTACTTCTGTGAGGCCTTTGAAATGTTTAGGCTGAGGCTGATGAGTTCTCTATTTTTAAGACTACTAAAGGAAGTTTTATATTTTGTAGTGCATTTTGATGGCTAAGGAGATGGGTTTGGTTGTGGGTTGATGCAGTGGAGAACAGTTATAGCATATAGGTCGAGGTAGTTGAGACCCCATGAGAATAACAATGAGAGCTAGTACATGGATTTTGAAGTGGTAGAATTCACCCTAAGGATGTAGAGACACTACCAACTCGGAGATCACCTTGTGGTTTACTCAGAACACCAGAGTCTCACGTGCATCCTCACTCAGAGAGACTTCAACCAGATATAGGAACGATGGTTGGATTTCCTTCCAAACAACAACTATGAGACAGTATATACTCTAAGTAAGGGAAACATTGTTGAATATTTCATTATAATGATGTCCTTGGATTTCCTAGTGAAGGGTGATTTATAGGAGTTGGCTTCCCTGTGTCAAACCTTGGTGGAGATGGTGGGTTCATCTTTTCATTGGTCAATGATGTTGACTCCTTCACTCCTTGGGAATGTGAGAGAATATCAACTGAGAGACATATATTATGATTTCATGCATTATTAGATATCCATAGATGATGCACAATATTGATATTTAGAAGTTGGGAATCATGAAATCTTTCTCCATGGGAAAATACTAGTTCGCACCATATTGTTGGATGATGTGATGTGGTAGTTACACACTTCTCCTCTAGCTATACATCCCTGTGTGGGTAGGATGTATAGAGATCCTCATTTGTAGTTTTTATGGTTTTACATGGCATGAATAATAGATATGTGCATCTCTCGGTGCCTCACCTATCACCAGTTGAAGGCTTAGCACCATCATATTGCCGGTCAATTGTAGTGCCTTGAGATTTTGGAGTAGAAGTGGGATGAAATATCCATAAACATTATCATAGGTATTCCATGCATAGAGAAGGGATATGATGCCATCTGGGAGATATTTGACTGACTCATGAAGTCGACACACTTTTTTACCATCAGAGAGCAGTGTTGGATAGAGAGTTTGGGACAATCGTATATGCGGGAGATCATCTGCCATCACAGGATACCCTCAATGATAGTCACTGTTTGTGATGTGTGGTATAAATCACAATTAGAAATATCACAATAGTAGTAATTCTTGACCATGATACTCATTATTACAACCTTTTACCCCTAGAACAAGAGGAAATTAGAGGGCACTAGCCAGGTGCTACAAGATATGTTGAGGGCTTGCGAGTCGGTCTTCATCCTTAGTTTGAAATATCATCTTCCCTTGGTATATTTTTTTCTCAATAATAGATACCTATCTACCATTGGCATTGAATAGTTTGAGGATCTATATAAGATACTCAGAAAGTCACCCTTATGCTAAATGGATAATGGTGATTATTCTCGTGTGGGCCTAGAGTTGGTACTCGCGACAATGGAGAAGCTAAAATTCATCCATGAATCAATAAGGTTGGAATAGAGAAGATATAAATACTATATAGATTTCAATCATAGTCCATTTGAGTTTGAGAAAGTATACTATGTCTTACTGGGACTCTCTGCATGCTGAGGAATGTAGAGGCTTGGCTAGGGAGGCATGATATCCCCAAGGTTCATTGGGAAATTAGAGATCATGCAGATGGTTAGTAAGGTTTCATACAGGTTTACCCAACCCCCACATCAGACGTGGGTGCATAACGTCACCCAGGTGTCACCGGCGAGGAGATCCGTGCATGATCATATGCACATTATTTATTTGAGTGATCTGGAAATCAAGGATAGATCATCCTTTAAATATCACATGGTGGCAATTGAGAACCGATTGGAGCATTCCTTGTGTGTAAAGACCATACATTTTGTTTCACATGATATGGAAGCATTGAAACATATCGGAGAGATCCTTTGAGTGTGATATCTAGATGCGGGTTGGCTATCCCATGTTGTTTCCCTAGTTTTTCTTTTCAGTGCTGTAAACATTGAAGAAGGGAATAATGTAGAGAGACATTTTTTTCTTTGTAAGACTTTAAAATAGTTAAAAATATATTTCTAGAGCTAGTCGATGAGACGTCATGTAATTATGTTTCCGGGTACACCCAGAATTAATTTTTAAAATATACTTAATCATGTATATGTTATTATTTAATGAAAATGGGATTCCAATTAAATGGTGGATCAGATTAAAAATATGATTCCACAATTGGGTATGTAATGTAGTTTTTAAACTATGTGTGACATAAAATATGTTAGTGCTGGATTTTTGGACCCCTCACCATTTGGATGTGCATTAATGTGAATGAATTATTTAAATAAAATACTTAATTTATTAAACCTTGTCATAAAATGAAGTTATAAATTATTCGCTAAATGGATTTTTCTAGGGTTCACTCATAATTCATAATCCTCTATATGGATCTCCTCTCATTCTCCCTTTTTTAATGACGACAAACCTCTAGATCTAGGTAAATTGAAGCACGATGAATGTAGCAGCTCCTCCAGAATTTTTTTGGGTGAATGCGATCTTCAATAGCAATCGATCCAAACTAATGTAGGACTTGTTATATGTGTTTATTCTCCATTATGTTTAAATAATGATACATCCGTTGTTTTTAGATCAAAAAAATGATAGATGAATGAATGTGGAATATGTAACATACCACCAAACCCTTACCAATACGGAGAGCTGATTTACGAAGAACAACAGACGAGATCCGGAATCCACAGTAAGATTCTGCTGTTTTGGACCTGTTCTTGACATTATCTAAGGTAGAATGGACAGATTCAACTATAGAATAACATAACGATATTCTCTTGAAAAATTGCAACTAAATGATATGTATAATTAAAAAAACATGGATTATAGCCTTTTTCAGTGGTTACATTGGTGGTTTAGAAACCCATAGGGATGGAACGACATGCACTCCCCTTGACACGTAAAATACCACCATTCTATGGGAGTGAGTTGTTTAATGGATCACACATTCAGGAACACACCATGTTCCAAATACATGGAAAATAATTAAACATACATGAAACATCTTGTGTGTATCCACAGTAAATGTACTAGAGTACACGGACAAGGCCATAGGACACAACCCCCATCCTGGCGAGTCACGATAGCACATATAGTGCACAAACACGGAATATTCTACAACATGGGGTGGAACTGTGTTTTAGCTAGTAACATGGCTTGGTTGTGGAGTGGGACCACATGTCATGTGGGACCCCTCACATGTCATGTTCCCCTTTGAGCTTTCTGATCAATCTTATAATGACCATATATCATTCATTTGAACTCAAAATTTGTCACATGAGTAGCCCATCCTTTATGTTTTTCACATAGAATGTGATTGTTCCCTTGGGAAATGCTTTTGAAATATGATGTGAAATGTTACAGGTGTGGAATTTAATAATGAAACACCCAAAAATGGAGTCAATCATAGTTATTCACTAGATAATCCAAGGTGTAAACCTCTATTTGGTTTGGGCAGTGGCAATCCCTGAAGATAACATCATGATTACCCTTAAGTAAAAATGTGTTGTGGAATTTACCAATTATATTTTTTCTTATCACTCTATTAGGACTGGGAAATGGAGGTCCTATATGTTTTAGGATTAACCTGAAGCAGGGTTGGGCGATGCCATTCCCTATTGATAGTTTTTTCCATACTAACTTGCATGAATCGGCTGTGGACTTCCACGATGGCATCTTATAGTAGTAACCATCTAGCCAAGCTTGGTAGTTTATTTCCCTATCGACAAACTAGATTACACTCAATTATGTCTCTACAGTGGTGTTCCCCCATGAAATTCATGATAATAACCCTCTATCTAGTGTGGGTAGTAGAGTTCCTTTATGACTATCAGAGTAGGACCCTCCTTTCATACAAGGGTTTGAGATCCTTTCCTAGAATTCATTTCTCCTTGACTGTATAGCACAATGATGAGATATGGTATGATTTCACTTTTGACTCATGAGGATGTTGGATTCTTTCCCTACCAAGACCAATTTTTGTGAAATGATCTAAAATTGTGTGGGAGAGCCAGTTCCACCCAAAGTGTGTAGTATCAAGGTGTGTTGATTGAGTTCCAAAGATTCTTTTTTTGGTGTAGATGCATGAGATGATGGGCATTATTTATAGATATATTTGGAACTAATGGCTACTATTACTATTGTGATGAGTTGTAAGATAGAGGTCTTATTACTCTCTCGTTTGTGATTCTTGATTGAGCACATATATATGCTTCTTCAATACCCAATCCTTGGGTTTTGGTTACACAAATTCTAAGAGACGCAATGATTTGTGCGGTATAGAACCTGATTTTTGTGTCTAGAATGTCATGGTTGGATGAGTCCACTCTTCATCAATAGGTAGAAAGGATTGATGGTAAGTTCAGCTTCTCACGATGTCAAGCTCCTAGTGTTTGGAAAAGTATAATTTCAATCTCCTATTTGGTTAAATTGTAATCTTTTATTATAACTTGTTCTATCTAATTCTTCCCATTTCTATTGTATCACTTATTGTTCCCCCTTCAACATTTCTAGTGAATTCTATTGGGTATTTATATTTTCACCTCTATATGTGATTCACCTAGAACATGACATGTCTTTTATAGACAGAGGAGAGGTTGATCCTAACTTCATAGAAGCATAGGTAAGAATGTTTTTTGGACAGTGTGCAATGATCATATCATGGGATCTAGGAGATAGGCATTCTCAACTATTTTACATTTCCATCCTTCTATCCGGTTGGGAGACATTTTTTTTGAAATGTATATTTCCTCTTTTATTTTACGTTTACACTACTGTTCTTTTTAAATTTCTAAAGGATCATGAGTGTTTGGTTTTATTTATAGTAGTTTTTAATTATTTAATCTCTTCCTCTAAACTTTTTCATTTAATTGGATGTTTACGTGTCTATAGGTTCTTAGGAAAATGCCACCCGAAGTTTATTTTTCCTTCGGCACTTGTCACCACCCCTATCTCTATGGAGGTGGGATTAGGGTAGATGTTTCTCGATCCCCGACAGAAGTTATTTCATAAAAACTAATGTTTAATTTTTTTATATTACCATAAAGCTACTATTTTTTATTTTTTATTGTAATATTATATTGATATGTTATTTGATTGGAAATCAATACTTAGTGTAAAAAAATTATTCAAAAATACTAATGAATTTTCATTAGTTTCTATGAAAATGTTTGGAGACCTTTTAACACACCGACATTATATATGGTTCGATCGTTCACTATTATACTATGTAGTATAATGTGAATATTTATAATGAAAATTTTAAAAATTAACGATGAATAGGTTGGGTCATTTTTTGTACATTATCATCCTTTATTAAAATCCTTCACTTTAAATTAGTATTAAGAATAATATTATTTGTAATCATATTTCTTCATGAAATATCAAGCGGAATATCTATTTTTTGTGATATTACTTATTGATCTATGAAGTGAAGTACTTATGATTCTTAGTAGATTTCAAAAAATCTGATGGAAAATACATAAGATTACTAGTATGCTGACAAATAATGTAACACCCCAAGATTTCATAGTATGTTATCTCTTCAATGTAATTCAATAAATTGCACTACATGCATCCCCGAGTTCGAGCGCACCACGAGTTATAAAACTATCCGTTCAAAAAATGGTTATGGATAGTAATAACTGTATTTTGAATTTTATATACTCCATATAATTTTAACCTCTATATTATGTGTTTCATAGAAATAATATAAGATAAAATTCAATTTTACAGATAAAGGAATTATTTTTTGGAAAATGAAAATTTACCACCCTTTAATGGAGAACCCATTTTAAATCCAATATTTGACACTTTTATATTTTCAATTTTACAAAAAATACTTCTTCTTTAGAATAGTGACATAAAAATTTGGTTTTGAAAATTTTTTGGTATTTTTTTATAACTTTCATATTTTGGAGAATAGTGAAAAATACTATATTTTAATTAAAAATACATTTTTAATAGAAATAATATATATTGTTAAATTATGAATTTGAATGGTTTTGAAGTATAATTATATTATATTTTTATCATTTAATATAATTTAGGTCATTATAATTAGTTTTACTTTAAAATTGGACATAAACAAGTGTCAATCTTTTGATAGATATTTCTTCTAAAAAACACGCTATTTGTTTTGACAAAAGGAATTAATTTTAAACTAATTAATGAAACATCTATGTTTTTAATTTTGTAAAATATACATATTTTTTGAATACAGAATATCATGTATAACTTAGGTTGAATTTTTTTTATATTTCTGAGAAACTTCAATTTTTGATGAATAGTTAACCAACATAGTAGAAGTTAAAAAAACTGACATTTTCATTGAAATGAAATTTTACATATTCTGTGAATTGAATTTAAAAAATATGACATACATGGTTTTTATTGTTATGTAAAATTTGGTTCAATAAGATAAAAATTATTTTTTGTGAATAGTGACTTTTGACTTTTATATACCATGGTTAAAGGTAAATAGGGTAATTCAACGTAAAAAGAATATCATAATAATAGAAAATTAAAGTAACACTTGTCCAAAAAGAATTGGATGAGTCATTTACGACCATGGTAATGTTTGGGTTGATTTGGATACCACATGAAGCCACTTAAGAGTGATAATGACACTTTATTTTAATTAAGTTAAAGTAAAGACAAAAATGACCTAAACAAATATCTTTTTTTAAATTTATTTTTACATGGGGTTATATAAGTTATCTTTTCGACTATAAATATTATTTGGAACACTAAAACGTTTTCCTACATCATGGTATTCGTTTTATAATTTTCAGACGTCAAATAAATTAAATTATTTATGACACAAAAATGAAGCAGTATTTACCTCATTAATAAATGATTTCAATAAATATGATTATAAATAATTAAATAACATCCAAAACCAGAACAATTATTATTTGATGAATTTATTTCTACAATTATTCATCTTATCAAAGACCATAATTAGTTTTGGACCATTAGAATCCAAAAATCATTATATAATAAAATAATATTATTACACTTTCCTAAAGAACCCCTCCCCCCTTATAAAAAGCCATCACTTCTAACCCATTCCACACACCCCTCAATCACATTGTCTGATGAAAAAACTACCAAAATAAGCTCTAAATATCTCTATATTCCTTCTATAATATGTACCTTAGGCAGAAGGCTGTTCAAGAAGTCCTTTTTGTTCAAACCAAATAGAGTTACCCGAATTAATGGTAACAGTTTCTCTTAAATTATTTTCTATTATTTTACTTCTCCAACCCCCAAAATATTTTCATTCCTATATTTTATAACAACACCAATATACTAAATATAATATGATGTTTTAATTAGAAGGATTCAAACTAAACACACACAGACCTCCATCTAATTGGTAAAGAACATACGGTTTTAGTGGATGGCAAACTAACGCCTCATGAAACGATGATTGTTCAATTATCTCCTAACACCTATTATAGTCGAAATTATGATGACAGTGTATTAATATATGATATATATTATGTTTATTCTTTCCTTATTATTCTGTATTTTTAATCTATATCATACCTTTATGATTTCAATTATGAGTAAACGTGATAATTTCAATTGAGGAAGTGCGGACTATCTCCCCCACAAAGTGATATGACTCACTAATGACTTTTGTGGGACATATAAAGTATGGAGTTAAATATATTATATTTGATATTATACTGGAGTTATAATATTACTATGTATCATTATGTTTTAATTCCATTAAAGTACAAAATTGAAATGAAAGTCGTGTCCAAACATACGTACGACTTGTCGTTTCCATGAACGGTGCAATTCATTTCTTATCCCCAAATGTCATGTACTATTATAAATACATATATATACTAGACATATATGATATATATATGTAATATAAATTATTAATATCATTCTATATATAATTTACTTTTGACCACATGGACAATTTATAATTATAACACGTTCATTTTTTACTCAATTTCTGAACATCAACAAAATGTCCGATATGAACTCAAATAATTAACTAATTTTTATATAAAGGTAATAAGTGATATATAAGGAATAATAAAATTGAAAATATTCTTAAGAATGTATATATTAAATTATTTTTCTTATTTAGGAAGAACAAGGAACATATGGGCAAGTTAAGTCAGACACGTAGTAAGGGGTTTCTTATCTCAATTTTAATTCCGTGAGATTTCCATTGATCACCATTTAATTATAGCATGTGGTGTATTTTGTACTACCATTTGATATATATTATCATGATTATATTTATATTCATTATATTCTATGATTCATTTGGTAGTTATTAACTATTATTCATATGACTGATTGATTACAATGAGGTAATGGTTATTTCCCCAATCTCATTATTATCTGAGATTGTTCATGTATATGTATTTTCTGGGAAAACTTATCCTAGATACCCATATTTTATAAATATTATTTATAAAGGAATATTTTTATGTTTTATGGGAGGGGCTATTCAACTGGATCACCATTTTAAATGTTTTAAAGATTTATCTTTCTAAACCCTTTTAATTAATGCCCATCATTTCCAAATGATTTTAAGGATTAATTTATATGGACATGAATGTTTTGAAATGATAATTCATTTAAAAACGATTCAAATTGGCATGGGACACATTCATTTAAAAATCAATTTTAAATGGATTCCTTTGTAAATTGGGATAAAGTTTATTGATTTCATGAAAAATGGGTATTTCTCTCAAAGCATTTTACTGATTATTTTCTTCTATGTCAACATACAATTATGGATTTTAAACTTGTTTGAAGTTGATTTATTATGATAGAAATATACCATATTTTATTGAATTTTTGGTGATATGAAGGACTTTGTATGTGTTGTTTTTATACCATTCATGGTTTATGGATAAAGTATTGATATTTCATATGCTTGTTTTAATAAGAATGTTTATGTTATTTTTCAACCTTTTAATATGATAAATGTATTAGACAAGTATGTTCCAGGTTAGGGACTCGTAAAAGTAATCCCTCCAGGTTGAGGTCTGGTTACATCAGTCCCTCTGGGATGGAGTCCACTTACAGTGGCTCTCTGGGTTTGGGTCCGGTTATAGTTAGCACATAGGTCGTGGCATAAGGCCATCACATAGAAATTAAAGTCCAGTACAATACATTCCATCATAATGAGATTTGTTATTACATGTGATTATTATACTAGAATAATATCCATGTGCATGTTTATATGGGAATGTTTGATTTATTTTTTCCATATATTTTGTTGAAATTTATGTATAAATGGTTGTTGTTTTATTAAACATGTTGCCTTAAATTTTTATAGCTTCCGCTAAATTATTGAACCACACTGAGCATATGAGCTCACCCATTTCTTATGTTTTAGTTTCCCAGGATATGAAGAAGTTAGTTATTAGTGACTTTCAGGAATAATCTATGAGAATTTGACATTTATAATGGAATACATTACTCTTGTTTTTATTTTCATTATGTAATATTGAAATTCATTTATGTAATATATTTTCCAAGGCTGCTAAATTGATAGTTCCTTTGGGACTTGATTCCTTGTAATCATGAAATTTTATGTAATAATGCACCGAATCTGGGAAACTGGGGTCGGGGCATTACAGTTGGTATAAGAGGGCGGTTTAGTAATAACCTTGGAAACTAGATTTAGATAATCTCTAATTAGACCACATTACCATAAGATAGACTTTGAGGATTTGTATAGAAGAACTTCCTATAATTTTTATAATGTAGATATGTTGTGAGTTTTCCAAGAAAATACATCCCCGTTTGGATACGAGCAGGTAGAGGTGACTCTTATACAGATTTACCTAGGGGTAAAATTTAAAAACACAGATTTTAACTATACTAGAACAGGAACTAGTGCACGATAATGAGCCTTGTTGCACTCTTGTTTATGACACTACCGGGGGATATGCTTAGGGTAATTCTCATTTTCATTACAAATAATTATGAATGATTTATGAGTATATACCTCCTCAAATAAAATATTTTTATTATAACAGATTATATACATAAATTGTTCAATTTACCTTAGGTATTTAACAAGTTTGGAATTATTTGTTGTGATTTATAAACTGACCTAGTGTATTCCATTGTATAGAAATGGTGCCCGGTAGAAGGAATGAGACCTCCAACAATACGTATGATCCAAAGAGTAAGAAGGATTATATCATTCATGGTATTAAGCCAACATTTAGAAGGGAAATAGTCTCCCATGGATTATCAACATATGAAGAAATAATAACAAGTGTTAATGAGATATGTAAAGAATTCTCTGAGTCATATGTCTTTGAAAGGAATCTAGAGAAGAAAAGGATGGTAGAGAGACAAATGGAATAAGGGAAGAGAGGAAAGAAGTATTTTTTCATATGTGATAAATATGGAAAGAATTACCTTGGTAAATTATTGAAGTTAATGGGAGTTTGTTATAATTGTGGAGAAAAAGGGAACCAAGTATGTGAATGAAAGGGTAATAAAAAGGTTTCAAACGTAAAATTATTAATTTGCAAGGTGTTCGGACACTACGCGAATCAATGTCCTAGTCCTCAGAGTATACAGAAAATGATGCTACTGGATAATAACCAAGTTACAATACTACCTCAGATGAAGAGGGATGACTAGTGTTCTTATATTTCTATTATAGAATTATTTCATTTGGGTGTTGTATCAACAATATAATGGTTATATAAATTATGGAGATAAATAGGGATTGTAGTGCAGTACTATTTTATTGAGGATTTGAGATTATATGGTTCTAAGAAATGTGACTTAATAGTAAGCTACACATTTTGTAAAATACTTGGTTGAAGGATAGGTAATCCGTAATATTGTCTTGATAATGAGGTAGTGATTTTGGATAAGAGATGGTTGATTTGGATAATTTATATTTGATATTCTTGACTTCTTTGGAACTGATAAATAGTTTTTTTATTTCATCATTGACGGAATATTCAAAATTTAAGGATATACGTAATATATCCAATATTATATAAAGAATAAGGGAGAATGAAGGTAATCAATTTGGTTTTATGGTAAATTAGGGTGTTACCATTTTTTTAAAATAATACATGATGACGGTTTTTACATGATATTACATGGAAAAAATGATCTTCATTGTGTTTAAAATCATTATATATTTTGGATTGTGAGTTTTGATAGAAGTATTTTGGACAAGTCAAATGGTTGGAATGGATTATGTTTGAAACTTATTACTATTGATAAGGTTATTTTTGAATTTTTATAAAAAGGAAAACATGGAGACCGTGTAATAACCCGTCACGTCGGACAATGCAGCGGGAATCGAACCCAAAACCATAGTGCGATTGGGATTTATCGCCTACCACTGGACTATTTGAAGTACATAGATTGTATAATTTAGTATATTTTTTAAGGGGTCTGATAGGTGAATTATAAATTCATTATTTTTGGGAACACTATATGATTACGATAAATAGAATATTTTTTTTGAAATCTTTTGGAGTGAAAGATGAGTTTGTGGTCGAAATTTGTTAAAGGATGGAACTCTACTTGTCATGTATATATATATATATTATTCTATGAAGAAATGAATTATTAAACATTAGCAAAAGGATATTAAAACCAAAAATGTGGTATCCTAATACCTTAGGTTTTGTTGAACAATTGATATTCAAAATCATCTTAGATTGATGGCTTTACGGCCCTTGATGTAACACTTGGTTGTGATTTATGACCTCAATCACTCACAAAAAATATTTACATTTTTTCTAAAATTATTTTTCTGTAATTTCCACCAATGTTATCCTATTATAAACCCTATGTTGGTGGTTACTTTTTCATTTCCCTTTCAATCATATGAAGACTAAATTTTATTAACCCAATATCTAATGTTGGTTTTCCAAAAAGGTATTTTATATTTGATAACCTCTTATTTTAGAAGAATAATTTCAAATTGAGAGGATGCAATTTATTGAACGAGGGGAGAATGTAACACCCCAAGATTTCATATTATGTTATCTCTTAAAAGTAATTCAATAACTTGCGATTCACGCAACACCGAGTTCGAGCGCACCATGACTTACCAAACTAGTCGTTCTAAAAATCGTTATGGATAGAATTAACTGAATTTTGAATTTTTTTTACTACATATAATTTTAACATCAATATTATGTTTTTCTTAGACATAATATATGAACAAATTCAATTTTTCAGATAAAGGAAGTATTTTTCAGAAAATGCAATTTTACCGACTTTTAGTAGAGAACCCTTTTTAAATCCAATATTTGGGACTTTTATATATTTATTTGACAAAATACACATTTTCTTTAGAATAGAGACATATAAATTTGGTTTTGATAAATTTTTGGTATTTTCTGATAACATTCATATTTTGGTGAATATAGAAAAATATAAAATTTTAATTAAAAACAACATTTTACTGGAAATAATATATAGTGTTAAATTATAAATATGAAAGTTATTGAGGTATAATTATATTATATTTTCGTCATTTAATATAATTTAGTTCATTATAATTAATTTCACATTGAAATTGGACATAAACACCTATCAAACTGTTGATAGATAATGTTTCTTAAAAACCGTCTATTTGGGTTGGCAATGAGAATTAATATTATATTGATTAATTAAACTTATATGTTTTGAATAAGGTAAAATAGGCTCATTTTTTAATTCAAAATATCAAATATATCATTGGTTGATGTTTTGGTATTTTTATGAGAAACATCAATTTTTGATGAATAGTGAAACCACTTAGTAGTTGTTAAAAGATGACTTTTTCATTCAAATTAAATTTTAGCATCTTTTTGAATTGAATTAGGAAAATTCAACATAAATTCGTGTTATTAGTAAGTAAAATTTGGTTCAATAAGATAAAAATATTTTTTTTGAATCGTAACATTTGACTTTTATTTACCGCGGTGAAAGGTAATTAGGGTAATTCAATGTAAAAAGAATATCATAATAATAATGAGTCACCCTAACACGTGTCCTACCCTTATTGGAAGAGTCATGTCTGACCGTGGCCATAATTGGGTCGATTTTGGGACCTCATGGACCCACTTAAGAGTACATAAATTAAATACAAAAATTACATAAACAGATATATTTTTGTAAATTAATTTTTACATGGGGTTATATAAGTTAGCATTTAGACTATAAATATTTTTTGTAAATATAAAAGGTTTTCATAAATCAATGTATTTTTGTATAATTTTTATACATCAAATAAATTAAATTATATATGACCAAAAAATGATGCAGTATTTTCAACATTAAAAAATGATTTAAATAAATAAGATTATAAATATTAAAATAACATCCATAACATACCCAATTCTTATTGGATGAATTTATTTCGACCATGATTCATCTTATCTTCAACATTAGTGAGTTTTGGACCTTTAGAAAGCGAAAATAATTATATTATAAAATAATATTTTCACACATTCCTAAAGAACCACTCCTCCTATTTTTAAAAATCCCTCAATTCTAACCCAATCCTCACAACCCTCAAGCTCATTGGCTCGTCCAACACTAGCCCAAATAAGCTATCAATATCCCTATCTTCCTCCTATAAGCCTTAAATTAGGCATAAGTAACTTCAAGAAGTCCTTTTGGTTCAAACCAATGGGAGTTACCCGAATTAAAGGTAATGGTTTCTCTTAAATACTTTTCTGTTATTTTACTTCTACAACCGATAAGAAAAATTTCATTCATTTATTTTATAAAAAAACTAGTATCATCAATATACAAGGATTTTTTTATGATAATTATTCAAACTAAACTTACACACACCTCCATCTAATGGGTAAAAAACATACCGTTTAAGTGGATGGAAAACTAACGCCTCACGAAACGATGATTGTTCAATTATCTCCTACCACCTCTTATGGTAGACATTATGATGACACTGTATTTATATATGATAATATTATTTTTATGTTTTCTTTATGCTTATGTTTTTTTAATTTATAAAATACTATTATGATTCCCATTTTGAGTAAATGCGATAATTTAATTTGAGGAAGTGCGGACTATCGCCCCCTCAAAGTGATATGACTCGGTAATGAATTATGTGGGACGTATAAAGTATGGATTTAATAATATTTTAATTATATTATAATTGAATTATAATACAACTATGTATAATTATGTTTAAATTCTATTAAAATACAAAATTCAAATGAAAGTTGCGTTCTTCTGTACGTATGACTTACCGTCTCCTTGAATGGTTCATTTCAGTTCTTATCTCAAAATGTTATATACTATTATAAATACATATATATAATGGAAACATATGAAATATAATAAATATAAATGTGTAATATCATTCTATATATAATTTAATTTTTACCACATAGACAATTTATAATTATAACAAGTTCATTTTTGACTCAAGTTCCGAACATCGACAAAATGTCCGATATGAACTCAAATAATTAAATAATTATTATATCAAGGTAATAAGTGATATAAAAGGAATAATAAACTTGAAAATATTCATAATAATGTATAAATTAACTTATGGTTGTTATTCAGGAAGGACAAGGAACATATGAGCAAGTCAAGTCGGACACGTAGTAAGGGGATTCTTATCTCGCTTTAAATTCTGTGAGATTTACATTGTTCACCACTTATTTATTTCATACCGTGTATTGTTTTCTGCAATTTGATATATATTAGAATGATTCTCTTTATAGTCATGATATTATGTGATTAATTTAGTGGTTATTGACTATTTTTCATACGACTCGATTGATTACAATGAGGTAACAGTTATTTCCTCAATATCATCATTACCCAATATTGTTCATGTGTAAGTATTTTCTGGGACATACTTATCATAGATACCCAAATTTCATAAAAATTATTTGAAAAGTAATATTTTATGGTTTTATGGGAGGTTCTATTTAACTAGATCATCATTTTAAATTTTTAAAATATTTATCTTTCTAATCCTCTTTAATTAATTTCCATGTTATAAAAATGATTTTAAAGATTTATTTACATGGACATGAACGTTTTTAAATGATGATTCTTTTAAAAACGTTTTAAAGTGGCATGGGACACTTTGATTCAAAAATCTCTTTTAAATGACTACCTTTATAAATTGTGAAAAGTTTAACCGATTTTATGAAAAAGGGGTGTTTCTCTCAATGCATTTTACTGATCATTATCATCTATGTCTACATCCATTAATGGGTTTTAATCTTGTTTGAAGATAATTTATTACGATACGAATATTCCATATAGTATTGAATGTTTCGTGATATGTTTGACTATGGATGGGTTGTTTTTATACTATTCATGGTTTATGGATAAAGTATTGAAATTTTGTATGTTAGTTTTAATAAGAATGTATATATAATATTTCATCATTTTCTTATGATGAATGTATTGGACTAGTATGTTCTGGGTTGGGGACCGTATAAATTAATCCATCTGGGTTGGGTTCCAATTACATAATTCCCTCCAGGTTGGAGTCTGGTTAAATAGGCTCTTCGGGTTAGTGTCCGGTTACAGAGGCTCTCCGAGATGGAGTCCGGTTACCGAGGCTCTCCATGTTTGGGTCCAGATACAGTTAGCCCATAGGTCCTTGCACAATGCCTTAAAACATAAATTAAAGTTCCGTACTATACATTCCCTCTATATGAAATTAGTTATTACGTGTGATTATTCGACTAGAAGAATATCCATTTGCATGTTTATATGGTAATGTTTGATTTATTTTTTCCATATTACGTTCATGTTTATGTTTAAAAGGCTATTGATTTAATACACATCTTTCCTTAAAAGTTTATAGCTTCCACTAAATTATTTACCCTTAATGAGCATATGAGCTCACCCCTTTTCTATATTTTATTTACCCAGGATATAAAAAAGGTAGTTATTAGTGACATTAAAGAAAAATATAGGAGGCTTGGATGTTTCTAATGGATTAATTCACTTTTGTTTTTCTTTTAATGTTGTAATGTTGATCTTCATGTATGCAATCTATTTTCCAAGACTACTAAATTAATCGGTCCTTAGGGACTTGGTTCCTTGTAATCGTGCCAATATTATATAATAATTCACCGAATCTGACTGACTGGGGTCAGGGCGTTACAAATAAACTTCCCTACCAAAATAATAATTTATCACGTTTTTCATTTAAGCTCTTTAAATTTTTATTTTGTAATATATGAGCTTTCAATACATATTAAATATGAGACACATATTTACTTGAGTTTTTTAGAGGATATAGTTCTCATTTTAGAATATATATAGGAAATTAATTAAAAGATATATTTATAGAGAGAGACATTATAATCAAAAGGTATATGCCTTATTAGAGATAATGTATAATATATATATTTCCGTTTTTTAAAATTATTGTACAGTAACATTATTCATTTTGGATTGAGAGGAATTTTTTTTTCAAATATTGAACAATTTTATTTTTGGGATATATTTGTAATTTTTTAGTGATATTATTGCAGAAGACTCCCATATGATTCAAATTTGATCGATTAAATAGAAAAAGGATTATAGGAATATTTTTGGTCCTAATATTACTTCACAATTGGATGGTATATTTTATAATACTTTTATTAGACTACTTATTCTACATGGTAGTGAGTATTTTCCATTAATGGGACACCTTGAAAAAAATAAGGGTCCAAATGATGAAAATATTATATTGAACATGTTGGTACTTAAATATGGATATGATTATAAATAAATGTGTTAGAGAGAAAATTAGAGTGGATATTATTGACAAGAAATTTATAGATGCGATATTAAGATGGATTGTATATGTTTGAAGAAGTCCTTGGTATGAACCTGTTAATAGGGTGAAAATATGGAAAATTTTAATAAATTAATTAATTATAATTATAACTTAGAAGGACTCGTAAAAAAATTAATATGATCATGTTTTTAATGGTTTGAATGAAAATATAATCCTCAATGGAGCTAATTAGCAATATTTGAACCCTGTAAATTATCCCATTCAATTGGGATTAGGGCTTGTTTGTTTTTTAGTTTTCAAAAATGAAACTAGAGTGATGAGTAATAGATATTATAAGTTCTTATTAATTTATCAAATATTAGGAGAATTTAGGTAAATATATTTTATGTATGAGGAAAATTGCACCAGTTTTAAAAAAATAATTACATTTTGATATATTCATATGTGACAATGTTAAAGAATTTAGGTTACTTATTTAAATATTTATAAATAAATTATATTACAGATTTTATGCACAGGTTTGTACAAATAATAGCATACCAAAAAACTTTATTACAACAATATATATATAAAAAGTTGTTTTATGATGAGAATATTGTATTAAATTAGCTATGTTTTATTTTTAAATGATAATGCATCCATCCATGTGTTTAAAGAAACTAATGATATTATTAAATTATTTATTTAATGATTAAAATAACTCAAACATCAAGGAAAAATAAATTACATGAATATATAATATAAAATCTATATATTAATTTATTGTTTTGTATAATCATGAAAATAATATTGGAAAAATTGGAACGAAAAATAATATTAGTAGCTAAAAAATGAAAAATATTTGAAAACAAATATTTTAATTTTAAATATTTCATATCATTAAAATTACTATTATAATATTTATAACCTGGACAATAATAATAATTTTATTAATAAATTTTTATTTTTAATTTTAAATAATGTTTATTTAAAAATTATCATATTGTGTAAAATTAAAATTTTTAAACACATAAGCATAATAAAAAATTATAATTGTAATTAAAAATTATGAAAAGTAGACCTTCATTATTATTTTTTAGAAAAAAAATTTATTTTATTATTTTAATAATAATTTTTTTTTCATAATAGATTCAATAGAATTGACTAGTTAGGTCTCATATCTCAACGTATAATAAATTAAAATATAAATATAAACATGTGGATAATATATAACTAAATAATTCAAAGACCTGTTTAGAATTATATACATAAATAAATTAATACAATATTTATCACTATATAAAAATAAAAATTAATATATCAAAAAGTAATAATATGAGGGTTTTCTAACACACTATAAAATAGATGTGAGGGAGTGACATAGGGAATATAAGTGATGTGGTGTTTGTGATTCTGTGAGTTAATGGGCTAGATAATAGATCTAGTTTTGAGTTATCATCATGTAGTTAATTCATGTAGCAGTCTTAGTGATGATTTGAGTTACAGTATAACAGTCGCATGGATGAAGAACATTTATTATGGGAAAATATTAATTACACTAAAGGAAAATATTATAAAAAAATTTCTATTTTCTATGAAATGTACATTATTACCACCCCTTGTAGAAAATGGAATTAAATTATAGATATTCACATTGTTTTAAAAAAACCATATATATAGACATGGACTACAACATTATCTATCGTGATACAGTGACTATTAAAATAATTTGTTATAAATAAGGAATATATTTATCATTTAATACTATATATTTATAAATTCATTCTATACTAAACTATTATCATGGTTTATAAAATAATTGAAATAGTACTGTGGAAATGATAACAAATTTTAATGTGTTAAGTCAATAATTATTAGTTCATTATATTTATACATAGTATCTATAAACAGGTTAGTCCAAGTACATAGATTTCAAACCATAATCATTAATTACATATAATTACAAAGAGTGTTTTAGAGAGATCCACATTTTATTACTAGTTCGGTGTATAATATTCAAATGAATAAATAAAGGAAAATGTATTTTATAATACCCTAATTCACCCAAATTGTATTTCCCGCGGGGGATAACACAATATATTGAATTAACTAGTGTAAAATATGATACCAAGGTAGTTTGTAAAAAAATATTTGAAAACATAATTCAGGTTTTATATTTTTGGAATATATGTGAAAGAAAAATATTTTTTGTACTCCTTTTTTATATATATATGATTTAAAATAGACTATATAAATACATATTACCATAACAATGATTATATAAAATCAACATGATGATAAAATGGATAAAAATATTAATTTTTTACATAATTAGTCTTAATAATAATTAGTTTAGTAAGTTTTGTTTAATTCTTATTGTAATGACTGGTGATTTTTGTGCCCATGTTTAATATGTAGAGCTTTGAGTTAGGATGGAATCAATACCCACGAACATCATAATTTTTAAAAACTAAATTTCACTAACTTGTATTTTCTACATAGTTTCTTCTCTATGGTTATAAAACAGTCTTTAATAATTAATAAATAATCACATGAATATTAACACATGAATTTTAACCAATTTTTTTAATATTATAGGTATTTATCAATTATTTATTAGTGGATGTTATCCCACATCTCAGAGTATTTGACTTTATATAAGTGAATAATGTTATGGATGAATGTATTGAATTGGACCCTTGAAAGTGATGTCTTTGGAAACTCAATCCAAGAATTCATCATGATTTATAATATAATAATTTTAAAAAACATAAATAATAACATCATTTTTTGTATATCTCACAAAGAATTATTTACACCCCTTTATAAGTTCTCTTGATCCACTAAAATGTTTCTACATGTTATCATTTTAAAATAAAAAAATTATAATAAATTCTCTAAAAAAATATATTTTGGAACTAAATTTATATTCTTATTGTAAAATATATATTTATATTATTTTTCAAAAAAATTGTTTGGTGATTCACTCAATGGTGTGTTCTCTCCAATAAAAACCTGTTCTAAAAACCACAACATTATATTTTGTATACCATAAAATGTACATCTTATTCTCATAATTGAAATTTTATTTCACTAAAAACATGGTGTGTTCAATTCATCACCATGATAATTTATATAATCTATAATAAAATAAGAAAACATTAGAGAAATAGTTGTAAAAATAAATCATTTTCTTCTCCTAACATAATTTAGAAAAAACTAATAAATATTTATCACTGACTAAGACCATAACTATAGTGTTTTTTATTATAAATATTATATATTATTTACACCAATAATTTTATTTAAACCATAAAATATTCAAAAAAATATTTCATCACTCCTTATTATATTGGACCTACATTAGTTTTATTTTTTCAAAATGGAGAACCTTTCTCTTCTATTGTTTTTACAATTGATCCAACAAGGAATTGCTATTCATATACTAGAGATTTTTTTCATCTTAACTCTGATCATTCTTATTTTCCATCTTATTATTCTCAATTTAAATATAATGAATTTATTGGGAATGTTAAACATATAAAACCTCAACTAAGATCCTAAATCATAAATGTGACGTCAAGATAACCATTTCATAGGATACATACAATGTGATAGAATAAGAACACAAAATTATAGGATATAGTATTTACAATGATATTACTCAATCTATTTTCATAAACAATAGTAATATATTTCTTATATATAATTAACCATTTAAATGGGTTTTTAAAATATCCACATCCATCTCTTCACTCTTTTCTTATAATGTCTTCAAACATTCCATGGGATATTTAATCCACAATAAAAGAAACCTATATATATTTCCTGAGTTATTTAATGTCCCCCTTTGTATTTAGATGAAAAATATAAAACCCAATATGAACTCGTAATACTTTATAAAATATTCCCTTAATTTTTTAAAAATAAAAATAAATGTGTATTTATTTTCAATATCCATTTTCTTTTTTAATTTAAATGATATCATGATTTCATGATATTATTCCATGTATAAAATTTTTCTCCGAAATATTATTCTTCTCTTTATTTTTTAATTCATTTCCCCCTAAAAATTAATATAATTAATGACAACCTTATTATACATTCAAGTTATTAGAATCAAATTATCCCCCATTAACATAAAATACCAACGAATGTTTGTGAAATTTTTTTATAATCATTCCGTATGGTATTTAGGGAAGATTTCCCTCCCAATATATTCTACAGATACTGTAATACATCCCTGGATAGATCATTTATTATTATATCCATGCATTTATCCATTATAAAAACATTATCTAAGTGAATTACAGATTATTATATCTTTTCCTTGATAATAGGGTAATTTTTATCTATATATTTCGATCTTGAAATTTTTTTCAAATTATTTGAAAAATATTTAATACTATTATCGTCACATCCAATATCCTTTTTAATTGAAACATCACTCTCATTCCTCCATGATGAGATTTCATTAAACACTTTTATTATTTTCTTGATATTCCACAACATATATATAATTAATTGTTATTAGAGTAATTTAATGCTACCTATTAAAGTGTTGCGAAATAAATAATCCAATAAAAATGAATATTATTATGAAACTAGGTCTTTTATCACCAACGTAACATTACCAGTCAACATTATAATGACATAATGATGATTTTATTTATTATTATCATATATTAATGCATAAATAAGAGTTAATTTGAAAGATTTAAAAGTCATCATTGGTAAATATGATGTTATTACTTTGATTTACTTCAAAATCATCCATGTAATATCAAAAAATAAATATATACATGTATTTAATCTGTAAAATAAAATAAATCGCTTAGAAATATCCTGATATGTATTTATTAATATCATTTAAATCATAATAAATAGAAAATTTACTTCAAATTAATATGGGAATAGATGCATTCTTCAATTCTTCCCTTTTGAGTCTCTTTAGTAACTCACAAAAATATTTTTTTAATTAAAATATTATAACATATAATATATGCATCACATAGAGGCCCATGAATAATAAAAATCAATTGATACTATTATTACCAAGTGTTTTTCCATTTTAAATAAAAATTAATATAATTACTAACCTCATCCCCCAAAAAAATTGGGATTGAGAAGTATTATCTTGGTCAGTTTGATAGTTCTTTATTACCAATCATAGACATAGTTATATATTTTTTCAATTTTAAATATACATACAAATAATAGTTTATAAAATATTCGAATAATATTCATAAGAACAATGTTTAATCCCATATCGTTATTTTTAGGAATACATTGTTAGATACCATCATTTTCATTAATAAAGTTTTCTAGTTTTTTTCATAATTTTCCTCATTAGGATCCTTATTCAATAGTGAATGAATAATTTCAATTTAAATAATATTTTAATTAACTTAAAAAACAATTTTATAATATCCAAGATATTTTTATGTTATTAAAAAAAAATTAACTTTTATAACATGTGGGGCGAGAGTGGTGAGAGCGGCAGAACATTCCCTTCAACCTAGAAATGGTGTATTTGCTTTCTCCTGGAGTCTTACTTGATTCCAAACATGGGTTAGTTCAATCCTAATTGGGAGTCTGCTTTCAAGGATTACCGACTCTCAACTAAGGGTCTTGGATATTCATTGGATCCCGGAGATTTCTCGGTGATGAGAATGAAAGGTGTTTCTTTGGCCGAAGTACTTTCCAGTTCTTCAGATCTGAGAAAAAGAGGTACATCTAGTTCTTATTACATTACCAGACTTGAGAATGGTGGTTTTTCTATAGTCATGGATCCAGAGTCTTTGCAACAACGCATTGATCTTTGTATGTATTCAATTATTGGTCACATTATTTATTCCAAGGGTGATAAACAATGGTTTTACCATGATCTTAAAAATATAATATCCCATTGCTGGGGTTTTTGTAATTGGAAATTGATTCCTATTGGGAGGGGTTTTTCATCTCATTTTTTCAATCAGGGGATGATTTTAATATATTATGGGATTTTGGAAACCAACATCTCAAACCTGGTGCTTTGAGATTATCCGAATGGGATGTTAATTTTAATCCCTTTAACCTTAAGAAAACCAATGCAAAAATTTGGATCAGACTTCATGGGTTGAATTGGATTTATTGGCATCCTTAGATCTTTAATGACCTTGACTCATGGGTTGGAACTCCTATTATAATGGATCAGAAAACATTGGAGGGGGATCTTGGATATTTTTTTAGAAATCTGGTTGATGTTAATTTGGATAATAAATGATCGGATAATGTCACTTTGATTATTAATAGTAATAAGAATTATGTTAATGTAGAATATGAATGTCTTCCTTGTTTTTGTGAGGTTTTCAAGATATTTAGTCATTATTTGTGAAATGTATGATGGTTTAGAATAAATTTAATGAGGTTCCCAAAGAGAAGGATTGGAAGGAGGTTAATCGGAGAAAAAAAATTAGATGGTCTTTGTGGAAAAGGAGGGTCCCTAAAAGGATACACCTATTCATTCCAGATTTATAGTTACTTCTAATAAATATTGGGAAGATATCTCTGAAGATGTTGAACAAGGAAGGATTCTTGATCTTCTGATTCCTCTTGCTATGATTGGTAAGGAAATGGATAAATATTGTGGATACACAAGAATATAGGATCACATGTTGGATCAGAATATCTCTTCTGATAGTTATAACCTAGTTTATTCTGAAAAAGAGATTGAGTATTATTTATTGAGGCATGATTTGGAGTATTAGAGTTTTTATTTTGTGGTCTCTTTTCAGGATAGTGAAAATTTAGTGTTTTCCCAGGTCCTTATTGATCCTTTTATGCCCATCATTCCACCTGTCACTTCCCCAGTTCAGGTGGCTGGTGATCTTAATTCTCTTAATGATGATTCTGCTATAAAGGGAGTGGAATATACTTCATTCAAGCCAGATTCTACTTCTCTAGAAGGGGTAACTAGGGTCTCTTTTTCATTTGGTTGTACAAATTCACTAGTTGATGAAATTGAGGCTCTTATTTCATCCAGTGGTGATGTTACATTGTAGGATATGGGTGTTCCTGATTCATCCAGAGGTCCAGTTGACATCCTCACTGTTAGTGTTAAAAATGTAAAAGGAACCACTAGTAATTTGGATATAAGTGATCATTTACAAGGGGCCTCCCGTCCTAAGAGAAATGCAGGAAGGCCTCTTAAGTCTAAAAAACATGTAACTGTGGGGGTCGAAAAAGGGGGAAATCATCCTAGACATAGATTTAAATGAAACTTAAATTCTGGAATTGTCTGGGACTATAAAATCGTGATACCATGAGGTCCCCTAGGCTCTTAATTTTAAAACATAGGCCGCTTATAATTATTTTGTCAAACCCAAAAGAGTTTTTTCTCCCAATATTCCCAATTTTGAAAATCTTAGTTTTCATTTTGTGGAATCTATCAGATCCTCATCGGATATTAAACGGTTATGGGACATTCCTCATTATTCTTTATCTCATATTTCCCTAATAGTTAATATTAATCCGCATGTCACATGCCCCATCAATTTTAAAGGGATTCAATATTTATACTCTTTTATTTAGGCTCATAACTGTTATCAGGGTCACAGGAATTTATGGATGGATCTTGGATCTATCAACTCTACGATCTCTAGTCAGTGGTCTATCCTTGGTTATTTAAACAATATCATGAATTCTGATGAGATGATTAGATCTATGACTAATATCATTTCTTCAAGAGATTTCAAAGCCTTTAGTGATGATAATGGGTTGATTGAATTTAATCTTTTTGGGGCTAAGTAAACTTGTTATAAGAATTTTTTGGATTGATTTGTTGCTAGTATAATTGATAGGGATTTTTTCAATGTGTCTTGTCTTTATTTTGGGGGTTATATTTCTTGTATGACTCTTTCTATAATTAACTATGATCATCATCATATTTTGGTTGACGTTCTGAGTAAGGATCCGAAAACACATTTTCCTTTTAGATTTAATAAACCCTGTGTAAATCATCCTACTCCTTAAAAGAAATATGAAATTCTGGAGTAAATTTCGTTTCAGTTCCCTTGATTCTAAAATTTCTTCCCTTGATTAATCTCTTCAACAAATGCAGGAGTATAATTCTTCAAATTACATCTCTAATGATGTTTTAGGAGAGACTCATTTGCATTCCAATATTAATAATTTGTTGAATCTCAAAGTTTCTTTACAAAGAGACAATTTTAAGGATTATTGGTTGAGTGATGGAGATAGAAATTTAAAAAATTTCAATTCCTTGCAGAGAATTGGGAAAGTCTCAAGGCCCCTTTCATTGGTTAGAAATGGGAATAATGACATCAATAACAGAAAATATCTTTCTGAGCATGTTGTTACTTATTTTAAAAATTTCTGTAATGGTAATGTCCCTCTTGCTGATCCAGTGGAGAGTATTATTCCGACACTTGTTAATAAATAGGATAATTACAATATTAAATATATCCCTTTGGAATTTGAAATCAAGAAAGCAGCCTTTAGTCTAAATTCTAACAGCTCCCCTTGTCCATATAGTTTGTGGAATTTTTTCTTTCAGACTTATTGGGACGTCATTGATGATGATGTTTCAAGGTTTTTTACTCATTTTTCTAAAGGTGATTCTCTTACTCAAGGTTTAAATTCTCAATTTATTGGCCTCATTCCAAATACGGAGAATGCTAACGTGATTCATTTGTTCATACCATTTTACAGGATCAATACAATTTTTAAAATTATTTGCAAAATCTTGGCCATGAGGTTGTCCTCTATTTCCAGTAATATTGTTTCTCCTAATAAGTTTGGATTTATTAAGGGCAGTTCTATTAAATATTTTGTTATTAGTAACTTATAATGTGCTAAACTTTTTATGAAATACACAAGGGATTGAAATATTTCTCTCAAGTTATATTTCATGAATGCTTTGAATACAATAAATTGAAATTTCAATTATAAGGTTCAATGTTGTTTTTATGATGTTTTCATTAATTGGGTAAAAATAAATTTTGAGTCGGCTCATATCTTCGTCCTTGTTAATGTTTCTCCTAAGGGATAATTTTCTTGTTCTAGAGGTTTCAGACAAGGTGACCCTATCAAGGCCATTATTTTTTCCATTGCGGAGGATTATCATAGTAGATTACTTTATATTATGGCTGGAAATGGGAAACTGAAGTCTATTAGTGTTGGTAGATGTTTTTTTCTCCCACACACTTATTGTATGCTGATAATATTAATCTTTTCACTAAAGGGGATATGAGAAATGATAAAAATATTAAGCGTTCCCTTTTCCATAATGAAAAAGTCTCTAGGAATGAGATTTGTTGGAATAAGTATTTTGTTTATTTTTGTATAAATTTTCCTAGGAAGATGGGCAATATCAGGGATTTGGTTATTCATGAAGGAGTTCTTCCCATTACATATTTGGGTGTTACAATGTTTTGGGGGAGGCCTAAAACATGTTATTTTTCTGATATTATTTGTAAAATAAAAATTCATCTTGCTACTGGGAAGGTGAAGTCCCTCTCCTTGGTGGTTCATGTTTACTTGGATAGGCTTGTAATCATTTCTATGTATTTTTATTCTTTCATGGTCTATAAGTAGCCGATATCTTTCATCAATGGCATTAATGTTACTTTTAAAATTTTCATTTGGAGTGGTAATATCATGGAGAGGAAATTAGTTATGGTCTCTTGGAATAATTGTTGTAAACCTTATTATGTTGGGTGTCTTGGTATTAACAATCTTGAGGTGTTTAAGGATTCTTTACAAGATTTATTAATTTGGAGGCTTGTCAATAGTAATTATGAGTCTCTTGAATTTCTCCATAATAAATTCTGGGATAGGATTAGGAATAGGTTTTTTAATCATCTGGATTCTTTTGTTTTCCCTGCTTTTAAATCAAATTTTTCTTATATTAAATCTCATGTCAGAAGGCTGATTTCATGGAACTCATATTTATCATTTTGGAAGGGCAAATAGACTGGTTTTCCCCAAGTTGATTCCTTGATTAATGACGATTTTAATGTTGATCTAGATGTTACGATTAAAGATCAGCTTCATAATATGGGGGCACCCTGTTCATATTATTACTATTATCAATAGTTACTACTTCTCTAACAGAGAGGATTTTTGGGCTTGGGAACCTACTATAAATGGCTGCTGACTTCTAAAAAATTTATAGTCATTCTCTATCTTTCAATATAGGTTGTAAGTGGATGATTGATCTTTATATGAAATTTATTAGGCCTTATAGGACAACATTTTCCTGGAGACTGGCTCATGGGAAGCTTCCTACTGATTGTTTCCTTAAAAAATGTGGCATTTCTCTCTGTTCTCCATGTGTGTTTTTTCATAAGCATGGGGAAGATATTGATCATTTTGTTTTTTAGTTGTGTTAATGAATCTTCAATGTAGAAGATTGTTTATGATATTTTTTCAATACTAATGTCTAGTATGTCTTCAATTCATCATTTCCTTCAAGGCTGGCATTCTATTTCACATTCTCTTCAATTGATGGATCTTTTTAGGGTCGCTTCTACTGAACTAATTCATTTTATTTGGTTTTCTAGGAATAATGTGATTCATGATAGATTTTCATTCTCGGTAAGTGGGTTTTATCATCTATTCGTGATGCTATGAGTAATGTTGATATTCCGAGGAAGAATTTTTTACTTCAACTCTATTCAGGATTTGTCTATTCTGAACCGGATAGGTGTTAAGAGAAACATCAAACCTACGCATGTTACATTGGAAGTTCATTGGAAGGAACCTTTTTTTGGTTGGTAAAAATTTAATTCGTATGGTTCTTCTAGAGGTAATCCGAGGATTTCTGTTTATGGTGCTATTTTCAGACATCATAAAGGGGAAGTCCATGGTTGTTTTCATTGTTCATTTGTTTTTTTCTCTTCAGATAATGTAGTAATGCATGGTATTATCTTTGTTATGGATCAAGTTGTGAAGCGTGGTTGGGATAATTTATAGATCGAGAGTGACGCTACTATTTTTGTTTATGCTATAAGGATCGGTCTTTATCACTTGTCCTAGAATCTAACTAATCGTTGGATTAATTTTTTGGAGACTATATTTTCCATGAATCATATTATCACTCCCATTTATAGGGAATACAATTCTGTTGCTGATGGCCTGGGAAATAAAGGTGTTAATGGAGTTGATTTGTTTCTGTATGATCAAGTATATGATGATCTCCTTCCTTTTCGTAAAAATGATTATGACAAGTCTCCCATTTTTAAACATGTTTATGTTGTCTCGTATCTCTGTTCGAGGCTGTATTGTAAGGTTTTATACATCCTTGTGTTCAATTTTATTTCTTTGGGGTCTGTTTGTTTAGTTTAATTTTTTATTCTTCTTCGAAGTGGTTTGTTTCTATTTTTTCTATAAGAATGATGTGAGAGGCCTAGAATTCAATGTTAATTTCCGTACTAGTTTACAAGATGTATATATTTTATTGAATTTAGGTTTGTATCTCTGATGGGGACTCTTATAGAATATTTTTTCGGGGCATCTTTCAGGGAGTTCCATCCTAGAGTGGACTACTTTGTCGCTGTTTTCTAGGATCTTGATTATCTTTTGGGAGGAGTGCATGATCCGAAGAATTCATTTGCTGCCATTGTTGGGGGCTCATAGGTGTCATCTAAGATTGGTATTATGGAGTCTTTGTTGGGGAGATTTGAGATTTTCCTGCTAGGTGGGGGCATGATTGTAACCTTCTACAAGGCTCAAGGGTTTCATGTTGGATAATCCATTGTTGAAGTGGAATTTTTCATGAATTTGGCTTCACAGGAGGATGTCAATGTGAATGATTCTTTTGGAATAGCACACAGAGATCATGCTTATACAGAGGGTGTCTCTATGTACCTGATGCCTTCTATTGTGGGCTTCCTAATGCAGAATATTTTGCTTGACGTCCAGAGCACACCTTATTTCAATGGGTGTTTATTTTTGCTTGGGTTTTTGATCTCTTTCACTATAACCATACATTATGGTTGTTTGGTGTTTCTTGTTTGCATTTTTCCCTGCATTGTTTTATTTTTTTTCGATAATAAAATTTCATTCTATGTTATTAAACAAAAGAAAATTTTCATCAAATCAATACCCCTAATTTGAGAGTCATTTTAACAAACCAAATTATCTCTCTTTTGTGTCAATTCAATATTATCATTTATATTATTTCTAAAAAAACTATTTTTTTAACATTTTAATCTTCTAATTTGTGATTATACATCAGCTTCCTTATATGTTTTTTATATTTAATTGAGATAATTATTCATTACTATAATAAAATCCTCATGTTGTAAATATTTTTAATGGCATTTGGTTCAACAAGATTGAGTAACCTTATATGAGTGGTGTTTCAGAAATTATTTCTTTTTTAGAATAATTTTTTTTGGTTTCTAGTTATTTTTTAGTCACTAAATGATTTTAAATCCACGAATACTTAATTGATTTTTTTTCTTCTTCCATCTTCATATCATGTTATCTATGAAACAACATTTATATATTAAAATTATACTCCCTTGATTTTTGATATACCATTTATTTTTTTATCTTTATCATGGGAATATTTTAATTCAACGTTGTTCTTTGGGTATAATTGACCTCTATAATAATAAAAAAAATATTTTCAATGATATTTATGGGATTATTTTTTAAATTGTTTATATATATATATATATTATTATACAAGGTGTGTATCTAAGAAATGTTCCATTATCGGTGATTTTATCAGATTTTCCAAATTTGTTGTTTATATTAATTAATAATGACCTACTAAACATATAAAAATATTTCATTTTGGAAAATTTTAAAACCATAACATATAATTTATGTGGACTGAAATGGGTTAAAATAATAATATATTTAAAATTTATACATCCACCAAAATATTTTATCTTTAGAAATATCATGGGTTTTAGGTTTTCATAACATTATTCATTCAATTCCCACAAAACATCAATTATTCTAATCTGGTAATCTATTTTATTGGAGAGATTATTTTGGGAAATATTAATTTTTAACCCAATACTTTCATATACAGATTGAAACTCTTTTTATAGACCTCAAATAATTATCCTCTTAAAATTTTTACATATCAAACCATTTTAGTTTTTTAATATAACCCTAATAGCTATTAATTATTTTTTAGAGGTTTTTTATTAAAGGAATAAAAATTGAAAATAAGATTATATTCATTAAATAAAAAATTATAAATACTTATCTTCATTTATAGATGTCAAGCATTAGTCTTGAACACTTTTAAATTAACAACTTCATGTAATATTCATATATTTATCTCTATAAGTTTACATAATTGTCTCACTACCTTCTCATTCTGAAAATTTCAGAAATCGAAAATATATCTTGTACAATCCTATCTTTTCTAGGTATGTCTCTCTCTGTGTTTTTTGATTGAGCCATGGCATCTAATTCATTGTTCAAAGATAGAGAGCCATTGTTGGAGAAAATTAAGTATTGTTCAAGGATATGTTCTTATTGGGATTAATGGGGTCTGGGTAAAAATGGTTTAATTGTTTAAATATGTTATTGGTATGTTGGGTTATCTTAAAAGGGGGTTAGGTTATTTAAATAAAAAATTGGATGAAAACAATATCTTCAGAGTGATCAAACTTCATGTAAACGATTTACATGTTGCATAATTTCCCAGGTTTTTTTAAAAAATAAATTTGAGGTGACATGTTTTTCAATGAATTCTATTAAAAATATTTACATGTGGTTTATATCTTATAATAACAAAATATTCTTTTTTAAACATGATTTGGGGATGAATATTATTCTATTTCATTAAATCTCTTCTCCCCTCGACCCTATAACATAATTTATGTGCATTTAGAGTTCCAACCTCCCTTATAGAGATCCTGTTTGTGTGAGAAATACCTAGAAATTCCTTCACTTAGTTTTCTTCCTTCTCTCCACTATTTTTTCAACATTTGTGATGAAATAATTTGAATAATTTAATTGTTAGTTTTTATCTTGATCAGTTTTTTCCATGATCAATTTTGGTCTAGGAAACTCGTTGGAATCATATGCTCTTTCTTCCACATAAGCGGCTTCCACTATACACATTGTTGGATCAAAAGTTAAATGTATAGGGTCTAAATATTAACCTTATGATTTGATAATTTCCATGTTGATAAAATATTATGACTTCACCTACATAATTTGATTCCAAATCAATTAAAAATGAATGGGATTAGTCTTGAAGTTCACATGTTTCAATTTTATTTTGACATGACTTATGGCTACCCATTGGGTGATAAAACCATGAAAATAATTGAATTAGATAATGGATTAAACTGTGTTTGGAATGAAATAATACCTTATATGGTTTCTTGATATGTTATCCAAAATTTGTGAAGTTTTTCTTATTTATATAATTTTATATCAATTTTTATTTAAAATGAATGTTCTATTTGAAAGATAAATTGCAATTTTCATAATTAATTATTGATATATATGTTGTGATATTATTATATCTATGTTGTATTACTAAACTTTTATTCCATTCTGAAATGATTATATATCAGTAATAGCCCTATCCCTTGAATACTTATATGTTATATTGAAAAATTGAGTTGGCCTGGCCCAGTCCCTTCTTAAATGATTTTAGAGAGTGGTCTATACATTATCCCGTATTATTATTCTTAAAGGAATTTGACAGAGATCTTCTAATTATTATTGGTAATTTACTAGTATTGTTTTTAGTATACCATTGTTATATTGAGTTGGTTGGCTTAGTTGTAATTAATGTTGAGCGATTTTCCCACATGCTTCCAAATCATGTTATTTTACCTTGGTTATATGGATGTGGTTATAGTAGTTGTATGAAATTCTTATAGTTGTTCTGCAATGGAGCCCAAAATATTGGTTTTCGTATTTTACTAATTATTGAATTAATTAATATATTTGTTTATTTTATTATTAAATACTCTACTTATCTAAAAACATTTATTTAGATATGGTGGTGTCGAACTTGGGAATTTATTCACATCATATTCGGGCCACCGTTTGGTACCTGAGTAGATTACATGGATACTGGCTTGGAAAAGTTCAAAGGACCTTCTAGTTGATTTTTTCTTACATATGTGACGGATTTTGGTGATGGGACTGATGTGTGGTTCAAGACCATAGAATTTTGAGCATCTTTTGGGTCTAGTGGTGTTTTTCATATATTTTTTCTAGGATGAAATTTTGTTACATTTTAGTACATCATTACATTATTCTATATTATTTATTGGATTATTTAGTTGGATATTATTGTTTTTCCCTCTATGTATATAATATGATATTATTTTATTTATATAAAAAATTTTCTACTGTTATAACACTTCATTATAGGGGTATATTTCCCCTATAAACATTTTAGACCCTTTTTAATAATCGGCAGACTCTAGCATATGAGGTGGAACACTTGAGGTCTCCTAACCAACCCTTCTTGTGTAAATGAGAGAGTTATAGATTTTTTGGATGTTATAAAGGGTTATCAATGATGTAGGTTTTCTTTTCATCTACTTTAATATATTGGAAAGGTAGAAAGAAGAATAGGATGTATCAGGACATGGTAATGTGATTGTGCATTGGGGTAGCTTACCCATGTATGAGTGGAAATCATAGTACCCAGTGATGGGATTTATTTTCATGTTATGAGCTTGTAACTGTAGAGACCTGAAGCTTATCGTACATGGACATTACATTACTTTTGCGGAATACTTAGTACATAACAAAAACACACACACAAGGATCGTAATAGTTTAGTGTCTTTGGAAACTCGGAACGTAATCTTCTAAACGTGGTGAAAGATCTTCAATATCTCCCATAAAGATCTTCCCCTTTTTTTTACCTAAAACCTTTCTTTATATCCTGGGGAAAAGAAAACATAAAAGGGTGAGCTCAAATGCTCAGTAAGGGTAAACAAAAGAAATATCAATCACATCATATACATAAGAACATAGCTTTTGGAAATCTTAACCTGCAAAAGAGCTCATAATATCATAACATGGGATAAATCATAGAAGTGAAAATGAAATCATAACTTAAAACATTACTCATTGTGGCATACACACATAATCATAGAGAATCATTTCTTGTTAGTCAAGACTCATTGCCAAGACTATCTTAGTGGACAAAGTCCCTTTCTGAATCGAGTAATCCTCGTTTCAGTCCTGTTTCACTGAACCGGTATAACCTACCAATCCAGCCATGTCTATCTCATGAGATATAAAATCATTACCCAATGCATTGGAGGGAGATATAGGTCCCACCCATCTCATAATGATACCATTCTTATGTGTGCCACAAAATCATAAATCATACATCATCGCATATCCCATGTAATAAAAATGGGATTCTTAAACAACATGACATCATAAAACAATTCATATAAGATAAAGGAATTCATAAAAAGATTTCCATCACAACATAATCAAATCAATGTAAAAATATGGATAGAAACAGAACCCTTTATTATCTTAGATGGAAAATAATTTTGATAAAACAATTGAATTGAATTCTTGAGGAAAATATCCTTTCTTCTTCAAAATCAATTTCTTTTCACAAAACATCATGCAATTTTAAAAGAAAAAGATTTTATTGAAAATATTCATGAAATATTTTGGAGTAAGGTTCATGAAAATAAGGCTTTATAAAACTGTAAAAATCCGTTCGTGCCGTATAAGTTAAAAAAAACATTCTTCGTACTTTTGTCGGAAAAGTCAAAAAGTACCTCGTACGGAAAAACGACAAAAGATTCCTTTCATATTCTTTACTAAAAACTCACCTAAGGGTAAAATTGGATTTAAACTATTTCAAGTGGATGGAAACAATATTACATATTGAGGGAACATGGATGTGGATGATAAAATACACCCCAGTAAATACTTACGAATAAACAATCTCGGATAAAAATGAGATTGTGATATTTCCCTTACCTTAGGTCCGACTTGCTTTGTAAGTGTCCGAACCTCCTGTATAATGATTTAAATCATGTTATTGACTTATTACAGAATCATATTCATTGTTATGATATCATATATGGTTCATTTATGACATTATATTACCCGTTCTTTTGTAAATTCCATGTTAAAGAAGCGTTTTGGGTAAAATCGTTTCATTTATCGTAGGTGTTTTGACTTGTTGTTCTTGACATCATTATTACTTATATCATGATTTACTCACTTCCAGAATATAAAATATGATTTATATATCATATATATTCAGTATATATATATATATAATAGATAGATAAATAAAATGAAAAACACCGTTCATGGAGACGGTAGTCCGTACGTACGCATGAACGCTGTTTTTCTTTCCTTATTGTCTTGAAATGGAAGTAAGTAGATGACATACATATGTATATATATACATAAATCCAGTAGCTTTATAATGTCATATATTTCATTATTATTTCTTATATATACATTATAATCATTCTTAAATGGTTAACATGGAGAATGAATCTCATCGCGTCGTGGAGACGGTAGTCCGTACGTACGCACGAGCGATGATATCATTTCTATAAATATTGAATTGAATTGGAGTGGATTATACAATATATCAGAATCAATATGATGTTGTAATAACTATGTATAGTTATTCTTTACACCATTATACCCATCCATGTAAGGTGGTGGTGGAAAATAGATTACACCACGGCGTGGAGACGGTATTCCGTACGTACGCACGCGCGGTGATTTCTTTTTCCGTAGGATGGATAGATGGTGAAATAGGGTTGTTTCATACTTATAATAACATATCAGTATATGAGTGATACTGATGTTAATACTTCATAATGAAACAACCTAAGAAGAAGAAGTGGAAGAAGAAATAAAGATGAAAGAATTGGTAACGGTAATTACCTCTTCTTTGAAGTGCCTCTTTGAGACCTCCTCTTAGGGCACTAAAATTGGTCTTTGAGGAAGACCAGAACCTCTAGGATGTTTCTAGGGAAGTGGAGAGGAGAAATTGTCAGGGGTTGGCCGAGCTTGAGTGCTCAAATTGGTGTGAGGAGGAGGGGGAGGAGGTGTCCTTTTATAGAGGAGGAGAGGGGCACCTTAGGAATATCTCAAAATATTATTTTATATTAAAGTCAAAATCGGTTTATAATGGTTCCAAAGGGTCTTTTTTCGAAGCTAAAGTGGGGATGGGTCGAAATACTATCAACCAATAGGATTTAGACAAGTTTAGGGTTTTATTTTAACCTTATCAATTAGATTTAACTCTAAGTTAAATAATTTAACTTTTACTGTGTCTTTTTGTTTTCTTTCACTATATGGTTAATACACTTACTATAACATGCCAAACGAACCCCAAATTGTATATTATTAATACATATATCCTTATCTAAGTCATTTGGCCGAACCTTAGATTTTTAGGAATAAAATAACAATTAATAATATAATATTTGATTTAAAAACTATTTTGTGTCAATTTTGACACTATTTGATATATGATTTTTGTGAAAGTCATAACAGAATTATATGTTCGAACCAAGTTGATTAAAGCAACAATAATATATCATAGTAACCTAGAAAATTAGTGGAATTCATAAAAAGTCTTAAATTACATTTATTTTGGTATTTATATTATCAATTATGTCAATATTTCATTAATAAGATAATTACTACATCATCTTTGTGTCATAAATAAATTATATTATTTGATGTCTAAAAATTACAAATAAAATACCATCATGTAGGAAATCTTTTTAGCTTTCTAATGAATATTTAAAATCGAATTTATCGTATGTATAACCCCATATTAAAAATGATTTACTTATTAAACTTTGATTTTAACTATTTTAACCTTTCTTTAAATAAATTAATAATAAATGTCCTAATCTAATCCAAGTGGGCTTAAATGGTCATATTTTATTCCTAAGTTTGTTTTTGGTCGAATTACACTTGTCCAATAGAATTAGGACATGTGTTAGGGTAATATTAATATCATATTTACCCTTAGTTACCCTATTTACTATTAACCGTGGTAAAAAAGTAAAAAGTTACTATTCACCAAAAAATTATTTTCATCTCATTGAACCACATTTTAGTCCTTGATATTAACCGTTTCTCTCGGATTTTTGAAATTCCATTCACAGAAGCGGTAAAATTAAGTTTTATGCAAAATTCAGTTTTTAACCTACCACTTAGTAGTTTCACTATTCATCAAAAATTGATGTTTTTCAGAACAATGCCAAAATTTCATCCCAAGCTATATTTCATATTCCGAATTCAAAAATGAAGTCTATTTTACCAAATTCATAACATAAAAGTTGCATTAATTAATTTTATAATTAAATCCCGCTGTTAAAACAAATAGCGTGTTTTTAAGAAACAATATATATCAAAAGACTGACACTTGTTTATGTCTAGTTTAAATGTGAAATTACATCCAATGACCAACATTGTATTAAATTGTAAAAATATATTCTAAATATACTTTAAAACCACTCAAATTAATGATTTATCACTATCAACTATTTCGATTAAAAAAGTTGTTTTTAATTATAATTTAGTAATTTTCACTATTCATCAAAATATGAAAGTTATCCGAAAATTACCAAAATTTCAACCTAAGCTAATTTCGATATTCCGAATCCAAATATGAAGTTTATTTTAAAAAATAAGATTTATAGAATTTTAAAAAGTGGTTATTACTATTCATAACGGCTAGTTTTAATAATATTTTAATAGCATATCGTTGTTTAATGAAACTCAGTATTGCGTATTACACACGCTATCGAGGAAGGTCGCGATTGTGTGTAATGCAAGGCAAGTCAAGGATGTGTGTTGTGCAAGCTCCTTTTGGTGTAGCGTACAACACAAGACATTAATAAAATTAAAAAGAATATATTTTTTTATAAAATATTGGGCTGTTACATCCTACCCCCCTTAAAATGAATTTCGCCCTCGAAAATCGTCGGGGTTATAAATGGTTTACTATTCGAAAGTTTCTTTAATAGAAACCCACATCGTAAAAGAGAATACCAAAACTTGGCTTTAAAAACTAAGGTATGAAATGTAACGATTACCCAAATAAACTAATCAATGGGTTTCCACATAGGTGAAAATATGGATATGGAAGAGAAATCTAACCTTCATGTTCTGATGGAGAGTGGTAGAGAACATGGCTATGGAAAAGCCAGTAATCACAAATCCATAAATTTGTGACGATCTAAGGTACCATCTGATTCATCAGGTATAAGATCACTAGGACAACATTTTTGGTTTTCAAGATCATTTCCCTAAAGTTGAAAATTTGAATTAGAATAAATACTTACTTTATTTTGATACAATATCACTGTTGTTCGTGCCTTGAACAATTTCCACTTCATCTCTTAAATAAATGAAGTTGAATTTGTTATTCGTGAAGTGTTAGCAGATCATGTGATAGAATGACGGGTCATTCCATCTGTCTCAAAAGATTAGCAAAATTTATATACATAAGTCGATCTATAGTGAGATTAATCATATATGGTTCCTAAAATGGGCTTATACTTCATATACTGCTTAATATAATAACACTAGTTTCTACTAAACAGGGACTTCCTGTAGGTCAGTGGTAGGCGATAAAGGCCAGTCGCACTTCGGTTGTGGGTTTGATTCCTACAGCCTTGTCCGAAGCGATGGGCTGTCGCCCGTCCTGCAGGTTGTCCTTTTTCTAAAACTACGTTAATATAACATCCCATCAATAATATCGAAAATCTTCTATCCTTAAACAATACTAACTTATGTCCAACATAATCCAGTCTAATCTTTAGGCTTATACATAATACTGCAGTCCACTCTCATAATATAGTGACAACGATTACCAGAGATTTAATACTGTCGTTGATCCCCACATATCATAAGATATGTCTTGTTGGTCACATTCCAAACATTCAAAGTCCTTAATCGTGTATTCTCTTGAATACCATAGTGAAAACATGAGTGCAGTTAAAAGTTAACACTTTCCACATACCAAAATCCTCAAAATTCTATATACTCAAACCATGATATCACTTAGTCCTTATATCAATCATGAGCTCATGAATACTATTAAACATTTCATTTTCTCGTCTTCATTATGCGCATATCATCTTATTTCCAAAAAATATCTCAATCACTTTGAATACCACATCAATAAATATTGCAACACTCAATGATACAACATTATTTTGGAATCCCATTACATAAACACTTAATCATTCCACCACATCGTTGTCATATTCAACATTGCCAATAGTGATCGCATGTGATTTCCCTTTGTCCTTTGCCTTCAGTGGTTGGTCATGTTGATCATCACTAACCCTTGGATTAGGGCAATTATTATCATAATGCCCCATTTCCTTGCACTTGAAGCATTGAAGTGTTGGCGGTGCGTTCTCGGCAGTGTTTGCTTTATTCACATCATTAGAAACCCTTTTTCCATTACTTTGACACTCAGCTGCTCGATGACCTTCTTTTCCACACTTAAAACATTTTCTAGTCCCTTTAAGACAATCTGCACCATGCTTCTTTCCACACTTTGTACATAAGGAAACATTCATCTTCTTTTCACCATTATTTTGAGATTTCTCCTTGAACTCTATCTTTCGTTTCTTGTCAAAACCATGAGATGGATATGTAACACCAACTTCCATTTCTACCTTGATAGCACAACGCACAATTTCTTCATAGCTACTGAAGTCTCTTATAGCTAATGCCCTTCGAAGACTTGGTTTTAAGCCACTGAAAAATCGATCAACTTTACTTTCAGGTTGGATGATAATTCCAGAAGCATACCTTGCAAGTCTTGTAAAATTTGCTTCATAGGTACCAACAGATTCATCGTCCCTTTGCTTCAGTTCAAGAAACTCTTTCTCCATCTTTGTTCGAAGAATACAAGGGAAGTACTTATTGAAAAATAAGTTCTTGAACTCGTCCCATTCCATAGACTCAATTTCATCCCTTTTCCTCGTATTCTTAATAAGATTCCACCATTGATCAGCATCTCCTTCCAAACGATACACTGCTAGGATGACTTTATCATGTTCAGAACATTGAAGAACTGAAAATATCTTTTCAGTAGTACTAATCCATTGTTCAGCAACTAATGGATCAGTAGACCCACTGAAAGAAGGTGGACGTTGCCTCATGAAGGACTCAATAGAATGTTGCTCCTTCCTTTGCTCGTTTGGAAGTCCTGCATGATTCATAGCTTGAGAAAGTTGTGTGAGCATGGCTACAAGACTTTACATTCCAGCTCCTATATCGTTTGGTTGCTCAGGGGAACAATCATTGCATTACCCATCACATTCCGCATTAACACGGTTCCTTCGGGTTCCATCCATCGTCTAAAACCCCAAAAGAATAGTGTGAGAGGCAAAAATCGTAATAAAGGGGGAGTAACTTAAATATCTATCATCTTTGGTTTAATCTAATATCGTTACCATAGTTCTAGAACTATATCCTATGCGTATACTTATCCTTAGGGGCATCCCTAGACATACCTTAGAAATATCTCTAGGGATCTCACTAACGTTTTCGCATCCTAGTTTCCAAAGGTTGACTAAACCTTTCCTCTGATACCAACTGTAGAGACCCGAAGCTTATCGTACATGGACATTACATTACTTTTGCGGAATACTTAGTACATTACAAAAACACACACACAAGGATCGTAATAGTTTAGTGTCTTTGGAAACTCGGAACGTAATCTTCTAAACGTGGTGAAAGATCTTCAATATCTCCCATAAAGATCTTCCCCTTTTTTTACCTAAAACCTTTCTTTATATCCTGGGGAAAAGAAAACATAAAAGGGTGAGCTCAAATGCTCAGTAAGGGTAAACAAAAGAAATATCAATCACATCATATACATAAGAACATAGCTTTTGGAAATCTTAACCTGCAAAAGAGCTCATAATATCATAACATGGGATAAATCATAGAAGTGAAAATGAAATCATAACTTAAAACATTACTCATTGTGTCATACACACATAATCATAGAGAATCATTTCTTGTTAGTCAAGACTCATTGCCAAGACTATCTTAGTGGACAAAGTCCCTTTCTGAATCGAGTAATCCTCGTTTCCGTCCTGTTTCACTGAACCGGTATAACCTACCATTCCAGCCATGTCTATCTCATGAGATATAAAATCATTACCCAATGCATTGGAGGGAGATATAGGTCCCACCCATATCATAATGATACCATTCTTATGTGTGCCACAAAATCATAAATCATACATCATCGCATATCCCATGTAATAAAAATGGGATTCTTAAACAACATGACATCATAAAACAATTCATATAAGATAAAGGAATTCATAAAAATATTTCCATCACAACATAATCAAATCAATGTAAAAATATGGATAGAAACAGAACCCTTTATTATCTTAGATGGAAAATAATTTTGATAAAACAATTGAATTGAATTCTTGAGGAAAATATCCTTTCTTCTTCAAAATCAATTTCTTTTCACAAAACATCATGCAATTTTTAAAGAAAAAGATTTTATTGAAAATATTCATGAAATATTTTGGAGGAAGGTTCATGAAAATAAGGCTTTATAAAACCGTAAAAATCCGTTCGTGCCGTATAAGTTAAAAAAAACATTCTTCGTACTTTTGTCGGAAAAGTCAAAAAGTACCTCGTACGGAAAAACGACAAAAGATTCCTTTCATATTCTTTACTAAAAACTCACCTAAGGGTAAAATTGGATTTAAACTATTTCAAGTGGATGGAAACAATATTACATATTGAGGGAACATGGATGTGGATGATAAAATACACCCCAGTAAATACTTACGAATAAACAATCTCAGATAAAAATGAGATTGTGATATTTCCCTTACCTTAGGTCCGACTTTCTTTGTAAGTGTCCGAACCTCCTGTATAAAGATTTAAATCATGTTATTGACTTATTACAGAATCATATTCATTGTTATGATATCATATATGGTTCATTTATGACATTATATTACCCGTTCTTTTGTAAATTCCATGTTAAAGAAGTGTTTTGGGTAAAATCGTTTCATTTATCGTAGGTGTTTTGACTTGTTGTTCTTGACATAATTATTACTTATATCATGATTTACTCACTTCCAGAATATAAAATATGATTTATATATCATATATATTCAGTATATATATATATATAATAGATAGATAAATAAAATGAAAAACACCGTTCATGGAGACGGTAGTCCGTACGTACGCATGAACGCTGTTTTTCTTTCCTTATTGTCTTGAAATGGAAGTAAGTAGATGACATACATATGTATATATATACATAAATCCAGTAGCTTTATAATGTCATATATTTCATTATTATTTCTTATATATACATTATAATCATTCTTAAATGGTTAACATGGAGAATGAATCTCATCGCGTCGTGGAGACGGTAGTCCGTACGTACGCACGAGCGATGATATCATTTCTATAAATATTGAATTGAATTGGAGTGGATTATACAATATATCAGAATCAATATGATGTTTTAATAACTATGTATAGTTATTCTTTACACCATTATACCCATCCATGTAAGGTGGTGGTGGAAAATAGATTACACCACGGCGTGGAGACGGTATTCCGTACGTACGCACGCGCGGTGATTTCTTTTTCCGTAGGATGGATAGATGGTGAAATAGGGTTGTTTCATACTTATAATAACATATCAGTATATGAGTGATACTGATGTTATTATTTCATAATGAAACAACCTAAGAAGAAGAAGTGGAAGAAGAAATAAAGATGAAAGAATTGGTAACGGTAATTACCTCTTCTTTGAAGTGCCTCTTTGAGACCTCCTCTTAGGGCACTAAAATTGGTCTTTGAGGAAGACCAGAACCTCTAGGATGTTTCTAGGGAAGTGGAGAGGAGAAATTGTCAGGGGTTGGCCGAGCTTGAGTGCTCAAATTGGTGTGAGGAGGAGGGGGAGGAGGTGTCCTTTTATAGGGGAGGAGAGGGGCACCTTAGGAATATCTCAAAATATTATTTTATATTAAAGTCAAAATCGGTTTATAATGGTTCCAAAGGGTCTTTTTTAGAAGCTAATGTGGGGATGGGTCGAAATCCTATCAACCAATAGGATTTAGACAAGTTTAGGGTATTATTTTAACCTTATCAATTAGATTTAACTCTAAGTTAAATAATTTAACTTTTACCCTGTCTTTTTGTTTTCTTTCACTATATGGTTAATACACTTACAATAACATGCCAAACGAACCCCAAATTGTATATTATTAATACATATATCCTTATCTAAGTCATTTGGCCGAACCTTAGATTTTTAGGAATAAAATAACAATTAATAATATAATATTTGATTTAAAAACTATTTTGTGTCAATTTTGACACTATTTGATATATGATTTTTGTGAAAGTCATAACAGAATTATATGTTCGAACCAAGTTGATTAAATCAACACTAATATATCATAGTAACCTAGAAAATTAGTTTAATTCATAAAAAGTCTTAAATTACATTTATTTTGGTATTTATATTATCAATTATGTCAATATTTCATTAATAAGATAATTACTACATCATCATTGTGTCATAAATAAATTATCTTATTTGATGTCTAAAAATTACAAATAAAATACCATCATGTAGGAAATCTTTTTATCTTTCAAATGAATATTTACAATCGAATTTATCTTATGTATAACCCCATATTAAAAATTATTTACTTATTAAACTTTGATTTTAACTATTTTAACCTTTCTTTAAATAAATTAATAATAAATGTCCTAATCTAATCCAAGTGGGCTTAAATGGTCATATTTTATTCCTAAGTTTGTTTTTGGTCGAATTACACTTGTCCAATAGAATTAGGACATGTGTTAGGGTAATATTAATATCATATTTACCCTTAGTTACCCTATTTACTATTAACCGTGGTAAAAAAGTAAAAAGTTACTATTCACCAAAAAATTATTTTCATCTCATTGAACCACATTTTAGTCCTTGATATTAACCGTGTCTCTCGTATTTTTGAAATTCCATTCACAGAAGCGGTAAAATTAAGTTTTATGCAAAATTCAGTTTTTAACCTACCACTTAGTAGTTTCACTATTCATCAAAAATTGATGTTTTTCAGAACAATGCCAAAATTTCATCCCAAGCTATATTTCATATTCCGAATTCAAAAATGAATTCTATTTTACCAAATTCATAACATAAAAGTTGCATTAATTAATTTTATAATTAAATCCCGCTGTTAAAACAAATAGCGTGTTTTTAAGAAACAATATATATCAAAAGATTGACACTTGTTTATGTCTAGTTTAAATGTGAAATTACATCCAATGACCAACATTGTATTAAATTGTAAAAATATATTCTAAATATACTTTAAAACCACTCAAATTAATGATTTATCACTATCAACTATTTCGATTAAAAAAGTTGTTTTTAATTATAATTTAGTAATTTTCACTATTCATCAAAATATGAAAGTTATCCGAAAATTACCAAAATTTCAACCTAAGCTAATTTCGATATTCCGAATCCAAAAATTAAGTTCATTTTAAAAAATAATATTTATAGAATTTTAAAAAGTGGTTATTACTATTCATAACGGCTAGTTTTAATAATATTTTAATAGCATATCGTTGTTTAATGAAACTCAGTATTGCGTATTACACACGCTATCGAGGAAGGTCGCGATTGCGTGTAATGCAAGGCAAGTCAAGGATGTGTGTTGTGCAAGCTCCTTTTGGTGTAGCGTACAACACAAGACATTAATAAAATTAAAAAGAATATATTTTTTTATAAAATCTTGTGCTGTTACACATTTGATATTATTTCACCTTGGATTATGCACATGTTTTGTATGTTTATTGTTTTATGATGTTACTATTTCTTGAGATTTGTTCTCATGGACCAATATGGTGCGAGATTAGAATACATGAATCTTAAAAAGAACATAGGGATATATTGAAATATGTTGTTCATGAAATGGGAATATCTATTTAGAATTTCATATCCACTTTCCTGTTGAACTGCGATAAGAGATTTATATTTCACCAGATAACAGAAATGAGTAGATTTGTTATGCTGAAATACCTTAAATCCATGTTTATAGAGACCAATGGTTATTGGATTTAATCAATTATCAAGGTTGAAACTGTTGATATATAGTTCTTTGAGGAGTGATTTTTTCATGTAGAGTTTATACATCCTAGTTATCTTCAACCTGATTATCTGTAGAGTAAAAATAGTCATGTTCCTAGTGAAGTTGAACTGAAGAATCATGTAGTACCAGATTAAAATATGGGTGTTCATCTTTTCAATAGATTCCTGAGGGCCATGAGCTCTATGGAAAGGTAAACAGTTCATGTCATTCCTTCAATGTATGGTCTGAAAAGGAGTTTGATATGGAGCAGTGGACAATGTTTACAGGGAAGGGGGACCCTATGTAGCCAATTTATGGAATGAGTCAGTTCATACAATTTTCAAGAATCTTGGGAAACTAGAGGATATTTGGGTGTAGCATGTTGCATATATTCTTTATGGACCTCTAAAATATTGGTGGGATATTTTTGAATAATATAGAATGAAATATTATCTATCTTCAAAGGAGATAAATATTATTTTCCTGATCCATTTTTATCTTGAGACGTTGGGGGATGATAAAGATTGTGAGTTCGTGCATCTGAAATATGAGGGCATGTCAGTGCTAGAATATGATCTGTGTTTCACATACCTATAGTGTTTTGTCCCATCATTGATAATTGATGATATCTCTAGGATGAGATGTTATCCTGATTGTTTTTTATATGTATAGGTCATAGGTAAATGTTCTCTGTATAAGAGACTTTTTATATGTGATGAACCATGGACTCATCACGAAATGTAAACTGAGAGTGGCCCCGAGTAATTGTTGTCATTCTTAATATGGTGATATGGTAGCTCTTCTTTGAGTGACATGAAGTGCCGCTATGTAAATTTCCACTAAGGAAGTAGTGGGAAGAATCGTCATGTAAATAGATGAAAATATCAAGACTATGTTTCATTACAGTGCTATCAGTGCAAAATGTTTGGTCACAAGTAATTATGACGTCCTTACCCCACTGCCAAGTGTCTTATTTGTGATAGGTTGGGTTATCATTGTAGGTTCTGCGCAAACATTCAATAGAAGGCCAGTGTTAGGGGATTACAATAGGCACATGAGATAAGAAGGGGCTAATTTATCCCTCAACGTGCTAGTATCTATAGTTCCTCTAGCAGTTTAGGCTGAGGTAGAGGAAAATTTACCCTAATGCAAGATCAGTAGTACTAGGTATGAAAAATGGATGAGGATAGTTTGAATGGATACCAGGGAAGACACACTATTTGGTTTAACATTTTGCAGACTACTCTAGCTATTGTAGATACAATACCTTATACTTTTAGAGGTATGATTCCTCTATAATCTACCTTATATTTTTTATTATTTGATTCAAGAGAATCACATTCTTTTTTATATACTATTTTCAAAAATAGTTTAATATTTTATGTGGAAATAATGGATCTTGTTTTAGCATTGGATAGACTGCTGGGAGGGCAGTCAGAAAATGTCAAAAATTCCAAGGCATGTTCTATAGAGATAGGTGGTTACTATTTCATATGGGATTCATTTTTTTCATAAATGATAGGCTTCCACATGATTCTTTTTATGAATTAGATAGTCCTATTCTAGCCTCAAGTATATTTTTAAAGGATTATTTTTTTTCTTTCTATCTCTTGAAGAAGGAATCTATTCTCAATAAGGTGAGTGGGATCGTTAGGCTGGTCATGTGAGACCAATTCAATGCATTTTGGATTTTTTTGATATCTCAAATTTCTAGTATTTTTCAAGATAAAAGTGGAATATAGTAGGATTATTTTCCATTAGGGGTGGAATATTTTCTAGGATTTTATTCCTTACAATTTATATGGAGTACTACATGAGTAATAGATTGATTTCATGATTGAGTTAGTTCCAAAATCAGAACATGTGTTTATCCTAATTTACATAATAATAGAAAAACAAAATTTGAAGATGAAACTTAGTTGAAATATATAGAATATAGAGGATTTATATAGCCTGTTACATCTCCTTGGGGTTCTCCAGTTCTCTTCCCCATGAAGGATGATGTGTATTTTCTCTTATTTTTGTATTATTGGAGGTTGAACTAGATGATGGTCAAGAACTGGTATCATCTTCCATGAATTGATGATATTTTCAATATTTTGATAGTTTCTATGATATTTAACATGTTTCATTTGAGATTAGGTTACCATGAGTTGATGGTGAGAGCATCAGACACACCTCCGACTACTTTTTGTACAATGAATGGATTGTATATGTTTGTTCTAATACCAGTTTGGTTGAATAATGCACAAATGGTATTCCTGGCCTTGTGGAATAGGATCTTCCATCCTTTTATGGATTAATTTTTGGGGGTTTATTGTCAAAGATATCATAGTGTACACCAAGATAGCATAAAATCATGCCAAATATGTCGAAATCATGATTATTAAGTTGACATACTATCGTATTTATGCTATGATATCCAAATATAGAGTCTTTATTAATAATGTGCTGCTTTTGGGCCATGCCATCTTAGAGATAAGAGTTTCAGTGAACCCACAGAATCTCATAGTTGTTGTATCTTGGTAAAACACCAATTAAATATTTTAGATTCATAAAATTTAGGCTTTTTCATTTTATTTTCATTTTTTATCAATAATTTCTCCTATTTGGAATCACCAACGTATAGTATGAAAAAAGGGGAGATGATTTTTTGGTCTAATTAATGTGATAAATATTTTTAGGAGTTGAAAGGTAGGCTGACCTTAGCACATATATCATCTTTATCTATGTTGTTTAAAGCATGCATGATGTTCTGGTACTCTTTTGGTGTTAGACTCGGTGGAGTTCTAATATAGAAGGATCAAGTTGTTTTTTATGGATCCATGAAGCTGAGACCTCATGCCAGGAATTACCCAAATCATCTTCTAGATTTATAAGTAGTGGTACATTCCTTGAGATTTGGGAGACAATTTCTCATGGTTGAGTGGTTTGTGGAATACATTGGCCACAAGATCTTTTGGTACATCTTTTCTCAGCAATACCTGATCCTTTAGCAGAGGTGTTTGGATGAGTATCTATAGTCATTCAACATTGAACTAGATTATACTACATTAAAGGGAAATGTTTTTTCTGAAACACTGAGAGACAATATATAGAGATAGGAAGTATATGAGTTTATAGATGTGTGGTGGATAATATCCCTTTTACAGACAAGAATCTAGATGTTAGAGAGTCTAAAGGCCAATTATATCTCACTTAGTCATCTATTCTACCAGTTATATTGGTCTAGATTAATATTAATATGTTTGTAATCCCACACGATCAGTTCTAAGGGGCACATTAAATGGTGGGGAGACACCATTCAGATGGTCTCTCAGTATTGGAAATTATCTTTCTTTTTGCGGCTGAGTGTGGGTTCTTTTGGGCTTACGTGCTGATATGATGATAGATTTTCTTGATAATATAAGGGATAAACATAATAGTTTAATAGATATGTATCATGATCTTTTAGATTTTTGTTGTGGTTAGGACAGAATAAAGAGGCAGAGAATATCATGGCAAGATTCATTAATTGAAAACAGGTGAAAGGCGTGCATAAGAGGCCAACTGGGATTTTGCAGCCTTTACCCATTCTTGAGTGTAAATGGGAATATTTCATGGCATATTTTGTGATAATATTAAAAATGATGACCCATAAGAATAACAATGTACATGTTTTTTTTGGTTCAACTGAATAAGGTATCCCACTGGGTTCCTAAGAAGGAAACCATCACATTTGATGATTTGGGAAGTCTTCATGTGTTTGAGGTGGTTTGGTTTGACAAGTTTATATGGAGTATCATTTTAAAAATCAATCCTCATTTGAATTTTTTTTTCTCAAAAATGTATTTAAAATCCCTTAGGACTAGAGGTTATTTTGAGTAAATCATATCATCCACAGACTAGTGTTCAATCTGAGTGAACTATTCAGGTTTTGGAGGATATGTTAAGAGCATGTGTTTTGGATATTAGTGGTTCATGTGAGCAACATATGGTCCTCAGTGATATTTCAAATAATAATAGATTCCATTTGTTGATCAATGTGTAAATTTTTTAATATTTATATGTAGGTCATGTTGTTCACCTATTTTTTCGGATAAAGGTGGGTGAATGAAAAGTTGTTGGGGCGAGTCTCGTACCGAAGACATATGAGCAGGTTCAGTTGACCAGACATGGGTTGGTGCACCACATAATAGGAAGATATCATATGATGACCCTCATATATGAACCCAATAATTCATGGTATATCATCATGTTTTCTTTCAGATGTTAAAAAGATTGGGAAATGATGTATTATGAAATAGGGAAATCTAGCACATAGGTTTGTCGTGCCATTTAAGATAGTGGAAGAGGTTTGTCCAATGGAGCACTATTTATCCCTTTACACATCGCTAAAGTAACATGCATGATGTGTTCCATGTATTTCATCTATAAATATATAATCTATACACTTTCCATGTGATATATTTAGTAGACGTCGAGCTTATTGATGATTCTTCCCTTAAGGGGAATCTTATATGGGTTGTGGAACGAATTGAGAAATATTTTTAGTGTAGGACTATATCGATGGTTCAAGTGTAGAAGAATATTGGTATAATTCTTGAAAAACCTAGGATATAATGTCTAATATGAAAACAAAGTGTCCAGACAATTTTTTTTGATACATCACATTGATGCTTGGAGAAGCTCAGGGATTAGATATTATTAGGTGGGGAGGTTGTAAGATATTATATTTTCCAAGTATATCTGTCTTGTTGTTTTATTATTCAGTGGAAAAGTGTTTTTTGGATATAGATAGAATTAATATGAGAAAATGAATTAATTTTCAAGGATGAATTGTTTTTCATATTGAACGTGTCTCGGTTTAAATGTGATAAGTGTTAGAATGGGTTCATGGTAACATTATATGCTTAAATAGGTGTTTGGGTTGTTTAAAGGGTAAATGGGATGAAAAAATATCTGGCGAAAATTTACTCATCATGTAAAGGCTTTATATATCATGTAATTTCGTAGGTTTTTTAATCAAATAAATATAAGGTGAAATGTTTTTTGGTATATAACATTAAAAATATTTACACGACATGTAACTCTATTGGACGCCAATTAATTCCTAAACCATCTATATTAAACAATTTGTGTGGATAAATTTTAATTCTAATTCACTACATGCCCACTCCTTATGACCTTATGGAACCTCCTCAAAACATTTAGTGTGTCAACCATAATTCTTCATATCCCTTTAGTTTTTTAAATCCCTTGTATGTCTTTTCGTCGAAGCTTCTTCCTTCCCTCCCCAGTTCTTATAACCATTGTTGTTAAATCCTTTGACCAGTTGGGTTGTTGGTTATGATATTGATTATTTTTTGTCTAAGAACATATTTTTTATCATCCTCACCTTCTTCATCATGGGATTTTTTCATCTGAAGAATCATTAGATCGTCAGTTAATAGTTGGGGTCTAAATTCTTGCACTTTGGCTTGATAATTTCCATTTTTATGAAATATTATGATTGTTCCAACCTAGATTTCACACAAATCAATTTCACAGTTCATTAAGATTATTCATGAACTCCATTGGATTTAAAGGTCTTGTAAACAAGATTATAGAAACTCTTTGAGTATGAAAACAAGGAAAATAATTGAATTGGCTAATGGATTAAAGTTTTTTTAAAATGACATTTGACCATATGGGATTTATTTTATATAGAATCCCTATGTTGTGGAATTTTATTACTTATATTACAATTATTCTATTTTTATTGATATTAAAATTTGTATTTGAATTATATATAGTAATTTGGATAGTTAACCTTTCAGATATATGATATGATATTGTGAATCCATGTTGTATGAAAGGACTTATGTACCTTGCAGAAATGATAATATATTAGAATTAGACCTATAAATTTCATGCTTACACACTATAATGAGGATATAAAGTGGGATCCCCCCATCCCATGTGGTAATTCATATAGAGGTCAGGTTATTCCCAGTCCCATGTTTCAATGAAAATAGGGCTTTGACAAGGAGGTTGTAATCCTTATAGGGGTTTGACCTGGATTGTTGTTACTATACCATGGTCATATAGTGGTTGTTGGCATGACCATAAGACATAATCAGATATACTCTAGCATGGAATAAAATTAGGTTATTTTACCTTGGATATATGGTTCTGATTGACATGGTTGTAATACATGCTCGAAGTTATTCCAAACTGGATCCCAAGAAAGTGGTTGTTGTATTTCCTTAATTGATTAATTATTCAATTCACCTATTTATCACATTTTTCATAAACGTTTTTTAGACCATTTTGTATAGAAACGTGGTTGTTGACCTACTGAGTTATACTCACATGATATTTGGGCCTTCATTTGGCACCTGAGCATATTATTTTGTTGCATGTTTTATATGGGAAAAAAGACCTTGCAGTTGATTGTTTGCATAATAATGTGATAGAGTTTGCTGATGGGACCAACGAGAGTTTTAGGACCATGTACTTTTCAGTATTTTTATGAACATGCTATTCTTTTTCATGTATTTTTTCTTGGATGACATTTAGTTACATTTTAGCACGACATTACACTATCAAAAATTATTTATTTGATTAATCAATTGTATCTTATTCATGTTTTCTCTATATCTATAATATGATTTTGTTTTGTTTATATGGGTAATTTTCTACTTTTATGACACTTCATACCATCAGGTATGTTCTCCAAAATATACATTTCACACCCCAGCTACTAGTCAGTAGCTTCTGGTGTATGGGAAGGCATGCTTGAGATCCCATTACAACCCCTTTTGGCCAAATGAGACAGTTCGATATAGGGGATGCTACATATCAGAATGGGGTATTGGAATATTAATAATTTTATCATGATGGATAATTCTTCACAAGTTATATTATTCAATATGACAACATATTACGTAACATTATTCATTTTTTTCTTTTACACTCATTAATGAAATATTCTTGTCATCCCCAATTTAAAAATGATATCCCCTCGTTATCTATACTCTAATAAATATTATTTCTTATTTAAAATTTTTAATTTTTTGGAAAATAAAAAAATAATGCATTTTTATTATATAATAAGTAAAAAAACATAATAGCTTTAGTCTTAAGTCACCTAGAAAGAGAACATATTTTGACAGGAAATTTTTCAATCCAGTTTGAGTTGTATAAATTCCTTTCATGTTCAATAATCTATCTTTAATGAATGTAATGATTCCTTTATGATATGTTCAAATTCCATTTAAAAAATTATATTTTCACGTGTGACCTGAATCCATTATCTATGATCTGAGGTTTTTTTACATCAAATAATTATATATAACATCAATACCATTTTCCATTATTGATCATCCCTCGTATTATACCGATTAAATCAATGATTATCCACCCCTCTTGTTCACATCCTCCGTAAATATCCACAAGTGCATCAAAATGACGTTTTTCATTAGAATAATGATTTTCTTATTGAGTTAGATTATTCTTCATGCATTGAAAATATCTCCATCTCAAATTGTTAAATATTTATTTACCAGGGAATGGTATATTATAAAAACCCAATATTTATTTTTGTCTAAGTAAACTATTTATAATATATTAGTTCAAAAAAGTGTTATCATAGGCTAATAAAAGATTAAAATAGGTTCTAGTTGTTACTTTCAAAAAAATAATATATTATTAAATTTTCATTAATTTAACTTCATCAATGATGATTTATATTACACATGTTTTCCCTTTGGGTAAGTGTTCAACTATTTCTTCAACAACACTCTATTATATATTTTTTTATAACATTACTCTACCAAGAAAACATGTTACAACTTTTTGTTTGATGAGATAAATCTTATCTTTTCCTTCACATCACCCATACCATTAGTATATTGTGGACCTTGTGTAACCATACTATATGATCATTTATTTTTTATATAATAATTATCTATAATTGAAGCCATGGAAATTTCATCAAATAATTTACCAGATTCAAATATTTCATTAATATATATCTTAAAATTGACCTAAATATCATTCATATAATTTCTATATTTAGGTAAATTATATTCTAGTGATTAATATTTTTATTTTATCTTGAAAAATATAGATATTATATCACCAATGATCTTATTTTTGAGAAATAACAAAATTTATATGTTCAACCTTCATTAAGTACTCTATTTATTTAACACCATTTGTTTTTTATTATTGGAATCATATTATTTCTTCCATGATGCAGTCTTCTTATTATGATTAAAAATATTTCTAATATGAATCATTTTCCCAAATATCAATTCATAATATCTTGCAATTATATAATCTTCATTATCATCAATGAAATTATATTTATTATAAGAGGAATTATCGTAAAAATATGATTTATCCCTATAATCAAGACGTTCATCCAACGAGGTTATTTCTTATTTTTAATTTACTCTATCATATGATGAATATTCTTTCATAGATTAAAATATAATATTACTCATTTATCAAAAAATCATCAATTTTATTTAATATAAAATTATTTTTATGCCTACGTTATCATTATTTTTATAATTGTTATTAAAGTGAATCATTATCGTCCATATAATTCCCCAGAACAAAATTTAAATGAAAATCTTTTCTCCTTAAACAGTTTAAAAAGTAATGTAGAGTAATACCCTTATACATTACATTCCCTTTCAAATATTATTTTGAAATAGTATTAATTAAATAATTTTAAATCATTTCATCACTATAAACCTAAAAATATGTATTATGTGGTTACTTTTCCTCAGATATTATCAAGCCTGTTAGATCTTTTAGTTTTATTCCCACCTCTAATACACCCTGAATTTTTAAATTTCTACCTCTTCTCATTTAAAATTTAATCAAATTATAACATGATTTTTTATAGATAATTCAATAAATAATGATATTATAAATATAATAACATTGTATCAAATATTTTTGGAATATATCCCTATAATTCTCTCACAATGGTTCAATCTTGAATATTTTACCCAAAGTTACAAAAATTGATAAAAATTATCTTCTCCAATATAAAAAAATATTCTATACATTTGTAAAAAATCAATTAAATATACTCAAAATAAGAATGAAATATAATGATATTAGATTATTTAAAATTTTACCACCATAATCAAGATCATATATTTTGTACAATATAAATATGATGGTTTTAAAACTCAACAAAATAATTGATTCTTTCTTATATTTAGATGATATAAATTAATTGTGAGTTAGTTCATTTGAATCAATATTATTTTTTATTCATATTTTATGTTTCAGTTTATTTAGGGAGGATTCAATCCATCATGAATGATTATTTGTGCATGAAATCAATAATAAAATAAGAAAAAATTTATTTTATCCTTTCATAATTGAAATAACCCTCAATATAAAATAGGTTCCACTTTTTTTTATTTAATCGATATAATCGATGAAAAAAATAAAAGAATGGAAAGTGATCTAAAATAATAAAATTATCAATAACATAAATCGTAAACCTATTCTCTGATACAAATTGATGTGATTGGTTCTTATGTAATGTACACTAGGAGGGGTGGGATAATCAATGCTCGCATATTTTTTCATTTTTTATTTATAAATTTTTCTCATTAATAGTTAGTTTTTATGATCTATTCTCAACAAGTTGAATAATTATTAATGATAAAGTACTAATCATATGAACAATAATTCCAATATTTTTATAATTTATACTAACCCTTTTGAGTAGATATTTCATACTAATTTTTGGGTTTCATCCCGCATTTATTTGTATTTATCTATTTTTTACATTTCTCATTTATGTAAACAGGGTAACCTAAACCCTTTATAAGAAATTTAAAATAAAATTAAATTTTTTCATACTATATGTTATAAAATATGACATTTGAAAAACATCATGATGATTTTCACATCCAAGATCACTATTAATTAGACTCACTAAGACCACCTAAACTAGGATTGGAAATAGAAAATTGTACAGAGGTATCTAAAAAGCATGGGTGGTAGTACCAATTACTAACCAATCACCTAATATCATACATCCGACATTCATTATACGTGAATGAATGGTTAAAATGAAAAACATAACAATTTTTTACATATAATAAAATCTTTTCAATACAATGTGAAATGAATTATATTAATCACAATGTATATACATTAGATTATGATCTTATTTCCACCCATATACTGATGACATGAGTGTATTCATCATAATGATAATCTCTACTCCATTGAAAATCATTATCCATCATCCATCTCTCAGATCCACGATGAACCATCATTCAAATATTTTGTCATTATGGACTCATGGAAAACAACATGCTACTGAACATGTAGGGTGGAGTATATAGTAATACTGAGTAATGTTATCCAAATCCCTTAGAAGACCACCTGAAATAGTGGTTCCTATGTGAATCAATAAAAAATGGAAATTTGTACAAACACTAATGCCGCATCAGTTGATCATAAAATAATGAAACAAAAAATTATTATCTGATATCTATTATCCATGGATCACTTTTATCATGAACCCAAAATAATAATCAATCCAGAAATAAATTTTTAGAAATAAAATATCATAAGCCATTAAGGATTTATTGATAGATAATTCTCCCACGATTCATTAGTCATTAGGTGATGGAAGAAATACAAATCTACAATTACCTTAGAATCATGTTCTGAAATAAGCATCTCCAACTATATTTGGAGTACTAAAGGAAATACACATCTGGAAGGAAGAATTGGTATAATAGAATAATGAAGAAAATAAAAAATATAGTCTTGATTTTATGAATCAGGTACTCCAAATCATTTGAAAATTTCAAGGATTAAATTGAAAATTAGGTGTATCAAAATCCTCTAAAACTTTTGAACATCGTGTTGGAAGGAGTATCACCGAATAGGATATTATACATCCATCACATTCTAATATTGGGATATGTAATTTAATTACACATATATTTATATAATTCATCAGAGATATTGGAGGAAATACAGGTCCCCAACTATTTCCACGATATAAATATCTATCTTATCCCTGTGTAGTGGGGGTAGATGTAGGAAAATTCATTATTCATCACTAGTATCAACCAATATCAGTGGGTAGAAAGGAGTATAGCCATCATTGAAAAACTATAACCCACAAAAGAGGGTGATTTGAGAGAGGATCCTCTATTGTATCTCATCTCCATCTATATCCACCCATGTCAAGCTAAATCACAGCTCTAGGTAATGAGAACACACTACACATGGCTAATTCACCATCACAAAACCGTATATTATTCCTAAAAGGATCCTATATTTCATTATGGAGTTAGCTATTATATCATCCCAATCTGATTCTCACAGTCAAAAGACATATAATTCCAATGGTATTACCATAAAAACTAAATATTTTTATCGAACTGTCCTAATATCAAAATCAAAATTTGATAGATATCTTTCCCTATATATAATTAATATTTCCTTTTAAATTTGAAAAACGTATTTCCAATGTGTTTACAAACTAATTCAAAACTATTTGTTTTTAGATCATAATGATTCCTCTTCATTATTACATAAATAACTCATTTCTTTTCACTATTCACATCTTATTGTTCATATAATATTCACCAAGTACTTTCAAATTTATTCTATATTTCATATCAAAACCAATTGGAATACCCTTCAACAATTCCCTAACATTATTTAATTACCATGTACACATATAATTTTATCCATCATTAACTCTCTTTATAATTCCATCTCCTTATGAACATTAATATTCTAATAAATTCTATTTTGGGAGTTCGTAAAAATTAATTGTTTAAAATTAAATTATAGACTCTATTGTGATTCATTCATAGAAATCCAATGACAGAATTTATTGAATTCTTTAAATATTAATTTATCAATCTATTAGTTGGGATGAATCATTAATTGTGATTTATTTAATTTCAGGTAACCATTCATTGATTAAAAACACAAATCACTTTATGTTCAATATCTATATCATATTTCTTATCAAAAAATCATCATATAAAGTTCATTATTTAAGAATAAATATTAAATTACATGACGGTTTTGTTAAAATATTTTATGAAGTGTCATTTTCAATATCAATGGTCCTCTTTGCATCACCACTAATAAATTCTATAGAATGATTTTTTAAGAGTTGAATAAAATTTATCATAATAATCGAAATAAATATAGTATGTTATTTTTGAGGATCTACATGGAAGATAATACCAAACTTGGAAAGAACAAAAATAAAGAAATACTATCATAAATAGTGTACCATACACTGAAGACAGTTTTGAAACCCGCAATCAACATTAATATATTTGATAATCATATCTAACTAGAAAACATAATTATCCCACTTTTGTAGTGTTTCCATGAGCTTTTCCTAATCATCTGATGTTTAGATGGGATCCATAATTTCTCTATAATATTCCATTACCTCCTAGAAAATGTGGAAGATGAAATAGATCTTTGGAAATTTTGGATCATTAGCCAAGAAAAAATATTTCTCACACATATACAATCATCATAAGGATGTATTTTTAAAATTCGCATATATTTTCCATAGTTTGTCTCATTTCCTTAGGTATTGTAACACATGATTAAATTTTTAGCCTAGTCATGTAAATATTTCTTGAATTAACTCCCTTATGTTAAATCTTATGTAATAGTTTCTCTAATGATATCATTTTTAGGATAATTCATAAATGATAACTATAAATCATTTTTCCACAATCATAAATTTCATGTAATACTATATTTCTAATATTATATATATAAGGATTTAAAGAAAATTCTCATCTATCTCCCACTTACACTAAAGGCCAACAGAAATTAATTTTTTACCTTTTATTCTATCATATAAAATGAATTGTGAAATCATATCCAAAACTCCATTTGGATATCTTCCAAAACACTATTGGAACATTATCATTAACTTCCCCTTGTTTTACATAATATGAACTATTTTGTGAAGAAACATGTAATAAAATATTTGGATTTTATGAAAAACGCTTTTAGAATAGATCATTAAGTCCAACCTAATCTTTATATAGTCTAACACTAACTGTGACCACTCTAGGATTCAAAAAATTGACAAAAAATATAAATATTTCTATCCATATATCTCTAAAGAAATAGTCAATTGTACTTAATATATAATGGGATCTGTCTTGATATTTATCTAACACATTTTCCTCAACACATATTTCCCCACGAATTTTATCATATCTAATGTTTCATTCTCACATTTCCAATTTTTCTAATAAATCATGTTATCACTGGACCTAGAGCATCTAAATACCATATATCCAACTTATATATTCTCAATTAGTTGTGTATATAAAAAATATTTTCAATGAATAAATCTCATGTAATTCATTCTAATGGATAGACACTTAACTTTTCCTATATCCATATAATTTTAATATGAAGGCGTGGTCACACACATCATCAATTTATCTCAATCTGGGGCCCAGATTTCACACTCATCGTATGATAGGATGAATCCTATCTTGGATAATCTCAAACTAACTACATGATAAAAAAAATAACCAACCACCCCATATTAGATAACTTTATATATATTTTTAATTATTAGGGTATAAAAGAATAACGGTTCTTATGATAGGAACCACACCAAGAACATGTAGTGGGGCCTCAAATAAGATCCACGAAACCCCAGTATACCAAATACATCTATATGACCTTTCATATTGTATGCATAGTGGTTCATTTAGGGAACAAAACGAATATCCTATAATTTTTTATGCCTCTTCACAATATTATTTATTTTTAAAAAATAATAAAACTCATTTTAATATTAACAATTAATCATAACCTGTAATACACCATATGGAACATAAATTAGGGATAAACGCAATGTTTTACATTGAGAGTTCAATTATCAATATACTTTATAAATTATATATCTATATATTAATTATTTTCTCCAATATTAAATAATGGTATAATAGGAGTTGACTTTTATATAGTACATTTAAATATTATCAAACTCATTAAGAATATGAATATGAAAAAAATTTATATTCGTAAACTCTTCTGATAAAACGTAGTAAAACAAACTTAAGAACTATATTTTGATATCATTTATGATAAACTTCGAGAGAAAAATTGTCTTTTATAATATATTTGGGTTTTATTAATTCATTACATCATTTTTACTCAGCATCCCATCCCTATGTGAACACATCACATCTCTATGTGAACACATCACATCTCTATGTGACCATTTCACATCACTATATGACCATGTAACTTCTCTATTTGGCCACCTGATAAAACACTCCCATTAAAATCTTTAGTGAGAATTATTTATGATGTAAGTCAATTTGAATAACAGTGATACTTTTGTAATATTTTCATAACTATTCAACATCATCACCATATTCAAAAAACAAGACTTTACAACAAAACATGACATGATTTTGTCTTTTATTATCCACACAGAACACCTTCCATTTTCTTCATCATCATTCATATAACCCTAATCCATCAAAATTTTCCTCGAAATAATTTAACTACTTAAATTACTGTTAATGGGACATCATCAACTCCTTTAAGATTAAGGGGAAATCACTTAGTTATTATAAATAATATTAATATAAATATTTTCATTTAGTAACAAATCCTTAACTCTCTTAGGGTAAAGTTAACACAGCTTAAAAAATAAATAATTTAAATCTTTAAAATTATTTCTACTCCCATAAAGTAAACCCTTTTATGATAAAGTTACAACACTTTGTTCTAGTAGCTAATATAACTCATTAAATTATCATTACCACCATACCATTAACTCTTTTAAGATATAAATTAAAATTTAGTTTTCATTTTGATTGGTGTAATACTTTAAGAAATAGTTTCTTCCATTTTTCATGATAACTAAATATAACTCTTTAGATTTGTACATATTATCAAATATCGAAAATACATTTAAAATATTCAGTGAAGAAATATTTTCCGTAAAATGGTATAAGAGTGATATCCACTTTTTATGTTGTAAATAATTTTAACACATTACATTTCCCTTTAATATCACATATACAAATAATTATAGTATATTAAGTGAAAATATTTTAAATTATGGTTTTTCCATTGTTTTTTAATTTGGATCTTCCCTATGTCCAAACATTCCCTTTGTGGCCTCTTGGAAGCTATATTATTTTCAAAAATTATTTCTACGATACAGAAACCTTTTTTTATGAAATTACTTTTATTTACTTTTATTATTATTATTTAATTAATAAACATTTTTTTCCTTATCATATTTAGTATTATATGTGGTAGGAAAATTTTACGTTTAAAAATTACCTTATTAATGTATACCACTAATAGGTGATTGAAACACATTCTAACATTAAAAAATATATGGATCAACACATTATCCAATATATATACTTTATCTAAGATAAAAACATTTATCCATATCATATTCTAAAAAACATTTTTTATAAATTGATAAACAATATACTAGATCTATACAATAATCATATCATACATGTTTATAAAAAAATTTGAAAAAAATAGTTACTTTTTTCATATAATACAATTGAGATAGAGATATATATCTTTTACTTTAATTTTTACATGTTTTAAACTATACCTTTCATTAATATGTAGTAACAAATTTCTTCATCATTATAAAATACGAGCTCAAAAAATTAAACCTTGGATTTCTAACTTCTATATATTTACAACACTTTGAAAAATATACATTTAGTATCACAGACCCTTCAAAATTGAAAATATAATTTTTATAACATTTATAAGTAAAAAAGACACTCCATGGAATTTTAGAAACTCATTCACGTATTTGATGGATTATCAGTTCATATTGAATTGTTACACTTCCTTCTGCACAAAGCTCAGTTTCAAAGACCACGATTGGCTTAATGAATAAACATTATTGAAATAGTTAAATTAAAATTTATTCCTACAATTTGATGTTTAACAAACCTGTAAAATATTTATATTACTTTAGTACTTAGAAATACTATTTATAATTGTTATATATTCCCAACACATTGATAATATCAGGTAAACATTGCATGAATTAAATCATACTATAGGAGAATTTCCATATAATAAAATATAGGAAATTCGCTAACCAAAACAATCCATTATTATACTAAAATTAAATCGAGTTATAGAGTTAAAAAAAATACTAAAACAATTGTATTTAAAATACCCATCTCATTATATTAAACAATCATTTTTTCATTCACTACCCTTTCAAAAAGTGGGATAACACACTTCTTATTACATGTTAATGAATTCATAAGACATCCAAATTACTTATATATAAAATTCTATTCTCCGTTACTCAATAGAAAAATTTATAATTCAATACATTTCATATTTTAACCTAATGTGTGTTTATAAACATTTATAAAACATACAGTTTATATCATATATATTTTTTAATAAAATATTTTATTTCTATAAAAAAAATAATGGTTTGAGGATATCTTTAGTCTCATCATGGAATAAATATATTAATTCATATTTAATATCATTTGATATACACAATAATATAGAGTATGTGAGATTAATATTAATGTACCAAATCATATAGAGTACATGAGAAAATAATCCTTGATTTATCCAATCATATTTAGTATATGAGTGGAGACTAATATTCCATTATAAATTTTGTATCCAATGCCTTTAAAACCATATGTGATGCACTCTATGAATCCTTAATAATCTAGATTGAATTGTTGCAAATTTTTATCACTTTCTTATAGAGGAAAGAATTGTTTTGACGTATCGAATTTCCATAATGAACGATGCTTAGATCACTAGTCATGATTAATAACTTTTCATAACATAATAGTCTACAGATAATCTTACATTAATCTTATATTTATCAAGGATTTACCATATATTTTAGATTGACAATAATGATTATGATATTATCTACAATAGATCTTTTTATCATTTGATCATCATGAATTATTCAGAATTTAATAATAAATAATATTAAATAGGAACACAATAAAATTGGATCCCACTAAAATGTTATTTTGTACATATAAATCCAACCTATCAATTAGTGGTCTAGGATCTATATTTGACCACATATTACATATGTTATCATGTTAGGAATCCATTATTATTTAGGTAGGGAATCACCGAAATCATACCATATATGAATATTGGATAAATGAGTGGAAAACCCATTATATAATCAATATTAATGATAAAATAAACTATATTCCACTACATTATTAAGTAATAAGGATCACTATAATGTTTAACCTATATGAAGTAATAAGAATTTTAAAACAAAGGAATCACTGGATACTCATGTTAAGAATAAAAATACCCTAAAAAAAGGTTCAAATTAATTTATAACATTTTTTCCTTAGATATGATAATTTATGGGTAATCTTGTTGACCTCGAAAATTCCCATTTCAATGCTTAATGTCTTGAAATTTTCTTCTTTATTTGGAATCAAAACTTACTAATAGAAGGTGATTTATTCTAAGAATCTTATCATATGTCATTCCCTTTTATGTATGCAAGCCTCTAGTGATTTTAGTTTAGAATCATATTCAATCTACCAAATCAATATGTTCAAAAAATAATGATACTTATATAATTTGAAGAAAGTCATGTTTGAGTTACATTTCCAAAAATATAAGTCAATAATATTCATAGACATCCATATACTATACATGAATAAGGTATATGAACCCTTTGTGTAATGATATAGAGTTATCCCAATGAGTATGTCGAGAACAACAGATATCCAACACCACTCACCAGCCTCAATAATGTATAAACCTCTAAGTGTTTATGTATTATGTACGCACATCCCACAACATGGGTTTACATTACAAAGGGATAATCAAATTCATCATAACTTTAAAAAACAATATGTAAAAATATATTCAACATCCAAATTCAGGTTCATAATATATTTTACAACCCAAGGTCAAGGTAGGGAAAAACCAAATTACAAATAGAAATATTCCTAGAATGTAATAGAGGGCTCTATTTAAAAGTAATTTCTCATATATATTTTCACATACATTATTGATATAATAAATTTCTATCTTTGAATAAAACAAAGAATAACATTTAAATAAGTGAAAATTTCAAATTTTTAAACATGGGATAAATAATTTCGAACAATTAATAAATTTAATCTAATTATAAAACTATTTCTTATTTCATATTTCACATTATGAAGATTCCATAATTTTTAATATAATTCCTTTATATTCATCTCAGTTCGAAATATTTCATATTTTTCATTATATGTAATTTTTAATTTAAAATATATGATAATAATTGAATCATAAACTATTTAAAATCTACCAAAATATCTAATATTTAATCATATTTCATAACCTAAATATCATATAATTATTCATTATTTAAATCATTATATGTAAAGACGCATATTTTTTCATGTATTTTTTTAATTAATTGGGATTATTACGAGTCTGTGAAAATTGACGGTGCGGGATTTCGTGGCCCGATTCTCTCGGAATAAACTCCATAACTTTTTTAGGTACATTAAGTAAATGTGTGGGTGGAATTTCCATATATTTAACCGGTACACAGATTAAAAATTTGAGGGAACTGTTGAATCCAAAACACTGGGATTTTCTTAAGGGAGGGTCCACATCAACCAATGTAGGACAGGTGAAAAAGTTAATTTTGTGTAATTTTGATAGATTAATAAATTAACATGTTATGTTATTTTATTTATTTTCTTTTTATCCATTGTATAGGCAACAGTGGCCGGAAAGATGACATGTCAAGCCATTTATTGTATTTACTCCTCATTGTTTATAAATATACCCTTCCAATTTGGGAGGTTCATTAATTAAATGAACTTCATAAATTCCTCGGATTGTTAACCACTTATTCCCCCTCCTATTTATATGGAGCTCAAGGAGGGGTGTTGGCACAGTTTCACCAAGTGACGAAGCTCTTACAATGTACCACAAAACCAACCACCTAGAAGATGAAACCAGTTTCAGCGAGCGGTGATGGGCGCCACTGAATCAAAAACCGACGAAAAAGACAAAGGAAGTTCTTTCAATGTCAACAACGGACATCTTTTCAAGGTAGGTGGATATTTGAAAATATCATATTTATTAGATAACTTTTTGAAATCCTTCTACTATGATAACGTGGAGGTAATGGGAGCCTTATAGACGTGGATAACACCAAAAAAGGACCACCAGGGCGCGTCCGGTGGCTAATAGGAGGGTGCGGCGAGGCCCTGTGCCACGCTATGTTAACGGAAGTTGGTCTGCCAAATGGATGACTATTTTCAGTGGAGGGGTAGTGCCCCACTTGCTGGGTGAAATGTCCCCACAATGGCTAGGACAACAAAGAAGGCAATCCGCCTTCTAAAGGGTCAGGTCGGACCCGTGGCCCATTGACCCAGCGGGCCATCTCGGGTGGGCAGAGCCCCACTTGACGGGCCAGGACATCTATAGCCAGAGGCCATAAACCAATGGGCCAACCCCGATGGGTCAAACCTAGTATATAGTGCTAACCCTTATTAGGATGGACTCGGGTGGGATCAAGTAGACCCTGAGAACCATTGCGTTGGGCCAGTTATACCGAGTTGTACTGGGGCCAGACCCAACTGGCCCCCAAATAAATAAATGTTTGTAACTGATGAACCATGTGTCCGATTGACACGACATCAGTTGCAGTGGGAGAAATTTTGTGAAGCGGTCGCTTTGGAATATTCTAGTGGGCCATACCAAGTTAGGCCGGACAGAGGTGTGATCGCCCATGTTTCACAGAAAGAGATGTAATTAAAAAAATCAAGAGTTCTATTGACGCACCATCTGTGCCATAAATACGCATGTGACAATGTAGTCCTTTTGAGATTCTATAAGTTGGTTTTTATGGAGTTTGATTTGCAACCTGGGTTGTATCATACTCGAATCCAACCGGTCCATTTTTAAAAAAGTGCTCATATCTCATAGACCGGGTGTCTGATGGATGTGTTGTCCTTCACATTGGGTCCCCTATGACGGGGTGGTCCATTGGGGTTGATTTTTTCTGTACTTTGTACCAGTTGAATCATGACCAAAGGCTTGAAGAGCAGTTCTCCCAGAAGCAAGCATGCTATTAGCGAGAATCCTGTGATGGGATATCATGGAATTAGCGACCCTTTGTGGATCAAAATCCTCGCGACCCTCTGTGGATCAACATCATAGCTACCCGATGACGAATAGTTTTAGAGTAGTTCATCAATGATCAGAAACTAGTGACCATGTGTGGATCATCATCGAGCAACCCATTATGGATCAGCCTACCAGCGACCCTGTGTGTATCAGCAATCCAGTGACATTGTGTGGATAAGCATTATAGCGACCATGTGTGGATCAACATTCTAGCAACCTTATATCGATCAGTAGTATCTTTACCCGACGAGGATCCACCTTATAGTGGAACATCATGGAATAAAGAATCTTATCCAAGATTGGATCGTTAATAGAATAACTTCCTTGTGGATCAGTTGTGGAACCTCTAAATTAAATAAGATGATATACCATAAGACTAATCATCTTTATTACTTATATTTGAGTTGTATACCTTGTGTGAGATGCCTATTTTTCTTGTGATTCATGATTTAGATCATGCGTGTCATATTACCTTTGAGGTATATATTTTGATTTTTTCCTTTGTGCAGATGATGAGCAACTCGACTGAGAATTGATGGATGCAAGACCAGGTGGTACACGGAGGAGATGAGCTGATGTGGAGTGTTGTGAAGATGATATGTACCTACCCTTCAAGTTGGATCCTCAGTGGATGGTCCAAGAGTTTTTTTATCTTCTCATTTTTACTTTTACGTTTTATTTGGGCTTCTATTCCAGCCCGTTTACATTCAGTACACTTTTTACTACAGCGGTTTACTCTATGGTTTCTTTTTGTTGTGTTCATGGATGGTGTATTTGTATAAGTTTAATGAAAATTCCTTCCTGTTATAGATATACGCCTTTTGGGTTCTAGTCTCCAACGCTTGTCCTATAAAAGGTAGGATTAGGGTAGTATCGACATGAGACCTAGGGGACGGGTCGTGAAAAAGTTGTATCAGAAGATTTGGTTTGACCGAAGAACATGGAAGTTGATCATTTAATAGAGCCATAATGTTAAGTGTTTTGATTGTGGTTTTTAGTTTGGGAGTACTATGATGATGATAAGGATGACGTATCCATACACCATGACCTCGAATTCTAATTTCTTACTTGGTGCACGAAAACACTGATTTTTTATTTTTTGGATGTATTTTTTATTTCTTTGAGTCAGCTCACCCAGATTAACTTATTTACCATGTCACACCTATTTTCATTTAGGATGCCGCCACATGGAAAGCCAGACAGGATTCGGTTGAGAGTTCATGATGAATGCCCACAAAGTGGTGAGGCTTTCGTGTAGGGCCCTCTTACGGCATTAGTACCATTGAGTGTTGTACCAAAAGAACCACTACCCATTGGGTAGCCATTTCCACCACCCCCCCAGTAGAAGGGTACAAGCCAACTGAATGTGTTGCACGAATTTCAGTGGCAGAGGCCCTCGAGGCTCCGAGGCGAGATGGATTCGAAGGAGGCTGAGGACTGGATGGAGGCTATGGCCAATGTTTTTCACCTGGTTGGGACACTGGTCGACCAGATGGTGATCCTAGATGCCCATCATTTCCAGGGTACAATAGGGAGATGGTGGAGCCCAACACTTTAGGTACACGACAAGGTGACCATCACCTAGGTATATTTCGAGGGCCTCTTCAGGGCAGAGTTCATTCTAGAAACTCTACGCTCTATGCATATACCAGAGTTGCTACACTTACAGTAGGGCATCCTGCCCGTGGCCTAGTACTCGGCGAGGTTCACCGACCACCCACGCTACTCTACTGACATGGTGAATGACCCTTTATTTAGAACCTAGACCTATGACTAAGGACTCTAAAGGGATATAAGAGTTTCTATGGTATCTCTCAGTATCCTGACGCAAGATGGAGTGCTGGAATGAGAACTCTTAGTATAGATTTTTATTGCTTAGCAGACATCGACAGCGAGACCCACAATTGGGTGACACATAGTAGAGTCATATGCTTCTAGTAGTAGGGAGATAACATCAAGGCCCAAGTGGACCATACATTCTCGTGGACAAACCCAGGATATTGGGTTGTAGGTGTGAGGTTCAAGAGGTAAAGCAAGCTAGAAAAGGAGCAGACTATGCTTCACATGCTGCAGGCAGGGTCATGTGGTTCGCGACTACCCGACCAACTACGCTGACAACCAGCACGCATTCGTGGGACCACTGAGGAAGAGGCGGAAATTCGAGCGAGGTGGTCCGTAGTGTGGTAGACGTGGCAGAGGTTAAGCTTATGGATTAGGTGGTGGATGATGGTTCAAGGTTCTATCGCCACCACCTCTAGGTGGTCCACCCTAATGATAGGGAGTAGTATGACAGGGACAATGTTAGCTCATTGCAGCTGAGGACTACGACCACCACGCTCCATAGATGAGTCATGGTATGATATGTGTCTAATTTACCTTAGTTATCATACTTATAGACATATGTTCCATTAAGTCTTTCATTAACACAGCTCTGGTTCGGAGCTCGGAGATTCTGGTGGTGTCGTTGGCCCGATCCATGCAATTAAAGACTCCTACGGGATAATATTTGACAATTACACATTGGTGTTGGTAGTGTGGGCTTACTCTAGGAAGAGAGATCTTTGTTTGGGGTCTTCTATTAGTAGTGTCGACACCTTATGAAGTCATATTGGGTATGGATTGGTTATCCATAGTCCAAGCTTAGATTGGCTACATTAGGAGCAATGTGTGGTGCATCTGCGAGGATGTGACTATGTTTACCTTCATTAGCAAGAATGGAAACTTTACCGCATAGGATGGACTTACCCAGAGGAGGGTGAAGCTGATCACACATTAGTTGGCTATCCTTACCCATAGAGCAGTTGATGTTGAGAGTCCAAGCAGTCCTGTAGTGGTGGACGAGTACGCCGATGACTTCCCGGATGATGTTCTGGGACTACCTCTTCATAAAAAGGTGGACTTCTACATCACCCTATACATGAGGAAGACACGGATATCTACACTAGCATATCAAATTTCTCTCATAGTGCTTCTTGAGTTATGAGTATAGCTGGAGAACTTGCAGAGGAAGGGGTTCATAAGTCCTTGTGTTTCTCTATAGGAATCCCCGATTTTGTTCGCTAAGAAGGTAGATGGGAGTTTGAGGCACTGTGTGGATTATCGGTGGCTGAACAATGTGACCATGAAGAACAAGTGTCCACTCCTGAGGATTGATTATATCTTTGATCATCTGATGGGATGTCATTGTTTTTCGAAGATAGACCTCAGATTGGGCAATCATTAGCTCAGGGTACGAGATGAGGATGTTCAAAATATGGCCTTTAGATATCAGTACTGCAAAAATGATTTATTTTTTATGCCATTTGGTGTGACCAATGGCCCTATAGTGTTAATGGTACTCATGAACAGAATCTTACTCCCATACCTCGATCTATTTGTGGTAGTCTGCATCAATGAAATCTTGATATACTCGTCGTTGGAGGAGGATCATTCCTATCATCTGTAGATTGGTTTGGATAAATTCTAAGAAGACTATCTTTATGGTGATCTCTCGATGTTCCATTTCTGAATATGGTATTTCTACTTTCTAGGACACATTTTTTTGGAGGCTGGAGTTCTAGTTTATCCGGCAATGATAGAGGTTGTTCTAGCACGGTAGCCACCCATGAATGTGACATAGGTGCAGAGTATCATGGGGTTGGTTGAGTACTACCAAGGATTCGTACCTATCTTTTCCAAATTTGTGTCACCCTTTTCAGTGTTGAATAAGATGGTAAATCCCTTAATGTGGACAAGGATATGACAACAGAATTTTCAGGAGCAGAGGTTGAGACTGAAAAGTGACCACATTTTGAGGCTACTAGAAGAGGGTGTTGGGTATGTAGTCTACAACGATGTATCAAGGACTAGACATGGATGTGTCCTAATGCAAGATTGAGCGCTGATCGCTTATGTTTCATGACAGCTGAGAAAACATGAGCATATCTATGCTACATATGACCTGGAGTTAATAGTAGTGGTCTTCACCTTGAGGATGTGGCAACACTGCTTGATAGTTGAACAGTTCACTGTTTACTCTGATCACAAGTTTCTCAGGTATATCTTCTAGCAGAAGGACTTGAGCATGAGAAAGTGACATTTGTTAGAGTTAATCTAGGAATATGACTTTGAGATAGTCTACCCTCCTCGGTAGGGGACCATAGTAGCAGACGCACTCAGTTGGAGGTATTGTCTACTGTTGCGGAGTGAGGAGATAGAGCAGCTATCTGCGTTACAGATATCCTTTTTAGATACAGATGGAGTGGCATACCTCCAGTCTATGACTGTCAGTCTCCCACTTCTTTAGTGAGTATGAAAGGCACAACTTGGGGACATTAACTGTGATGATCGACTATATCATATATCCTCAAGACAGGCAGCTGCTGGATTTTATGATGGTTTAGAGCACGTCATCCTCTTAAGATGATGAACCATGGTACTAGTGTTGATGAGGGAGGAGTAGTTGAGGGAGTTCCATACGTCCCCTCTGGCAGTATGTCCTGGAGTTGAAAAGATATACCAGGACCTCCAGTGTCAGCACAGGGGACCAGGGATGAAGAAAGCAGTGGTAGTGTTTGTTTCACGATGCCTCACTTATCCACAAGTGAAGGCCAAGCATCATGTTCCAGCAGTCTTAGATCATCCATTATAGGTACCAGAGTATAAGTGGGATGGTATTTCATTGGATTTCATGACAGGGCTTCAATGTATATACATGGGCTATGATTCTATCTGGTTGGTCATTGACTGACACACAAATCTATCCCACTTCCTACCCATCCTTGAGCATTGATCAGTAGAGGGATTGGGATGCCTCTACGTACATGAGATTGTACGGCTCCATGGTGTTCTATCAAAGATCCTCTCTGAAAATGATGCACATTATATAACATTGTTGTGGAAGGTATTACCAGAAGCATTTGAAACTTCGATACATTTGAGAACTCCCTTTCATCCTCAAATGGATGGTCAGACAGAGTGGACCATACATATACTCGAGGATATGCTTCGTGCTTGTGTCCTTGATTTTTTACGTAGTTGGGAGGACCACCTACCACTGGTGGAGTTCGCATAAAACAATATATATCACTCCACCATCGGTATGGCATCGTTGGAGGCATTGTACGGCCGACCAGGCAGATCATCTCTATGCTGGATAAACCCTTGTGAGTTGGAACTTATGGGTCCATAGTTGGTATAGGCTTCCACAGAGATGGTTCAGATCATCCCGAAGTAGATGAAGACTTGACAGAGTAGGTAGAGGTCTTATATAGATAGAATAAGGAGACCTTTGGATGCATCATGTTCACAGTAGAGTTGGCGCGGTTTCATATCTCTTAGCTCTACCCATACAGATGAATTAGATGCATGATGTTTTCCACATGTCACATCTGAGGAAGTATGAGCATGATCCATCACATGTTATTGACTAGGGAGTGCTGGACATTGATGATGAGGCGACATTTTCGGAGGTTTTAGTTTACATTGAGGATTGACTGGAGTGGGTCTTTCTTGGATGATCTACCCCTCTGGTACGCATTCATTGGAATCATGAGAACCTCTAAGAGAAAACATGGGAGTGGGAGACTTTGATTCTTTCTCATTACTCCGATTTGTTTACTTAGTCTATGTTTTGGCTTTCGGGGGTGAAAATACATAATGTTTAAAGTATGTAAATACATGGATTTAACATGAATTTTATTAACTAATTGAGATTATTGTGAGTTTAAAAAAATTGAGGATGCGTTATTCTAAGGCCCAGGGTTCATAAAATGAAATTATAAACATTTTTAAGGTACGTTTAGTAAATGCACTGGTGGCATTTTCCATCTTTTGAACCAGTTAAGATTAAAAATATGAGGGCACTATTGAATCTATAGTGATATGATTCTATAATGTGAGGCTTTACAGCAACCACAATAGGTCAAGGGAAAAAGATAATTTTTTGGACTTTTGAAAGACTAATAAAATAACATGTTATGTGATTTTATTTCTTATCTTTTTATCCAATGGATAGGCATCGGTGGCAGGGTCGATGAAATGTCAATCCATTAATTTTCTTGAATCCTACATGTTTTTAACCGTACAATGGTAATTTGGGAGATTCAATAATTAAATGAACATCATTAATTCCTTGGAAAATAAACCAACTCCTGCCCAAATTATTTATATAGAGCATAGGGAGGGGTGTTGGCACAACTTCACCAAGAGACAAAGCTCTAGAAAAATACCATGATGTCGACCAACTGGAAGACGAGACCAGTTTCAGCGAGTGGTGAAGAGCGCTACCGAATAAAAAACTGATGAAAACAACAAAGTATGTTATGTCAAGATTCATTAGAATATGTCTTATCCATGTAGTGGAATTGTTGTAAAGTTCATATTTGTAAGATAACATGTTGATAGTCTAATATGATGCTAACGTGGAGGGCGCATACCAAATGAACAAGGTCGAGACCCTCCATCTCTTTGGTATTTGTCTTGTTTTTGAGGACCGGTTTTCCAAACGGAGCCGAAGGATGAACCCGTAGGACACACAATGGGGATGGTGACCAGAGAACCTCGTAGGCGCTAATGACAAAAAAACGGACCATTAGAGAGAGTCTGGTGGCCCACAGAAGAAACTACAGGCCTGCCGTGTTGATGGTGGTCAAAGGTGGCTAGGAGAGACACATGGAAACCGACCACAGGCAGTGGAAAGTGGTGCGCATTCACGCATCCTGGCGTCCAGAGGCGGTTGGACAAGCCGGCAGCACGAGACAAGAGCGATGCCAACAGGCGCCACCCGCAGGTGCCGCCGGCAGCAGCAGCAGCAGCCAGCAGGCCGCGGTAAGAGGGTTTGGCACATCCCCATGCCGCATCTCATTAGAGGAAGCCAGTCGTCCAAGTGGAAGACCATTTCATGAGGTGGGTTTGTCCCCCAATGGCTGGGTAAAATGGCCCCGCAAATGCAGGTTTAGTGGATAATGTGGTCCTCTTTCTGACGGATCGGGCTGAACGTGGGCCGGACGAGTGGGATGGATGCGGTTTCAGCCTGGGGCCAACCTCGGTCGGGCCTCCAAAACAATGGGCTGACCCAGACAGGCTGAACCCAGTAAATATGGCCGAACCATAACGTGTTGGACCCGGGTGGGGCTAGGTAGACCCAATGAACAATTGCGTCGGGTCGGTCAGACCAAGTCGGACCGGGACCAGACCCAACTAGAAGCCGAATAAATAAAAACTCATAACTAACGAACCAGGTGTTCGTTTGACATGCCATTAGTGGGATTGGGACCAATTTTGGGAAGCAGTCCCTTTGGAATATTCGGGCAGGCCCGACCGAGCCTGGCTGAACTGAGGTGCGATCACCCCCATTTCACGGAAAAAGATATAACTAAAAGAAATGGCGTCCAATCGACAAACTGTCTGTGGAATAAAGTCTTTTGTGACACGAATTTCATTTGGAGATACATTATGTGATTTTTATGGAGTTTGATGTGTGACTTGGGTTGGATCATACTTTAATCCAACTGGTCCCTTTTTACAAATGTGACCATATCTCACAGACAGAGCATCTAATCGACATACCATCTTTAACGTTGGGACCTATGATGGGGTGGTTCCTTGGGTATGATTTTTTGTAGGAATTTTCACCTGTTGAAATATGACCAAAGGCTTGAGGAGTGGTTCTCCTCGAAACAACCATGCTTTGAGTGGGAATTCGATGACCAGCTGTCTTGGAAGTTGCGACCTAGTGTGGATCAGCATCATAGAGACCATATGTGGTTAACCATCGTTGCTACCTAACGGGGACCAGTTTTAGTGTAGGCCATTGCGGATCAGCAACTAGCGACCCTGTGTGTATTATCATCGAGCGAGCCAGTGTGGATCAGCCTTCCAGTGACTTTGTGTGGACCAATATTCTAGTGAACCTGTGAGGATCAGAATTCCTGGGACAATGTGTGGATCAGCATTCTAGAGACCCTGTATGGATCACCAGTATTTTGACCCGATGTCGACCCACCTTATAATGTACCATCATGGAACCCTGAATTTTAACCAAGAGAGGATCGGTAATTGGAAAACTTCTTTGTGGATCAGTTGTGGAATATCTAAATGGAATAAGATTATATAGCTTAAGACTAATCATCTAAATTCCTGATATCTAATTTGTATACATGGTGTGAGTTTTCAAAATTTACTGCTGTTCATGATTTAGAACATGCTTGTGATATCACTTTTGAGGTATATTTTGTTATGTTTTCTTTTTTTGATCACTGAGAGACCTTCAGGGGGTCTCGGGGTCACCTACTAGTTGTTGGTATTCTCACCCATGCACGGGCTTCACCTGTACCATGTTGTGTCTTGTGCAGATGACGAGCAATTGGGCTGACACTTGAGGGAGCTAGGACCAAATGGTACACAGAGGAGATGGGCTGACCTGGCATATTGTGGATACGATATGTACCTACCCTTTAGGTAGGATCCTCAGTGGATGATACTAGAGTAGTTTTCTCTTTTCAATTGAACTTGTACTTATCAGCTGGTCTTCTATTCCGGCCTCTTTACTCTCAGTACACTTTTTACTAAAATTTTTTACATCATTGCTACTTATTGTTGTGTTCTTGGATGTTTTGTTTGTACAGGTTTAAAGTCAATGACTTCTTGTTTAGGGATATCACTTTTTGGTGCTATTCGCCAAACCTTGGCCTATAGAAGGTGGGCTTGGGGTAGTCACGGCAAGGGCCCAGGGGGAAGGATTATAACATTATCATTAAATATTCATAACCTTTATTATGTGTTTTAAATAATTCCCAAATAAAGGTCGATTAATTTTATCCATTCAAATTAATTAATTATAATTTTTTATAATTTAAATACAACAATTTTATATTTTTTGGATTATTTAGAAGTATATGACACTTTAAAAATTAATTATTATGATTTTTAAATATAATCCTTTATTTATATAACAAATGAATATTTTTATAATTTTTGAAAATGTTTTAAAATTTTCAAAATTGTATATTTAAAGAAGAGTTTCAAAAAAAATTATCTAATTAATCATAAACCATTGATAATTTATTTATTTTATTTATAAACTCATTATAAATAAATTATTTCCAAAATAAATATTATAATTATTTATAAATATTTTATAAACAATTGAAACTATTCAATAATATAACAAAATTTTAGAAAACAATTATATTTACCCTTACATAGGTAACCATTCTTGCATAGTTATGTATTCACAGTAACCATACAAAGAATGTCAACACCATTTGTGTAACTGTATAGGGGAACAACCCTTGGGTATCACCTTATGTAAGGTTATTAACATTGCACAATACCCATATATAGTGTCCTGTGTTAGGGTAAACCGTGTGATTTCATTTATAAAATTTGTTTCTGTAAATGGGTGTGTGGCCAGTTACCTTTACATGACCTAAAGAAAATCCCGATTACCCTTACATACACTCATTTGTCATCATGGTAAAATCATGTGTCCCTAATGTAGACCAATCTATATAATGTTAAGGTATGTTGACTCTTGCATATAATACATTGGTTGAGAGTATATCCTTGGTTACCCCTTTTCACCTTAGCGTCATTTTGGTAAGACATTGTTACATTTATGTAACTTTTCTACCTAAGGATAATCCCATTTATAAATTTTAATTTCTAGAAGCAAGGATCTTTTCTATTTTTTGAATATATTCTTTATTTTATAAGAATATTCATAAAACATAAAAATGGATCACTATAGTACCACTAATGGTTTTTTATGAGTTTATTAACATTTATTTGAGGCCATAAAAATGATTTAAAACCCTATTTTTGGGGATAATAATGAATGATAAAATGAATCTATATAATAACTAAAAGTAAAACAGTATTTCAATAAATGAAATACATTACATTGAAGAAAATGTTATAACCCTAGATCATTATTAATCCCTTTATAAATATCACTTAGTGGTAAACATAAGCATCCCACATCTACTGTTATCCACAATCTATTCCTAAATCAATTTATGTTTATATAGGATCCACCTATTCTCTATAGTATTCTAGTACCTCGTATGCAATGGAAGAAGATAAAATATAGCTATCAGTATTTGAAATTTTTTACCAATTATAATGCTTCTTCATACACACACTATCATCTCATGGAATAATCTTATAAAAGTCACAACGATTCTGCTTAGGATGTCACATTTAATCATATATTGTAATGCATGAGTTAATGTTTCATCCAACTAATGAAACCCTGACAGGAATAAACTCTCATATGTTACATTTTATTTAATGATAGTTGTTTAGAAGAATTAATAAATGATATGTATTTATAATTTTACAAAAAATAAAATTCATTGGCATGAAAATAATAATTTTCATGAAATATGATATTTATTATATATAACATATATACATATAAGGTTTTTGGGAATATTCCTATCGCTCAGACAAACCATTTTTTTACTAAAGATAATATCCCATTCCTTTAGTTAATAAATTCATCCAACTATTTAATATATATTATCATTATGTATTATAACATACTAGTGATATTATCATTACGAAGTAGTAATAATATTATCTATTGGAATGTAGATCAGTAAGTGATCTTCTTCTCCTAAAATATGTTATGCCTTCGGATCCATTGTCAAGTGTTACAGCATTCTTGTGCATTAATATAGGGTGGTGTTTCTTGATGTAACATATAACCTCTCTCAAAGCTGGTCATCCAACTATGACTATGGTGTATGCTGACCATAGCAGTGTATACAGAAGGTGATGGCCCTCAATAGACGGTAGTTAAGTTGTGTCGTGCCATGGTGGATTATAAATAACTTGATCTGGGTGGATTAGTGTAGTAGGGAATGGATGTGGAAATCATTGGGTGCCTGCTCAAGCATAGGTGGTGACCATCTGGTCAGTGGAGCGGTGGGTGAGGTGAGTTGTGGTGGGTAGTGATGGCAGCAATAATAATTGGGTGAACATAGGAATTTGATGATGAAATTATGTGGGGAACTATTCATTGGCCCATAGTCTAGATAAATAAGGTTCAATATGACTTTATAGAATATATAACTAATAGATTTGATTGTTAAGTTATCTATTATGGGGCAAGGAACTGTTATTCTAGTCTATGCGTGTGTGTTTATTATTTGGATTAATTTAACTTATAACCCTATGAAAAAAAAACATATAATAATATTATTAAATATTATCCATCTCAAGAAATAAGATATCCTAGTATTGAATCTTCCTCATAAAACAATGTGATAAAACTAACACGGGAAATTTTTTAAACTTTCCCATAGGCCCATGTCTCAATATGTTCTCTACAAGGCATCACAAATATTCTGAGTCATCAAAATAAAACCATGAATATCGATGTAAAAAATCATAAACATGATTTTTAAAAAAACTAGGGACTCCAAATTATTAATAAAATACATTTAATTTAATTCATCCAAACAGTCTGGTTGGTATGCACATAATAGTATTTGGGTCCAATCACTATTGACCCCAACACAAAACATTTTATTATCCCATGCAAAGGCCTCAACTTATCTTGGATTCCCTCAAAAGAATCCATTATATTCTTCATGTAAAATATCGTGGGGTAAACTATATATTTGTATAATTTCGACATCAAACTATGAAAATAATTATTTGATAATAATAATAACAATATTGTACCTATTGATATTATTTTTATTATTAGAATATATATATGTATATATATATGGTGTCTAATTAGGAGTTTGGGTATAACCCTTTTCCATTTATTAATGCCGGCCTCCCCAGCTAAGGATGACTATAAGATGTGACCTGTATTTTGATCTCTCATTCCCTGCATCATTTTTTTAACTTTTATTTTTCATTTTTTGGTTCCTTTCATATTTTTTCATCAATAAAATACCATGACTACACCACCATACATCTCGATTGACCACATCTAAAACAAACAATAATTTTGGGTGTGCATTTTCCCATTTCACTTAAGCCAAAAATGTTTTTCATTTTCACATATTTAACCATTAAGGATTCCAAATTCTATAGAGATATTGATTCGACTTGAAAACTTCCCTATAGAATATTTCTGAATTCGACCCTCAAATCAGTACAATTTTTTAACCTAAATACTAATCTCTTTCTAAGGTCAAAATTCATATATATATATATATATATATATATAATTTTAAAAAAATGTTGGATACTCGTAGATCTAAATAATAAAACAAAAAACAATAATAATTGAAACATAAATGGGGTTTCTATGTTGGGTAAAAGAACCATACCTTGAATCAAGATTCCAGACATGTGTTGCATGTTTTCAGCTAATTCGAAATCTTTGACATTCCCTAGGTGGGGATAGAGAAAGAGATGGGATAGAACGTGGGTGGAAATTGTCTTTTCCTTGAGTTTTCTCCTCTCACTTATTTTTTATTTATAAATTCACATGACACATTATAAAAAATGATGATCCCTAATAATTACCAATTTCAAACATATAACAAAATTCACCATTCCAAAATATGTTCTATACTTTGTTTATTTATTTGATGCATCATTCCAATGGAATTAATATTTTTCATCTATTGGTTGATCTTACGCTAAGAGTCATATATTTTTTTACAATAACTATCAGTGCCATGTTCCATGAAAAACAATCATGGGAACTATTCTAATAAATATGGGTGTCAACAAATGAAATTGATACTTGTGAAATCGAATCAGTATAAAATACAATATTGTAGATTTGAAATATGGTTCACGAATTATAAAAATATAATTATTTTTTTCTATAATAGTCATATCACTAGAGATGTAAGACCTTAACATCGTCATAAAATTTTAATGTATTATCCTTATGTAAATGCCACCTTTCAAACTCAATGACTTGGTATATTTCTCAATCTCAAAATCTATTCAACTAGAATTTACTATTTGTTCCATTTTAAACTAAAATCTATTTTATTAATTTTAAACATTTTAATAAAAACATTATTTAAACTAAATCAATTCATTTATATTCAAATAACTGTGAAAAATATAATGACACTAAATTGATCCCTAATATTTGATCATAGAAAAATTCATTCCCATTAAGGAAACCATACAATAACATACTCTCCCACCATAAAATTTTTTCCCTAAAAAATAATATCATCGAAATTAATTCTCACATCTTCCATCCTAAAAGAATTTCATGTATCCATCAACCCAATATCTAGGAACTACTACTAAAAAAAATCTGTAAACACAATATTAGATAAAAATTGAGATTGACATGTCTTAATTTTTTAGATTAACTATAAGATAAACATTACATATAACAGATAATCCCACAATATCATGAATGGATGGTTACTTTGTTTTCGTAACATCTAGAAAAGAACCAGATTTTACAATTATTGGGAATATTTCTCAATAATAAAATAACATTATAACCTCATATATACTTATCATAAGATATACTCATTTATATAACCTGGGGAATGGAAACATTTAGAAGTGGCGAGGTTAAATGATTAATAAAATACAAAATAAAAAAAATCACAGTGAGGGTGGGATCGTAAAAATATATAAAATCATGAAGAATGAGATAAATATATAATTAAAAGTAACATTGAACATTAACAGTATACCACATGATGTAATAGAATGAACTTTGGTCCTAACTAGTCAAAAAGATTCTATGTCACAATAGAGTTAAATGATTATAAAATAAAAATACTCCATGGTAACATAACATAAGAATATATTATTTTTATTCGGAAAAATAAAAATAATATAAAATGATAACTCTATGGAGAATAAATATCTACTTGATTTATAATAACATAGTGGGATTCAGATAACAAATCAAATACAGACTTGGGCCTCGTCTATTGATTGTGTCCCCTCTTTGGACTTGGTTAATAGTTGTGTATCCTCTTGGGCATGGGATAATAATCATGAACACTATTAGGTTTGGGCTACTACCTATACATCCGTTATAGATTGGGGTACTAACAATATACCCTCTTGTATTGGGAAACAACTTTTGTACCCTAATGGGATTGGGGTAACAACCCGTGTACCCACATGGGATTACTATAAAAAATTTGTGTCGTATTAGTCTTGGGATATTTAAAAATGTACCCTCTTTGAGCTCAAGAGATATAAAACAATAACCAATTAACTGGAAGGTGATATAATACACCACCCAACAATAATAATCGTTCATACATTTATAAAAAAAGAGGACATGAAAAAATTAATATTATGAACGCCATTTAATTAATCCATGGAATAAATATGGATATAATTAAAACTTCAAAATAATATTTCACAACAAATCCATATAAATAAGGTCTCTAGTGTTATAAGAATGTATTTCTAGTGTAACATAAGGAAAATTAAAGATGTTATCATATATAAAAAATTCATTTAAAAGATCATTTGGTAAATCACTTTAAAGAAGAACCAACCAAATAACCCATTCAAAAATGCATGAAATTCGTTATAAAAGTGACTTGTTGAAAATAGAATGCTTTGATCTCGATAAATATTTTTTAAAATTAACCTTTAAACCCAAATTATTTTTATAGAAAATAAGTCATATAAATAAAATATTACTTCAAAAAAATCATTAATAAGACATAAAATAAAAATAATTCTTTATAATAGAACAAGCCTATAAAATCAACATTAAAATTATTAATTTATCTAAAATTTAAATATTTTTCATATAAAATTTTTTACAGAATTTTCTTTTTATTTCAAAAATAATTAAGATGTAAAATCATTCGTATAACTACTTTACAAAATTTCATGTAATATTTTCAAAAAATAACACTCATAATAGTAAAATAAACCTTAAAAGTGTTTCAAGAAAATGTTTTTACCATAGTCATAAAAGATGATGTTTGGGTCACAACAAAAAGTCATTTTCAATAAGGTAAAATAAAAACATTTGGAAAAATTTAATTTTAAAAATAATATTTAATAGTGTATCATTCTAATGATGAAAATGTTTTTTATAGTAAACTTGGATTAGAATATAAAACATATGATAGTGAATGGAAATCCATTTTGAATATTTTTGAATAATATTATTGAAAATATCAATCATAAAAAGAGTGATAAATATTATATTTGAACAAACATATAGAAAATTTGGATATTACCATAAACAAAACATATTTGTATTTAATAATTATAAAGGAGAACATTTACAGGAAGAGTGAATATGTATATAGAATTATAGAGCTCATTTGTAGGTAATGGGAATCATTATTAACATCATTAATGTTTCTGAAGGATGAAATACCAAAAATTAATTCCCTCAAAAATTTGGATGAAGTAAATTTTAATATCGTCATGAAATACGATAAAACTATATTAAAAATACATAGTAAAATGGGACTCATTATGACTCAAGAAACTAATTTGATTCGGGAATCACCTTAATTTTTTTATAATAATCAAATATAAATCCATAAACAGAGTAGACTTCAAATAAAACAATCAATAACATAAATAAATAAAAAATAATTTTATATATTTTCCAATATTCAGATTATACTCCATTTTAAAAGACCTTGGGTCCAAATATAAAATATGCCTCACAGTAAGTTAGTTGAGATGAAACACCCTTTCCAATAATACAACCTACCTCAATGTTCCCTAACTTCCTGTATAAAAAAAATACATTTCATAATTACATATTAAATAATATTATTCATACATATAATATCTCATAAACTTAATTTATATACATTTATTACAAATATATTACTTATTTGTGTTTTATTTACATCTTTGAATGTTATTATCTTTGGTTGTTAGTTTAGTACTAGTTTCATAATGGCAGTGCGGATTATTTTTTTTAGATTCTGTTTCTTTCAGTAAAATATCATTATAAATACTTTAATTTATGTTTTATTATAATTTTGGAGCATATAATTTAATTTCATAATTATTTTATTTATGTTTCATGATGATGAAGTTGGTGAAAAGCATGTTTTTGTAGTTTTCTATGAATATTAGGGTGGTGCAATAATAATATGTATTATATTAGTGTGAATAATATAGAGAAATAAACAAAATTATTTTCAAGTTAATTTCTAATATAAATAGTATTTAATTATTCAGAGTCATCAATCATTGAAATTTATATCATTGTTCATTTATGTGGTTAAACCAATCCGAACATAGATGATGTTATAATCTATGGGTCGTTATTGTTAAGAAAGATATTATTTTGGAACAATATCCTTATAAATACAGAATAATGATATTATTTATATGTTATATAATTTTTTAATCATATTTTATGTTTTTTAATTAATTATAACAGTTAATATGAAAAATTAAATTTGTCACTTTGGTGGAGGCGGTAGTGTACACGTACACACGGGCAGTGGTTTTTTACAAAATATGAGAGGATGATAGGGAAATATTTCAATTCAATATAAATTTTTTTAAGATCATATTTATTCACTAAATACCCATTTAAAACATCAATGTGTGATGGTTTGGAAAAATATATCGTGTTGCTTATGGAGGTGGTATTCTGCACATAACACAATAGAGAGTTTCATTTTTCTAATGGTTTGGAGGGGGATTAAAAAATACTACCACCAAAAAATAATAATATTTCATTATAATTATTATAATTTTGTAAATATTTCAACATGTGTACATTAGATATTGATGAGTTAAAATAAAAGAGAAATGAAAATCTGAGAAAAGGGGGTAATTCTGTATTATTTTTTACTCATTAGATGATCTCATTTAAAAATTTGATTACAGCTATGAGAGGTGTCATTTTGATAGATCATAACATAGAAGACGTTTATTAGTGTTTATTTAGATATTTGGATACTTATTTATTGAGTATATTTTGCTTCAACTGAGTGGATATATGGGGTGGCCAAGGATCCTTTTAGAAAGGCAGGGAGAGACATTTTTATAAAAACTATCTAGTAAATGGAACTAGTAAATTGTGAAATCGATAAAATAATGAAGTATAATGACATGAGGGACAATTAATGTCCTATAAAGACACATACATACATTCTCTCACATATTGTTATGTATTTTACTCTTCTGTTTTTCACTTTTACCATTTGTGGTCTCTAATAATGTAAAAAAAAATATTTAAGCAATGTACTTTTAAGTAACAAAAATAAATTAATATTTATTGAATAATTTGGATATGATTATTGAAAATATGAAATCCATTTTTAAAAATAAAACTTATAAATATTTTAGAAATTAATTATAATTTTATAGCTCATAACATGAAAAAAAATATTTTTACATAAAAGTGTATTTATAATTTTAAAATAATTATATATATATAATTATCAATATAGTAAATTTAAAGGAAATTAATAGGTTTATTATTAACCAAATATTTATCATTTGGATTTGGGAGTAAGACAAATATTAATTCAATCTTTTGAATACATAATTAAAAGAAAAATATGAATGACATAATTTTATTTGAACAAAATATTACAGAAGTTTCAAAATGGTAAAATTTGGTTTCCAAAATTCAATATAGTAATTGTAAAGAAATAATTTAATACTTTAAAAATATTACTTATTCTTAAAAAACATAATATTTTAATTCCATGTTGATATTATGATAATTTTGAAAATATTATGGAACTAATAAAATTGTATTGTTTTTATTCATCTAAAATAATAATAATATAGAAATCACCAGATATTCATCCTAAGATAATTTTTACCTAGGAAATTATAAAATAAAGATCATTTTATCGAATTAGATCTAAAAAATTTATAAATATATATTTTCTCTAAAAATAAAAAAAGTAAATAAATTGTATTCTTATAGAAAATACACTTTTCATTTTTAAATGATTATAATAGTTTTTCATATCAAATTATTATTAAATGAGTGATATTATATTAGTATATATAGTATTTTAGAGTTCCTAATTTAACTTTTCGGATATAATATAGATAAATAAAAAACTAATTGAAGAATAAAAATCCTTTTACTATTAAATCATTTTTATTATTTATCACATAAATGTAAAAATATTTTTTTGTGTAATGATTTTTTAATTATTAATGGTTTTATTATACTTATAATTATCATAATAATATAAAGGGGGCCTTTTATAAAAAATAAGTCCAACAAACAAGCAACCTAGAAAACTCAAATAAGGGTACATGTGGGACCAAAAAGTTAACCAGTCCCAAGGGACTAACCCAAACAATCATATGGGTGGAAGGGGATTCATAGTTCTCATATAAAGTGGGTGGTCCCATGTATAAATCCATGAGAGAAGATGCCTGAAGGGGCATGCATATATTGGGATAGAAACCTATAGGGGTGCTCATGTGAGGTGTAGTGTGGAACGACTATAACAGCCCAAACTTTTTTTAATATAATTCACTTTTTAATAATTATTTTATATGGTTCAAAAAAAAATATCATAGATAGAACAATTCAAAATTTCCTCTCCAAAATTAATAATGAAATAAGTGATATTTTATGAAATTACAGAACATATATTGATGGAAGAATAACATGGCCCTTATAATAGTAACCTAACTATTAAGGATAGTAATCTAGACATTAGAATAGTAACATCATCTATGAAATTATAAATAAATTATGTATCTTAGAAGTTATAATATGATATAATTATATCATTTTATAAGTAAGTGATTTTTTAACAAATTATTAATTATGTGTTTCTATTTTTTTGAAACAAAAATATCTAATCAAAATATTATAACTAATTTTTTTTAAAATAAGACCTACTTACAAAAATTGTATTTTTAAATTAATATTAGTTGGTCTTATGAATATATGTTAATTTTATTATGCCTTAATTAATTATTCAATGTGTCACAAAATTAGTTATAATTTTAAAATCGATACATTTTTAATAAATGAGGATTGTAATTATAACTTAAATTTATCATATTTTGGAAAATATTTTAGCAAAATAGAGTTCATTTCTGAATTATACAACTCTGAAAATACTAATTGTGAATTTTTGTGAATTTTGTAAAATATATGAATTTTCAGTGAATAGTAAAATATGATAACTTACAATATAAGCTAAATACATGATTTTTTTGATTCAATGATGATATATGGATAATGTATGCCCATAATATCTGACCCTCGATAATTTTTTAACATATTTATTATCATGATAAAAAACTATTCATAGTATTTTTCAAAAATGAAAAACTAATGAATAAAATAATGAGAAAACACTCATCTCCTCCCTATAAATACCACATGTCGCCACCTCTTCTCCTCATATCTTCCAAGAATTATGACTTTTCCAAAGTCTACCCAATACTCTTCATAATACATCACCCTCCCACTTCTATGAGCCCTTGGTCACATCAAATGATAAAAAAACATTATCCTAAAGTGGTTCTCAAAGTGGATAAATTAAGTAGGTAAACGTCTATTTCATTTTCTTTTAATTTCTTTTCAATTTCTTTTCTTTTTTATATTATAATAAACTCCACTTATCCAAGAGGAATTATAACTCTGTTATTATTTATATACATTACTTTTATTTTCTTAATGGAATAATTTATCTTCATCTCTCTTCCCCTTTTTATTTATTCTATAAATGAAAATATTGTCTGTGGGGTGTCGATTTATGAATACTGTGGATGATATGTTTTCAGTTTTCACTACCACCCTCTAGGATGGACATAAAATTTTTAAAAAACATTAAATAATATATTATTATATATATTATATGTATTATAATATTATGGAACTAATATATAATCATGATGTTAATAGAATATATAAGCTAATAATTTTCATAAAAACTGCAAATATAAATTTAATCATTTTCATTAATATCTAATCTAATAAATAATAATCATACGATATTATAAATTGATATATAAGACCAATTTCACTTATTTATGTTTATCAATAATATCTAATTTCAATTATTTAGAATCATTAACATTGTACCTGAACTTTTGTACTTATAAACCAGTGAATCAATCATGAAAACCATGAAAACAATCACTCCCAAACTATGAAATTGAACTCTATAAATTATAAAACATTACATAAATGAACATAATAAAAATAATAATAAATCAAAATCAATTGAGTTAGGTTCAATATTTTTTTAATTAATGCATTTAATATTATTATATATGATATTAATGTGAAAAAAAATTCAACATAATGTAATGGGATTCTCAAACCCCAATCCCTTACATTGGGTTTTCCATCTTTCATTTTATTTTTAGTATAGATGTTCCATTAAGGTTCCATATATATAATAACTTTATCCTTATCATTTCATTTCTTTATATACATATTTCTTGTCTTATTTTATGAAAAATACATATAATTTTTGTAAAATAGTTCTTATTTCTAAAAACACATCATTTACATCTTATGACATTGATTCTTCTTTGATCAAGATTTTTGATTTGTATAAAAAAATATGTTATTACATATTTATTTTGGGAACCACAAATAAAAATCATGAAATAATAATTTATGTAATGAAATCCATTTTTTCCATGTGTCATTTTATGTCAAATATAGATATATGTTTTATATGGATTTCATGAAAATGTAAATTTTATGATGTAACAGGTGCACCGTGAATAGTATAGAACATGTAAATGATATTATGTGATTGGTGTGCCTAGAATTATATATCACTCAAATTCATTGGTTAATGTGATTTATCTCATGAGATAAAGTTAAATATGCATTATAGTTTACCACTAAGACATGATGTTTCTTTTTTTCGTTTCCATATTCTATGCCATTATCTAATGCATCCCTTCATGATTTTGATGATAATATTTTTCTAATATTATGATTATGATGATGATTATGCTCACCCATATTTCGTGTCTCTTATTCATCCTCTCACTAGGCTTTTAGGTCACCCCTCCATTTAATTTATATCCTCTGATGAGTATTTTTACTATGGATAACATAAGGGCCACTAAAATCCAGAGAAAAATGAATTTAAAAAATATCTGTGTTTTATTTTGTAAAATTTATTCATGGTTCTACTTTACCAAAGATATTGAACCTTTGGATCCCGGTTGTGAAAAGATATTATTTTATTTATCATTAAAATGATGTAATAATCATATTAGAAAATTATGGTCATTATATTCGGTATTTGATAATGATTTTTTTAATTTGTGTACGAGGATTGGGGAAACATAGTTAAAACCCTTAGTGTGAGACAAAGTATAAGTAAGCACCAAAGAAGCATTGTTTAATAAAAATAATAATCATATGGATATTAAATGATATTCCTTTATATTTAATTCAAAAATTGGAATAAATTATTTATTTTTTACTTGTTGACTAATGTTTTGTTGAATACATTAGTATTTTAGAAAATAGGAGAAACTAGTAAAACAACCCGTGCGATCGACAGTGCCGAAATTTCCTAAATGACATATCCAATTCTTTGTAAAGTGGAGTTAAATATTTTAGGGTGATGCTTACCCGATTATCTTAGTATATAAACAATAACATGAATAATGTGACACATACACCATACCCTAAAAGGTTACAACTAGATATCGATTCTTTTATTCATTAATGACCACTAATGTTAATTGGATCTTCCAATACAATAGTCATGCAAAAGTGAGTCAACTTAATGGAGAAGTTATTTTTTTTGATTCTTTGTTCTGTGATGGTGACGGTGACTCCGGTCATTAATCATCTTGATAGGGATTTTGGTTAGTGGTTGTCATTGATTCATAACAACAATATGAAGGATGAAATTGAATAGATGGATTGGTATAACATTAAGAAAATGTAACTTAACAATTATTTCCCTCAGACACTTCATACAATGATAGTGTTAGAATTTATAGAGATAAAAGAAAAGGAAAATAAATATTTCATGTCTTTTGAAGAATTTTTTTAGACATTTCATGGTATGATTTAGGTTTTTCTATCTGCAATGATATAAAAATTGAGTGATTCACTGGTGGTTTAGAACTACACCTTTGATAGGTTCTAAAAATTTGATATGTTTTGTGTCAAGAAAAAGTTATTCAATATACTCTCAAAGTGGATATGGGGTTTGGTGAATGATCCTATTGATATAGTGATAAGAAATGAGTGATGGAGTTTCAAACTGGAGGATCTAATGATAAATGTGGAATGAAATTCTAACCACTCACATTACAAAAATTGGGGACAAAATATCATGGAAACTACCTAAAATGGATGGTAAAATGCTATAAGTGTGGGATAAAAGGCCACCAATATCATGAATGTCATAGAGACATAAATAATCCAGCCAATATGATGGAGTAAAAGAGAACGCCAACTGTGATTCAATTCTTCAACTATAAGGAGAAAGGGAAATATGCAAGACAATGAACGAAACCATGAGTCCTTGAGTATAATCACCGTCATCAGCCACCAAATATAATAACTCAAAGAGGTCTTACTCCAACACTATTACTAAATTGGAGTAGAAAATTGAATAGTTAAAAGGTACAAATCCTATTCATCCAATAATGTAATTTTATTTATTTATTTTGGTTCCATAGATTCTTTTATATCTGCACTGTTTGCTATAAATATAGAATCGAAGCCTCAAATCCTTAATGTAAAAATATCTGTAAAAACACCTAATGGTTCAATCAATAGAACACAACTATTGGAATCATCTCTTATTGTAATATGTGGGTAGAGTATTCTTACAAATCTCATGATTCTTCTGTAGGTTTAACTTAACAATATACCAAGGATGGATTGGCGATTTTTATATAGAGAACACATCAATTTTTTGGAAAATGAAATATATTTTCATATTCCAAACAATCTTATACTCCACTAAAAATGGAAGGAAACCCATTAATCTCATTTATCATATCCTTTAATGGTGATGGTGTGGATTAACTATTAATAAGAATACGTCACTCAAATGGTTGAGTCAAAGGAATGTATAAACCAAGGGGAAATTACCATTGTGAGGGAATATAGTGGTGTATTTCATGAAGAGTAACATGAACTTCCTATATATTGTGAGAAAGAGTTCTCAATAGATCTCATACTCAGAATGCAATGTCCCTATTCCAGGAGTTGTCCATAGGTGCCCCGTAACCTGGTTGGTTCATTACCTCCAGTGCATTTCGCCAAATGCCATAGGATGCCAACAAGTAGTGAGGGCCTTGGATGGGATAGTGGGGATATTATTCCATCATTGGTAGAGTAACTCGGTGAAAATAAAAAGATAAAAATATAGGAATCAGTAATAACCTGAAACGAGTAAACAAAAGAAATAATAAACAATTGGAGCACACATATATAAATGAGTCATGATACAACTTTCTAGGAAAATAACCAAACAAGTCACAATGCAAGAATACAGTACTAAATGAAATTTCAACAACAAAAATAAATTCCAATAGAATCACAAGCCTCATCTTGGTCCCATGATCTCCAGTTCCACAGCAATCAAGTACCTGAAGTAGAAGGGTGCTTTCCATTATCTATACCTACAGAAATATAATCTTTTTGGGACAAAAATCATGACCCGAACAAGGTGTGAGACATACCGTAGTAGGCAACCACCCGAATATTTGTGCCAAACCGCAAGTGAATATATATGGAACACACTAAGAAAAATGAATCAAATAAATGATGTTCTCAAGAGTAAACAATCTTACAGTTTTAACTACATCCATTTTAAATTATTAGTTATGCAACCCAAAATTATAAGTAACCCACTTGGAAGTACTCATAGCCTAACCCCTCTGGTTCAACCAATCAAACACAAGAAACCCACTGGGAAGCACAAACTGTCTAACCACTCTAGTTCTGCTCTAGAAAAGACACTCTGATGAAGCACTCACCATAAATTCACCATTTGTTCTGGTATCAGTAACTACAAACACTCTAAGGAAGCACTACAGGTCCAATTCACCATGTGTTCTTGCAACGAGGAACTAGAGACACTCTGAGGGAGCACAAAGTCCATCCCCTCTATGGCCTCGAATCTTCAAAGTAAATAGACTCTCTGTATAATCCCTCAGCATCCATTCTAACTAGGGCCTACTACACCAGGTTCCCATAACCATTTGTAAATCAATTGTGCAAAAACAGTATATGGAAGCCATAGTAATCCCCAAGAATGACATGGCTAAACAGAATATAGCATATCACAGTAAGTCAAATAAAATCACGCTTTCCTAACAATACTAGGCACGAAATACAAAGCAGCCTAATAGGATAAGCTAGACCAAATAGTCAATATCACAAAACATGGGAAACAAAACCATAAAAAGTTAAATACCCCTATTTAAAATCATAAATCCTCTAATCAAGAACACAAGGCATAGTAGGCAACAATAGGGATAAGAACCATAAACACACAACACCCAGAACAAGTGTATTGGGAACTTTTTTACATATAACACAAAGAATAACTATGTAAATGCACAAACCAGCTTCCTCAGAATTGTATGAACGATATACGTGAACTTCAAGCCTTGAATATCCTTAGAACTCCGTAGATCTATAAAAAGGATAAAAATGTTCAACTGAGGATATCTCAAGAAATAAGAGGAATCAGGAAATAAGGATCTAGTAAAAGATAGAGCATAATATGGAGGTTCCAATGAAATTGACGACGATATAATTGGTGAACAGATGGTGAGTCAGGGGTTCAGAGAATAATCATGTCATATGGTTTCTCCTGGTTGAGATGAATGGAGAAGAAGGGTATTCTGTCGATTAGACGTGACCCAAGCCCATTTGAAGAAATAAAAATAAACTACATGGTGTGATTTTCAAGGGAACACGATGTGTACTTTCTTTAATCATCCTCCTCTTTAAGAGGTCTCCATGTCACCCCACACGTCCATGTACTCGGCCGTCACACGGTCTCCCATGGAAACTAGGTACCCGACGTATACTCTAAAGTACATGACTTGTACTCCAAAATAAATGGCGTGTACTCCTTAAATTGACATATTCTCTTATTTTCCTAAAAATCACCAGAAAACAATATTCATACTAGAAAATAAGATCAGGGTTCATAAAAACTTCCACCTTAAATAAATTCATCCCCGAATACCCCTAGCAAGGCGGCATAGAAGAAGAATCCTCGAACAGCTCTGACCATTATGATTGTATGTTGTCCTTCCTCTCCCAATTCTCATCCTATACTTGCTTGTTCTTCCATAGAACTCATACCATATGAACATACCATACAGGGATAACTATCATACTTTAATCAAAAATACGGATATGATGTTCCTATAATGATTCGTCCACTTCAGCTCAACCTCCTCGGGGTGAAAAACATGAGACTGGTCTGAGAGGTAACATTGTCGCTGAGAAACGTGGAAGATGTCTTGCAGAGCCAGTAAATCTGAGGTAACTGGAATAGATTGGAAACCATCCTGAATCTCTCCAAAACCTCAAATGGTCCAACGTACCTCAGTTAAAGCTTACCCTGTCTCATAATCCCCATGTGTCCCAACATTGCTGTGACACACATAAAAACCTGATATCTGACCTCATACTCTAGAGGTCATCTCGGTTGTTCAGCATAATAATTCTATCATGACTGTGCAATAATCATCTGTTTCTAAATCAGCCCTATCAGCTCTATGGTCTCCTGGACAAGACGAGGTCCCATCATAGATATCTCTCTTGCCTCCATCCAATATAAGGGTGATCAGCATATCCAACAATATAAAGCCACAAAATGTGTCATCTAAATAGTTTCCTGAAACTATTGTTATATGAAAACTCTACTAGAGGTATATACATAATCCAATAACCTCCAAAATCTATGATTCATGCTCGAAACATGTCCTACAACACCTAAATCGTATCCTCTGATTGGCCATCTGTCTGAGGTTGGTAAGTTGTACTCAGAAGTACCTGTGTACCTAAAGCCTTATATAGTCCTTTTCAGACCTGAGATGTAAAAATGGTGTTCCACTCTGAAACAATGGAGTTTGGAACCCTATGTAGACGTACAATCTATCTGATGTACAAACTTCCCATCTTATATACATAGATGGTCTCCTTGATCAGTATGAAGTTAGAAACCTTCCTAAGTATATCAATAAAAACCCATACTACATCATTCCCTCGAGATGACCTCAGTAAACATGTCATGAAGTCCATCCCAAAATCATTCCACTTCCACTTTTGAATGGGTAACAGCTGTAGAATCCATTATGGTCATTTATTCTATTCCTTCACCTACTAACAGGTGTGAGACTTCATGAAAAAACCTACCACATCTCTCTTCATAACTAGCCGCAATTACTGATGTTGCAGATCTCAATACATCTTGGTGACACCGGGATAAACATCCCAAACGAAGGAATGAAAGTCCCACATCAGCTCCCCACGTATGTCTTCTAATACCCATACACACCAATGAAAATAAAAAAAATCACATATTCATTTATGGTCTATCCAATAATAGGGTTCTCTCCTGACACACATTCCCATAAGACAAGGCCCTCGACATCTGATAGATACCTCATTCACACTCGATCACGTAGAGTATAGGTAATAGCCATTGAAGAAAGGAACGTCAACCCCTATCTATTGTGTACCTCAAAATTAATCTTAGAAAACATAGCCAAATTCTACCACTCACTACTATCCCCTTGAACTTCCTGTATCTATGTCCTTGTTCTCAATTCCTAAGCATCTACATTGCCATTTCTAGGTGTGTAGGAATTTTCAATGTCAATGGACTGAAGATTCTCAACCCACCTATACTATCTCAAATTCTGATCGCAATGAGTGAAGATATACTTACGACTTTTTTGGTTGGTGAAAAACACAAAATGCTCTCCTGACCGATAATGCATCCAACAGTAAAGAGCATGAACAATTACAAACAATTCAAGATCATGTGTTTGGTAATTACTATAATGTGGCCTCAACTATCGAGACCTATACACAACAACTCCTTCCCCATGCATAAGAACATCTCCAAGCCCGATACCTGGTGCATCATAGTAAACTATATAACCCTTTCCTATCTCTAGAGAAACTAGTATCAGCACTGAAGTTAACCCCCATTACTTCACCTAAAAGGATGACTCAAAAGATTACGACCACAAGTAAATCTCAACCATCTAAGTTAGGCTCAACTGTGTCGCTGAAATGCATGAGAATTCTATAATGAAACGTCTGTAGTTTCCATCCAGCCATAGAAAACTCTGTACCTCAAACACATTCTTCATCTACTCCTAAAAAACTACTAATCTCACTTTCTATAGGTCTGTTGATACTAATGTATCTGAGATAACATGACCCATGAAGTGAATTTAGAAACTCCAAAATTGGAATTTTGAGAGATTAGCATATAACTGATGCTCTCTGAGTGTCCTCAAAATGATAACGAGATGTGTAGCATGGTCGTGTCGACTGTTATATTACACTAAGATGTCATCCATGAATACTACCATGAAATAATCCATGTATGGATGGAACACTCGGATCATCAGTGCCATGAAAACCATAGGCACATTCCGGAGACTGAACAAAATAACGACATACTCTTATAGACCATACTTGCTCTGAAAGGCATTAAGAGGTATATCAGAAGGTCTAACATGTAACTAATGATAAATGCATGTCAAGTCAATATTCTAGAACACCCGGTCTCCTAGAATATGATCGAAGAGATCCTCAATCTTCGACAAGGAATATCAGTTCTTGACTATCAACTGGTTAATCCTATGATAATTGACACAAATTTTGAGTTTACCATCCACCTTATTCGCAAATAGGAAATGTGAATCCCATGGTGAAGTACTGGGTCAGATGAAACCCTTTTCCTATAACTTCTATAACTGCTTCTTGAGCTCCTGTAACTCTGGTGTAGTTATTCTATAAGGAGTAATGGACATCGATACAGCTCCTGACATGAGATTAATAGAAAACTCTACCTCTCCGTATAGAGGAAAACCTGAAATGTCATTTGGAAAGACATCCCTAAAACAATATACCACTGGCGGAAAGTCAAACTATAATGTCCCCTAGTCATCTAGATATAGACTAGAAATCAAGGTTGTAACTCCTCCCAACCAATGATTCTTGAGTCTTGATCTGCTAGCCTAGACATCCAAATCACCATTTTGTAAAAACAAACAGCCCTATGGTGATGTGAAACTCATCATACGATGATAATTGTCGATGAATTCCTATAAGGGAACTAACTAGTCCATCCTGATATTGACATCATATCATATCATCTCTAGGACATAGAGGTCCCATAAGAATTGACACCTACTGACCTCAAGTGGGCACTATTTCAACCGAAGTACACTAGCCATCATTGTCCCCAACAGAGTTTCTAGCTTCATGAAATTAGCAGAAGAAAAGATACAGAGCCCAAGGCTCTCCACAACTACAAGAGATAAAATGTTATGGAAATCCTCTGTATCGAAAAGCATAGAATCTAAAACTGAGGCTACTAGAATCGTTCCTCGAACAATAGATGGTTCCGGATTCTACTCTTGCTAGGTCTGCTCCACTAAAAATGTTTCGCCTGTAACGTAGACCTGTGACCCCACCTGACCACCTTGAGCTAATCGACCATATTGTTACTAAAAGCCAAATGACTAGTTACCACAGTCGCGACCTCCACCTCGGCCTGAACGGCCGGAAGAACTCGTGTTCCCAGACTAATAAGAAACTGGTGGTCCTTCTCCAAAATGATGATTCATAGAAGAACTCTGATCAGTAGTTCATGTTGGTAAAAACTGACAGAACTGATGAAGATGACCCATCTTACCACCAGATCGACGCTCCAATGGGTTTCTCTAGCAAAGTGGCCTCGTATGCCTACTCTTCCCACACTGGTTGCACACCACCAGGATACAAAAAGAAGTATTTTGTATCCTTGGATCAGCATACATAGATTACCTATAGTGATTTGTTCAATCAGTATGAGGGGTACCAACTCCGGATGCCGAGCCACCCTGGCTCAGAGCTCTGGAATCAATCAAATTTTTCTCCCTGATCAGTGCCTGGTTAACTATTGAGGTGATAGATGTTAGCCTGAATATTTTTACATAAGAATGGATGTTGTTCCTAGAACCATCATCAAACATACTTTCTAGAAATAACTCATCACCTCTAGGAGTTGGAATAAAGAGCTGCAACTTTATGATGCAAGAAGAGTACTCTATGACGGAAAGAGTACCAATTTCCTAACTCATGAACTCTTGAGCTTGATCAGCCCTCAAAGTCTCTATGTAATAGTAGTCATAGAAGGTACACTGGAACTCATCCCAAGCTATGACCTACTGGAGTCCCGCCAGTGAGATCACATCCCACCATCTCCTAGTGAAATCCCAAAACATATAAGTATCAAGATTCACCCTCTTCTCTGGAGGTATTTCTATATTTTCAAAGATCGAAAGCATGGACTCAAACCATGATTTTGCAGCCTCAGGTCCTCCATCCTCTATGAAGGTGGGAGAATATTGTTCTTGAAAAACCCACGTCCAATCTACCATAGAAGGGGTAGGATGATATACTACTCAGAAGGTCTGCATGAACCTCATGAATCCATCTCAGAACTGTGCATCAGCACCAGTATCCGGAATAACGGTAAGTGCCACGAATGGAATTTCCGGTGGATATTCAGGAAGTTCATGATTATCTATGGCTGGTGTATGATCACTTCCATGTAACATGCGTACAACATGGGGACGTCTCGGTATCATGATTCTGCGCCGTCAAACAAAAACCTTATATCAATATTAATAAGGAAAAAAATTTAGAAGTTCAAGAAGGGAATATGAGAATGAAAACATTTGATATTTCAAAAAAATAGGATTCATGGCATGTAAAAATCCTATACAGCTTGTTTCACTTAAGCATTCACTTGGGCATGTACTCTTGCCATACCTGGTCTTTAAAACCCCATACACATGGCATGTTCTCCCAAGACACGGTATGTACTTGAATCATGTTCCCCTACCTGAATTATTCTTCACGACTAACCCACACAGATCCCCTAGAGAAAGACTACATGGATATTTTGAGCAAGACATGGTGTGTAAAAGATGAGATTCACTGACCCATGTTGTTAGTCACATTCCCAGTTACATGGATGACCCGACATGGCGTGTTAGTTCCAGACACTGCGTGTACTAACTACCCATTATCCACCTATTAATTTGATCCCATGGATGGAAACATGCTCCATACATAAAATGTGTATTTCCAGTACATTGTGTCTTCCACCAATGGTTTCCCAACCCCGTGTCTCTTCCCACATAGCCAGTGACATTGTCAGAGAGTACACAACATGTATATTCAGTACACAGCATGTACTTAAGAAAAAAATTTCCTTCTAGAATAGAAGGATACATGGTGTGTATTTATCATTATACATCGTGTATTCCGGGTTTTTTTGGGCAATAAGCATAAAAACTACTCCAGAACCTAGATAACACGGAAACGAACATTAATGTGCCTTATTACGATCCGTGAGGTCCCATACTCCCTACTATTCAAAGCATGGCATCATCTACATGTCATATACAACATAACATGTCAATGATCCACAAAATTCTGGTCCCTTAGGGTCCATAGAACCTCAATGACCAAAGTTTCGTGTTCATTCAAATGAAAATGTAGATATTATAAATACCCTATCAAATAGCAGGTATCCTATCAAGGCATCTGCCACAACAGGATGCATAACTAGCACAACATCTATCTCAACTACATGCAATCAGTAACGCACTATAAATGGGATGTCAAGAATGCATGGCATGTGATCTATAAAGAGTTCTTATATGATACATGAAATGACATACCCTCATATCGTTGGGTTGAAATAGAAATAGAACCTCAATAATATCAACAATAATGGCACAATACAAGTGAATCATCAAACTGTGAAATAAAATCAACTTTAATAATTTAAAAACTAGAAAAATTACAATATACATGGTAAATTGGATTTTCCTTATTCAAGGGTTAGATAATATTGGGTAAACATATTACCAAATAACTATTCCTTCATATCCAGGGCTATAGTCTCCAAATAGTAAGTCAAGATGAAAATAATCCCTCTGATACGACTTTGTAATGTCCCGGTTCCGGGAGCTGCCCAATGTTTCCCCTTACCCAGTTGTTCACATGAGCTCAAGCACATTTCCCAAAACATGAAAGTTTGTTGACAAGTAGTGAGGGCATTGGTTGTGATAGTGGGGAAATTATTCCCTCATTTCCAAAATAACACAACAGAAATAAACAGATATCAATAGAGGAAGTAGTAATAACATGAAACAAGTAAACAACGGTATTAACAGACAAATGGAGAACACATATATAAAGGATGAATGATACATATGTATAGGAAAATTTCCAAACAAGTCACAATGATGGAATACAGTACTATACCAAAGTACCAAGAAAAAAAATAAACTCCAGCAGCATCGTAAACCTCAGCTTTGTCCCATTCTCTCCACTTCCACAATAATTTGGTACCTGAAATAGAAGGGCACTTCCCTAATTTATACTTGCAGAAATAAAATCTATTTGGGCACAAAAGATTGAACCAAAAAGGGTGTGAGATAAATCCCAATATGAAACCACCAAATGATCTATTCCTAACAGTCAGTGAATATATATGGCTGGAAATAAGAAAAATGAATCATTAAAGAATAATGTAATAAAAAGTATATAATTCTACAGTTTCAATTACATCCATTTTCATTTATTATTTAAGATGCCAACAATAATAAGTTACCCTATGGGAAGTACACACAACCTAACCCCTCTGGTTTAACCATTCAAACACAGTCAACCCTCTGGGAAGTACATCCAGTCAAACCCCTCTGGTTCATCTTTAGTAAAGAAACACTGAGGAACCACTCCATGTAAATTCCACATGTGGTATCATATCGATAACTATAGACACTCTGAGGAAGAACTCAATGTCAAATTCAATCTGTGGTCTCGCTAAGAAGAACTATAGACACTCTGAGGGATCATAAATTCCGTAACCCCTATGGTCTGACAATGTAAAAGTAAACAGACGCTCTGTAGAAGCCCTCAGCATCCACTCTACGTATGGTCTACTACACCAGGTTCTCACAGCCCTGTGTAAATCAATCATGCACAAACAGTATATGGCATCCAAAGTAAACATCGAGAACAAAATTTCTAAATAGTTTATAGCATATCACAACATGTCAGATAAAATCACTCCATCCTAACAACACTAGGCACGGAAAAAAAAGTAGCCCAATAGGAAAAGCTAGAGCAAAGGTTCAGTGTCCGGAAAATATGGGAAACACCTCCATGGAAAGGTAAATACCCTTATTTACAATCATAAATCCTTTACTCAAGCACACAAGGAATATAAAGCAATAACAGGGCTATGAATTATAAACACGCAATACCCTGAACAAGGGTATTTGGCACTTTTTCACATATAACTCAAAGAATAACTACGGAATGGAACAACCCATCTACCTCGATGTTGTATGAATGAAATACCTGAACCTCGGGCCCTGAATCACCCAATAAAGTCGTAGATCAAAAAAACACTAAAAACGTTCAAATGATGACATCTCACGAAAGAAGATGAATAAAGAAACAAGTCTCTAGAAGAATGAAAGGCTTATCGTGGCAGTTCCAATGCAATCGAAGGAGATCTCTTCAAAGAACAGATAGAGAGTCAGGGGTTCGAAGAATAATCAGATCATACGGTCGCTCCAGGATGAGACGAATAGAGATGAAGAGTGTTATTTTGATTATATGCTACCCCGGTCTGTTAAATGAAATAATAAGAAAGTAAATGGTATGTTCTTCAAGGTTACATGGTGTGTACTTGCTTTAACTGACCTCTTCTTTAGGAAGTCTCTAGGTCACCCCATATAGACATGTACTCGGTCATTACACGATCAGTAAAAAGTCACCCGCGACAACCGTGTACACGTCATTTACTCCAATGAAAATGACATGTACCCCCTAAATTTCGACATTCTCTTATTTTCCTCAAAAACAACAGAAAACAAGATTCATAAGTGACAATTGGATTCTATTTATTACACGACTCTACTCTTTTATCAAATTTTCAATATAGGATGACCTCTAATAAATTAGATAAGTTAATGAAGAAACTATAATAGAATTTGAATAGAAGGTTCATAAACCCTAGTGAATCTCCTTGGGGTTCTCTAGTGCTATTTGTAATTAAAAAGGATGGATCAATGCAAGTGTGTGTCGAATACCTGGAGCTTAACATGATCACCGTGAAGAACAAGTATATTCCACAAATGATTAATGACTTGTTTGATAAACTACATGGATATCAATACATCTGAAACGTATATATTCATTCTCAATATCATTAGGTAATGGAAAAGAATGAAGATATTCATAAGACCTCCTATAATATAAGGTATGGGAACTCTATGTTTTTAGTGATTCCCTTATGACATACTAATTCCCATACAATCTACACGGATTTTATGAAGATAGTATTTAAAAATTATATTGACAAATTAGTGGTAGTTCTTATCAATGATATTATAATATAATCAAAGAGAAATGTTAAACATGAAGAACTTCTTAGGATTGTGCTCACATCATTATGAAGGGATAAATGGTACACCATGTTCAGCAAGTGTGATTTCTAGATGCATCAAGTCACATTCATGGGACACATGACGATATGTGATCAAATTTCTCTGGACCCTTAAAAAAGTCAGTTGAGGAGTGGCACAAGTACTCTAATGGCATGAAAATCCACATCTTATTATATTAGTAGGGTACTACCGATTTTTTGTGAGAAATTTCTCATGATTTTATTTCCCAATAACTGAGTTAACAAAGAAAGGGTAAAGTGCGTATGGATGAAATAATGTGAGGAAAGATTCAATGTGCTAAACAGAGGGTTCGTTATTACACATGTACTCATATTAAAAACAAGTGTATAATGTTTTGTGATATATGGTGATTCTTCAATGAAATTATTTAATTGTGTACTCATGCATAATAATAAAGTCACTTCCTATTCCACATTAGAGTTGAAGATCCATGATTAGAAATACCTGACACTTGATCCCGAGCTGCAATCTCTGATTGTTTTCCCTGCAAATCTAGAGGCACTTCCTCTATAGGGATAAGTGTGCAATATATACCAACCATATGAGTATAAAGAATATATCCACATAGAAGGAGCTCAATATGTATAAAAGTAAATGGCTATATCTAATAAATGACTACAATTTCTCAATTCACTACCATCCAAGTATGGTAAACAAGGTAGTTGATGCTCTCAACAGAAAGGAACCTTCTAATCTCTCTATGATGCGGATTGAAAAAGCCCATATCTTAATGGATAAATAAAGGATTGATTTGGAAATCATAACGACATGGAATACATCCAACCGTACCGAATGATTGCCTAAATATTTATCAAATAGAAGATTAAATATGGACAAATGTATTATCTGGATCTTCAAAAGAAGGTGAAATAAGAAAAGGAAGGGAAGCATTAGGAGTTCCATATCATTGATGATGGTGTAATTATGTTTGGAGCAAGGCTTTTTGTACCTTAATCACCTAAGATAAAAGAGCTATTAGATAATGCACATAGCTTGACATTCTGCATCAATCCAAGAAGTACCCAGATATACTGTTACAATAGATAACAGTTCTGGTGGTGTAATATGAAGATGAAGATTGTGGAATATATCTCAAGGTGAGTGATATGTCAGTATGTTAAATCAGTGTGACAGAATTCCAATAGGAGGATAATCCATTGCTTATAATAATGTGGAAATGGGGGAATGTCACCATGATCATCATCACCGGTTTCCTAATGACATGTAAATGAAATAATGCAATATGGGTTATAGTGGATCGACTCACCAAGATAGCCTAATTTATCATATTTGAGGAATAACTCTCTATTTAAAAGATCCTAAGATATATGTGAAGGTTGTGGTAAGGCTGCACAGGCTTCCAATTTAAATCATCTCTTGTCATAATGTACAGTTCACATATAAATTTTGGATGATTCTTTATCATGTAATAGGTTTTTAATTGAATTTTACCAGGGAATATAACCCCCAAGTTGATGACCAATGATAATAGACTATTTAGATGCTCAAATTCATGTAAGAGCCTACTCAATGGAATTAAAGGGTATATGGGATCAATATATCTCATTGGTGTAGTTATCATATAAAAATATCTTCCAATTGAGTATTCGTATGGATCCATATAAATATCTATAGAAAGTGATGTGATCTCCAACCTATTTGGGTGAATTTGAAGAAAAAAATACTTGTACCTGATCTTATGCAATAATCGATAGATAAGGTTCAACCAATCCAAAAACATATCAACGTTTCTTGGTGTCGGAAAAAGATCTATTTTTATAACGGTCGATAGGACTTGGAGATCAACATTAGAGATAAAGTCCACATTACAATATATCCATGTAATGGAGTTTTGTTGGTTGGAAGGAAATACAATCTTATCCCATTGTACATTTCCCCTTAGAGATCCTTCATCCCATAAGAGTAGGGGCTTATGGGCTTGGACTTCCATAATATAGTGCCCAAGTTAATGATGTGCTCCCTATAACTCTCATTACGATGTTCATACTAGATGCCTCAGTTGTACTAAACTCATCGGCGATACAACTGGAAGATTATATCGCTTATGAGTAGAAACCGATAATGATTTTGGACCAAAGAGAAAAGGTTCTATAACACAGGATAACCCACCTTGATAATGTTTTATTTGGAGAAACCATATGTATAAATAATTGACATGGGAACTGTAGGAGGTGATGAAGGATAACTACCCTCACCATTTTGTGTAAAATAAAATTTCGAGGGAGAAATTTCAAAAGGGGGGAAAATGTAATGAGCCAAACTTTTTTCAATAGAATTTTCCATCTTATAGTTTTATTATATAGTATGAAATCCATAAATTGAATATATATCCCAATAAAAACATTACTCTAATAACTGAGTAATTAAATAACTAATATTTAATGAAATTAAGGAACTTGTATCAATAGAATAGTAATTTGACCATAATAATAGTAAAATGTCCATTAGGAATAGTCATCCAGACAATAGAATAAAACCCTCATTTATGAAATTAAAAATAAAATTTATGAATATTATAAAGGATAATATGATATAATTGTGTTTTATTATAATAATATAATTGTTTTATAAATTATTAATTAAGTGTTGGTATTTTTATAAAAAATAAATATTCAGTTACAATTTAATAATTAATATAAAGTTTTAAAATAAAACATAATTTTAAATAATGGATTCATAAATTAATATTTTGGTTTCTTATGATTATAAGAAACTTTTATCCGACCTTAATTTTTCAAAGTGTCAAAAAATTAGTTATAAAATAAAAATAGGGATTTTCAAAATAAATGATGATTTTAAATATAAAATTGAACTTATAATTTTTATAATTTTTTTATAAAATGGATTTTATTTTTTAATTCTATATGTCAAAAAATGATGATGGCTAATTTTTGGGATTTTTCTAAAATAATTGAATATTTGGTGAATAGAAAATATGATCATTTACAATATATGATAAATACATGATGAACTGATTCATGGTTGATGTATAGGAGATTTAAGCCCATAATATCAATACCTACAACATTGGTTAATACGTTCACTCAAAATAACAAAAAATATTAATAGTATTGAGCCAAAATAATTAACTAATGAATAAATTAGTAAGAAAACACCTCTCTCCTCCCCTATAAATACCACCCCTCACTACCACATCTCCCAACAACTTAAAACATTGAGACTTGTGAAACATGTGCTAAATAATCTTCCCATATCCCTTAAACACATCCAATATCCCTTTATCAAATCAAAATACCAAACCCACTAACCTAAGGATGTTTTCATGGAGGTCAAATTCAAGAGGTAAAATCCTCTTTTTTTATTTTAGTTTCATTTCAATTTCATATATTTCTACTCACCTCCACTTAAAAAAGTTTCAGGATAAATCCAATAACATTTTTATACTATAATTTTATTATTTTATAGGAATAATTCATCTTAAAATATATTCCCTTTTCCTTTTGGTCTAATGATGAAAATATTGTCCGTGGTGTGTCGATTTGCTACCAAGGTGGATGATGCATTTTGATTTTTCACTTTCACCTTCAAGGATATTCGTAAAACAATTAATATAGTTAAAAAATATTTTATTATAACTATTATATGTTATATAATTTTATGGTACCAATATATAATCATGATGCTTATAAAAAAAGATATAATCTCATAATTGTCGTAAAACCCACCAAAATAAAAGACTCATTTGAGTGGAATTAAATCCAATAAATCAACCTCATTCATTATAACCAAATGATAAAATTACTAATTAAGCATAAATATGTTCATTAATAACATACCATTTCATCATTTTAGAATTATTCTGATTGTACATGAACTTCTATACTTATAAACAAGCAAACCAGTCCTGAAAACCAATAAAACAAACACTCTAGAACAATGAAATTGAACTATATAACTCATCAAAAAGGCATAAATTAACATATTATAACAATAATAATTCAAATGAATATATAATATTTTATTTATTAAATTAATTAATATGATTTTATTATCTATGATATTAATTTGAATAAATCATTCAAATATAATGTAAGTGGATTCTCAAACCCAACTCTATTCCTTTGGGTTTTCCCTCTTTCACTCCATTTTCAGTATAGATGTTCTATTAATGTTTTTTAAATATAATTTCTTTATAAATCACATTTATTTTAGGATATACATGTTTACAATATAATTATATATCTAATGAAAAGATTTTTCTAAAAGAAATCTTCTTTCTAAAAAAACATCTTTTACTTCTCATGACATTGTTTCTTCCTCACTCACGATTGATGATTCATATACAAATTTTTTTCCCTCTTTATATTGGGAACCCAAAAGTATAATCATGAATTTAATCATTATGAAATGAAACCCATTCCTTTCCTTCTGTTATTTTATCTCCAATATTGATACACATTCAATATAGCATGTATTATAATGTAAATGTTTTGATTGACGTGTGTGACATGAATTATATAGGAAATGTAAATGTTGTGATTTGATGGGTGTACCCAAAATTATATAGTGCTCCAATGTATTGGGTAGTGTGATTTATCTCCTGATATAAAGTGAAATATGTGTGGTAGTAGACTACTAAGACATGTAGTTTAATTTTAATCCATTTCAACCTTACATGCCTTTATCTATTTCTTCCATTCATGATTATGATGATGAACCTTTACTTATGTTATGATGATGATGACTATTCTCACCCATGTATCATGTATCTTATCTATCCTCTTTCTGGGATTTTATATGACCACCTTGTTTGATTTATATCCTCTGGTGAATACTTCCACTAAGGTGAACATCTAGTCTACTAAGAATCTAGAGAAGAAGGAATTAAAATAATGTTTATGTTTTATTTTGTAAAAGTTATGTATGGTCCTAATTTTCAATAGATAACAAATCATTATAACCTCATTATGTAACACTTTTATGTTTTTTTATCTTTAAAAGGATTAAATACTCATGTAAGGTAAGTATGGTCATTATAATGGCCAAAGTCAGCACGAAGTGGGTTGAATCCGGGTGCCCACCTAGGTGTTTGCTTAAAGGTGCAACAAGAACTAAATATTTGATATAGTGCTACCCAAAAGTGTGAGAGATCGATGTGGGACATTACTGTGAGTTCACTTTTAAGATGTATTAAAATTTTACGAACATAAAATGTCTATTAGATCTTGTATAATCCAATTATCACTGAGCTTCCACATTGTCATATCATTCCTTATGTCTTTAGGGCTTCCCCAGTCCATCATTTTTATTATCATCCACCACATGATATCATTCCATGAACTGAAGACCAACTCCAGCAATCAAAATAATCTTGAGTTTATCATGAGAGTTTGATGCATGGTTTCCAACTTGATCATATGATCCATAACATGAAAAAAAAGGTTTTACCAAATGAAAAATTAGATTGAAAGGACATTCAAGTTTTATATATGCATGAATAGGGTTCTATATTTCAAATTCATGAAACTTAAAATTACTATAAGCTGAGCTATTTCGGAAACCAATGTTTCTAGGATTTCTTAAGAAAGAACTCATTGAAATTAAGCATAAAATATTTCATAAACATCTATTAATATATTTTCAAATGTTGATATCATCAAATAATTGAAAGGGTATTCATAACTGAATAAGAACTGAGATCCAAATCATCCTAAAAGGTGGTACAAATCTATGTGAACCTCACCTATAATTATCCACACACCAATCTGGGTATAGGGGTTGTGATTTTTTATTACAACTGAGAGCACTCATTTACAAAATAGAATCATGGATTTTATTTTATATAGAGGATCGGAGATCCAAGACCCTCTTAGCTAGAGGAATAATGGGACACCTATGAACTTTTGTCTTCACAAAGTAGTTACATGAATCACTCTTTATAAGAGGCTATTGCAAAAAAGAGTATCTTCCCTGAAGAAGAACCATGTCCACTTTATATGTGACTCATGCACTCAAGTTCTTCATGAAGAGGTTAGTGGTCCACATATAAATTCTTATGTTTTGAGTAATGAAACACTTCCATAGTGTAAAACAGAATTAGTGCAATATCTATTCCAAAAAACCCATCTCACTGGTGCAATGTATGATACATGCGCACAATTGACTTGCACGATGGAGGAACCTGTCATGTGATAATTCTTTCATGACGTTCATGTGCATGTTAAATAAATAGTAAAAGGATGAGTGTCTTGTAAATGTTTAATATAACATGATAATTTTTATGTAATTAATATAATATTATAGATCATGAACAAAAAAATATAGTGTATGCATATACATATGTTCAACAATAAATAAATTTGATTATAAATAGTGTATACATGCTTGCATGCGTGTGTGAATTTTGATGCATGGAAAAATGGTTATGCATTAGAGTCACCTGATATAGATTCAAATATAGTACATAAGAAATAATAAAAATTAAATAATGTGGTTTGTTTTTAGATGAAATACACAAGGAAATATATGCATTAACTACACATGATCTAATCAAGTTGATAATTCAGGAAGAGATATCTCTTTATTTTTTAAATATAACCCATTTATAAAAAAACACTGGAAGTGTGGTGAAATTCAATGTCATTGGATATTTTCTTTTCAAATAATAATATAATTGAACTGAAACACACATTTGCTGATATTGTGTATCGAATAATGAATTTTTGATATTTCTGCACAATTTCATATTATTGTTTGTCGAAGAAAAAAAAATGATGATACCATGCTATGATGAACTTCACTGTTTCAATAATCACAAATGAATTTATGATTTTAGCATGATTGGGAAACATTGATTTAGTTCAGTAAGTTTTTTAGTAGAGAAGAAATAGATAAGAAGAGAAGATGACTTGGTGACCAAATTTGAATCATTTAATCATAATTTGGACAAAGACGAATTCTATGATTATCATTCCACACAATATTCTATCTATTATAAATAATTTCAGAATTAGAAGAAGAATTGAATATTTGAAATGTTTTTTTGATGAATATGAAGGTTTATTTATTATTTATTGTGAAAGTTACCAAGTGAAGAAGATAAATTTTTTAGAATATCAAAGAAGAACTGTTAATTCCTCTAGTAGTTTTAATAGGTTTATGACTTTCTTTGTGATACAAATAACCTTTTAAGTAAGTTGGAAACATTTTACCAAGGCAGTATAAATAACCATCCAAGAGCGTCAAAACAAGTAATATTAATGAAAAATAGTTCATTTCAAGATAAATAGAATTTACTGCTTTATTAAACCACATTAAAATGATTATTTTCTAGTGGATGTTTGGTTGGTTCATTTACATACCATGCAGATGACTATCTACTATCATTTGTTAATGTACCTTGTAAAAAAATCATGTGAGAAGTTTTACTACATTCATGTATGTGCATGTGACAAGGAAAGGATAAAGAGATTTGAGATCCTAACAGGACTATTAGGTAATGGAATAAAAAGTTAATGATATAAATTCCCCAATACTGATTCACCCCCCCTCAATGTTAGGAATATACCAAACTGGTCCTTGTAAGTAGTAACAGAACATAGGTTCACTACTTTTAGATAATTTAATTTTAATGTAATATCTTTTTGTGCTTTGAGTTTTCTTCTTGTTTAAACAATGAAGTATAGTTTTAGTGAAGATTTAGTTTTCTCTAAGAAGGATTGAATTTCTATAAAAACCATGATGAAATGGAGAATGGGATAAAAGTAAAAGTTGATGAAGAATTCCATGTTTTCTAAAAAGTAAGAGGTATTAGTATCTTCACATCTTGAACAAACATAGGACATAAAATGTGTGAAAGGAAATATTAGATGGATTAGGGTTCCACAAAGAAGATGGTAAACCTTACATCCTCAATTAAATCAAGATATTAATGTGATAAAAAATGTATGAGTTAACACCTAAATTTTTTTTCCTCAAATATAATATCATAGATCATGCTTTGATGTTGATAAATTTAAATTTTATAATGGTTTATTAGTGGATATATAAAGGTATATTATTCATTCTATTCACAAAGAAATATTACCCCTCATATGAGGATTCCTTAATTATATACATGAATATATCACACAGAGGAAAAGAGAAGATGATATTTTAGATAATATCTTGTAAGATAAATTATTTAATTTTGTTACTTTTCTTGATATGATAGAGCCTTTTAAGAAAAAAAGTTGTACCATTTATGAAATTATTGAAAAATGGATACATTTAGTTCCAAAGAAAGAGGCTTCAGAATGAATTTTCCATGCACATAAAGAGAAATTGAAAAATATAATTTATATAAATGAATAAAAATTTGATGAAAAAAGAAGATGATTAGGAAACTTTACTCTCTGATTAAAAAAATTAGAAGACACATTAAGTATAAGTGGAAAGAATAAATACGGATTTTTAAGGGAAAATGATTTTAATTTCAGATAAGAAAATTACCCTCAATTTTACATGTCTAGATTTTTATGTTTAGTGTTCTAATATTGAGAAGACATATATTGAGACATCACAAAATAACGAAATAGATTATACTTGTACTAAATTCTCATTGGGGGATTCAAATGTTAAATTAACTCTTTCATGTGATAATAATAACATGACATTATTCAATGATATATCTATAGTATCTAAGAATAAATAGGTACCATTAAACCTAATAGGTAATAATACTTCTAAATCAGTTTTCAAAAACATTTTAGGTTTTAAAAAAAACTGAAAAATAATTGATAAATAAAGGAGAAAATAAACATACCACAATGATAAGGTGGGATAACAAAATGAATCTGGCATATGGTTCCTCACATAGAGCAGAAAAAGTCATGAATAATACCGAACAACCTTATATAAAATATATAAGGAAATAATTATTTTTGGGTAAATGTTTTCAAAAAAATTATTTGGTCATTGTGCATTATATTGTTGTTACAATATTAAAAAATAAAGAGCACAAGGGATATCTATCTCAAGGGGGTTAAAATCGAGAATAAGAAGAAATATCCACTAGTCTATAATAATTTGTATACATTAAATAGATTTGGAAGACATGATACCATATTTTATGAATAAAATATTAGTGGTTAAAACGTTGGTATATGATCATCTCAACATGTATCCAAAGTTGATAAGAATATAAAACCATAGAAGCTAACTTAGAATGAAGAAGTTACCATGGAAGTAAATCATAATAATGTTGTGAACAAAAAATCTCCAAAAAAAGTTACTATAGGGAAATATAATAAGACATTGGATTCCAAACTCAAAAAATTAATAAAAATTGAATCATATAAAATATCTACTATATTTGATGGATCATAGAATAATCCATGAGGAATAACCAACTTCCTGCCACAGTTCCTAACGACATGTTAGTTATACGGAAAATAATATTTGTAACTAAAAAGAAAATGGAAGATTCATATTCCCATTATAGGGAAAAATATAATGTTATTATTCAAAATGATGTTGAAAATTTTCATGAATGTTTTTCTAACAACAAAAAACACACTTGTTAATGAAATTCAATGTGAGATATATAAGAAATATTGGCCCATTTCAAATGTTTTTTCAAACATTCAACCCTAACAAGAAGAAGTCCTTATGGGTAGTAATGTTGTCCCATAAATCAAGGCTATTGAGAATAAATTGTTTACAAAAATACTAGAATATGATGTAAAGAGTTCCATGTTTTCCTAACATAAATCAAAATATAATTTCTAATGTGAAATATTAAAGGCTAGAATAAATTTATCAACATGGTTTAGAAAAACATATCTTTTTTTAATCATATTGATATATCAAGTATGATCCACCTTATTACCCTAGACCATTGTGTATTTTTTTCTAATAATGCTGGGAAATGAAGATGAAGTGTGCTCTCAGGGGGGGGGGGGTATCTTAAGAAGCAGCAAGTGTTGTCAATGCTTAATTGTAAAACTGATGAAGTCAAAATCCAAGAATGATTCCTCAATTTATATTAAAATATATATTTGATATAGTACCGTCATTTATGAATTTTAATACTATGTTTTTATATCATTGACAACCAAGATGAAGCAAATATCAACCTGATATGATCATATACAAGATATCCTGAAGATTAAGTGTTGAAGAAGATCATCCATTGTGATGTTTTAGAAGTCATAATGTATGGATATTTATAATTTGGAGACACATTTTTCTGAATTATCCAAGTGGAATACCATGAATTTCATTCTATAAGATAAAAATATTTATGAATAAGTTGATAAGTGTTTTCCTTCCCAGGGAGAAAAAATAAAGAAAGATATATAATCTTCTACAATCATTAATTCAATTAATATCAAATTTGATTATTCTATAAATTTATTAAATATCTTGTAATTGTAAAATGTATCCTTTTATCAATCTATCAATATTAATTATAAGAATAACATACATAACAAAAATGGAGGTAATTTAATTAATAAATGACATGTGAAATAATGTGGGAGTCCCCCAATTCCACATATCCTTGTGGTTGCAATTGAATATTTTTTTATCTATTTATTAAAGTAGATGAAGTTGTTTCAAGTGGATATTTCTTATAGATTTTCCATATCTTGTTTATTATTCTTTACCAATAATGGAAATGGTCAATCTATGAAGACAAGTATGTTATTTATCATCTCATGAGTTATCCTGATCAGTTGTTAATAGGCAATTTTTTTCTAAATCAAATACTCTTGTTCTCTATATAGAGTACGAATCAAGTGGAATTAGAGTGAAATTATGAATGAAGATTTTCATAATTATGTACTGATACCATATTTCCAATAACTTTTTATCTCTATTAAACATGGTGTCAGGAATGTGAAATGAGAATATTAAATATTAAAGTGGAGTTAAACATATTTACACTTACATTTTGAATGATCATTGAAGGTATTTATAAAATATATAAAGGGAATAATCTAATATCCCACTTTGAATATTAGTTTTATGTTATTCAATTGATGTTATTTGTTGTCAATTTTTATCATTGAAATTTACATATATTATTTATTTCAATATGATAAAAAATTTACAAAGATGATTAATCTTGGGGGAAGTGCTAATGACTAATAAATTGAAGAAAAATATATGGGTTATGAAGACCTTGAGTATCAATGGTTATGTATGGATAATTGTTATGGATTCATTAAATGAAATTGGATTTAATTCTTTAATAATTAACCTAGTAAATATAAATATTGTTCAACTAGTTCAAAGATCACAATACATATTTAAAAGGTATCAAATTGAATACAATAATGAATATGATTGAAGTATATCAATTTTTGGATGAATATAATTTGAATACCATGATTATATTTATTTTCATGAGGTTTTGATGTAAAATAGATATTTGGAAGTTATATTCCTAAAATAATTGAAGTAATTGAGTTTAATAATTGTATAAAATTTTATTAATTTTATTAGGACTATACAACACTTTAACAAAATTTATAATGAGAGAACTATCCTAGAGTTGATTTTAAGATAATAGAAAATATTTTTTCTTGGAAATAGAACCGTGAAATATAATTATTATTGAATAAAGGTTAATTTGAACAGGAAAAAGAAACAAGAAATATATTTATTATTGCATGAGTTGTTTCAATTTTGAGAATGGGTTTGAATTAAGGAATTGTATACATAGAAGTATATATGTATAATGAATGGATTTAATAATAAATAAATCTATCTTATAAGAAACAAATGGCACAAATGGGACTAGATGATCAATGACACCCAAGGGAGCATCCATGGAATTCCCTTAGGTGGTGGGGATTATGTATTTTTTATAAGAATTTGGTGGGCCAGTGAATAAGGAATGAAGTATTCCAGACCAAAGGCTCATGCATTGATTTGTCCTGAATCCCGCAAGGGTGATCGTCGACCACATATTATGGTGCAGACCATAATAGGTGGGATCTAATGATAAACTATCTTCCACATTGTCATCTACTTCCTCTAGAAACTTGGGCTACCTAACTATATATTTTTGTTGAACAAAGACAACCAGTGATCAGTTCACACCCTAAAGATCAACTCCTCTAATTGAAATGAGCTCAATGTAGGCTTCATATATGGTTTCTGAAATGCAAATATGATAAAAAATGTGATGAAAGAGGCATGAAAGAATGCACACTATGATGTATAGGATATTTGTATGAATGATATAAATGTATAGGGTTTGAGCTTGTGCATACATCCTATATTTCACCTATCCTTTTACATATAACATGACATGATTTTAAGTTTAATTATACATCAAAGTGCGATCCACGGATCGTAAAGTCTTGTGTCTTAGAATGTTAGGTGCATAAAACTAAAAACATGGAATTAAATAAAAAATGAATAATTTAGTGTTTAAATAGAGGTCCAAAATTACATTTTTCTCTAACATCTGCAAAGGGAACCCAAGGGAACATATGAAAAAAGGGATGATATAAATAGACAAGTAAGGGAATAACCATAAGAACGAGTCATTAGAACAAGAGATACAAGGCATGACATGATGATACAAAAAACATCTCACATATGGAATCATAAAATATAAACATGTAATCATATAAACTTTGAGTCATAGTAAAGTGGAAGCAACATAAAACCTGATTATATAATGATTCAAGGATAACCTCCAAGACTATTTCATTTGGTATCACAAGGCAATGATTACAGCTAAGAATGTTAGACATGGTAGCACAAGCCAATGCTGACCGCTAAGACCATAAAAATAACATCTCAAGACACTCAAATTTACCCAATTCATTGGAGAACTATCTTGGCACACCTATCATAACTTTTCATGACTATTTTTTCCAAATAAATTTTCATACATATTCAATATCACATAAACAAAAGGGTTACCCATGGAAAGTATTAGGTACCACAATCATGTCAAAAATCATAACAATTGGAGGTATCATAAAAGTGTCCATAAAATAAAGGAAATAAAATTTACCTAGATATTTATAAAGTAAAATAGGAATGTATCATGGAATGTTATATTAATTTTAACTGACAACATGTTGGAATATTATTTATGAAAATTTAACAATAGAACATTTTTTGTGGTTTTAAGGAAAATACTATAGATATTTTAAAATAGAAAAGGGGATAATGCTTTATATAAAACTAGAATATAACCAAGATCGTTTTCATAACATAAAGACTTATTTTATAAAGATAATTGTTTCACAAAATAGAAGATATAGTACACTTGAAATCGGGTAAGAATTCAGGATGTTACCTCAAAAGAGGTTTTCTTATTGGGAAGTATTGAGGAGGGATTCACTAAAAAACATTTATATCCCCGAAAGAGAATGATGAAAGGGTATTGATAAATATTTTTTTTTAAATTTAATCATAATTTATAATATTAACATAGAAATATAAGATATCTTCATTTTGGTAAAAGTAAGATAAGGAAACTAGAAGGAATAAAGGAGGTTCGGGTAGAATCCCTTACAGAATATTGGCATGGTATCAAGTATAATTAAGAATTATTAATCATATACAAAGGGATTTTTCATCACTTATAAAACAATTGGGAAGTATGTAAGGGGTTTTAAATTATACCCCATAATTAGGTATTACACGTAAAATGTCATAACATAGAGGACATTCTTGAATAAAAGTGAAATATAGATGATTATTTACCTTTATTCTGATGGTGTTCTCCAATTGATATTAATGACCTAAATAATCAAATTAGGTTAATTAATTAATAATTATATAAAATATTTTATATAGAAAATATTTATTATAACATTTTAAGTTCATTTATGTCTTTATTGAAGTGTTAAGTGGTTCAATTTCATTTTTTGGGTCCACTTGTTTTCATGGTTTTTATGATCGGTTTACTTCTTTTCATTGATTGAGAATCTTGTAAAATGGGGACAGTTTTCCAGAATTGTAGTTATATTTTATTATATTACCAGAAAATGTTTACATGGTTTTAAATTTAATTTGGTTACTATAATTGAAGATAAATCATTATATAAAACATTAGTGATAACCCCTTTGGGTTTATAGGAAGTTTTTTATCACTACAAACTCATTTTGTATTATAAGTTAATATTATTTGTATAAAAAGATTATAGAACACTATGTAAGATATATTAAATAATAATCTAGTTAATCCATTTCAGAAATGGTTTCAGTAATTGAATTGAAAATGGTAAAAGAAATTGAAAACTCATCATACATGAATGTGGTAAATTACCACATTTTGAATGGTGTCTTTACTACTAGTATAAAAGAACAGTAAATGAGATATGACAACAACTTATTCCATTATAATAAAAAAAATACAATACATGTAAGTTACTGGAGTTCTCATAACATTTGTATGAGTATAGGAAATGATATAAAAGAAAACAAATGAAATTGAAAACAATGTAAAATAATTGAAAAGATGAATTTACCTCGTGAATCAATCTATTTTGATAACCTCTCAATGGGATAATATATTTACTTTTGTACAGACTACGGGATATTGGACATGGGGTAGGAGCTTGAGGAGTTATTGGTATATAATCTAGTCAAGGAATATGTCTTTAGAGAAGTGAAGTGAAGAGGTAATGAGGGGTGGTACTTATAGTGTAAGAGAGGAGGCTTTTCATAATATTTAACTCCATAGTTTATTAGTATCCCTAAAGAAAATAAATAGTGATGATTACAAGACCGAAAATAGTTATATATGCATATTTATTTGAACCAATTGGTCTTACATTAGCATAACATCATCCATGAGCCTACAAATCATTGATTTAGATTAATTTTAAAATTATTGTATTTTATTTTTCATCAAAAATTCAAGTGCTTTAGAAACAACCCAAAAATTCTCCATATTAATTTTCAATGTGAAGAATTAAAAAATGAAAAACATTTTTAAAAAATAATTTACTAAATATGATTTATTTAATTTTTAATTAAAATAATAATTTACATGGAAAATTAGATTTTAAAATTATAACTGATTTTATGATGTCTTAAAAATCAAATATGGATAATAAAATTATCATAAAACTAGAAGACATATTGTTGTTAATTTATGAAGACCATTTAGGGAAAATATATTTTATTTTAAATTAATTAATTTATTTTAATTATTTATTTATGAATTATAAAAATACATATACTTTTACTATGGTCATATTATCCCTTATAGGATGCATAAATTTTATTTATACATTCAAGGGTGTGTTCACTAATATTTTGGACAATTTTCTAATTATAAGAGTCATAATTCTATTCATAAGGGTATGTTACTATTTATAAGGGTTTCTAACTATTCACCTAAAATATTTTTTGTTCCATCAGACTCCAAACAACTTACTAATCGCAACCATGTATGTCTGATTTTCATAATTCCAATCACAAAAGAGACAATATTAGGTTTAATGGAGTCATAGTACTTGAAGTTTGTTTTTTTTTGTGATTTAATGTGATTATATGGCATAATTATAAAAAGTTAATTTCCATTGATAAAACATTGGTTCATTATATTATCCCCGATTAATAAATTTTGCCCTCAAATATTGTTTTTACATTCTAAGCAATAAACAAGTGTGGTTACTTTTCCTTCATTGCCTACACATGTTCCCATGTTGCCTCTTCGTACTTATGGTTTCACCACTATACTTTGACCAGGTGAGTAATCTTGTTAGGTATAACTCTATCTCTTCAGTCCAAAAACATCACTAGAACCTCCTCGTAAGAAATATCATTCTCCCACTATACCACCTCAGAAGAGAGTACATGTGAGGGGTCTACTATGTATTTCTTTATTAGGGATACATTAATGAAATCATGTACATTGGAGATGGTAGGTTGAAGTTCTAGTTGATAGGCCACATCCATTACACAATCAAGAATCTATAAGGGTCTAATGTACTTGGTACTTGACTTTACCTTCTTCCCAAACATTATGACCTTCTTCCATGGTGATATGAGTAGAAATACCATTTCTCCAACATTGACCTTATGGTCTCATCGATGATTATCTGTATATCTATTTTTTTTGAATTTGGGCAGCCATGATGTGATGTTTAATGGTTTTAACCATCTCAACCATTTCATCTACTATTTTAGGTCATATTCTCTTACACTCACTGACTATATCCCAAAGATCTAGTGTTCTATACCTTTTCCCATAAATGGATTCGTATGGTGTTATTCAGATGCCCAAGTAGAAACTATTATTGTAGGATAATTCAACAAGTTGAAGATGTTGGTCCCATCCTTCTTTGAATTCAATAGTACATGCTCTCAATATATCATCTAGTGTCTGAATAGTTCACTCACATTAGCCATTAGTTTGTGTATGATAGGCTGTATTGATGTTTAGTTTAGTTCTTAGGGAATTTTGGAATGTTTTCAAGAATATCAAGGTGAATATAAAATATCTATCGGATACAATAGATAGTGGTAATCCATGCATCATTACAAATTCATTAATATATATCCATGAAATTTGATCTAATTACAAGTCCTCTTGATTTTTGATAATGTGATATGTCTTTATAAGATGATCCAAAATGACCAATATGGCATCGTTTCCACTGGATGTCGTTGGAAATCTAGTGAAAAAGTCCATGGTTATGTTCTCCAACTTCCATATTGGTAGGGGTATTGGTTTCATCATCCTCTTATACTTATATATTTATACCTTCAATTGTTGACATACCATGAACATTTATGTATACTCAACAATATTATTCTTCATATTGTTCAACCAAAAAGTTCTCTTAGATATCTCGATACATCTATGGGCTCCCACGGTTGATAGAGAGGGTTGATCTATTTTCATCATTCAGAATATTATTCATTATCTCCGGATCAAATGGTACATATAATCATGACCCAAATATTACAAATTCATCCTTATCAATCATAAACATAGAGGATTTCCCTTTTCAAATGGCTTCCACACTTTTCTTTGAACATCCTTTCTTTTCTCCATGACGGACGGTTGAGAAACACTTTGGGAAATGATTCATGATGTTATTCCATTAATTATTCCCAAGTCCATCCTCTAAAAATCATAAAATTTGGTATCCTTTTTAATTCCCATTTTTTATAAATATTTGGGATCCTTTCTACATAGATAATAAGCCGCCTTATTTTCCTTATAAAGATGGTAGTGGATTCAGTAGTCAAAATCCTTGATGATCTCTATCCAACTTCACTAGTATATATTAAGTTTTTTTTAATATATATTTGAGACTCTATGGATGAGTATATATCTTACACTTCTCCCCATAGAAATAATGCCTCCATGTTTTTAACTCAAAGATCACAGTTGCTAACTAGAGATAATTAATAGGTTTGTTTTTCTCCTGGATTTTCAGCTTCCCTAAGATGTATGCTATCATTTTATCATTTTTCATCAGCAGAAATCCTAATCCATTCATTGAAGCATCACTATACACCGCAAAAAGTTATCCACTTGTTGTGAGTTTGAGTACAGGTGCAGTGATTAACCAATTTTTCGACTCCTTAAAGCAGTCATCACATTCCTGAGTCTCGAAAAACATATCTCCCTTACATATCACCTTGGTCAATGGGTTTAAAAATAGTGATAAGTTCTTCTGAAATCATCGATAGTTCCATGATAGAACAAAAAATATATGGATCTCCATTAAATGTGTTGTCTTGTGCCAATTTTCAATAGCCTTTGTCTAGGAAGGGTCCATAGATATCCCTTTTTTGGGAACAACATGCCCCAAGAATGATACATATTCTATCAAGAACTCACATTTACTGAACATTACAAAAAGTTTCTCCCTTCACAATGTCCTTCACATTTTATTAAAATTCTCTTCATGTTACTCTTTTCACTTGGATTATATGAGAATATCGTAAATAAATACTATGAATAAATTTTTCAGCTAATATCTAGAGACTCTATTAATTAAAACCATGAAAACTGAAGGAAAATTACTGAGTCTGAAGGGAATAGCTATGAACTCGTAGTGTCCATACCTCGTCTGAATGGAAGTCTTGGGAAAAATGTACTTCCTTAACTATAATTGGGGACAACCAGACTGAAGGTTCACCTTAAGGAAATAATTATCCCTACAAAGCTGATCGAACAAGTCATTTATCTATTGTAGGGTATACTTGGTCATTATCATTATTTTATTGAGCTAATGGTAATCAATGCATATGTTCATTGATCCATCCTTCTTCTTGAGGAACAGAACTGGAGCACCCCATGGTGAAGCACTCTGGTGTATAAAACCCTTCACCAGATTCTCTAGAAACTACTTCTTCAACCCCTCCAGCTCTATGGTGTCCATTTTATAAGGTGTCTTTGATATAGGTAGATATCCAAAAATAAGTTCAATTGAGAACACAACCTATAAATCAATAGGAAGGATGAGAATCTTTTCAGGGAATACATCAGTGTAATCCCTCATGATGGGAATGTCTTCAGGCATGATTCTATCCATTGTCTCTATAATTTTAGCTAGACATACTTACTCATAAAGAATTAATATACACACTTGAGACAATGATTATAAAGTATGTTAATCTTCCTCCTTAAACTTGTAAAGAATTGGATGGTGCTTTATGATTTGAAGAGTGAGATCTTCTTCATGGTTGTTGATGTTTGCTTTGTATAAGGTAACCAATCCATGCCAATTATAGAGTTAAACTCTACTAAAGGATGTACAAGTAGATTTTATATGAGTTTCAATCCATAAATATTAATCAAGGATGGGTTATAAACCATGGAAACAATAACTTTACCATTCCCTATTCTCATAGATAACATATCCTCCATATTTTGAGGTGGTTTTGGATAGTTATACTAAATATTAAAGATATAAGAGAATGTGTAACACTACAATCAAACACAACATTCACTATTCTTGAATGAAATAATAAATTTCCTATCACAACATAGTTGTCCAGATCCACCTATATGGTAGTGATAGCATTATACCTTCCTTTTTTCCTTAGAGGCTGTTGTTGATTTCCTCAAATAACCCATGGATTAGAGAAATTATTCATATAATTTCAATTATTCTTGTAGTTGTAACACTACACTACTGGCTGAGTGTTGATCTGAACCTTCCTTTATTCTTCTACATTAGTAGGATTTTTCATATCCCATCAGCAGTTTTAAGGCAAATGTCTCAACCATCCACATTTGAAGCAATTTTGGTTTCCCTTTAGAGAGTTCCCAAGATAATTTTCCCATAATATTTACACATGGGATGATCGTTCATCTTTCCATCATGGAATTTATTTGCATAACTGTAAACATTAGATTCAATTTTCCAATTTTTTTCACTGGTCCCATAATACCGCTGAGAGTATCTAATATATATTTCAATATTTAGGGTCCAAAATAAAATCTCCTCATAGCTGTCAATGTTTCATATCAACGAACTTTTCTTAGACACAGTATTAGTCTGCTAAAGAACCGATCCACCGTTCTTTAGGAGTTCATGAAAAAGCCTGAGGTGTACCTTGAAGGCCTTATAATGTTTTTTTCCTATGCTCGATTGACTCATCTTCATTCTTCTAGAGTCCAAGGAACACTCTTTCCCTCATGAGATAGAGGTTTCAGGTAAAATATTAATTGTAAAACATTCTCTTGAATTCCTCCCAATCCATGGAATCAATTCTCTCTTAGGACATTATATTTTTTAACAGTGTCCACCACTTATCAACTTACCCATAAAAAAGATAGACTTTCATTATTAATTTCTCTTCTTCGAAGCACTGGAGGTTATTCAATATCTTTTAAAAGGATTTAATCCACTATTCCATGTAGAGGAGATCATAAGATACACTAATCGTGGGAGGTGTTTTCTGTATGAATGATAAAATGACTACTTTCCATTTCATTGGAGGAGGAGGTTGTTCAACATGATTCATGTTATTATTCATAACTTGATCCAACTGAGTAAGTATTATCATGATGTTTTTAGCACCCACTCCTATCGTATTTGGAATATCATTATGGAAATATTCACATTCCCTATCACAATGATTTTTTGCAGGTGTTCTTCTATTTTCCTCTGTTAACTAATAAACAGAACATGAATTTGTAGGGATTTAATACGTATCTGTTGAGTGTAAAAAAGGAAACATTGAACATAAGATGATGAACTTGTAAAAGTTAATTATATCCTAACTTGTGATTCCATCAGTTTCAATCTAGTTTATTCATTACCTATTTCTTAAAATATATTCTTATGGGATTTTTTATTCCCTCAATAATGTTTTGTACTAAGCTAATGAATTTAAAAAAGCATATCCCTTGGGAGTGTCAAACCAAGAGTGCAGATATGGCCATTTTCGTACACAAGTTCAGGTTCAATTATATCTCAAATCAATTTTTTCTGGTTTTACCCCTAGATACATCTACGAAAGACCCACCTTGACATGTTAGTATCAAAAGGGTGAATATTCATGATAAACCACTTTCTCTTTAAATTACAAAATATAGGGTTTTATAGTTAGTCGCATCCTTAGGGTTCTTTCAACTAAGACCGTTTCACATGGCATCACAATCCAAGGCTAACCGCTAAGATCGTCGCACATGGTTGAAAAAGAAAAGGCTAACCACCATGATAGTCACACATAATGTCTCATGGGACTCAACATTTCCCAATTAATTAGAGCCCCTATGAGGTACACCCATTTTAACTTCTCACTAATATGTTTTCCATATAGAGAATCATATATAATCAATCTTACCTAAACATAAGGGTTACCCCTGGAAAGAATTGGCTACCACAATCATGTCATAAAGGATGAAAAATAGTCATATAATAAAAGTGTCCATGAAATAAATTAACTAAAATATACATGTTTATTCATAAGATAATATATAAATGTATCATGGTATGTGGTTTCAAGTTGATGTGACAACATTTTAGAAGGGTTTTTTATATTTTTAGCATTAAAACAATTTTATGTGATTTTAAGGAAAATACTATAGAGCCTTTATAATAGAAAAGAAAAATTACTATATATAAAACCATAAGTTAACAAAATATGTTTTCATAATAAAGATAATAATTTAATAAATATAATTGTGTCTTAAAATAGAATATAGAGTGCACTTGAAATCGGGTAAGAATTCGGGAGGTTCCCTCAAAATACGTTTGCTTATCGAGAAGTATTATGGAGGGAATCACAAAAAAAAATGTATATCCCCAAAATATAATGTTGAAATGGTCTTGATAAATTAATTTTTTACATGTACATAGAATTTAGAAGATTAAAAAAATGATAAATTCATTTTTGGTAAAAGGATTATAAGGGAACCCAAAGTAACATTGGAGGTTTGGGTCGAATCACATTCGGATTATCGACATGGTAATGGTTGTACTTAGGAGGGATAAATGAGAGATTAAGGTGTTTTAATCACTTATAAAACATTAGGTAATTATTGGGGAGGTGATAAATCATATCCAATTATTAGGTATTACACATAAAAGGTCATAACATAGAAGTCATTCATGAATAAAAGTAAAATAAAGAGGATCTCATCCCTTATATCCGATGGTATCCTCTATTAGATGTTAATGACCTGAATAGTTAAATTTCATTTTTTTATTAATAATAAAATAACCTCTTATTTATGTAAAATATTTATTATATCCTTTTTAAGTTCATTTATGACCTTATTGATGGGTTTTGTGTTTCAATTTCATTGATCAGGTCCCTTTGTTTTTAGGATTTTTTTGATCAGTTTACTTATTTTCATTGATGGAGAATCATGTAAAATGGGGATGGTTCTCTAGAATTGGAGTTATAATTTATTATTGAACCTTCATAAGGTTATTAGTTTGTAAATTTAATTCTGATACATGGAGTTATGATGAATCACTAAATAAAACTTTACTGATTACCTTTTGGATTTATTGTTAGTTTTTTATCACAACGAACTCAGGTAGCATTATAACTTAATATCATGTATAAAAAAATATTATAGAACCTTACATGTGATATATTACATAATAATCGCGTTCAACTATAACAAAAATGGTTTCATGACCAGAAATTAAGATGGTAAAAGAAATTGAAAACATGTCGTCCTTGAATGAGGTAAATTAACACATCTAAGATGGTGTCTTTACTACTATTATAAAATAAGTGTAAATTAGAGTTGATAATATCATTTTATGTAATCATAAAAACATTTTAGTACATTTAAATTATTGGAGGTTTCAAAACATTTGGATAATGAGAGGTAAGGATAGAAAAGAAAAAAATGAACTTAAAAATAAAGTAAAATATTTGAAAGAGGAATTCACCTCTTGAATAAATATTCCTTGAGAACCACTTAAGGAGTGAAAATTTGGACTTTTTAAGATACTATGGGATTCTGTACATAGTGGAGGTACTTGGGGAGTGATTTGGAAAGTATTTAGTCAAGGCACCAGGCTTGAGAGGACTAAAGAGAAGAGGTAAGGAGGGGTGGTATTTATAGTGGTGGAAAGGAGGTTTTTTATAATATATAATTAATTATTTTATTAATTTAACTAAAGACCAAAAATAATGATGATTCCATGACCAAAACTATTAATATGTTCTTCTGAGTTCAAACCATTTGGGAAAACATTAGTATAACATTATCCATGACCCAATAAATCTTGTATTTAGCTTAATTTGAATATTATTGTATTTTACTCTTCATAAAAATTCAACTATTTTAGAAAAAATCCAAAATATTCACTATAACAATTTTTTTATGTGTAGAATCCCAAAATTAAATACATTTTCAAAAATAATTTACATAATATGATGAAATTAATTTTTTTATTAAAATCATAATTTTTTTGAAAAATATAGATTCTAAAATTATAATCTATTTTGTAATGCATTCCAAAATTACATAAGGTCTTATAAATTTATATTAAAACAATAAGACATAAAGTTTTTAATTTATGAACACCTTTTAGGGAAAATACATTTTATTATAAATTAATTAATTTATTTTTTTTAATTATTTATGACTTATAAAAATACCAAAACTTGTACTGTAATCATATTGTAAATAATACGATGCCTAAATTTTATTTATACATTAAAGGGTGGGGTTACTATTCTTTTGGGTGATTTTCTATTATTAATGTTCATATAATTATTCATAAGGGTAGGATACTATTGATTAGGGTATGTTATTATTCCTCAAAAATTATGTTTGGTCCATGAGACACAAAACACCTTACTGGTCGTAATTGGGTATGTCTAATTTTATAAATTCAAATCACAGAAGTGAAAATATTATTTTTAAAGGTCACATAGTACTAAGTTGTTCCTTGTGTTTTTATTTCATGTAATAATATTACATAATTATAAAAGTTATTTTCCATTAATAAAAAACTGGTACATTACACATGCAGCTTCACATGACTGCATTATGATGAGGTGTTTCCAAAATCGATGAAGATGAGATTGTGTAAGAAATAACTCCAGGAAATTAGGCATAAAATATTTGAGATTCCAACATGGTTATACAATAAAATGCTGATATCTTAGGCTAATTGAAATGTTATATGACATAATAGGGAAACTAAGATCTAAAATGGCATGAAAAGTGATGCAAGTTGGTCTGAACCTAGCCTATAAATACCCATGCCTTGAGGTGGGGAGAGTTACTATGATTCAGGAATTTCATCGAGATATCTCATTTGAAAAATAGTTAATATCTGAATTTATATTATATGAAAGTATAAGAAATCCATGAGACTCTTGGAATTAAAAATATGGGAAAAATCAAAATTTTTTTTGAAAATGAGTCTCATGCATCACTATTTGAATGAGATTGTTATATAAAGAAGTTTCTTCTGCGAAGAAGAACCACTACCACGTGATATATTTGTCTTGAAATCATGTGTTCTATTAAGTGGATACTATTATACATATGTAATATTATGGGGTTTTTAATGAAACACTTCCACAATTTTAACGAAGAAAGTGAAATTTTAGTTTGTTGAAACCCATCTGAATTGTGTGTTGGAAGATGCATGTGCACTGTAGAGTTGTTTGAAGGATGAATTAGACATGTGATAAATCTGAAAAAAAATTCGTTTATTTTAACTAAAAAGTAAAATATAGAGTGTCTTGAAATGTTTAATATTAGAGGACTGTTTGTGTGTGATGAGGATAAAAGTAATGATAGAGAACACAAAAATACTGGTTGTGATTATATGTACATACACGAATAACCAAAGTGGATGACGAATAATGCATTCATTCTTTCAATCATGTTTGAATCTTGATGCACAAAAATTGGATATACATTAGATAAACCCAATATATATTCAAATATATCATATAATACAACAATGAAAATTGATGAATGTTTTATGGTTTCATATGACATGCACCATGTATTATATACATCATTTTCAAATGATCATGATTTGTTGATAATTTTTGATGGGAAATATCTAAATTTTTTCAAGATTATTCTTACATGAAATAATTTTGTAACTGTTGTGAAATTTAATTTCAATAGATATTTGATACACCAATATGAATATAAGTGAACTAATATATTCATTATTGATATTGAGTACAGAAGAATGATAATTGGGAACTACTACATAATTTTCAATTATTTTATGTCAAGGAACAATAAAAAATTGTGATGATTCCAATATAAGAGGAAATTCATTGTTTCATTTATCAAAAAGGAATATTGTTATTCTAGAAATATTAGAATAATGGAATTTATTAAAGTAATTTTATCACTCAATAAATAATTGAGAAGAAGGAAAAAATAATTGGTGGTCCAATAGATATCATTCAATCAACATTTGGGTCATATAAGGACTATGTGATTATCAATCGACACGGTATTCATACTACTGTGAGTAAAGTTATAATAACATGATGTTTTTCTTTTGGTGTGTTACTATGAATAAGATGATGGTTTCTTTCCTACTATTTTTCAATTAACCAAGTAAACAATAAGATATTTTTGGAATACTAAATTAGCAATGTGGAATCTAATAGTAGTCTCAATAGGTGAAAATGCATTTTGGTGTCACAAAGAACCTTATTATCAAGGTGGAGACTATCTTAAAAGGTAGTATAATGATCCATCCATGATTTATAAAACATGAAATGTCTACTAACTATTCTTCATTTCAAGTGAATGGGTATTTCCTATTTATTGTAACCACATTGAAAGGATAACATTCTAGTGTTTAGGTGGGTGGATCATTTCCATGCCGGTAGAAGGACTATATAATCCCATTGAGTAGTTAACCTTGTAAAAATATAATTTTCAATCTTTTACTACTTTTATCTAGATGAATGTTATATGAAAAATATAAATAGAATATAGATCCAAAAAAATATAGGACGGAAAGGGATAAAAAGTTATAAAACATAAAAAATTCCCATAACTAATTCCACCCCTGGTGTTAGGCATATCCCAAACTAGTCCTTTAATAATTACTATAATTGGGTATCCATATAATAACATTCATACAACATCTCATAGGTAAAAACAAAATCCCACATGTTAATCCATCCTATAATGGATTAGTTTAATACAATTCGTAACTCCCTGTTATCTCAATTATAAGTCCCTACCACCATTAGATTTTTATAATAAAATACTTTAAACATTAATTCCGAACAATACCATACTGTAAATAGATTTCATATCCCTATAAGTGTTTACCATGAAGAAAAAAAGGATAAAAGATATACCCCATAATTAAAATAATTTTCTATAGAAAAATCCAAAACCATTGAATAATTAAACTCTACAAGGTAATGATTAAAAATATAATAATAAATAGTCACATTTCTATTTAATCTAAACCAATTTACTTCATGTAAAATATTCCATTTAAAAAATATTACAACATAATATTTTGGAAATGTCTACTAAACTATATCTCAAAACCCTGAGACAACACAAAATTATTTTGAATAATATTATCTCCCAATGAACAGTTATATCCCTAGATATTTTATTCATCCTCCTTTTACAACTTGAGGTCATGATTCACATGTATCTTTAGAATAGGGAAAATATTCTGTTCGACTACTCTTTGTAATAAACCTATAATGGAATACGATCTCACATAATATTTCATGAGAATAAACTTTACACAATTAAATAGATCACCATCTAGTTTCACCCATCTTATCATTTCATTAATATTTATTACACATAAATAATCATACATAATCAATCTTACATAATCCTAAGGGTTACCCATGGAAAGAGTTTGGTTCCACAATCATGTCATAAATCAGGAAATGGTCATATGATATAAGTGTCTATGAAAGAAAGGAACTAAAATATACATGGACATTCATAAGGAAAAATAATAATGTATCAGTGTAAGTGATTTCAAGTATAATTTACCACATGTAATAAAAGTTTTTAGAAAATTTTAGCATTAAAACATTTTGGTTCTATTTTAATGAAAATATTTTAGATCCTTTAAAATAGAAAAGGTAAAAAACATTACATAAAAACATAATTGAAAAAAATAGGATTCCATAATAAAAAGATTTATTTTATAAAGAAATTAGTGGCTTAAAAGAGAAGATAGAGTGAACTATAAATCAGGTAAATATTCCAGAAGTTCCCCCAAAATAGGTTTTCTTATCGAGAAGTATTGGGGAGGGAATCACAAAAAAAAAATATATCCACAAAATAGAATGAAGAAAGGATCTTGATAAATTAATTTTATACAAGGAAATAGAATTTAGAATCTGTACAAGAAATAAAAGATAACTTCAATTTTGGAAAAAGGATGATAAGGCAACTCTAAGGAACAATGGCAGTACGAGTCGTATCACTTACGAATTATCGGCATGGTGTCAGGTGTACTTAAGAGGTATTAATGAGAGATAAAGTGGTTTATAATCACTAATATAACATTATATTACTATGGGGGAGGTGAGAAATCATACCCCATCATTAGGGAATACACATAAAAGGGCTTAACATAGAAGACATTTTTGAATAAAAGGAAAATATAGAGGATCCCTTCCCTTAAGTCCGATGGTATTCTCCAATTGATATTAATGACCCAAATAATATAATTAAGTTTATTAATTAATAATTCAAGAACCTCTTATTTATGTAAAATATTTAGTATAACAATTTTATGTTCATTTATGACCTTATTTATTGGTTATGTGGTTCAATTTCATTGTTCAGGTCCGTTTGTTTTCCTGGTTTTTAGCATCAGTTTAGTTATTTTCATTAATGTAGAATCTAGTAAAATGGGGATGGTTGTAAATAAATTGAGTTATAATTTATTATTGAAAATTCATAAGCTTACAAGGTTTAAAATTTAATTTGGATAATTGGAGTCAAGATGAATCATTATATAAAACATTAGTGATAACCTTTGGGGTTTATGGGCGGTTTTTGATCACAATGAAATCATTATTCATTATAATTTAATATCATTTGTACAAAAATATTATAGAACCATAAATAAGAAATATTACATAATAATTTATTTCAAAAACAACAAAATTGGTTTTAGAACTAGAATTGAAGATGGTAAAATAAATTGAAAACAGTCTCCTTGAATGAGGTAAATTAACACATATCAGATGGTGTCTTTACTACTAGAATAAATGAAGAGTAAATGGGAGATAATAATAAATTAATAAATTATCATTAAAAATACAGTACATTATAGTTACTGGAGTTTTCAAAACATTTTGATAAATAGAGGTAAGGATAGAAATGAAAAAAAATGAACTTGACAAGAAATTAAAAGAATTGAAAAGGGTAATTTACCTCTTGAATAAATATTCCTTGAGAACCTCTTCTGGGGAGAGAATATGGCCTTTTGAAGAGAATAAGGGATTATAGATATAGGTTATGTTCTTGGGGAGAGATTTGGGTATACATTAGGAAAGGCACATGGCTTGAGAGGGGTAAAGAGAAGAGGTAAGGAAGGGTGGTATTTATAGTGGATGGGAGGAGGGTTTTCATAAAATCAAATTCCTTAGTTAATTAATTTCCCACAAGACCATAAATAGTTAATATTTCATGAAGTGAAATATTAATATGATCATGTGAGTTCAATCCAATTTGAATTACATCAGGAAAACATTATCCATGACCCTATAAATATGGTATTTAGCTTATTTGTCAATTATTGCTTTTTTACTATTCATAAAAAATTCAAGTATTTTAGAATAAACCCAAATATTCACCACATGCACTATTTAATGTATATAATCCAAAAATGAAATCAATTTTTAGAAATAATTTAATAAATTGTACTAATTTAATGTTTTTATCAAATTCATAATTTACTTGAAAAATATAGATTATAAAACTATATCTGATTGTATAATGCTTCTAAAAATTAAATAAGGTCTTATAAATTTTTATTGAAACCAGAAGACATAAATTTGTTAATTTATGAACACCATTTAGTGAAAATAAATTTTATTTTAAATAAATTAATTAATTGTAATTAATTATTTGTGACTTATAAAAATTCCAAAACTTTTACTATAGCCATATTTTCATTTATAAGATACCTAAATAGTATTTTTACATTCAAGGGTGGGGTTACTATTCTTTTTTTTTGATTTATTATTCATAATTTTTATATTACTATTAATTAGGGTAGGTTACTATTCATAAGGGTAGGTTAATATTCACTAAATATTAATTTTGTTCTATCGGATACCAAACAGCTTACTGGTCACAATCTTTTAAGTTAGATTTTCAAAATTCAAATCAGTAATGTAAAAATATTATGATTAAAGGTCACGTAGTATATATTAGTTCATTTTGTTGTGATTTCATGTATTTATATGACATAATTATAAAATGAAATTTCCACTGATAAAACATTGGGACATTACTCAAGCAGCTTCACAAGACTGCATGCTGATGAGGTGTTTCCAAAATCGATAAAGGTTATATTGTGAAGAAATAACTCCATGAAATTAGGCAGGAAATATTTGAGATTCCCACTTGGATGTATTATCAAATGAGAATATCTTTGGCTAATTGAAAGGGTATTCGACATCATATATAAACTAGGATCTGACATGGCATGAAGAGGGGTTCAAGGTAGTTTGAACATTTCCTATAAATATCCATGCTCTAAGGTGAGGAGAGGTACTATGATTCAAGAATTTCATATAGATAGATCATTTAAAAAATATAGAATTTATAGATTTATGTTACAAGAAAGTTTAATAGATCCATGAGCCTCTTGGATTAAAGAATATGGGATGAATCAAACACATTTCTTGAAAATGAGTCCCATGAATCTCTATTTGAATGTAGTTGTTACACTAAGAAGTTGCTTCTGTAAAGCATAACCCTAACCACATGATATATTACTCAAGAACTCATGTGTTATGTGATGTAGATAATATTTAACATATGTAATATTAGGTGCTTTAGAATAATACCTTCCATAGTGTTAAAAATGGAAGTGAAATGCTAGTTCGTTGAAACCCCTATGAATTGTATGTTCGAAGACACATGTGCACTATTGAGTTGTGTGAATGACGAAGTATAAGTTTGATAAATCTTACAAAAATGTATTGTATATGTTAACTAAAAAGTACAAGATAGAGTGTCTTGAAATGTTTAATATTAGGGGACTGTTTGTGTGTGAAGAATAAAAAAGTAGAGAGAGAGAACACACAAAATACTTTGTGTGAATATATCTATGTTCATGAACAATAAATGTGGATAATAGGTAGTGTGTGAATTTTTTAATACTTGTGTGAATCTTGATGCACAAAAAATTGGATTTTCATTAGAGAATCCCAAAATAGATTCAAATATATCATATAAAATAACAATTAAATTTGATGAATGTGTAATAGTTTCATTTGATATGAACCATGTATTATATACATCAAGTTTAAATGATCTAGATGTGATGATAATTCAGTATGGTAAATCTCTAAATTCGTTCTAGATTATTCTTACACGATAAAATATAAGAAATTTGGAGAAATTTAATTTCATTATAAATTGTATTCTCCAATATGAATAGAAGTGAACATATAGAGTCATTTATTCATATTTATTATAGAAGAATGATAATTGGACACTACTGAACAATTTTCTATTATTTTATGTCACATAATAATATGTAATTTTGATGATTCCAAGATGATAGGAAATTCATTATTATAGTAATCACAAAAGAATTTTGTGATTCTAAGAAGATTGTAAGAAGGTCATTCATTGAAGTAATTTTATCACTCAATATGAAATTTAGAAGAAGGTAAAAATAATTGGTGGTCCAATTTATATCATTTGAACATCATCTAAGACAAATATGTATTATGTCATTATCAATCCACACCATATTCATACAATTATGAATAAATATAGAATAACAATATGTTTTTCATTTTATGTGTCACTATGAAGAAGATGATGGTGTCATTCATAATATTTTGTAAGTTACCAAGAGAAGAATATGATATTTTTGGAAGATTAAAGTACCATTGTGTCTTATAATAGTAGTCTCAACATGTGAAAATGACTTATTAGTGTCAGAAAGAACCTTATTATCATGTTGGAGACTATCTTCAAAGGTAGTATAATAATCCATACAATATTTTCAAAACATGAAATATCAACTAACTATAGTTTATTCCATGTGAAAGGGCATTTCCAATTTATTGTAACCACATTAAAAGTATAAATTTATAGTGTTCAGGAGGTAGGATCATTTCCATAACATTTAAAGGACTATATAATCCCATTGTGTATTTAACCATGTAAAATTTCATTTTATTTATTTTACTACTTTTAATCACTTGCATGCGATAAGAAAATGATAAAGTGAATATAAATCCGAACTTTTTTAGGAGGTAAAGGTATAGAAAGTTTAAAAAGGTTAAAAATTCCCTATCATTGATTCCACACCCCCCCAATGTTAGGCATATCCCAAACTGGTCCTTTCATAATTTCTATAATTTTGTAACCATATAATACCATTCATACAACATCTCATAGGTAAACAGTCATTCCCACGTGTAAATAAATCCTATAAAGGATTAGTTTATTACTATTCAAAATTCCGTATGATCATCATAATAAGTCCCCACTACCTTTAATTTTTTATTAAAAAACACTTTAAAAATTAATTCACAACAATAACCTACTATAAAAGTACTTCATGGCCCTATATGTGTTGACCAGGAAGAAAAAATGATAAATGATATACCCCATAATTGAACGAATGTTTTACAGAAAAATCCAAAACCATAGAATAAATAAATTCTAAAGGGTGATGATTAAAAATATAATAATAAATAGTCACATTTCTATTTCATCTAAACCTATTTACATCAGGTAAAAAATTACATTCAACATGGATTACAACATAATATTGTGGAAACATCTACAAAACTCTATCTCAAAACCATGAGGCAACACCTAACTATTTTAAATAATCCTATCTCACAATGAACATTTATATCCCTAGATATTGTATTCATCCTCCTGTATCCACTTGAGGACATGATTCAAATGTATCTCTCAAAATAGGGGAAATACTCCTTTTGACTACTCTTAGCCATACACCTACCAAAAAATATGATCCTACAATATCTCCAAATTCCATTCTTTGAAAACACCAAGCACTTATTCTATTTCATGTTATCACATGAGTATTTCATTACCATGGACTAGCTATCACATTATTCATTTTTAATTTCTATGGAATTTATTCCTCAATGAAAAAGAAAAATTATGATTAATTCATTTCACTAAAATATTTTTGGGTCATCCCATCATCATTTAATGTACTTCTTGAAAACCTATATCCCCAAAATTCCATGTGATTTTTAAAAAAATATTATGTTTTTCCCTATCTATAAGACTGATATACTTATGAAAATAAAAATAACCGCAAATGGTTGATTTTATGATTTGTTATAACATCTATCTATAATATAATATTTTTATTTTGATATTAAAATATTTACCATCAATCATTTTCCAAATCCTCACAAGATTCATCTTCTTGCATTCATAGAATATACATAAAAACTAAATCAAGATATATCCTTATCATGAATTAGAATCATCACAAAAAATTCCCATAGAGAGTCTTAAATTGTAGAATCTAGGATTAAATTAATTTTTTTGTTTCAATTCATAGAAATCATGTGTTTTTTTCTAAAATTTTTTTTATTGGAAATAATTATTTTCATGTTTATTCATCACCATTGAAAATATTTTAGATCTTATAACATTTTCTCTATGAATCTATGATCACAAGGATGCCACATATCGACACACCCAGTGGTTGCAACATAATCAATGTAACCCCAACAGTATTACTCTCATCCTCTCATGGAATTCCATAAAGTCACAAATACCAAGAAAGAATCTATTCAAAATATCATCCAAATCAAAAAATAGAAAATAAGAATACATAATACATATGTGAACTTATATTTTATTCTATAAGCAATTGATACAACCATAAAGAAAGACTAATATAGGAGAATTAATATTTATTTTCTAAATTATATATATTGATCAATTCCACATTGTATCATTTTTTTCTCCATCTTAGCTCGTCACAATAACCATCAATGCATATCACATCATCTCAATCATTGGTCTCATTTCCCATACTCACCACAATGGTCTCTCAACTTCATATTCATATTAAATGATGAGGATATCAATAGATCACTCACCAATTTTTACCTCATAAACTATTTATGGATAGAACCGAATAAAAAAATGTATCGTAATCATTATATAAATCTAAATGATGCATGATTCCCCCTATATATTCCAATTTAATTTAATAAGGTCAAAATTTTGAGTCCTCAATAAGAGTTGTGCTTAAAAGTGAATTCATTGATACACCCTTACATGTTCACCCATTTGTTACTGTATGTGAAAAAAAATCCTTTGGAAACACATATTATAAACAAAAACAACCTATTCTCACATATTCTTAACTCTATACTCCTTCCTAACACTTGGATACCAATCTTTCATTTACTAATTCACTAATAAAAAACTTCCAAATATTGTCACCCCTATTCTAGAGACTAGTGACTAGTTCTATGGAATACATACATCATGGGAGGAATTACCCCTAATAGACCTATCTCCAAGTATCATAGATCCAAAATTCAACATAAATTGATGAAATATAAAGCTAAACAACAAAATAAATTCATCCATATAAAAAATTTATCAAAAATAAAAAGTGAAGTGATATATATTAGTGACCATGTGCATCCATCACATCCAAAATATATTCCTTCTAAATACTTAATAAATGGGAGTAGCCAAATGTTAGATAATGTATACTATATCATAATTATATGTCCACAATCCATCTTGGGTCTCCATGATTATCCATCATCCAAATATTCTTATTTACATAGATATAATATAAATAACATGAATGTTGACTTATAAGGTTGAGTATGATAATATTTCCCCAATGAAAATTATATAAATAATATCTCACAACCCATCAAATAAATCCCACATGGTAATTCACACAACATACAAAAGTCCTAAGGTACTGAAGGAATTATTAGTCACCACATTTCTCATATTAACATAAGGAAAAACATGTGTCCAACTATCACAAAAGTACATGAGGAAATGGAAATCTACATTGCCAGAAGTGTAAAAATATGGACAAACCATAGTAAAAAGACATCTCAAGTGATAAATAAATATAGTAAATAATTGGTGAAATCCATATCTCAAAGGATACATCTATAAATTAGGTACTCCCAATCATATGGTAGTGGGGATGAGTTGATATATAATTGGGAGAATTATTATCCTCCTCGGACAGAGAGTTATGGGTGAGGAAGAGGGTCAACAGTTGTGTAAATTATAAAACATTTCATTATGTAATCATGTATGATAGGGAAATAACACATCTATATATTTATCACATAAGAGATCTTGGTAAAAATTAATATATATAACAATATCCTCCATATTCATAATCTATATCTTCCAGTAGAAGTGGGTGAGTAGAATTTGGTACGTGCATATTTTTGCACCAATCTTAACTAATATCGTATAGTGATATGGGGTATGGTTATTATCATCCCCCTACAACCATAGAAAATGGGTGAGAATATAACAGTTCTATTATCATATCTCATTACTATGGACATAAACCGCTCACAAGATATATTAAATCTAATGGTATATAGTAACAAAACACTTAACTCAATGACAATCATGGATCCTCCAATTAACCTCACATGAAACCTATATAACCACCAATAACTAGTACATTATTCCCATTTTCACCCACTGACCAAGCTCAAAAAACCCCAATGATAATTAAATAAAAGATAAATATTGTTTTCAAATTATCCTCATAGAGACATCATGGTACAGAATATCAATTTATCCATATAGAAGGTATTTTGAGTTATCAAAATTCACTCAATGAATTTATACAAATTTATAAAATGAAACCACACTATATGAATAATGATCTTAATGATTTATCATTTATTTTTAGTAATGTCTTAATTTCCGTTATTTATTCACTTCCCATCATAAATAAAATATACCTTATGTACTTCTAGATTCATTTGATATTTCATCACACTATTTTGATTAATACCCTTCCTTAGTGTCCAGACATTATTTTATTCTCGTATTTAATAATAACATTATTTATTATGGTCACCATTTTAAATTTCATATGCTTCCCTAGATTTAACATTCCCATAATTTTTATTTTATTATTTCATATAAATAACTATATTTATATCACCTAGTCAATGTTGCAATGTTCTATTCAAAGAAATATATATTTAAAATTCAATAAATTCTTTAAGCACATATTTTTTCTTCTAGTGGTTAGGCTATAAAATTAACCATGTATTTTTTAAATTTGGGGAATTATTCATTCATAAAAAAATCAACTCACTTTAAATTCATCATTTATATCTTATTATCATTAATTAATCCATACCGAAAGGATCATTATTAAAAAAACATTACAATATTTACTTTTTTTAAAGATTGGTTATCTATGATTAAGGTTGATATATTCTAGATCATATTTAAAATTATTATTAAAATCATAGGAGGAAATTACTTGGTTGGTGAAGATATGTTTATATTACATTTTTCAATGTGATCATATTTTCTTATATTTAATTCTATAGTTCAATTTCTTAAACACCATAGTTGTAACATTAAAAGAGTAATTATCACATTTTTATATTTTGGAAATATTTTTGGATTTATTATGAAAACAAACTAATTTTCCATTTTAGGTTATTTAAAAAATTTATGTATTTTGATGATAATCCTTTATTTTATTTATGTCTTTTATAGCCTTTTTGAAATATTTATTGTTAACTTAAATTTTATAATATTTGTCCAGGAGTGGTAATATGTAATATATTATTGAATATAACAACCAGTACATAATATATTATCTCTCGATTAATTATTAAATATCATTTTCTTAACTGAATAATTTGAAAATAATTATACATAAAATAATTTTGGAATGGTTTCATATCATGATTAAGACTTTGGGCTGAAAGGAAGTAAAAAATATTGTCATCTCCCACATTTTACATAACACATAAGATATTCAAAAGATTATCCATGGGATATGGTGATAAACTTGATAAGTATAAAATATTATGTGTAAATTATTTTTTTATGACTGAAATTTTATAATCCAAATTATGTAGGATGTTTACTTTAATTTCATATTGAAAAAATTTCTTACATATCCTTAAAACCAAATTTTTTTATGAAGGAAAAATAATAGGTATAAGTTCGAGTAAAATAATATATTTCACATGAATTGAACTTAGTAAATATCATCTCAATATAGGATTTTAATTTTCAAATACCTTGGGTATCATGTATTATATTAATTATGTTATTTTTGAGTTTCTTCTCACACATATGGATTCATGTATATTTTATAATTTTTCAAATTATAAAAATTAAAAAAAATATCATTTTTTGTGTCATGGGACTTCCAGTCCAGTCATAATGGGAAAAATTAAACAATGTGGAGAGTATTAGTCATTTCATAGGGGATTGAGTTTCACTATGAAGTAACATTAAGAAACATGATTCTACTTGTATATTTAACGTTACAACAGGATGAAAACAATCAATTTGTAGAGGTTTTATATTTGTCGAGAAAGAAGAATTTTTTAAAAGAATGATCATGAATAGTACCCCCCAAATATTGATTCAATTTATCTGTGGTATTTGTATCTCGTTACTTGGCGAGTTAAAATAGAGAACAAGAACATTCAAGGTATTCATTGGATTATTTTAATAAAAAATAAAATTCCACTTCCATTTATATGATATAAGAAGGAAATATTATTTCTTTTTGGTTGTTTAATAATTCATGATGAATCCAAATGAGGACCATTACCGATGCATGAAGATGAAATCTTCTAAAGGACTTATTTTATTTAAAATAATAATAATATTTAAATTATTTTCAATCATTGTAAATAGTATTAGTTCATGTCCTTAGTTATATTATGACATCATGACATGGAATTTTTCCTTATGTTCTAGATTATTTTAGCTAAAAAATATATCTGTATTTTTAATATATAAAATTTTTCCATTTTATGAATCTATATCTATGTTATCTAATTATATTTTCTGTTTCATCCATTGTATCCCTCCCATATCAATGAAAAATTTTAAATAAAATATTTTATTACCTAAGGAAGGGCTGTTGTTTGTTTTATGTTTTCAATGACTCATTATTCTCTCTTATTTTATTCAAGGAATTCAGTGATAGAAATATTGATTATGGTATATGGATACCCCTTATTCCATGTACATTTTTTTATTCTTCGTGGTCTATCTATATTCCTTACTTTCAATATTCGAATATTTCAAAAGGTAAAGTATGACATAGATACTTTTAATCATTCTACAGTTATCAAAATTGAGTTTAGGAAAAGTATTATCCTATATGTAGAAGTTTTTTTGTAGGGTAATAATAATTCAAATCAAAGGGTGTAAATTGATATGTTTTTTCTAAATGTTAAATAGAATTCATAGAATGAAATTTTAAATAAAATGATATAATCATTATAACCCCCAAGGATAGTAGCTTCCTTTTATAAACCACATTATTTTTTTCATCTTTGGTAGTTTTCATATTTTTTTCCTTACATTCCTATATATATATATAGACACACACACACACACACACACACATATATATATATATATTTATAATACTCTTAATATAATTTTATTCTTTTTATGTAGTATATTATTGATATAAATAGTTACAAAAGAAAAATAGTGTTGTGTGTGTGGAATCCTTGAGATATCAATTCAAGGTTGTGATGTATATTGTATGATTGGAGAAAAAACAGTTTCTTCGTAGGGATTTAAAAAAAATATTTCCCATAAATTTAGATCCATTTTTAGGGAGACAAAAATCATTCACAGAAAATAACTACTAAAAAAAAAAAAGGTTTTTAAAAAAATAAGAAATAGAACATTTTTTGAAGTCCTTATTTTATATGAGAAAATATGAAATTTCTTTTGTTATTCTTCTTATTCTTATCCTAAAAACCAAAAAAATAATTACACAACTAGGGAATTTTTTTTCAAATTAAGATGTAACACCCCACTGTTCCACGATATGATTTCCTTTGAATAGCGCAATAGCTTGCTTTGTATGCAACTTAGAGCATTAACACATCATGACCAATCAAACTAGTTATTATGAATACTAATACCAACTTATTGAAATTTTATAAATTTTAATTTTCAAAATGGAATTCATTTTTGGATTCAAAATATCAAAATTAGCTTAGGGTGAATTTTTTGTATTTTATTTAAAATATTTGATTTCTGATTAATAGTTAAAAACATTATGTTATTGTTTAAAACCGAATTTTAATTTAAATAATTATTTATTTTATATAAATTTATTTTATGTCAAAATAGATACGTAATACCTATATTATTTCAATGAAATTTATTGGAGAAATTTTATAATAAAATTTGATGTATATAATTTTATTGAATTTTTTAATGTCTTTTTCCCACCTTCTACGCACATTAGCTAATTTACATAAAACATATTTTTTCCACTCCAGTGAATTCAATTTCAAAAATATGAGAGACATAGTTGATATTAGTAAATATAATTTTGTTCAATAAGATGAAAATAATTTTTTTGAATAGTAACTTTTGACCTTTATTTACCATAGTTAAAAGTAAATAGGGTAATTAAAGGTAAAAATGATATTATTCTTATAAAAAAACATATAATAATTCTATTGGATAAGTTTATTTCGACCCAAATCAACCTTTTGATAAAAATATGATCATTTTCGTCTACTTGGATTAGATTAATACATTTATTATAATTTTATTTAAAGAAGAGTTAAAAGTGTTAAATTCAAATTTTGATAAATAAAACATTTTTAATATATGGTTACACATAAGATAAATTTGACTATAAATATTAACTAGAAATTTAAAACTATTTCCTACATAGTTTTATTAAATTTATAATTTTTAGTCATTAAATAATTATATTTATTTATGAGACACTAATGATGCAGTAATTACCTTATTAATGAATGATTAAAATAATTGATATTATAAATATCCAAATATATGTAAATTGAGACTTTTGATGAATTTCACTAATTTTATATGTTAATATTACATGTTTGGGTTTATTTAATAAATTGTTTTCAAAATAATTATGTTTTTTTTGACATTAATAAAAATAAGATACCAAATAGAGTAAAAATTGACATAAATGAGTTTTTTTTAAACAAATACTATATTGTTAATTGATATAATATTACTAAAAATATAAGGTTCTACCAAAGGAAATATATAATTTTAGATATATCATTAATCAGACACTTGGGGTTCACCTGGATTTTTATAGTAAGTTTATTAAATATTTATTATAATAATACAAGAATACATTGAAAAAGCGAAACTATTTTACTAAGAGTTAAATCTAAAAGATAAGGTTAATATGGTGACCTAAACCTATATAAAACCTATTGGTTGAGATTTTTTCAATACATCCCCACCATAGCCTAAAATAAATCATTTTTGGATCCATTAAAAACCGAATAAGACTGTACAATAAAATAATATTTCAAGCATTACTTAAAGTGACCCTCTCATATATTATAAAAGGGTACATCCCCTTCTCTCAAAATCACACCTCCAAACCAATTTATCGCGGACAAGCCCTACTCAAATATCCTCCCAACTTCCCTCACTTAGACCTAGAGACCTTACTTGGATCTGAAAGAAATCATATGGGTCACTTTTGATCAACTCAAAAGAAAACACCCGAAGAAGAGGTAATAATTTCACCACCTCTTTCAAAGTTCTTTTCTTATTCCACTTCCTCATTCATTGTTTTTTCCATAAAAAAATAATAACTTCAGCACCTTTTACATACTGTGATGTTATTATAAATATGGTAGAACCATATTCATTATTCTAGCCATCATATGAATGAAAAGTCACCAAACGTGCATATGTAGGGCTTCCCGTCTCGACGTCGTGGTGTTGTTTGTTATTCAAACACTTCATTATTTGGATGGGTATAATAATGAGTATAATTGATGTAAAAAATAAATATAACATATTAATTATTCTTTAAATATGATATACCATAAAATTAAATATGATTCCACCATCAATTGAATGGTATTGTCGCTCGTGCATACGTACGGATTACTGTCTCCATGAACGCGATGAGATCCATTCCGCATCATAACCATTTTAGAATAAATATCATTTTATGACTAAAAATAATGTTTAAGAACATAATATAATTCTAGATATGAATAAACTAAATCGTATCCATAACAATCATGACCTACATAACAAAACATATAGACGAAAACGAATCAGTTAACACCTGAAATGATGATAGTACTGAAATATTATTAACAATGAAATAATAGAATATTATATATGATATCATATATACGTATTTGGAACATGTATAATTTAATAACAATTATTTAACTATTATATAGGAGGTTACCATACCTACAACCAAGGAAAATGACATGGAAAACGCTATTTCTACAATCATTTTGTTATTAATGGTTGTTTATACGTGAGTATCTACTAGGAACTCTTCATCATCCACATCTGTGCTTCATAAAAATGTATTTCAAAACTAATTTATTAATTCTCAGACAATTTGTTAATGTAATTTATACCCTTTTTTTACTTTTTATAAGATTTTTATAAAGTATTGTTTCCGTCGTTTTCTAAATAATGTCCTTTACGTCCTTTTCTACTGATTAAATGATTAAATTTATTTAACTTATTTGGCGGGTGCAGCTTTTTTCCGCTGTTATTACACCGTCGAAGCTTCCCTTACAAGAATATAAAAATATTTTCAAAATAAATTTTTTATTTTATAATTATGTGAATTTTAAATGATTTTAAAATAGAAAGAGGTATTTCTCTTAGATAGTTTTCATTTCATCTTTGTCAACATCCTTTGATGGATTTTAAACTTGTTTGAAGTTGATTTATTATCTTAAAAATATTCCATATTGTATTGAAGGTTTTTTGATATGTTATATTGTGGATGTTTTATTTTTATTCCAGTCATGGTTTATGGATAAAGTACTTACATTTTGTATGCTAGTTTTAATACGAATGTTTATGTTATGTTTAAACCTTTTAATATGAGGAATGCTTTGGAATTAGTAAGTGACGGGTGGAGCTCTCTATAACTCTAAGATGCATCGGTAGGTCTCATGAGACAAACTAGTGTCTTGGTAGAAGTCCTTGACAAATTCTTATATTTTTTCCTGCATGAGGTCTTGACTATGTGGTTATGATATCAATAATTACGCATTAAATCATTATGAAATTGGATGTTGATTTTACATGTGATTATTCAACTAGTAGAACATCAATGCGAAATTTTAAATGCAATTATTTGATTTATCATCTCTATATTATGCAGATTTTTATGTTTAAAAAGCTTCTATTTTATTATTATACATTTCCTTAAAAGTTTAGGCATATTTATGAAAGTTTCTGTTATATTTTTATCCTTATAGAGCACCTGAGCTCACCACTTTTTATGTTTTATTTTTCTTAGGAGGTGATTATGACTTACAGGTAGGGATAATATAAGGTACATGAATGTGTTCAAAAAGACAATTATTTTGTTTTTTTCATTTTATAATGTAAGGTAAAACTTATTTATATATCTAGTACTTCCAAGGCTACTAAACTGATCGGACTTTCGATTTTTCATCCTTTGGGATCATGTCGATGTAATGTAATAATGAGCTAACTCTGGGTAACTGGGGTCGGGGCGGTACAATTGATATTAGAAGAAGTTTAGTACAGACCTTGGAATCAAGATTTAAAAAAATTTAAATTAGATAACATTTCCCTAAGATATACTTTGAGTATTAGAATAGAAGAACATCCATGAATTTTGGCAATGTAGAGATTTTGTGAGTTTTAAAACAAATACATCCATGTCTGGATACATGCATGTAGAGTCGGCTCTTGCATAGATGTACCTAGGAGTGAAAAATCTGACAAAGAGTTGCGGGTTATACCCAGGGTATCATTATAAACTACAATGGACCTTGCTAACTCTTGGTTAGGACACTCCCAAGGGATATTAATAGGATAATTTACATATTTTTAAAAAACATTACGAAGGATTTATTAGTATATAACTCCTTAATGAAAACATTTTTAGGATTATGAATTATCTCCATAAAATATTCAATTTATGTTAAGTGTTTTATAAGTTTGGAATTATTTATTGTGATTCATAAACTTATATTGTGTAAGCCATTGTTTAGAAATAGCTCTTTGTGGAAGGAATAGAAGTTGTATCCACACATGTAATCTATGTTGGGATTTCCCTCCTACTAAAGATAATTATAGTGGAACTGGTGATGCAACTGGTGCGGATCAGCTTATCACCATATTGGGACAACTCACTCAAGTTATGAATAATAACCTTACCTATATAGAGCACCCTTATCCACAATGCAGCAGATCAATGTTAGGAAACTTCATGAGGAAACAGCCACCAAAATTTCATGGGACTACAAATACATTTGAAGATGATAAAAGGATTAGTTCCATAGAGAAATTATTTCATGCTTTGGGGAATAGGAAAAGGGAAAAGGTTGTCATGGCAGTTTATTACCTCACAAGAGATGAAGATCAATACTCGTCATTAATTTAAAACACAATGTAATATGAATTAGTATAAAATATGTAGTAGATGGAGTTTAAAGATATTTTCATAGAAAAATAATTTCCTTGTGATCATCAATCAGATATGGAATTGAAATTTGTAAGTCTGAGCCAAAAGGAGAATGAGAATTTCACAAAGTATGAGGAATACATTACATAGTTTTCAAGGCATAAAACATATTATATACATAACCGAAGGAGTAATATGGATCGATTCATTGATGGGTTAAAACCATTTCTCCATCAAGCAATGGTCTCACAATACCTCTCATCAGACGAAGATATTGTCTCATGTGCTATCAAGATAGAAATGGAATTCTCTTAGTCATACGACTTTAAAGCATATTAAGAGAAGAAGATATTTTTTTAGCACTCTGTAAATGAAAATAAGGGGAAGAACGTAAAAGTTTACTTTCCATTCTACTGTAAATATGGGAAGAAACGGCCCAATACAGGCTTGAAGGAAATGGGGTTCTTTTACAAGTGTGGGTAAAATACACGAATCTTCTGATTGCAAGGGAAAGAATAGGCCTTCAATGTTAAATGGTACAATTATATAGAAATGGTGAATTATTCAAATGAATTTCCTTAGTGCTAAGGAAACATACCTCAAAAAAGGCCAATGGAGCAAGGCCAAGCTTATGTGATCACTACTGTAGAGGTTGAAGCTCCAAATGATGTGGTGGTATATAATATAATGGTTTCCTCAAGTTTAGCCAATGCTTTATTTGATTCTAGATCATCTCATTATTTCTTATCATCCCAGTTTTCTTTTAAAATAAGATATTTCCAATTTGATTTAACAAGGGAGTTGTCATAAAATACTCATAAGGGAAGTATGAATGCATTAATGTATTGTGAATCATTCCATATTAGGGCATATAAAGGTTCTTCATCTGCTAATCTCATCATCTTACCCATTATTGAATTTCATATAATCCTTATTATGGATTGGATTTCGAACCATGATCGTAAAATTTATTATAATAAGAAGGAGGTTACAATTTTCAATGATGATAAGAAGTGCCTTATCTTTTCAGAAGAAACGCCACCATATGATTTTTATCTAGATCCACCCCCAGTAGCCCTACTAAATTAAATTATTGGAGAGGAAGAGAATGAAATTACTATGGGTGAGGAAAATAATGATTGAATAGATAACGTACCTATTTTAATATAATATATTGATGTGTTTCAATAGGATTTACCTGGACATCCTCTTGGACGAGAAATTGAGTTCTCCATTGATTTGATTCATGGTTCCAGACCCATATCGAACTCCCTTTATATAATGACCACTATGGAATTAGTGGATCTAATGAAACAAGTACAAGAATTGAGTAATAAAGTATTTATTCTCCCTAGTGATTCTCCATGGGGATCCCCTGTTATTTTTGTTAAGAACAAAGATGGATTTATGTGGTTGTGCATTGACTACAGGGAGATCAATGCTATAATAATAAAGAACAATTTTCCCCTACCTCGCATTGATGATTTATTTTATCAACATAATATTGCTCAATATTTTTAAAATAAAGACCTTCAATATGGATATAATTTGTTGTGTGTGAAGAAGGAAGATATTTTGAAGACAACATTTCGTACCTGGTATGGGCATTACGAGTTTACAGTAATGCCATTTGGAATGACTAATTCAGCATTTGTCTTCATGTATCTAATAAATAGATTTTTCCAGGAATATCTTGAGTACATTGAAGTGGTATTTATTGATGATATCTTGGTATACTCCAAAAGCAATGAAGATCATGAAAATCACTTTTCCACTATTATAAAGACTCTTAGAATAAATGATTAATATTTTAGAGACCCGTATCCTGACGTACATGGACATTACATTACATTTGCGGAATACTTAGTACATAACAAAAACACACACTAAAGGATCGTAATAGTTTAGTGTCTTTGGAAACTCGGAACATAATCTTCTAATCCGGGTGAAATATCTTCAATATCTCCCGTAGAGATCTTCCATTTTTTTTACCTAAAACCTTTCTTTATATCCTGGGGAAAAGAAAACATAAAAGGGTGAGCTCAAATGCTCAGTAAGGGTATACAAAAGAAATAAAAATCATATCATATCTTTTTGAAAATCACAACCTGCAAAAGAGATCATAATATCTTAACATGGAACAAATCATAGAAGTGAAAAAGAGATCCCCATAATTATAACATGAAACTTGAAACTTTGTGGCATGCACACATAATCATGGAAAATCATTTCTTGTTAGTCATGACTCATTGCCAAGACTATCTTAGTGGACAAAGTCCCTTTCTGAACCGAGTTCACTCCTCGTTTCAGTCCTGTATCACTGAACCGAAATAACCTTCCGTTCCAGCCATGTCTATCTCATGAGATATAAAATCTTTACCCAATGCATTGGAGGGAGATATAGGTCCCACCCATCTCTTAATGAATCCTTTCTTATGTGTGCCACAAAATCATAAATCATACATCATTGCATAACCCATGTAATAAAAATGGGATTCTTAAACAACATGACATCATAAAACCATTCATATAAGATAAAGGAATTCATAAACATAATTTCATCACAACATAGTCAAATCAATGTAAAAATATGGATAGAAACAGAACCCTTTATTATCTTATATGGAAAATAATTTTGATAAAACACTTGAATTGAATTCTTGAGGAAAATATCCTTCCTTCTTCAAAATCAATTTCTTTTACAAAACATCATGAAATTATAAAAGAAAGAGATTTTATTGAAAATAGTCATGAAATCTTTTAGAGGAAGCTTCATGAAAATAAGGCTTTATAAAACAGTATAAATCCGTTCGTGCCGTATAAGTTAAAAAAACATTCTTCGTACTTTTGTCGGAAAAGTCAAAAAGTACCTCGTACGAAAAATGAAAAAAGATTCCTTTCATATCCTTTACAAAAAACTCATAGAAGGTTAAAATTGGATTTAAACAATTGTAGGTGGATGGAAATAATATTACATATTGAGGGAACATGGATGTGGATGATAAAATACACCCCAGTAAATACTTACGAATAAATAATCTCGGATAAAAATGAGATTGTGATATTTCCCTTACCTTAGGTCCGATTAGCTTTGTACGTGTCCGAAGCTCCTGTATAATGGTTTAAATAATGTTATTGACTTATTCCAGAATCATACATATTGATATGATATCATATATGGTCATATTATTAGCTTCTTGTTAGTAATATTTCATTGTTACTTGTTACTCGGGTCTTTATAACTTTTTGTTCTTATGCGTGTTTTGTCGAATAAATTCTTATTCTTATCTTTAGGTTATAGATAATTCATTTCCAGAATGGTATTAGTGTAGTATATACCATATTCATTCATTCAATTCATTTATATAATCATTATGAAATGAAGATCATGTAGAACGAGTCGCATCACATCGTGGAGACGGTATTCCGTACGTACGCACGAGTGATGATATCGTTCCTATGATAGTGGAATTGTATTGGAGTATATATATATTATTTCAGTATCAATATTACTTCATAATAATCATATGTAGTTACTCATTACACCATTATACCCATCCTTGTAAGGTGATGGTGGAAAATAGATTACACCACGGCGTGGAGACGGTATTCCGTGCGTACGCACGCGCGGTGATTTCATTTTTCCGTAGGATGGATAGAAGGTGAATTAGGGTTTTTTCATATTTATAATAACATATCAGTATGTAAGTAATACTGATGTTATTACTTTATCATGAAACAACTAAAGAAGAAGAAGTTGAAGAAGAAAGAAATTGAAAAGATCGGTAATGGATATTACCTCTTCTTTGGAACGCCTCTTTGAATCCTCCACATAAGGAACTAAGATTGGTCTTTGGAGAAGACCAGAACCTCTAGGATTATTCTAGGAAAGTGGAAAGGAGAAAATGGAAGGGTTTGGCCGAGCTTGAGTGCTCAAAATTGGTGTGAGGAGGAGGGGGAGGAGGTGCCCTTTTATAAGGGAGGAGAGGGGCACCTTAGGAATTCTTAAAAATATTAATTTATAATAAATCTAACCCCACTTAAAAACCTCCAAAAATGACTAATATTCGAAGATTAGATGATATAGGGTTGTAATATCATCAACCAATCAAATTTAGACATGTTTGGATATTATTTTAAACCTTATCAATTATATTTAACTCTAAGTTAAATAATTTAACTTTTACCGTGTCTTTTTGTTTTCTTTCACTATATGGTTAATAAACTTACTATAACATGCCAAACGAACCACAAATTGTTTATTATTAATATATATATCCTTATCTAAGTCATTTGGCCGAACCTTAGATTTTTAGGAATAAAATAACAATTAATAATATAATATTTGATTTAAAAACTATTTTGTGTCAATTTTGACACTATTTGATATATGATTTTTGTGAAAGTCATAACAGAATTATATGTTCGAACCAAGTTGATTAAATCAACATTAATATATCATAGTAACCTAGAAAATTAGTGGAATTCATAAAAAATCTCAAATTACATTTATTTTGGTGTTTATAACATCAATTATGTCAATATTTCATTAATAAGATAATTACTGCATCATCGTTGTGTCATAAATAAATTAAATTATTTGATGTCTAAAAATTACAAATAAACTACCATCATGTAGGAAATCTTTTTATCTTTCTAATGAATATTTACAATCGAATTTATCTTATGTATAACCCCATATTAAAAATGATTTACTTATTAAACTTTGATTTTAACTATTTTAACCCTTCTTTAAATAAATTCATAATAAATGTCCTAATCTAATCCAAGTGGGCCTAAATGGTCATATTTTATTCCTAAGTTTGTTTTTTGTCGAATTACACTTGTCCAATAGAATTAGGACATGTGTTAGGGTAATAGTAATATCATATTTACCCTTAGTTACCCTATTTACTATTAACCGCGGTAAAAAAAAGTAAAAAGTTACTATTCACCAAAAATTATTTTCATCTCATTGAACCACATTTTAGTCCTTGATATTAACCGTGTCTCTCGGATTTTTGAAATTCCATTCACAGAAGTGGTAAAATTAAGTTTTATGCAAAATTCAGTTTTTAACCTACCACTTAGTGGTTTCACTATTCATCAAAAATTGAAAGTTTTCAGAAAAATGCCAAAATTTTATCCTAAGCTATATTTCATATTCCGAATTCAAAAATGAAGTCTACTTTACCAAATTCATAACATAGAAGTTGAATTAATTAATTTTATAATTAAATCCCGCTATTAAAACAAATAGCGTGTTTTTACGAAACAATATCTATCAAAAGATTGACACTTGTTTATGTCAGGTTTAAATGTGAAATTACGTCCAATGACCAACATTGTATTAAATTGTAAAAATATATTCTAAATATACTTTAAAACCACTCAAATTAATAATTTATCACTATTAATTATTTCGATTAAAAAAGTTGTTTTTAATTATAATTTAGTAATTTTCACTATTCATCATAATATGAAAGTTATCCGAAATGTACCAAAATTTCACCTTAGGCTAAATTCGATACTCCGAATCCAAAAATGAAATCCATTTTGAAAAATAAAATTTCAAAAATTTCAAAAAGTGGTTATTACTATTCATAACGGCTAGTTTTAATAGCATATCGCTGTTTAGTGAAACTCGTTATTGCGTACTACACACACTATCGAGGAAGGTTGCGATTGCGTGTAATGCAAGGCAAGTCAAGGATGCGTGTTGTGCAAGCTCCTTTTGGTGTAGCGTACAACACAAGACATTAATAAAATTAAAAAGAATATTTTTCATAAAATCTTGGGCTGTTACATTCTACCCCCCTTAAAATGAATTTCACCCTCGAAATTCGTCGGGGTTATAAATGGTTTTCTATTCGAAAGTTTCCCACATCGTAAAAATGAATACCAAAACTTGGCTTTAAAAACTAAAGTATGAAATGTAATGATTACCCAAATAAACTAATTGTTGGGTTTCCACATAGGTAAAAATATGGATATGGAAGAAAAATCTAACCATCATGTTCTGATGGAGAGTGGTAGAGAACATGGCTATGGAAAAGCCAAAAATCACAAATCCATAAATTTGTGATGATATAAGGTACCATCTGATTCCTCAGGTATAAGATCACTAGGACAACATTTTTGGTTTTCAAGATCATTTCCCTAAAGTTGAAAATTTTAATTAGAATAAATACTTACTTTATTTTGGTACAATCTCACTGTTGTTCGTGCCTTGAAAAATTTCCACTTCATCTCTTAAATAAATGAAGTTGAATTTGTTATTCGTGAAGTGTTAGCAGATAATGTGATAGAATGACGGGTCATTCCATCTGTCTCAAACAAAAGGATAGCAAAAATTATATGCATAAATCGATCTATAGTGAGATTAATCGTATATGGTTCCTAAAATGGACTTATACTTCATATATCATACTGCTTAATATAATAAAACTAGTTTCTACTAAATAGGGAATTCATGTAGGTCAGTGGTAGGCGATAAAGGCCAGTCGCACTTCGGTTGTGGGTTCGATTCCTACAGCCTTGTCCGAAGCGATGGGCTGTCGCCCGTCCTGCAGGTTGTCCTTTTTCTAAAACTATATTACTATAACATCCCATCAATAATATCGAGAAAACTTCGATCCTTAAACAATACTCACTTATGTCCAACATAATCCATTTCAATCTTTAGGCTTATCCATAATACTGCAGTCCACTCTCATAATATAGTGACAACGATTACCAGAGATTTAATACTGTCGTTGATCCCCACATATCATAAGATATGTTTTGTTGGTCACATTCTAAACATTCAAAGTCCTTAATCATGTATTCTCTTGAATACCTTAGTGAAAACATGAATGCAGTTAAAAGTTAACACTTTCCACATACCAAAATCCTCAAAATTCTATATACTCAATCCATGATATCACTTAGTCCTTATATCAATCATGAGCTCATGAATATTGTTAAACATTTCATTTTCTTATTTTCCCTTCATTATGCGCATATCATCTTATTTCCAAAAATATCTCAATCACTTTGAATACCACATTAAACCAATACATAAATATTCCAATACTCCATGATACAACATTATTTTGGAATCCCATTACATAAACACTTAATCATTCCACCACATCGTTATCATATTCAACATTGCCAATAGTGATCGCATGTGATTTCCCTTTGTCCTTTGCCTTCAGTGGTTGCTCATGTTGATCATCACTAACCCATGGATTAGGGCAATTATTAGCATAATGCCCCATTTCCTTGCACTTGAAGCATTGAAGTGTTGGCGGTGCGTTCTCTGCAGTGTTTGCTTTATTCACATCATTAGAAACCCTTTTTCCATTACTTCGACACTCAGCTGCTCGATGACCTTCTTTTCCACACTTAAAACATTTTCTAGTTCCTTTAAGACAATCTCCACCATGCTTCTTTCCACACTTTGTGCATAAGGAAACATTCATCTTCTTTTCACCATTATTATGAGATTTCTCCTTGAACTCCATCTTTCGTTTCTTGTCAAAACCATGAGATGGATATGTAACACCAACTTCCATTTCTACCTTGATAGCACAACGCACAATTTTTCATAGCTACTGAAGTCTCTTATAGCTAATGCCCTTCGAAGACTTGGTTTTAAGCCACTGAAAAATCGATCAACTTTACTTTCAGGTTGGATGATAATGCCAGATGCATACCTTGCAAGTCTTGTAAAATTCGCTTCATATATACCAACAGATTCATCATCCTTCTGCTTCAGCTCAATAAACTCCTTTTCTATCTTTGTTCGAAGAATACGAGGGAAGTACTTACTGAAAAAACAAGTTCTTGAACTCGTCCCATTCCATGGACTCAATTTCATCCCTTGGCCTCGTATTCTTGATAAGATTCCACCATTGATCAGCTTCACCTTCCAAACGATATACTGCTAAGATGACATTATCATGTTCAGAACATTGAAGAACTGAAAATATCTTTTCAGTGGTACTGATCCATTGTTCAGCAACAAGTGGATCGGAAGTCCCACTGAAAGAAGGTGGACATTGCCTCATGAAGGACTCAATAGAATATTGTTCCCTTCTCTGCTCATTTGGAAGTCCAGAATGATTCATAGCTTGTGTAAGTATAGCAATAAGATTTTGCACTCCATCTCCCATAACATTTGTTTGTTCAGGAGGGCAATCATTGCATTGTCCATTGCATTGATCAACACGGTTCCTTCGGGTTCCAGCCATCGTCTAAAACCCAAAAAGAATAGTGTGAGAGGCAAAAATCATGCTAGGGAAAACAACATAATAAAGGGGGAGTACCTTCAATATCCAACATCTTAGGTTTAATTCTATGATCGTTAGCGTAATTCTATTACTATAACCTATACGTATACTTATCCCTAGGGACATCCCTAGACATACCTTAGAAATATCTCTAGGGATCTCACTAACGTTTTCGCATCCTAGTTTCCAAAGGTTGACTAAACCTTTCCTCTGATACCAACTGTAGAGACCCGTATCCTGACGTACATGGACATTACATTACATTTGCGGAATACTTAGTACATAACAAAAACACACACTAAAGGATCGTAATAGTTTAGTGTCTTTGGAAACTCGGAACATAATCTTCTAATCCTGGTGAAAGATCTTCAATATCTCCCGTAAAGATCTTCCATTTTTTTTACCTAAAACCTTTCTTTATATCCTGGGGAAAAGAAAACATAAAAGGGTGAGCTCAAATGCTCAGTAATGGTATACAAAAGAAATAAAAATCATATCATATCTTTTTGAAAATCACAACCTGCAAAAGAGATCATAATATCTTAACATGGAACAAATCATAGAAGTGAAAATGAGATCCCCATAATCATAACATGAAACTTGAAACTTTGTGGCATGCACACATAATCATGGAAAATCATTTCTTGTTAGTCATGACTCATTGCCAAGACTATCTTAGTGGACAAAGTCCCTTTCTGAACCGAGTTCACTCCTCGTTTCAGTCCTGTATCACTGAACCGAAATAACCTTCCGTTCCAGCCATGTCTATCTCATGAGATATAAAATCTTTACCCAATGCATTGGAGGGAGATATAGGTCCCACCCATCTCTTAATGAATCCTTTCTTATGTGTGCCACAAAATCATAAATCATACATCATTGCATAACCCATGTAATAAAAATGGGATTCTTAAACAACATGACATCATAAAACCATTCATATAAGATAAAGGAATTCATAAACATAATTTCATCACAACATAGTCAAATCAATGTAAAAATATGGATAGAAACAGAACCCTTTATTATCTTATATGGAAAATAATTTTGATAAAACACTTGAATTGAATTCTTGAGGAAAATATCCTTTCTTCTTCAAAATCAATTTCTTTTACAAAACATCATGCAATTTTAAAAGAAAGAGATTTTATTGAAAATAGTCATGAAATCTTTTAGAGGAAGCTTCATGAAAATAAGGCTTTATAAAACAGTATAAATCCGTTCGTGCCGTATAAGTTAAAAAAAACATTCTTCGTACTTTTGTCGGAAAAGTCAAAAAGTACCTCGTACGAAAAACGAAAAAAGATTCCTTTCATATCCTTTACTAAAAACTCATAGAAGGGTAAAATTGGATTTAAACAATTGTAGGTGGATGGAAATAATATTACATATTGAGGGAACATGGATGTGGATGATAAAATACACCCCAGTAAATACTTACGAATAAACAATCTCGGATAAAAATGAGATTGTGATATTTCCCTTACCTTAGGTCCGATTAGCTTTGTACGTGTCCGAAGCTCCTGTATAATGGTTTAAATAATGTTATTGACTTATTCCAGAATCATACATATTGATATGATATCATATATGGTCATATTATTAGCTTCTTGTTAGTAATATTTCATTGTTACTTGTTACTCGGGTCTTTATAACATTTTGTTCTTATGCGTGTTTTGTCAAATAAATTCTTATTCTTATCTTTAGGTTATAGATAATTCATTTCCAGAATGGTATTAGTGTAGTATATACCATATTCATTAATTCAATTCATTTATATAATCATTATGAAATGAAGATCATGTAGAACGAGTCGCATCACATCGTGGAGACGGTATTCCGTACGTACGCACGAGTGATGATATCATTCCTATGATCGTGGAATTGTATTGGAGTATATATATATTATTTCAGTATCAATATTACTTCATAATAATCATATGTAGTTACTCATTACACCATTATACCCATCCTTGTAAGGTGATGGTGGAAAATAGATTACACCACGGCGTGGAGACGGTATTCCGTACGTACGCACGCGCGGTGATTTCATTTTTCCGTAGGATGGATAGAAGGTGAATTAGGGTTGTTTCATATTTATAATAACATATCAGTATGTAAGTAATACTGATGTTATTACTTTATCATTAAACAACTAAAGAAGAAGAAGTTGAAGAAGAAAGAAATTGAAAAGATCGGTAATGGATATTACCTCTTCTTTGGAACGCCTCTTTGAATCCTCCACTTAAGGAACTAAGATTGGTCTTTGGAGAAGACCAGAACCTCTAGGATTATTCTAGGAAAGTGGAGAGGAGAAAATGGCAGGGGTTGGCCGAGCTTGAGTGCTCAAAATTGGTGTGAGGAGGAGGGGGAGGAGGTGCCCTTTTATAAGGGAGGAGAGGGGCACCTTAGGAATTCTTAAAAATATTAATTTATAATAAATCTAACCCCACTTAAAAACCTCCAAAAATGACTCATATTCAAAGATTAGATGAGATAGGGTTGTAATCTCAACAACCAATCAAATTTAGACATGTTTGGATATTATTTTAAACCTTATCAATTATATTTAACTCTAAGTTAAATAATTTAACTTTTACCGTGTCTTTTTGTTTTCTTTCACTATATGGTTAATAAACTTACTATAACATGCCAAACGAACCACAAATTGTTTATTATTAATATATATATCCTTATCTAAGTCATTTGGCCGAACCTTAGATTTTTAGGAATAAAATAACAATTAATAATATAATATTTGATTTAAAAACTATTTTGTGTCAATTTTGACACTATTTGATATATGATTTTTGTGAAAGTCATAACAGAATTATATGTTCGAACCAAGTTGATTAAATCAACATTAATATATCATAGTAACCTATAAAATTAGTGTAATTCATAAAAAATCTCAAATTACATTTATTTTGGTGTTTATAACATCAATTATGTCAATATTTCATTAATAAGATAATTACTGCATCATCGTTGTGTCATAAATAAATTAAATTATTTGATGTCTAAAAATTAAAAATAAAATACCATCATGTAGGAAATCTTTTTATCTTTCTAATGAATATTTAAAATCGAATTTATCTTATGTATAACCCCATATTAAAAATGATTTACTTATTAAACATTGATTTTAACTATTTTAACCCTTCTTTAAATAAATTCATAATAAATATCCTAATCTAATCCAAGTGGGCCTAAATGGTCATATTTTATTCCTAAGTTTGTTTTTGGTCGAATTACACTTGTCCAATAGAATTAGGACATGTGTTAGGGTAATAGTAATATCATATTTACCCTTAGTTACCCTATTTACTATTAACCGCGGTAAAAAAAAGTAAAAAGTTACTATTCACCAAAAATTATTTTCATCTCATTGAACCACATTTTAGTCCTTGATATTAACCGTGTCTCTCGGATTTTCGAAATTCCATTCACAGAAGTGGTAAAATTAAGTTTTATGCAAAATTCAGTTTTTAACCTACCACTTAGTGGTTTCACTATTCATCAAAAATTGAAAGTTTTCAGAAAAATGCCAAAATTTCATCCTAAGCTATATTTCATATTCCGAATTCAAAAATGAAGTCTATTGTACCAAATTCATAACATAGAAGTTGAATTAATTAATTTTATAATTAAATCCCGCTATTAAAACAAATAGCGTGTTTTTACGAAACAATATCTATCAAAAGATTGACACTTGTTTATGTCAGGTTTAAATGTGAAATTACGTCCAATGACCAACATTGTATTAAATTGTAAAAATATATTCTAAATATACTTTAAAACCACTCAAATTAATAATTTATCACTATTAATTATTTCGATTAAAAAAGTTGTTTTTAATTATAATTTAGTAATTTTCACTATTCATCAGAATATGAAAGTTATCCGAAATGTACCAAAATTTCACCTTAGGATAAATTCGATACTCAGAATCCAAAAATGAAATCCATTTTGAAAAATAAAAATTAAAAAATTTCAAAAAGTGGTTATTACTATTCATAACGGCTAGTTTTAATAGCATATCGCTGTATAGTGAAACTCGTTATTGCGTACTACAAACACTATCGAGGAAGGTTGCGATTGCGTGTAATGCAAGGCAAGTCAAGGATGCGTGTTGTGCAAGCTCCTTTTGGTGTAGCGTACAACACAAGACATTAATAAAATTAAAAAGAATATTTTTCATAAAATCTTGGGCTGTTACAAATATGGGATGTTCTGCAAGTTTTAATTATGGCTTCAAGAGATTTCATTTCTTGTCCATATTGTCTCTTTGGATGGAATCTCTACTGATCCTTCTAATAGAAGAGCCATAAAACAATAGCTAACACCGATCAGTATAACCGAGGTATGCAGTTTTATTGGTTTAGCAGGTTATTATCGGTATTTCTTCCAGAATTTTTCCAGATTGGAAAACCCATTAACCAAGATCATATGTAAAGGGGTCAAATTTTATTGGACAAAAGAGTGTGAATAATGTTTTGAAGAACTAAAGAGAATATAAGTCAATGATCATATCTTGACTGTACCATCAGGGAATGATTGGTTTCTTATTTACAGTAATGCTTCAAAAAAAACGAAAATGGCTATGTCCTTATTCAAAATGATAGACTTATTGAATATGCATCATGATACCTAAGAATTCATGATCAAAAATATCCCACTAATGATCTTGAATTAGCAGCTATAGTCTTTTCTTTGAAGATATGGAGACACTATCTCTCTGATGAAAAGTGTGAGATATATATCCATCATAAGAGTTTGAAGTATATTTTCTCACAAAAAGAACTCAACATGAGGAAAAGGAGATAGCTTAAACTACACAAGGAATTTTATTACACTATACACTACCTCCTGGGGAAGGAAAATGTGGTGGAAGATGCTTTGAGAAGAAAGGATCATGGATTTTTGAACAAGATGAGAGTTAAAATGGATGATATGTTCATGGATCTAGTAAATATGGTTATGGGAATAATCATGGAAGGTGAAACATCAATACTTTTTCAAATGGTTTCTAAACCATCTTTACTAGAAAGGATAAAATGTTATCAGACTAATGATGAGAAGTTTCAGAAGAAAATTAATGGTGTGAATGATGGGAGATTGATCTACTTCTTATATGAAGATGGGATTTTAAAATTTGGGAAGAGGCTTTGTGTTCCTAATATACCTAATCAAAATAAAGAATTTTTGGATTATTCTCATAACTTAAATTTCTCTATACACCCTGGTAGCACTATGATGTATAGAGATTTGAAGGAACATTTTTTGTGGTACAACATGAAAAGGAAGATTGATGATTATGTGTCAAGATGTATGGTTTGTCAATAGGTGAAGGCTGGAAGACAATATCCTAGAGGATTTATGAAACCTATTCCCATACCTAAGTGTGAACGGTATGATATTGTGATGGAAATTGTCATGGGACTTCCAATGACTCCTATAAGGAATGATTCAATATAGGTCATTGTAGATTGTCTTACCAAGTCAGCACATCTTCTTGCTATAAGAGAATATTTACCACTTGAACGTTTTTCAGAACTATATATTTATGAATTTGGAAGACTTTGTGGAGTACGCCAATCGATTGTTTCTGATCGTGATCCCCATTTTACATCAGGATTCTAGAAAAGTCTTCAGAAGGCCTTGGATACTGAACTTCATTTGAGCACTTCCTACATCCCTCAAACTGATGGAAAATCGAAACGGACTATTCAAACCTTTGAAGACATGTTGAGATCTTTCTCACTTGACATCCAAGGAATGTTGGATCAATATTTACCTATGGTATAATTTTCTTATAATAATAGCTTCCATTCATGTATTCAGATGGCACCATATGAAGTGTTATATGGAAAGAGATGTCGCACACCAACTTGTTTGGATTATGATGGTGAAAAAACTCATAGGCCTTGAACATGTTGATGAAACACTAGAAAATGGGAAGGTTATCCAAACCCACATCCTAGCAGCTCAATGTAGGCAAAAGAGTTATGTCGATATCCAAAGGATGGATTTGGAATTTTAATTAGGATATCATGTTTTCTTTAAGGCATTTCACGAGAAGGGTGATATATGTTTCGGTTTAAAGGGTAAATTAAGTCCCAAATACATCGAACCATTCAAAATTCTAGAACAAATTGGGGTTGTAGCATATCGTTTGGCAATGCTGCCAAGTCTCTCTAACAGTCATCATGTGTTCCATGTATCACTATTATGAAAATACATGCCTAACCTAACGCAAGTACTCACCTATGAAGAAATATAACTAGAACCCAACCTATCATATTTTAAAGAGCCAATTAGAATTTTTGATACCGGAGATCAAGTGTTGAGAAACCGGACGACTCGTCTGGTGAATGTTCTATGAAGAAATGGAAAGATGGAGGAGGAAACGTGGGAACCTAATGAACATATGATGATGTACCACCTGAATATTTTTATGCAATAATATTCTATAAATATCAAGGATGAAATTATTTGAATGAGGGAATAATGTAATACCCAAAACTTCCATGATATGTTTCCCTTTGAATAATTGAATAACTTGTTTTGTACTCATCTTAGAGTTTTAACACACCACAACTAATCAAATTAGAAGTTATGAATAGTAATACCCAATTTTTGAAAATTTACAAATTTCATTTTTCAATATGGACTTCATTTATTTTTTCGTAATATCAAATTTAGCTTAGGGTGAATTTTACATATTTTTTCTTAAAACATTCAATTTTTGACGAATAGTGTAAAACACTATGTTATTATTTAAAACAAAAATTTAATTTAAATAATTTTTTATTTTATTTAAATTTTTTTAAAGTCAAAATAGATACATAATTCCAATATATTTTCAATATAATTCATTGGAGTCATTTTATAATAAAATTAGATGTATAAAATTTTATTGAATATTTTAACGCCTTTTACCCACCATCTGGGCATGATAGCAAATTTGAATAAAACGTAATTTTACCACTTCCTTGAATTGAATTTCAAAACATTGAGAGACACAGTTGATATTAGTATGTAGAATTTGGTTCAATAAGATAAAAATAATTTTCAGTGAATAGTAACGTTTGTCATTTATTTAACACAGTTAAAAGTAAATAGGGTAATTAAATGTAAAAATGATATTATTATAACCCTAAAACATGTCCTAATTCTGTTGGATAAGATTATTTCAAAGACAATCTTCCTTAGGAATAAAATATTATCCTTTTGGTCCACTTGTAATTGATTAAGAAATTTATTATTATTTTATATAATGAAGAGTTCAAAGTGTTAAATTAAAATTTTTATAACTACCAAATTTTTAATATCAGGTTACACACAATATAAATTAGACTATAAATATTCATTAGAAAGATAAATATATTTCATACATAATTGAATTTTATTTCTAATTTTTATAAATTAAATACTTAAATATATTTATGAGATAATGATGATGCATTAATTTTCTTATTAATGAAAGATTAAAATAATTGATATTATAAATATCAAAATAAATTTAAATTGAGACTTCTGATGAATTCCACTAATTTAATAGGTTGATATGACATGATATTGTTGATTAAATAATTTTTTTCAATTAATACTATTTTAGGACATTCACTAAAACAAAATACCAAATAATGTCAAAATAGAAATAAATGAGGTTTTTAAACAAATACAGTATTATTAATTGATATAATATTACTAAAAATATAAGTATCATCAAAAGTAATTATCTAAGGTTATATATATCAATAATTAACCACTTGAGTTTCAATTGGATTTTTACTGTAAGTTTATTAACCATTTATTATAATAATACAAGAATACATTGTAAAATATAAATTATTTAACTAAGATTTAAATCTAAAGGATAAGGATAATATGGCAACATAATCCACTCTAAAACCTATTGGCTGAGATTTTTTCGACCCATGCCTACCTTATCCTAGAAATAAATCATTTCGGAGCCATTATAAATATAATAGGATATCATAATAAAATAATATTTCAAGCTTTTTCTAAAGTGAACCTCACCTCTCTAATAAAAGGGTACTTCCCCTTCTCTAAAAATCACATCTCCAAAGCCATTTTTATTGGCCAACCCCCACTTAAATATCCTTATAACTACCCTCAATTCTACCTAAGGGCATTACTTTGATCATAAAGCAAACTTAAGGAGCCATTTTTATCAACTCATATGGAAACACCCGTATAAGAGGTAATAATTTCACCACCTATTTCAAAGTTGTTTTCTTCTTTCACATCCTATTTCTTTGTTATTTCCATGACAAAAATAATAACTCCATTACCTTATACACACTATGATGTTATTATAAATATGGTATAACCATGTTCATTATTCTATCTATCATGTGAATGACAAATCACCATACGTGCATACGTACGGCATAACGTCTCCACGTCACGCTGTAGTGTGTTATTCATACACTTCATTATTTGGAATGGTATTATAATGAGTATAATTTATTTAATTAATAAATATAAAATGTTCATTATTCTGTACATATTATATAACATCCAATTACATAGGATTCCACCATCAATTGATTTGTATTTTCGCTCGTGCATACATACAGATTACCTTCTCTATGAACATCATTTGATTCATTCCCTAATGTAACCATTAAATAATAAATATTATTTTATGATTAATAAATAATGTTTATGAATCTAATAGCATTCTGGATATGAATTAAATACATATTATCCATAACAAAAATGACTTTCATAACCAAACATATAAAGGAAAATGAATCAGTTAACACCTGAAACGATGATACTACGGAAATATTATCAAAAAAACAATATTATAAGATCATATATGATATTATATTTATGTATGTGGTTCTTGTATAATTTAATAAAAATTATTTAACTGTTATAATTTAGGTTAACATACCATCGAACAATTAAAATTACAAGGTAAGGTTTAATTTTACAATCTCCTTATTATCTGAGTTTGTTTATACGTGAGTATCTACTGGGGCCTCTTTATCATCCACATCCATGAATCTTAAAAATATATTTCAAAATATTTTTACTAATTCCTAGACGATTGGTTAAATACATTTATACCATTTTTTGAATTTTTATAATATTTTTATAAAGTAATCCTTACATCGTTTTCCAAACAAGTTCATTTGCGACCTTCTCGAAAAAATTAAGGAAAGAATGTTTTTTTAACATATAAGGATGGTGTGGCTATTTTCCTCCGTTATAACACTTTAAAATCATACCTTACAATCTTATAAGAATATTTTCAAAATAAATTTTTTCTTTTATAATTATATTAATTTTATGTTATTTAATAATAGAAAGAGTTATTTCTTTCAGACAGTTTTCATTTTATCATTGTCTACATCCATTGATGCCTTTTAACCTTGTTTGAAGTTGATTTATTATGATACAAATATTACATATTTGATTGAAGGTTTTTTGATGTGTTGGATAGTGGATGTGTTGTTTTTATACCATTTATGGTTTTTGGATAAAATATTGACATTTAATATGCTAGTTTTAATACAAATGTTTATGTTATGTTTAAACCTGTTCATATGAAGAATGCATTCGACTTAGTAAGTGACGGGTAGAGCCCGCTATAGCTACATGATGCACTGGTAGGTCACATGAGAAAAAATAGTGTCTTGGCACAAGGCCATGACAAAATATTATTCGTAGTCTTGGAACGAAGCCTTGAATATGTGGTTATGATGTCCGGCATTATGCATTACATCATTATGAAATTGGATATTGATATTACATGTGATTATTTGACTTGTAAAATATCAATGTGAATAAGTAAATGGCATAAATTGATTTATCTTTTCCATATTATGCTGATGTTAATTTTTAAAAGGCTTGTGTTTTAGTCTTATACATTTCCTTAAAAGTTTATACTTATTTAAGAATGATTCTACTATATTGTTATCCTTACTGAACACCTGAGATCACCCCTTTCTACATTTTATTTTTTCCATGATGCGAAATAGTATATTATTACTGACTTAAAGGTATAGTCTATGGGATATGAAAATGTCAAAGGATACAATGTTGTTGTTGTTTTCCATTTTATAATATAATGTAAAATTACATATGTATCTAGTACTTCCAAAGATACTAATTTGATCGGAATTTCCGGATTTGATCTCTTGTGATCATGGCAATGTTATGTAATAATGAAATGACTCTTCGTAACTGGGGTCGAGGCGTTACATTAGGGAAAAAAATTATGAATGCTTGATGATATTAGTAAAAAAATACATTTTCCTAACACTTCACTCATGAAAATAGATGATTAAAGGGAAGAAAAAAATGTATAATGAAGAAGAATAAATTATTATTCAGTCCATATTTCATATTGAATGACCTGAGGAGGTTTTGAGTAAACCCTTTACAGATCAACCGTCTAAACTATCTCCAGTATTACATAAATTTTTTTAACAGAAATCATTGATGATAAATGAGAGAAATATTTATATAATTTAAATGAATATTGTTTAAATTATGTATGATCTTAAGAGAAGATATGTGAGATTTACTATATTCCCCCATATCTAACAAAAAAAATCCTCATGGAACTAGGAAAATAAGAATAATTTCATGTTGAGACATCACAAGGAGATAATATTTACATATACTAATTTCATTACAATTTTTTTGAAAATGAATTTTGTATTAAAAAACATTTCATTGAGTGTTTATATTCAAATGACATTGGGATTTCTATGTAGTATGATGATAGATAATAATGTGTGCAAGAAGAGACATGGTTTTCTGTGGTCTATCCAAAATAAATAATTTTTAAAGATGACATAATTGAAGGGCTAATTAAAAAATTTATTCTTATTATTTTAATATTAATCAAATATTAATTTTCACAAAATTTCCCATTACAAAAAATATGAATTCATTAATAATGGATTATTCCTTTTTAGGTTAAATAGAATCCTATATAAATTGTTATCGAAATAGAATTGGACCTATTATTTTTCATACCCACACCATGAATTTTTTATATGTTTACTAAGAGGATAGACCTATAGTATTCACTCCATGTAGTGTTATAAAACTAGTTTGAAGGGATTCATACTAGAATGAAAACATTTTGGTCTTCTATGATTAAGAAAACCATTCTAATAATATATTGGTAATTGAACACAAAAAATGTCTATATGTGGATATTTCTCAATAAAAACCCCACATAAGAGTTAAAATAAATATTATTTCCCCCATTAAACCATTCATTATAATTATATTACATTTAATAAATTTCTGATGTTTTTTATTCTTTCTTAGCAGTTTTAAGTTGAAAAATTTATGATCTTAACTAAAGGATGTCACTGATGAAATAAACTCAGTTTGTATCTTTCCCTCCCATTGGTTTTTATAATAATTATTTTTTAACATATTGGGATGAAAGAAAAGTGTTTTTATATCTCAAGTATAGGGGGGATGTTCTAAAATGTTTTAATCATATTAATATGCTACATTTTTATCATGTTTTTAACCTACATATAATTATTCATGTTTATTTATTTATTTTAGTTTAACAGTTTTATTAAGATCATTACCTTCATTTAATTCTTTTATAAATTAATAACATCTGGGTTTTTTTATAACACTAGTTCGTTAGGATGTCTATGTATTCAAGTTATTTCTATATATGATTTTTCATCATCGACATTAAATATTTTCATTTACAGAGGCATGACTAATTGTGAAATTTATCTACACCAGTCATGTTCAAAATGAATATATCTTCCAACCCTAGAAATTTCAAGAACATATTAATATCTTGTTTAACTTTTACATATTCTTGAGAATATTTAGATAATTTTTAATATCGTTAAATTTTTTTTTCACGATCACTTAGAGTTTATGTAAAGTTTCATGTTTTATTGAGGCTCCATTTTGAAAACATAATACTACTTTTAACACCTAATTTTTCATCCCCTTTCATCTAATCATCATTAATACCCTATTATCCCAAAATTTACCTTTTAATAATCCACATTAGATTTCATTTTTCCTTTAAAACCTTCTCGAAAATTTTGATATATGATTACTGATCAAATCTATTTTGTGGTTAATTTGGTTTTCTATGAAAACATACAAAATAAATTAGAAAAAAATAGGAAATTGATACACCATTCTGATATTTTTTAGAGAAAAATAAAATCTATAAATATGTATAGTTCTAGAAAATTTCTTTCAAAATATTTTCAAGGTAGTTCACAACTTTTTTGTCTAAATATGCCTCGCTTATATTGAAAAAAAAATATACCATGAATTATAGACATAAAAAACATTTCTTATATAAAGGGTGATAGGGATGAAATATTTTTACTTCTAAAATATTATTCTATGGATTTACATTTTTATAAAATATTAGTATGGAGGAATATATATTCAATGAGACTAAAGAGAACACCATTCTTTAGGGAATTTTTTTCATGCATTTACTTTAATTTAGAGATATGACCTCCTTGTTATGAATATCATGTTTTTGCATTTAATGCATGTAAACATTAATCCCAAAAACAACCCATGTGAAATTCCTCATGATATAAAGTCTTTATAAATATGTGAATTGGATACAACATGAGAGTTGTAAGACTATGGATATCATTTATGTTCACTAGAAGGAGATAAAAATCAATTCAAATCCTTGGGATAGAGGGAAATGAATTTTTAAAGATGTAAATGCAACATGAGCAAGGGGGTTTTGATTTAATTTATTTCTATGCTCAATTAAGTGTAGGTAATTTAGATCCATGTAGGAAGCATGATATTAATTTAACTTTATTAATTTAGTTTTCCTTCCCTTTATATCATAGGAATATATTTTTGACCTTTCTATTAAATGGATTCCTTAATGGGTAATGATTATGTATGGGGGATTGGTGAAGATCATGTTTTCATACATTTTATTCTATAATTCAACAATTTAAATCCCACCATTTTTTAATTTTATGAGTAATTATCACATTTTCATATTTGAGGAATATTTTTTGATGGATTTGAAAAATTCATTAATTCATTATTTTTATGTGTTTTAATAATTTTGAGAAATTTTGGGATGTTAATTTTTGAATGACATGTCAATTATTTGAGAAAAATCATTTTAAACATGAATTGAACAAAATTTCACCATTTTTGGGATACATAATATATTTTTGAAGACCCATGGAAATAAGTTCCATATTATTAATGGTTGAAGTGATTTGTATCATTTTATCCTATTCCAAATCTATAAAAAAAGCAAACATAGTATATTATTAATGTTTCTAGAAGAATTATTATGATTGTAGGTTAGAAATGAAGTTGAAAACTTCTTTATGTACCACATCACAGAAATAATATAAGATATTTCAAATTATATGAACATATTGAATTCAAAATCACAACATGTATAAAATATTTAATATGAATTTTTTTATTTATAAAAAATATATTACATGTCAAATAGGATATTTATGTTTCATGGGTATTATAAAGCGTACTTATATATCTTTTTAACTATATTATTTACTATTTGAAAAATGTTACATATTATTTAGAGTGAAAGAATATATTACATATTAAATGGGAATTGTATATATCATCTCCACTAAGACTTTTTTTCAGTAAAATATCATATGTTTCATATAAGATATTCATTATCTTATTTTTTTCAGTTTTTAGTAAATGGTAGAACTCGTATAGGATTATCTACGTTGAGATATTATATAAATCCATTGAATCATGTTATGCATCATGGACCCTTTTTTCATGCCACAATTGGTTACATTGAACCAAATAGATATTATTAGTTAAAAAATAAGTGATTGAGTCACATTATAAAGGATCTATAATGAATTTGCGTTTTACTACAAGATTGGGTGTTGAATATAGAAGAAGATAGTCATTCCTATGTGGGTTCAGATGATGTGTGAGAGATAAATTCTTAATATCATGGAAGTGCGTAATAACCCTTGCACAATGATTCAATTAAGTAATTTTACTTCTCTATGATGATGTATAAAATTGAAATAGATAATATTAATATTTTATGTATCATGGGAATATTTCAAAGAAAAATAAAATTTCACTTACACATGGAAGAAAGATGAAGAAAATTCAATTTCTACATGTGAGTTTATAGTTTCTCAAAATACGCATGTGAGGACCCCTCACCATACAAGAATAGGAATCCTATAATACTCCCATCCTTTTTTATGATTCTTCTTTAATTTAAATTATTTTCAATCATAATAAAATTTATCAATTCTAAGATGATATTACCTCACTACATTGAAACATGGCCATTAAATTTATAATGTAGTTTATTTTCTGTATAATAGTTTTTATGCATATTTAATATATAATATTTTTCTATTTTTACTCTCATTATTTCAATATTATATTTTGTGTTTGTGTGCCTATAACCCTCTAATATCTAGGAATATGGATAACGAGTAATGTTTCTTGTTTGAGGGAGGGAACAATGTCTGTTTCAAGATTCATATGCCTGAATGTTTTCTCTTATTCTATTAAGGGAATTCAGTGATATTTAAGATTATTATGACGTATAAATTTACCTTTTATTTTTTATATATTTTCATCTTCCATGATCATTAATATTAATTTCCATCAATATAACATATAGATATTTAATTATAGATATTTTACTTTAAAAAATATGAGTTTGATATCTTTCATCACATATTGAAAAATGAAGGATGTTATACATTAGTAAATAATATTAATTAGCCTTAAATGATCATTATGATAACATATATTTTATATCTATATAAGATATAAAATATTAAATTTCATTAAATTAGAAATTTTTTGTGATTTAATGTTAGAAATACATAATTTTTAAGAATATATATTAAATTAAAAGAAATTTATAGTTATGTTAATTTATATTAAATGTTATATATATAATTTTTATAAATATAATTATATAAAATTAACTTCATTTTTTAATTTATAATAACAAAATTATTTTTATATATTTTTTCTAAAATATTTATTTATTGCTTATTAGTAAAAATTGATAGTTTTATAACCTTTTATTGATTATCGTGGTGTTATCATAACATGATAATGATAAATGATGCTAAAATATAGGTACCACAAGAATATCCAAGGAAGGCATGGCCTGTTCGATGTGAATCTAAGCCAAATAGCCCAAAATTCTTCTAATGGGATAGCTTCATGAATGGATGATGCTCGTAAGGCTCCATGAATAAGGGTTTCCTTCATGACTCTCTGATGTATTGATGGTAACATTCCATGAAAATAAATATAATATTCATAGAGTGCTTCATGAACACATGAATGGTAGACGATGAGCTCTACAAATGTGACTCTCAGACTCAGTTATCCACACCCTTGTATGAAGCTCATTCCTCTTTGCAAATTCATTCAATCTTCATAAAACCCCTTACCTATAAATACCCCATTAGTCCAATATTCTTTGGAAGATACATGAACTTTCAACTTCCAAAATTTTTCTTTATTTTTGAACCTCCAAACCTTTCTTATCCAAAGAGAAAAAGGATTACACCGTGTATCCATGAATTGTGAAACCCATTTCCTTATGTTCTTAAGACCCCCCCAACCTAGGAGAAGATTTATTTCATGAAGTCCTACTCCATTCATGAAGGAAGATGGATCCTTGGGGTAATTGAAGCTTTTTGTAGAATTCATATTTCTCAAATCACTCCTCTTATGAATAAGGACATCATCCTAAGGCATGGTCATCATGAACCAATGTAAATCCTACCTATACCAACACCCATATCCAATTTTTTTTAAACCAACGAGATAGAGGTTCATATCCCAAATTTTCTTCATTACCATTTTTATAGGTCATGCAACATAATGTTATCCAAATGGTTTTGTAAAACCATTTGGATAGAAGGAAAGATTCTGAACAGTTTTGGAAAAATGTTGGGATATATAGTGTAATATAACGCTATCCCAATGTTTTTTTAATACCTTTGGGATATATCCAAGTGTATCTCAATTGTTATATAATAGCATTGATATTGATTCCAAAATATCATAAGGGTATTCCAACGGTTACAGAATAAAATTGGGATAGATGTTTTTAACACATATACCAATGGTTTTGAAAAACCATTAGTTTAGGTCCAAAAACATTGGGTTCTTATCATAATGACTTTTGAAAACTGTTGGGATTGGAACCCATAAATTTTAGGAACTGTTTTTTCACATATCATCAAGTAAATAAATATATAAATTATATATACATATATATCTAAAAATATTCACAAATAAAATTTTAGTGTATTAGTTATGCCTCTGATATATAAGGTGGTTGTCATGGGTCCAAACCTATACTACCTATTTTATTTTATATTATCCATCCCAATTGTTTCTGGAAAACTAATTGGATTGACATATCCTAATTGGAAATCATCCAACAACCCTCCAAACCATTTTTTTAGGCTATACCAATGGTTTTGGGACCTATACCATTGGTTCCAAACCATTTTTATGGGCTATTTTCCGTATTGATTATTCACGAAGAATAGTCCTTCATCAAGCACCTCTCTTCGAGGACCCAATCAACGCAAAACCTCTCACATGGGCCTCTCCATTGTGCCTCCATTATGATAACAATATTTAATTATGGATGCATTTCCATGGCCCCCACAATAATCTAGGACTGGTCTAGTTGCACCTTGGGTCGCTATGTGACTCGTTCCCCCCACTCCAATGTCTACCCACTTCACCCCATGTGGGTCTGAGGCCTCTCATCTACCACTTGATTCATTGGATATGTATTATAACCTCTTTTTCTTCTATTAATAAGGATTTTAGCATTATACCTATGACTGAAGAGTCCCTCACAACTATTTCTACTCCATACCCCCTCCAAAAGAGCATGACCAGTGGTCAAGTTAGCCCAAGGGGTAATGAGTGAGTATTCCCACATTTGAGCTTCGTGACATAAGACATGAAAGTCTCTTGTCCTAGTAATAAGAAGTTCAAATACATTAAAATTTCCTCATCACATGATGTTATAATATAATCTTATGCTATGTGATAAACATATCTTCCCTGAGTAAAAGTGGAATGGGAAGACCCTTACACCCTTACAAGTCTTGCCTTTTATTATAAGCATAGGATTCTTTATGTGCCACTCACATGTAATGAGATCCTCCCCAAGAAACTTTCCTTAATATTCTCAAAAATGTCTCCCCATATATGGGATGTGACTCTAATACCATGAAACATCCAAGAATAATCCCAACATAGTCTTTCAAAACATTCAGTTACAACTCCTTCAGGTAGTTTAATGTGTAATCCCTATACTATTCCCCTATAGAAATTCCTCATACAAAGGGCATATCAATGCATAATCCCCATCACACTCCAACCCATATAATTAAAATTAATAAGTGTATTTCCATGTGTAATACCCATACCATCCCTCATCGATGCTTCTTTCATGAAATGATTTTTCTTACCTCATGACATTAAACTGCATGGATTAATCATATCACACAACCATAAATTGTATCATTGAACTATGTGGGACTTAATCCCTTTCTTCTAAATATTTTATGTAAAATTATTCTATGTGGTTCATTCAAAAACATGTTAAACTCATGGTGTTCCCTCCTTGGGACACACCTCATTAATCCACCATATGGTGTGTTCTGACCAACATTCCAGATCCAACTCCATGGGGTGTCCCAACCATTGTAAACAAAGGTGCTCACTTCCAAGGGACAAATCACATTTATTTCTCAAGGGGTGTACTGCTCCAACCACCTGGGTGTGACATCTATACTCTGATAGACACACCTCCTTGATCTATCACCATGGGGTTTCCTTGTCAATCTAACTCATCTCCACAAGATGTTAAACTTATTCCCTACTATGTCTCAACCAAATGATCCAATCTCTCTCTATATAAGGTAGAAATTGTGACCCAATCGAAATAGCTTCCCTATGTAAAACAAGGGATGATTAAGGAAAAATTCCATACATGATTTAATCCACAATCATTTTTTCCTCGCTGTCGATATGAGATTTCATATGTTCTGGACACTAAGATGTCTCCTATGAGATTCCCTACTATGAATAAAAATTAATAGGTGACCAACGTTCCCAACATCCAAACACTCCTAGTGATGAACTACGTAATTACTCTCACTACTAAGGGTTTATAGCCAATCGAGATATAAGTAGGATGTCATAACAGAAGCAGTGTAATTAACTGTTGTCCACAAAGAGATGGACCCAAGAATGAGTCCATGAATATGTTTAGCTCTAGAAGGGATACTCAGATGGGGAAACCATTTCAAAGGTGGAATTCATGGGAGTAGGAACTAATATCAAAGCGTCATGTTTCGATCAATCAATATACATAGTTGTTGAAATTGAAAAAAATATCCCGCATATGGAAATAAAAAATGATTGGATATAGTCTTTCCAATGTACACATGTTCCATATCAAAATAGAGTTGGGCCCTTTGAAAAAGCCTCAGATATAAAAATGATTAACCCAAAATGAAACTCTTATCCTTAACCATGGTTACTAGTAACCTTCAAGACATCATTGTATTATAATTTCACTATTTTAAAACACCCAATGCTAGGTCCCACTAAGAAAATGGTGGTCCTAGCATGGAACACACTAGAGAGTTGGGGTACTAAACATTAGGCATTCTTGGTCTTTGATATTGTCATCATGGATAATTATCTACATTAGATGATTCCACAGTGATGGTTTATTGGCATTCATTTTCCTTGTATTTATATTAACATCTAAATCCAGCTTCTTTGGTAGATTTTATCTATAAGAAATAATCCACCCACTTCTTGTTTCCACTTGTTCAAGAGGAATGTTGATGTAGTAACCTTTAAAATATTTTCTTTGGATTCTTCCATGAAATCCACCCTGACATCAATAACCATGAACCCACACCTCATCACACCATATGAAAATATTCAAAACATTGTGATTGATGCCCTCATATATTAGTACCAGAAGGAGAGGGTGATCCCCACAAGGTAAATGGAATGCCCAGAACTATAGGAATCAGTTCCTTACCAAAAATTCCTCCCCCAACGTCCATCCTAGAGTAAACCGCCGCCTATTACAATAGAAAACTACTTTGGGAGTCTCTCTTGGGAGAGATCATATGACTCACTCCCCTATGCTAAGGAGGTGGGGGATTCTTGATTCACCTAGGTCATAACTACATCCCAGGATCCACCATGAAGGGATCCCACCATGCCTCGTTAACTCAAGCTATGACTAAAACTATAGGGATAAGATATGGGGGGGTTTTATCCATATACTCCAGACCCATTTCAAACCACCTGATACCAATGTTGGGAGAAATCATAAGATAATTATGGAATAGGGAAATTATTTTCCATGGCTCCATTGGCCCCTTCAATGACAAGTGCATTATGCCAGATCCCTACCCTAGATACTAGGGATCTATCATCTCCAGATGGGGATTGAGCCCTCATCCACCACATAGGCATGTTAGGTTGACCTTTTCATTCACCAAAACCACTGACATCCATTTCATGAAAAGCCATTAAAAAGATGTTTAGTGCGGAGGTCCTACCTACACCACCATGAATCCAAGAGGAGGCCCTACCTTCTATCAATATATCTGTCCTACCATTGTTATTGATAGCCAAAGTGGAGGTCCTCAAAACTCCTTCAACAATCAACAAAGAGGTCATTCCTTTTCTAATACTAGCTTCTGTGATGTCCTCCCCAATCCATCATCAACCAAAGATGAGGTCCTCCCCGCTTCATCGACAATAAGAAATGAATACGTACCCACAATTTCAATAATCATTAAGGGTGTTTTCTCCAGACTCAATAATATCAATAGATAGGTATGACCCATGTCACTGCTAATCAATGAAAAGGCCCTCCTTGTGTTTCCAAATCCAAAGTGGAGGTTCGCCCAGCTTAAAAAAATGATAATATAGGGTCCCTCCACATGTCCCAATAAATCAAAGAATACGTCCTACCTACACAAAAACTAACCATCATGGATTAACCCCCCCCCCCCCCATGTGGAAGAGGTACCCTTCCATGAATATCCGTATTTGATAATAAGGGATAACATTCATTGTAGGGGGAGAAATCCTAGTAAACATTATGTCATCATTAACCTTATTGACTTGTCCGATTCTAAGGTCATAGAAGACTCGATGATAGAACCCTCACCCTAGTCATTAGAGCCTCGGTAAGGGTCATGATGGATGAATTTTCCATTTATGATGATGAGATATATTGGATCTCTAGATTCCTCAACATGTACTCCCATGTGAATGATGTTCTAGATCCCTTCACAGAGCTCACAATGTAGTCCGCACTATCGCAAGATTATATTCTCTCCACATCCACCTAATAAGTTGTATATAAATCAGGATCAATATTGGATTTCTCATATAGTGATCAATCTACTGATCCATAGATGACAATTGATTACATCACACATAAGTTAGTGATGATCACTCAATCCTACATAGATATTATGATGCGGTTTGCACTGACCCAAAGTAATTTCTAAGTGTGCAGTGAATGGATGAATCATGAAGTATCATTATTATGTCATATATTTCATGATTACTTATTATATATACTTTATAATCATTCATGAATGTTTAACGGGGAGAAAGAATCTCATCACGTCGTGGAGACGGTAGTCCGTACGTATGCACGAGCAATGATATCGTTCTCATGATCATGGAATTGTATTGGAGTGTATGTATACTATTTAAGAATAAATATCACTTTACAATAATCATATATAGTTATTATATACACCATTATACCCATCCAAGTAAGGTGGTAGTGGAAAATAGATTACACCACGGCGTGGAGACGGTATTTCGTACGTATGCACGCGCGGTGATTTCGTTTTCCATAGGATGGATAGATGGTGAAATAGGGATGTTTCATACATATAATAACATATCAGTATATGAGTGATACTTATGTTATTACTTCATAATGAAACAACCTAAGAAGAAGAAGTGGAAGAAGAAATAAAGTTGAAAGAATCGGTAATGGACATTACCTCTTCTTTGAAGCGCCTCTTTGAGTCCTCCTCTTAGGGCACTAAAATTGGACTTTGAAGAAGACCAGGACCTCTAGGATGTTTCTAGGGAAGTTTAGAAGATAATTTGACAGGGGTTTGCCGAGAATGAAGGCTCAAAGTGGTGTGAGGAAGAGAGGGAGAAGGTGCCCTTTTATAAGGGAGGAGAGGGGCACCTTTGGGATAACTAAAAATATTATGTTATTATAAAGACAAATTCGGTTTTAAATAGCTCCAAATTGATTTATTTCTAATATAAGGTGGGTATGGGTCTAAATCCTCTCATCCAATAGAATTTATACAAGTTTATCTTCCTATTTTAACCTTATCATTTAGATGTAACATTAAGATAAATAATTTTACTTTTACTGTGTCTTTTAGTGTTCTTCCACTATAAGGTTAATAAAAATTCTATAACAAGCTAACAAAACCCCAAGTTGTTTATTATTAATATATATAACCTTATCTAAGTCATTTGGAAAAACCTTATATTTTTTGGAATAAAATAACAATTAGTAATATAGTATTTGTTTTAAAAACTATTTTATGTCAATTTTGACACTATTTATTAATTGAATTTTTTCAAAATCATAACAGAATGATTATTTCAAAAAAAAGTTAATTAAATAAATAATAACATGTAATATTATCCTATAAAATTATTGGAATTCATAAAAAGTCTCAAATTACATTTATTTGGGTATTTATAACATCAATTATGTCAATATTTCATTAATAAGATAATTACAGCATCATCTTTGTGTCATATATAAATTAAATTATTTAATGTCTAAAAATTACAAATAAAATACCATTATGTAGGAAATATTTTTATATTTCTAATTAATATTCATAGTCAAATTTATCTTATGTATAACCCTATTAAAATTGATATACTTATTAAACTTTTATTTTAACTATTTTAACCCTTCTTTAAATAAATTAATAATAAATGTACTTATATAATCCATGTGGGCCTAAATGGTTATATTTTATTCCTAAGGTTGTTTTTGGTCGAATTACACTTATCCAATAGAATTAGTACATGTGTTAGGGTAATAATACTAACATTTTTACCCATAATTACCCTATTTTCTTTTAACTGTGGTAAAAAAAGTAAAAAGTTAGTATTCACCAAAAATTATTTTCATCTCATTGAACAACATTTTACTTACTGAAATCAACCATGTCTCTCGGATTTTTGAAATTCCACTCACAGAAGTGGTAAAATTATGGTTTATGAAAAATTCATTTTTTTATCTACCACTTAGTGGTTTCACTATTCATCAAAAAAATGAAAGTTTCCAGAAAAATACCAAAACTTAGGCCTAAGATATATTTGATATTATGAACTAAAAAATTATGTCTATTTTACCAAATTCAAAACATATCAGTTTCATTACTTAATTTAAAAATTAATTATCGTCGTCAAAACAAATAGCGTGTTCTTAAGAGATAATAACTATCAAAAGATTGACACATGTTTATGTCTGGTTTAAATGTCAAATTACATCCAATGACCAATATTTTATTAAATTGTAAAAAATATATTCTAAATATACTTTAAAACCACTCAAATTAATAATTTATCACTATTAATTATTTCGATTAAAAATGATGTTTTTAATTAAAATTTATTAATTTTCACTATTCATCAGAAAATCAAAGTTATCTGAAAAGTACCAAAATTTCACCCTAAGCTAATTTTGATATTACAAATCCAAAAATGAAGTCCATTTTGAAAAATAAAATTTAAATAATTTCAAAAAGTGGTTATTAGTATTCATAACGGCTAGTTTTAATAATATTTTAATAGCATATCGTTCTTTAGTGAAACTCGGTATTGCGTAATACACGCGCTATCGAGGAAGGTCGTGATTGCGTGTAATGCAAGGCAAGTCAATGATGCGTGTTGTGAAAGCTCTTTTTGGTGTAGCATACAACACAAGAATTTAATGAAATTAAAAAGAATATTTTTCATAAAATATCGGGGTGTTACAAATGAGGTTAGAGAAAATAGGTTATGATCTCTCAGTCTCAATCTCCTCAATTCAAAGACTAAATACCCCCCCCCCCCCAATCGAAAAAAGATGTCTCACACTTTTCTTCACAGTGTATAAGATTCATCATTATATGTAGCGTCACAAGATAATAATCATTTACAATGTGGAACTACATAAGTATTTACTGAGTCACACCATGTTGAAGGATTATTGGCACATTGGGTAGTGTTCATTTAGTAGTTAGACATGAGTTTCGTTTTCTAGAATGTTGTCAAGGGTCAGTAATTGGAATACTTATTGACCAATCATCCGGCCTATAAAGTTCTTCCCTTGGATGTTTATTTCCCATATGGTGTTGTCCTTTAAGTGGAACATGTTATTTCGGGCTAGAATATGTATTTTGATGGTACATATAAAATCCCAATTGGAAGACTTCCCAATGATCCCAATCTCAGTAGAGTAGGAATGGGGATCATCTTCATCACCCCTAAATATGTTGTTCATACACACTTGTTCCAACTATTAGATGCTTTCACCAATAATGAGTTAGAGTATCGGCCTCTCATTATTAGTCACAATATTACACTTGAAATTTGTGTTCCCCTATTGAATGTTTAGGGATAATTCAAGCCGCTCATCCATCTTATTAATGGTGACTATGTCTTCATAAAGTCATAGATTATGACCCTGTTTGAGCAGAATCAATAACTAATCGACAAATATTATTCTCATCTAGAAGTGACTCTTGTCCCTCAATTATTGAATGTGTTTATTACCTTTCTATTCTAGGAAAATATCTTGTACATTCTCACCGAGATGAATATTTCATTCATGTGGCACATTGGATGGTCATCACACTCAACAATTATGATGATCATGACCACCAATAGAGAAAATAATTGTATACTAGTGATTCAACATCAAGACCCCAAGGTTCAACCACAGAAGAGGGCATACCAATCAATATGAATCCTTTCATTGAGTATCTCCATCAAGGAATCCTCCTACCAAACCAATCCAAATTTGAGTCGATCTACCCGCACTCAGTGTAGTTTACTCTCCAAAGTTGGCCTAACCTCACGAAAAACCACTTTAGACATGGGTTTTATGGAATACTCCTACATTGAAACCAAGGATATAAGATTATCTAGGATATGTAGAATGTAAAAAATGGTTCATTTGGTCCCCATTAGGTAGGATTTAAGCTCTCCCACTAGATTCAATGGTTGGGATAATTATGTCTCACTATGGTCTACTCCTTTATTGAGTTTTCCAAGTGGTTTCATTCTTGTTTGATCTGTATCAAATTTGTTCATTGACCACTGGAGCTCTTCCAAATCACCATGTATTCATGGTCCTTTTTAGTGTGGGGACTAGATGTTTTCGGCCCATCTCCACCAACATAAGAACACCAGTGTAGTTTCATTTTGAATACGGAAGATATATTCACTATGTGGGAATAAGGATTCCCCTAAAGGAAGTAATGTCCTGATATGTGCTCTACTTCATGAGATCCCACATAATACATTGATTTAAAGTCCCTCTAACAATTTTCCCTAACAATTGTACCAATTTTTAGGCTACATAGATAATGATATTATAAGCCAATAACAATATCTGGTCAAACCATACGACCTTATATCATGTGTTTTGAAAATTGACAGATTGAGGCATTCAAAAAACAACTCAAACATTATATAGAACGTGGTTATCTGAAGAAAAAAAATTGTGTGGAAAAGTTCACAAATTACCTCTAGGATTGTCATATGAAAACTCATAATTGCTTCCAAATAAACCCATATTACATGTTATATGGAATAAAGGGAGACATTCCCATCTAGTTTTAGTTTCTATTTCACTAAATATATATCTATGACTACTAGAACCTAGAAAAAATTTAAGATGTTCGTCTAGTGAAGCTAGAATCACTCTAAGATAATATGATTCTGGAAATCTACAATCTAGAGAGGCACAAGAACATGAAATTGAGATCATTCCATTAAATATTTCACAAGATCTATTATAAAATGCATACTCATTGGGCACCATGGATATATAGTGTATCAGACCTTCTACCAATGCCAATTTCCTCAAAACATTCTTCATATTGGTTGAGAAGATGGTCTAAAATCTACGACAAAAATAAATAAGATCATCATGGTCTAAATTCTATAACCTTTAACTATGAACCCCATGTCCCAAACTCCATGACAATAAAGATAAAACACCATGGTCCAAACTCAATTACCATAAACTGAGAGCCTCATGGTTTGAACTTTATAACCATTAACATTGAGTTCAAGTAAAAGAATCGTGAATTTAAACAATGTGGGTGATCCTTTTGTGTGTGTGGTGTGGTTTTGGGCATCCTAGGCCCTCATTCACATTGGGTTTTTCACTCCTATATACTAAAATTATATATTTGAGATTATCATCCCCCTTGTCTGAACTCAATGACATTATACTAGGATCCACAATCCAAACGTCACGACATTATGTTGTGTGTGGGTCTTCCCTGGGTGTGTGTTGTTCGGTGAGGGCCTCCTTGTTCCTCATTAGCATCAGGTTGTTTCTAGTGTTCCATTCATATCCCATTTTGAATATTCCCCACCCCCTTTTACAATATCAACAATAATAAACAAATATCATCATATAATGACCTCTAGGACCTTAGACTAGGAGTTCATGTCAAAACATCATAACTTTTGACTATGTGGAAGATTCTCTTGGAATGGGTTATGAGAATGCTCGGTCTCCTAGTCCCTCATTCTCATATGGTTTTTATTTTTTAAAGCTACATATATCACATTTATAATGATATTCCCCTTTGGTAAATAGTCTATAACCATAAACTACTAGTTCTGGTCTATGCAACATGACATTAAAGTGTATATGGTTTCTCTCGGGAATACATTGTGTGGTATCGGTTCATCTTGGCCCAGATTCACATTGTTTTTTCATGATTCCAAACTACACATATCCTCTTGAGATACTCATTCCATGGTCCAACCACAAGGTCCTTAAACTCAGATCTATTAGTCCAAGCATTAATACCTTAAACTAATATCCACACTAATGTCTTTAGAATATGACCATAAATATTTATAGCAACTATAGTCTGAGTTGTATGGCTTTAAACAAAAAATCCCAATGTCATTGGGGCATGATGTTAAATTGTGGTATTACCCCATCCGAAGTGGGTATTCCCCTTATATGTACAATAAGATTTTTTGTTTACCCCTTCATAAACTAGGATGCCTCAAAGAATAGGTATGGGATCTTTAAAAAACCTTGCCACATTCCCGGAACATGGTATTTCCCATGATAACCATGGGATGCCTAAAATTCCATCACCTGAGAGTATCTCTCTTACAATCATCAGTTTTCTACCACAAAGTGCTTGAGAACATTAAGTGTCTGGATTCCTATACTCATAGGATATGAAGTGATTCCCAAACATCCAACCTGATGTCTGATCTTAAAATTAATCTAACCTTTTATCCACTATACCTAGTTTTATTCCATGCATTACGACCATACACTATGTGTGGTTTGCCTCTTGAGACTTGTGTGATGTTCGAGCTTCCTCTCTCTCATTTATGTCGTGTTGTACCTATTTTGTTCCATAGAAGTGTCCCCAAAGAAAATACTTTTATAGTCTAAGCAACATAACTTTAATCTATTTTCCATGATCCATGAATTATGACCGTAAACTATGTGATATTTATTTCATAGTTTCGGAATGGTATGTAATCTTCATTTGGATCCATTCATGTCTGGTTTTATGTTTTTCATGCCACACATATACCCTTAAAGAAAACAACCCCTCTACATTCTCTATATCACAACTTTAAACTAATTACCCATAGTCCACGCCATGTGACTCCAAACTATCATCCATGGTCTAAACCACATGACCTTAAACTATGCTTAACCATCATTAGAATCACTTCACATGGGGAATTACCTCTATTTCTAATTCACATCATGTTTTAACTCTTTTTCTTCATGAACATCCTTACCACCGAACCACACCGTTAATTGCATGGTCCATACCAATTAACATTTAACTATGTATATCTCCAATAGAACTTTTTCTGGATTGAATCCCATCCTTATGGGATAAATAACGATTCCTAAACATCTGGTATTTGGTTTAATCTTTTTATTCACCATAAATCCATCTCTCACATGTGGTATAATCATCCAAAAATGTCCCATGATCCTGTTTATTGATATAAGACCCATTCCGTTACCCTAACACATCAATAAGATGAGATTCCCTCATATCCAAATATGGGGAAGTAACATCCTTAGAGTACTGTGATAAACCACAATCATACCCTATACATGTTTGGTATTCCTCTAAATAAGAGATGATATTACCATATATCAAATCAAGATGCCATGTATGCTAAATAAGGGATGAAAAAAATCAACAACACATGATGTTAAAATATAGCATTACCTTTTATGGATATGTGATGCCTCATATCCAATTATGAGATGATTAAATAATATTGTTCTAGATAGTATCCTCCTATTGGAATCAGTCTCTTACAATTCCATATTTCACAACTATGTGCATCTTGATTTCCCTCCTCCATCCCTCCATTGACTCATCACAGAGACCCCTTACTTCCCCTGTTTCCTGGCCCCAACATTTTTTCCATAAACTAAAATCACAGGTTCAAGTAGTACAATGTTTATACTATTTTCAACCTACCCCTAATATTTTTCATGGACCACGGGCCTCCAATTCACTCATTCATGTCTGCATTATTCCCATTTGTGGCATGAAAAACACAGTAGGCCACCCCAAGGTCAAAACTCCTTTACCATAAACTAGGAGTATAACCCAAGTCCTAGCATCACAACAGTAAAATATGTGTGGTTAGTCTTAGGTGAGTTCATTTGATTCATCATTTGGCCATCTATACCCCTTCATTTATATCTTGTAACATCTTTTGGATGTCCCGTATTCCTTTGAGGCCCAACCCTTTGGTGCAAACATCAAGACCATATATTGAGATCCATATTCCATATAGAATGACCTTAAGCTATTTTTAATATGTCCAAGGTTTATGACCATAAATTTATTTCCATAGTCCAAGAATCATAACCTTAAACTGTGTGCATTAATGTTTTTTCTGATGTATTCTATGTGTGATGGCCTCCTAGGCTCCTCATACACATCATGTTACCTATCATTTATTCTACACAATCCCCCTTTGAGATATGCAGTTGGTCTGATCATTATGACCTTAAAATATTCTCTGAAATGGTCCTAGAATCATGAACTTAAATTGTGAGTGACTCACCCCATATTTTTTTCATTATGTACACTTAATCTACCTTTTCCTTATATACCCCTTGGGGGTACCACTATCATGTGATCCTCTTCTTCCCACGACCAATTCGGATGGGTTTGCCTCATTTACATCACTTCATGAATCATGTTATTTCAGATGATGCTATTCCATTAACTCTTCCATGTGTAGTGAACATGACATGCCCACTTAACCTCATATGAGGAATAAATTAGGGAAGCTTTGTTCATAAGCACCAAACACTCCGTGTCTCTATAATAAGATGTTAAATAATTGGATGTGTCATGATTGCATGACATTAAACTATAAAATTTTTCTTCTTTAACATATTATGTTAAACATCATAATAAATTTCTTCACAGCATGACATTAAATTTCATGTTCATTATCCTCATTAAACAATGTAAAATTATAAGGAATTTCAATCTTTCTCAGGGTGATCCCTTTCTTTGACACTGGTCTTCTACCGCATCATTCCAGTTCTTTGACCATTTCTCAAAATCCAAGATGATTCTCCCATTGAAGGATAGTTTGAATTTTGATATGACAGATTACCCAACATTCTCAAAGTCATATTGGCATAGTTCATGGAGTGGTGGAATCCATTTGATCATTCCATTACTTCTTTTCAACTCATTATGTGCTCTTTATTTAGATCCTCATCCTCCTCCATGTATAATGAGCCCCCCAAAATGGAATGTTGTCTCGAAAAAATGCCACACCAACCATCCTAGGCCATCATTATGAAATAATTTATAAAAAAATTTGATATGGGTTCTGTTTCTTCAATCATATTAAGTGGTAAGCCATTATTTGTCTTTCCATATTCTTGACTAAGAAATATGGATGTTGTGTTTTGAACATGGTTCATAGTTTTCTTATATTGTGACACAAATACTATTGTGTTCTAGATTTTGGTCATTGTGATTCCCAATTTTTATTCCCCGTAGTTTTGGTAGAATTCAATAACCCTAGGATTACCCAATTTGTGCACTGGAGGACATTGGGAAATAAATTGGGTAGTTCATAAAGCCCCATTCTCCAGAAACAGCCTCTCTAATTCCAAACACACATAGTTTTTTGTAAACAATATTATACATTATGTTTTTTTTGATATTATAACACACTTATATGAATGTTCAATTACATTTTCACTCATTTTTTCTCACTATAATCATGACTCACGTGAGCTTAAAAAATAGCCACAAGTAATTTCGCTAATATGATTGAAGTGAAAACAAAGAAAAATGGTCAATCATGTATAAATTCTAATCCAATGATTTAGAGGTTCATATACATATTAGATCATCTCCTTTGTAAATTTTATTCAAGGATCAACCCAAATGATTGAGCACTTGGCTTATCCATCCTCTATTAAGATGCCTTCATGATATGATGTTGCCTCCCAATATATTTTTTCTCATCTTTAGACATGGAGTGGATATTTACAACTACAGTCCACACCTGTTTTTTTCATTTTGGAATTTATCCAATATGTATATTTCCTCTTCCACCTAAGATTCAATTGCTACTATCTAGGCCATCATATTATTGAGGATCTTTGTTTGTGGAGTAGTGGTTGTAGCATAATCTTCCACCAATACCTCCAAATGGGAGATATAACCTTTAGCCTGCTTAATCTCTTTGGATCCCTCAACCATGTATTTCTTCACTTCTGAATCATGTTTCTACCATTATATGTTCAATCTCTCAATAATAAACACCTAATCCAGTGTAGGAATGATGTTAGAGTTAACTCCACTGGCCCCCATACTAATTAAACTTTGAAGGAGATATCCCACCGACTATATATGTTCAGCTATTTGAGTGAGGGTTATAAAATTCAACATGAACATCCACATATTTTGTTATGTGATACATATCCCCTTAGTAACCTCTGAACAAAATTATCCATAGCCTTTGGGCAGTACATGGTCATATCAAGGAAATACCAAAATAATATTATCATCTTGATGCTCTAAGTGTAGGTCCTTGGGTGTGACCAGTTGAAGAACTATCTCTTAGAAAATTTGCTCTCTGTCCACATCACCATGATTGAAATTCACTGATTCCCATTGTGGAATCCCTATGGAAGACTTGGTCATCCCAACTTCGTTAGAACCTCCTTTTATTGGAAAATTTTTATCCTTGACTCTCGTGGCTACCACCACTATCATTTTTGGGGTAGGAAATTACAACATAGACCTCCCATTCACTCCAGTCACTAGAGTGATGGCCACTTTCCCCATCATAATGTGAGATTCAATGACTATTTATAATGATGTCTCTATAATCAAATTTTCCATTATAGCTTCCTTAGACAATATTTTCATAATCTCTGCCATGACCCCCTCCATTTAATGAATAGTCTTAGTAGTCCCCTCTAGTGGAACCTCAATCGTTAGGCCAACCACCATGCTCTCCATGGACATTTTTCTCTACATAGAGGTAATAGTTGGCTACTCATAGCCACGGTTAGCACAACAACCATGGTATCCACTAGGGAAACTACTTATGTTGAAGATTACAATAGTTGGATACTCATAGCCATTACATCTGGAATTGTCCTCAAACATTCCCCTTAAAGGGTTGAGGTCCCATCAACCTCCTTTTTAGGTCTACCTCGAACCTCCTCTTCCTCGGTGTTTAATTCCTTTATAAGTGAGAAATGGAGTTAGGAAATAGTTTTTTGATCATGGTATATTCTTGGAAAACTAAATCTTGATATTTAGCAGGTTGAAAATAGGGATTCCTCCCACAGAAGAGCCTCAACCGGCATCTATAACCTAGAAATCATCTAACTCCTCTAGAAGAGGGAAAAGAACAGTCATCTTCACACTGATTTCTATGGGGGTGGAATAATATTTAGTGTTACCCAAACCTGGTTTTGTTAGAGGGAACACAATGACCCTGGAATGGACTTGTTTTTATCGTTCTTATACATATCTCCATTCCTTTCCCTGAGATACGTCGAATCCATACATGGAATGACCAATCCTAGTGAGATTAATTACATACCTATTTAGATGATTATACAAACCATGAATAATGGAGAACTGTAGGTATATATCCTAGTTTTCCCTGGCTTCAAGATAGATAATGTCACTGGGAATATCCATGTCGTGCAACTGCTACCTGGGATCATAGATGGATGTCCTTACAACTACCCCAGGGGTCTCCCCTTCTTCATGTGACTGCCTACCCAATATTGTCCATACTGATTATTCTTCTCCACTTCTTGTTTTTTCCACTTTTCTGGGGCCACGAACTATCCATCCCACTAATACATCCCTTAAAACTATTCCAGATCAACCACAATGGTATGCTTCAGTTACATCTCACCCTTTTCCCTATCATTTTAGGGTTCCACCTTCACTAAATTGGGTGGACCACCTACTCAACATATACTCAGTAAATAGACTTTCCTGCCACTATCCATTTATGAATGAGCCTTAACGTAGTACAGGATTGCAGAAACTAATTTTTCATATTCTCTTAATCACACGTAAACATGTGCCATATCAACATCATCGCATATGGGTGACATTCATAGAGTGCCTTTGATTATACCTTCATTATCATATTCTATAGTAATTTGTAATTCTTTCAAAATCAGTGCAAGTTTTGTAGAACGTATACTAGGTCATAGTCGACCCTCACCACCAGTACCCCACCAGGGAAGTCCAGAAGAAAAAATCAACAGTAAATGGTATTTGAACCATCATCAGTCACCATCTCCATTGGAAAGGATAATCAGTGGAATATGAAGTTATCTACAAGCATGTCCTTATCCAATAATTCCATAAAACCTAACATTAATGGGGGAATCCTTGTGATATTGAAAATCACATGTCAGATGTTTTTCATATGAAGAGTGATGGGGTTTAAGTACAAATATCCCCCCATGTGTGTGGCCACCCAACTGCAAAGGAAGTATAGGATCTCATAAACATGAAGTGATGTATTCCCTTCAATTATGTCACAATGAACTTTGTACAAATTTTCCAACATCAAGACTGAAAAATTGACACATTTCCTTATCACTAGAATCACAGCTATGATAAACGTTCTTGACCACACCCCCATTTCTGCAAACCCCACTAAGAATATCCCGTTTCAAATCAACATCGAAATGAACCCCACTAACCAGACTACAAGTTATCATTTAGGCTTGATGTTGTAACACCAAAACTTCTACTTGTTCACCTCTAAGATGTGACAATTGGATCCCTCCTTTCCATGTTGGTATCCATCTTGAAATGTGTGCAGCCTCATCGATAACATCTCTATTGGATCATCTCCCATGATTGGATCTCTTGATGGTTCATTCAGAAAGAACCTAAACCATTTCAAAAAGGGAATATCCCTTATCCTCAGTTTCTCCTCCCTGGTTCCCCACACCAAATCCCACAATTCCCTTACTATGGAAGGAAACATACCATGGTCCCAAACATGTTCTCTTTTTCTATGAACTGGTCACACAACACCGCTATAATCAAGATCCTGGTGATTTGATGAATGTATCAGAGGTAGACACTAACGTCCCCATGATGAAGCTGGAACATGTTGGCCCCTTTGACCACCTTCTCAACAACTTGATCATGATTTACTGAGGTTCATAGAAATGGAACTCCCATACTTCATCATAAATCCCAAATAACATTTGATTTACCTCAAATTCAAGGAATTAAATACATTCATAATAGGTCCACTTATTTTAATAAGTGAGTTTTATACCCTAGAGCATGTCCTAAATTTCGTTCGATGTTTTTAGTAGATTCCCCATATCCCTCTTTTAGGATAGTCTTGTACAATGTTTGGATGGCTCATCCAAAATCTTCTCCCTCGTCCAAATATTAAGAATAGTATCTTTATAGCACTTTTTCCCCCATTGGCCACTAAACCAGTATCCAAGTTCATCCATACTTGCTATCAGCATAAAGACATCATCTCCCAGACTGCAGATGTAAAGATAAAGCCTCCTGCATAGTGGATAGTCCCTATGAGACTCTTTCAGGAGTGTGATCAGTGATTTATGGTCTTTTGTGCTTTGAAAACACTCTCTAATGATGAATTTATCCATCATCTCTTCCCTCCAATTAGCTACAGTGTTAACACCCAAGATACATTTTGATTCAATACATTTGTGTTCTTTTAAGTCCAGTGTACAATGGTTATTCATGAAGGTCATTATCTATGTCTTATTAAGAAATCCTAGTTCACGGATATCACTTCATTAAAGTTGGGTTTGTAGTGTCTGGTTCCATAAGAAACGTTTTTGAAGAAAATTTCATAGGAGTCTAGTTGCTAAGAATCATTTGTGCAGAATGATGCATAGTGGTGGTGAGATTCACAAAAAGAGATAAAATTTCATTTCTCATCGTAAAATTTAGTTGGACTTGAGGGATCCCACCTCCATTATTTATAGGTGTATGGATGGCCTGGAGTTTATTATGGTATTCACATCTGAATCCATTGTGTATGGGGCCCACAAGTGCACTCTACGAGTTGTATAAATGAGTGTGATTCATTAAAGGGAGGTTATTAGTAATTTTTAGTGATTCTACCTCATAAAAAACCCTCATTTAACAATTCTTTACCATTATGATTGATTCATTTTTTATGTTGAAATTCACATACAATAGAAATAGTAGAAGGCAGGGGTCAGTTCGAAGTGAATCTAATCCAAAATGGCCCAAAATTCCACTAAAGGGTCTTCTACATGACGCTCCACTACATTGTGAATGGACGGATCATAAAAAGATCCTTGGATGATTATTTACATTACAAACATGTCATTGTTTTATTGTAATCATCCATGAAAATGAATGTTAGAGTTTTAGAGCACTTCATGAGTACATGAACGGTTAACGGTGAGTTCAATGAATTTAAATCATTGACTCACAGACAACACCCCTTATCAATGATCATTATAATTAGTGAGTTCCAATAATATTTATGAAACCCATTACCTATAAATACCCCCTTAGTGTGATATTTTAGTTACAATGCATGACCTTTGAAAATCTAAAAATCAGTACCAATTCATGAACCTACAATCCTTCAAGATCAAATGTGAAATTTTTCCACCAAAGGTATCAGGCATGGTGAAACCCATTTCCCTATGTTCCTAGGTTCTTCAAACCTAGGTGTAGATTCCTTTAGAGAAGAAATGTTATCTTTTTCAAGTAAGATGACCCATTGGAGAACATGAGGTATTACGAAGCATTTAGACATTACAAATAACTCCTATTATGAATCAGGACTTTATCCTGAGGTACGGTCATCATGCTTCATGAAGAATACTCTTTCATAAAGCCCCTAACCTTCATGAATCATCAGTGATTTATGGAGCACCTCTCTTTGAGGCCCCAAGATTCAAAAAAACCCTCCCCTAGGATTGTCCAGAGTTCCTCTCTTATTCTGACACTCCTTCATGATGGAAGAGTTACTAGGGCCTCCACACCATTCTAGTATCCGTTTAGCTACACCATGAGTTCCTTTTTAACCTATTCCACACACTCATGTGTCATCATAATTTACCCAAATTGTTGATTAAGACTACCACATACCTCTTCATTTTAATAAATGGTATTGTAACTCCTTTATATTCTAAGCAAAGGGATCATAATGTGAACCCCATGAATGACCACTCCTTCATGAAAATTTCAATTCCATTCATCCTCCAAAGAAAAATGAGTGGTGGTAACGTAAGACCAATTTATAAGGATTAAGTCCACCAATTTCAGAGCTACATGATGTAAAAATGCCTAGTCCAATCTCCTATTACTATGATATTAAACTCCAAAAAAAATTCCTCAGCACATGATGTTAACCTTTAGCCTTACCCTATGTGATAAACATAGGATTACTCATGTCTGATTGGAATGGAATGACCATTACTCCCCCTACACCTCTTAATTATTTTGATAGTCACAAGATGCTCTGTGGGACACTTTCATGGAATGAGGTCCTTCAGCGGCATCATCCATGTGTAAGCCCCAAACCATGTCCCCTATACATGGGATGTGACTATAATAATAGTAATATTCAATTAATAATCCCTACAATGTTTTTTATTACCATTAGATGTGACTCCTCCAGGCCTCGTAATGCATAATATTTATATTATTCCCCTGGAGAGAAATCCTTTATTGAAGGGTACCACAATACATAATCCCCACCCCGCACAAACCAAGATAAATATTCTTGTGAAGGAAAGATCGATGTGTAATCCCCACAAAATAACTCATCAATTCCGTATTGGTGAAATGATTGTCCTTACCACATAATGTTAAATAGTAAAGATCAGTCTTTCCATGAAACCTTAAATTGTGGAATTGAACCATGTGGTTTTTGATCCTTGTATTCAAAATAGGTTATTTAGGATGACTCTTTATGGTTCAATCCCAACCATGGTAAACTCATTGTGTTACCTCCTAGGGACACACCACCCAAATATACCATAATGGGCATTCTAATCAACCATTCAGATCCACCTCCATGGGGTGTCTTAAACAAGGAAAACTTTGGTGTTCCCCTCCTAGGGACATCTCTCAGATCCCTCGAAATGGGTTTTCTAATCCAACAACCCATGTGTGATATTTTTACTCCTAGTTAATCACATACCTTATCCACCACCATGGGGAGTCATGATTAGTATAAATCACCTCCACAATATGTTAATATTCTGTCTTCATCCATCTCAAAAATACATTTTGATTCATCTCTATAGGTAGTCAAACTAGTGACCCAACCAAAATAGATACCTTATGAAAAAAATGGGATGTTTGATGTCACGAACCAGCCCGAGTCGACCCTGAACCCGTCACCCAAGCCAGACCGCGAAAAGTCCCGAGAGGCATTCCCGATCCTCCCGGGATGGTGACAAGCACCAAGGGCATCAATAGAGTACACAAGGGTACAATTTCTCCCATATATAAACAATTAAACAAACATCGGACATAAACGGATATCCCAAAATGAATTTATATAAAAATTGAACTAAATATTATTTGTACAAGAAACTAAAAGTAGAAAAAAACCAACAACTCAACTGAACAATCCCGATGACCAACTAAATCCATGTGACACTTCTGTTCACTCTCCAGAACAATGATCAAATGTCTCCCAAGGTGATCGAACTAATGATGAAACCTGCACAAGGGATAAAAAAAGAATAAGACTATAGGCGTGAGTATTAAAACTCAGTAGGTTAGCCCGATATTCTATTCCCAATGAACATTCCATTAAAATATAAGAAACATAAATTTATAGTTTTAAATTAAAGATATGAAAGTATGGTTTTCAAATGAGGTTCCATGCAAAAATAATTATCAGACAAAAACATGCATGTTTAATAAAAAAAAATGCAAGTAACAATTCTTTTCAAAGAGATGCAAATTCAAAATGAAAATAGTTTTCAAGAGGGCTTCTTTAAATAATTTTAACATTTAAATAAATAACACATACTAATGAATTTACCAACCAAACACACCATATGCCAATGGTGAGTACAAAATAGCCAATGAGCACTAGTCACGGGAATACCCCTAGGCACTAGTTAGTTGTGAGCCCCAGGTACCTCGTATCTCGGTGAAAGTAACAATAATAAATATATGTTCTTGTGCACGATCCACTAGAAGGTTACATGCCCATAACCTAGTGTTCCCCAATCATCATCACCATCATAGTTTAGTTAGTTTTGTCATCATCAAACTTGCTACGTGAAACAGAGGCCAACCCCCACAGAATCACTAGCATACTAGTACACGTCCGCACACCTAGATACCCGGGATTCCCTTTAGTGCTCAATCAAGTTACACATGTTATCAAACACACATTTCACATCCACGTTCTATACCAAAACCATAAAAACACAAACAGACCATAATCTTTCTTCACATTTCTTACACTAATCAACAAACCGCTAAATATTTTGGTAAAACAATTTCATGAAGCGTATTGAGGCTTTACACATAAAACTCTTTCAAAAACACTCTTTAAATTATAAAAACACATAAAAACAAAACCAAATAATATTTGGAATCCCAATAAAAATTTAATAAAATCATTTAATGGACCGTAAAACAATCCCTATTGCACAACTTGTTATATACAAGTAAAACACTCTTTCATTTCTAGGAAATGCCAAACGGGCCTTTAAACATTTTCTCAAAACTATCCTTTGACGAAGGTATGAATTTTAATTTTATTAAGGATATGTATAAACACCATTTACAGCAGAAAACCACATTCATAAATCTCTTATAATACTCAGGTTAAAAATTCAAAACACAACCATTTCATAAAGATGTGAAACATTCCATTTTTGGGAAACTCGGGCCAAAATATGTTGTAAATCAAAACCCACTTTTTTGTAAAAAAAATACAAATTGGAAATCCATATAAGTACCCAAAAATAACATTTATCATTCTTCCAATTCCTTTATAAATCCAAACATATAACTTTTAAATCACACGTCACACATAAAATCCAACCGGGCAATTTACCGAACACATGACATGCCCTTCTTAAACAAAACAATTTATTTTATGTACATGAAAAGGAATAAAACACCAATTGAATTCCATATCTTCATTCAAGATACTGTAACATGTTAAAAATACCATAAACCATATTATAAACCTCACAAAATATTTCAAAAGATAACGGAACATTTAAACTGTAATGCCCCGACCACAGCTACCCAGAGTCGGTGCATTATTACATAACATTGGCATGATCACAAGAAAGATCAAATCTCGAAAGACCGATTGGTTTAGTAGCCTTGGAAACACTAGATATAATCATAAAGTTTTACATTACATTTCAAAGTGAAAAACTACTACAACAACAAAGTCTTCATATCCACACTATTAACCCCTCATAAAATCCCTGCAAGTCATTAATAATTTACTTCTTCACTACCTGGGAAAAATAAAACATAGAAAAGGGGTGAGCTCAAATGCCCAGTAAGGGTAACAATATACCGGAACATTCATAATAAGCATAAACATTTAAGGCAATGAATTACTAAAACAAAAGACTTTTAAAATTGAACTTCAACATAGTATGGCAAAAATAAAAATGAAATAATGCCATTTACTTATTCACATGGATATTCTACTAATCGAATAATCACATGCAATATCAATAACCACTTTCATAATGTTGGAATGCATAATGCCAGACTATCATAACCACATAGCCAAGGCCTCGTGCCAAGACTACAAATAAGATTTTGTCAAGGCCTTGTGCCAAGACACTAGTTTGTCTCATGAGACCTACCGATGCATCGAGGAGCTATAGCGGGCTCCACCCGTCACTTATTAAGTCCAATGCATTCCCATATGAAATGGTTTAAACATAACATAAACATTCGTATTAAAACTAGCATACGAAATGTCAATAATTTCACCATAAACTATGAATGGTATAAAAATAGCACATCCACAGTCAAACATATCACAAAACCTTCAATACAATATAGAAGTTTTGTATCATAATAAATCAACTTCAAATAATCTTAAAATCCATCAAAGGATGTTGACATAGATGAAATCAAAATTCTTTTTAAAGAAGTATCTCCTTTTATTTTGAAATAATTTAAGATCCATATAAAATAAAACATTTTCTTTGAAAATATTCTTATAATCTTGTAAGGAAAGCTTTGAAGATTTTATAACGGCGTAAAATAACCGCACCCGCCGTATAAGTAAAAAAAACATTCTTACCTCAATTCTGTCAAAAAGGTTAAAAAGGACCTTGTTTTGAAAACGACGGAAAGATTCCTTTATAAACCTCTTATAAAAAGTCAAAAAAAGGGTATAAATGACTTTAACCCATATTCTTGTAAATATTAAAAATGTTTTGAAATACATTTTTAAGAAACATGGATGTGGATGATAAAGAGATCCCAGTAGATTATTACATATAAACAACCTCGGATAATGAAGAGATTGTGAAATAACCCTTACCTTGTACTTTTCCTTGGTTGGGGTAGGTTAACCTCCTGTATAATGGTGAAATAGTTGTTATTAAATTATACAAGAATCATATATATTAATATGATATCATATATGATCTTTTAACATTGATTTGTTAATAATATCTTAGAATTATCGTCGTTTCGGGAGTTAACTTACTCATTTTATTTTATATGTTTTGTTACATAAGCCATGGTTGTTGTATCTTATTCATATCCAGAATGATATACAGTCCTTAAACATCATTTTTAAATCATCAAATGATAATTATACTTGAATGGATACGATGGAGAATGAATCTCATCGCGTTCGTGGAGACGGTAGTCCGTACGTACGCACGAGCGACAATATCATTCTTTTGATATTAAAATAATATATAAATGGATGGTATATCATATATACAGAATCATTAACATGTTATATTTATTATTTACATGAGTTACACATCATTATTATACCCATCCAAATAATATTATATTGAATAACAATTACACCACGACGTGGAGACGGTAAGCCGTACGTACGCACGTATGGTGACATGTTATTCAAAGGGTGGATAGAATACTGAATATGATTGTACCATATTTATAATAACATCACAGTATATGTGAGATACTGGAGTTATTATTTCAGAATGGTAAGAACAAAGGAAGAAGAAGTGGAAGAAGAAATGAACTTAGAAAAGGGTGGTGAAATCATTACCTCTTCTTCGGGTTCTTCCTTTTGATTTGATCAAAAGGGCTCCTTAGGTTGGCTTTCTGATCAAACTAAGGCCTCTAGGTTGTATTGAGGGATGTTGGGAGAGTATTTGGGCAGAGTTTGGCCGAACCAAAAGGCTTTAGAGGTGTGAAGAAATGAGAAGGAGGAGTGCCCTTTTATAAGAGGGGTGAGGGGCACCTTTGGAAAAGCTAGAAATATTAATTTATAATAAATTCATATTCGGTTTCTAAAGGCTCCAAAGTTGACTATTCAAAGGATGAGGTGGGGATAGGTCGAAAACAACTCATCCAATAGAATTTAGACAGGTTTGGGTACTTATATTAACCTTATCTTTAAGTATTAACTCTAAGTTAATTAGTTTCACTTTTACAATGTCTCTTTGTATTTTTATATAATATGGTTAATAAACTTACTATATACATCCAAGCGACCCCCAAGTGGTCCATTAATGATTAACCTATCATAATATAAGTCTCTTGGCCGAACCTTAGATTTTTAGGAATTTAATATCAATTAATAATATAATATTTGTTTTAAGAACTCTTTTATGTCAATTTTGACACTATTCAATAGTTGATTTTTGTGAAACTCATAACAGATTGATTACTTCGAACAAAGTCCATTAAATCAATACTAATATATCATATTAGCCTAGAAAATTAGTTTAATTCATTAAAAGTTTCATATTATATTTATTTGGGTATTTATAATATTAATTATTTTAATTTTTCACTATTATAGTAATTACTGCATCATCATTGTGTCATAAATAAAATAAATTATATAATGTCTAAAAATTATAAATAAAATATCATTATGTAGGAAATCTTTTTAGCTTTCTAATGAATATTTATAATCGAAAATCCAACATGTATAACCCTATGTAAAAATTGTTCTTCTAAAAGATGTAAGCTTATGCCATTTTTATTTTTATTTTAACTTTATTAATATAAAGTGTCCCTACCACATACAAGTGGCTCCAAGGGGTCCCCAAATTGACCAAAGGATGCCCATGGTCGGGTATGTGTCCACCAATAAGGTTAGGACACGTTTTAGGGTAATTTGTTATTATTATAATATTATTTTTTAACCCTTATTTACCGGATTTACCCTTTAACCATGGTAAATAAAATATTTACCACAGTAACTATTCAAAATGTCTAAAAATAAAAGTTACATATTTACACAATTTGAACATCCTGATTCCAAATATGGAATCCATTTTCCTAAATTCAAAACACAGAAGTGGTAGAACTTAATTTAAAATTAATTCCCGCTGTCAAAACAAAAAGCGTGTTTTTAAGAGATAATAACTATCAAAAGATTGACACTTGTTTATGTTCGGTTTAATTGTAAAATTATGTCCAATGATAAACATTAAATTGAATGGTAAAAATATATTCTAAATATACTTTAAAACCACTCAAATTCATAATTTATCACTATTAATTATTTTGATTAAAAAAGTTGTTTTTAATTAAAATTTAGAAATTTTCACTGTTCATCAAAATATGAAAGTTATCCGAAATGTACCAAAATTTCACCCTAGGCTAATTTTGATATTCCGAATCCAAAAATGAAGTCCATTTTGAAATATAGAATATATATGATTTCAAAAAGTAGGTATTACTATTCACAACGGCTAGTTTAATTAGTTGTGGTGTGTGTTAGAACTCGAGGTTGCGTACAACACACGCTATCGCATTATTCGAAGGGAAACGTACCGTAGAAGCTTGGGGTGTTACATTCTCCCCTCCTTCAAATAATTGCGTCCTCGCAATTTCTAGGGTATTACTGCATAAAAAGACTCGGGTGGTTCTTCATCATAAGTTCCTCGGGTTCCCACGTTGCCTCTTCCATCTTATGATTTCTCCACAAAACTTTTACCAGACGCGTCGTCCGGTTTCTCAGTACTTGTTCTCTTGTATCAAGAATCCTGACGGGCTCTTCACAATAGGAAAGATCGGGTTCCAGTTCTAATTCCTCATAGGTGAGTACATGCGTTGGGTCAGGCATGTATTTCCTCAACAGAGATACGTGGAACACATCGTGAACTTTGGAGAGACTTGGCGGCATTGCCAATCGGTAAGCTACAGCCCCAATTCGTTCTAGAATTTCGAAAGGTCCGATGTACCTGGGACTCAATTTACCTTTCTTACCAAAACGTATGACTCCCTTCCATGGAGATACCTTCAGGAAAACATGATCACCGACTTGAAATTCCAAATCCTTCCTTCGATTATCGGCATAGCTCTTCTGCCTACTTTGAGCTGCTTTAATGTGATTTTGGATTACTTTCACCTTTTCCACTGTTTCCTCCACCAGCTCTGGGCCTACAAGTTTTCTTTCACCAACGTCATCCCAACAGGTTGGTGTACGACATCTCTTTCCGTATAACGCTTCATATGGTGCCATCTGTATACTCGAATGGAAGCTATTGTTATAGGAAAATTCTACTAGTGGTAAATATTGATCCCACATACCCTGAAAATCAAGTGAGCAAGATCTCAACATGTCTTCTAAGGTCTGAATAGTCCGTTCTGATTATCCGTCTGTCTGAGGGTGGTAAGCAGTGCTCAAATGAAGTTCAGTATCCAGGGATTTCTGAAGACTTTTCCAAAATCTTGAACTAAAACGGGGATCACGATCAGAAACAATCGATAGGGGTACTCCATGAAGTCTCACAACTTCATTAATATATAGTCTTGCTAGACGTTCCAGGGGTAGATCTTCTCTTATAGCAAGAAAATGTGCTGACTTAGTAAGACGATCAACAATAACCCATATTGCATCGTTCCTTCTAGGAGTCTTCGGTAGCCCCATGACAAAGTCCATCGTAATATTGTCCCATTTCCACTCCGGTATGGGAAGAGGTTGCATGACTCCTCCAGGCTGTTGCCTTCCAGCTTTGACTTGTTGACAAACCATACATCTTGACACAAAATCAGCAATCTCCCTCTTCATGTTGTCCCACCAAAAATGTTCCTTCAAATCTCTATACATTTTGGTGCTCCCAGGGTGTATAGAGAAATTGGAACTATGAGCATCATCCAGCAATTCCCTTTTTAGATCAGGTATATTGGGAACACAAAGTCTCTTCCCGAATTTCAAAATTCCACCTTCATACGCAAAGTCTCTCAATCTCCCATCATTCACAGCTTTAATCTTCTTTTGGAATTCGTCATCATCGGTCTGAGAACTCTTAATCCTTTCTAGTAAAGATGGTTTGGCAACCATTTGAAAAAGCATTGATGTTTCACCTTCCCTGGTTATTCCCATGTCCATTTTCACTAGATCCATGAAAATTGGATCCCTTTCAATTCTCATATTGTTCAAAACTCCATGGTCTTTTCTACTCAAAGCATCTGCCACCTTGTTTGCCTTCCCTGGGTGGTAGTGTATCGTACAATCATAATCCTTGAGTAATTCAAGCCATCTCCTTTGCCTCATGTTGAGTTCTTTTTGTGAGAAAATATACTTCAAACTCTTGTGATCAGTATAAATCTCACATTTTTCACCATAGAGGTAGTGCCTCCATATCTTCAAAGCAAAGATCACAGCTGCTAACTCAAGATCATGAGTAGGATAGTTTTGTTCATGAATTTTCAACTGTCGTGATGCATAGGCAATAACTCTATCATTCTGCATAAGGACACAGCCAAGTCCTTTCTTCGATGCATCACTATAAATAACGAACCCATCATTCCCCGATGGTAGAGTCAATATAGGAGAATTGACTAATCTTCTCTTCAGTTCTTCGAAACATTCTTCACACTCTTTTGTCCAAACAAATTTAACCCCTTTTACGTGTGAGCTTCGTTAATGGGTTAGCCAATCGGGCAAAATTCTGGACGAAACGTCGATAATAACCTGCCAAGCCAATAAAACTACGTACCTCAGTTATACTCGTAGGTGCTGGCCATTCTTGGATTGCCTTGGTCTTAGAAGGATCAACAGAGATTCCATCTTTAGAGACAATATGGCCAAGAAAAGAAATCTCCTGAAGCCAGAATTCACACTTGCTAAACTTTCCATATAATTCATGCCTCCTCAGAGTCTTCAAGATAATGCGCAAGTGATTTTCATGATCTTTGTAGGTTTTGGAGTATACCAAGATATCATCAATAAATACCACCACAAATTCATCGAGATACTCCTTGAAGACTCTATTCATCAGATCCATGAATACAGAGGGTGCATTAGTCAATCCAAACGGCATTACAGTAAACTCGTAATGCCCGTACCTGGTTCGAAATGCTGTTTTCGGAATGTCTTCCTTCTTCACACACAACTGATGGTATCCAGATCGAAGGTCAATCTTTGAAAAGTATTGAGCTCCATGCAGTTGGTCAAATAAATCATCAATACGAGGTAGGGGATACTTGTTCTTTATCGTTATAGCATTGATCTCCCTGTAGTCGATACATAACCTCATAGATCCATCTTTCTTTTTAACAAAAAGAACAGGGGCTCCCCATGGAGAAACACTAGGGCGAATAAATCCCTTATTACTCAATTCCTCTAGTTGTTTCTTTAGTTCGACTAACTCTACTGTGGCCATTCTATAAGGGGTCTTCGATATAGGCCTTGATCCAGGAATCAAATCAATAGAAAACTCAACTTCTCGTTCTGGAGGATGTCCAGGTAAATCTTCCGGAAATACATCTACAAATTCTTTCACAACAGGTACATCCTCTATTTGAACATTCCTTTCCTCACCGACAGTTATTTCATTCTCTTCCTCCCCAATAATTGAATTAAGTTGAGCTACTGGGGGTGGGTCTAAATAAGAATTAGGTGGTGACGATTCTGCTCTAAAAATAAGGTGTTCCTTATCATTATCATCAAGAATCGTAACCTCTTTCTTCTTACAATAAATCTTCGCATCATAGTCCGAAAGCCAGTCCATACCGAGGATTATATCAAACTCAATCATAGGTATGACGATGAAATCAGCAGATAAAGAAAATTTATGTGCTCTAATGGGGACTGATTCACAAAACTTTGTTGCAACGATACTTCCCTTAGGAGTTTTAACTGACAACTCCCTTATTAAATCAAATTGGAAATATCTAATTTTCTTAGCAAACTGGGAAGATATGAAACAATGCGATGATCCAGAATCAAATAATGCATTTGCTAAACTTGAGGAAACCATTAAATTACCTGCCACCACGTCTTTCGGAGTTTCTACCTCAGCAGTAGTGATAGCATAAGCCTGGCCTTGATCCCTTGGCCTTTTCTGAGGTAAGTTCTCCTGACGCTTAGGACATGCATTTGCATAATGCCCCATCTCCCTGCAATTGTAGCACTGAACGTTGGTAGCTTCCTTCTTCCCCTTGCAATCATGAGCTTGGTGGCCTTTTTCACCACACTTGTAACAGACTCCCATTCCCTTCAGGCAAGCACCGGGGTGTTTCTTCCCGCACTTACCACAAGATGGATATTCAACCTTTCCCTTCTTCCCCTTATTTCCATTCTCAGATTGATCAGCAGGTCTCTTCTTCTCTTGCTTTGCTTTAAAGTCATAAGACTTAGAGAATTCCTTTTCGGTCTTGATAGCACATGAGACAATGTCTTCGTACGATGAAAAGGATTGTGAGACTAATGCTCGACGGAGAAATGGTTTTAACCCATCAAAGAAACGATCAATCTTACTTCTTGGGTTGCGAATATAATCTCCAGCATACCTCGCTAACCTTGTAAAGTTAGCCTCATACTTTGTGACATTCTCATCCTCCTTTTGTCTCAGACTCAGAAATTGCCTTTCCATATCTGCTCGATGGTCGCGAGGAAAGTTTTTTTCTAAAAACAGATCTTTGAACTCCCTCCATTCCATGTTTGATACTTCATCGTTTTCCTTCATGTTTTGAATCAATGACCACCATTGATCAGCATCTCCAGTGAGGCGGTAAACTGCCATGGTAACTTTTTCCCTTTCACTACTCCCCAAAGCCTGAAATATTTTCTCTAGGGAAAATATCCATTGCTCAGCTACTAAGGGATTTGTACTTCCATTGAACGTTGGTGGTTGTTGTCTCATGAATCGATCTAACATTGATCCTACACGCTGCGGATCAGGGTGCTCCATACGGGTAAGGTTATTATTCATAACCTGAGTAAGTTGTCCCAGTACGGTGATTAGCTGATCAGCACCAGTTGCATCACCAGCCCCACTATAATTATCTTGAGCAGGAGGGCAATCCCTACATGGAGTGCGTGCATTGATACGGTTTCCATTTCTTCCACTAGGCGCCATTTCTAAACAATGGCATAAACTAGATCAGTTTATGAATCAAAATACATAATCCCATACTTATAAAACACTTAACATAAATTGAACTATCTATGGATATAATCCATAATCATAAATATGTTTTCTTTGAGGAAGTATATACTCATAAACCCTTCATAATTATTTGTAAAGATAGTGAGAGTTATCCTAAGCATATCCCCCGGGAGTGTCGTAACCAAGAGTGCAGCAAGGCCCGTTGTCGTGCACCAGTTCCCGTTCGAGTCTAGCTCAAAGCGGTGTTTTCGGGTTTTACCCCTAGGTACATCTGTGCCAGAGCCGCCTCTACCTGCTCGTATCCAGACAGGGATGTATTGCTCGAAAAACTCACAAAATCTCTACAATACCAAAATTCTAGGAAGTTCTTCTATACTAATCCTCAAAGTTCATCTTAGGTCTACGTGCTCTAATCAGAGTTTATCTAAATCTAGCTTCCAAGGTTTGTACTAAACTTCCTCTGATACCAACTGTAACGCCCCGACCCCAGCTACCCAGAGTCGGTGCATTATTACATAACATTGGCATGATCACAAGAAAGATCAAATCTCGAAAGACCGATTGGTTTAGTAGCCTTAGAAACACTAGATATAATCATAAAGTTTTACATTACATTTCAAAGTGAAAAACTACTACAACAACAAAGTCTTCATATCCACACTATTAACCCCTCATAAAATCCCTGCAAGTCATTAATAATTTACTTCTTCACTACCTGGGAAAAATAAAACATAGAAAAGGGGTGAGCTCAAATGCCCAGTAAGGGTAACAATATACCGGAACATTCATAATAAGCATAAACATTTAAGGCAATGAATTACTAAAACAAAAGACTTTTAAAATTGAACTTCAACATAGTATGGAAAAAATAAAAATGAAATAATGCCATTTACTTATTCACATGGATATTCTACTAATCGAATAATCACATGCAATATCAATAACCACTTTCATAATGTTGGAATGCATAATGCCAGACTATCATAACCACATAGCCAAGGCCTCGTGCCAAGACTACAAATAAGATTTTGTCAAGGCCTTGTGCCAAGACACTAGTTTGTCTCATGAGACCTACCGATGCATCGAGGAGCTATAGCGGGCTCCACCCGTCACTTATTAAGTCCAATGCATTCCCATATGAAATGGTTTAAACATAACATAAACATTCGTATTAAAACTAGCATACGAAATGTCAATAATTTCACCATAAACTATGAATGGTATAAAAATAGCACATCCACAGTCAAACATATCACAAAACCTTCAATACAATATAGAAGTTTTGTATCATAATAAATCAACTTCAAATAATCTTAAAATCCATCAAAGGATGTTGACATAGATGAAATCAAAATTCTTTTTAAAGAAGTATCTCCTTTTATTTTGAAATAATTTAAGATCCATATAAAATAAAACATTTTCTTTGAAAATATTCTTATAAGCTTGTAAGGAAAGCTTTGAAGATTTTATAACGGCGTAAAATAACCGCACTCGCCGTATAAGTAAAAAAAACATTCTTACCTCAATTCTGTCAAAAAGGTTAAAAAGGACCTTGTTTTGAAAACGACGGAAAGATTCCTTTATAAACCTCTTATAAAAAGTCAAAAAAAGGGTATAAATGACTTTAACCCATATTCTTGTAAATATTAAAAATGTTTTGAAATACATTTTTAAGAAACATGGATGTGGATGATAAAGAGATCCCAGTAGATTATTACATATAAACAACCTCGGATAATGAAGAGATTGTGAAATAACCCTTACCTTGTACTTTTCCTTGGTTGGGGTAGGTTAACCTCCTGTATAATGGTGAAATAGTTGTTATTAAATTATACAAGAATCATATATATTAATATGATATCATATATGATCTTTTAACATTGATTTGTTAATAATATCTTAGAATTATCGTCGTTTCGGGAGTTAACTTACTCATTTTATTTTATATGTTTTGTTACATAAGCCATGGTTGTTGTATCTTATTCATATCCAGAATGATATACAGTCCTTAAACATCATTTTTAAATCATCAAATGATAATTATACTTGAATGGATACGATGGAGAATGAATCTCATCGCGTTCGTGGAGACGGTAGTCCGTACGTACGCACGAGCGACAATATCATTCTTTTGATATTAAAATAATATATAAATGGATGGTATATCATATATACAGAATCATTAACATGTTATATTTATTATTTACATGAGTTACACATCATTATTATACCCATCCAAATAATATTATATTGAATAACAATTACACCACGACGTGGAGACGGTAAGCCGTACGTACGCACGTATGGTGACATGTTATTCAAAGGGTGGATAGAATACTGAATATGATTGTACCATATTTATAATAACATCACAGTATATGTGAGATACTGGAGTTATTATTTCAGAATGGTAAGAACAAAGGAAGAAGAATTGGAAGAAGAAATGAACTTAGAAAAGGGTGGTGAAATCATTACCTCTTCTTCGGGTTCTTCCTTTTGATTTGATCAAAAGGGCTCCTTAGGTTGGCTTTCTGATCAAACTAAGGCCTCTAGGTTGTATTGAGGGATGTTGGGAGAGTATTTGGGCAGAGTTTGGCCGAACCAAAAGGCTTTAGAGGTGTGAAGAAATGAGAAGGAGGAGTGCCCTTTTATAAGAGGGGTGAGGGGCACCTTTGGAAAAGCTAGAAATATTAATTTATAATAAATTCATATTCGGTTTCTAAAGGCTCCAAAGTTGACTATTCAAAGGATGAGGTGGGGATAGGTCGAAAACAACTCATCCAATAGAATTTAGACAGGTTTGGGTACTTATATTAACCTTATCTTTAAGTATTAACTCTAAGTTAATTAGTTTCACTTTTACAATGTCTCTTTGTATTTTTATATAATATGGTTAATAAACTTACTATATACATCCAAGCGACCCCCAAGTGGTCCATTAATGATTAACCTATCATAATATAAGTCTCTTGGCCGAAACTTAGATTTTTAGGAATTTAATATCAATTAATAATATAATATTTGTTTTAAGAACTCTTTTATGTCAATTTTGACACTATTCAATAGTTGATTTTTGTGAAACTCATAACAGATTGATTACTTCGAACAAAGTCCATTAAATCAATACTAATATATCATATTAGCCTAGAAAATTAGTTTAATTCATTAAAAGTTTCATATTATATTTATTTGGGTATTTATAATATTAATTATTTTAATTTTTCACTATTATAGTAATTACTGCATCATCATTGTGTCATAAATAAAATAAATTATATAATGTCTAAAAATTATAAATAAAATATCATTATGTAGGAAATCTTTTTAGCTTTCTAATGAATATTTATAATCGAAAAGCCAACATGTATAACCCTATGTAAAAATTGTTCTTCTAAAAGATGTAAGCTTATGCCATTTTTATTTTTATTTTAACTTTATTAATATAAAGTGTCCCTACCACATACAAGTGGCTCCAAGGGGTCCCCAAATTGACCAAAGGATGCCCATGGTCGGGTATGTGTCCACCAATAAGGTTAGGACACGTTTTAGGTTAATTTTTTATTATTATAATATTATTTGTTTAACCCTTATTTACCGGATTTACCCTTTAACCATGGTAAATAAAATATTTACCACAGTAACTATTCAAAATGTCTAAAAATAAAAGTTACCTATTTACACAATTTGAACATCCTGATTCCAAATATGGAATCCATTTTCCTAAATTCAAAACACAGAAGTGGCAGAAATTAATTTAAAATTAATTCCCGCTGTCAAAACAAAAAACGTGTTTTTAAGAGATAATAACTATCAAAAGATTGACACTTGTTTATGTTCGGTTTAATTGTAAAATTATGTCCAATGATAAACATTAAATTAAATGGTAAAAATATATTCTAAATATACTTTAAAACCACTCAAATTCATAATTTATCACTACTAATTATTTTGATTAAAAAAGTTGTTTTTAATTAAAATTTAGAAATTTTCACTATTCATCAAAATATGAAAGTTATCCGAAATGTACCAAAATTTCACCCTAGGCTAATTTTGATATTCCGAATCCAAAAATGAAGTCCATTTTGAAATATAGAATATATATGATTTCAAAAAGTAGGTATTACTATTCACAACGGCTAGTTTAATTCGTTGTGGTGTGTGTTAGAACTCGAGGTTGCGTACAACACACGCTATCGCATTATTCGAAGGGAAACGTACCGTAGAAGCTTGGGGTGTTACATAAACAAACACTTGTTGAGCACTTTCATGACAAAAAAACACTACCTTTCACAAAACAATGATTAAACAACCACTTTGGACACCAAGAAAATTATCCAAAGGATTAAAACCAATAATAAACATTTATATCAGTTTAGGAGAATATTAAAATGATGCAACTTTAATTATAAAGGCATGTGTAAGGGATATCCTACCTCAAATCTTTGTCGTAATTGAAACGCACACCCGAAATCACCCACCGCGGGTTTATAAAAACCTAAAACTATAAAGACCAGACATAAACAAATAGAAACCCCATAAAAAACATTTTATACAAAAACCCTAGGTCTATCAATACTAGGGGACAAAATAAATCCACGAAATAATGAATGGAGGGGGAAGAGGAAGGAGAAAGGAGAAGGAATCTCACCTTTCACCCTAGAAAACTCTTCGTCTTCCATTAGATATGCAACCCTATAAAGAATGTAATGGCTTGAAACATATTGAATACACTCTTAAGGTCTGTAATAACTAGGGAAAGAATATTGGTGTCCAAAATATTAATAATTGATTGATTTATGATTGATAAAAGTTACCATGTCAATTCTGGGCGATTTGAGGTTTCCTGGGAATTGTTTCCCTAATCTGCGACCCATATGAGCTCCAAAGAGGTAAAATCGATTATTAGGGTTGGGATATGGTTATTGGATTCGAAGGACAGGTAGAATAATATAAAAATATTAAAAAATTAAAAATATATAAATAAAACTAATTAACTGTTTTAAAACAGGAAATTGGCCCATGGGCTGGCCCAATACCTAAATGAGTAACCCAAATTCACCCGGCTTATTAATTTATAATGGGTCCAAAAGGATAACTAAGTTTTAATATATCAGTATAGGACAAGTGGGAAGTTGAATGGGTTAAAAAGGATGAAAAAAAAGAGTTATAAAAGTAACAAATTCAGTTTTTAAAACTGGGAATGGGTTCACGGTTGGCCCAAATCATGAAGTAACCACCCTTTCTTCAAAAACTACTAAACAAACAATGAGGATCCCAAATTAGGGTGTTTATAAATATATGAAACATCAAAACTCAGGATTCATATCGCCAAATATCCATGAAAAGGATCATGATTTCCAATGGACCGGATCAATACAAAGAAAAAAAAATTGTGTGTGACAATTTTCCCCACCATTAAAGCTTTCCACCCCCGGAAACCCATAACACATTCCGGATGAAAAAAAAACAACACCTAAGGATTCCATAACAAAATAATCCATCCTATAAAGATAAGGAAATATCAATCACCAACAATGCAACTTAATACTCTTGCCCACACAAAACGAAACTCATAACCACGTCTGGAGAATCAACGGAAAGATGAAGCCACCACCTCCACAACCAAGCCAAGAACCCGATTGTTGGGTCTTCTCTCAATGAACCCAACCATCACCCAAACCAAAGAGAACTCACAAAAAAAATATTCCACAGGATTCCAGAATGTACTCCCCACCATTAATAATCAACTAGCACTAGAAATGTTCTTAGGATGAAAATCCAGGAGACCCATGGTGGGTCTCCCCACCATTAGAAACCAACTTGCAATGAACAGACAAGAATTCAAGATGAGCTAGAATTTGGACTCACTCACACAAGACCAAAAAACCCTCCTAAAAAATCTACTATACCAAGTTAATATGGTTACAACATGAACATATAAACCACCCACTCCCGAACGGAGGAGATAAGAACTTGGCCAACTCATTTAGCACAAATCTGGACCCCCGCCACTTGGGGATGGGAGGGAAGGGGACCCGATAATTTGGCCACTAAAACCACAAAAGAAACAAATAAACTACCAAAAACCATCCACATATTAATAGGTAATAGCAATACTGCACCTGATTTTTACAGGCGGTCCACACATGGACATTGATTGAAAACCCACATCCGTGAAGGAATAACCATAAACACTGTGTGAAGGGTTAAGTCCACCACGCTTGTTGTGACAAAGGGAAATTCAACGAAATGAGGAACCAAAACATTGAAATAGAAACTAACTTACCAAAACAGTGGAGTAATGATCCTAATCGAGCACTCCACACCTCTGTCAATTTTTTTGACTGCGTGAAAAGATTCACTCCGAGGACTATGGCTGGAGCCCTAATTCTTGAAGCATTTTCTACACCGCAGTCAGGTGATAAGGATCACACCACTCAAAAAAAACCTCACATGATCACAAAAAAAACCTTCATCTAAATAGGAACACATAGATACATATCAAAATTCAATCTCACTCCAAACGAGGGGAAGAATAGACAAGGAATACGACGAAACACATCATCATCACTAAAGACAACTGCTCTGTCCAAACGAATTATCACGACCTAGAAGAACTTTTAATAAAATCCCAAACAGCTCTATATTCCAACAAACAGGTCGGGGAATCATCAAAAGAGGTGGATTTAAAATTTGAAAGGAATCCTTAGGTTGATCACCAGGAAAGATTTCCAGTGGAGAATTATCCATGGCCACATCACAACATCAAACACATCTTTAGAAACCCAATGAAAATTACTCCAAAACCGAGACACCAACAAGATCTCATCTCTAGATAGAACAAGAGTATGAATTCTAGATCGCATGGAAGCTAAACAAATAAACACATCTTGAAAAAATAAAATCAAGCCACATAACCATTGGTTTTAAAAAAGGCCACAATTTTAAGCACAAAACTATTTTGAAAAAACCAACTAACTTGGGGGCTTTCCACATTCACCAATGGTGTTTCATCAAGTCTCACCCACATTCACATTTCCATGCCACCCCAGGCACCCAACCACCATACCATATAGGCCATCCATCTAGATATAAATAAAACCATGCATGTGAGCACCCATGAAAACACCAAAGGCTAAAACAAAACAACATCATTCAAAAAAAATTACCATCATAAGGAACACCAACCACCAAGTCAAAAAAACATTTTCATATTTCAAAAATAAAACCACAATTAATTATGAACCATTTTCTTAAATACCTACCTCTTTTCACTTTTAAATTTTTTTAAATAACCAAGCCACTCCAAACAACCCCTTCCCATTACTTTAAAAAAAATCAGCAATATGTATTTTCATAATCCGAGGTCCATTGAGACCAATAACGTTTCTAGTAAAACACCAACCGATCAAAACTAATTTCCAAAACTAATTTATCCGATTAAAAAAAATTTAACATCCCAAAATAACCCATTTAAAAAAATTTACACAATCACCTTAAAATGAATCACAATTTCAAAACATTTTATTTCAACAAACCACAAGTTTAGATTATGGATAATCCAATTCCTTTAAATCATTTCCACTTCCATCCATTTTTAAAAAAAACACAACCTTCCAAAACCATTATTATATTTAATCTTTGAAAACCCCCCTTTTCACTTTTCAAAATCTAATCCTTCCTTTAAAACCCATTTCCACAATTCTCACACAAGGATTTTAAAAATAAAAATTCAGAATTCAAGAAAGGATCAAGAGACCCAAAAAAGGAACTAGTGTCGATGGTTGACTTGACCATATGGTTGGCGGCCATATTCCAAACACAAAACCAACACAGAGAGAATTATTAGGTCCATTACCTTGATCCACATGGCTTTCTAGGCCCTGTGAGTTCACGGAGGCCATTAGCCAAACTCCCCTTTTCATATCCCAACCCCAAAAAATCAACAAGAACAAAGGACACTAATAAAACTGGACTCCCATGGAAACTCGAGGATTAGAAAAAGAAAGAGTTCACGGCGATCTCCTTGCACATACCGCTAAAGTCCCAAAAATCCTACTCCATCTAACTTGACATCCCCAAAATAACAAGGTCGCTCTAAAAATAAAGTTCCTCTAAGAGCTGACCTCCTCTGAAACTTTTTTGTCACCAAGCAGCCTGAGTCGACCCTGAACCGGTCACCCAGGCCAGCCCGTGACAAGTCCCAAGTGGCGTTCCCGATCCTCCCGAGATGGTGACAAGCAAAAAGGGCATCAATAGAGTACATAATGGAACAATTTCACCCATATATAAACAATCAAAAAAACAGCAAAAATAAACAGACAACCCAAAATGAATTTATATAAAAATTGAACTAAATATTATTTGTACAAGAAACTAAAAGTAGAAAAAAACCAACAACTCAACTGAACAATCCCGATGACCAACTAAATCCATGTGACACTTCTGGTCACTCTCCATAACAATGATCAAATGTCTTCCAAGGTGATCGAACTAATGATGAAACTTGCACAAGGGCTAAAAAAAGAAGAAGACTATAGGCGTGAATATTAAAACTCAGTAGGTTAGCCTGATATTCTATTCAAAATGCACATTCCTTTCAAATATAAGAAACATAAAATTGTAGTTTTAAATTAAAGATATGAAAGCATGGTTTTCAAATGAGCTTCCATGAAAAAATAAATATCAGACAAAAACATCCACGTTTAATAAACAAAAATGCAAGTAACAATTCTTTTCAAAGAGGTGAAACTTCAAAATGAAAATAGTTTTCAAGAGGGATGCTTTAAAGAATTTTAACATTTAAATAAATAACACATACTACTGAATTTTCCAACCAAACACACCATATGCCGATGGTGAGTACAAAATAGCCAATGAGCACTAGTCACGGGAATACCCCTAGGCACTAGTTAGTTGTGAGCCCCAGGTACCTCGTATCTCGGTGAAAGTAACCATAATAAATATTCGTTCTCGTGCACGAGCCACTAGAAGGTAACATACACATAACCTAGTGGTCCCCAATAATCATAATTATCATAGTTTAGTTAGTGTTTTCATCTTCAAACATGCTACGTGAAACAGAGGTCAACCCCCACAGAATCACTAGCATACTAGTACACGTCCACCCACCTAGATACCCGGGATTCCCTTTAGTGATCAATCAAGTTACACATATTATCAAACAGACATTTCACATCTACATTCCATTCCGAAACCATAAAAACACAAAAAAACCATAATCTTTGTTCACATTTCTTACACTCATCAACAAATTGATAAATATTTTGGTAAAACAATTTCATGAAGTGTATTGAGGCATTGCACGTAAAACTCTTTAAAAACACTATGTAAATTATAAAAACACATAAAAACAAAACAAAATCATATTTGGAATCCCAATAAACATTTAATAAAATCATTTAATGGACCATAAAACAATCCCAATTGCACAACTTGTTATATACAAGTAAAACACTCCTTCATTTCTAGGAAATGCCAAACGGGCCTTTAAGCATTTTCTCAAAACTAACCTTTGACTAAGGTATGAATTTTAATTTTATTAAGGATCTATATAAACACCATTTACAGCAGAAAACTAAATTCATAAATCTCTTATAATACTCAGGTTACAATTTCAAAACACAATCATTTCATAAAGATGTGAAATGGTCCATTTTTGGGCAACTCGGACCCAAAGATGTTGTAAATCAAAACCCACTTGTCTGTAAAAACAAATCCAAATTGTAAATCCATATAAGTAAAAAAAATACCATTTATCATTCTTCAAATTCCTTTATAAATCCAAACAAATCACTTTTAAATCACACATCACACATAAAATCCTACCGGGCAATTTACTGAACGCATGACATGCCCTTTTTAAACAAAATAATTTATTTTAAGTACATGAAAAGGAACAAAACACCAATTTAATGACATATTTTCATTCAAGATACTGTAACATGATAAAAATACCATATACCAGATTATAAACCTCAAAAAATATTTTCAAAAGATAACGGAACATTTAAACAAACACTTGTTGAGCACTTTCATGACAAAAAAACACTACCTTTCACAAAACAATGATTAAACAACCACTTTGGACACCAAGAAAATTATACAAAGGTTTAAAACCATTAATAAATATTTATATCAGATTATAATGATATTAAAATGATGAAACATTAATTATAATGGAATATGCAAGGGATATCCTACCTCAAATCTTTGGCGTAATTGAAACGCACACCCGAAATCACCCGCCGCGGGTTTATAAACCCTAAAACTATAAATACCAGACCTAAAAAAACAGAAACCCCATAAAAAACATGTTATAACAAAACCCTATGTCGATAATTACTAGGGGAAAAAATAAATCAACGAAATAATGAAAGGAGGGGGAAGAGGAAGGAGAAAGGAGAAGGAATCTCACCTTTCACCCTAGAAAACTCTTCGTCTTCCATTAGATCTGCAACCCTATCGAGAATGGAATGGCTTGAAACTTCCTGGATAAACTCATAAGGTCAGGAAGAACCAGGGAAAGAATATTTGTGTCCAAAGAAGTACGAATTTATTGATTTATTATTGATAAAAGTTACCTTGTCAATTCTGGACGATTTAAGGTTTCCTGAGAATTTTTTCCCTAATCCGCGACCCATATAAGATCCAAAGAGGTATAATCGATTATGATGGTTGGGATAGGGTTATTGGATTCGAGGGGGAGGTAGAATCACCGAAAAATATTAAAAAATTAAAAAGATATAAATGAAACTAATTATTTTTTTTTAAGACAGGAAATGGGCCCATGGGCTGGCCCAATACCTAAATGAGTAACCCAAATTCACCAGACTTATGAATTTCTAATGGGTCCAAAAGGATAAATAAGTTTTAATATATCAATATAGGACAAGTGGAAAGTTTAATGGGAGAAAAAGGATGAAAAAAAAGAGTTATAAATGAAAAAAATATTCGGTTTTTAAAATTTGGAATGGGCTCATGGTTGGCCAAAATCATGAAGTAACCACCCTTTCTTCAAAAACTACTAAAAAAACAATGGGGATCCCAAATTAGGGTGTTTATAAATATATGAAACATCAAAAATCAGGATTAATCTCACCAAATATCCATGAAAAGGATCTGGATTTCCAATAGACCGGATCAATACAAAGAAAAAAACCGTGTGTGGAATGTGAAGTAAGAATCCATTGAATATTTACACCCATAGAGTTTTTACTGCATTATTGGAATTGGATGCCTTCGGTTCTGTTACATAATATAACTCATATGAGACACCCTCTTAAGAGGAAGATTCATAGGTGACCCATGGGCCTAACATTCCGCCAAGACCCGCACCCAACATGAATACTCTCCTAACCAAAGTTTTCTACTGTATCTTGGTGAAAAAAATATTCCATGATAGAATTAGTGTAGTTAATCGACATCCAAAAACATATGGTGCTAGGAATTAGTTCCACAAACAATACATAACTCTATGAGGGAGACATGGACTAGGAAAAGAGTTTATAACACCCCAGGTGTTAGTAGAACATTATTTTTTCAAATTAATTAATTTCAACTGATGAATTTATTTTCAAAAAATAATTAATTCATTTATCATGACATGGACTTGGCTTGCACTACACACAACACAAACTTCGAATGCATTACACACATCACTAGGTTTCTATGAAGAATTATTTTATTATTATAATTATTTAAATGGGATATTTATATCCTGGACATTAAAACTACTAATATTAATAGTAATAAAACTTTTAAAATATTTTTTAATGTTTCTATATAAATAAAACATATTTATAATGAAAAAATATAATTTTGGGTAAATTCTGTGTGTGTTTTAATATTTTATATTCTCAAGTAGATTAATTTTCATGTCTCTATATGAAAAATGATAAAATAAATTTTAGAACCATATTGATATTTAATTTTATAAAACAAATATCTTTTTCAATTTATAATTTTGAAATTATATTAAGGTGATTTTGTTTGTATTTTTCTGAGAAATATCATTTTTGGAAAAATAATGAAAAATAATGATTTTTAATTCTAAACTCCATTTTCTTAAAATTTATTTATAGTGTTAAAATATTATTTAATTTGGTTTTAAAATTAAATTATATCATTTATTTGTCAATTTACCTAACTCAGTTCATTATAATAAGTTTCTCATTGAAATGTAATTTAAAAACATAGAAAACTTTTGGACATTTTTACTTCAAAAACATGTATTGTCATCCTATCTGTAGGATTGATTTAAAATTAATTTCTTGTAATTATGTGATTGGAATTAAAAAAATTGATACCATATTTATCATAAGAAAATTATAATTTCTAATAATGTCAAAATATTTTTTTCCGAAATCCATTTGTGAAAGTGACAAAAATAATTTATAGAGAATAAGAGAAAAACAATCTTTAAAAAGAAATAAACCTTAATAGTAAGTCCCAAAATGAAGAATAAAATTTTACGTAGTCCATTGGATGAAACAATATTGACCATATAATACATTATAACTAATTTTTCCATTATTGGATCTTCATTCAATGGACAAAAAATGTGGGTGGAATTCCCTTTTCCCATATTTACAATAGTACCACTCCTCCATTATAAAAATGTCTTCTCTCCTCCCACTTCCTCAAACCTCTCAAGACTCTTTTTCTCGACCAAAATCTGAAAAAATAACTCCTTAAAATACCAAAACTTATACGATAAGCCTAAATTTTTTCATAAATCCATCTAATAAAGCTATTTGGTGAGAACCTAAAGGGGATACCCAAAGAAGAGGTAACATCGTTCCTCAAGCTGCATTCATTTATTTTCATTCTCCAATACCCCAATACATATGTTTCCCCAAAAATATTTATTTAAACATTATCCTAAAAATATTAAGATGTTTTAATGTTAATATTTCTACCTTAACATACAAAAACTTCCATCTAATGTGTGACAATCATTCTTTATATGTGTATCACGAACTACCACCTCACAAAACAATGATTTATCTTTTTTAATTTACCAGATTTCATAGATTGTAATTATAATGATAAAACTATTTATATATTATATTTATTATATTTATTAAGTATTTATTAGTATTAAATTATTTTATAATACATAATTGTGTAGTTTCCATCTTGGGTATATATCATAAGATCATTTTTGGATGCTTAGACTACTGCCTCGTCAAAGGGTAATGATTTGTTCACACATTAAATGGAATGTGTTATGGATGATTTTAGTGAACATATTTGATATATATGAAATAATACTTCTAATATAATTATATTATAGGAATACTTACATATATTTCATTTACATAATTTGTTTTAATATGACAACTATATGAAAATAACGTTCTTGGGTACATACGGCCTACCATCTCCATGAACTGTGTATTCAATGTCATCATTATATATTTTATAGATTATGATGAATATATATTTGATTTATATAATTAGTTACATTATTTAATTAATTAATTCTAGATCTATGTAAGATGATCCATAATAATAAGTATTAACGTCTAGGAGGAACAAAGCAGATTTTACCCAAAGTGAAACGTTAACTTAGAATTGTTAATAAGGATGTAATATAAATTCATAATCAAATATTATATGGAATTATATATAATAATGTTTTTCTATAATATATTTTTAATAAATCATATATTTATTATACATTAGTTTTGTAAGAGTACGACGAGATTCAAGACACCAGGTAAGGGAATTTCATGTAACTTTTTATTTTCGTAAGAAACACAACTTATACATTAATATTTTAATTTTCATCAGGTATATAATACTCATGAATGTATTCTATGATTATTATTCATAAATTAATTTGTATTTTAATATCAATTATGTGATATTTATTTCTTGGGGTTAACATTCCAAAAATTTCCAAATATGTAAGGTAATTTTGTCTTATTTTTCATTCTTTGAGACATGTTTGTTGTTATGAACCTACATTAATTTTTGATATGTATGTAATTCCATTTTAAATGTTATATCATTAATACAATTCTATTAAAAATAATTTAAGCTTCATTTAATTTCATTTTCTTACATGGACGTTATTAGCCCAATTTACCTTGTGGTAAAATTTTATTAATACAATTTCATATTTTAACATGATTTTTTAAGATTATGATTCCATTGATTAAATATTTTTATCCATATCTCAATATTACACATGAGTTTTATTATATTCTATTTATTAATGATATATCTATTTACTATTACAATTATTTCAGTCATTGTATCTTAAGATAATTAGGAAACTATTTTCATGTAAAATATGATTGGATTTATCTCATTGGACAGAAATCTATTTTATTTCAAAACCCATTTTTTCGAAAAAATATTTTTTTAAATTGATAAATGATGATAATTTTAACATAAAATGGAATTTAAAAATCATTTATAGCTATCAATTATTAACTTATATTTTTTTCAAAATTATTTTCCAATAAAACTCATTTCTAAAATGTCTTCTATTTTAGAAATTATTTTTCAATGAAGAAATCATATTTTTTTGAAGATTATTTTTATAAAATAATGAAAAATTATTTCCAATCTAATATGATATATGTTGGTGATACTGAAGTTTTTCTAGGGAAATGATTGAATGGTTCTATTAAAATTCTTTCTCTCAATGGTTTATGTTTTGATGGAATGATGTTTATGATACTTGTTTCTATTTTATAGGTTATATACTTTTGGAACCCAAATATTTTCAGAAACTATATTCTTTTGAAACCATATTCCTTTTAAAGGTTATTATTTTTGTGAAATTATTAGGAAACCTATATATTTTTTCATAATTTATAATATTATTACATGTTTATAATTCCCATTTCATTTAATGTGTTTTGATATGATATTTTATGAATTTGTGTCACATGCATGAATTATTTCATTATGAGATGAGTGGTACCTATATATCCCATGAATGAATTAGTTAATGATTTATATCTCATGAGATAGACTAATATGGTCTTTGTAGTACACCTTGACTACTATGATTTCCATGGGAGTGAACCAGGACAACTAAGATTATATGGGGAGTGAACTCATACTACTAAGATGTCTATGAGAGAAAACCATGACTAAAAATATTGAATTAGGAGTAAACCCATGCTACTAATATAACCTTGGAATCTACACATTGATTACTATGTAAATAATTTGTATACTCTTATGTGTCTACCATAATTATGTGGATTATTCTTATGTTATGATTTCATGGAATATGGTTTTTAATACCTTGTGATTCATGTCTTTTGACCTTCCAATATTTATGCCATGTTTCCTATTTATAAATTTGATATGTAGGTAATGATCTTCAATATTCATGACCCTCTTCTCATACCCTTATGTTCATGATTCTGTTTATATATCTCCCCTGTTTAACATTACTGAGCATCTGATCACACCCTTTTTTTCCTTTCCCACAGTTTATGATGATATATATTGTGTTTTATGTGCCTTTGAATAGTTATATTCTAGAATAATCTAATGGGGGATAATGTAGCTACTTTATGTACGAATGTTTATGCTTCAATATTTCCAAATGAACTAGACTAAAAGGGTTATTGGGCATCTTTTGGTTAATGTATTAACTATTATATAAAAGTGATGCAATATTAAGGTATGAAAGGAAAGGGCTACTATATAATTACATGGAGTAATCCATGGATTGAAGAACAAACATCCCATCATCCCATTTTGTTCAAGGAACTGATATTTCCACTGAAAGTGATTAAAACTACCCACCTTTGGAAAGTGGGAATGTGGGGCTATAGTTCAGCCTATCTGCACATGCATTATTTCGACATGTAGGAAGAGGCCCAAATGAAAGAATCATAAACAATGACGTAAAATTTATAAAACCATTTCGCCCTAAATTTATGAATATTTGATTAATATATTTAATATACCATGTTAAAAAACTCAGGATGGAAATTTTTTTAACAGAAGTTGTATTTTATTATAAAATATATTTTTCATATATTACATATTTTAATTTAAAATTAAATTTTCTATTATTTTTATATTTTAACTATATTAAATGGGGTTCGAATTTGGATTTATCACATCAAAAATTAGTAAGAAGTGTAAAGACCCCAGATCCAGTAATTCATAAATAGTATCCAAATTATTACATTTGTATAAGATACTAGTGATATCATTCCAAAAGTCCTAATAGTTTTCTAGTATAAATGAAATAGATAGATAAATGAATATTATTTTATAAAGTGTATAAAATATATAAAACATAGTAATATAAGACATTCTACATCATTAAAATCATTCAAATATTTCTTCTTAATATCCTTGGGAAAGGTAAAAAATAACTTTGAGCTCAAGCACTCAGTAAAGGTTTCGTACAGTTAAATATGTCATGACTAAATAAGAAAATTAAATATAAAAAGGTAAGTAAATGAAAATACCAGTCATTTAATTAGTAACATTAGAATGAACTATAACCTTGGATATTAAGAATCTAGTAATATTGTGGACGTTAATAATTGAGTTCTTAGTATAAGAGATGATTAATTTTAGAGTTTATGATCTTATAAATCATGATATATTTACCATCAAGATCATTTTTTCCAATATAGTTTAATCAATGGGTGGGTATGCACAAAAACAACATTTAATAAGGATAGCCAACTAATTTGTCTCATGAGATTTACTTTTTTGATACATCATGGGGTTATATATTACAAGGACCCATCCATCACTACAAGTATAATATATTATTCATATAATGAATTATTAATTTAATCCCTAAATAATATTCCTTACTAACAAATATCAATATTTATTAAATAATATACAATATCATGATTTACCCTCTCAATCAAATAACATATAGAAAAAATTAATATGTAGATGTGGTAAACGGTTTGGGAAATTAAAATATGCATGATGAAAAAAATAAGGATATGTATGAGAAATGTAATGTGAAATGAATTATTCTCACAATAATAGTAATGTCTCATAAGAAATATAATCTTCAAAAAATAAATAATATATAAAATATGAACATAAATTCAATATAAATATAGGATTTTTAATAACATAATTTATTTTTTAAAAAAGAGGAAAATGGAATCAAATAATTAAAATAAGATTTAAATAAAGAGTTTAATTTGTACAAAAATTGAGGACAATATGATTAATCTAAATATTATAAAATTATTATGGAAGAGGGATAATCTCTTGACACCGTATAGGTTAAAATAATATTCATCTGGAATTTTTTTATTTATTTCAAAAAATTATACCATTATAAAAAACTATAATGATTCCTTTAAAATAGTTTAAAAATTATAAGATAAAATTAAATTTAATTATTAAATCATTTGAGTAAAAAAATTACTATTTTTAAACAATTTTGAAAAATATCATCATGGAAAACATTATATATGATCAAAAATTGAAATGAGATCATATTTTATTTTAAAATTCTAATTAATTTCATAAAGTTCCTAAAAGATTAATGTTTATAATAAACTATTGAAACTCCTAAAATATATATTGTATAAAAAAATTTAATAATTTTACAATTGATAGATTATTATATTCCTTCTATGAAAATAATAGGAATCCCAAAAAAATGAGAACGGAAAATAAATTCTAAAAAAATTGGTAACATTCAAATTGTATCCCCTTGAAGGTGTATGATTGAATTGAAACATAAATAATATTGAATTAATATATATTCATTTTAAAAAATAAATTTTGTTTTATATAGACAAAATAAAATAAATAGGTCCATAATACCGAATATGTCTCAGTGGAGTGGTAATTGAGAAAAAATAACATACAATGGTCATAATAATGAAGTGAAAACTAATTAATGGAGTGATTATTTATTAAAAATTTATATTTATACAAATTAATTTGTAAATATAACATAAATGAAACCATTTTGACTCCACACGTAATATTGTCATAATATATTCAATGAAGAAGTGATTTTATCCAATGAAAGAATATTGAGTAAAGGAACCCCATAACTCAAGATCAATTTACATCTAAAGAAGTAAAAAAACTCCTCTATAATAATTATTAATTTATTAAAATTCCATGAATTATTAATTTAAATACTTATAATATCATATATTACCCACTTACAACATCTCAACACAGATTCATTATTAATTCCTTATTGAAATAGTCGTTTTAGGTGTTAAAAAATTAATTTTCCATAAGAATTTCGGTTTTTTAGTTTCGATTATTATACTATGATTATGGATTAATAATCTCCATTAGGTTAATAAGGATTTATATATAAATAATTTCATTGTATATATATTTATAATCGTCCATAAAAATTTTAGATTGTAAAATTAATTTCACCATTCATGGAGATGGTTGACTGTATGTATGCATGAATGTTGTTTTCATTTTTTGGAGGAAGGAAAAAAATAAAGGTAAATAATAATTAGCCATATTTGTTTTATTATATCATATATATTATATATATTAATTAATAATATCTTTATCACTATCCATGTAAATGAAAAATGAAAAATGGACCGCATCTCTTCGTGGAGGTGGTAGTCCACATGAACTCATGAGCGATCTTATGATTTTCATAAATTGGAAGGTAAGAATTTATATATGATATTATAATTAAAAATGATTTATTAATTCATATATTTAATATATATCTATTATTTTCATCCTTATAAACATCCAATTAAAGTGGAGATGAAAAATTAATGACACCACTATATGGTGATAGTATGTCTTATGTGCGTATAAGCGATTTTTTCACTTTTTTTATGATTAAAAAGAGAAGGATAATGGTTATATAATAATAATAATAATAAAATATAAGTATATTTTTGATAAATTATTTATTATTTTAAGGTATTTAAGAATTATTTAGAGGAAGTACAAGGAGAAATAATCATGAACGGTTTAGTATAGACGATTACATCTTCTTCGATGGACTTCATTTATATCCTTTATTATGAACCCTTGGAATGATGTTTTAAGAATATAACAACCAATAATTCATAGAAATATTATTATATAATATAATATGGTATGTTTTGGAAGAGGAAATGGCTCAAGTGGTGTGAATAAGTGAGCATATGAGGTTACCTTTTATAAGATAGGAGAGGGGAAGTCTTGGAATTACATAAAGTATTAAATAAATATAAATTAATCTGAATGGTAAAATGGATCAAATTTGAAAAAATTTAAATAAAAATGAGTTTCTTTCCAAATTATCCCATATAATGAAATTTTGATAATTTTTTGTTATGTTTTTACCTTTGTCTCTTTATTTTAACCACCCATTAATCATTTTGTTGATTACCACAATATAAACATTTTATACTATTTACGAGTAAAGAGAATTAATATAAAAGGATAAGTGATCCATAAATGGACCATAGATGATATTATTAACTATATCCCATTCTTGTGGCATAATATATGCCTTTTTTTAATTTTTTATCATTTATTGAAATATTTTATATTATAAAATGTCATTAATGAAATTTTCAAGAATATACAAAATATTATAACATAATATGTGTCTAAATCTTGTAAAATGATTCCAAAATGACATGTATTCGAATATAAGTAATATATGGTCTTATTATATGTTTATAATATAAATAATCAATTTTATATATCATTTTAAACCACATATTTTTTTAACCCCTAGATTATCGAATTTAAACCTCAACCATGGTAATAGAGTTTACAGTTTGAATGGTTTATAATATTACTTATATGGTGAAATTATATAATTAATAGACAATAGAAGGTATTTTATACCATATTGTAATATAATTTTCCTATTTCAATATTTTTATGATTGTTAAATAATTTTACAAAATATATTTAATTTATAATGTTATTAATTTCATTTTAAGAACTATTTACATAAGTTAAAATTGATAATAATATATATATATATATATATATATAATGGAATTAGAATATACACCGTTAAAAAATCTATAAAATCTTATGTTTATCATAAAAATTATTGGTACACTATAAATCAGTGAAAAAAATATTTATTTTAGATCATTTTTTAAATCATTTACCTTATTTTTCTATTTCTTCCAAAAAAACAACGTCGACATTGACTATGCATTTAATGAATTTATTTCATCATAAAAAAATTTAAAAAATCTATAATAAATAAAATTAATTAATTGAGTTCAAAAAAACTATTAGAATCATTTAATTATGTTTATTTACTAAAATCTATGTCATGAAAAATTATTTGACATCTTATATTGTCTTCTATAACTGTGGGTGAGAAATGCATAGGTATTCGGATAATTCACTTACTATATGACTCCAAAAAACTTATATATCCATAAAAATGATCAATAATAAATCTTTTTTAATAAAATATTACATATATCGAAATTATGAATTTTTAAAATTAAAATTGAATAAATTTTATTATTATAAAAAAATGTATCATGTTTAAATTTGAGACCAAATCCAAAATATAATAGTACTTCTAAATTATATAATTTAATGAAAAGAAGTGAAAGTATTTAAAATATCGACATTTGTCACTACTAACTGAAAAATAAATCATTTTAAAAATAAATCCCAAAATTTCTTCTTAAGATAATTTTGATATATTTCTTTCAAAAATTATATTATATTTACCAAATAAAATTAATAAATGTTCCAAAAAAATAGTTATAACATTCTATTTTAAAAAAAATATATAACATTTTTGAAGAAAACATATTTTTTTATGAATAAAATTACTTTAAAAAAATTTAATTTTCATTTCATATGGTTATTAATTAATTTATATGGAGTGGGACCATTATAAAATTATTTAAAAATGACTTTACAGATATTAATACCCACAAGTTCAATGGAGTGGTTGTAATGGTCGAATATAATACATCTCAATTCAGTTAAAGGTTGGTGTTTTGTGACTATAAATATATTGATATTATAATTACTTTAGACTAGTTTTTTTGAGTGTCAAATTCTTCCCCATTACAAAAAATTAACCCTCCAAATTTTATCTCTATCATAAAAGGTTAATAGTTTCGACAAATCCCACATCATAGAGAAAGAAAATAAAACTTCCTTTGACAAGGGAATAGGTGAAACAAAATTGTTATCTAAAATATAGCATATTCAGGTTTCTAGAAAATCAGGCCATTAGTGGGAAAGAAATATGTGTACAAAAAAGAGAAAACTAACATCAACGGATTAATTTAGAGTGATATAAAATATGTTAAAGTAAAAATTTTTGACCAAAAAACAGTAAATCTATGAGTTGTTAAAATACCATCAATTCATTGTAAATGAAAGTAAAAGTACATGATTTTTATTTCAATATCCTTATACTATGTTTGAGGGATTATATTACTTTCATGATATAGAACACATAAAAACGTACATAGTTCATTTATTTCCATTAAATATGTATAATTTCAATCTTTAGTTGTGTGTTGATCAATTATACTTTATCACATACTCCAAAAAATGAATATTAATATTGAATTTCTCATGCCTGAAACACAGAAATTATCTTTTAAGAGATATTAGGTTCCATAAAACAATTTATATTCATTCAAAATTAATATAAATATTTTAAAAAAATTATTCAGAAGTTATACAATATTAATAAATATAATATATTAATCTCTAAAACCTCAACAATAACCCTCGTATGTTCAACTTAATCCATTCTATAAATAGTAAACCATAATACCACTCAAAAATTTGCATAACCATGTTAAAAACCCAAAAATAAAATATATTATATTAAAAATTTAACCTGAAAAAACATACACATTCACAAAATATCACATACCACACATGTGAATGCTATAATGGACCAACTCGGGCGCCACACGTCGGTGCCCCAAGCCGGTCAGTCACATGACCTTTAGTATGCCCCCTCATAAGATAGAGGCTTCCAAGTTGCAGTGAGGGTCTAATAGAAAACATGGGGGACTATACCCACTTTATTAAAGTAATACAATAGTTTAAATAAAATTTAAATAACCCAATGATACAACCAATAATCAAACCAAACCGATATCACATGATGAATATAAAATGAAATAAAATATCCTAAACCTAACAGTAGATATGTCATGTCAAGCATTTTTCATGTTTCAATATTAAAAAACCAAAATAAATAAATACAATATAAACTCTCAAGTCTAGATCAGGTCTAGTTCTATCATAAATTCTCCATCCCAACTCATCCATATAACCTAGGACTCATTCCATTATCCTATATTTCAAACATTAAGTCCATTCAGGTATCGATTAGGTATCCTGAGTATGGTTTGAGTAAAACACAATAGCCAACCACCAACATTACCTAAAATAATATCCATTAAATAAAAGTATTTTCATTTATATAAATAATAAAGTACACAAAATATAGAAAATAGTTTATATTTAAAATTATTCATTACATGACCGCATAAAATCTCTAGTTTTTAAGGACACTCAAACCCTAAATACCTACTCCAGTACATGACAAAGTCTGATCCATATCACAAGGGGGATATCGTATTTTATTATAATCATGTTCTTTCATTACATATTCAATTTTAATTAATATCATGGATGATTGGTAACATAGTCCTATGCCAACATTTTTTGGCCTAGAATGCTATATCTAGCACACCATGGGTATATGATGCACTAGTTTGTGTCCCACGACAAATTTATTAACATTGACTATTGAATAATCATTCAATTTCCCAAATAAATATATCTCTCAATCGTATATGGGATTTTTAAGCATCAATCCATTTATCACACCCACAAATCAAAAAATCAAATGTATCACAATATCACATTTATTATAATTTCAAAAACATCATGGTTATGCATCATTATCCTTCTATTCAATCATTCCCATCATAGGGTTCAAATTCATTTACTAATTCAGTCTTGTATAATGATGTGAATCACATTTATTGATATAGCCAATTCATCGTTAAACCATTTATCAACATTTAATCATCATCCCAAATAACTCATTTAGCTTAAGCCAACCACCTCACAATCATCAATTTCAACTAATTCATGATGAAATAAATTGAAAAATTACATAACACCATTATCAATCCAATTTCACAATCACTATATTATGTATATTTATTAACCAATAGAATAATAATAATTCCACAAATTTCAACTTCCCCAATTTATCCCAAATAACTGTCACATGGAAATTGAATTAAATAAATTCTATAATCAATAAAATATCCTAACAATGGAAATTAAAAATTACACAATTAAATGTTCATTATTAAATCAAAACTGTGGGATTCTCAACTAAGACCATCCACCTCAAGATTGATGACAAATTCTCACTAACAGAAATCCTCATTGAAGCGGAACAACTAAGATCACTACAAAGAACAAGATCTAGAAACAAAAAATAGATCCAATAAAAGGCATATTAGATCCAAGAAATCGTAGATCCAAACGCACACCAATAGAGTAAAACCATTCACATTTTATCCATAAAGAGGGATGGGAGAGAGAGTAAACTACACCAGATAAGATTCTCATACTGAGAGAGGTTTATATTCTTCTGTCCGACCTTTGATTTTTCATGAAAAGTGTTTATCAGAACTATAAATTTCTCTAAAATCCTAAAAATGATAGGAATGATTTAGGTTCATGTTCGGTAAACTTTTGGTGATGTAGGTTGGGGTTTAGGAATTTTTAATCTAATCTTATGGAGTTTCAAATTCCACACACATGGTTTCCTGCTTGGGGCATGCAGTTTCCCTAGTACAGTTCATAACTATGAACCTCCACCCCCGGAGTTTGATGGTTATTACAAAGATGAAACATGGTTTGAGAAGCTGGGTACCGACCATTAAATCATCCACTCCCTAATGTTTCACAATTTTCTAGGGCAAGGCACACCATTTTGGAAAATCGTGATCCAACCATAAGCTAACCAAAATCCCACCAAAAACTACCAAATTTCACACAAACTCACTAAATATTAAGCAAAAACTATATATAGTAAAAAAAGTTCAAATAGAACCTGTAAACAAGCATAAAACGTCTCTAGGAAAGGTTCAGATCTCATAATCTCTCCACCTTATAATAGCTCATCATCAAGATATATTACCAAGATTCTCAAAGATTTTGAGGTAAAAGGGTCAAGCTGTAGATCCCAAATATATTCTTCTCTCTCTAGTGTTTCTAACTTAATAGGGCCATGTTTTTATAGTACACAAATGATCAGCATCATCTTTCCCCACATCACTTTCTCACTACGATCTAAAAATACATATCGGATTCTCCTCAATGGACACAGTGGTCTAAAACTCCATATCATCCACATGGACCGTATGAGAAGGGTGAGGGTGATACCACTAATGTTCTGACACAAAATAAACATGGTTAGCACTATACCTCTCTATAAAATCGATTTGATATTCCACTGATCCAATTCTCTCCACAACCTCAAATGGTCTAACAAACCTACATGCCAAATTTCCATGCCTTTGAATCTTATAGTAACCCAATCTATAAGACACAAAAAAAGAATGGATGATTACCCACTGAAATCACTAGGGGTCACCATCATATATCAGCATATGAATTTTATATACTTAGGTTCGTATTCATGTGCACAGAAATTAGCTGAACCTACTCCAACATTTTCTGCACATGACTTGGTCCCAACATCCCTGACTCTCATGCCTCGATTCAACGTAGAGGTTATTTTCAGGGCCTACAATAATGTTTGGAATAAGGATTTATCTCAATTGTTTCTTGATATCTTTTTTATATAATAACTCCACCAAAATGTTGTGCATCTAAAAAGATGACCAATGTCTAATACACAAGACTGAATCGTATCCTCAAGCATTTGTATAGTACATTCTGGTTTCCCATCTATTAGTTGGTTGAATTCCATACTCAATAAAACTTGTTTACCACGTGCCTTCTAGAATCCCTACCATAAGGGTGTAGTAAAATGTGAGTAAAATTATAAACGAATACACTCTATTAACCCATGAAGATAGAATATCTATTGAATGTACAAATCTCTCAACCGATCCACTATGAAAGTATCTTGTATAGAAATCTAGTATAATACATTTTTTAAACGATCCGAAATCACCCAAGTAGAATCATTCTTACAAGGAATACTCAAGAGACCCACCATAATTTCCTATGTAATGGTGTCCCACATTAATAGAGAATGTGAAATGAATAAAGTAAACCTACAAGATGTTGATGAATGGCCTTCACATTCTAATAGGTGTAGCATCGTGTTATGAATCCTATTATCTTCTTTTTCATTCCCTTCCCCGAAAAATTTTATTGTACTTCATAGTACATTTTGATCGCACCTTGATGAACCACCCACTTTGAGGCTTGAAATTCACGCATCAGGTCCTCCTGCATGGTCATTCAAAAAACAACCCAATTTTTTCTATAAATTATTTCGTCCTCCTCTTTGGTCTAATATGAAGGTGACTGTCCACATTTAAGGATTCAATTTATGGAAAAACATTTCATTCTCCGATAATTCCTTTATCTAATCCTACTCAAGAGTGTAGACTTCACAAATACAGATGTGCGAGTTAGGTGTTCCTAACACTCTTGAACCACAACATGTATCTTAGCCAGTTAATTAATCATCTTCCACTCATAAATAGCTTCCTAAACTACCTGGGTCTATGTTTTGCTTCAAACAGTGTCAACAACAATGTTTCCCTTCTTGGAGGGTATATGCTATCTAAAAATAAAGTAACTGCATATACTCATCCCACCTCTGTTCCCAAAGATTTAAGTCTCCCTGGGAAAATATATATTTTAATCTCTTGTGATCAGTATAAAAATTTAAATTTTCTCCCAAAAAATATTCCACTAACACATCAAGGAATAAACCACTATAGATAACTCAATTTATTATGTTGGTTAGTTTTTTCATGTAGCATTAACTAGAGGGACCCATATGGCACAAATTGACCCCCCTAAATCAACATTACTTCAATTCTGATTATAGAAGCATAAAAAATACTCTATATTCTTCCCCTATCCTTGGTAGGAAAAATATTTTTTCTATATTCAAGAGATTCTTCAACTCCTAGAATGAATTCTCACATTAACCTAACCATTCAATCTAAAATACCTTCTTAATAAATTCTAAAATATGTTCTTCCAATTGGGAAAATTATAGGGTAAACCTCCAATAATATCTCACTGGCCCAAAAAATATACAGTTATCACAAATGTACGTGGATTCCCTGAAGATTCACCCACCTAAACCATATCAGTTACAAATAAAAACCTTCTTCTAAGATGATGTTACCTAATAATTGTAGCACCCCGAGATTTTATGAAAAATATTCTTTTTAATTTCATTAATGCCTTGTGTTATATGCTACACCAAAAGGATCTTTCACAACACACATCTATGACCTGGCTTGAATTACACACAATCGCGACCTTCCACGATAGTGTGTGTTGTACGCAACACCAAGTTTCGATAAACAATGATATACTATTAAAATATTATTAAAACTAGCCGTTATGAATAGTAATAACCACTTTTTGAAATTTTGTAAATTTTATTTTTTCAAAATGGACTTCATTTTTGGATTCGGAATATCGAAATTAGCTTAGGGTGAAATTTTGGTGATTTTCGGATAACTTTCATATTTTGATGAATAGTGAAAATTACTAAATTTTAATTAAAAACAACTTTTTCAATCGAAATAATTAATAATGAGAAATTATTAATTTGAGTGGTTGTAAAGTATATTTAGAATATATTTTTACAATTTAATACAATGGTTGTCATTGGATGTAATTTCACATTTAAACCAGACATAAACAAGTGTCAATCTTTTGATAGTTATTATCTCTTAAGAACACGCTATTTGTTTTGACGATGGGAATTAATTTTTAAATTAATTAATGCAACTGATATGTTTTGAATTTGGTAAAATAGAAATCATTTTTGAGTTCATAATATCAAATATATCTTAGGCCGAATTTTTGGTATTTTTCTGAAAACATTCAATTTTTGATGAATAGTGAAACCACTAAGTGGTAGTTAAAAAAACTGAATTTTTCATAAAACTTAATTTTACCGCTTCTGTGAGTGGAATTTCAAAAATCTAAGAGACACGGTTGATTTCAGTAAGTAAAATGTGGTTCAATTAGATGAAAATAATTTTTGGTGAATAGTAACTTTTTACTTTTATTTACCACGGTTAAAAGTAAATAGGGTAATTAATGGTAAAAATGATATTGTTATTAACCTAAAACATGTCCTAATTCTATTGGATAAGTGTAATTCGACAAGAAAAAAACTTAGGAATAAAATATGACCATTTAGGCACACTTGAATTAGATTATGACATTTATTATTATTTAATTCAAAGAAGAGTAAAAAGAGTTAAAATCAATGTTTATTTAATAAAACATATTTAATATAGGGTTATGCATAAGATAAATTCGACTATAAAAATTCATTATAAAGATAAAAAGATTTCCTACATAATGGTATTTTATTTTTAATTTTTAGACATTAAATAATTTACTTTATTTATGACACAACGATGATGTAGTAATTATCTTATTAATGAAATATTGACATAATTGATGTTATAAATACCCAAATAAATATAATATGAAACTTTTTATGAATTCCACTAATTTTATAGGTTAATATGACATGTTAGTATTGATTTAATTAACTTTCTTAGAATATATCATTCTGTTATGATTTTCACAAAAATCAATTACTAAATAGTGACAAAATTGACATATAATAGTTTTTAAAAACAATATTATATTATTAATTGTAATTTTATTCCAAAAAATCTAAATCTCGGAAAAATGACTTAGATAAGGATATATATATTAATACTAATCAATTTGGGGTTATTTTGGCCTCTTATAGTATGTTTATTAACCTTATAATGTAAGAACACAAGAAGATACGGTAAATGTAAAATTATTTAACTTAATGTTAAATCTAAATGATAAGGTTAAAATAGGAACCTAAACTTGTCTAAATTCTATTTTATGAGATGATTTCGACCCTTCCCCACCTTAGTCTCGAAATAAATCAATTTTAAGCTATTTAAAACCGAACATGACTTTATAATAAAATAATATTTTTAGTCTTTCCAAAGGAGCCCCTCTCCTCCCTTATAAAAGGGCACCTCCTCCCTCTCTTCCTCACACAACTTGGAGCCTTCATGCTCGGCCAACCCCTTCCAAATTCTCTTCTACACTTCCCTAGAAACATCCTATAGGTTCTGGTTATCCTCAAAGACCAATTTTAGTGCCCTAAGAGGAGGTCTCAAAGAGGCGCTTCAAAGAAGAGGTAATTTCCGTTACCGATTATTTCACCTTTATTTCTTCTTCCACTTCTTCTTCTTAGGTTGTTTCATTATGAAGTAATAACATCAGTATCACTCATATAATGATATGTTATTATAATTATTAAACAATCCTATTTCACCATCTATCCATCCTACGGAAGACAAAATCACCGCGCGTGCGTACGTACTGAATACCGTCTCCACACCGTGGTGAAATCTATTTTCCACCACCACCTTACTTGGATGGGTATAATGGTGTAAATAATAACTATATATTATTATTTTAATGTGATATTGATACTGAAATATTATACATACACTCCAATATAGTCCCACGATCATGAGAACGATATCATCGCTCGTGCGTACGTACGGACTACCGTCTCCACGACACGATGAGATTCATTCACCAATTTAAACCATTCATGAATTATTATAAATTATATATAATAAGTAATAATGAAATATACGACATAATAATGATACTGTATTTATGTGTATGTATATTAATTTCATCTACTTAATTTCGTTCAACTCAATAAGGAAACAAAAACAGTGTTCATGCGTACGTACGGCCTACCGTCTCCATGAACGGTGTATTTCTTTCCATTTAATGATATATTATATATATGTATATTCTAAATATATATATATATATATAATGTTTTATATTATGGAATTAAGTAATCATGATCTAAGTAATCATATGAATAATTACAAGTCAAAACACGGACGACAAATGAAACAATTTTACCCAAAACGCTCTTTAACATGGAATTTACAAAAGAACGGGTAATATAAAGTCATAAGTGAACCATATATGATATCATAACAATTAATATGATTCTGTAATAAGTAAATGACATTATTTAAATCATTATACAGGAGGTTCAGACACTTACAAAGCAAATCGGACCTAAGGTAAGGGAAATATCACAATCTCATTTTTATCCAAGATTGTTTATTCTTTGGTATTTACTGGGGTGTATTTTATCATCCAAATCCATGTTTCCTCAATATGTAATATTATTTCCATCCACCTAAAATTTTTTAAATCCAATTTTACCCTTTGTGAGTTTTTAGTAAAGGATATGAAAGGAATCTTTTGTCATTTTTCGTACGAGGTACTTTTTAACTTTTCTGACAAAAGTATGAAGAATGTTTTTTTAACTTATACATCCTGAATGGATTTTTAAAACATTATTTCCATGAATATTCCTTTACAAGTTTTCAAGTTTATTTTTAATCATCTTCTTTTAGTTTATAATTGTACGACATGTTAAGAAAGGAAAAGTGTTTTTGAAGCAGAAAGAATATTTTCCTCAAGAATGGAGTTCAAGTCTTTTATCAAAATTATTTTCCATCTAAGATAATAAAGGGATCTATTTCTATCCATATTAATACATTTATTTGATTATTTTATGATGGAATTATATTTTTATGAATTCATTTATCTTATATGAATTGTTTTATGATGTCTTGATATTTAAGATTCCCATTTTTATTACATGGGTTATGCTATGATGTATGGTTTATGATTTTGTGGCACACATAAGAATGGTATCATTATGAGATGGGTGGGACATATATCTCCCTCCAATTCATTGGATAATGATTTTATATCTCATGAGATAGACATGGTTGGAATGGTAGGTTATACCGGTTCAGTGAAACAGGACTGAAACGAGGAGTGAACTCGGTTCAGAAAGGGACTTTGTCCACTGAGATAGTCTTGGCAATGAGTTTTGACTAATAAGAAATGATTATCTATGATTATGTGTGTATTCCACAATGTTTCATGATTTATGTTATGATTATTGGGATTTCATTTCACTACTATGATTTATCCCATGTTATGAAATTATTCTCTCTTTTACAGGTTACGATTTCCAAAATGTTATGTTCTTATGATGTGATTGATATTTCTATTGTTTACCCTTACTGAGCATTTGTGCTCACCCTTTTATGTTTTCTTTTCTTCAGGATATAAAGAAAGGTTTTAGGTAAAAAAAGATCTTTATGGGAGATGTTGAAGATCTTTCACCACGATTAGAAGATTATATTCTGAGTTTCCAAAGACACTAAACAATTATGATCCTTGTGTGTGTGTTTTTGTTATGTACTAAGTATTCCGCAAATCTAATGTCATGTAAATGTACGTCAAGCTTCGGGTCTCTACAGTTGGTATCAGAGGAAAGGTTTAGTCAACCTTTGGAATCTAGGATGCGAAAACGTTAGTGAGATCCCTAGAGATATTTCTAAGGTATGTCTAGGGATGTCCCTAAGGATAAGTATACGTATAGGTTATAGTACTAGAATTACACTAACGATCATAGAATTAAACCTAAGATGTTAGATATTGAAGGTACTCCCCCTTTATTATGTTGTTTTCCCTAGCATGATTTTTTCTTCTCACCTATTCTTTTTGGGTTTTAGATGATGGCTGGAACCCGAAGGAACCGTGTTGATCAATGCAATGGACAATGCAATGATTGCCCTCATGAACAAACAAATGTTATGGGAGATGGAGTGAAAAATCATATTGATATACTTACACAAGCAATGAATCATTCTGGACTTCCAAATGAGCAGAGAAGGGACCAATATTCTATTGAGTCCTTCATGAGGCAACGTCCACCTTCTTTCAGTGGGACTTCCTATCCACTTGTTGCTGAACAATGGATCAGGACCATTGAAAAGTTATTTTCAGTTCTTCAATGTTATGAACATGATAAAGTCATCTTAGTAGTATATCGTTTGGAAGGTGAATTTAATAAATGGTGGAATCTTATCAAGAATATGAGGCCAAGTGTTGAAATTGAGTCCATGGAATGGGATGAGTTTAATAACTTGTTTTCCAGTAATTACTTCCCTCGTATTCTTCGAGCAATGATAGAAAAGGTGTTTCTTGAGCTGATGCAAAAGGATGATGAATCTGTTGGTATATACGAAGTGAATTTTACAAGACTTGCAGGGTATGCATCTGGAATTATCATCTAACCTGAAAGTAAAGTTGGTCTATTTTTCAGTGGCTTAAAACCAAGTCTTCGAAGGGCATTAGCTATAAGAGACTTCAGTTGCTATGAAGAAATTGTGCATTGTGCTATCAAGGTAGAAATGGAAGTTGGTGTTACATATCCATCTCATGGTTTTGTCAAGAAACGAAAGATGGAGTTCAAGGAGAAATCTCATAATAATGGTGAAAAGAAGATGAATGTTTCCTTATGCACAAAGTGTGGAAAGAAGCATGGTGGAGATTGTCTTAGAGGGACTAAAAAATGTTTTAAGTGTGGAAAATAAGGTCATCGAGCAGCTGAGTGTCTAAGTAATGGAAAAATGGTTTCTACTGATTTGAATAAAGCAAACACTACAGAGAACGCACCACCAACACTTAAATGCTTCAAGTGAAAGGAAATGGGGAATTATGCTAATAAATGCCCTAATCCATGGGTTAGTGATGATCGACATGAGCAACCGCTTAAGGCAAAGGACAAAGGTAAGTCACATGAGATCACTATTGGCGATGTTGAATATGACAACGATGTGGTGGAATGATTAAGTGTTTATGTAATGGGATTCCAAAATAATGTTATATCATGGAGTATTGGAATATTTATGTATTGGTCTAATGTGGTATTCAAAGTGATTGAGATATTTTTGGAAATAATATGATATGCGCGTAATGAAGGAAAATTAGAAAATGAAATGTTTAACAGTATTCATGAGCTCATGATTGATATAAGGACTAAGTGATATCATGGTTTGACTATATAGAAATTTGATGGTTTTGGTATGAGGAAAGTGTTAACTTTTAACTGCATTCATGTTTTCACTAAGGTTCAATGGGTATTCATTTTTCAACAGAATACATGATTAAGGTATTCACATGTTTGTAATTTGACCAACAAGATATATCGTATGATATATGGGGGATATATGATGGCATTCACGTGATTGTTCTGTGACATTTCAAGTAATCATTTTCTTTATACTATGAGCTTGGACCGAAGTATTTTAGATAAGCCTAAAGATTAGAATGGATTATGTTGTACATAAGTTAGGATAAAACGTTTTTCGATATTATTGATGGGATGTTATAGTAATATAGCTTTAGAAAAAGGACAACCTGTTGGATGGGCGACAACCCATCACGTCGGACAAGGATGTGGGAATCGAACCCACAACCGAAGTGCGACTGGCCTTTATCGCCTACCACTGGCCTACAGGAAGTCCCTATTTAGTAGAAACTAGTTTTATTATATTAAGCAGTATGATATATGAAGTATATGTCCATTTTAGGAACCATATATGATTAATCTCACTATAGAATGACTTATGTATATTTAATAACTTTTTCTAACCTTTTGTTTGAGACAGATGGAATGACCCACCATTCTATCACATGATCTGCTAACACTTCACGAATAACAAATTCAACTTCATTTATTTAAGAGATGAAGTGGAAATTGTTCAAGGCATTAACAATAGTGAGATTGTACCAAAAAAAAGTAAGTGTTTATTATAATTCAAATTCTTCAACTTTAGGGAAACGATCTTGAAAACCAAAAATGTTGTCCTAGTGCTCTTATATCTAATTAATCAGATGGTACCTTAGATCGTCACAAATTTATGGATTTGTGATTGTTGGCTTTTCCATTGCCATGTTCTCTACCACTCTCCATCAGAACATGATGGTTACATTTTTCTTCCATATCAATATTTTCACCTATGTGGAAACCCAGTGATTAGTTTATTTGGGTAACCGTTACGTTTCATACTTTTGTTTTTAGAGATTGGTTTTGGTATTCCTTTTTACGATGTGGGTTTCTATTAAAGAAACCTTCGAGTAGTAAACCATTTATGACCCTGACGAATTTCAAGGGCGAAATTCATTTTAAGTGGGGTAGAGTGGAACACCCCGAGATTTTATGAAAAATATTCTTTTTAATTTCATTAATGTCTTCTGTTATACCCTACACCAAAAGGAGCTTTAACAACACACATCTCTGACCTGGCTTGAATTACACGCAATCGCGACCTTCCACGAAAGCGTGTGTTGTACGCAACACCAAGTTTTGCTAAACAACAATATACTATTAAAATATTATTAAAACTAGCCGTTATGAATAGTAATAACCACTTTTTGAAATTTTGTAAATTTTATTATTTCAAAATGGACTTCATTTTTGGATTCGGAATATCGAAATTAGCTTAGTGTGAAATTTTGGTGATTTTCGGATAACTTTCACATTTTGATGAATAGTAAAAATTACTAAATTTTAATTAAAAACAACATTTTCAATCGATATAATTAATAGAGATAAATTATTAATTTGAGTGGTTTTAAAGTATATTTAGAATATATTTTTAAAATTTAATACAATGTTGGTCATTGGATGTAATTTCACATTTAAACCAGACATAAACAAGTGTCAATCTTTTGATAGTTATTATCTCTTAAGAACACGGTATTTGTTTTGACGACGGGAATTAAATTTTAAATTAATTAATGGAACTGATATGCTTTGAATTTGGTAAAATAGAAATCATTTTTGAGTTCATAATATCAAATATATCTTAGGCCTAATTTTTGGTATTTTTATGAAAACTTTCAATTTTTAATGAATAGTGAAACCATTAAGTGGTAGTTAAAAAACTGAATTTTTCATAAAACATAATTTTACGGCTTCTGTGAGTGGAATTTCAAAAATCTTAGAGACACGGTTGATGTCAGTAAGTAAAATTTGGTTCGATGAGATGAAACTAATTTTTGGTGAATAGTAACTTTTTACTTTTATTTACCACGGTTAAAAGTAAATAGGGTAATTAACGGTAAAAATGATATTATTATTACCCTAACACATGTCCTAATTCTATTGAATATGTTTAATTCGACGAAAAACAAACTTAGGAATAAAATATGACCATTTAGGCCCACTTGAATGAGATTAGGACATTTATTATTATTTAATTCAAAAAAGAGTTAAAAGAGTTAAAATCAAAGTTTATTTAATAAACCATTTTTAATGTAGGGTTATACATAAGATAAATTTCACTATAAATATTAATTAGAAAGCTAAAAAGATTTCCTACATAATGGTATTTTATTTGTAATTTTTAGACAGTAAATAATTTAATTTATTTATGACACAACGATGATGCAGTAATTATCTTATTAATGAAATATTTATATAATTGATGTTATAAATACCTAAATAATTATAATTTGAGACTTTTTATGAATTAAACTAATTTTATAGGTTAATATGACATGTTAGTATTGATTTAATTAACTTTTTTTGTACTTATCGTTTTGTTATGATTTTCACAAAAATCAATTACTAAATAGTATCAAAATTGACATAAAATAGTTTTTAAAACAAATATTATATTATTAATTGTTATTTTATTCCTAAAAATCTACGGTTCGGCCAAATGACTTAGATAAGGTTATATATATAAATAATAGACAATTTGGGGTTCGTTTGGCTTCTTATAATAAGTTTATTAACTTTATAGTATAAGAACACTAGAAGACACGGTAAAAGTAAAATTATTTAACTTAATGTTAAATCTAAATGATAAGGTTAAAATAGGAACCTAAACTTGTCTAAATTCTATTGGATGAGAGTATTTCGAACCCTCTCCACCTTATCCTCGAAATAAATCAATTTGGAGCTATTTAAAACCGAACATGCCTTTATAATAAAAAAATATTTTTAGTTTTTCCAAAGGAGCCCCTCTCCTCCCTTATAAAAGGGCACCTCCTCCCTCTCTTCCTCACACAAATTTGAGCCTTCAAGCTCGGCCAAACCCTGAGAAATTCTCTTCTCCACTTCCCTATAAACATTTTAGAGGTTCTGGTCTTCCTCAAAGACCAATTTTAGTTCTCTATGAGGAGGTCTCAAAGAGGCGCTTCAAAGAAGAGGTAATTTCCGTTACCGATTCTTTCACCTTTATTTCTTCTTCCACTTCTTCTTCTTAGGTTGTTTCATTATGAAGTAATAACATCAGTATCACTCATATAATGATATGTTATTATAAGTATGAAACAATCCTATTTCACCATCTATCCATCCTACGGAAAATGAAATCACCGCGCGTTCGTACGTACGGAATACCGTCTCCACACCGTGGTGAAATCTATTTTCCAACACCACCTTACTTGGATGGGTATAATGGTGTATATAATAACTATATATTATTATTTTAAAGTGATATTGATTCTGAAATAGTATACATACACTCCAATACAGTCCCACGATCATGAGAACGATATCATCGCTCGTGCGTACGTACGGACTACCGTCTCCACGATGCGATGAGATTCATTCTCCACTTTAAACCATTCATGAATGATTATAAAGTATATATAATAAGTAATCATGAAATATATGACATAATAATGATACTGGATTTATTTTTATATATATTAATGTCTTCTACTTAATTCCGTTCAACTCAATAAGGAAACGAAAACAGCATTCATGTGTACGTACAGCCTACCGTCTCCATGAACGGTGTATTTGTTTCCATTTACTGATTTATTATATATATGTATATTCTGAATATATATATATATAAATAATGTTTTATATTCTGTAATTAAGTAATCATGATCTAAGTAATCATATGAATAATTACAAGTCAAAACACGGACGACAAATGAAACAATTTTACCCAAAATGCTTTTTAACATGGAATTTACAAAAGAACGGGTAATATAAAGTCATAAGTGAACCATATATGATATCATAACGATGAATATGATTCTGTAATAAGTAAATGACATTATTTAAATCATTATACAGGAGGATCAGACACTTACGAAGCAAATCGGACCTAAGGTTAGGGAAATATCACAATCTCATTTTTATCCGTGATTGTTTATTCTTTGGTATTTACTGGGGTGTATTTTATCATCCACATCCATGTTTCCTCAATATTTAATATTATTTCCATCCACCTAAAAAATTTTAAATCCAATTTTACCCTTTGGTGAGTTTTTAGTAAAGGATATGAAAGGAATATTTTGTCGCTTTTCGTACACGGTACTTTTTAACTTTTCCGACAAAAGTACGAAGAATGTTTTTTTAACTTATACGTCCTGAATGGATTTTTAAAACATTATTTACAAAAATATTACTTTACAAGTTTTCATGTTTATTTTTAATCAACTTATTTTAGTTTATAATTGTACGACATGTTAAGAAAGGAAAAGTGTTTTTGAAGCAGAAAGGATATTTTCCTCAAGAATGGAGTTCAAGTGTTTTATCAAAACTATTTTCCATCTAAGATAATAAAGGTATTTGTTTCTATCCCTATTATTACATTGATTTTATTATTTTATCATGTAATTATATTTTTTTGAATTCCTTTATCTTATATGAATTGTTTTATGATGTCACGATGTTTAAGATTCCCATTTTTATTACATGGGTTATGCTATGATGTATGGTTTATGATTTTGTGGCACACATAAGAATGGTATCATTATGAGATGGGTGGGACCTATATCTCCCTCCAATTCATTGGGTAAAGATTTTATATCTCATGAGATAGACATGGCTGGAATGGTAGGTTATACTGGTTCAGTGAAACAGGACTGAAACGAAGAGTGAACTCAGTTCCGAAAGGGACTTAGTCTACTAAGATAGTCTTGGCATTGAGTTTTGACTAATAAGAAATGATTGTCTATGATTATGTGTGTATGCCACAAAGTTTCATGATTTAAGTTATGATTATTGGGATTTCATTTCACTGCTATGATTTATCCCATGTTATGAAATTATGCTCTCTTTTGCAGGTTAAGATTTCCAAAATGTTATGTTCTTATGATGTGATTGATTTTTTTTTTGTTTACCCTTACTGAGAATTTGAGCTCAGCATTTTATGTTTTCTTTTCCCCGAGATATAAAGAAAAGTTTTAGGTAAAAAAGAAGATCTTTATGGGAGATGTTGATGATCATTCACCACGATTAGAAGATTATATTCCGAGTTTCCAAAGACACTGAACTATTATGATCCTTGTGTGTGTGTTTTTTTTTACTATGTATTCCGCAAATGTAATGTAATGTCAATGTATGTCAAGCTTCAGGTCCCTACAATAATTGTAACTGATCCATCCATAATTTTCACTTATATAACTTGGTGTATAGCCTCTTATATCTCAGTGTACTCAAGATAATGTCAATATATTGGTAATTATTTTCAAGAGTCGTGGAGTACACCAAGATTTCATCCAAAGATACTACCCAAAATTGATCAATCTATGGATGGAAGATTCATTTCATCAATGCCATAAACACTTCTTGTACATTTGTCAACCGAAATGGCATCGCGACAATGTCATAAAGGTGATACTTACTTATGAAAGCATACCTCGATATATGATATAGTCGAAATCTCAACTATTGGTACCCTAATTTAAATTCAATATTATAATAGGAACATTCTCCCATCAATGGGTCAAATAGGTCGTCGATATATAGAAGATGATGTCAGTTCTTCATAATCATCGGGTTCAACATCCAGTAATCAACACACCAGTGTAAGGTCCAATTAGCATTCATTGAAAATAAAACTGTAGAAACCTAGGGTGACATACTTGTTTGGATGAAACCCTTATCAATCCACTATTATTTATTATTTTTAAGATATTAACTCTCTTTTGGTTCTATTCTGTTAGGTGGAATATAAAATGTCCCATCCACCAGCATGTGCTAAAGAGTAAATTGTGCATCTCTATTAGGTGGTAACCCGATGAATTTTTCTGGAAACATATCATGAAACCTATATACTATGGGTGGAAGGACACCATTACTTACACCACCATCATCCATCAATAAACTAGAGACCGCAGTGGTGAAATCTCTCAATTACTGATGAACTAGCCCTCTACGGCTAACCTTGATATAACATTTTCCATAGTTAATGTAATTTTCATCAAAATAATATATACAAGCCACTCCCAGGTAGTATCAATCTATGTGAGCTAAGTATGATAATAACCAGTCTATACCCATAATTTTTTTGAATCCTTACAATTCAATGATGGTGTTATCCAAACTGAAATGGTACTACACAACCTTGAGGGAACACCCCTTGCACTAGAATATGTCTCTCGACCATACACCCAATGGTGAATCTATCACCCACACCCTGCTCATAAAATCTACTGCTAGGTTCAAACCACTCATTTGCTTTGTAGATATAAAAGAATTATAGGGACTAATATAAAATAATTCTCTAGCGAGCGTAGAATCTAATATAATAGTACATCTAACTATTGATGGTCCATCCTCATTATCCACCATTGTTGGCTAAATTTTAGGCAATTTTCATGTATGTCCTCCATTTGATACAGTTTGAGTCCCCTATGTAGATCCAATAAACTTATATGGCTTCTCATTCCTATAATTACCATGTAATCTACTTCTACTACCATGGAAAGTTTAATTCCAACTACCATACTAGTATGGTGAATAAGATACCCTTCTTTTATTCTTGTTCTATCAAGATCCTCCATCATTACTCATCAGATGTGGTTTCCCAAAGACCATTGTATATGTTCCATCCTTCTATAATCTGAGAAAACCACTGGTGGTTGGGCATAATATCAATAAATATGACCTGGTATACTACGCTGGTGAAGGGTCAGTTTGGTAGGGTCCTGAGTAACAAAAACTTCCCCCGGGCCACACTACTTGTTATGACGCTAGGAAAAATTCTTATATTTATGATTTATTATTTCAAAATTCATACCTATTGACCTTCTAGAAAAAACACACATGTCGTCTAATGGTAACCTCCTTCATTTTCCCCTCAGAAATGTGAGCCTAATTTACCACTTGTAAGAACATATTTATCGGAATGATATTCACCATGGAATAAATTTCACTTTTGATCCCATCCTAAAACCATTATTTAGAAGTAGCCTTATATCTTGTTAATACTATAATAATTCATTGAATTTATATAAACCTACTATTATATCCTATAATGATCATATTCCTTTGATTCAAACTCATAAACTCAACATCTCCCTTTCTTTAGATTATCAGGGTAAAAATGCTCCAGAAACATCTTCGGAATTTCCTTACACTCCATAATATCTAATTATCTATCCCATTTTTGGATGTATGATCTTCACTTCACTTGAATAGAATACATTTAAGCCTCCACTTTGACTTACTTCTCAGCAGTAGTCTCCATATAATCAAGTATAGTCTAGTTAGACTCAATCTAAAACATAGTTATCATAGGCACATCCTCTCTAGAAAATGTCAAAGGGTTCTTCAATTGATACTTTCATGTCAGTTACGACATACACATCAAAACATTTCATGTGTCTATTTCCATAAACTACATGAACCAATTATTGTTTTCACAAAGCTTTTCTCTAACTTCCTCACCTGACTCTATTGGTTCCAAGGTTCCACCACTGGAGGAACATTTCCACCCATGTCCTCATGTTGTCTTATAAACAGGATTACTCATGGAAGAATAATTATACAATTACAAAAACACATATTAAGAAACATAAAAAAAATTAGCACATTTAACAGGAGGCATTCCCAAAATCATTAACAAGTAATTCCCTCATAACTCGCCACATGGTCAAAATCGAGGAACTATCACTACCCTTAACCTTCCTAAATCTATTTCATATATAAAATTTTATAAACAAATTATCATAGCACAAGATTACCATTAGACATCCATTTTCCAAATTTTTCATCATTTTAAAATTTTCAATTCACAATTAGGCACCTTTTTAGTTCAATTGAAAAATTAAGGAAAAACATTTAAATTTCAACAACTTACCCAAAACCATTATTTACATTCATGCCTAAAAATGATGTTTTGCCACAATAATTCCTATGTTCCTAGAATGATGCATTTATACTCAACTCTTATTCCATTCCAAGCCATTATTCAATTCATAGATAATCGCAGTGACCAATAACATCATACAAAAATTGTATCACCCAAGGTGAAATAACATCCAACTATAACAACAAACATCAATGACAGTAATCCAACCAGGGGTACTTGATTTTTCCCTCATAAATGGGTTAGATACCCCCATGTGAGAGCACATTTCCAAGGACCGACTCTTATTAATCTTATTTTCCTATTTCCTAAATATTAATACTACAGAAAAGAAAATAAGTGGATCTAATACAACTTTATAATATCCTAAACTGTTTTCCACACACCAGTTCCTAGATCGGGTCGATCACATAACCTGAAGCACTCATCCTCATATTCAAGATGCTATCGAGTAGTAGCAAAGTTCTAACATAATACATGGGGAGACTATAACCTCTTTATTAGAGTAATACAATTCAAGTAATAGAACAAGAATAACCAACTGCTATAAATGATAAAAAACCAAAACAGTATCACATGAAGACCAAAACCAGATAGACAATATCCAAAACCAAATAGTATATATGTCTTTCCAAATAGGTGGAATATTTCAATATGCAAAAAAGTCACTAACAACTCTCCATGGGGTTCCAAATCAGGTTTTGTTCCCTCATCCATGCCTCATCCCAACTCATCCCTCTAAAATAGGACTCTTGCCTATATCTTATCCTAAATACATGAAGTCTATTCAGGTACAGATCATGCAGCTCGATTAGGCTATGAGTACAAATTAGTAGGAAACCTCCAATGGCATCCAAAAAAATATCTGGTAAATAATAATATATGTAATTATATATGAATAATGTAAAAATAATAAGGTAAATAGTTTACATTTCATATTATTCATTATTTAACTACATAAACTCTTGGGGGTATCTAGAACACGCAAACCCTCAATATATGCTTCAACAGTGTTGAAGTCTAAACCATATCACATGTGTGATATCATGTTTCATTATAAACGTGGTATGTCATTATCCTATAAATTTTGATTAATATCATGGATGATTGGAACCATAATCCAATGCCAATATTTTCATCCTAGAATGACATGTCTAGCACCCTGTAATTATATGGAGCCCCAGTCCACACCCCGCAACCTCTTTTATCACTATATACTTTTGAAGAATAATTTCATGTCCCGTAAATGTATTTCAGTCAATCGCATATGGGATATTTAAGCATCATTTATTGTCCAACATAGGTATAATAAAATCAACTGTATCACAAAATCATAGGTATCAAAATTTTATAAACATCAAGGTTATGCATCATTAACCATATATTCCAACATTCTCATCATGTGTTACCAATTCTGTTATAAATAATATTTTGGTTAACCCCATTAGTCACATGCACTAATATCACCAATAAATTATTAAATCATTTATCCCTACTTAATCATAAAACCAATTATCCCATTTAGGTTAATCAAACCATCTTAGAGTCCTAATTTTCAATTAATTCAGGATCACATAAATTGCCTAATCACAAAATACCAACATTCCATTAATTTCACTATAAAAATATACCATTAATTAATTAACCAATTAATTAATCTAATTCCGCAAATTTCAATTACCACATTTTAACACACATAATTATCAGAGAGAAACTAAATTAAATCAATTTAATCATCAGTGGGATTTACAAATCATATAAATTGAAAATTACACAACTAAATAAACATTTTTAAATCAGGACTATGGGATTTTCAATTTATACCACCTACCTCATGATTGGTGACAAACAATCGCCAACCGAAATCCCCAACTGAAGTGAAAAAAACAATGATCTCTACAATGAAAATGATCTATAATAAAGAACTATATATACGATTAAAAAATATTATATCCAATAGAACATAGATACAAACTTAGACATATAGAGGAAATCCATTCCCTTTTCGTATGGAAGGAGGTACAGGATGGATGGGAAACCACACAAGGATGAGAATCTCTTACCAGGAGAGGTGGATATTCTCCAATCTAGATTTTGATTCATCTATAATGTCATTTTGCAGTGATAATAATTTTCACAAAAGCATCCAAAACTAAAAGGAATCTGTTAGGTTTGAGTTGGTTGTACTTGGGGTGCTTCTAAGGGGTTTGAGATTTTTTAATCTAATTTCATAGGGTTTAATATTCCACTCGCACGGTTTTATGATCGGGGCGCATGGTTTGTCCTAACCATTCACAAAACTAGACACATCCACATAGGGAGTTACATAGTTTCAACTAAGATAGTTCATAATTTTCTAAACCAAAACCTAACCCTGTAAACCTCTATTTCCTATGGTTGCATGATTTTCTAGTATAGGGCGCAATATATGGGAAAAATAGGTGTCTATCATTCACTCCCCAAAATCCCGCCAAAAAATCCAAATGATACCCAAATTCTCCCAAGATAAAACCAAAAATAAGATATACTCAAAAATAGAGTTCAATGTACCTGAAAATAGGATCAAAATGTCTCTGAGAAATTTTGAGATATCTTAATATCAACATATTATAATAGCTCAACCTTGAGTTGCACTCCTAAGAATCTCTATGATTCGAAGGTCGAAATTTCAAGCCACTGATCTTTCATATATTCTTCTCTCATACATTTTATTAATGAACATGGTCATGTTTCTACAATACACAAAAAATCAGCATGTTCTTTCCCCACAATAATTTCTCACAATGATCTGAAAAATGTGTTGGATTCTCTTTAAAGGATGCATCAGTCCCAATCTCTAAATCATCCAAATTCACCACATGAATAGAGTAAGGTTGATATTACCATTGTTGCAACACATGAAATAGATCATGAATAGCACTATCCTTATGTGGAAAACCCAATCAATATGTCATCAACCCTATTCTCTCCAAGGCCTCAAATGGTCCAACAAACCTGGGTGCCAACATGATATGACTTCAATTCCTATAGTGACCAAATCTAGGAGTCACCCGAAAGGACACATGATCAATAACTAAAAAATATATGGGTCATAATATAATATTATTATAAAAAAAATTAACTCGGATCCATAGACATATGCATCCGAATTAGATAAACCAACTCTCACGTCTCCAACATAAGACTTAGTCCCAAGAGCTCTGACTCAACTGCCTATATTCAAAGTAGCGATGTTATGAATTTCCAACTAAAAATTATCTCATATGAATCTATTTTTATTTTTTCCTAATAACTATTGTTATGTGAGAAGTAAACAAAATTTTGGTTCTTCTCACAAGACCTACAAAAGTTTAGGACACACACTAGAAGTGTATCCTCAAGAACCTTTATTGCATATTCCAACTACCTGCCTATCTATGGGTGGAAACCCATAATCCAAGAAACATGTATTCAAAGAACCATCTAAAATCTCTAGAAAATGCATAATGTAAAATGGTAGTCATAGTCTGAAACAATACTATGTAAAATTCCTTGCATATGGTCTATCTCTCGAACATAAAACTCTCCCAATTGATCCACTAATAAACTCTCTTGTATAGGAATGAAAAGAGATACCTTTTTCGAACAGTCCATAATTACCAAAATTACATCATTCATATTACGAATCCTTCGGAGACCCACTAGATGTCCATACCAGCATCATCCCACTTTCATTCTGGAATTGGTAACTACTGAAGTAAACCACTAGGACATTGATTCACATCCTTCACCTATTAACAATTGTAGAAAATTTTCATGAACCCATTTATCTCCTTTTTAATTATTCTCCACTAAACTATCCTCGTATGTCACATTATAATTTGGTCACACCTAGATGCACCACCCACATTAAGGAATGAAATTCACACATTATCTCATCTTGCATGTTCATCGGCATAAAAAATTGATTCTAGGAATTGATGATAATGTCCTCATCTATCGTCCAATCTGAAGGTGACTCCACACCTTTAAGGATTTCCACCAAGGGTATACATTTTAGATCATGATACCATCATTCCATAATCTTAATTAGCAGCATATACTCCACAAAAACAAATATGATAGTCAGTTTCTCCATACCCTCGTGAACCATAACTTGTATCTTATCCAGCAAATTCGTCATCTACCCCACATTACTAGACTCCTTAACATCTTGATACATAGTTTTCCTTCTTCGAGAATCAGCCACAATATTTCCAGTCATGGGTGTATATTCTATCTAAAAATAAAATGAATCCATATACTCAACCCACCATTGCTAATGAATATTCAAATGTCACTATGAAAAGATAAAATTTAATCACCTGTGATAACTATACACTGTAAAATTTTACATTAACTTCTAATTAGGCCAACACATCAAATCATAAACCACTACTTCTTACTCAATGCCATCTCTAGGGTAATTATGTTGATGTGGCCTCAACTTGTGAGTCCCATATTACACAACTCAATCTCCTAACATCAACCCATCTCCAATTATAATTCCAATAGCAATACAAAACATGAATACTCCTTCTTTATATTGGGTAGGATCAATATTGGTGTTGTTATCAATAAATTCTTCACCTCCTAGAAAGCATTCTCATTCTCCCCTAGTCATTAAAACATATCTCTCTTCTTATTCAATATCATGTGTTTTGATTCAAGTTAAGAAAATTCATGTAAAAATTCATATAATAGCTCACTAATCCCAGAAAGCTATGGATATCAAAAAAGTTATTGGGATAACCACTGATACAAATTCATAATCATTATTAGTGTCCATAGGCACACCTTCCTCTATGATGATTCCACCCATGAAGTGTACCTCATTCATCCAAAATTTATAATTACATTATAGGGGGTATAGTGGATTCTCTTTTAGTGTACTCCGGATGATGTCAACATGTTGTGAACGATCATAATGATTCATGGATTATACTATGATTTTATCCAAAAATACTACAATAAATAGACCAAGGTATGAATGGATGATTCGATTCATCAAGTCCATAAAACTTATTTTGTGTTCATCATCCCAAACCACTTCACGACGACCACATAAAGCCCATACTTGCTTCCGTAATTATTCCACAGTATATCAGAAGATCAGACTCTCTACTTTTTAAACCCTGATATCAATAAAATCTTGAAAAATACACAATATTTGTTTGATTGGTTAAACAAGTAATCAATATAATGATGTGGATACTCATTCTTTAAAGTTATTTGGTTAAACATATGTTAATCAACACAAATGTGAAAGGTCTCACCATCCTTCATTGAATATAAAACTAGGGAACCCAAGGGAGATTTACTCGAACAGATAAACCCCTTATACATAAACTCTTCCATTTGAGTCTTAAGCTACTAAATATCTATTTTTTATATTATGTAAGGTGGAATATTAAATGGATCATCCCCCCCCCACATGAGATCAATAGTAAATTCTACATCTCTCTTAGATGTCATCCCTATAACGTCTTGATGAAATACATCTAGAAACATATAAACTATGGGTGGAAATATGACACGTTGAACACCACCATCATAAATAAAATGACTAGGAACTGGGGTGGTGAGAACCCCCAATTGTTAACGAACTGGCCCAATAGGACAAGCCTTGATATCCTATTCTCCATGGTGATTTTAATTATCAACCACATGGGACTTATAATTCAATTGAATTCAGGAGAAATATTTGTGGACTTTCTATTCTACAAAATATTCTATACCCATAAATAGTTCGGATCTTAACATGTCGATGATGTAATGATCCCACCTAAAATGGTACTGGCCAACTTCTAGAGAAAACCCCAACTCAAATACATGCATCCAAATCTTAATCCCAATTTTCTATCAATCATCATCACCCATCTCACAAACTCTGATTCATAGTTCAAACCATTCAAATGTTGTGATGATATAAAATACTTAGAGGCACTAGTATCAAATAAATCACAATCTATCATACTAGCTACAAAAATATTGCATCTAATTATCGATGGTCCGTCCTCACTATCAACCATTTTTTGTTGATCTGCAAGATAGTTACCTTTCCCTCTTCCCTGTGATTAATTGTAAGTCCCTAGATCTTCACCACTTGGCTAATATGGAGGATAATTCCTTAATCTTCTATGACAACTACCTTTACTTCAATGGATTTTAGAACACCAGCTACCAAACAAGTACAATGTAGAAGATCCCCTTCATGTACTCCAGTTTTGTCTAGATCATCCATTATTACACATATATCTTGGGTTCCCACCAAACCACTATATATGTCCCATCCTTCCATAATCTCATCATTTCGCTGGTGGTTAGGGACAATTTCTACCAATGTGACCCAGCTTACTAAATTGGTGATAGGTACGTCACATAGGGTCCTGAGTAATGGAAACGTCCCCTAACCACTCTATATGAAATCACCCTAGCTGAAATTATCATAATGATGCTTCCTACAATTAGAATTCATACCTCCTGACCAACCAGAAAAACCCACATATCCTCTCTCATAATCCTCCTACGGGTTCCACTAAAAAATGAGATCCTGATTTACGATGTAAATGAACTTGTACAACCGAAAGATATTCTCTAAAAAATTAATTACACATTTAATCCCATCCTAAAACCATTTTGGTATAGTATCATAATATCCCTATAAAGCTGGATTAATGTTTTCTTAGTCTATAAAGGTAGCATCTTAGTCTATCATGTACATATTCCCCAGATTCAACCTTATAAACTCATCATCTCTCTCTTACTTGATTGTCTCTCGAAAAAAGTGCTCTACAAACTTCTATTGAATTTCCTTTCACACCATACTATTAAACTATCTATCTCAAGTCTAATATTTCCCACCTTCTCTTCACTTGACTGCATAACAAGTAAGAATCCATGTTTACTTTCTTCTTTGAAGGAGTCTCCATGTGGTCAAGTGTACCGACCTGATGTTTTGTTAATGGAAATCCCTCCTTATAATTATTCCCTATAGTATAATCACATTATAAAGAACAATTAAATATCATGATACTAAATACTACGTGACCAATAAACTTAATTTTTCCACTCATATGGTTTGAATTTCAAAAATCGGACATACACGGTTGTGATTAGTAATTTGTTTCGAGTCCGATAGGAAAAAATTATTATTTTTTGAATTGTAACCCACCCATATGAATAATAACCTACCCTTATAAATAGTAATATGACTCTTATGAAAAGATAATTGTCCAATATAAGAGTAACCTTACCCATGAAAATTTTAAAAAAAATTAGGCATCATAGAAAATGAAAATTCGACAATAGTAAAAGAATCAGTAATTTTGTATTTCATTTATAATTAATTAATGAAATTAACTAATTTAAAATAAAATTTATCTTAATAAAATATGTTCATAAATTTACAATTCTAGGTTCTGTAGTTTTAAGATAATTATATAATTTTTGAAATCATTATAAAATCAGTTTTAATTTTGAACAGTAAATTATAATTTTAATTAAAAATTAAATTAATCATATTTACAAAATTATTTTTGAAAAAATGGACTTCATATTTGGATTCTACATGTCAAAAAATGGTTGGAGTGAATTTTTGGGATTTTTCTGATATACCTGAATTTTTTATGAATAGTGAAATACCGTAATTTACTAATTTAGCTAATTATAGAGTCATGTAAGATTCTCTTCTGACGTAAGCCCAATTGTTTCAGGTTCACATGATAAAATTACTATTATTGGTCTCCTATGACTCCTTATTACTCTTTTTTTGGGAAATAAAAAATTAATGAATTATATATTGAGAAATCCCCTCTCCCCTCTACTATAAATACCACCCTTCACACCCTCATTTCATCACACGACTCAGGAATCATTATTTGTCTAAACTCATCCCAAGCGACTTTCCTAGCCCCTAACCCACGATCAACAGCTTCTGGTATCATCAAAATACCAATCCATGGTCCCTCAAATAGGATCTCAAGAGGAGGATTTGAGATGTAATTTCTCTCCCTATTTGCCTTTAATATCCTTTCAATTTCAAGTTGTTTTCTTTTTCTCTCCCCACCTTTATTAATAAAAATAGTATTGTAACTCCAGTATCATAAATATAATTTAATATTATGATAATAATGTGATATTATACCAACCAACCCCCATATCCTCTTCCTTTTATTTTGTAAAAGAAAATGTTGTCGGTGAGCTGTTATTCTATCACCTTCAAGAAAGACATGTTTCCAATTTCCTTTAAAGCATTCATATCATGTCCTGAAACCCATTTAATGTTTTAAAAAGATTATATTATATGTATTATTTCTTATTTAAAGATCTGGAGAAAAAGTTTGTACATATTACTACATGCTTAAACCAAACAAGTTCATTGTGGTCGAAAACCAGCCCAAATTAACCCAAACAATGATCAATTGATTATTATATTATGATTCATCCATATGGTATATAATATTTTTCATTATAAGATCATTTTAAATTCTTTAATATCATTGATAACATGAAGGAAATGTTCTGGATGTTTATCCATTTTCTACACGAACTTCCATTTACGAATACATTTGAACCGCACAAGAAACCCACAAAAACAAACATTCTAGAATAATGTTTTTAAAATATATAACACATCCAAAGGCCCATAAAATAACTTAATGGAACCATAATGAACCATATTCATGTAAAAAGTTTCTTTAATGTTCAATTAATTAATCTAATGTGGTTATACATTACATTAATGTGAAGAAAGCGGTCAGATACAAGGTATGGGGAAAATCTCGAACCCGACTTTCTTTCATCGGGTTATCCCTCTTCCACTCAATTTATTGTATTGTCACTCCATAAAAATTAATTTTTCACCATTATATTACCTTTTGTAAGATATATATTATTTATACTGAAGTTTATGTTAACAAAATTGTCTTTCAAAAGAACTCTTCTTTCAAAAACACACCTTTTAATTCTCACTCAAGGTTGATGGTTATAATATCAAGTATTTAATTCCCACCTAATTTTGGGAACCCAATGTTTATGATTGTGATCATATGAGATGAAACTAATTCCTTTCAATGGGTTAGTTATTTTTATTTTATATATATGTTCATTCTGACATTCTTGATAAATGATAATGTTATGATGTGATGGGTACGCCCGGAATTATATAGCGCAATATGAATGATTCAATGTGGTTGGTGCACCTAGAATTATACAGAACTCCAATGCATTAGGTAAAGTGATAAATCTCATGAGTAAATTTGAAATGATGTGTGAAAAATATGCTATATTTTTTCACAATTATGTGTCGTAGTTAAACACTAATACATGACGTTTCATTTTTTATGCATTGCCACATTTCAAGTCTTTTATTAATGATTCCTCTCATGTTCATGATCTTTTGCTTATGTTATGATTATTCTCACCCAAGGTTGTATTTTTCTTATCTATCCACTTAGTTGGAATTTATATCACCCATTTTATGTATATCCTCAGGTGGCTATATGTACATATGAGAGGTCAAGGTCTAATAAAAAGATAGATAAGAAGGAATTAAATAAATGTTTATGCTTGATGTTGTAATTGTTATGTGTGGTCCTAGTTTTCCCAAGACACTAAACCATTGTATCCTCTATGTGTAATATTATTATGTTTTTATATTTAATATAATGTATCAGTGATGTATGAAAAGGTTGGATCGCTATAGCTGGTGTCACTGGCATGATTTAGTTAATTTGGGAATTAGGATTAGTGAAACCTAGAGAAAACCTCTAGCATGAGTCTAAGCACAAATATGGACACAAGATTCCTTACATGAGGATCCAATCTGTTATGATTTTAGAATAAATCATACAAATGAATATTTTATTCATTACTTTGCTGAGTTTTGTTTTGTTCTAACCATTTCTATTTTAGAAAATGTAGGGAACCCGGGGAAACCAGGCCAACAACTCATGTGAGTGCCAATGTAACAATTGCCCGAATGACAGCCACAATGATTTGGGACGTGGAGTTCAAAACATCCAGTTAATGCTTACCCAACTATCTCAAGTTTTGAATAATAACCATAATAATGGGGAGTGTCCTCCTTCGCCAAATAGGGAGAAACTAGTGATCGAGTGTTTTATGAGGCAATGACCACTAACATTTATTAGATCTTCTACTCTACAACTTGTAGGGAAGTGGGTTAACTCCATGGAGAAGATCTTTTCTCTGCTTCACTATTCTAAGATAGATAAGGTGACACTGTTTTTTATCATCTAGATAGATAGGCTGATCAATGGTGGGCTTTGATTAAGAACACCAAGCCAAGGGAGGATATTAAAGGAATGGAATGGGAATACATTATGATAATTTTTCATTACAAGTATTTCCCCAGAACTCTTCACACAAATATGGAGAGACAATTCATAGAGCTCAATTAAAATGATAAAGAATATGACACAACCTACGTAGTGAATTTCACAAGGCTTTTAAGGTAAGATTTGGGTGTTTTATTAACAATGATATAAAAATTGTTAGATTATTTAGTGGATTAAAACAACACCTTTGAAAGGCTCATTAATTGGAGACTTTGGGAGTTATGAAGAAGTTGCTAGATGTTCTCTTAAAGTGGTGATGGAGTTTGGAGAATTTTCCTATGGCTATGGTGATAAGAAATGAAATATGTAGTTTCAATCTAGTGGATCTAATGAAAAGGGTGGGAAGAAAACTCAATGAACCACATGCCAAAAATTTTGGATGTTTTACCATGGGAACTACCTCAAATGGATGGGGAAGTGCTTAATGTGTGTGAAATAAAGACACAGTGCTCAATAGTGTCTAAAAAACATGAAATTGAAGGATAATGTGGTGGATGAATGGATAGAACCACCATTGGATCAACGTTACATCTGTAGGGAGCTAGGGAACTAGGCATGATAGCGCACTAAACCTTGAGTTCTTATGGGTAATCAGCATCAGTAGCCACCAAAGAAATAGGAACAAGAGAAGGAATACACCATCACTATTGTGGAAGTTTAGCATGATAATGAATTCATACAATGTACACTTTCTATTCAATCAAGAATTGGAAAAGTATTATTTCATTCGGGTTCTACACATTCTTTTATATCTTGATAGTTTTCTAGGACAATAGAATCGAACCCCCTAATACTTGAAGTAGAGATATCTATAAAAACACTAAGTGGAAAAATCATTCAAAACCAAGTGTTTGACTACTCTAATTTTGAAATATATGGGACGGTTCTTCGAGTGAATCTCATAATACTTCCCTTGGTTGAATATGACTCTATAATGGGACTGGATTGGCTCTCATTATATAGAGCACATATCAACTGTCGAGATAAGGAAATATCTATTAATATTATGAACCGTCCCATGATCCTCTACAAATTAAAGGATGATTATTAATCTCCTTTGAAAATTCCTTCAATTCTATGGGTGTTGATTCCCTACGAAGAATCATACCTCACCCAAGTGGTTGAGTCAAAGAATAGTACCGACCTTGTAGGAATTCCCATCATGAGTGAATATGGTGATTTATTTCCCATAGAGTTGCCTGAAATCCCCCCACATCATGAGTTAGAGTTCCCAATAGAACTCATACCTGGAGCTACTCCTATCTCAAATTTTCTTTATAGAATTACAGATATCAAACTGGATATGTTAAGGAACCAGTTGCAAGAGTATCTTGAAAAAGGGTTCATATGCCCCAGTGTATCACCTTGGGGTGTGCTAGTGTTATTTGTGAAGAAGAAGGATGGAAAAATTCTTCTTTGTATAGATTATCGGGAACTCAACAAGATCGCCATATAGAACAAGTATCATATTCGAATGGTTTATGACTCGTTTGGCCAGTTAGGATGAGATCAGTACTTCTCAATGGTGGATCTTGGTTCTGGATATCATTAGCTAATGGTGAAGATGGAAGATATTCAGAAGACTGTCTTCCGTATAAGGTATAGGCACTATGAGTTTCTGTTTATTCCCTTCATACTTACTAATTCTCTGAACATCATAATGTATTTTATGAATAATGTCTTTAGACATTACCTCGACAAGTTTTTGGTATTGTTTATCGATTATATTCTAATCTACACTAATAGTGTTGAGGAACATGAAGAATATCTAAGACTTGTGTTGGTGACTTTGAGAAAGGAGAAGTTGTACGCCATGTTTTTCAAGGGTGACTTTTCGATGAACCAAGTCATGTTCTTCGAACATGTGATCACAAGTGAGGTAATTTCTATAGACCCTTCATAAAACAAAGGCAATTGAGGAATTTCCCAGGCCCTCTAGTGAAACATAAATCCGTAGTTTTCATGGATTTGTTCGGTAAAACAAACGTTTTGTGAGAAATTTCTCACAATTTTTAAGCCTACTAATGAATTTAAAAAGGAAAGGGGTAAAGTATTTCTAGATGGAATAATGTGAATGAAGCTTCAAGCATATAAAGAGAAGGCTTATTACTTCACCTCTACTCACACTACCAAAATGTGGAGAATGTTTTGTGATATACAATGATGCTTAAAATAAAATCTTGGGTTACGTACTCATAGAAAATGACAATGTGATGGCTTACACCTCATGGTAGTTGAAGATCCATGAGCACAACAACCCAACACATGATCTAGAGATGGAAGATGTGATTTTTTCCTTTAAAATCTGGTTATACTACCTTTACGGCGAGAAGTGTGACATTTACACCAACCAATAGAGCCTAAAGTATATATTGACACAAAAGGTGCTCATGATGCATCAAATGAGATGGTTAAATATACTCAAGGATTATGATTTCTGTATTCACTGTCATCATGGAAATGTGAACAAGGTAGTTGAAGCTCTATGAATAAAAGAACCTACTACTCTATCTAGGTTATGGATTGAGAAAGACTATATCTTATTGGATATGAAAAGGATGGATTTAAACATCATAATGGTAGGGGATACATCCTATATTTCCCAAATGATTGCACAACCATCCATCCAAGGGAAGATTATTGAATCATAGAGGGATGCTGTGGAGTTTCAAATGTAGGTAAATTCACTAAAGGAATGGAATCTACACGAGCTCCATATCAATGATAAATGAGTGATTAGGTTTGGAACAGGGCTTTGTGTGACTTCGTCACCCGAGATGAAAAAAGGAGATAATGGACAATCCACATAGCTCAACACTCTCTAAAAATCCTTGGAGTACCAAAATGTACCGTGATCTCCGACAACACTTCTAGTGGGATAACATGAATGAGGATATTGCAGAATATATATAAAGGTTCTTGGTATGTCATCAAGTTAAATCAGAGTGACCAATGTCCAAAGGGATGATGCAGCCATTGCCTATACCCATCTGTAAATGGGATAATGTAACTATGGAATTTGTCAAGGGTCTCTCGAAGACGTCAAAGGGAAATAATGCGATATGGGTTGTGGTTGACTTACTCACCAAGACTTCCCATTTTATTGGTATTTAGGAAGACCTATCACTTTTACAATTTGTAATGATATATGTGAAGAAAGTGGTGAAACTACAAAGAGTTCAACTCTTTATTGTCTCGGATCATGATCCAAGGTTAAAATATAAATTTTTGAAGAGTCTTCAACATGATTTTAGTACTGAATTAAATTTCATCACAGCATATCACCCCCAAACTGATGGACATTCTTAAAGGAATATTCATATGCTTGGAGATATTCTAAGAGAATACTCTGAAGAATTCAAAGGTGGACGGGATTCACATCTCCCACTGGTTGAGTTCTTATACAAAAATAGCTTCCACATGAGTATTCATATGGCTCTGTATGAAGCTCGTATGGAAAGCGATGAAGAAATCCATCCTATTTGGATGAAGTTGTAGAAATAAAGCTACATGGTTCCAATCTTGTGAAAGAGATGTTAGATATGGTTCAAGTCCTCCAAAAATGCATCAATGCTTCTCACAGTTGGAAAAATAGCTATGCTGACAACCATTGAAAGGACAAGGAGTTCGACATGGGAGTTAAATTCTTCCTTAGAATATCACCATGGAAGAGAGTCATGTGGTTTGGAATGAAAGGGAAGCTATGATCAAGGTACATTGGCCCCTTTGAGATCCTTGACCACATAGAAGCCATGGCCTATCATCTAGAACTTACACCAAATAAGTCTCACATTCATGATGTGTTTCACGTATAACTCCTGAGGAAGTACATAACTAATCCCTCACATGTACTAGACTCATAGGTAGTACAACTGGTAGATGATCTCTCCTATGAGGAGAACCCAATAAATATTTTGTATAGGAGAGATAATATTCTATTCAATAAGACAACCCACCTTGTCAAACAGTTTTGGGTGAGCAATAAGTTTGAAGAAGCTACTTGGGAGTCGGAGGAGGCGATGAAGGAGAAGTACCCTCACCTGTTTGTGTAAAATGAAATTTCGAGGAAAAATCTCATAAGGGGGGGGGGATGTAAAGATCTGATTATTATCAACAAAAATCCCTCCTTATAATTATTACCTATGTATAATCACCTTAAGAAGCATAATTAAATTTCATGATACAAAATACTATCTGAACATTAAACATAATTTTTCCACTTCTATGGTTTGAATTTCCAAAATCTGGCATATATAGTTGTGATCAGTAAGATGTTTGGAGTCTGATATGAAAAACATAATTTTTGGTGAATAGTAACTCACCCTTATGAATAGTAACCTACCCGTATGAATATTAATACGAATATTATGAATAGTAGATTATCCAAAATAAGAGTAATCATACCCATGAATAATTAAATAAAATTTTGGTATCTTAGAAAGTGACAATTTGACCATAGTAAAAGTACTGGTATTCTTGTAAATAATAAATAATTAATTATAGTAATTAATTAATTTAAATGAAAATTTATTTTCTTAAAATGTGATCATAAATTAAAAATTCAATATCTTCTAGTTTTATGATAATTTTATAATTGTTGAAAGCATTATAAAATCAATTTTAATTTTCAACTATAAATTATTATTTTACTTAAAAATTAAATTAGTCCTATTTAGAATATTATTTTTTAAAATTGGACTTTATTTTTGTATTATACACGTCAAAAATTGGTGGGGGTGGATTTTTTTGGTTTTTATGAAATAAATGTATTTCTGATGAGTAGTGAAATACCATAATATACAAAATAAGATAACTAAGCTAATTATAGAGTCTTGGATTATGTTCTGATGATGTTAGCCCAATTGGTTTGGGTTAACATGATACAATTACTATTGTAGGTCATGGAAGACTCATTATTCCATGTCTTTTGGGGAAATAATAAATTAATGAATTTTATCTTCAGAAATCATCTCTCCACTCCATTATAAATACCACCCTTCACACCCTCATTTACTCACACCTCTCAAGCATAAATCCTTGTATAAATTGTTCCAAAACATCTTCCCTATCCCCTCCCACACGTCCAAGAGCTTCTGGTCTCATCAAAATACCATGCTTAGGTCCCTTAAAGGGGATTTCAAGAGGAGGATTCAAGAGGTAATTTCCCTCCCACTTTTCCTTTAATTTCCTTTCAATTTCATGTTCCTTCCATATTCTATCCTCACCTATCTTCTTAAAAATTGTATGGTAACTCTAGTATCATACATATACTGTAATTATATGATAATTATTTTATATTATACCATCCAACCCTCTTCACCTATTCATTTTTTTATTAAAGAAAACGGTGTTTGTGAGGTGTTAATCTTTCACCTTCATAAATGACATGTTTTAAATTTCTTTTAAAGCTTTCAGATCTATTCATGAAACCATATTTAATGTGGAAACATATTATATTATATGTATTTTGTCCTATTTAATATTCTGGAAATAAATTATGTACATATTACTAAATGATTAAACAAAACAAGTTTGTTGTTGTCGAAAAACCACCCAAATTAACCCAAACAATAATCATTTAATTCTTATTAATGATTCATTAACATGGTATATAATATAATTCATTATAATATCATTTTATATTCTATAATATCATTAATAACATGAATGATATGTTTTGGATGTTTATACATTTTCTACACTGACTTCCCTAAATGAATACATGTGAACCGCTCAAGGAAACCATAAAAATGAACATTCACAAACAAAGTTATTAAACTCTATAACTCATCCAATGGCCCGTAAAATAACTTAATGAAATAATAATGAACCATATTCATGTAAAAATGTTTTTTTAATTTTCAATTAATGAATCTAATGTGGTTATACATGACTATAATATGAAGAATGTGTTCGAATTCAAGGTTAGGGGAAAATCTCAAACCCAACTTTATTTCTCTAGGTTCTCCCTCTTTCATTCCATTTTGGAAGTGGTCACTCCATAAAAATAATTTTTTCATCATTATCAAACCTTTTCTGGGATATAATTTTTTTACTGAATTTTATGTCAAACAAATGTTTTCCTAATGAACTCTTCTTTCAAAAACACGCATTTTACTTCAAGGTTGATTGTTATTGTATCAAGTATGTTATTCCAACTTAATTTTGGGAACCCAATGTTTATGAATGTGATTCTAGGAGATGAAACTCATTCCGTTCCATGGTTTATTTGTGTTAATTTTTGATATATTTTCATTGTGAATGTGTGATAAATGATATTGTTATGATGTGATGGGTGCGCCCAGAATTATATTGCGCAATATGAATGTTTCAATGTGACGGGTGAGCCCAGAATTATAAAGTGCTCCAATGCATTGAGTAATGTGATTAATCTCATGAGTTAATGTAAAATGATGTGTGAACAAGATGATATATTGTTTCCCAAGTATGTTAGGTATTTAACCACTAAGACATGACAGTTCATTTTTTATGCATTTCTACATTTCAAGTCTTTTATTAATGATTCCTCTCATGTTCGTGATATTTTTCCTATGTTATGATTATGATCAGCCAATTATATATTGTTCTTATCTATCCTATTACTGGGATTTTTTCCCACCCCTTTTGATGTGTATCATTAGGTGGTTACATACTAAGGAGAGGTCAAGTGCCAATAATATGTTTGAGAAGAAGTAATTAAATGAATGCTTATTCTTGATGTTGTAAATGTTATTTATGGTCATCGTTTTCACAAGACCCTAATCCTTTGGATCCTATATGTGTAATATTATTATGTAGTTAATCTTTAAAATGATGTTATAGTGTTGTATGAAGAGGTTGGGTCACTATATCATGTATAGTCTGGATTGACTCAATCCATAACTCAGCAACCACACCTCCACCCTCTATAGTAAACAACAGACGATGCTACAACTGAAACTCTCTTATTAGGCTATTCATACTCATCACAAAAATCCTAGGGTATCATTCCATAACCTTCATGAACTGATAAATATTTTCTCAAAACTACTCTCTGACATACTCACACGACACTATTGGGGCCTCATGATCCACCACTAGAGGCACATTTCCATCCATTCCCTCATGTCTTCCTATCAACAAGCGTCATCATGGAGGAATAAATCTTCAATTCAGAACACACATCTTAGGACACATAAAAAAATAAATACATTTTACACCAACATTCCCCAAAAATAAAAAACAGGTCATTACACTAAACCCATCCACAAGGTCAAAATAAAGGCATTATCATTACCCTTAACCATCAAACATCTAGGTCATAGTTAACAAGGGGTCAACAAATTATCATAAATCATGTTTCACATTAGACACACATTTTTCACATTTTTCATCATTTTACAATTTTAAATTCGATATTAAGCACATTTTTCAGTTTAATTAAAAATGTAAGGCGAAACATTTCAATTTAAATAACTTACCCAAAACCTTATTGTATGTGCATGCATAAAAATGATGCATTTCACCATAATTTTTATGTTCCTAGAATGATGTATTCATTGTAATGTCTCATTTCAAACTAGTCCACGAGTCAAATATCATAAAATCATAAAATAAATCCATCACCTAATGTGAAATATCATCCAAATATAACTAAAAACATAAATAAAAATAGTCCCACCATGGGTAGTAGGGTTTCCCCCCTACATAGGATAACTGCTCCCATGAAAAAACTCATGTACAATGCTCAAATATTCTTTGTCTCCCTTCTATATTCCCCAAATATTAAGGTAAAATAAACTAAATTAAATGCATCTAATACCAATTTTTAATATCCTGAACTTGGAGTCATGCAATGGTGCCCCGAGCAGGTCGGTCACATGATATCAAGCACGCCTACCCATATTCATGAGGATGCTATGTAGAAGTGAGTGTCAAATATAAAACAATGGGAGACTATAAAACATTATCAAAGTAATAAAATAGTAATAATAAAACAATAATAGCTAAATAATATAACCTATAACCAATCCAAACCAATATCACGGGATGTCCAAAACAAGAAATAAAATATCCAAAACCAAATAGTAGATATGTTAGGACAATCATGTTTCGGGTGTCAATATGAAAAAACAGATTAACATAAGATAATAGAAACTCCCAAGTTATTCCCGAATCAATAATGGTTCCCTCATCCATACTCCATCCCAACTCATCCATCTAACATTGGAATACTTCCATTATCATGTCTTGAAGACATGAAGTCTATTTATGTACTAATTAGGCAGCCCAAGTTGGGTGCGAGAATAACTCAATAGGAAACCACCAACGACTTCTAAATCAATATCCAATTTATAAAAATGTATGAAGTTGTATAAATAATAAAGTACAAGAAATAAGATAAATATTTTACATTTCTAATTATTCTTTATTTATCCACATAAACTCTTAGGCTCATGAGGACCCCCAAACACTCAATACATGCTCCATCCCATAACGTATTATAAACCATATCATAAGAAGGATATCATATTTAATTATAGTAGTGGTCTTTAGTTATCCATTAAATTTCAATTCATATCACAGTTGATTGGGTCCAGAGTTCAATGTCAGTATTATTGGCCTAGAACACCATGTTTGGCACCACGTGTGTATTTATTGCACTAGTCTATATCCAAAAACCCATTTATCACAATAGAATTTTAAAGAATCATTCCATGTACCACTCATTTTTATTACTCAATCACATATGTGTTTTTGATGCATGGGTCCATGTTTCATAGGTGTATATCAAAAAATCAAATTTTTTCACAATATCACATGTATAACAATTTTATAAACTTCAAGTTTAATCATCATTAACATAATTTTCCCATATTCTCATAATGGGGTACCAATTATATTATCAATTCAATATTTTTAAATCACTTTAATTCCATGGAATGATATAACCAATTCACCATTAAACCATTTATCCACATTTAATCATCAAACCCATTAACCCATTTTGGTTAGTCAAACCATCTAATAATCCAAACTATCAATTAAATCATGGTCACATTAATTGAACAATTACAAAATCCAAATATCCCATCAATTTAAAAATAACAATATTTTATTAATTAATTGTATAAGTAATTAATTCAATTCCACCACATTCAATTACCCTAGTTTAACCCAATTCATTATCTCATGGAAATTAAATCATATCAATTCATTCATTAATACAGTTTCCCATGCATGATAATTTAGAATTACAAAATTACATACATGTAATTATATCAATATTGTGGGATTTTAAATTTAGATGACCTACGAAAATATTGATAACAAATTCTCACCCATTTTTAATCCACAATTAAAACTGAAGAAATCGAATCACTAGGATGAATTGGATCTTGAATCCAAACATAAGGTCCAATGTCAAATAGATTACATTAAACCTTTACAATGGTGGAAATTCATTCCTTTCTAATCCTTAAAGTGGTACATGAGAGTGGAAGCCATAATATATGTAATTCTCTTTCCAGAAGAGGTGAAGATTATTTAATTATGCCTTTGATTCATCAAGAACAGTGTCTGAGAGCCCAATGAATTCTTTCGGAAGCATAAAAACAATAGGAATGAGTGATGGTCGAGCTGGGTCCACATTGGTTAAATTATATTTGTTATGGAATTATTAATCTAATTTTTTGGGTGTTAAAAATTCTACTCCAATAGTTTCATGCTCGAGCGGCACAATTTTCCCTAACTGTGTGTCAAATCACGTGACCCCTCATTGCAGGTCACAAGGTTAATTATAAGAGGGAACATGGTTTCTCAAACCATGTTCCAACTGTGAATTACTCCTATATATGGGGTTGCATGGTTTCTTGTTATAGGGCATACGATTTGGGCAAGTGGTGTGACAATTTTGCACTACCCAAAACTACTCTAAAAACATTCAAATTTCACCTAAATGAACCCAATATAAAACCCAAACAAGATATAATCAAAACAATGAAAAATTGTACATGAAAATAAGATCAAGAAAATTCCATTAATGGTCATGATCCTACTAATACGTTGATCATATATTCTCTTTATAAATATAAATATGCACTATCACTAAAAAACATAAACGGAAATACATTTTCTTCAAAAATTTACATAATCTTTATTCCAAAAATAAAATCATAGACTATTTAATCTATTAAATAAATCCAAAATTTATTATAAAACATTTTCATCAAATAAATAATCAATTCTAAGAACATCAATACACTTTAATTTAATTTTATTAATGTCAATCATCTCTTTATCCAAAATCAAAATTATTTTCTCAATTTCTAGTACATAGTAAGGGTTATATTTCCTTTAATCATGTGTTATCCAAAAATATCACCTCACTACAATGAAATTTTTCTTATTTGTCTATGCTATTTATTATATGTTTTCAATTTCTCAAATAAATACTAATTATGAACAATAATTATATGTTTCTTGATTTTTAAAACCAAAATATCATTGATATAAAAAATCTACCACATAAATCATTAATTCTCAAATCCTTAAACTACATAGATTTTCATAGTTATGACATATCCTTGGGCTATAATTTTACCCATGTATTATAGAAATGACTTAGATAATTCCCATGCCCCCAACTCTTAATACATTTAACTATAAATAATATCTTATGATTAACTTCATCTCCCTCCATTGAACTCTACAATTTTTTCTCCAAGATTAATTTCGATATTATAACTTATTTTCTAGATATAAAACATCTTCTCATTCCTCATAGACATTTCCTTATGTACATCATCACATATACATGAATTGTAGGAAATTGATGTTTCATCCCTCTATGTTCTTTAAAAAACTTCATTTTTCTTTTATTACATATTCTAGGAAGCTAATTAATGTTGATATTTTTAATCCTCTAATGAGATAGATTATTTGGAATAATCATAATGTGTCTCCTTCCATATACCATTACATTTGGTTTTTCATGAGTATAGTCATTCCATTGTCCGTTAAAATCAATGTTAACATGATTCCTCATGGTATCAACCATTATCTAGAACCAAAAATAATAGTGTGATAAAAATTATCGAAGTGATAAATCCAAAAACTCATTTATAGAATATCTAAATTGTGGATCCTTAGATTTAACATATTCCATACATGATTGACATATATTAAAATATTTCATAATTGTTCACAATGAAAATATGAATTAACCCCAGAATATCCCCCCAAGAGTTTCACACCAGGTGCGCAGTAAGGGAACACCCACCATGCACCAAAATGATTGTCTACATAAACATTAATAAAATGGTTTATGGTTATTACCCATAAATGAATCAATTCCAAAACCATATCCACATGCAGTATCTAGATATAGATTTATTTGATGTAAAACCACATAATCACTACCTCACAAAAAACTATATGATATTGTTCTATTATTAGACATATTATCAAAGTTAATTATAGGATAATCATCAATAAACAATGTATTTCTAAATATTGTTTCAAAGGATTCTACAAAACATACACTAATACAAAATTTAAAGGCCCCAAATATATTAATTTAGAGTCAGTGTCTACATTATTACATTTTCATAATATACAAGATAATTCATCCAAAAAGGCCAAATAATTTTGTTGTATTGAAGAACTAAATATTTATATATTTCCAATGTCACGACCCGACCCTACCTGGGCTCGAGCCGTAACTACCCCAATCCCTCCTCCATAGGCCAGGGGCTGGCGACCAGCTCCGAAGGCACAATAACTCGGGGAGGCCTTTTCCTAAGTACCTATACACCCACATGCAGCACACTAAATGCAACAATGTAGAGTAAAAGAAAAGACAAGTAATGAAAAGGGAAACAGCTATATATAAAAACCACAAATGTGCATCGACCTCTATACAGTAAAAAGCAAGTGCTGAAAGTAAACTGAAATGTAAAGGGGCAAAACATGCGCCCAACTAGGAAAACTAACACAACCCGGAAACAGGTAAACAAATCAAACATCTGGAAGGGTTCCCCACCATGAACCTGACTACGACCACCGCACTCAGTCCAAACTCCTGAACTTATATGCTCTACTGAAGTCACGACCAACCTGTCCATCATCTACAAGGGCACCCCAAGTGCGGGCAAAGCCCAAGCAGGGGTGAGTCTAAAAATACTCAGCAGGATACCCCGAAGGCTCGAGGGAGTAAAAAAAAGGAGGTACCTATGGGTGAGTAGTAGAGCGAATAGGAAAACTAGAAGAGTACAATAGAGAGTGCAGTACAATACCAGTAGAGAGTCTAGCTCAACCCAACAAAAGAAAGGAGGTAGACTCATCCAGACACAAGGAGATGTAAACGTTGAGAAGATGAACTTCTCGACGAGTCTTCACTACCTATAGCAGGAGAGTAGACTTGTCAAACTATGAGAAGATAGATGTATAAAGCACGTGGCATACCCCGCGCATCTTCGCCTCTCCTGGAAGGAGAGCAACCAAACCCATGAAGTGGGTACCAGAACAAGGTATATACAAATCCATATGCTCTGTCATGATGCCCAAAGAAGACCGTAAAAGAATCACTATCTCGTAGCTCAGCCCAAGAAAACGAGTAGCCAACAGTCCCAGATGTAAACTCCATCGATGGAAAGCATCCCTCACTTCTGCCCCGAACCGCAATCCAAGGGGATAAATCCCCGCACTTCGACACTATCCTCTTTGGGAAGCACTAACTCGCCTGGACAGTTTTAGATCGCGTCACAAGAACGCGTCTTGGTGGGGAAAGAGCCCCTCGTACATGAGAGTTCTAGGGAAAGTCAAACCACACCTCATCATTGCCCTATAGTCGAGAGGTCTTCTCAAAGTCAAAGTTGTCACAACACTGACCTATATAACCAAGTGTCCCACATCGGTAATCAATGAGGAAAGCCACAGGCTAGCCTAGTAGAAAGGACTGAGCAAGGAATGCCAATAGGTGTCCCACTGCCCAGCCCTGATGGAGGGTAATTCATAACAAGATATCGGGTGACTCACTACCCAGCCCTACAGGAGGGTAAACCCTAGAACATCATCAGGGAACCCACAACCCAGCCCCGCTAGAGGGTAAACCCTAATACATCATCGGGCGACCCACTTCCCATCCCCGCTGGAGGGTAGACCTGGAATAAGTCGACAAGCGACCCACTGCCCAGCCTTGCTGGAGGGTAGACCTGGAACTAGATGACGGGTGACCCACCACCCAACCCTACTGGAGGGGAGACCCTAAGAGGTCGTCAGGTGTCCCACTGCATGGTCCCTACTGGAGGGTAGACCCTAAGAGCATCGGGTGACCCACAACCCAGTCTCTGCTGGAGGGTACACCCTATGAGCGTCGGGTGACCCACTACCCAGTCTCTGTTGGAGGGTAAACCCTAAGAGCGTCGGGTGACCCACTTCCAAGTCTCAGCTGGAGGGTAAACCCTACAATTCAGTGAGCAACCCACTTCCCAGCCCTGCTGGAGGGTAAACCTGAAGAAGTCGATGAGTAACCCACTGCCCAGCACTGCTGGAGGGTAAAACTCAAAACTGTTCTGGCCATCTCTACTGGAGTGTACAACACTGGCCAACCGAACACGGAGTGAGTATCGCGCAACCATCCGACTCCGGAACTAGACCTGGGGAAATCACTCAATAATGCTGATCTAAACCATCGAGCATAGAGACGGGGGAAAAATTCAACCCCGCTGGTCAACAAACGAGAACTGAGGGACCCTCTACGTCCCGAGAGGTAAAAAGTACGAAAATAAGAGCACGACACACACCTGGGGCCGACACGATGTGTGTCCCCAAGTCAATCCCCAACCATGCGCACATACAGACTCAGGTAAAAACCACAATACCTCCAAGTGCTCCCATATACTCCTTGAGTATACCTCATTTTCATCTCACGGGCTATCGTGCACACGACACCCAACGTCAACGCGAAGGCCTGATGTAACATCTCCAACTTTCCACCTCAACGACTGGGGCATGACCAACCACCTCTATTCAAGCATTACTTCACACACACGGGAGTGCACACAATCACATGCCAAGGGTCTGTTACAAACACAACAGAAGAACCACCCCCGAGGCACCTTCACACTTCCACATTTAATAAGATTGTACAAGAGGCTCCACACAACCAAACAGATCGCACCGTTCTAATCCTCGTGGAAAGACATGCGAGATAGACTACTTACTCACCTCAAATGAATATCTGACAGAAAAGTATCCAACCCCGCCTCACGCCCGAATGGCGTCCCGTCATCCCGAGCCTCGGTCCCAAAAACAGTCGGGCACATCGCACCGATGTGATCCCCTCGGGAAAACACATCAGAAGCACTACTCACATGAGTGAAATGGATATCCAGAGAAAAAGGTGCATTCCGGCACACTGCACATAAGCGGTTCTTCATGGGACCCACTTCCCGGTCCCGAAACACAACGAACGGATCGTACCGTTTTGATCCTCTCAAAAAAGTAAACAAGTTCAACTAATCACGTGTCCAAAATGGACACCCGGTGATAAAGCTGCAAAATCACAGTCGACGCCCAAACGACCATCGTGGGCCCCACACCATCATGCTGAATTAGAGCGGGAGGATTGCACCATTGCAATCCCCTCGGAAAAACATCCAGAATCGACTGCTCGCACGCCCGGTGAGAATGTCGTGCAACGCTGCACGTAACTCGAAAGACGGGCCATGGAGCCCATGACTCAATTTCAGACTCAATACTTGAAACCACCCTATAATTCTCTGTCTTAGTTCCAGGGTCCCAACGCCACTGACAGCGCTTAAATCAGACATCGGATGCGTCCACGCCGTCCAAAACAAGTTCCCCCGGAAAAACGACAACTCACTTAATGATGTGTCGCGCCTCCGATGTCCCTTTTTTTGGGAATTAAAAATTCCCAAAACCATATCAAACACATTTTATTGACACGAGCTCCGCGCTTCCATAGACGGAACTCAAAACGGATGCCCGTAGCCCGAAATACGGGCGGCCAAATATTTTAAAGGGGTGGGGGGAAACCCCCTTGGGCCGGACCGGCCCGGTCCGTCCAGTCCGCCCCGCTCGGGCCGGCCCGCTCCGGCCAGACCACTGAGAGCACAGCCCAGCCGCCTCCCTCGAGACCCGCACTGCACGCGGGTCACTCCACCGACCTGCCATATGGCCGGTCGCGTCCACGCGGAGACCCACGTCATGCAGGTCTCGGTCTCCCTGCAGGGGTCGCGCGCTGTGACCCCACCTCACCATCGCGCCGGCCAGCGCCGACGGTGCCTCATGCTCCCTCTCCCACGGCCGCCCTACCTCAGCCGACGTCGCCGCTCGACCGCACGGAGAAGGCACCGAGCTGCCTCGGTCCGCCGCCTCACCGCCTTGGAACCTCGCCGGACCGCTGGAAAAACAACCCAAAACCCGCTGATTTCGGCGGACGACTGCGAGCGACTCCGAACTCCGATTTCATATCCAAAACAAGAGTCGGAATTATAATAAAATCTATTTCGTATTAATGAGATTTTATCTTGGATCAAACAATGAATTGATGCATATAAACGATCTTAATGTAGGTGCAGGAAGAAAAAACGCAACAATACCCTGCCTTGATGGGTTCGCCCGAAGCATCGCTGCGATCCGTCGGAGTCGCGCCTCACCGGAGATGTCTCGCCGGAGGTGCCTCACCAGAGGAGGAGAGGGAAGAGGGAGGAGGGGGAGATTATTGCGCAAGGTAAAACCACCAAGAGGGGGAGAAGTGTTTAAAAACAAAACACTTAAACTCCCACCCGTGGGCCCCGAACCCGAAATTTCGGTGGGGTCGGGATTAAGGGTCCCCTACGCTAAAAACCACACTTCGAGTGCAACGAAGGTCTCATAATTTTAATCTGAGGCCCCGTTCAAAAGTTGCAACAACCACGCCCGAGCCCGCCAAATTACGAAAACGCCCCCCGGGCCATTTTTCACAGACGGCCCACGCCCGCAAAACATACACCCCTGATAGGGTAAAAGGCACGCTCTGAGCTCAACGGTGCCCTTGGATTCTCAATCTGAGCCACTGTTTAACAGATACCTGAGTTTCACCCTTAATGGAATAAATTAAATATTTAATTTATCCGTTTCATGTTCCGGAAGCAAGAGAGGGGTCTAAACGTCTCGTGCCAACATGTTTTATGTCACTCCTAGTGTAAACACCCCATTCCGGACCCATCCGTACACTCATATATTTGATCCAGATAACTGTTTAGGAGTTATCACATTTATTTTGCGTTCTCAGTGTGAACGCACTAAAAATTTTATTCCGGCCATTTCAGGGCTCTTAATCGCACGTCGTCTGAAGGCACTGCTCTGGAATAACATCAAGAATTTTACAAAGTCATTCACAGAAAAAAATGGGTTCTTACATCATTCCATCCTTCAAGCTTTTCATCTGCGAAAAGAAAACCAGGGAAAAAACTCAGGGTACTCAGCCCGCACCCGGCTCCTCTATACCCAGAAGAACTCATGCACAGCTCTGTTCCACCGCACACAGACCAAAGGACTGATCCATTCAAGCGAGGTCTACCCTCACCAATATCGTGCATAAGATCACGCACACCTCTTCTCAGGTGAGTCACGTGGGAGACGTCATGCACTCAAACCATCCCTTGGGGTTAGGGCAAGGCGGTAGATAACTTCGCCATCCCTCTGCACTGTCTCGCACGGTCCGAGGGACCTCAGGGGTAGCTCACATCCCAGACCAATCCTCTACGGCGCATGTCGTGACTGGAATCACTGCCCGCACCTGGAACAAGTCCAGGTGATTCCCTCCTTCAGAATATTCATATGGTGAAACACCCAAGGATATCTGGTCACGTGAGGTTTCACAGTCAAGGTCCCTCGACCAATACTCTCTTACACACTCAGAGAGAGATGGAGTCGATTCCATCTACTAAAGAGGAAGGTTACAAACCTTCTACTCTACCAACACAGGGTTACACCCCTACGCCCTGCGTCACCCTAGTAACACCTCAAGAAAGGTGCAGGGAGAAAAGCTTCTCACACACAGAGTCTAACAATTCTACCACTATGAGTAGAAGAGCTACAGAGCGTACCATTAATCACCCCATGCTCTGCAAGATCGTAGAAATCCAAAGCTCGCGGTTATCCGCGGTCCCAACTGTCATCTCCCGAAGCCTGTCGTGGTCCTCCTAGTGGTGGTGAGAAGACCTCGTAAAGCCATCCCCCACTACCATCTCCTCCCGCTCCTCTACTAGCACCACCTCTCTAGGTACTGCTCTGATCACGGCGCTGCCTCTATTGTGGTGGCGCACCTGCTGCCTGCTCAAAGCTCTCCGCATTCCTGGTCTGTCAGTCCCGTGTCAGGTGACCTCTCCCATCACAAGCATAACACCGACGCTCTCTGGGCTGCCCTGGTGCCCTCTAGAGCCACTATGGTGTACGACCACGGACCGAGATCCACTCATGGATGGGCATCCTCAGATATGGACCTGCGCCTTTTCGCCACTGTGGTATACGACCATGTCTCCGAAACTATCAGTGGGAAGGACACCTGTATTGAGGTTCTATCATCTGGCGCCTGCTAGCTACGACAGAAGTCTCGGCTCCGTCATGTCTTCTGCCACAACCAACTCTAAAACGTGACAAGAAGCCCTCTATCACCAACGCCTTCTCTAGCACCCCAGACTATGTGAAAATTCCCAAGGGTACGATAACATCACGAATCTCTCTGCAGAGACCCTGCTCAAACTTTCGTGCTTGGGGGTTTCTGTCATGGACCAAGTCCGGGTAAAAGCATGCACGGACTACAAAACTAGCCGCGTACTCAGCCACTGTCATCCCTCCCAGAAGAAATTGCAGGAACTCCTGAATCTGAATGGAGCGCAAGCAGGAGGGGAAAAAACACCTCACGAAACGACAACATAAAGTCATCCCATGAATGCGAAGACTTGTCAAGAAGGTGAGTCACCAGACTCCACCAATGCCAAGATGATGCATGAAAAAGGTTGGATGCCAAAGCCACTCTCTGATATGTCGGCGTCTACACAAGCCAGAAAAGGCGAACCACTGCCTCGAGCCAATCCTCTGCTGCCTGAGGATCTAGCTCACCACTGAACCTCATTAGTCTCTGCTGTTATAACTCACGGAGCACGCTCCACCTTCGCTCAAACTCAGCCTGCTCTGCTTAAACTGTCTGCTACTCAACAGGTGGGGGTGCTGCTACCAGCCCACTCGGAGAAAAGGGCTCACATGATGGGTCTTGGACTGAGGCCTCGTAGCTCACAGGGTCGTCGTCACGCACCCATGTTGGTACCTTCGCTGTTTGTCTTTGTGGAGACATCCATAATGTTATCAAGGAGTTCCACGATCAGATGAGAATATATGTATATACCAATAACAACGATGGGGAGATTACTCAAGAAGGACAGTCAAAGACTCAATCCTATGTGCTGCACAAACCAAATTTTCCCTGAAACAAGTTTCTTATCATGCCGAGTCGACAAGCGGGTTATCATGGTCCTGGTGAATGGATATGTTGGCCACCGCACCATCACTGGACTCCTTGGCCTGAGAGCCGCTCTCAAAAAACGTTAACACTGTTTCCCAAATTCCCAACCAATTCCTTTTATTTTAGGGACGTCCGAATAGTGTCCCAAGGAACAAACCTCCCATTGATACCACTTTTTCATGACCCGACCCTACTCGGGCTCGAGCAGCAACTACCCCCAGACCTCCTCCATAGGACAGGGGCTGGCGACCAGTGCTGAAGGCATAATAACTCGGGGAGGACTTTTCATAAGTACCTATACACCCACACGCAACACACTAAATGAAACAGTGCAGAGTAAAAGAAAAGACAAGTAATGAAAAGTGAAACTGCTATAAATAAAAACCACATATGTGCATCGACCTCTAAATAGTACAAAGCAAGTGCTGAAAGTCAACTGAAAAGAAAAGGGGAAAAATGTGCGCCCAACCAGGAAAAGTGACACAACCCGGGAACAGGTAAATGAACAAATAGCTGGAAGGGTTCCCCAACTGGAATCCGACTACGACCACCACACGCGGTCCAAGCTCCCGAAATGATATGCTCCACTGAAGTCACGACCAACCTGTTTGTCGTCTGCAAGGGAATACCACGTACGGGAAAATCCCAAGCATGGGTGAGTATAAAAATACTAAGTAGGATACCCCGAAGGCTCGAGGGAGAAACAAAGGAGGTACCAATGGGTGAACAGTAGAGCGAACTGGAAAAGTAGAGGAGTACAACAGAGAGTGCATAAGAATACCAGTAGAGAGTCCAGCTCAACCCAACAAAAGAACGGAGGTAGACTCGTCCAGACACAAGGAGCTAGAAAAAGTGAGAAGATGAACATCTCGTCGAGTCTTCGCTACCTATAGAAGGAGAGTATACTCGTCCAACTATGAGAAGCTAGATTTGGAAAGCACATGCCATACCCTGCGCGTCTTCGCCTATCCTGGAAGGAGAGCATCCAAACCAAAGAAGTGGGTACCAGAACAAGGTATTTAAAAATCTATATGCTATGATAAGAATCCCGAACAAGAATATAAGGGAATCTCCATCCCATAGCTTATCCCATGAAAATGACTAGCCAACTGTCCCAGAAGTAAATTCCATCGATTCCCAACACCCCGCACGTCTGCCCTGAACCGCAAGCCAAGTGGCTCAATCACCACACTTCGACACTATCCGCTTTGGGCGGCACTAACTTTCCTGCATGGTTTTAGATCGCATCACAATAACGTGTCTCGGTGGGGAAAGCGCCCATCGTACATGAAAGTTCTAGGGAAAGTCAAACCACACCTTGTCACTTACCTACAGTCGAGAAGTCTTCTCAAAGTCAAATTCATCACAACACTGACCCGTATAACCAAGGGTCTCGCTCCGGTAATCACAGAGGAAAGCCACAGGCTAGCTTAGTAGAAAGGACTGAGCCTGGAATGCCAACATGTTTCCCACTGCCCAGCTCTGTTGGAGGGTAATTCATAACCAGATATTGGGTGACCCACTGCCCAACCTTGCTAGAGGGTAAACCCTAATACATCATCTGGCGACCCACTACCCAGCCCCGCTGGATGGTAGACCTGGAATAAGTCGACAGGCGACCCACTGCCCAGCCTTGCTAGAGGTTAGACCTGGAACTAGAAGATAGGCGACCCACTGCCCATCCCTGCTGAAGGGTAGACCATAGGAGGTCGTCGGGTGACCCACAGCCCAGTCTCTGATGGAGGGTAGACCCTAAGTGCATCGGGTGACCCACTGCCTAGTCTCTTCTAGAGGGTACACCCTAAGCGCGTCGGGTGACCCACTGCCCAGTCTCTGTTGGAGGGTAAACCCTAAGAGCGTCAGGTGACCAACTGCCCAGTCTCTGCTGGAGGGTAAACCCTAGATGTCTGTGAGAAACCCACTGCCCAGCCCTACTATAGGGTAAACACAAACATGTCGATGAGTAACCCACTGCCCAGCCCCGCTGGAGGGTAAAACTCAGAACTACTCTAGCCATCTCTACTGGAGGGTACAAAACTATCCAACCAAACACGGAGTGAGTATCGCACAACCATCCGACTCCGAAACAAGACCATGGGAAACCACTCAACCCTGCTGATCTAAAACATCGATCATAGAGTCGGGGAAAAAACTCAACCCCACTGGTCAACAAACGATAACCGAGGGACACTCTATGCCATGAGAGGTCAAACATACGCAATGTAGAGCACGACACGCACCTGGGGCCCACACGATGTGTGGCCCAAAGTCAATACCCAACCAAGCTCACAAACAGACTCAGGTACAAAACACACATACCTCCATGCGCTCCCGTATAATCCCAGAGTATACCTCATTTTCAGCCCAAGGTCTATCGTGCACACGGCACCCAACGTCAATGCGAAGGCGTGACGTAACATCTCCAACTTACTGCCTCAACGACTGGGGCATGACCAACCACATCTATTCAAGCATTACTTCACTCACACGAAAGTGCACGCGACCACACGCCAAGGGTCCATTACAAACACAGTAGAATAACCACTCCCGGGGCACCTTCACATTTCCACATTTAATAAGATCACACAACAGGCTCTGCAAAACCAAACGGATCGCACTGTTGTGATCCTCACAGAAAGAAATGTGAGATAGACTACTTACTCGCCTCAAAAGGATATCTGACAGGAAAGTCGCCAACCCTGCCTCACGCCCGAATGACATCCCATAATCATGAGCCTCCGCCCCAAAAACAGTTGGGCGCATCGCACCAATGTGATCTCCTTGAGAAAACACGTCAGATGCACTACTCACATGAGTGCAACGGATATCCGGAGGAAAAGGTGAATTCCGGCACACCGCACACAAGCGGTGCTTCGTGGGACCTGATTCCTGGTCCTGAAACACAACGAATAGATTGCACGATTGTGATACTCCCAAAAAAGTACACAAGTTCGACTAATAAATTCTCCAAAACGGACACCTGGTGATAAAGCTGGAAAATCATCGTCGACGCCCAAATGGCCCTCGTGGGACCCGAACCATCGTTCCGAATTATAGCGGGCAGATTGCACCATTGCAATCCCCTCGGAAAAACATCCAGTATCAACTAGTCGCACGCCCTGAATAGACGCCCGGTGAGAAAGTCGTGCTATGCTGCGCGCAGCTTGAAAGAAGGGCCATGGGGCCCACACCTCAACTTCGGCATCAACCCCTGAAACTAACCTATAATGCTCCGCCTCGGTGCCAGGGTCCTGACGCCACTGACGGCGCTTAAATCGGACGTCGGACGCGTCCGCGCCGTCCAAATAAAGTCCCCCCCCAGAAAAAACGACAATTCACATAAGGATTTGTCATCCCTCTAAGGAACCTTGTTTCAGGAATTAAAAATTCCCAAAACCATATCAAAATCTTCATCTTGACACGAGCTCTACGCTGCCGCAGACGGCGCTCAAAAAGGACGCTCGTAGCCCGAAATATGGACGACCAAATATTTTAAAGGGAGGGGGGAACCCCCTTGGGCCGGCCCGCAGGGACCGCGACCTAGCCGCCTCCCGCTAGACCCGCACTGCACGCGGGTCACTCCGCCGACTGGCCAGTTGGCCAGTCGCGTCCACGCGGAGACCCACATCACACGGGTCTCGGTCTCTCCACAGGGGTCACGCGCCGCGTCCCTGCCTCGCCGTCGCACCGGCCAGCACCAACGGCGCCTCGCGCTCCCTCGCCCGCGGCCGCCCCTCTTCAGCCGACACCGCCGCTCGCCCGCATGGAGAATCCTCTGCACTTCCTCGGTATGCCGCGACGCAACATTGGAACCTCGCCAGACCGCCGGAAAAACAACACAAAACCCGCTGATTTCGGCGGACGACTACGAGCAGCTCCGAACTCCGATTTCAAATCCGAAACAAGTGTCGGAATGAGCATAAAATCTACTTAGCATTCATGAGCTTTTCTAGTGGATCAAATAATGAATTTATGCATATAAATGACCTAAATGTAGGCGCGGAAAGAAAAAAATCTACAAAACCCTACCTTGATGGGCTTCGCCCGAAGCTTCGCTGCGATCCGTCGGAGTTGTGCCTCGCTGGAACTGTCTCGCTGGAGGTGCCTCGCCGGCATAGGAGAGGGAAAAGGGAGGATGGGGAGCTTCTTGCACCAGGGAAAACCACCATGAGGGGGGGGGGAAGTGTTTACAAACAAAACACTTAAACTTCCACCCATGGGCCCCGAACCTGAAATTTCGGCGGGGTCGGGATTAAGGCTCTCATGGGATAAAAACCACACTCCGAGCGCAACAGAGGTCTCAGAATTTTAATCCGAGGCCCCGTTCAAAAGTTGAAACAACCGCAGCCGAGGCCGCCAAATTACGAAAACTCCCTCGGGGCCATTTTTCACAGACGGCCCGTGCCCGCAAAACTTACACCCCTCATAGGGTAAACGACACGCTCCGAGCTCAACGGTGCCCTCAGTTTCCCAATCCAAGACACCGTTTAAGAGATACTTGAGTTTCACCCTTAAACGAATAAATTAATTATTTAATTTATCTGTTTGACGTTCCGGAAGCGAGCGAGGGGTCCAAACGTCCCGCGATGACAAGTTTTATGTCGCTCTTATGGTAAGCACCCCATTTCAGACCCATTAGTTCACTCAGATCTCTGATCCGGAACACCGTTTAGGAGTTATCCCATTTATTTGGCATTCCTAGTGTGAACGCACTGAAAATTTAATTCTGACCACTCCGGGGCTCGGAATCACACGATGTCTGAAGGCGCTGCTCTGGAATAACATCAATAATATTCCAAAGTCTTTCGCAGCAAAAATTGGGTTCTTACATCCAATTTTTTCATTTGAAAACATAAAACATAATAATGGTAAACATTACGCATCATTGAACTCATTTCAAAATTCATTCTTCATATCCAAGGGAAATTTAAAAAAATAAGGATGAGATCACATGATAAGTAAGGGTTATTTACAACGTAATAAATCATGATTGAATAAGGAATAATCAACATTTAAAAGTAAAAAAACGAAACACAATTCATTTAATCAATAACATAAGGAATAGATGCATCCATGAATAATATGAATACAATAATCTCATAGATAATAATAAATTTATTATGAACAATGTAAATACTTATGGTTTCCCATCATGATCTCAATCATCAATATATCCTTACTATCAAGATATTTCACAAAGATAGTTTAATCTATGGGTGGCTATACATGAAAACCCCATTTGTTAAGTATATCCAACTCATAAGTCTCATAAGACCTATCAAATCATTTAGAGTCTATCTACAACAATGAACCACCCATCAATTCATGTATAATGCATAACACATATATTGAATAGAAAATTTAATAACAAAATAATATTCGTATTCAAATATACTGTTATGGAGTAAATAAATGGAATATCAATATTACCCTAGTCGATCAAATAGCAATCATAGTAGGACATTTTATACATAAATGTGATACAATTTATCTAATAAAAATATCAATGATAAAAAAGAATTTTTATAAAAAAGGAGAAATATTGTGTAATTATTGACTATCATAAGAAAAAAAATGTTTTTGGGAATGTTAATTTCTAAAAAATTACGATGATAAAAAACATAACCACCAATTCATTTGAAATATAATATTTTTTAAAAAATAAATTATTTTGGCCAATATAATAAAATATAATTAAAACATTAAAATGTGTTTTCAATAATTATTTTTATTTCTAAAACCGTTGATAACTTTTAGAAGAAGATAAATAGTGAATAATGGTTGTGGTAGCTGGAAAGTATGTTAAAGTTGTTAACGTTATAAAGAAAACGTTATTTTTTTACTTTTCATTACATTTATAAAAAATTATCCTTTTGGAGAAAATTAGAAATATTTTTTTCAAACCATATTAAATATAAAGGATATAAGAAAATACCATTGGTAAATTATTTTATTTAATTATAAAGTAATTTTGTAAAATAATTTTGAAAATTGGAAAAGGAAGAAAAATATACTAGATCAAAAAGAGAAATAACATAAGGTTTTCTTTTAATCATAAACTTTATTTATTGTAGTGAAATGAATTTGTTAATATTTATGATAGTAATTCAACTCAATAAATTTCCATAACCTAATAAAATAGATGGGTTTTATGAATGTTATATAATAAAATTCTTTTAATGAAAATAAGGGAAATCATAAAAAATGAGATTGTAATACAAATTCCTACATATTTAGTAAAATTTAAATGGTAACCCCTTGAAATAGTAGTCATGAATTGAAATTTCATTCATAATGAATAAATTGTGAGGAAATATATAGAACATATAAAAATAAAATGGTTCAAAAATTCCATTATGTCCCAATGTAATGATAATTGAGACTAAATATTTTACCATGATCATAACATTGAACTGAGAATTAATAATTGATGTGACTATGCATATAAAATGTATATCCTAAAGAAAAGAATAAGTAATACATAAATTGGAAAAAATTTCTTTTATCATATAATCTTGGCATAATATAGTCAATGAAGAAGTTATTTAACCCAATGAAAAGAGATTGTGTAAAGAAACCACTTACCTCATGTTTGACTTGCTTCAAATCTGATTTAACCCCCAATGAAATAAATTTAAATTTATTGTAATTCTATACTATGCCGCCATGATATTTTATGAAATATATTTTTTCAAATAAGTTTAATTTATTTGATATCTTTCAAATCACACAACAAAGAGTTTCAACAAAGTACAACTTTTAATTAATGTTATTTAAAAATAAACATTATAACAAACTATTAAAATTTGAGGTATTAATATGAATAAATATATTTTTAATATTAATTATATTATTTTTATATAATTATAATATCTTTATAAATTAATAATTAATTATTATTAATTTTATTATTTTCTGTGGAAATTCATTTCTTTCTGAAATTTTTTTTATTTGTATAAAAAAATAATTAAAATAATTTTTTCCACCTAAATAAAATTTACATGGAAAATTGAAAATATTTTTAGGAATAAAAATTTAAAATTTATTTTAGTGGTTGTTTTTGGTGTTTTCTGAAAATTTTAATTTTTTATTAAATAGGGAAATATACATATTATTATTAAAACACGCATTTTCATTTAAATAGTTTAAAAGGTTTTATAGAGTTTTAAAGTAGTTTATAATTAACATTAGTTCAATATTATTGTGATTAATCTATATTAGGTAATTTAAATAAATTTCATGTTGATTTTTTATATAAAAATGTATTAAACTTCTGAAACATTTCTCTTGGGAAGACTGGTCTTTCATAGCATGTGTGGGTTTAACTTTATGTTCTATCCTGCGACTTTTATTTACTGAATATCGAAAAATTTATTCTATATATTGAATCATAATTACTAATATTACATAATAGTCACATATAATTTTTTGAAAAAATGAATTGTACAAATAGAGAAGAATTAATTTTAGTAGTTAGGGTGAAAACAGGTTTACCGGGAGTTAAACTAAAAAGATAACAATTAAAATAACATAAATAATAGTGAAATTCATATTTTCTGGACATATCTCAACCTTATATCGTCTATATTTTTCTAAAAATACATTTTTTATCTGTTTTCATTTTTAAACCTTGGGTATAACATTTTTATTTTAAAAATTCCAGGTTGTTACTCTCACCCACTTCTAAAAGGGAACCCCAACTCCTCTCCTCATCAAACTTATAAATGATTTTGGTTCTATTTAACCCTAACTAAATCCATTACTTAGTTACCTATCCATTTCTAATATTTCTTTTTTTTACAATCAATTCTTTCAAATGTATAATTTGGTTATAACCTAAATAGGTTCTTTGAAGAAGAGGTATAACCCTAAACCCTATGTTTTTTTAATTATTCTTCCCCCACCATCAAATACCCTTAAAATGTTCTAATATAATAACATTTTTATATCTCATATATTGATAGGTTAATGTATTAATGTAATAACTAATATCCATCTCATCTTCCATCAAATGGGAAATTAAACCATCGATCTTGCTTATGTTAGACTATAGCCTTGTGAACCGATGTAATTTTGTATCCATATCAGCCTCTAATGAGTAGTTATAATTAGGGATTTAAAGTATGTTCAAGATATTTTTAACATTATTATACATCTAGAATTATAATTTAACATATACCTTCTTACCTTATAATCTGTTGAAAAACGATAATATAATATGTTCTTATGTGTATAATACCACCTCTAAAAAGCATTATGATATCCTTTTAATTTTATTTACTTTTCTTTAATTCCATCCATTGAGAAAATGAAAACAATGTTCTTGTATATGTACAACCTCCCATTTTCTTAAATAGTGAAGTTCATTTTTTATCTTTAACGTTAATGGATTATAAAAATACATATATAATCAATATATTTTTTATTTATATCATGGTTAACATTCTAGATAATATGGAAACATAATCAATGTAAACAGACCAAAAGAACAAAAATAAAACAAAGATGAAAAAAGCAGTTATAAAACAAAACATGATTTTAACAAGGAATTGTTAAAAACCCATGATAACATTTTATATATATATCATATATGTTATTATGAATAAGATTATAGTTTTTTTAATACATCTATAATAAACCTATATTTATTATAAATTAGGATCAAAGATATATTAAGAATGATGAGATTTTAGTTGAGGGATTTTTTTCTTAAATTGCTTTCTTTGTGATATTTGTTACGTTTTTCACCAATCAACTTTTTGAGGTTTATATAAAACCCATTACACATTCTATATCATGAATTAATTTATTATCATTATAATTTATATTCCAATTAATTTTTTTATTTAATGGGGATTATGATTTAAAAGTTACCAATGTGGTAAAAGTTTTATGTTGTTATCTTATTGTTTAACAAGATTGTTTATGATTATGTTTCTATTGATAAAATCTAATGATATTCCTCTCAAAAAACTCATGTATTTTCATCCCCTATTTTTATTTATATAGAATAATTTTTTTCCATTATTTTCCCTCACATTAAAAACTCCAAAAACTGAAATAAAGTATTTAATGAAAAATGAATTTAATCCTCCTAGGTTGAAAATACTATTTCTTCAATTTCCATGTTTTCTAAAAAAATTAAATAATGTTTTACTATACTTTTACTATTGTTTAAATACATTTTTATACATTTCTTACATTTTTAAAAATATTTTACAATATTTTTATTATTTTCTAAATGTGAAAGATTTAAATTCTTTTAGATAATTTTGAAAGGAATTCTTATTTTAATGTTTATGGTATGAATTTAATTTCATTTATTCATGAACACTCAATAACATTAATCATCATTTAAATTTTGTAATGGTTCATTTCAAATAAAAAATATCTTTATTATTATCTAATGTTTTAAATTTTGATGAAGTGATTTCAAATGGAAATGATATTTCCCTCAATAATGTTTTAGTGATATTTTTGTGGAATTTATATTCATTAAAGATATTAGACTTTGGTTTTTACTATGTTTTAATGAGAAAATTATAAAATGGTTCCATAGTTATTTTTTTAGGATGGTTTGTTTTTATTACTATGAGAAAGATATATTTTTGAAACTCGTTCCTTCACATGGGTTTTTTCTATAATGAAATGTTTATGAAAACCATTACCATTTCACTGGTTATCATATGTTTAATGTTTTATGATCATATAAAAAAAATATTGCTAATATGATTATTTGACCTATTTGTCCCTCTAATTAATTGGGTAAGTATTCATAACTCGTGAGATAAACCAGACTAAAATAGAGAGTGAATAATGTTCATTAATGGTCATTGTCCAATATGGTAAACATGGGAGTGAAAATTGAGTAATATGATGGTTTAGGCAATTAACCTATTCTGTTATTATATTCTAGGAAATTAGCATTTACTACTATGATGGTTTAGTAAAGGAACCCATTTCACTATGATATTCTTGGCAATGAGCATTGACTCATCCAAATATGATTTTTTATACTTATATGTATTCCGAAATTCCATGTCTTATTCTAATATTATTTTATCATCTCTCGTGTAATTTTTTTATAAAATTCTTGTATTTTGAACTACCAAGATTTATGTCATGCATCAATATTACGACATTTGATATGTAGGGTATTTTATTTAAATATTAATCTCAGGTTCTCATACTCTTATTCCCATTTTATTCTTATGTAATCATTGATATCTCCCTTTTTGGCCGTTATAGTGAATCTCAGATAACATTTTCTTATGTTCCCATTTCCCAAGTTATAAATAATGTTATTGTGTATGATATATCTAATATGGGTGATAGTTATGAATAACATATTTGGAGATTATTTAATTTATATGTTTATGTATGAATGATTCCAAAGTCACTACACCTTTATTTTCCTCAAGAATATTTTTGTATAATGAGATAAATATTCATGTTTTAATATTTAATATCTATTTTTGAAAATCCATGTTTTCTATACATGGAATATTTTGACAAATTTAGTTAGCATTTGGAACTATTATAGGAAAAACATAATTATTCCAATGGGGAGAAGTCTAAGGATAAGTCTAATTATGGGAAATCATCTCATAATATTGGTGAAGGATAGAGTGTGTGGTTTCTAAGAAATTTCATCCATGACTAGATATTATGAGTGGATGTTTCTCTTGAATGGTTGTGCCTATAGGTAATAAATCTGAAAATGGTGCATTGTGATTTGACTCGATCGTCACCAATTTCATGACAATGATCTTCATTTCACACATAGTATACCACTTCTAGGGTATATGTTTTTGAAATTCAAAATATCATTACAAACAATCATGAAGGATTTAAATTGAAAATTACCACAAATGGGAGATGTTAAACCTAAATTGAGTCATTATTTATGCATCCCACAAATTTCGTTCCCATGATTATATGGTTTCCTACAATGGTTATTGAATAATACACTATTATTTTTGGTTTTAATCAATGAATAAAACCCAAAGGAATCATTTTAATGTGTAATTGGATGGACAATGCTATAATTTTCCCCCTAAAACCACATGTAATGTGAGGTAAAATTAAAAATATTGTTGTTTTTATCACACTACTTTCTCATGATATGAATCATGTTAATCCTTCATATGAGAAAAGGAGGGAACAACATTATGTATAGTATTTCATGAGGAAATATCCTCCTTATTTTATTAGATCTCATGATCCACATTTATCTAAGAAATAGATCAGTAATATTGAAATGATATTCTTTGTTCCTCAGTTTTTTGGAGCTTGAATGTTTTATTATGGCTATAAATCATTTCAAAAGAAAAGTAAACCAATTTTGGAATCTGCTAAAAAATACAAGGTAACAAAAAAATTGACTCAATCGAGTGGGATGTGTTTAAGAGCTTCCTTTTCAATAATTAATTACATTTTATTTTTCATACAAAAAATTTGAGGGAATTACTTAAGCTAAAATAGAGGGAGGGTGTATTTTTAGGTTCCTATGAGGAAAATTTTACATGACATGTAAGTTATTCTTCTAGTATTATTATCCCCCCTGAAAAAAAGGATGATCAATTCATAAATTGTTTAAAATGATGTATTTGAATTGAATTTCCCATAAGGTACATTAATAGCTATCATGAAATTATTTGATGTGTAATAATTGTGGAAATGGATATTAGAGGTAACCATCATTCTCATTGTTCTGATATGAAATGAAAAATGGGATTAATGGGAATATGTAAAACAATTTAGTTAATAATATGAGGTTTCATTCATGCTCAAATTATTGAAGGAAATATTGTGGAAATTTTCATAAGGGTACTGGTTAATGTTTTAATTTTTTAAATGAAGTAAATTTGGTAATAGAATTCTAAATTAATATAATAAGTTATATAATGATGTAAGTAGAGAGAAATAAAATGAGAATCCACCACATACACTCCAATGTTTCAAATTCATTGTGATTAATAATTAAGTATTTAATGCCCAAATTTGATGGTTATTGACGATGATAAAATTTTAGTACCACTTAATCCATGAGAAAAATGAAAATCCCATGTGATCACTATTTTTATTGAGGGTTATAAAAATGACCTGATGAATAGTACACATAGCATCCACTCAAGAACTATTAATTTCTAATTTGAAATTGGGCCTACCTAGTATTTTTTTTATTTGATGAATTATTTAAAGTTATAATAAACCACCCAAATGTTTCTTATATTTTGAATTAATAGTGAATCCCCCTAGTGGTACGATTATCACATCATAATTCTATGATTCTTCTCATTTTCTAGTTTTTGAGATTTTTTTTCCTAAAAATACCTTTATCCTCCATATGGTAGGATTTAAATTTATCGTAGGGATGGATTGACATTATATTTATAAATACAACATTAATTTACAAGGAAGGGAAGTCTCACTTGATATTCAAAAACAACCTATGATCATGTATCATTGTGATGAAAAATATGAACATCTGATGGGGATCAAATCTGTTGTACAGGAATAGATTCCTATTCAAAATTAGTGTTTATCTTATATGGTTAGAATAAAACTCAACATCGAGGATATTCCAATTGTGTAGGAGTTGTTTGATTTATTAACAAAAGATTTTTCTTGTGTAACACTAACTCATGAAGTTGAGGTCTCAATAGAAACCAAACCAGGTGCTACACCAATTTCAAAGGCACCCTATAGAATAGTCCTAATTGAGCCAAAATAATTAAAGAAAAAAATACTATAGAAACATGTAAAGGGGTTTATGTAGCCAGGTGTGTCACCCTGGGTTGCACCTACTATTTTTTTTCAACAAGAAATATGGATCAATGTGAATATTCATTGATTATTAGCCAACACCAAAGTTTTTTTGATTATATAAAGTAAAATCACTTGATCGTTAAGTAATAAAAAACAAATAGATTATGCCACCAAAAAGATTCATATGTGGGTGAGGCAAGGAACCCTATCTAGGACCAGGCCAACCGAAAACATAAAACAACCCACAAAAATAAGGGTCACATCAAACCACCCCCCACTACATTGAACCAGATAGATTCACATAGAACTATCCCAATATATATCAATACTCAACCAAGATTGACCTTTGTTCTAGATAACATAAATCACGGGTAAATATGGAGGATATATCAAAGATATCATTTTTTACAAGGTATGGACACTATGAATATATAGTGATATCTTTTTTTATCACCAATGAACCTATTATATTCATGGATTTAATGAATATAAACATTGAATTTTATATTTATAAATTTCTGGAAGTCTTTATATATAATATTTTCATCTATTAGATGTTTTTGTAATAGCATGAATATCAGTTGAAAATTGTTCTAAATACCACATGGAATAATTATTTTCTTGTAAAATTTACAATTTTTGAATTTTGACTACAAAAAGTTTGTTGTTTGCATCATATAATCTCAAGTGAGAGTATTTCAGTGGATATATATTTAAAGAGTATATTTAACATTATCCTAGAACTACCAGGATGATTTATATTCGTAGTTTTATTTGGTTTAGCTGGATATTATTAATGAATTGTGGAAAATTTATCATGTACTTGAAATCCACTCATCATGTTAACTCAAAAGGGAGACAAGTTCCTATACTTATATAAAGGGGAATAAATTTTCGAAAAACTAAAGAAAAGTATAGTCTGAGCACCAATGATTATGTTACCTTGTAGTGGAGAGGGTTTATAATATATAGTGACACATCATATAAGGGTATGGAATGAGTCCTTATGATGATGGATATTGTCATAGCTTATTTATCATGACAATTGAAGGAACGTGATAAAAATTACCCAACATATGAATTAGAGATAAATGTGGTAATTTATTAATTAGTTATATTAAGGCATTATCTTTATAGATAAATTTATGATAAATATATTAATCATAAAATTTTAAATTACTTGTTCACACAAAAGGAGTTAAATATACACTAGATAACATAGTTAGAAAAAATTAAATATTTTGATGTCAATATACATTACCAACCAAGGAATGTGAACTTGGTGGATGATTTTCTAATTCTAAAAGATCGTGATATCATATCTATGGTGATAGTGATAAATGATCTAACCATTCTATATTTACAATGGATGGAACCGGAAATGTTGAAGTAATAGTAGAAATCTTATTTTTCAAATGATTGTTTGATCATCTATATAAGTTAATATTAATGATGCATGAAATGGAGATATAGAGCTGTATAATAGGGTGAGAAGTATTACTAAATTTAACCTTGATTATGATGGAATGATAATGTTCTTTAACCATCTATAGTTTATTTCCATACCAAATTTGATGAAGGTTACATTATAGGAGGCTCATTGTTTATCATTCTCTATTCATCGTGGATATACAACGAGGTATTGAGATCTATAACATTATTTCATGAGAGATGGAATGAATAGAGATATATCATAGTTTGTATCATAGTTCATGATATATTAGAATGTAAATTCTGATATAAAAATGTCTATGTGAATTTTATATCCATTTCCCATAACAAAATAGATGTTTGAATATACCACCTTGGATTTTGTCGTCGAACTACCCAATTCAACCAAAGGGCCCAATTTTATATTTTTTGTAGTTGATCATCTTATAAATTTGAAAAAATTATTCTATATAATAGGAAATTTATATTTGGAAAATTATTTTTTGATATACATTAAGAATGTGGTGAGGTTTCAAGGTGTATAACATTCTATTGTATGAGATTAGTATATAAGGTTTACCTAGATGTTCTGGTGAATCCATTAGCAAGATCTTGATACAGAATTGAATTTCATCATAAAAAATCATCCTTAGACTAATGTTCAGTTATAGTAAATAATTTAAAACTAATAGGATATAGTAAGATATAATTATATGGATTTAAAAGATGTTTGGGATCAACAGCTTTCTCTAGTTGTTTTTTCATAAAATAACAAATTTCACTCAAGCATTAACATGGATACCTATGAAGCCCTCTATAGAAAGAAGTGTAGGATTCAAACATGTTGGGATAAGGTTAGAGAATGAAAACTATCGGTACCAAATATATCTGAGGAAATGGTAGAGATTATAAGAACTATTCAATAACACATCAAGGCTGTACAAAGTCAATAGAAAACAAAAATTGATAATTGTTGATGTGATATGGAATTTTATGTTGGGGATAAGATCTTTCGGTGAATTTATCCATGGAATAAGGTTTCCAGACATGGTAATAAAGGAAATATGGGGCCATGTTATATATTCCCTTTCAATATTCTTGATCAATAAGGGATGGTTGATTATCAAATAACACTTCTATTGATCCTCTATCAAGTCCATGATGTGTACCTTATATCTATCCTAATAAAGTTCATACATAATCCTTCATATGTAATAAACATAATTATTGTACTCTTAGATCATGATATTTCTTATGAATAAAAACAAATGCAGATTCTATATCATATAGATAAATTGGTATGTAACAGGACAACTCACCAGGTTGATGTTTGGTGGAGAATCCTCCAGCTTACATGGGAACCTGAGTGTATGATATGGAAGATGTATCATCATTTTTTTGTATAACAATGATAAAATTTCCAGTGGAAAAATATTTATAAGGGTGTTAAAATGTAACACCCTATTATTTTATGTAATTTCATTAAAAAATCAATTTAATCACTTTGATAGCTTTCATTACACGCAACATTGAGTTTTAACTAACCACAATATAATATTTATATTATTTGAACATGACTAGTATATTTTTTTCATTAAAAATTTTGGTATTAATAATAATAAATATATTTTAAAAATAAATTTTTTTATATCAATAGAATATATTTATAAATAAGTACGTCATTTTTAGTAAATTCTTTATAATATTAGAAAATATTTTCCCCAAAAACTATTTTTATTAATTTTTATGAAATGATAATAAAATTAATTTTTCCTAATTTTAGAAAATGTATTTAAAAATTTTATCCTTATTTGGTGTCATCATTTAAAAAATATCTTATGGTAAATTTTTGAGATTTTTCTAAAAATATTAATTTTTTAATGAATAGATATAAATATAAATTTTTATTGAAATATCCTTTTAATTTATATAATTTACTATGTTATATATTATTTTAAAATTTATAATGATAAAATTAGTTCAATTATAATATTATTAATCCATCGTAGGTAATTATAATCAATTTCATGTTTATTTTTTATATCAAACACTTATATATATATATGAAAATTTTCCCTTTGGAAACACGTTTTTTCGTTGTGACTCTAGTATTCATTTTATATTAAATTTTACCAATTATATGAATTGAAATTCGAAAATTATATTACAAATATTGAATCATATTAATTAAAATTATATTATTGGGTAAAAATAATAATTTTTTCTATTGAATATTGAAAATAATAAAAATTATTTATCATGGTAAAGGTTATCATGTATTTATTAGGGGATAAACTAAATGTATAAGGGTTAAAATGGACTAAATTTTTTTAAAATTCTTATTTTATTTCCATATATAGGCCTTATATCCTATTTTGTTTCTTAATGTTCCTTTTTAGTGCCTTTTTATGTATAAAACAATGGTATAACATTTTCTTTTCAAAATTTACAAGTGTTTCCCCACCTCAACTTACGAAAGGGAACCCCACCTAATATTCACTTAACACATCAAAATCGATTTGGATCATCCAATAACTATGAAATTACGTTTAATAATTCTATCCCTATTTCTTATAGGAATTATTTTGACTATTAAACCATACTAATAATTAATTTTGGTATAACGTAAAGAGGTTATGTAGAGAAGAGGCATAGTCATAAACATTGTATTTTTTTTATTTATCCTTCCACATAAATAAAATATTATTAAACTATTTAAATATAAAAATTTCAGTATATACCATATAATAAAATTTTATTACATTAATTTCCTAAAAAATATACATACACTCTTCCATCAAATTGGAAATAAAAAATAGATCATGTGTACAGAAAACTACCACCCCACGAATCGATGTAATTCATTTTAAATGACTACCTCACATGGGTGGATATAATGATGAATTAAATATATATATATATATATAATTTATGAAATAATTATAATTATTTAATTATAATATCTCATCTAACTTATTTAATCCCAATTCAATGTAAAATGATAGCATCGCTCGTGCGTACGTGAGGACAAATGCATCCCCAAAGCAATGTGATGTGTTTTTTATTATATTAAGACATTGATGATAATAATAATATATTTAATCTATTTAAATGATATGTATGAAATAAAAATGATTCAATAAATTTTATATATTATTTAACTATCTTTCATACCACCCATTGTGAAAATAGATACAACGTTCATGCATACTTATAGCCTACCATCTCCATGAATGGTGGAATTCATTTTTTTTCTCTAACATTAATGACCACTAAAAATATATGTATAATGAATATAAATAATTTTTATATAGTTTATAAAATAATGGAGATTATGGAACCATGATCAAAGTTAAAGACAAAATATTCTTGACCAAAATGTACATGGAATGAAAATTATTTGTTACCCAAAATGTAATTTTAACAATGAATTGTTAATTAACCTGTGATAAAAGGATATATATAAACCATATATTATATGATAAATATAAGTATGGTTCTGTACTATAGTTATAATAAAGCTATATTTTTTATACATGAGGTTTCAACTTATATGAAGAAAGCCAAAACTTGATCCATAGGATTTTTCTCTCAAATTGCCTTCTTTGCGATGTATGTTCCATTTTACATCGATATTATTTTATAAGGTGTATGTACAACCCATTTTACATGCTATGTCATGAATTTATTTACTCTCATTATATCTTAATTTTAATTAAATATTATTCTTTCTTCGGGCCTATAATTCAAATGATATAAAGTGGAAAAAATTATGTCAAAATCTAATTTTGTATTAATATTGTTTATAATTAAGTTTTCAATGATCAAATCCTATGATCTAACCCTCAAAATACTCATTTATTTTCTTCCATTTTTCATATTTATAGGAAATATAAGGTTTCCTTTCATTTTATTCCCTTTAATAAATCCAAATGCTGAAATAATGATTTTAATTAAAATAAACATTATTTATATCTTTGATCACAAATTTGTCTTCATCAACGTGCAAGATTTATAAAAATGTTTTAAACAATGATTTACAATTCCCCAATAATTTTCCTATTAATTTTCTCCATTTTTTAAATTTTTAAAAATTGATTAAATTGAATATTCCTACCATTTAAAAAATAGAGGTAGTTTTATAATTTTACCAAAAATCAGAATGGAATCATTTCTTTAACTTGTACAACATGATTATAATTTTCTACCATCATGAACCATAAATAATTTTATTGTTCCTTTAAAAATTTTGATGGTTATTTTTAAAGAATATATTTTTTAATATTTGGGAAATATTTATACATAAAGAAAGTTATTTCCAATAGAAAAAATATTTTCTTTAAGACTTTATGAATGATATATTTATGGAATTTCTATTCATAAATAAAAATAACCTTTTGTGATGATTGTGTTTTACTAGGGATTTGATCCAATGGTGCCATAGGTATTCTTTATTTTTATGGTTTATTATTATAATTATGATGATGATATGTTTATTGTTGGAACCCCCTTATTTTAATTCCCAAAAATCATGATTATTATGATTCTATTGAGAATAATTTTATATGATGGCATCTCATTTTGTAAATGAAAAAATAGATATGTATAAATATACAACTATTAGTTCATATTGTGAAATATCCAAATATATTCCACATCCATATCTCTGTTACCGTCACTTATGCTACATCCCAACATTCTACTACTAGAACATTGATTCCACTATAATTCCATTACCATCAGGCTTATGCCACCATTAGTTTACCATTCTACCGATTGATCTTTTCTATCATTGGAATTTTTCTACCGTCGGGCTTGTGACACCATAATTTCAATATGCTACCACTGGAACTATTATACAACTGGAGTTACACAACATCTAAATATATGCTACCTCCATATTTCCTACTACCAGACATGTTACCGTTAGATAAACCTTTCTACCTTTATTTGTGCTTCCATTGTCTCATGATACCCAGGAATGTACTACCATTATACCATGAAACTACTAGCCCACTACAATTTTTTTATACTTAATTTGATTCTAATTATTTCAATAGATATTTTATGGTTGTTAATAAAAATAGACCAACATGGATATGTTAGTTTTTATTCCGTAACCCATTCCACAGATGCATTGAATACTGAGTCACATGTTTCTCTATTTCTTAATGGGTATGATTATCTAGGATATATTTATCATTATTATTCAATGGTTAATTGATATGTATAGTTATATATTTATGAGGACCCCCTCATCTGTGTATGTAGGGTTACCGATAGTTGAAGAGGTGTATAACTATAGAAATGATCTCAGAGAGCTTAAAGGATGCATCTAAACTAAAATACATGTGATTCTAAAAAATTAGATCATTAAAAAAATTAAGATTCATTAATATAGTGAAAATATAATTCTATGAAATTATAGTTTCTAGTATATTTAGATAAATCTGTTTGAGCTCCTCATTTGGACAAATATGAGTACCCTCAAGCATCTAGAGAAACACAGACTGAGCTGCATAATATCTCTCTGTCATTACTTTTTCTTCTCTCCCTCCCTTCATTACATTAGATAACTGTAATATTGTACTCTTTTTATCTATACACAATAAATCATGTTATTGAACTTGAAAAAACATGATATAATATCAATATTTTTCTTTATTTGTATACCCATGACATTAATAGATGAGGCCATGCTTGTCTGGTGTGGTATTTCATCCATGTATAACTGTGGGGGATGATTTGATCTTGGAAAACATATTTGTATTTGTTTTTATAAAAAATATATAGATTTTGGATTATATTATTAATATAATATAATTCATTAAAGTATGTGATTTCCAAGTCGATGCTACCAAGTCTCATATTTATATAGAACACTTTATTTTCTCCACATTGTGTTTCAGTTTTGTTTCTATATATTTCAGAGCATAAATTTTATTTGTTTTAAATCTATAAACAAATCTTATACATTCATACTTAGTCCTAATCATTATTTATATAAAATTTTTTGTTAGGTAAATCCACTTCAAATGTTAAATTAATTTCAAAATATTTTTTAAATGATCCATAATCACATATTGATAAATCTCTTAAAATATCAAACTTATATTAAACTACAATTTTTATTAAAACTTCATTTTATTAATTAAAATAGGGGATTTTGTTTTAACATGTTTTTAAAATTAATTTTCTTAGTTTCCCAATTCACCCCCTCATGATTTAGTCACTCTAACTAAAATTTAGTATTAGAGGATTTTTAAATATATTCTCTACATTGATTAATTTGTCTTTTAATGATTTTAAATTTCCACTATTTCTAAATGTATTTCATTATGGATAATAAAATTCAAGGGGTTTACACTACCAATATACCTCCTTATTTTAATGGAAGTAACTACACTCAGTGGGTTATTAAGATGCAAATTCATTTATATTGTATTGGTTTTGATATTTTGAAAGTAATTGAGGATCAATATGTGAAACCTCCAACTGCAAGAGATACAAGGAGTAATGATAATAATATTTAATATGATAATTATATATCCATGGATGATTTTTAGTTTTCCTTGGATGATGAAAAATTTAATAGAATATCATCTTGTTAAAAATATTTTGAAATTTGGGATACATTTGTTGTTTCTCATGAAATAAATTCAAACGTTCATGAAATGTGTTTAAATAATTATACTATTAATTTTGATACTTTTAAGATGAAAATTTATGATAATATTTTTAACATGTATCTTATATTCAATGATATCATAAATATAATTAATTTACTCAGGAAACCAGTTTTAGATTAGGATAAATTGATGTGAATATTGAGGTGTTTACCAGATAGATGGAGAGGAATTGTTGTGTCAATCCATGAGGCGTATGTTGTTACAAAGTTACCCATTAAACATATTATAGGAAAAATAATTATTTATGACGAATAACTGAAATTGAATATAGAATAGGAGGAAAAACAAAAGAGGATATTAGTAACCTTCACGAAGACTACGTCATAACAAAAAGATAAAATTTATGCTGATAGTTCATGTGATGAAGAATCACCTTCTGAAAGTGGTGAAGAGATGACCTATTTGTACATAACATTAAATATATTATACAATTGGAATAATTTGTTTAGAAAACCAAATTACAATGTATAATATGATAATATAAGAAAATGGATAAATTATTGGTAGTAATAAGTTTCCTCAAATGAAATTATTTTTTATGAGTGTAAAAAAGGTCATGTCAAAACTGACTACGTAATCTAAAAATCAAGAATAAATGTGATGATAAAGATAAGAGGTATAATAAAGGTATGAAAGAAATATGGATTGATTCATTTTATATAAAAAGTGATTTGAAATAAACTTAATGGTATAATCATGGTAGATCCAACAAGGGTTTAATGAAAACCACAACTGAGGTATCTAATTTTTTTTTCAATTTATCCTATTAATATTTATAATCACTATGGAGATAAAAATAATGATGATGAAATGTCTAATGAAGAAATTTTTCAATAATATATTATGAAGGAGGATAATTTTGATGATCTGAAGAATAAATTTATTATTTTGTAAATATCATGCCTTGACTAATAGTTTTAAGACCGGTCATACTATTTAGAAAGATAAATGTGATTAGTTGTTAAAAGAGAAAAATGAGATAAAATTATGTAATGAGTAATTAAATAAATATCCAGAAATATTAAAAAATGGGGAAAACACCCTTACAAATGTTTTTTGAAAGTAGACTACTTTCCAGAACACTACTGGTATAAGATATCAACCTAGATAGAGGGTGATTGTTGAAATAAATCATTACTAGTTTTAGTTTTGATACTTATTTTTACTCTGTCATACATACCAAAGTGTTTATTTCTAAAAGGAAAAAATTTTCTTATAGAAAACATGTTAATAAACTTTGGGTTCCTGGGTCTTTGATAACTGACATGACTAGACAATAAATATTTTGGTACCAATGTCATAATAGATGTAAAAAATTATAAGAAACATACTTGAATACCTCCTATGAGAATTTATAGAATATATATAATGGAATTCAGAAACATATAACTTTAGTTTATAAATATTTATTTTTATATGTATAAATGTATAATATTCTTATTATCTCACAATAATGTGAAGATGGTTTTAATTTAAAATATTTAAACAATTATTCTAATTCTTTTTACTACTTGAAAACCTTATAATTTATATGTTATTAATTTAGATTCCTTGATCTCCAAAAAAACTTCTTATCTTTGTTCATTTCATAATGAATCATGGATTAAGAATTGGGTACTAGTCCATTGCAATATTCATTCACATAGAAATCTCACTGTGAAAGGTTTAGTAAAGGAAATACCAAAACAAGAATTTAAAAAAAATTATATAACCCATATCAAAAATAGAAGCTGAACAAGGTCTATTTCAAATCAAATAACTATGTTTCTACTTATAAACCCCTAGATTTTGTTCATAATGAGTTTTTTTGGTCCTTATATATTTTCTACATTAATTGGGAATCACTATGTTTATGTACTTATAGATGAATATTCTATGTATACATAGTTATTCATTATTTCTCACAAAAATGAATATTTATCTTATTTTACCGAGTATAGAAACTCTGTAGAAAATCATAGTGGGCTTAAAACAATGACCTTATGATGTTTACATGGGCATGGGAAGTAAAATCATGGCATTGAAACTTTTTTCTCAAAAATGGAAATAGTAAAAGCGTTAGTGATCCTAGGAACCTAGAAAAATGTGGTATTTGAATGAATAATCATGACCCTTCATAAAATTTACCAAACCATGCAAAAATAAATATTGCATAGCTATTTATTTTTTTGTTTAGGCTATTAATATATCTAGTAATATAATTAACGGAGTCTTAATATGACCTCTCTTAAAGAGATATCATTATGAATTATGGAATATGTAAATCCTAAGGTTGTTTATTTTAGATTTTTTTGGTTTCAATTTCGTTGTTCTTAACACAAACAATAATATTGAAAATAATTATTCCAATAATTATAAAGGAATATTCCTTGGTTATTAAACTTCTATTAAATCATATATGTTGATTAATAAAAGAATACTCATTATCTAAGAATCTATTCACATTCAATTGGATGTAACATATCCACATTAGACTAATAAACCTTTGCAAAAACTTCAATATGATCTAAAAAATATAATATCAATGTTAAACCTTTCGAAATTTCTTTCTAGCATTCTGAGAAATCATTCAGTTATGAGGAACATCAAGGACATGAATCTGAACCTATATAATATAATGATATTTTCAACCATTCTTTTCCTAGAACAGTGATGACCCATAGATACCATTCACTAGAAGTTTTAGATGTGGATGTAGAATGAGGTAAAAAACCTATAGCATATCTTATAAATTAGGTTAAACATTAAGAATTATTATCACATATTGACCCTAATAACAAGAATGACGCCATTAAAGATGATTTATGGGTGCTGTAAATGAATTAAAAACTCAATCAGTTTGAAAAAAATAGTGTTTTGGAACTTGTAGAAAGACCTAAAGACACGCTAACCATTGGATCTATGTGGGATTTTATAAATAAAGTTGAAGAGTTAGGAATTATGGTCAAAAAATAATTCTATATTGGTTGTAAAAGGATATACTCTTGAAGAGGTTTTTGATAATGAGGAAAAATTTGAACTAGTAGGTACACTTGAATAAATAAGAATATTTCCTTCCTAAATAGCACATTTGGATTAAAAACTATATCAAATGGATTTGAAGCGTTCCTTCTTGAATGGTTATATAGTTGGGGATGTTTTTGTTTAACAAACCCTAGGATTTCAGAATCCTCATTTACCATATAATGTCTATAAATTTAAATAATAATTATATGGATTAACATAGAATCCTAGAGCTTGGTATCATAATCTCAACTCATTTGTAATTTTTTAAGTTTTTTCAAAAGTCATAGATTCTTCTACTCTTTTTATAAATAATCATTTAAAGGATTTTTTAGTAGTAAAATTTTTTTATGATGATATAATTTTTGTATCATCAAAAAAATATTTATGTACTTATTTTTTAAAAATGATGCAAAGTGGATTTGAAATGATTTTAAAGGGTGGACTTAAATTCATTCTTGTTTTTAAATATTTTCAAAATAATGATTGAATTATTTTAAAGAAAATTATGTACAGTAAATAAATTCTGAAACATTAGGATTGGATTGCACTAAAAGTAGTGACACTCCCATGTGTACCACTTGTAAGATGGATCTCGATGAAACTGGAAATCTAGTGGACCAGAAGAGTTACAAAGGTATGATTGTAATTCTACTATATATAACTTCTGGTAGACCAGATATTATGTTTGTTCTGTTTATGTGTGCTCATTTTCTAGAAAATCTCAAATAATCTAATTTTTTTATTAAAAAATTAAAATACATAAAATATAAAACCAATTTTTGACTATTAAATCAAAAGAGACATGAATTTGATTTTTTGAATAATTCAGACATATATTTTGGTGGTTTTATGTGAGATAAAATATAACCTCTATGATATGCCACAATTATGGATAGTTAATCTTATATTGATGCAGTAAAAAGTTATATTTGGTTCCATTATGCACCATAGAAGATGAGTACATAGCTACATGAGGTTTTTGGGCACAATGTTTGCGGATAAAACATGCATTTATTGATTATTGACTTCAATTGTGACATGTCCCTATAAAGTGTTACTACAAAAGTGTGGTAAATATTTCCAAGAATCACATATCTCATTCTAGTAAAAAGAAAATTTAAGTAATAAATCACTATTTGAGATTTCATTTCCAAAGGGGTAACATAACTCTTAAATTTATAGGAACATAACAACATCTTCATAAGTCTTTTAAAAATACCTTCAATTATGAGAAACTAAACAACATGAAACATGAATTAGGAATGAAAAATATTTATTAATCCTTATCTTGAATGAGCCACCATGGGGTGATCCACTATTGTTGATCCAACATTAATAGAACCATCATTGGGTGATCCACCATTAGTGATCATACTTTGGGTGATCCTCCATAATAATGATCTACCATTGTGAAATCAACTATTGGAGATCCACTGTTGTAATGATCCACTATTAGGTGATCCAAAGTTTGGTGACCCACCATTGGGTGATCAACCAGTGTATTTTTTTCCAACCAGTCCTTTTTCTTATATTTTGAGTTAAAATTATTATTTATCATTTATATTTTATTATATTCTCTATTTCTACTCACTAAATGATACAATTCAGACTTGAACAAGATTTTGAGTCCCTATATCTCATGTTCCACCCCTTCAAACCATTTGGACTTCCCTTCTCTCCCAAGAATTGAACATATTCATGCCCTTCCATGAACTTTTAATTCACTCTAATGGTGGTAGTTTAGTCCACATAGATTCATCTTTATAATATCATCGTCTAAAGATAAATCATGTAGAGAAATGATTCATGTTATTATTGATCCAAGGAACCCCCATCTTCTGAACTACGTGGTTGTTACAGAGAATGATGTAGATGTGGAATGGTTATTTTTAAGAAAGTCACTGGTACTCAATGAGGTCCATGACTAGGGATGGATGTATTGGTTCTCTAGAAATGATATTACTTTTTATTTGAGGTTGGATTATTAGTTATACCAATATGTAGAGTAAATTTTTCATGAAAATAGTGAATTTTTTCAATGTATTGTTAATCAAAAATAGGTTGTATTTTCATTACGAGAATGGTCTAATTTCATTGATGTAACTCATCAATGATTTTATGGTGACTATTAAGGTTCAACACTGAATGATATTGAGTCATTTTTATTAGAATTTTTTTCTAGAGATTAAAAGTTATTGAACTATGATAAGGAATATAGATACTAAAATAGATGGTGATTGTAGACATTTGTTCAGATTTATTCATCAAATTATGTATCCCAGAATTGGGGATTTTAGCACAATGAGTTACCAGTATGTTTATGTTTTCTTCCTTATCAAATGGTGGATAAAATAAATCTCTGTAAACATTTTATGTTGCATATAATGTAAATTTTTAGGTTCTCATTGATATCAAATTCATTAATTTTCCCAAATATGATATCTGTTATGATAGAATCCAATCAATTCTTTGAAGATGAAGTGGAAGAAGACATCATATGTGTTGGTTTTTTCTTGAGAAACGTAACATATAAAAGAAGGAAATTAAACAATAATTCATGGATGATGAACTAGGTTGAGGAAAATTATAAGATATATTATGACTTTAATCCTTTGGAAAACCCTACCGTCCTAAGGATATTGTTGACCTTATCTTGGATCCAGAAGAGATTGTGGTTAATTCTGATGATGAAGTTGAAGTGGAAAGTGATCCAAAAATCCATAAGAACCCAATTGTGTCTCCTGGATATGCTAAACCACCTACTCCTCTCTTTTCAAGATAGATTCTATTGAGTTAAGTAGATAAATTGGAGACTAGAACCAATGGAAAATAACAAATCCAATGTTCTTCTATGACCTATAAATAAGTTGTGATAGTATCATATGGTTATAAGATCAGAAACAATGATGATGTGGATGCTAATAGTGATGGCATTTATGATGATGCTGAAATGACTCTTATTTATCAAAAATTCCTTAATGTTTTTGATATTCTCTGTCTTTAGGGAGAGTAGAGTTAGTCTCGACTATATATTATGTTTCCTCTATTTGAGGTGATTAGAAAGAGTCTTTTTAGGTGGAGTAATTCCTAGGTTCAATCATCCAAAAGAAAATGTAATGGGATAAATCATCTTCCTCAGCTAAGGATGTAGATACATACAAGGGGAGAATTAAACAAGTTTCATGTTTCTTGGTATTTATTATCCATACTTATATGGAATGATTGTGATGATGATGATCAGATCAATTGTATAGATTATGGTGGATCTATAGTCTTTGTTGATGGATCAGAACATAAGGGAAATTTGTTTAAGCAGATTGATAATGCAGGTGACATGTATGGATGTTCATCGAATGTTCCACATACTAGATTATAGCATGAAAAGGTTTTTTTTCAAGTCCTAATACATTTTCGTCACATTTTCCTACATTTTCCTCTTTTCCATTAATTTTTGTTACCAGATCAAGTATTTTTTCCTTTAGAGTGCTTAATTTTTTATTTTACTTGATTTCAGATATCACAAGAACATCTAGATAAAATCTTAGTGAATTTTATTGTAGACAACCTTTTGATAAGGTCATATTCCATATTCATTACAGGTTGATTCTAAATATTCAAGAACTTGAAATTGAGAATAGAAGAATAGATAGTGAGATGGAATATCTGAGATCTATTGTGGTAATGATGAGTACCTCTTTTTCTTCTAGTCAGGATGATCTTTTGGAGAATTTGGAGAGATTACACAATGTTCTTTATTCTACATCTAGCGGTCCACCTCCTTCATCTTCCATTGATGGTGGGATGATCAAATCTATAGATAGAGAAGATATGTAAGCTATTATGGGTGATATTTATCTATCTCATCAGGATGATAATATCATACTTTTATCTCATTGTGATCATATATATAAACTAGTAAGATTTTTTTTAATGAAGAATGATTATATAGGTAAAACGTCACTAATTCTATAAAATATTGTCTCTCCAAGATATATACAAATCATGAGTTTAATTATCACTTTATGTTTTTAGTTTTGAACTTACTAATTCCACCTCTTACTAGGTCCTTCATGTAACATTTAGAATAACTTAATTTTATAGACCCTTTGATCAAGTTATTTGGGGAATATAATGAATTATTTATGATATAGAGAGAGGATGAAACATCATCATGGATTTTTTAAATCATAGGAAGTTTTTTTGTATGTATTTGGTATAGAAATTGTTACACATAAGGCCATTCTGATGCCAGCTTTCATATTTTCTCTATCTAATACTCTTCTTCATCCTCATTATCATCCATTCAGTTTGTCTCTAGAAGTAGAGATTAATCATCTCTAAATAGTGGTGATCCTAGAGTTTCTTCCAACTAACTAACTCCCTTCAGCTTCATACTCAGTGCCTCATGACTCTAGAAAATGAAAAATTCATATTGATACAACCTCACATAGATATGAGACTTGATCAGATTAGGATTTGTTTTAGATAGGGTATATGTTTTATTCTCTATGTATTCCTTTTTGTGGGATGTTATATTATGACTAACCAATCTATTATACTTTATCATTTACTCTAACTTTTCATAAAACACCTTTTCTTTATTATTGTTTTGATAATCCTATAAGGGGGTAGTTTTTTGTTGAATTTCATTTTAAGTTTACCAACATTATGTGTATATTTGTACTTCATTTTCAAGATCTTCAATTTTAAAAATTATGACATTTTGAATTTTGAATTTTTTATTCTATTTCATAAAATAACATATTAGTATTTTGAAATTTTAAGCATATTATTATCATTAAAATTCATCTATTTATGCATATGTTTGTCTTATACCTGATTTATAAAAATCCATGGCGTGTGATCATAAAAATTCCGGATATTGTTGGCTCCTCAATATTTTAATTTTCACAAATCATAATTATTACTTTTCTAACAAGAATAATATATTATGATAGTATCTCATTTTGACAAAGAAAATATTTCTATGTATAAATATCCAACATTTAGTTTATCTTGTTCTACCACTAGATATGTGACACTCCATGATTTATGCTACCATTAGTTCTACCATCACCAAAAATGGTACCTCTAGAGCATTGCTATGGTTTGAAGTCCGTTAACGTCATGCTTGTTCTCTAATTCTATGATTATACTACTGTCAGGAATTTTCCACCATCAGTTCATCATGCTACCCCTATGATTATATGTTTTTCCATAACTCTTTAATGAGAATTTTTCTCTACCATCTTCCTTATAGAAGAAAAATGATTCACAGGATTCGATGAGAAGATCTGGATAGACTACCTCTTGATCTACTGTCTTAGAAATAGAAACACTTTCCCATCCATTTAGCTTCACGTTCTAGGAAATAATGGAGTCATACTTGTTGAAAAATTCTGGGTGTACCAACCTCTCCCTATATATTTGCCACTCCGGAATCAGCTTAACTCTAGACATATCCTGAGAAGAAGCTTCTGCAGATATATGGACTGGAGCACTTCTGAAGAATTTAGAGTAGGCTTTTGTAGAGAGGAATGGATTTGTGATGCAAAATCTTGATAACCGATGTGGGACAACCCTTCGAGGGTCCTTTATATAGGCGATGAAAGTGACCTTTCAACTTCCAATTTAAATCTAAGAGTTGGGAGACCTTATGATATGATCTAATGGTTGATATGATAGCCGCAAGGAAAATTTTGGATGAGTCTGGTCGTTTGAGGTTTTTAAAAGAAAACATTCAGATTTAAGGAAACTTGAATCCCAGAAATATTAAAAGAAAAAGAAGCTACCAGCAAGTAAAGGTGATTACGAAAACATAAGAAAGAATCATAACTTTCGGATTGCTAGGAAGATTATTCGTACTAGGGTGTATTCTTCTTGATGAACTTTGGATTCCAAAAAACACGAATACGAAAAAAAAACATCACTAAGAAAATTTCAAATCCGAAACATTTCCATTACAAAAATTTCAGGTCCAAAGATTTTCATTACGAATAAATATGAAAAAATTATTATGAAAATTTTTGAAAAACATCATTATGAATATTTTTCAATACAAAAATTTTGAAAAACCAACTACGAAAAATTTTGAAAAATTTAAATAACAGATATACCCACCCTATGAAAATGAGTTTATTGATATAAGGAGATCGGTTCAACAGAAAATTATTGGAGGAAGATTACCTCACATTTATCATTCTTAACATCTTTTTAATGTATTCAAATCTGTCGGAGGGTAATGATTTTGATAAAATATCAGAAAGTTGATCTTGCATTCCAATAAATTGAAGAATGATATTTCTTTTTTGTGTGTGATCCCTAAGAAATTGATGCCTAATATCTATGTGATATGCATGATAGTGATTTACAGGGTTTTTACTATGGGAAACGGAACTTTTGATATCACACATAATTTGATACTTGGTAAAACTCAGGCCATAGTCTGTGAGTGTGTGTTGCATCCATAATACTTGAGCACAACAACTTCCAGCTGCTACATATTCAGCTTCAGCAGTGGAAATTGCTACATAGTGTTGGTTCTTACAAGAACAAGAAACTAATAAATCTCCTAGTAAATGACAAGTTCTGGATGTACTCTTTCTATCCATTCTACATACACCAAAGTTAGCATCTGATAAACTTTTTAAAACAAAATTATTTCCAGAAGTATAAAACAATCCTAAATCCATGGTTCCATTTAAGTAGCAAAAAATTATTTTCATGGCCTATAAATGAAAATCATTAGGATTGGATTGATATCTTTCACATAAGAATACTAAAAACATTATGTCTGGATGACTAGCTGTCATTTAAAGTAAACTTCCTATCATACCCCTAAAAGATATTTGATCTACTTGTTTCCCAGCTTCATTAAGATCAAGTGTGTTTGAGGTACCAATAGGAATAAATATACTCTTATTGTTGTCATATCCATAATTTATAATATGATCTTTAATATAATTGTGTTGGGATATATAGATTCCTTCTGGTTTTTGTGAAATTTGAAATCCAAGGAAATTTTCTAACTCACCAATCATACTCATTTAAAAATAAAATTTCATTAGATCTGTAAAGGAATTGGTTAAAGATGGCTGAGTTGAACCAAATATAATATCATCAACATAAATTTGAACAATCAATACCTTTTTATTATCTTTCTTTAAAAAAGGGTTTGATCTTCATTTCCATTAACATAGTTATGTTGATGAAAAAATCATGTATGTCTATAATACCATGTTCAAGGGGATTTTTTAAGTCCATACAGAGCTTTGGTAAGTATAAAAACATGATCAGGATGTTTTGTATCATGAAATCCAGGAGGTTGTTCCACCAAAAAATTCCTCTTGAACATAACCATTACGAAAAGAACATTTCACATCTATTTGAAAAAGTTTGAAATTAAGGAATGCTGCAAAGGCAAGTAAAATACAAATAGATTCAAGTCTAGCTACTGGAGCATAGGTTTCTTCATATTATATTACTTCTTGTTGATTATAGCCTTTAGAAACTAATCTAGCTTTATTTATAATGATGATCCCATTTATATCATACTTATTTCTGAATACCCATTTTACTCCAATAACAGAAGTTTACTTAGATCTTTCAACTAAGGCCCAGACAATATTCCTTTCAAATTCATTTAGTTCATCTTGCATGGCATTGATCCAATAATAATCACATAAATATTCATCAGTTATTTTTGGTTCTAATTGGGAAATGAATGCTATATATTCTAATTCATTTCTTAAGGATCTTCTTATCTTTATCGGTTGATTTACATCACCAATGATACTATTACTGGGATGATTTTAAGAAATAGCTGATTTGGGTTTTGTAAAACCTATTCTTTAAAATAGGGTAGGAAATCTTCTAGGTTAAATGTTTTAGAAGTATCTTCTTGAACATTTCCCTTATTAGAAGGATTTTCTATCAAGGGTTGATAATCATTTTTTGAAAACAAATCTGTGGATGTTGGTTGGGGTTGTTTAAAAACAATAGGGTCAGTTTCATCCCATTTAACTTGTACTGTATCTTCAACAGTTCAAGTGTTTTTATTGAAAACTATATATTCCTTAGAAGTTGTGAAGTAGCCTAATAAAATCCCTTCATCAGATTTTGGTGGGAATTCATGTAGATTATATTTAGTATTCATAATGAATACTTTTCAACCAAAAACCTTAAAGTAGGAAAGTCTAGTTTTTATACCATTCCATAACTCAAAATGATTTTTATTAAGAAAATGTCTAATTAGAACATGATTCATAGTGTAACAAGAAGTACTTACATCTTCAACCCAAAAATGTTTGGCTACAGAATACTCACTCAACATGGTTGTAGTTATTTCTTGTATAATTTTATTTCTTCTTTCAATAACACCATTCTGTTGAAGTGTTCTAGGTTTTGAGAAGTGGTGAGTAATAAATTTTCTACTACAAAATGTTTCATAATCAGAATTTTGAAATTCCCCTCCATGATCACTATGAATAATTTTCAATGGAAGGCATTTCTCATTATTATCTTGGGCTCTAAAAAATTTGAAATAAGTGTAAGCCTAAGACTTCTTTGCTAGAAAATAGACCCGCGTAAATCTAGTGTAATCATCAACCAAGACAAAGACATAATACTTTCCCCCAATGTTTCAGTTTGTGTTAGACTAAAAAGATCATTTGCACTATCTATAATGCATCAGTAGTTGATATTTCACCGACTGATTAAAAACTTAATTTATGTTTCTTTCTATAATGACAAGGGTCACAAAAATTTTAAAAATATAATCTAAGCTCTGGTAGATCCTTAACTAATCCTTTCTTAGATATTTTTCATACGTTCCAAAGGTTACAGTGATCTAACCTTCTATTCCATAACCAATAATGATCTTCCATTGCACTAAGGCAAGGTAATTCTGGGCACCTAAGGTATTCTATGTTTAGTGTGTAATCATTCTCTTGCATATTGGTAGAAATAATAAATTCTTCCTTGGAATTGTGTACTAAACACTTATCATTCCAAAAGTTCACAAGGTAGCCTTCATAAAATAATTTTCTTGTGGTAATGAGGTTGTTCTTAAGACCCTTAACAAATAAAACATTTGAAATCAATGTTTTTCCGAGAATAACTACGTTACCTATACCAATAATTTCTCCCGGAGCATTATCTCCGAAATTAACTTTTCCTCATTTCTTCTCAATAATTGTTTCAAAATAGTTTCTATTACCATTCATATGCCGGGAACATCCACTATCCATGTACCAAGTATTGTTGTTAATACTTTTTCTATTTTCCTTAAAATAAGAAAAAGTTATCTTTTCAAAATCCAAACTATCTTGGATCCGGAATTGTAAGATAACAATATTTTGGGTATGCACATATGTTTAGAAAAATAATATTTATGAAACCCAAGAGATTGAACTCTATTTAAGGAGAAATGTTTCTTTTAACAGCCACCACTTTGACATTAGTGCAAAAAGGGGCTCTTGAAGGAACAAAAATATTTGTTTTTGAAAACCGGTTTTTGGTGAGTATAACCTACACCATTAGTGTTCCTTGAGGTTTAATTTGAGAATACATCATGTCAAAATTTTCCTTCAGAGAGTTAAATTTTTCAAGGAGTTTCTTAAGAGAAAATATTTTAGATTTCTTTACGATGACTAAATTCCTATCCTCAGGAATCATTTCCTTAGAGTTAGATTTTTCCTCATAAAATTTTATCTCTAAAGTAGAATTCTTACGATCTTTAGAAAGTTATCCTTTGATAGAATTTTCAATCTCAGAGTCTTTAATTTTTTTTAAAATCTCTTCTATATCTCTAAGATCTCTAGAACGATCTGAAATTTCTTTTTTAAGAATTTCATCCTTAGTATTTTCTTTGTCTAATTTCATAGAAATTTTAAAATTTCTTGATTAATGTAATTTGGAAAATCTAGAAACTTCTTCATATGAAGGTATTTCTTCATTCTATGAGGATGAATTATCTTCATTAGATATACTATTTTTAGAATATTAATTATTATCAAGGGATAAATTTGTTAAATCCTTGGCAGAGCGTACCTTGGCCATAAGACATGTATTGGGGAAAGAAGATGTAGCAATGATCCCATATTCTTCAGTGATGATGAATCATATTTAGAAGATTCAATTTCTTAAGAATATCCACATCTATCACTCCAAGTATCATTAGATTTAAGGCTTTGCTTGTTCATTGATCGATAGAGTTTCTTCTTATTCCTTTCTGAATTAATTTCCTTATTTTCCTTCTTTTTCGACAAGGGACAATTAGGTCTGATATGACTTGTTATTTTACATTCAAAACATGTAACTTCCCCATCATTCTTACCTATATAGTCTTTTTTCTTGTACTTACTCTGATGGTTCCTTTCAGCTACAATCCTGTTCATTCTCTGAGCAAGATTAGCTAATTCATTCTTAGACTTTTTGGTGTCACTTGATTCTATCTGAATAATGACTTTATTTGTCTTTGATCTGGTTAATATTTCTGGGGTCTTGTATTTCATATGTTTAGAATTGGTAGTAAAAGAAACTCCTCCATTTCCATTCTTCTTCTTAACATTTTCAGTATCCCTCTTCATTCTGGTTTCATGCTGAAGACGTGTTCCAAACAACTCATCTATGGAAATCTAAGTGACATTCCTATTATCATCAATAGCTGTCCTCTTGGCCTCCAATTCATTTGGAATGATATCTATGATCATTTCCACCAGAGACTCATCATCCAAAACTTTTTCTCCCATATATTGTAATCTATTCACAATATTTATAATCCTTTTATGTACTTTGCTTATAGGTTCTCCATAAGGATAGTTAAAGTTATAGTATTCATCTCTTAACATAGCTCTTCTTGTCTCTATGACTTTAGATGTACCAAAATGTGTAACATCAAGTTTCTTCTAGATACTGTTTGTAGCTTCACAAGAACGATATTTGAACATATATGTTACTATTCATGGAACATAACAAAGTATTTCTGTCACTGAAATTTTATTGATATTCTGATTTCTCCTGGTTCATAAACGTTCTCAAATCCTTATCGGGAATCTTATAATCTCTAGTCAGAATTAGATTGTTATCAACTCTAGTATTGATAAAAAAATTCTTCATCCTATCTCCCTAGTACTCATAATCATTTCCATCAAAAACAGGAGGTCTGGTAGGATTTATATTATCAATAGAAACAACATTTAAACCTTCCATCCTTAAGAAAATATTTGGCACAAAAACTTGTTAGTAGTATAAGTCTGTAAACAAGATAAAATATCATAATCAATAAAAAATATCTTTATGTAAGAATGAATCAAAACTATATGAAAAGAAGAATCTGGAAGTTCAATTCGGAGAATTCAATTCCCAAAAATATGAGAGGAAAAATTCTCTCCTGAATCTAATCATGAGATTAATTCAGATTTTTCCAAATCCTCTAATACCAATTGTGAGATGGTATGTGAGTCTGATATACTCTATAATACCAAATTTAGGGTCAAATATATAAACATGAGATTCTCAAATACAATAGGGGGGGTGAATTGTACACTTTAAAAATTCTTTAGGAACATTTAATGATGATTATGTTTAACTTGGTTAAACAAGATAATTTGCAAGACCTCTAAGTTCGAATAACTTTCTTGAATCCGGAAAAGTGATTCTGGAAAGGAAACTTAACAAAATTTTACAACAACTAAGACTCTAACTTAAAGTGTATAGAATCTAATTAAATCAAAGTACAAATGTGAGGGAGTATAAGAAATTTATACATTCCTCGACAATACAAATACACAACGGAAAACAATGTAGTAACACTACATGTAACAAACAATAACACTTTTAACCCAAAGAGAAGGGTATCCAACAGCCCTGGATAAGAGGTCCCTTTATTTATACTTTCAAGAATGTCCATCTTACCCACACCAGGGAAAGGCCTCGATAAAAATATCGGAGTCTGTCTTGCTATCACCACAAGCCCTCAACTATCAGGTAGTTGGCACCTCTGTCTTCCTATCCCCAGAAGCCCCCGATTGTACACAGCAACAATTGGAGTTTCCCTATGCCAATCTGAACAAAGAAAATATTGAACAATTCATTCAAACATTCTGTACGAATCTTGAGAGTTTATAAGAGCCTCTCTCTCTAGAAATCACGTCAACATCATGTAAGAACGGTTGTCAAAGATGTTGTCAAGTGTTGAGCTCTTTTTAAATGAGCTCTTATTTATAGGCACAACTCCAACGGTCAGATCCCTCCTCCAACGGGGATATTTTCCTTTGAATTTCGGAGGGACATATACATGTGTCACTCAAACAATGGTTAGTTAATAACTGAAATAACGACAACGTTTTTAACTAAACAAGTGAAAGAATAACCAAAATCTGATATTTGGAATTTAAGTAATTGAATGTTTGGAATGCATGTAAATGAATTCGGAGTCTACAATACAAGAATATTTGGATTGTGTTTTGTAGAAATTTGAATCCTAAACTTACAGTGTTCGAATTCGGAGTTCATGAGAATATTGAGTCAGAACTCATAGGAGTTCAGAGTCTGAATTCCTAGTACTCAGGAGTCAGAACATAGAGATGTTTGTTATCAGAATTCGTAGTCTATCCTTACATATGTTTGTAATCAGAATTCGGAGTCGAACTTCATGAGAGTTCATATCCAGAATTCAGAGTCAAACTTCATGAGATTTCATATCCATAATTCAGAGTTGAACTTCATGAGAGTTCGTTATCTAGAATTCGAAGTCGAACAACATGAGAGTTCATATCCAGAATTTGGAGTTGAACTTCATGAGAGTTCATAACAGGAATTCGGAGTAGAAATGCATAACAGTTCGTAAGAGGAATTCAGATCCTAAAATAGAAATATTCATATCTAAATATTATATGATTTCGAGGATTTAGATATGACACCAAATTTTATACTTAGACAAAATAAGAAACAAGGTAAAACATGGTAAGGATAAACTTCATTGGGAAAGAAGTTATTTCCTTATAGAAGTAAAAAATAAGGGGTAAAATGTGTTTTTCCTTGAAATAAGGTGTTTGTGATTTTCCATATAAGAGGAGTGGTAAAGTCAAAAGATAATCCTTATTGACTCAACAATCCCACCCTTACATGAAGGAATGGAAAATTCATAAGGAAAAACTTATCGACTCAACATAGAACTCTACTATCATTGGAGTTTTACTATCACTAGTTCAATATTACCTATATTATTTCTACCTCTAGACATTCTACCATTAGTTTAACCCTGCTATCACAAGGTGTAATACTGTTGAATCATTCTACCACTGATTATTATAAAAATAGACTATTCAACCCCAAAACTACTATCATCATTGTCCATCATTAATTTTAATTTAATTCTTCCAATGGATATATTATTGGATTTAGTGTATATAGACTCGTGTGGATTTATTTCTAATTATTCATCAAACCATTACACAGATGTATTAAAGACCAATTCAGATTTTTCATTATTTCTTTTGGAGTCTGAGGATATATAATATTAATATTATTAATATTCAATAGATAATCAAACTATGGAGTTATATATTTGCAACTACTACATCATCCACGTATGAAATATAACTTATAGTAGAAGGGTTTTTGTGATTTAGAAATGATCTCAAGGATATTACACTCTACATCCACACTAACATACATTCATGTTTCAAATTGTGAATCATATAGAAAATCATAATCTATTTATACACTGAAAAGAGAAATTCCCTACAATATTGTTTCTCGAACATTAAGAGAAATGTGTTTTACCTCCTCATCAAGCCATATCTGAGGTCCCTTGAGCATCTTAAGAATCACGGGCCATGTATCACAAAAAAATCTATCTTTACTTATTTTCTATCTTCGTTTGTTCATCACATTTGAGATGTTTAATATATTAATCTTTTTATCTTTACACAATGACTCATATTCTTGAACTGGATAACACTCAATATTGACTAAAACTCTATCCATATTTGAAAACCCATGAAAATAGTGGAAGAGGTCATGTGTGGAATTTTTTATATTTCTTCCAATGTAGAACAATGGACGATGCCTCGATTCTGGACATAATGTGTGTTGTTTTTTGAATAAATGTGATCCAGGTTCTGCATAAAATTATTATTATGATAATATTTTTGGCTGTAGGTGATTGCCTGTTGGATGGTATTAAGTGGCGTCTTGAGAATGAACCACTAATTTAATCTACTATGTGTTTTAGTTTTGTTTTTATGTATTTCAAATATTAAACATCATTTGTTTTAAATCTGTAAAAAACAAATTATACTTTTATTTGTAATCTAAAACTTGGTTTTTATAAATAATTTCATTAATTAAATTAATTTCAAATGTAAATGTAATTTCAAATAACATTTTCTCTAATCCATAATCGTGCTCTGGGAAATATTTTAAAAAATAAAACTGATAATAAACAACTATTTTGATTAACTAGGATCTTTATTAACTAAATTAGGGGACATTATTTTAGATTTTTTAGCTTAAATTTTATTGGGTACTCAATTCACCCCACTCTAGTATTACTCGCTACTAAAAATATTTATGAAACCCTTTTTCCCATGATTTATACAATGATTAAATGTTTATGAAACCTATTCCCTTTTCTTGTTATATGATACGATTAATTTTTTATGACATTTTTTCACATAAATGTAATAGATTTTGTGATGGGTATGACCTATATCCCCCTCAAATAAATTGGATAAATATTGATATCACTTGGGAAAAACAAGATTGGAATGGGACTTAAACCTAGTTTAGTGAGGTACTTTTTTTATTGTCATATTTTTTGGGAGTGAACATTGACTATAATAATAGTTTGGTGAGTGAACCCATTCGACTATGAAAGTCATATGTGTGAAAATTGAATATTATGATGGTTTTGGGACTGAACCCCATTAAATGTTATATTTACATAAGTGATCCTTATCTATTAATGAAATTATTTTATATTATTATGTGTATGAAATAATTTCATGTCTTATAGAAATGTTATGTTCTTATATATCGTGTTCTTTGAGTCCTTTATGATCTATGTCTTATGAACTACCATGATTGTTTTCTTTTTCTCAATATTATAATCATTGATATGTAGGATATGTTTTTTTAATTTTATTCTCATATTATTATAACATTATTCTCATATTATTCTTATGTGGTCATTGATATATACATTTTCCCCTTATTGAGAACCTGAGATCACTCTTTATTAGGTTTCATTTCTCATGGTTATGAACAATTGTATTATGTATGATATTTATAATAATTTTTATAGGTATGAATAACATAGAGGGACATATTGTAGTTCACTTCGATATGTATCTATGTTCCTAAATACACTAAACCATTACAGTCCTCATGCATGTTTTTTTATATAGAAATGAATATTCATCTTTTAAGATGAAATATATATTTCTGATAATCCTAGATAAATATATATACCATATTAATTTACATACTTATATTATTATATATGATCCAATTATAACATTACATCACCTATTAATAATAATCCTTATCAAAATTTTCATTTTTAGGTGTGACTATTTCATTTTTTGTGACAATTTCTTTTCATTTTTCAGTTTCAAATACCTTGATTATTATCCAATCATCTCAATAATATTAATAATGAAAAAAGTATCATATATATTCATTATATATTTTTTTGATGAAAAAATGAGAAAATGGATATCATTGCTATGTGGAGGTGGATGTCGATATGTATGCACAAGTGGTGTTATAATTTTCCAACAGATTGGAAGGTAAAAAGTTAGATATCATATTAAAATTCAAGAAGGATCAAATTTAATAAATAGTATATATTTTTATTAGTTTCATATTTATAAATATTCAAATAATGTTCTGATGAAAAAATGGATCACACCACTCTATTGACATGGTAAGTCATGCGTACACATGAGGTATGTTTTTGTCTATTGTAGGAGGGAATAGAGATAGTTAATGGTTGTATAATCCTTCACTAAAAAATTATATGTATTTTAATATTATTAATATATGATGATAATATAATCTATCAATAAAATTTTTATAGGTTTATATATCATTTTAAACCTTATGTTTTGGTTTAACACAATTGTTATTCAATTTTAATCATCACTATGGTAAAACGTATTTCAATATTAAACGGTTATAATTTTACTTATAAGGTGAAACTTTTCTCAGAAATTTCTAAGGGATGAAATTTTAGACATTTTCAATCATAATTTTACTCTTTTAAGAATATAATTATTTTTAAAATAATTAAATAAAATATATTTAACATAAAATGGTATTATTTACTTTTTAATAGCTATTATCATAATTTCACATTAAAAATAAAATTAATATAATATTACAATATTATAAAACATAAAAATATCTGTTTTGATATATTTATAATAAAAATTAATTAAATTCTATAACTCAATCAAAATATGTTGATTTTATTTTGGGAAATCATTTAAAATATTTTTTTAATTTCTTTCACAAGTATAATGTCGACAGTGCATAAAAATTTGTTGAAATTTTTTATTCAAAAAAATTTAAAAATAAATTACCAAAACAAGAAAATTATTAGTTTTTAAATTAAATTTTAGATTCATTAAATATTATTATTTACTCTCATCAATTTCACGATAAATTATTTAATATTTTTCTCTTTCTATACTTGTGCAAGCATTGTACAAGAATTTTGATGACTAACTAGTTATATAACATAAAAATTTATATATATCCATAATATCATCAATAAAACTTCCAATTTAACAAAAAATTATAGAAAAGAATTCCTCATTCCTAAACGTATATTTAGGACACAAATTTTTACTTTTCTAGTGTTGTAAATGCAATGCGTCAGCACTAAAAGTGACTTTCATTTTTATCAGGAAATAAATTATAATTTTATGTTTTCAATTAATTTTATATGAACTTTGTATAATTTTATCTTAAATAATTCATTAAATAAGTTTAATAAATTTTTATACCAAATATATATCCTATAGATGTCATATATGATATTTTATTTCATGATAATTGTATTTTTTATTATTTGAAAAAAATAACTACATCATAAAAATAAATAAAATTTATTATAGGATAGGTTTTATATTATAAATCAAAAAAATTAATTCACATAATAAAATTAACTACATATAATTAGAAGGAATCTATTTAAATATAATAACAACGACAAACAAATTTCTAACAAGAATGAGTTTTTATACTTGAAAATTAACTTATATCAAAATTATAAATTATTCTAATTAAAATGGAATTATTTATGTTAATCAAAATAAAATTAATCATATATCACTCATAGAAAAAAATATATATATATAATGGTACTTCTAAATTACTTTATTTTATGAAATGATGTGAGAGTACATGAAAATTCAATACTTTTCAATTTTCAATTAAAAAAACATTTTTGAAAAATCAAAAAATTTCCTCTTAAGAAACTTTTGGTATAATATTTTCAAAAATAATAATATTTTTACAAAATATAGTTTCTAAATTCATCATAAATTAATGATTAAATTTTCAAATAAAAATAAATAAGAAAACAATTTAAAAAATGCATTTTATTTAGAATAAAATTACTTTACAAGAAATTGTGTGTTGATTTCTTATGAATGAATTAAAAAATTGTATTTTTCATCAAAAATATAAATATATTTTTTAATTAGTTTACTCATATTCATACGTACCTATTCAATGTCATGGTTATAATGGTCACATTTAAATAATAATATTTCTATAATATATATCAATTTTCTTAAAGCACGGTGTTGTGAATATATAAATTGATTTATGTTATTATTAAATTAATAAAAAAAATGTGTTGTTAAATAAAGCGGCCTCTTAGTTTTTCAGTAATAAATTAATTACCATTATTAATATTTAATTAATATTTATTAGTATTTAAGATAGTAATCTAATGTAGAATTAATTTTCCTTTGTTTACGTAATCTATAGACCATATAAAAGTCATTTGTTAGGATTTATAGTCAAAAAATATTTTCTTAACTATATTCCAACACCTACCTCACCTAAATTTCATGTCATTCCATTTTATACTCACACATTACATTCTTTCCCATCGAAAGTACCATTTTCCTCACTTATAAATGGAAACCACTTCCACATTCTTTACTTCACAAATAATTCGAATTACTATTGAAAATCTACAATAATTACCACTCGTTTAATTCATTTACATAGATTAATTACATTATAGACCCTTAATTATCATAATCCCTACATTTATAAGTATAATTTCAAGGAAAATTAATATTTCTGACCAGAGTATTACTCATTTATTAATCATTATTTTTAGTTTTAAACTCCCTAAAATTCCCTAAAATTGTTAGTATAATGATTTTAGTATCATATATATAACAATTTTCATTAAATTAATGTAAGGAAAACTATTAATTCATTTAGTGTAATCCATTGAGAAGAATAATTACATCCATCATGCATATGTGCATAATAATGCCTCTCTAACACAATGATTTTCATTATTCATCCCTGCCACCTATGATTTTTATTAAGGATTTTTTTGATTAATAATTATTTTTTATTTCACTAATAAAATTATTAAATTATACCAATTTACATATATGTTCATTTTATCCATCTATTATGGAATAAGATCTTTAATTATGTGTACATACAGACTACCACCTCCACTAAGGATGTGTATACGTTCTCTAAACTAACTCACATTGATTGAAATAAAAATTTATTTAGTAAACTAATATTAGGTTTATAAAATTGTTATAATATTTAATTTTTTAATTTTCATATATCTTCACACCATCTATTCATTTTGAAATGGATTTTTTAATAATCTGTATGTTTAAACTATTGCCTCCAAGAATGATGAAATTAATTTTCAATCACCATCAATAATTTATTATTATTATAATTTATTTTATGTTGATATATGATATATATTAAATTCTTGTGATTCAATAAATTTTATATTAACACAATATAAGGGAACCTTCATACTAATTCAGTCATCAAGGAACACTTTTTTGATCTATTTACCACCTACAGAAGTAGTGTTGTAATATACTTAGGGGGAATGATTAACAAATTTTGTATAATATAAATGAAATTTAATAATATGTTATTATAGTTTTTCAAAATGTTTTTTAGGTTTAATATTAATATATAGGAAAATTATCAATATATAATCTTAATTCATTAAGAAATGACGAAACAAGTTTGTATACAGTGTCATCTTGATGATTTATAATTAAAAAATATCATGGATTTACAGTGGAATATTATAATTAATTATGGGATATATATTAAAAAAACATAGGAAATATACCAACAGAAAATATGTATAAAATATTTGGGATCAACATTAACATTTAAAAGCAAGTATAAGATAATTAAAAGTGTAAACTCTCGAGGTTAAAAATAAGAAATAATGAACTACTATATTAATAGTAAATAATTATAAGTAAATAATATAAATATATTATATGGATGTGTGTAGTTATGAAATAAATTATTATGTTATTTATGGTTGTTTTATAGAATTTTAGAGTGTGATCAACTAAGTGGTAAAATAAGTTAAGGTATTTTTGTCTCAAACTCAACTCATTAAGTATTGTTTTATATTATCAACTAATTTATTTTATATGTTGTATATTCTATAAAATTCTTATGTTATCCAATGATATCTTTTATTCATAGTATACAAGGATAATTTTCGCGTTATTTATCATATAATTTTTTTGTTAAAATTTTATTCAATTATAGACTCATGTTATCTTACCATGATATCTTTTAGTTGACATACTTTTTAATAATAATTGAAATGGTTAATTTGATAATCTGAAATATAAATTGATTACCCAACCAATAATGCAACCACTAAATTTGGAATATCCATTTGACTATCATTATGCAACAACCAACCAAGATATCGGAGAAATTCATTCCTAAATAATTTAGGCAAAACCCCCATTCAGATCATATTCTTCAAGAACACTTTAAGCCACATAGATCAAATACATACCCACTGAATAAGGGGGAGTTTATTGTTTTTTCATTAGATCAATTAAACTCATATTTACATAGAACTAAAATAGTTATATTTTTTGATCATGCAGCACTTAGTAACATGGTGAATAAATCTAATTCCTAATAAAGGCCTGTGAGATTGATAATAATTTTTTAAGAGTTCAATATACAGAATAAAGGGAAAAAGGTGCAGAAAAAAAAAGTGGATCTTTGCCTCATAAGGCTACCTAACACTTATCCAACAAAATTTTTGGAGATTATCCCACTCAATGATCATATGTTGAGATAATATTTATATAATACAAGGTGAGGTACAATCGTATGCGGATATTTTAAATTATTTGTCCAAGTCATTGTTACCTTCATCCCTTAATTCCCATCAGACGCATAAACATAACGATGAATCTTGATTCTATATCGTGTAGGATCTCTTTCTATTGAAAATATACAATGACCATGTTATAAGAATATTATTACTGAAAAGTGACATATAATATGTTTTTCAATTTTTTCATACAATTTTTTGTGGAGGCCACTTTGGATTTCAATGAATGGCTAGAAAATCATTATAATATAGAGTCTATTTGTTGGAATTATTTAAATATTATAATAATTATTGTAAAAAATGAGAAAACTATGAATTTCTTTTAAATAATTTAAGGATACAAGAGATTCCCCAAAACACATAATTTTATGTGAGGTCTTTAATGTTTGTTTCATTGATTTATTGGACCATTTACCTTTTCTATTAAAAAAATATTATATTTTATATACTTTTGATTGTGTCTCTAAATGGGTGGAAGATAAATCTAAAAAGGCTAATGATACCAATGTTTTTTGTAATTTTCTCTGGCCAACATTTTTTGTAGGTTCGGAATAGAAAGACCAATCATCAGCGACCAAGGGACGCATTTTTTAAATATAAGAATAGATTCCATTCTTATAATGTATGAGGTGAACAAAAAATCTTCTAAAAATTAAAATCCCTAAATAAATACCTAACCCAAAGTGTCCAACATTGAAATTAATGATATTTTGGATAAAACTATCAAAACAAACCAAAATAATTTGAGCCAAAGGCTTTAGGACACTTTATAGTAACATCAGATACCATACAATACATCTATATGTATGAGTCCCCTACCTGTTGATTTATGTAAAACATTTTTACCCTACATGTGTAATAGGAACACCAAGAAAAATGGGATGTTAAAAAGGTGGATTTGGATTTGGATAGTGCAAGAAAAAAAAGAAAACATAAGTTATAGGATCCAGAATAAATAAAAAGAAAATATTTTCAAAATTCAAGAAATTATAAAGAAAAAACTAGGGTGGAACATGAAAAACAAATTAAACCAAATACCTTTCAACCAAGAGACAATGTTCTCTGGTATAATTATAGACTAAATTTAATAGAATGTGTGCTTCATTTTCGGTGTAACAAACTTTTTCTTGTTACAAAGATCTATCTTTTTGGTGATATTCATGTCAATAAATAATATGAAGGAAACCCATTAACTTTAAGTGTGACAATTATGAAGAAGTTCCATTGGAATTTATCTAAAGAACAAGTGGAGGGGCTCAAACTTCTCCATCCCATCTACTGGTTTCTTCTCGTGAGGTTAGGTTGAACCAATATAATTAAAAAAGGAAAGTTTAGGATGAAAATAGATTTTCAATCTTTTGATATGATTTAGGATTCTTTTGCCTCTTACGTCAGCCCTTTGAGATGTAATATAATGGTTATAACATAGGGTTTTAGTTGTCTTGATTTTCAAGGGCCATAATAGAATGAATCCACAAGGAATACCAAAACCATGGAGGAAGATGGAAAAATATTTATTTTAAAAGTGATTTGATATATAGTTTTTATCTTTTAAACTCCCTTATTTTTCTCATAAAATGTTTTTTAATCTTTAAAGTGAATGAATTTAATTCCCACGTGTTTTATTTGACTAATCTCAGAGACATGAGTTTCTGAGGAATCATATGAAGCCATGTTTAGATTTAAAATTTGATGAGTTAGAATGAGTAAAATGGATAATTGTATGATTATATTGAGGCTTGTATATTAAAATGATTACTCATGATTTAATTCAATAGATATATTCATGTAAATTAAATAACCCAAACATTTTTTTCCTTTGAATTTATGAAATTTTTGTAAATTATTTAGTTATTTTAAATCAGGACATGATTAATTTTAAAAAATAATACATCCATTCCTATGATGATTTCTAGATTAATTACTTCCAATTATGTCTATATCATATTTCATCAGTGATCTTGGGGTATTCCTCCTTTTATAACATGGATTTTAACTTGTCAATGTTGTGAATGTGAAAATTCTAATTTAAAATTATAAAGGCATCATTTGAAAATCCCTAGTCCTAGAAAGAACACCATTACATCAATATTTTTTATCCCTTAGAAACCATGAATGGGATTGTTAGGGGAGCCCTCATTCAAGTCATATTTATCCATTCCTACCATCCCCATAGTAATTATTAGATATTTTAAAGAGGATGTGATCGGGTGAAGGGAATCATGGTGGAAGCGGTAATTTTCATTGTAGGAAAAATGTGTGGTGGTGATTGTTGTTGGAGTAAATTTTGGTTGTTGATTAATTAATGATTCTTTATTATTTTACTCTCTTTAATTTATAAAATATAAAATGAAATAAAGAACCAAAAATGATAAAAATGGTTTTTGATTTGGGAAAACCAAACATCACAATTACTAAACTGATGGTTTTTATTATATCGTGTTAGATGGAGGATATGAAATCTATTCTAATAATAAATTTCAACAAAAGAAAAATGATTATTTGAAAAAAACATTAATATTAAAAAAATATTCAAGAGTGTGTAGAGAATATTCATTACACTTTATATTAATCATGACCTTACATTGAGTTTTGAGGAAAATAAGAATTATTACAATTTGAAGGGGATATTTTTATGACAATTTTACTTTGAATATCTTTATTTATTATTTAAGGGATAAATGTCATACTTAAGCCTTCATTTTTAAACATCCATTCCTACCATCCATAATTCTCATGGGCATTTGAACATTAATTATCATCCCCCATGATTTTATGTTCTTTTTTTTAATGAGTAGAGAAAGTAGTTAATTTACAAGATTATGAATAAGGAGGATGTATTCCTGATATGAGCATAAATCTATTTAAATTTTATCATGAGTGAAGAGTGAAAATATTTAAAAGTGTGGTAGATCATGATTTGGATTATTTAATAATAATTAATTAAGGATATTAAATAAATTAATTAATAAGTTCCACCATTTTCAAAAAGTAATAAATTAAACTACATGGATTATTTTTTTCTTGGAAAAATGGAAATTAAAATGATATTTAATATCAAATTTTAATATTTTACTTGAAATTAATGAATTTTTTTATTTTCATGAAATTTGAATAATAATAACATTGGTGCCCTCTTATTTTTAATGTTAATATTTTATGCTTGAGGACAAGAATCATTTACGTGTGGGGTCATTTGACACACTCATTTTATGGTTATGTTTTCAATCAAATTTCAATGATTTTTAAATTCGTTTCAATGACTAAACCCTTGATTTTTAACTCTTAAATTAAATTTTTCAATTTTTGGTGGATGTAATGAAGATGATTTAAAAGTATGAAATAAGGTTCATTTTAAATTTGAATTTGTTTTAGGAAATTTTGATGATTATATTGGTTTGGATATTATTTGTTTCAAACTCTTTTTATATGACATTATCAATAAATATAGCCACATGGTATAGCCTTCAACTAAGGATCCCAGATGACACTTAGGCATCCCAAAGGGTTACCCAATCATATTGGCCCTCAAGAGGGCCATCCAAGTGGCAGAATACACATGGATCATCACTCACATACATGGGGCCTGTTGTGAAAAAAACCAAATGAAATAATGGTTGAATAATGTCCAATTGAGAACCTTCCATTGGTGTTCAAGCCCACATGAATATAGGGTAGCCTCACGAGGACAGTGCGGTCTATGTTGGTGATGGGAATCCTCCAACACCTCGTCAAATTAATTTTCTAGGGGAAACTAAATCATTCTATATAAAGTCTCACCTCACATACCACTATTTCAATGTGGGATCAAGTTATAGACACTCTCTACCACTACCACCCATGTCCACCGCACTCCACTTGTCCTTCACACTCATCCTCACCCATTTTCAACGTTGATCACCCAGAACCACCATGGCCGCCACTAGATTGTTCTTCCTCCACCGTCAAGGTCCCCGACCATGATTAAAATGCATCAATCTCATTTATTCACCCTCATATGACTCCCCTCAAGCCATTTTGAACATCATTCAACCATTATGAAGGTCAAAAGGAGATTACGAGCATCACTACTCTGTTGTGGCCTCCACTATGATGCCCCCGACTACAGATCTTCACCATCATAAACACTACCATCATCCTATTCCAATAACCACTTTATCCATTGTGGATTCACTACTCAGCATCGTTGGCCACTACTGCATAGATAGGGACCACCACTGCTAATCAACATGAGCTCACGTTCGAGCTCCATCACCACTAACAAATCATGGGGCTACCTCTGATCATTTCCATGGCCTGTTATGATCCCCATGTAGCATTTTTGAAACTAATCAGGTCATTGAAAAGGACATATGAGGGAGGATCCCCTCAATAGTTTATTACTGCAAGGATTTAGACCATGAAGTTCACCTTTCCACTACTTATTCGCTACAACATCCCTTGTTACATGCACTCCTCATGTAATATGTGGCCACTCATTCTCTATTTCCCCATGTAGAACTTATTACATGTGGTAATCATGATAATTCTTAATCTTCAGCTGATTCATATTTCACAATGTCATATGCTCCATTTTAATTCATTAAAATATTTGAATACCCCCGCAGATCTCGGGTAACCACTGAAGAAACGGGCGCCATGAAGACCAATGATGAAGGATGGACCCCTCTTCTCTTCCTATAAAAGGATGAAATTCCCCCTTCTAGAGGATTCATTAACACCACATGACATAAAGACATCACCAATGAAAATATATGAAATATATAAACGAATGTGTAATAACACATCTTGAATGCCATCACACACCAGGAAGAAAGAAGAGGAGTGAAACCCACTGCGCCCACCCCCCTTATTTTTTCATATTCACTAATTTGTTCACCTTTAACATGAATCATTCTTATTCTATATCAATGACCCCCTTTCATGGATTGGTAGAATTAATTGTGATTTAGATAATTGAATGGGGACCCCTTTTGTGATTTTTGAGTTTTTTTTATTATCTAATAAAACACATTTCCTATTTAATTGAATTATTTTTAATTTAATAAACATTGAATTTAAAATAGTTAAAATTATTTTTTATTTAATTATAAAAAATTAAATTTTTTTATTTATGACATTATTATCCCTATACATTATTTTGGATTTTTCTAATTGGTTGATATCAAATAATCAAGAATAGAGGTGATATAGTGATTAATAGACATAGGGGGAATGAACAATGGACTGATTTCAGAATATATGGAATGAAAATACTAGATTTGTTGTTGCCTTAAAATTTTAAATCATTCCAACTGTGATTTCCACCCTTTGATAAATCTAAAGAGAATTTGAATAAGAGAAAAAATTGTTACTCCATTCTCTTAATTATTTTAATCAAAAAAAAGATTAATTTTTATAAAAAAACTAGGATAACATTATATAAGTTGTTAACCTAACATCAATCCAATCATATCTCTGTCATTTAACTGTCACAAACTTAAAATATCATTTTCTTTGTATTCTTTCAATCATCGTTCCATTATTTATATTTTCATATGTAGCAAATATATTAATACACTACTCTATGGAGATAAATTTTGGTTACCACTAATACTACACCCCAAGGAGAAATAATCTTCTTTTTCCACACCCCACAAAAGGTGTGCGTCAATGCGCATGTATACTTCATGTATAGAGATCTAGGTAATTTAAAGGGGTTATATCAAGGAAAATTGTGTTGGGAGTGATACTGGGATATACAATGAAGGATTCCACAATTTTACTTATTTATTTACTTTCCCTCTATATTCTGTAGTTTGTATTTCCATGTTGGGTGCCTAATTTTCTTTATTTTCATGTATGACTTATATGTCATTCGTTATTAAATTTGATATTTAATCTTAAACATGATACTATGAATGAAATTTTGATATTTATATTTTTTGTGTATGGTTATCATTACTAAAGGTTATAGTTTTCCCACTAATATAATTCAAACCACGACTGATAATCGGTAGCCTCTTGTGTATGGTGACATGTTTATGGGGTCTTATAGATCTTAGGGTCCGACGTGGTGGATTGGGTTCGGAGATAAATAATATAATTAGTGAATATTTATTCCTTTATTCTTAGTTATCCTAAGACATTTTATATAGTAGATAAACTATATGGGACTCTATTATGGGAGTTTTCATATGCATAGCCATCCTATGTGTAACAGAACTGTGAGATACCATTAGCGGGGTTATTGTTAATGTTTTGTTGAATTTGGGTTTATTCACGCATCATGATTAAGTGTGTAAGATTTCATTCCATATATATACTTGTTGTGTGATACATATGAGTTATATAATTTTATCCCTTGAATACTTATATATATTTATGATAGACCTGTGTTATCTATTTTGTGATATATCTATCTTCACTATAGTTGTGATATATTGGTTTTGGTATTAATTAGTTGGAACATAAAATGATGTTATAATATATATATATATATAGTCATGGTAATAACATGATGGTATAGATAAATATGGGTAGTTCTATAAGGGATATACATTGGGTTCTTGGTATCCTCTAAGGACAACCATTATAGGGTCCGATAGAATTTTTAATAAAATTAGGTGATTAAATATGCATTTATAATTTCAGAAATAATCAACTTTGGAGATTATCGAATGATCTTTCTAGGGATGATATGTCGATTCTACCATAGGATTTATAGGAGGATGCACCTGAGCATGCTCTCGCACCCTCTCAAGTGTTTCTTTTCATTAAGGCCACACCATCCTGGAATCTATGGTATTTTTCATGCCTATCATGGATGTGTAAAAATAATAAATGTTTATTATTTCCTTTGAATCTAACTACAATAACTACCAGAATTTAAAGGGATAGGAGGAGAAAATGATAGAGTATTGGTTAGAAATCATGGAGGAAATATTCAACTTGGTTGAGATTTTACTTGACCAACAGATTAATCTAGCATGGTTCATGTGGTAGAGACCCTCTAGTTGATAGTGGAGTGTCAAGGAACATGAAACTAGATATTAGGTAAATTTTTATGAATATTTAAAGAACCAATTATTTAAGTAATTATTTACTAACAAACTAAAGATAGACTATTTCAAGGAATTCATAGAGATTCAGTAGTGATACATGATGGTTTCGACATACTCCACTCATTTTTCCAAAATACTTCATTTTGATTATTTCTTATTCGAAAATGATGAATAAAAGGAGAGAAAGTTCAAGAATATTTAACTATATATTAGATGGTCGGTGAGACCTTTTGGCCTATGGATAAACACAAAGGTTCTTATCGAGTACATGACTATTGAGAATGGTATGAAAGATGATCGAGTTGTCAGTATTATTCCACCCTTAAGTACATAGAAAAGAGGAAATCATGTTCTAGTAGTGATTGTATCATCTCCTAGAAGAATGGGGAATATTGATGGTGTGTAGTGGGGTAGTGGTATGCAGGTGGAGTAGAATATTGATTTTTCTTCCATATTATGAGGTGTTTAATAGTTCTTCAACTATGACATTATAAAACATTATCACATATTTTCAACACCTCAAATAATGATTCAATGGTGTGGAAAGGTGTGTAATATCTAGTAATTATTATCTTGTGCTTCATGGTTCAGATCCTTCAAGTGTGTAGGAAAAACATGGTATATGATCCAGGTATTTGGTTGGGGTCCTATAACAACCCATGATTTTATCAATAAAATTTATCATTTTATAATTATTCCATAAAACTCTTTTAGAAAACCGATTAAAATAGTTATTCTCATAAATGAAGAATTAATCTTTATTCCGAAAATAAACTATTATGAATTCCATATATTACAGCAGGATAATAAATAGAAAATAGGATAATTAGAATATTACAAGTTGGATCTCCTCAATCTACTAGAATGAAAGAAACTCATGAACAAAGTTTTCAAAATAAAATATTCTTTTAATAATATAATATTAATTTTTAAGATGAAATTATATATATAACCTTGAGAAAAAATGATGTGAATGAATAATTAATGATATAAGATGTATTTTTAGAAATTAAGAAACCTATGTCATTAGAATAATAACCCAACTATCTGAATAGTATCATGACCACTATGAGTAGTAATATAACTGTTAGAATAGTAACCTCACCTATTAATGTATAAAATATAATTTAGGTACTTTATAAAAAATATGATATATTTATATTATGATATAAGTAAATAAATGTTTTAAAAATGATAAATTTGATGTTGGTATTTTGGTAAACCAAAAAGTTTTATTTAAAACATTATAATTAAAATAATAATCTCAGAAAATATTTTCATAAAATAGATTCATTAGTTAATATTATTTTGAGTTATAATTATAAGATAATTCTAGGATAACATAATTAATTTTTCAAGGGGTTATATAATTGATTATAAAATTAAAATCTATAATTTTTTATAAAAATGATTATTTTAATTAGAAAATCAATTTCTAATATTTAGAAACTTTCATTCATAAAATATATTCTATTTTTTATATAAACCCATAAAATATTGGTTGGGGTTAATTCTTGGTATTTTTCTAATATAGTAGATTTTTTGGTGAATAGTGAAATATAGTAATTTTAAAGTATTTAACATGATATGAAAATGCATAAATTTTGTAGTCATGTTTTATGTAATAAACCATTTTCCCAAACCCTTCTGCACTATATAATATATTTATTCATTTTAATTAAAAATATTGGTAGTATTAAGCCAAAATAATAATGTAATGAATATAATAATCAAAAACACCACTCCCCTCCCCTATAAATACCACCCCTCAAAAACCCATCTCACCACACCTTTTAAACATTGCTTCATGAAAATATTCAGAAAAATGTTCTTCAAACTCCTCTTAACCACAATCATGTGTTTTTTGTCTCAACAAAATACCAATTCCATTCTCTTTAAGGGGTCGTTCAAGAAGTTGATATTCAAGATGTAACTTTCTCAAAACTTATCTTTTAATTTCGTTTGTTTTATTCCATTATCCTCACCTCCATCATCCATGAAATAATATTAATATAAGTATCAGGTATATACTATAATGTTATATTTTTAAAATAATATATTCTTTACACCCATTTTCTCATTTATTTTTATTCAAATAAATGAAATCATTGTCCAAATTATGGAGGTTTACAGTCTATGTGGATAATGAGATTTTGTTTTCCATTAACGCCTTCAAGAAAAATCATAAAACCATTTCCATGGTTAAAACAAATTTTAGAATGTATATTATAACTTTTTTCATGTTATTGAACTAATATATATACATAATATTAAATAAATCAAAATTAGACCATGATGATTAAAAAACATCCAAAATAAAATATACATTTATCATTGATGTTTTATAAAATAAATCATCCTCATAATAGAAAAAAATGATATTTGGTAATCTTTATACTTATATAAGTAAATTAATACCAATTATGATTACTTCTATATAATTATTCCAAGTTTACAATAACATACATAATTTTACAAAAGCGTACCTACAATGACACCATGAAACGAACAATCCCAGAATAATGGAATTAAACTTAATAAATCATTGAAATGGAGATAAATGAACTAAATAAAATTATAATAAAAAATAAATATATAATTGTTACTATTTTAACTAATTAAAGGATATAATTTTATTGTCTAGGATATTATTTTTATTTTCATAACACATCTGAAAATAGGCAAAGGATCTCTCCGAACTTCCATTTTTTCCTTCGAGTTACACATTCTCAGTTTTTACCCCAATGTATTTCATATTTATTCTTATATAATTATTATAAATTAATTTTTTATTTTCAAAAAGTGTTTAACTTATTCAATTCAACCTTATTTTATGTGTAAATACATGTTTTAAAAGGTTCCATTCTCAATTCCAATCGATAAGCAAGCCTGATTGAAATGAACTTCTCTGTTTCAAATCAATTTTCAAAAACACTCCATAAACATAATTAAGCCACCAATATTTTTCGAAAAAAATATCTAATTTTATAATTATAAACTTCTTTTCATTTTTCTTATGAAAACTAGTATCCTTTTTTCATTCTATAAATTCTCTTTATGCTTTTCCCTTAAACTTCTAAAAAGATTCTCATTTCTAAAGTAACCTAAATTCATTTTTTCATGTATTCATTGCATTTAGATATAAATATTCCTGATATATTATTATTTTTTAATTTATCAATGTATATTAATGATTTAATTAATTATTTCATAGATTCTATTTTGATACTCTTTAGTTTTTCTTTATGACATGACTATGAATCTTTTTTTCATGGGTAACCCTTATGATTATTCCTTATATTTGATTTCATTTTGTGTCACACATAAACATGAATGTGTTAAAAATGGTAAATTCATATATAAATCCATTTAATTTAGTAATGTATATTCTCTAGATACATCATGTATGGGATTATGTTGTAAACCCACTCCATTATGGGACTTTTTTAACCGTCTGATATAATCTTGGTAGTTTTCTTTATCTCATGGTTATGCCATGTTATATATTTCTGACACATTTCAATATCACCCTGATAATGTGATTATATGTTCTATATGTTATTCTTCAATATGTTTATTCTTTATCCATTAATTTTTTTATTAATTTATTCCATAAAAAGCATGTGTTATGATTTATTTCCACATTTATTCACATTCTGGGATTTTTAGCTCATCACTTTTATCTATGTATTCCCCATGATATCCTATAGAGTTTCATAAGATAAAAGGGTGTTAGAAGAACATTATGGAGATTAATATAATAATGTTTTAGTTTAGTTTCATGTTTTCTAATTATATATGTAGTCTTACAAATACACTAGTCTTATTGATCCTTAGTTTGTATTTCATGGATTGTTATGCAAAGAATCATATATTTATATGTGTAAAATTATAGGGTTTATATTGTTTGTATCAGATCATGGTCCAGTTATTTTTGGGGATTTGTAATATAAAACATTAGTAATAACCATAGGGATAATTCTATCACCATGGATTACCTAGATTAAAACTTATGGAATCGTAAGTTAGTATACACATTTTATTTATAAGTTCATCCATCTATGTTCAATGTATCCTTTTTAAATAATCATTATCTAATTATTGAAGCCTCTAATTGTATTTTATTTATTTGTCTTATTTAATTGAGAGGAATAATATAACCCATCCAAATAATAAATATGATTTAGAATGTGATTATTTACTTAATGTGATGCCAATCCTAATCATAACGGGTTTCCTCGAACATTATGACAACAGAGGATCAACTTGACCAAGTTATGAATACTTACTTAAATCATGCGGAACACCCTCTTTACCCACATAAATACAAATTTTTGTTATAATACTTTATACAAAATAGGCCTTTGACATTTAGTAAATCATTTGATCCACTATTGATGGAAAAATTTATTAACACAATTGATAATATATTATCTTACCTTCAATGCTCATAAAAAGTCAAATTCATATTGGCAGTCTACCTTTTTGATGGGGATGAAATCGTTGGTCATTACTGATGGAAAAACAAATTATCAGTTTCAAATTTATTCCATGATTTGGGAAGGATTCCAGAATATATTTTTCGATAAATATTTTCCCCAAACACCCTATCTTAGGATAAAGAGGTATTTCCTTAGACTGAAGAAAAATATAGGTGAATCTATTGAGGCATACAAGGAAAAATTTATAAGGCTTCCACGATATTCCTCTTAAATTATCATAAACCCTAATATTATGTTTCATCTCTTATATATTGGATTATAGTTGATTAGCTGAAAAGAAATAGGGATTCAAGTCTTTGATATCTATGAGCTGATTTTCTGTTGTTCCCTTAAAGTTGAAATGGAGATACGAGACTCTTAGTGGTCTCATGGGATTGGAGATAAAAATTGGAAAATGGATTTCAATATATAAGTATCAACAGATAAATCCCATGGATTTAAGTAAATCCATTATCTCATTTGTGAAAATTGTTGGAAGAAGAATCCTAGAAACAATCTAACAAGAAAAATATGGTGTATCACATGTAAAATAGTGGTGCAGAAATCTAATCAATGCCGAAGTGAAATGAATAAATCCACCAATTTATACGAATAAAGGATGTTTCAAACACAAACACATTTTATTCTACAGTGTTTAACTTCAAAGAACATCGTAATTATATGATATAGTGTTCAAAGCCAAGGGTTGTTGCATACAAGCTGCAATGACTACCTAAAAGGAAGAATGTAAGGTCATGTGATATCACTATTACTGTGGTGGAGCCTAAATTTTTTTTATTGATAGGTACAATGGTTATTCAGTCAAGAATAGTGAACATACTATTGAATTATTTTTACACTCATTCTTTCATATCATTCTAGTTTAGTTGAACTATTAGAATACCACCTCAAATTATAATGGTTTAGGTATATATAAGAATATCGAATGGGGAAATTATTGCATCTAAAGTAGATTACCCCTTCCTGAATAATGTTTCTAGAATAATCCTCTGATTAATTCTTTTTTTACTTCCTCTAGTTAATTTTGATGATACAGTGGTCATGGATTGGATATCAGTATAAAAATATAACATCAACTATCGGTAAAGGGAGATCACACTTCACATCCTCAGCCATTTGAAATATATGTTCAAGTATAAGGAGAAGGATGAATATCCTTTAGAGTAATCATCACAATTGGAGATGTTATTGGATTATGTGAAATCATATCTATCTCAAATGATTGGTACAAAGGAGGGTATCATTCTCAAATACATGCCTATTATGAGGGAATACACTGATGTATTCCCTAAACACTATTCTTCTCTTCTTATTAAATGACAGGTTGAGTTCTCAAATGATATTGTACTTGGATATCTACACATATCAAATGATCCTTAAAGGTTGGCCACTATTGAGTTGGAGGAATTTATGAATCAGTTACAATAAAATATGGACAAGGGTTTTATGTGGGTGAGTGCTTCACCATGGGGTGTGTTGGTCCTCCTTCCCATGAATAAGCTTGGATCAATGATCATCTGCATAAATCCTTGAAAACATAAAAAAATTATAATAAATATCAATTATAACTTACCATGGATGGGTGAAATGTTCAATAAACTATGTGGGTCCAAGTATTTCTCCATGGTTGAACTTCTATTCGGATATCTCCAATTAAAAGAGAGGAAGAAAGATATCCCAAAGGCTTGCTTTTGAATGTGGTATGGATGCTATGAATTCTTAGTTATTCCATTCATTATTACTAATTATCCATAAAATTTCAAGGACCTAATTAAAAGAGTTTTTTTAGGTTACCTTGAAAAATTAGAGGTATTATTTATAGATTATATTCTAATATACTTTGATAGAAAGGTGGAACATGAGAATCATTTGAATACTATATTAATGACTTTCCAGAATGTCAAACTATATTTGAATTATAGCAAATGTCAGTTTTGTATGGTGTATGTATCATTCATGGGTCATGTTATCACAAGAAAACAAATATCTATAGACCCTTATAAACCAAATGCAATTGAGAAGTGTCCTAGACCAACATTTAAAATGGATATTTTTAGTTTCAATGGTCAATCTGGATATTACTGATGAATTGTGAGGAACTTCTCATACATAAAAAATCACCTAACCAAGTATAATTTTAATGGACTAATGTTATTTCAGACCAGTGAATGCAAAGACTACTCCAAATAGTTAAAAAGAATAGAGGCTTATCACTACACTAGTCCTTACACAACGGACAAGAGGAGAAATTTTTGTGGAATGAAGTGGTTCATCAAATAAAGGATTAGGATATGAAATTATTAAAAATGATAAATTAATATCCTATGCCTCAAGGCAGATAAAAATTTATAATAAAAACTATCCCATGTATTATCTTAATATGGAGGCTATGATCTTCACATTGAAAATTTGGTATAATTATCTATATGGTCATAAGTGTGAGTTATATACTCATAGTAATTGATTAAAATATATATATTCTCAAAAGTAGATTAACATGTACCAAAAAATATGTCTAGGAATCATTAAGGATCTTGACTTCTCATTTTACAATCATCCTCATAAATAAAATAAAATGAATGATTATTCTATATAGAAAATATCTTGTAACTTTATCAGTTACAGGAATTGAGAAGGATCTGATCTTATTAGACTTGAAAAGTATAGACATGGGAATCATAAAGTATTCTAAATAATCATTCATATCAGGAACCTACCCAGGTCAACCCTGAACTAGTCACCCGTGTCGATCTGTGGCAAGGCCTAAGCATTCCCAATTTTCTCAGGCTAGCGACGAGCACCAATGTCATCAATAGAGACAGGGGGAATGGATTCACCGAATAAAAAAAATAAACAGTATCTTGTTTCCCATGAAGTTCAATATATATATATATATATATACAAAACTAAACTGAACATTCTATTATACAAAAAAATGCTAAAAAATAAAAAAGAATCTAAAACTTACCAGATGACTACATTAGCTCCATCTGACCTCACAGGTCACTCTCCAACAGAATGGTCAATTATTTCTCAAGGAGAAAAAAACTCATGCTGAACCTACAATAGAAAAAAAACTAGAAACACTATAGGAATGGGTATTAAAACTCAGAAGGTAGTCTCGTCTGATTCTATTACCAATGTGATGCCTTTAATATAAAATAAGCTTCAATTTCACATTTGATTTAAAATTTATAATAGTATGTTTTCCACATTTTTCTTAAAGAAACCATGTCACATTACCCTTCCTCATTTCAAAATCAGGTTTGCTATCAATAGTTAAAATTCATCCTTTTTAGGGGAAATTGATGTTTTTTATTTGAAAATGATATAAGAGAGAGTAAAACACTTTTTTATTAAAAATAAGTTCTATAATGATTTTTGAAACCAACCCATAACATCATAATAAAACACCACACAAGAAGGAACTACCAGGATCACATAATAAGGGAAATGGAAATAAACATACATATATCATAATCATTACTACAATCTGTTACATTTTAAAAGACATGGGTGAACCTTGGAGATCAAGAACCATCTTGAACGCACTAATACATGAGATCCCAACCCCAATATCATGCCACACTTGATGAAATAAAAACACCAAAACAACCGAACACCCTTACTCGGGACAGATCATGGGGATGAATCCCATTGTAATAAACCCAAATATCCACCTACCATGGGCCACTCGTCAGTACACGAACCACCAGTGCAGCAATCAATCTAAGAAAGTTCTCTCAATATACTAGGTTCTCATGTATCGTGTATTACATAAAGTGGTGATCCAACTGATGTTGACTTATCATCCAATCACATGCATATATAATATTAATATAGTGTTAAAAAACATGCACCACCACATGTCAAAACATATATTGATTCAAATTCCATAAAATAATGGAACTGAAGGAGTCCATATGGAGGAACTCCAATAACAGATTATAGGGATTCTATAGCATGTAAAAACCATCCATTATATGCAAACAAGTTCATTGAATCATTTAATATAGGTATTCATTACAAATATTTTCATCATTTTCAGAAATTGCCAAACGAGCCTTTAATCATTTTTTCCAAAATAATATTTATCAAAGATACAAATCCATCTTTTATCATACTTCATAACCATTAAGAAACTATATTAGAACATATACATCACATTTCCAAGTATATATTTTTTACGTGCCAAACAGGACATACATCACCATCAAATGATTAACTTATTTTAATTTTTTTATATACATTTCATTTAAAACCAGCACCATTTTTAAACCCTTAAATAAAATCTATTAAATTATTTCAGATTTAAAAAATATTTTTATAAAGTCAAACCATGGTTAACAATTCATAAAACACATCCAAAAACAAATCGATCATTTTATAATAGAACACAAGACATGAAATATTTAACAAAACATATTTCCAATTCATAATACACTAAGTCAAAACACCAATTGCATGTCATAAGTGAAATTAGACCAGTAATCCATGTTCTAAATAACCCAAACCACATGTGACGGCTATTGGGGAATTTTTTCAAATGTGAAACATACACATCAATATCAAAACATCATAATTTAACATGAGTAGGGTATAAACTACAATTTATGAAAAATAAATAATTATTATAAGGATCAAAAAAATTATTTAAAATGAGATTAAGGTGAGAAAAAATGACATCATGATTCTTAAATTTTTAAGGAAATTACACGAGATTCCTACCTTAATTGATGAAGAACATCCTAAAATGGGTGTGAAATATCAAACGAACCTCAATCAAACCTATAGAAATCCAAATAAAACACCAAACATCCATATCCGATGAATAATATTTTGTTTAAACGCCTAAAAAATTAAACCCCAATAGGTAGGGTTTGGGGAAAACGAAAACACTCAATCATGAAGCTATTACAGGAGGAGGTAGTGGCCCCTAGAGGGAGTCACCACTGGAGAGTCACACACGCTGGAGATGGGGGTCGTTAGAGGGTCCTTGGGTGGCTGGATCTATTGTGCTTGAAGATCCATTGGACAGGGGAGGTGTGGCTGGGGGTGGTGTGGTCGAGCAGGGTGCGGCGACATGAGGGTAGTCGGTCAGGGCGTGTACCTAAAAGGAGGATGTGAGAGCTGGTTGGCGGGATCGTGTGGTGGTGAGGAGGAGTAAGAGGGTCCAGATAGGGGAGATTCATGCACAAGATGAGGGAGAAAGTGAGGATCGATTCGAGGGTGATAAAAGAATATAAGAAGGAGGAAAAATGTGAAATAAACAAAGAAGTCGGAAAAAATGAAAAATATATAAATAAATAAGCCCAAATGTAAAAATAAATTATAACATTTATTTCATTTTCTATAATGATAATATTAATAAAAAATTTATATTAAAAGTGACATTGGAACTTTTAATAACAATAATGGTATTAAATAAAAATAATAATTTCATTTCATTAATAATAATTTTATTACAAATAAAGATGACTAAAAAATTTATTATTTTAATTAAAATAATTTATTTCACTTAATTTTATTAATTTTTTTTTTGAATACTGGAACTGTGTATTCCGTCTGTGTCTCAGTCGACCGTTCATGAATCATCTAGAAGCTTCTGTTCAATCTAGAAGCTACCACATAGGTGCCCAAGATGTCTGCATAGTCTCTCCTATCATGCAGTGCCTGCACACTAGTATAAAACCCAACATAAAATACAATTAATAATAATGTCATTAAATAAAAATATTTTTAATAAAAATAATTATAACCAATTCATTTTTCAAAAAAAAATAATCCCAATAAAATTAATAATATTATCATTATTATTATGAAAAAACAGTTTTAATTTCTTATTATACCATTTTCTTGTTAATAAAATTCTTAAAAAAATTGTGTCTTGTTATTTCTCTTCTATGGTGGAAAATCCACATTGATTCTAAGTCATGTTCTGACCATGTGTCAGACACTGTGAAACCCAAAATTTCCATTTTTTCAATAAACACTCAAAAATTAAAATCGGGACTCACCTAAACTCCGACCAGATTGTCAGAAGCCATCAAAATCATAAAATGAACAACTCCCAAAAGTCGTGGTGTGAAAACTCTCTCCAGCGTAACACTTTATTCCCATGAAAAGTCACAACAAAGCCAATCACAAAAACATAAATGATTATCCATTATGGTTTAAGGATATTACCAAAAGTAAATAGACAAAGTGATCATGAAATCCCCACCAATGAGATAAATACAAACATGATGATCCCAGGAGACTGACACGGACTCCCTCTAAGTCTCATCTACTCCCCAATTGTTCAAACACCCCTAATTGATTGTTGCGAAAGAAATAAAACATTTTGGATGCCCAAAACCATGTTAAAATAAGAAAAACTTATACATTCTCTAATGTAAATCAATTATCATCTTATATGAAATCAAAATTCTAGTATGGGGATACCCGAACAGACTCCTAACCATAAGAAACAGGCCAACACGGAATTCAACGAGACCCATGATGGGTATCCCTACTGTAAGAAACAATGAAGTCAAATAAGCTCACAAACACCCTAATACTGACCAAAAACCCTTGGAATATGGTTATGGGAGGGAAGGACCCAACAAATGGGGAATAAAAACCATAGTCGACAAAATACCAACAACTTCACACCTCCAGATGTTCACAGACTATGTCACACTCGATTCAAAAAAACAAACTATACACAACCCCTTTAATAAAGTCCAACATTTGGTGAGACATCACCACTAGGATTTAAAAAATACAGTACAACTACCAATCCTTATTACCAAGGCAGATTACCCCCCCCCCCACCCCAATGGGACATAACGTGGTAATGAGGTTCCCACTACTCATTCCACCAAATAAAACCAATTAAAATAAAACTGATCCAATGGAAGATTAACTATCCTGATCTTTCATAAAGATAATAGAATTAAGAGGCGTGTCAGCTTGCACTATTGGGGTTCCCCGAACAACACGCCAACTTCACTCTGAGACCTATGTTTAGAGCATTAATGATTAAAGTATATCATCCCTTAGAGTTGGGAATTTTAAAACCAAAAAATAAAAGCACATATCAAAATATTCTAAAACACACTTCCATTTACATATGAGTTAAGAGGCATCAGAAACAACCAGCCTTACAAATATAAAATGTAAAAACCACAAAATATCATCAGACACAATGATTACATCCCAGGAAAACAATAGATAGAAAACCCCAAATTGATCCCAAAAATTGTCCTACTCTTACTGATGGGATTAGGTGACCTTCAACGAGCCAGGTCCGTATTCGCAGCGCTTCTCCGAAATACCTTGTCCTAACTATTGTAAGTGACCCAAGAACCCACTAGTGTGGCAGGGTCTCGGATCACATGGGAAAATCGTCTTTTTATGACCAATTTATCCACATAGGTCACTAATCATGGCATTATGCTCTGAAGAAGTGTATTGTTGGTCTGAAGGCCTCTAAATTCCCCAACCATCACCACCAGCATCAAAACTCTTCACATTCTTCCATCTAGTTCCCTATTCACTCCTTCCAGAAATCAGAGGAAGACTCACCACCACAAGCCCTCCTATTAACTCTTCTTTGGAATGAAAGAATTGTGTCACCACATTTGAGAAGGTTGTTAGGTTGAGCTCTGCCGCCTTTGACTGTAGTTCATGATGGATCCCAAACACAACATGTTGAGCTTTAACAACATAATTTTCAACACAACTTGTGTAAAATTTAACTAGATCAATAAATCATTGATAGAATTCCAACACTAATCCCACACCGTAATAAATACCGCACAACTCCATCCTCATTCTCAGATTCATAATCTCTGATAAATACTATCGGATGAATTATGAAATAAAGAACTCTGAAGTAAAATATTCTCAAAGCTAGCTTTGAGACACGGTCTTCCACCATTTTGTGGTTGGAAATTCAACCATAAAGGTTGATAACTTTACCATTAATGTATTAGGTAGCACAAGGAAATTGAAGTCCCTCTAAATCCTCTACATACACTCCTCCTCCTTGAGAGGATTTTATTGACCATAAAAGAGAGGAGGGTTAATCTTCTGAAACTCAAGGGCATAGTCTTTAGGTTGATCAACTAGAGTGTTTTCTAAAGATGTACCACCTGAATCTGCACCTTGGGCGTCCATCGAATCTTTGTGGGGTTTGGCACTATGAAACATGGAAACAAAGAACAAGATCAAAACAATGTTGTTTCCATTTTAAATTCAATTTTTCAAAATTCTAAAATATGACTTGTCAAAGAAACATTCAATATAAAAGAAGATCCAACAATTTAACTATAGAAACTACTATCAGTGGGTGACTCAAGCCTATGGTTGATGTACATACACCAATCCTGCCACAATCATAGAGAGCATTCTAGGAAAATTTTCCCAGCTCCAAATGGCTTTCCAGGCCCTATGAACTCATAAAGGACACTACCCAACAACCTTTTCATTTCCCAATAACAAACAACCCATAAGAACCAAAGACACTGACAAAACCGAACATCCCATGGTATCCTAAGGTTCGGAACGAGAAAGGGTTCATGTCATCACTCCCATTCCTATATCCAGAGATTGGGAAATCCTACTCCTTCTAACTTGACATCCCCGAATAATGATGGGTTCTCAAAGAAGCAAGGTTTAATAGATAGTCAAACTCCTATGATACCATTATGTCATGAACCAACCTAGGTCGACCCTGAACTGGTCTCCCGAGCCAATCCGCAAAAAGCCCGAGAGGCATTCCCAATCCTTTCGAGCTGGAAAAATGTGTGATGGTAGCCAATAGAGAGAGAGGGAATGGTTTCTCCAAATAATAAAACAAAACTAAATAGCAGCAAGTTTCCCTAGCAGTTAAATACAAATGTATAGAAAACTGAACTGAACATTATTTTATAAAAATATGAAAAATGATACAATAGGTATACAAAAGAAACTAAAATTAACCTAATGACTACATTAGCTCCATGTGACATTATAGGTCACTCTCCAAAACAATGGTCAACCACTGTTCAAGGGGAACAAAACTCAAGTTGAACCGGAAATAGAAACCAAAAAAAGAAACATTATATGCATGTGTATTAAAACTCATTATGTTGCCTCATTTAATTCTATTCCCAAAGAAATAAATTTAAATTAAAAGAAACATCAACTTAAAATTTTAACTAAAATGTATAAGAGTAAGCTTTTCCACATTTCACAAAAAAACAAAGTACAACCCACTACCCTTCCTCATTTCAAAGTCAGGTTCGCTACTAATAGTAAGATATAAACATTTTTAAGGGGAAAGTGATTTTTTATATTTGAAAATGATACAAGAGAGTGTAAGACACTTTTTTTGAAATAAATTTTATAAACCTTTTTGAAACCAACCCATCACTTCACAATAAAACACCACACAAGAATGCACTACCCTGATCACATAAATAGGGAAATGGAAATAAACATACAAGTATCCCAATCGTCACTACAACTAGTTAAGTGATATTAGACCTTGATGAACCTAGGAGATCAAGGACAATCTAGAACGTACTAACACATGAGACCCCATACCCTGAAGTATTCCACACACAATGAAATAAAAATGCCCAAACTCCTGGCCACCCTCACTCAGGACAGACTGAGGGGCCCAATCCCAGATTAATAAACACAAATATCTACCTAGTATGGGCCACTCGTTATTACACAAACTACTAGGGCAGCAATCATTCTCAAAACGTTCTCTCAATATTCCATATTCTCATGTCTCATGTATAAAAGAAAGGGCGTGAGACAACTGATATCCATTGATCATCCAATAACATGTATATATAATATTAATATTAATTTAAACAACAAAAACTATCCCCAGAACCCCATATATTCAATCAAATTTGGTAAAATAATGTAACTCAAGGATTCCATAGAGAGGAACTCTGATAACAAATCACAAGGATTCCACAGAAAGGTAATCCCATCCATTTTATGTGAACATGTTATATTAAAAATCAGATGGAGGTTTTCTTTATAAACATTTTCTAATTTCCAAAAAATCCAAAATGGGCCATTAATCTTTTTTTTTTCAAAACAATATTTATCCAAGACATAGATCCATCTTTTCATAATAATTTAGAACAATAATGAAATTATTTTAAAAAATTTACATCACACTTCAAAGTCAATGTTCTTTTAAGTGACAAACGGTTCGTACATAACCATTACATGTTTAACCACTTTCAAAAGACAAATACACATTTCATTTAAACCCCAAACCATTTGGAAACCAATTAATAAAATATTTTCAATTATTTCATATTTAAAAAATATTTTTATAAATCCAAATCATGGTTAAAAATTCATAAAATGCAAGCAAAAACAAACCGAGAATATTATAGAAGAACACAAGGCATGAAATTTTTATCCAAACAATTTTTTCATGCATATCACACTAAGTGAAAACACCAATTTCTTGTCATATGTTATATAAGACTGTTAAAGAATGGTCTAAATATGCCCAACCACGTGGGAAGACTAGTGTGGCATTTAACCAAATGTGTAGTGTACACATCTTTATCAAATCATCATAATTTAATTTTAACAAGGTATAAACTTCCATTTCTACGCATTAAATAATTATTCTAATGATAAAAAAACTATATTTAAAATGCAATAAAATTTCCAAAAACATGAAATCATGATTCTAAAATTTTTATGTCAATTGCTTGAAAGACCTACCTCTATTAAAGAATATCATTCTAAAATTGGTGTGAAATATCAAATGCACCTCAATCGCACCCATAAAATTCAAATCAATCCCCAAAAATTGATATGGGATGTATAGTTTTTTATTAAACCCATAAAAATAGAAACCCTAACATTAGGGGTTTGGGGAAAACCCCAAAACCCTAAATCAAGAAGAAATTACTTATGGAGGTAGCCATCATCGGAGGGACTCACCGTAGGTGAGTCATGCGTGCTATAGATGGCGGTCGTTGGAGGTCATCATCCGACTGGAGATGTTGCGCATAAGGATTCCACCAGACATGTAGGTGTGGCTTGGGTACTATGGTTGAGAATGGTGTGGAAATGGGAGGGCAGTCATCCCGGGATTGCACCAGTGACGATGAGGGGAGATCCGGTTGGAGGGCTCCTGTTGCAATTAGGAGGTGGAAGGGGGTCCGGATGGGGGTGTTCCACACGAAGAGTGAGGAAGAAAGGGGAGATAGACATGAGGGGGAAGAAAGAAGGCATGAAAGAGGAAAAAATGAGAAATCAAATAAAATGAGGGAAAAAAAGATAAATATATAAATAAATATGCCCAAATGTAAAAATAAATAATAACATTTATTTCATCTTAAATAATGATGATATTAATAACAATTTTTATATTAAAAGTGACATTAAAAAAATTAATAATAATGATGGTAATAACTAATAATTATCATTTCATTTCATTATTAATAATTTTATTAACAATAATGGTGACTAAAAATCTTAATATTTTAATTAATAAATAATTTTATTTCATTTTATTTTATTTTGTTTTATTTTATTTTATTTTATTTTATTTTATTTTATTACCACAACTGTGCAGTCCATGTGTGGCTGAAGTGATCATCCATTAACCATGTGGGAGCCTCTATCTAATCTAGAAGCTGTCGCAAGGGTGTCTTGGTTTTCCGCATGGTATCTGCTAACCATGAAGTTCCCTAACACCAGTCTAAAAACCAATTCAAAATCCCATAAAAAATAATAGCATTTATTAATATATTTTTTAAAAATTAATCATAGCCAATTAATTTTTCTTCCACAGCAACAAAAACAACAAAAACAATAATAATAATAATAATAATAATAATAATATCATTATTACTATTAAAGAAACACTTTAAAACTTTACTTATAACTTTTTCTTATTAATAAAATTATTAATAAAAATATATTCTCAATATTTTATTTTTCATTGGTGGGAAAGCTGCATGGTTCCTAGGTCACGCTCTACCCGTGCTTCAAATGTTGTAAATCCCAAAACATGCATTTTTTCAATAAATTATAAACAATTTAAGTAGTTCATCACCTGAACCCTTACCATATTATCCGAATTAAGAAATATTATAAAAAAAGTACCCAGAAAATTAGTGGTTTTACAATTACTTTCACAAAGGATTACTCAGTCATCACTTATATAGAAGATAAAGTATTTTCAATGGAATTATGGGTAAATTTAGAATGTGGAAGCTTTTAGAAATATAAATTCCTTATAGTTTAAAATTGAGGAGAAAATAGTTGTAAGATTTTGATGAAGAATATGTTTATCATTGTATATTAATATAAATAGGGATATTTTTAATGACTCACAAAGCTCAACCTTCTCTATTAACTCAAGGATCACAAAAATGTATTGAGATATCTGAGAACACTATTGGTGGGAAATATAAAGACATAGATCACTGAATATACATCAATGTATTTGGAATGTCCATAAATAAAGGATGAAAGGAAAAACTCTAAGGGGATAATGCAACAATTACACATACCTAAAATTAAATGGAAAAATAACTCTGGAATTTTTCTTAGGACTTCAGAAGACATCTAAAGGAAATAATGATATACAGGTCATTGTGGATCCTCATATAAAGACAACTCACTATATTGTGATTCGATATGACATCTCACTCGACCAACATTCACAGATATACATAATAAAATATGTGAGGCTACATAGAGTACCATTATATATTATATCCTATCATGATCTAATATTCACCTCCACATTCTGGATAATACTCCAACATCTCCATAATACTGAGTTCAACTTTAGTACGAATTATCACCTCCAAAAATATGGAAAATCTAATAGGACTATTCAAACCCTGAAAGTTATATTGATAGCATACTCAATGGACTTCAAAGGAGGATGGGATCAATATCTTCCACAACCTAGAAAACACATTAAGAGCATGATCAGTATACATTAAAGTAGGATGGGATGAATATCTTCAACTAGTCTAGTTATCTAAAAACAATAGTTTCCAATCAATCATTTAAATGGGTCTATATAAACCTAAGTATTGGAAAATATGTATAACTAGTGAATGTTGGGATGGAGTTGTTGAACGTAAGCTGCTCGGACCTGAAAAAGTCAAGGAAATATAAGAAAATGTGAATACCATCCAACAGTATATCTGAGCCATCGAAAGTCAATAAAAGAGCTATGTAGATAATTGTCAATGGGACTTAGAGTTTTAGGTACATTGACAAGGTGTTCCTCCATATATATCTATATAATAGAGTCATGAGATTTGGTAAGAGACGAAATCTATATCCTAGCTACACTAGCCCATTTGAGATTCTTGATCATGTTAGAGTTGTGGCCTATCAACAAGCACTTATACTAACCATGTCTCATTTATGAAATGTAATCTATATATCCCTCTAGATGAATTACGTACCAGATCCCTTACAAACACTGAACTCATAGGTGGTATAGATTGAAAATGATCTCTCTTATGAGGAGCAGCTAGTGAAGATCGTGGACCATATACATAATGTTTTATGTTTCAATACCAATCACTTGGTGAAGGTACTATGGAGATACATAAGTATAAAGAGGTAACATAAGAAATAAATGATGAAGTTAAGGACAAGTATCATCATCGATTTTGTCCATAGTATGTAAAATCAAATTTTGGGGATGAAATTTCATAATAGGTGACGAATGTTTCAACCCGTAATTTTATCAATGGATTTCCCTTCTTAAAATTATGTTATAAAACACATACTTAGAATAAAAATAAATTATTTGTATCATAAATTAATAATGATAAATTATTCAAAAAATAAACAAAAATCTAATTATTTTATCAGGATAATAAATAGATAATAAGAATGGAAAAAATTAGATCATCTCGATCCACTAGAATAACCGCATTCATAAACAAAGCTATAGAAACAAAAAAAATGATAATAATATCATATTGACTTTAAAGATGATATCATATAAAATCCTTGGGTGGAAATATATATGAATTAATAATGAATGAAATAAGAGTTATTTATTGAAATTAACAAACCTAGACTGTCAGAATAGTAACATAACCGTTGGAATTATAATCTTATCATCGGGAATAGTAATTTGGATTTTTAATAGTAACCTTCAATATTATAGTGTAAAGTAAAATAAATTCTTATAAATAAAAAACTTATATATTTATATTATGTTATAAGTAAATAAATGTTTTATAAATAATAAATTAGGTGTCGGTGTTTTTTGAAAGACTAAAATGTTTATTTACAACATTATAATTAATATAATTATTTAAATGAAAATTAATCTTTATAAAATATATTCATACATTAATATTATATTTTATCCTAATTATTTGATAATTTTACAAGACCATAATTAATTTTTCAAGGGATTGTAAAATTGATTATAATATTAAAATCAGTAATTTTTTATAAATGAATATTTTATATAAAAATTAAATTCCTCTTATTATTTAAAATTATTTTCATAAAATGGATTAAATTTTTGAAATCAACATGTTAAAAATGGTTAGTGTTTATTTTTGATAATTTTATAAAATAATATAATTTTTCATGAATAGTGATATACAGTAATTTACGGTATTCAAAATTATTAGCTAAATACTTGTACTTTTTAGACATGTATGAAGTAAAAACACATTTTCTAGATCCCCCATTCAATTATTATGTATTTACTAATAGTAACCAAAAATAATTGATATCATGGAGTCAAAATAACGAACTAATGAATATATAAATAAAAAACAAACATCTCCTCCCCCACTAAATACCACCGCTCACAACCCCATCTCCTCACACATTCTATGACTTTTAGCTTTCTAATATTAATCCCAATTACCTTCTCAAGTCTCTTCCCTACATCCATGAGATATTAGTCACAACAAAATTCCAATTATGAATTTCTTAATTGGTACATCCAGAAGATATATTCCTAAGGTATCTTTCTCAAACCATCTCTTTTAATTTCTTTTCTTCTTATACCTTCTGGTCATGCCATTAACTCATCAATGAATAATTACTACAGAGTAATGTATATACTATGATTTTACATTTAGAATAGAATAAATTCCGTACACCCCTTTTCTCATCTTCTTTTATTCAACAAAATGAAATTGTTGTCCAAATTATTATGGTTAACCGTCTCCGTGGATAATGAGTTTTCATTTTCCATTACTATATCCAAGGATGGTCATAAAACCATTATTATAATAAAAAAAATATTTATATGTATATTATAACTATTTTCATCTTCTAAAACTAATATATAAACATAAAATTAAATAAAATGAAAGTAGTTTGTAGTGATCAAAAAACTAACAAAATAAAGTGAACATTTATCATTACTGTTTTATCAATTGAGTCATACTCGTATTTGAAAACACAAAGATATATGCAACCATTTAGAAATATTAAATTCCTTCAATAAAAATTCTTTTTTTACTTTTTTAGAATTATTCCCATTTTAAAATAACGTCCTTAATTTTCCACAAGCAAACCAACCAAGAACCCATGAAATGAACGCTCCCAAGATGACATAATTGAACTTTGGAACTAATTGAAATATTCATAAATAAACAGAATAAATTTTTACTAAATAAAATAAATATATAATATTTTATGAATTAATTAATTAATAAATCTAAATTTGTTATCCAGGACATTATGTTCAATTTTAGAACGCATTCGGATATTCGGTAAGGGATCTCTCCGAACCTCAATTTTTCCATCAGGTTATGATTTTTCTTTCTTTACCCCAATGTATTATTCTTTCATATTATATAATTATTATAAATTCAAAATATATGTTCTGAACATATTTATATAGTTCAATTTATCCTTCTCTTAAGGGGAAATACATGCTTTAAAAGGTTTCAATCTTAATTCCTCTCAATAAGCCAGTCTGATTAAAGTGAAGTACTCTATTTCACACCAATTTTCAAATAAGCTCCATAAAATGTTTTAATCGATGAATATTTTTATACAATATATAATTTTATCATGAAAAATTATTTTATTCAATTTCTAGCTTTATTCCAATAATTATTCATTTTTCCTCTTTAAAGACTCTTTAATATTTTTCCTTAAACTGCACTAAAGTGGATCATTTCTAAAATTTCCTAAATACTCATTTTATTTTATTCCCTTCATTTGTACATAATTATACATTCTATATTCCTATTTTATCTTTATTATTATTTAGAAATTATTTAATTCCTTATTTCATGAATACCATTTTGATATACTCTTTGGTTATACCATATGACCTTAGAATGAAACCCACTTCTTTCCATGGGTAACCCTTATGGTTATTACTTGTATTTGATATCTTTATATGGTTCACATATTTATGAAAATGTTATTATGGGTGCACCTAGATAGAGATAAAATGTATTGGGTAATGTTCAGTCTATTAAGATATCATGTATGGGATTAGGGAGTAAACCTACTCCATTCTAAGACTTTGTCCCCCATCTGTTGTAGTCTTGGAAGTTAGCTTTGACACCAATTTGTTTCATGTTATATGATGATACCAAATTTATATATTTCCATAATCATATGATTCCATGTTCAATATGTTATACTTCCATATCTTTATTCATTATCTATGCATTTTATGTTATCATGGTATGCCTTCTGACTCATGTTTTATGCTTTATTCCCTTATTTGTTCCCCTACTGGGCCATTTTTCTCATCATTGTATACGTATTCCCTAAGTTATTATATTTAGTTAATGGAAAAAAATGAAGTTAGGAGATCATTATGGAGATTTATATAATGATATTTTATTCTTGTTTCATGTTTTCTTATTATATACCTAATCATCAAAAGACACTAGACCTATCAATACTTGGTCAATATTTCATGGATAATTATACATAAAATTATGTAATAATATATTTAAAATTTTAGGATAATTTTATATCATCAGTATTATGATTAGATGATGATGAATTGAGTGATCCATATATCTCTGGATTAAGTTTGTAGAGCTGAGGTAGGTCATGTGTATGTCATGGATCAGGCTCCAAAAGATAGTGGTGAGGGACATTCAATGGTTCTTAGTATGTTCAATACCACATTGTTGTTTCAAAATGAATTTTTTGATATCATTTTTTCTTATTATTATATATTTTATATAATTTATTATAAGGATGGACTTACTAGTAATGTTACCTTTTGAATTTTGTTTCCTTGATAAACCATTAGTCAATAAAATGGACAATTTTTAGTAATTTATAGAGGATCCTATTATCATTTTCATTTATGTAAATATGTATGGCCTAATAATAGTCGAGATAATAATCTTTGATGTGATTCTTAGAAAGGATAATATAAAAATCATTAACATTTTCCTTGGATATATGACCTCTTTTATATGCTTTTGGGAGACTAGAGGTTCCCTATGATTGATCTTTGATCAGGATATCACTAGTTGTTGGATAAATGGGATGGAATTATGAAGATAGAATTTAGTTGTAGGTAAGGGATATAAATGCACTTGTTGATTTCATTTGGGCTGAAAAATATGCCAAAACTATTAATGGTCCTCATGAACAAGACCTCCCACCCATAAAATAACTTGTTCATCATGGTGTTTGTTGATGATATCCTCAATTACCCACTAACCAAAGTGTATCCCTCAATACATCTCAATATAATCATAAGTAAAATTAGAGAACATGGTAATTATTCCAAGTTATCTGGGTGTCTTTTTTGGATTATTTAGTTTTAATTATTTGGTTATTTTGTTTTTGAGATGAGAATATTAGTATAATTGATGAAATTGGATGTAGTGATATCCTATACATCTCCCTATAATGTTTTTTATTTCAATATATTCCTATGTTTAGTGGGGTACTGTCAATATTTTATCAAAGGATTTATTTATATATTAAATCTAATGAATGCATTGTTAAAGAATGTGGTGATGTTTCAGTGGTAAAACAGGTGTGAGATGCCATTTATTTAGAAGAGGAGGAGGTTGACTACAGATCCATTGTTAATTCTTCTTCATCTTGGGACTGGATATTTCATGTACTATATTGAATTAAGATTTTTTTGGGTTGTTTTGAAGAAGATGAATTGGGTTGTTTCTTATATGTCACGACAGATGCAACCCCATGATTGGAACTATCTTACTAATGACTTATAGGTGACATTTGTGGTATACACATTCAAGTATTGGTGACAAAATATCTTTGCTGGGAGGTTTTTTGTCTATAAATAAGACAAGAGACTCCAATATTTCTTATCTTAAAGGTATCTAAATTTAGACAGAGTCGGTGGGTATAGTACCTGTATATGTTCAACATTGAGATGCTTTATAGACCGGGTAAAGGTAAAACTATTGTAATTTCTCTTAGACATGAGATTTAGATATCTCATGAGATTGGATAAGGAACCATGAAGGAATAATGGAAATTGATGATCTTATTGGATAAATACAGGATGTATGCTTTTGAGGACTTGGGATCAATGTCATGTTCCCCATTAGTGAACACATATTCATTAGTAGACTAGATGAAGGATAATCATTAATCTGATTATGATTATTCCATGATATAAGAATAATTATGAGGTGGTATCTTGATATTTGGGTCATCGTTGGATGTTTATAATGTTTTCCTACTACATGGAATAATTATATCCACTACATTCATCAAATAATAGGTAATGATAGGATTCATTTGCACTAAGTGGGTGGTGGATCCTGGAGCAACAAAGATAAACCATGAATTTAGGCATCAATTTTGGAAACTGGGGTTGAAGAGGGACATTTTTGGATTTATTTATTATTCTTATACCTACCTTAGGATAAATAATGAGAACCAGTATCCTATTTTTTTCCCCAAAAACTTTAAATTCCTATGTGTAAGTTGTTGGAATTGACGATGGATGTTTTAATAGGGTTACCAAAGACCTTAAGAGTCATTTTGATGTTCCAGTGATTGTTTTAATACCCCAAGACTTTAAAATATTTTAATTTGTGGATAAATTTAATTTTTATTGATTTATTTTAATGCAACACCATGTTACATTTACGTTACACACAACAATGATTTGTCTTGCATTACCTATAAGGCCATGTTCTGCCGAACAAGATAATATTTATAAATGATTATTATGTAATATAATATATAACATAGATGTTAAATTAGTAGTTATGAATATTATTAACCAAATTTTTAATTTTATATATTCTATATAATAATAAAATTGATATTATCTATTTTTAGACGTGATATAAGAAAAGATTCCACTTTTCTGATAAAAAAAGTATTTTTCAAAAAAATGCAGTTCTTCCTCATTTTGATGGAAAACCCATTTTAAATATAGTTTTTCAAACTTTTATATATCTTCTTTAAAAAAATAAACATATTATTTGGAAGTTGTATATAAAAATTTACTTTGGATGAATTTTTAATATTTTTCTGAAAAGTTTTATGTTTTGACGAATAAAAAAATATACTAAATTTTAGTTGATAAAAACCTTTTTATCAAATTAATTTTTGTATAAAAAATATATTATTGAAGGATTTTAAAGTAAAAAATGGAATATGATTTTTTAATTTTATATAATTTTTTTCATTTTCTTTAATTTGACCATGAATTTGATGTAAAAAAATTTCAATCTTTTGGAATGTTTTATCTTTTAAAAATTCGTTTCTCATTCCAAAAACATAAATAATTTTAAATTAATTAATTAAAATTATGTGTTTTTATTTTTGAAAAATTAATTTCATATTTGGAATCATTGGGTCCAAATTATGTAAATAGGTTCTTTTTATTTTTGGAAATTGTGAATAATAACTTTTGATTTTTTTTTATTTCTGCAGTTAAGGTTTAATTTGGTAATTAAACCTAAATAAAATATTATAAATATGCTAAAACATGTCCTAATTTTATTGGGTTAGTGTTTCATGACCAAAACCATCCTTTTCCTGATTTGGAGACCACTTGGAACTACTTGTAAGACATCAATATATTTAAAATATTATATTTAAAGAAACTCCAATTTTGTTATACTTTTGTTTTAAAAATTAATATATTTTTAATATCTAGTTATATGAGTGATATGGTCAACTATAAATAGACAATAGAAAGAAAAAAAATTATCTACTTTATGGTAATTTATTTATATTTTTATAAAATAGGTAATTAAATTAATTTGGGAGACAACAATTAGGTAGTAATTTATTTATTAAAGGAAGGATCAATAAAATGATATTAATAATATTAAAATAAATATAATTTGAACATATTAAGCCTTACAAGAAATTTTTGGATAACATTGACATATTAGGGATGAGTTAATCTATTTTTTTCTATGTATAATAGTTTTCAGGATTTTATAAAACGAAAATTAATAATATTGTCAAACTTTACATTAATGAGAATTTAAAATAAATTATTATTAATTAAATGATATAAAATTAATAAAAAAATATAATTCTTAAAAATAACTATCATAATTATTTTTATATGATATCTATTGATTTATAATCATTTAATGGACACTTCTATATAAAACTAACATAGATATTATAAAAATTAATGAATGGGACGAAGTGTCACACTCTCATTTCTTATAAGATCATTAATTTTAATATATGTATAACCTGGAGGTAAAATCAATCATGAATATTATCTAGAAAAATAATAACATTATATGATTCATAATAATTTATTTATAATTTCAATATATTAATAATAAACACAAATAATTACAGAATGGTAAAAAGTAGTTATTTTATTAATAGAAATATCAAATAATGAATTTTATAAATATTAAAATATATATAATTTGATAAAATTGAAGTTCTCCATAATTTTTTACGTGAATATGACTTTTTAGGTTTTTATTAAATTGTTTGTTTATATGTTATATTTTGTTGGATTTTATTTAAAGTCAAATTAATGAATAGTGTCAAAATTTACACTATTGATTTTTTCATAAAAATAACATTTTATTAAATTATTTACTGATCATAAAAAGTTTAAAATTTTTAAATTGATGAAATAAGTGTCTAAAAAATAATAAAGGTTCTATTTATAGTCAATTTTAACCATATAATTAAATATTTATCACCATTTAATATTTAGAATATTATTACCACAATTAAAATTAAAAAGATTAAATAAGGATAAATCAAACTGAAAAGGTTTAAAATAAAATAAAAACACGTCTAAATTTTATTCGTTTAGTTGATTTAGACTCATCCTTATCTTATATTTTAAATAATTCACATTGGATCCATTTATATTTTAAAATTAATTTATACTAATTTAATATTTGGATAATTTCATAATGTTCCCCTTACCTCACTTATAAAACGGCACCTCTCTGTCTCATTTATTCACACCTCTAAAGACCTTTTTCTAAAAAACAGTCTACCCAAATATCTTCCCAACTTCCCTAACTTAATTCTAGAGGTCATAATTTGGTAATAAATCCAAAATAAGGGTTTGTTTTGTTCAAATAAAAAGGATATACCTCAATAAGAGGTAATTGTTTAATCAACTTTTTCAAAGTTCTTTTATTTTTGTACTTCCTCTTATTATGCTGTTTCCATGAAAAATTAATAACTACAGTATAATATACATGATTAGATATTATTATAATTATGGTACAACTATATTCCTCTTTTTATTCATCCATGGAATAACAATATCGCCATTTGTGCGTACGTACAACTTACTCTCTCTATGTCGTGGTGTAATTTTTTATTCAACTCTAATTTATTTGGATTGGTATGATGATGAGTATAATGGATATTAATATTTAAAACATGATAATGATTCTTTATAAATAATATATCACCCAATTCCATATCATTTTACCATTAAAAGAATGATATCGTTGATCATGTGTACGTACAACCTACCGTCTCCATGACGTGATGACATTCATTCTCAACATTAACCATTAAGGAATGATTCTAAAAATTTTATGATGAGTAAAAATAATAATTATAAAATTAATATCATTATTTATATGAATAAGATACATCATATCAATAATGAACATGACTTACATGACAAAAATTGATGGGAAAATAAAGAAATCAACACCCGAAACAATGGTAATACTAAAATATTATTAACAAAATTATACAATAGGATGATATATGATATCATAAATATGTATATGGTTCTAGTATAATTTAATAACATTATTTATACATTATAAAGGAGTTTAATTCAATCTTTACTAAATAAAACTACAAGGTCAGCCTTAAATTCACAACCTCATAATTATCTGAGGTTGTTTATACATAAGTATCTACTGAGACATCTTTATCATCCATGTACATTTTTAATAAAATGTATTTCAAAATATTATCAAAAAATTTATAAAGCCATTTTTACCCATTTTTTACATTTTATAAAATGTTTTTAATGGAATCTTTCTATCATTTTCCAAATGAGGTACTTTATGACCTTTTCGACATATTAAGGAATGAAATTTTTTTAACTTCTATAGCACAAGCGGCTATTTTATATAGTTAAGAAACCTTAATATTTTGATGCTTCACATAAAATATTAAATGTTTATTTTCAAAATAAAATTTTTCTTTTATATTTTTGTGGCTTTTAAATGAATTCAATGTAAAAAATATTTATATCTACTTCAAAGTGTTTTAATGGTTCTATTAGATTATTTTCATTTCATCAACATAATTTGTTAAATATTAAACATAATTGAGGTTGATTTATTATGATGTAATCTTCAATATAGTATTGAATGGTTTTTGATTTCATTGAATGTAGATTTTCTATTTTTATATCGTTCATGGTTTAAGGTTAAAGTATAAACATTTCATATGTTAGTTTTTAAAATGAATGTTTATGTTATGTTTCACCCTTTTCATATAAGGAATTCATTGGACTTAAAAAGTGATGGTCTGATCCCACTATAGTCCATTGATGAATCAGTTGGTATCATGAGAAAATTTAGTGTCTTTTCATGAGGCCATATCGATATGGTTATGTGTTTTCTTGGAGTGAGGCATGGATGGTATGGTTATAATGTTCGGCTTTATGTGCTCCCTCAATATGATATTAATGATTGATATTACATGTGATTATTTGACAAATAGAATATCCATGTGAATGTTTAAATGGTATTATTTGATTTACTCTTTCAATATTATGTTCTATTTTATGTTTATAAAGGATTGTGTTTCAGTTTTATACTTTACATAATGTTTGTGATTATTTATGAAAGATTCTAGGGTGTTGTTTGTCCTTTTTGAGCATATGAGCCATCTCCTTTGTTATGTTATATTTTCTCAGGATACTAAGAAGTGTATTTTGATTGATATTCAGGGTTAACCTTTGATAATAATAGTTTTCTCAAAGAATTATCTATGTTGCATATTGTGTTTTGAATTGTAATATAAAGTTCATTTATGTAATCTCTTTTATAGGAATCTAAATTGATCGGTTTTTCAGGATCTCATTCCTTATATTTATACCAATGTGATAAAATAAGACACCATCTCAGGGATACTGATGTAAGGGTGTTATAGTTGGTATGAATGGATGTTTAGTACTGACCTTGGAAACTAAATTTATACAAACATTGATTAGTGAACATTAACATAAGATAGAATTTGTGGATAAGTTTAGAAAAACATCCAAGAATTTTGGTAAAATATAGATGATGTGGGTCTTACAAGAAATACATCCATGTATAGATGATATATGTGGGTTTTGTTCAAGATTATTTGTACCTAAGAGTAACAACTCTAACAAGGTGTTCTGGGCCTGACTCGGGGTAACCTAGTATATGAAAACGAGCCTTACTACACACCTGGATTGAGACACCCAGGGGACATGCTGAGGATAACTCACATTTTATTTACCTCTCATTGTGAATGATATGTAATGATTCCCCAAAAGTACCCATTTTCTATAAATATATGATATATGATGCATCAATTTGTGTTATGTGTTATACCGTATTTAGAATTTTACAAAGTAGATAACTTTATAAGCAACTCAATTATATGCCATCTTATGAAAATGGCAACTAGTGGATTGAATTTGAACTCCACCAATCCACATGATCCAAATAGAAATAAGGATCATATCTTTTATGGTCCTAATCCAACATTTAGAATAGAAATAGTATCCCATGTATTCTCATCATATTTGTAAATAGTATTATTTGTTAATAAGTTAAGTAAATACTTATATGATCCCTATAGCTTTAAAAGGATGTAATAGAAAAATTGGATGGCTGAAAAAAAAATATGAATAAAGGCGAGAATGGAAAGTAGGATTTTCCCACATGTGATAACAGTGGAAAGAATCACCCCGGTAAATGCTTGATGGGAATGGGAGTTTGTTATACTTGTTTAGCAAAAGAACAACAAGTCCAAGATTTAAAGTGTAAAAAAGGGATTCCAATGTAAAATGCTTTAATAGAATGAAGATGGGACACTATGTGAATCAATGTCCCAATAACGAAAGGAATACACCATAGATAATGCTATTAGATAATAATTAATATTCCTATTCAAGAATTATAATATTTGAATATTTTATTAGCAATGTAATGTCTATAATAATTATGAAGTATATAAGGATTTTACTATAGTGTAATATCATTAAGTATTTGAGATTGTATGGTACCATGTAAATTGACACAGTTACAAGTTAAACATTTTTGAAAATATAGGTTGGATGGAATGATAACACTTAATATGTATTTGATTTTGAGATAATTATTTTGGAATAAAGTATTGATTGATATTGATAATGTTAACTAGATATTATTTACAATATTGTAACTGATTAATGGTTTTCTTAATCCATCATTATTGGAGTTTATAATATTTTTGGATTTAAGGAGTATATTCAAAATTCTATGTTTATATTAACAATATGGTAGCATGAGCGTATTTAATAAGTTTTTATGGTAATTAATATTATTACCATATTAGTATAGAATTAATGATAATGTTGATCATATGTTTGTTATGTGAAAAAATATATCTTCATTATTTAATTTTAATTTTAGAACTTATAGGAAATTCCTTATAAAATTTTCAACTGTGAGTTTGAACAAAAGTATTTTGGATAAGTCTAATGGTTGGAATAGATTATGTTTAACATTGGATAGTATTATTTAAGGTTAAAAAATTTCTTATGATTATATTTGTAATTTTATAATAATATAGTTTTAAGATAAGGACATCATGCAGGTCAGACGATAACCCATTGCATCAGACAAGGCTACATGAATCAAACCCACAATCGAAGTGCGATAAGGATTTATCACCTTCCACTGGACTACGAGAAGTATCTGTTTATTATAACATAGTTTGGATTATTTAAACAGTATATTTTTATTTCTATAACCTTATATTATAAATATAATCAGAATATTTTTGAATTTTATTACCTTTTGACAGGAAAAATGAATTTGTGGTAGGATTTAGTTAAAGGATGAAACTAAACATGTTGAGTATGTTTGATTCCTTATATTCTAATTCTATTATGTAAATTAATTGTACATATCTATATGAAAGGATATTGATACCAAAAATAATATCCTAGTTCTTTTTCAAATGAATAAAATGGTCCCTTAGATAATCAACGACTTCTAGCTTTGTGATTGTTCACTTTTTCTTAATCATATTCTCTATCACACTGCATCAGAACATGATGGTCAGATTTTTCTTTCATATCCATGTTTTCCTAAATGGAACACTTGTTGGTCTTATCTCTAGTGACATTCTTACCTACCTATATTTATTTTAAATTTTATGTTTTATCAACCCTTTTTTGATGTGGGATTGAAGTAATAGAATTCTGAATAATAAAACATTACTTAGCAAACCCAAATTCAATAATTGTGTGGACACAATTTATTGAATATGGGGAGAATGTAACACCCCAAGACTTTATAGAATTTTCATTTCGGAATAAATATAATTAAATAAAATATTTATTTTTATGCAAAACCTTGTTAATATTATTCTACACACAATAATGAGTTGTCTTCTGTAACACGCAAGGCCCAATTCTAACGACCATCAAAATATTAATAAAATATTACTATTTAATATAATATATGAACTAGAAGTTAAATTAGTGTTTAAAATGTATATTTACAACATTTGTAATTTTATATTTTATATATAATTTTGACATTCAACTTATTTATTTTATAGACATGATATAAGAAAAGAATTCATTTTTATGATTGAAGAAGTATTTTTCAAGAAATGCAGTTTTTCCGCCTTTTGATGGCAGACCCATTTTAAATATAGTTTTTGAAAATTTTATAGATTATATTTAAAAAAATAAAGTTTTTCTTTGGAATATAGATATAAAAATTTAATTTTTCATCATTTTTAATATTTCTATGATATGTTTTATGTTATGATGAACAGTAATAATTTTATAAATTTTAATTGTAAACATCGTGTTTCATCAAAATAATTTATGTGAAAAAATTATATTATTGAATGTTTCTAATGTAAAAAATAGATTATATTTTTATCATTTGACATAATTTTTATCATTGGAATTAATTTTACCATGAATATTGACATAAAAACATTTCAATCTTTTGCAATGTCTTAACTTTTAAAACCCTGTTTTTTATTTTGACAATGGGATTGATTTTAAAATAATTACTACAACTTCTGTGTTTTGAATTTTTTAAAATCGATTCAATACTTTGAATAAATGGTTCCAAATTATGTAAATAAGTTCCTTTTATTTTTAGGGATTTATCAATAGTAACATTTGTAATTTTTTTATTATCGTAGTTATGGGTAAATGGGGTAATTTAAGGTAAATTTTTTTTATAATTACCCTAATACATGTCCTGATTTCATTGGGTATGTTTGTTTCACCCAAAATCATACTTGGGTCTACATTTCAACCACTTGGTTCCACATGGATGACTTCAATGTCTTTAAAATATAATATTTAATGAAAATAAAATTTTTGTATACTTTTGTTTTAACAAGTAAAAAGTTTTTAATATGAGGTTATATAAGCGATATGGTCAACAATAAATATTCATTATAACAATTATCTATATTTCAGTAATTTATTTATAATTTTATAAAGTAAATAATTAAATTAAATGGTGACACAATGATTATATAGTAATTTATTTATTAAAGGAATATCCATTAAATGATATTAATAATATTAAAATAAAGATAATATGAAACATTTTATGCCATTCAGGATTTTTTTGGAAGTCATTGACATATTAGATATGAGTTAATGTTATTTTTTAGAAGTAATAATGATATTATGATTTCATAAAAATAAAAATAATAAATAGTTACATAATTGCCAAAAAATATCTTTTAAAATAAATAATAATTTATTAAATGCTATAAAATTCATAAAAAACTATAATTTGGAAAAATTACTAGGATTATATTATGTATATCATAATAATAAATTTTGATTCAATTAATGTATACTTTTCCATTAAATGTAAAAAGATATTATTAAAATTAATGAGTGTGACAAAGTGTCACGCTCTCATTTCTTATAAGTTCAATAATTTTAATATTAGGATAACCTATATATAAATTAGAAAATGTATAGACATTGGAAATATAAAATAATGATATTAATCATAAGAATTTGTTATTAGTTTTTAGAGACAAATTAATAACCATAAATGATGACACAATTATAAAGAAGTAATTATTTTATTAATTAAAATATCAAATAATGAGTTTTAAAACTATTAAAATAAAGATAATTTGACATGATTGAACTGATCCAAGAATTTATTAGGTTACTGTGAGATGTTCTAAGTTTATTAAATGGTTTGTTTTGAAGTTATGTTTCTGTTTGGATTTTATTTAATGTCAAATTAATGAATAGTGTCAAAATGAACACTATTGATATTTTCTATAAATAAAATTTTATTAAATTTTCTAAAAATAATAATAAATATTAAAAATTAAAAAGTTATAAATATAAGGTATAAAATATAATAAATTTTTCAATTATGGTCAACCGACATAATATAAGTAAATATTTATAACCTTTTAATATTTAGAATATTATTACCACATTTAAAAATAAATGGATTAAATAAGGATAAATCAAAATGATAAGGTTTAAAATAAAATCAGAACATGTAAAATTTTATTTTTTGAGATTATTTTGACACATATTCATCTTATCTTTTAAATAATTCACTTTGGATCCATTTAGAGTGGAAAATTAATTTATATTATTTTATTATTTTGATAATTTACTAAAGTGCCCCTTACCTCTCATATAAAAGGGATCTTCTCCTTCTCATTTATTCACACAAATAAATCCCTTTGGCTAGAAAACCCCAAACCAATTCTCCACTAACCTTCCCACACCTCATCTTAAAGTCCATACATTGGGCTGAAATCCATTCTATGGAATCATTGTGTTCAAATCAAAAGAAGATACCTGGAAAAGAGGTAATTGTTTTATCAACTCTTTCAAAGTTATTTTCTTTTTATAATCCTTATTACTATATTGTTTTCATACCAAGTTAATAACTCCAATATCATATATATGATGAAAATATATTATAATTATGAGAAAAACATATTACTCCTTTTATCCATCCTAAAAATATCAATATCACCATGCTTGTGTATATACAGCTTACTGTCTCCGGGCCGGGGTGTAATTTTTTATTCAACTCTACATTATTAATATGATTATAATAGTGATTATAATGGATATAAATAATTACTATAAAATACTATTATTATTTATAATTAATATACCATCCAATTCCATACCATTTAACGATTAATGGAATGATACCATCACTCATGCGTATGTACAACCTACTATCTCCATGATGTGATAAAATTCATTCCCTATGTTAGCCATTGAAGAATGATTAGAAAATTTATATGATTATTAAAAATAATAATTATAAACTTAATATAATTTTGGATATGAATAAAATACATCCATTTCATAACAAACATGACTTACATGACAAAAATGGATGGGAAGGCAAAGCAATTAACAGTCAAAACAATGGTAATACTGAAATGTTTTTAAAAAAATGATATAATAGGATCATATATAATATAATAAATATGAGAATTGTTTTTTTATAATTTAATAATATTATTTAACCATTATAAGGGAGGTTATTACAACCTCTAATAATGGAAATTACAAGGTAAGGGTTAATTTCACAATATCATCATTATCCATGGTTGATTATATGTATGTATCTATTGGAATATATTTATCATCAATAAACATGTTTCTTTAAATGTATTTCCCAATATTATCAAAAATAAATTAATTCCGTTTTCACCCATGTTTGATATTTTATATATTTGTTTTAGATGAATCTTTTCGTCATTTTCCAAACATGGTACTTTATGACTGTTTTGAAAAATTTAAGAAAGAATAATTTTTTAACATATATATTGCAAGAAGCTATTTTTTCCATTATGGTGCCTTAAAATTTTGATGTTTCCCATAAAATATTATGAGGTTCCTTTCAACATAAATGTTTTATTTTATATTTTTGAGGCTATTAAATCGTTAAAAAGTAAAAGGGTGATATCTTTCTCAAAGTGTTTAAATGATTTTATTTGATCATCTCCATCTATGTTAACATCATTTGATAGATTTTATGCTTAATTGAGGTTGATTTATTCTGATACAATATTCCATATTTTATTGAAGGGTTTATGATATGTTTGACTATGGATGTGTTATTTTTATAACATTTAATATTTAAGGTTTAAGTATTAACATTTTGTTTTCTATATTTAATACAAATATTTATGTTGTGTTTCACCATTTTTATTAGAATAATTCATTTGACTTAATAATTGACGGGCGGGCCCTCTATAGGACCTCGATGCATTTGTAGGTCTCATGAGGCAATCTAGTGTCTTGGCATGAGGTCTTTCCAATATGGTTTTGTATAGTCTTAGCATGGGGCCTTGATCGCATAGTTATTATGTCTTGCATTATGTATTCCCTTAGTATGATATTAGTTATTGATATTATATGTGATTATTCGATAATTAGAATATCCATGTGAATGTTTAAATAGAATTATTTGATTTATTTTTTCCATATTATGTTTCAGTTTGTGTTTTAAATGACTTGTGTTATAGTTTTATACTTTCCTTAATGTTTATGGTAATTTATAAAATCTTTTATTGTATTGTCTTACCATACTGAGCTTCTGAACTCACCCTGTTCTTATGTTTTAGTTTCCCAGTATGCTAACAAGTGTATTATTATTAATATGAAGGGTTATGTTATGTGAATTATATTGTTATAAAATAAATATCTATGTTTCGTACTATTTTTTCAATTCTAATGTTATTTTCATGTATGTAATCTATTTTCCAATACTGTTAAAATGATATGTCATTTGGAATTTGATTCCTTATAATCATTTTAATGTATTAAAATAATTCACTAACTCTTTGAAAATGTGGTCGGGGTGTTACAATTGTTGACCATCTTGTTGAATTTTCTCATTTATTACTTATCTATGAGACTAACACAGTTTATGATATGGGAAATTTTTATTTCCATTGTATTATATGATTACATGGAGTTCCCTTGAGAATTTTATTTGAATGAGACAAAACTTACACATTGTTTGTTTCTTGAGGTTCGTAGACGGCCATATAGAATCAAATAATATTGAACATTGTATATCATCCCTTTATAAGAGGATGGATGGACTAGATATTTTTTATCTGACATAACATTCTATGGGCATTCATTTTGTAATTCTCAAGAACATGGTATGATCACCTAGCCTTTGGGGAGTTTTTTTACATAAATAGTTGCAATGAATTGATTCAGAAAGAACCTTATGAGGATATTCATGGTATGTCTTGTCATTCACAAACATATTGGAATGAGGCTAGTAAGGTAGTGGTTAGAGGGTCCAGTATGGTACATGATACCTTTAAGAGAGTATAACTTATTCAAATGAGGTTGATCACACCTCAGAGTTGGAAAAATTTATTACACAAACCATAGGAGGATATATTTGGATTTTTTACAGGATATTGGGTATTCAAGAGAGGGGATCCACGATTAGGACCCAAATGTTTGATAAAATAATGGGAATCCATCACTATGTTATATTGGACCCTTCATGATCACTGCATGAAATAGAATAGTGGAACACAATCAAGATATTTATTCTCACTACCGAGGTATGCATGATGTGTCTCATGTGCCACATATATAGAGGTATATACCAAATAATGTTAATGTTATTGAATAATATGGAATTGCATTGGAACTATAATGAAAATTTCATGGATTTATCTTTGTGAATAATATAATAGAGTGTGAATATTTTCTGTGGGAAGATGATTCCAGATGATTGGATCTTATGGAAGCATAGATGGGTCAATGATGAGAATTGGGAGTGGGATTCTGACGTTTTAGTGAAATGGATTGAATTATTTATGCTCGATAACTAGGATAAATACTGGGGACATGAAGTCCTAAGATGGGATAATTGTAACAACCCCATTTTGGGTTGTTTTAGTAATGTTAGATCCAATATGTTTAAGACACCTTTTTGAACCCCATGATGGTTGAATATTGGTTTTGGATTTCTACGAAAGTTTTTGGAAACATAAAACTGATTTGAAGGTTTGGGGTTTAAAATAGTCAACACCATAGCCTAGTTCAAGATGTATTGGATCTGGTGTCCCCCTAGGTAAAACCAGAAATAGAAAATGGATTTTTATCCCATTTTGGAAGTTTTTCTGGTAATGAGATATCCTGGAAAAGGGAAACACGTCCTATAAGAATTTATTTTGTTTTCTTGTATTCAAGAAAACCATTATCTTGTTTAGTATAGGGTAGTGCACATATCAATAATCAAGATTGCTTTAAAAATACCAAAATGACAAGATTTCTTATCTATTCATGTCTAAATTAAAGGGGGAGTTGTGGGATTTTAATGGATGACATAAATTAATTTTAAAATAATTATATTCCACTAATAATTGAGTAATTCATATTACTTTATGATTCCACATTTTTTAATGAATTTTTAGAGGCACAAAATACCTAGCTTCTGATCTTGTTAGATAGTCATCCAGGACTAATTTCTTCCTATTTTGGACTATTAATGAATTCCCTTTTTTTGATCTAAGGCCTCAATGAATTCTTCTTTATTAATGCATCCAGATTTATTGAACTAGTGAATAAATATAATAAACATATCATTATTTGAATGAGTATCTTCTTTTCCTTCATGAACGGTTGTCGAATGAGGTTGTCCTCAGTGTTTCAGACTTCTAGAAATCATTACTCTCTTCACTCTTCATTTTCCATTGATGATGATATTCATCTTCCTTCAAATAAAATAAAATATTTCAGTTAATGTTTTTTGAGAAATGGGTAGGTGTTTATTCTAACCATTTCTTATTCTTATTCTCTTCCTTACTCAAGATTCCATTTCATGTTGTATTATAACTAGTTTAGGGAGTTATTGGCGGGAAATATTTCAACTTGGTGGGAGAACAAGGTTCATGGGATAAAAATCTTGAAGAAACATGAAATATATATTGAAAACAATGAGGTAAAAATTTCATTGCCATTTTAGGCCCATTTATACTATTGTTTCAATGATTTTATATCATGTTATCATATTTTTTTGTCCAATTTTGAATTTTTTTCTTTTGGGGGTTTGTTTTTCTCATGATGCCCAAATATTTTCTTGGATTCCAGGATTATATTTTGAGTATATTTTATTCATACTTGATATTGATAACACATTTTTCTATCATGATACTATAATATCATGATGGTGTGTTATACTTTTTCTTATAGTGATATACCATCATTGGTATATTTACCCTACCATGATGGTATATCTGGGTATTTATACTAGGTGGGCCATTATGGTATGATAAACCCTTATATGAGGATAAATAATTGCATATAGTAATGATAGAACTGGACCCTAACGTGGGGTTGAAACATGAAATATTTGTAACCCATTCGGTACTTGACACCTTGAGGATAAAATTTAATGGTCTGGAACTGAATCCCTTTTGGATACTGAGTAACATGTTCACCCGATACCATGAGTATGTCTTGTGTCAGGTTACCGTCCTTGTGTCTAGTTCTTGATCACTTTGGATATATTTGGTCATCCTTCTAGCATAGAGACTAATTAGGTATGGTTGAGGATCATGGGTTCTTGGTTAGACAAAATGCTCTCAAAACATGTTTCTTATTGTTGATAGTGAATTTATTTTTACTATGGAAAAAAATTAAACATGTTACCACTTTTTATGGACATAGTGGTGGTGTACTACTAGGTTTTATTACTTAACCCCAACATGATCATCTTGATTCATGTGTAAGCCTCATGTATGGGGATCTATGTAAGGGTAATGGTCCTATGGAAGATGGTTGAGCTGAGGATTATAGATCTGGGTCCAATAAGACGATGTATTTTAGAGTATTTCATGGTGTTATTTATTTACATTTACTCTATATACTCCAGTTTTTATTTCCCAACTCACGGCCTAGTTTTTTTGTAGTCTTGTATGAATTGTCTGACAACCATATTACTTCTATTATTTATCCTTCATCCTGATATTCTTACTGTAATATTGTTATTTATATTTTTATTAAATGGATATAATTACTAATTTTCATAGTATCCCAACTAATGGATTCCATACTTTCACTTCGAGTTGGCATCCTCTTACATACGGGGAAGTGCACAAGAGGTTTTGTGGATCTTCATCTCAGACATGATGGATCAGGTATGATTTTTACAAAATGAAAGTCACGTAACTCTCTATTAAACATTTGTTGGAGAAATCATAATTTATATTAGGTTGATTGTAATGAAAACACCTATCTCATAACTATTCAAGATGTTAAAATCTTGTGGCACCTGAGGCTATCCCGCATTATCTAAATAATCATATTCAACTTATTGAATATAAAATCTATATTAGAATTTAATAAAATGACAATAGATCTAATAAATTATAGTTATTAAAGTATATAGGGAAATATATTATGATATACTTATGGGAAAAGAATAAATGGGTCTTAGATCTAATTAATGAGGTTTAAAAAGACATATTTGGTCCAATGAATTGACCTTGAACAAGTGGAGAGAGGTATTTTATCCTTTTATTAATGATTATAGTAGAATGGCTTGTGTTATATTCTTGTAGAGTAATAAATAAGTCATGTACTTCATCTAGATATGTCAATGGATAGTTCAAAATGATATCCAATGCTCAATGAAGATATTATTATCTAATAGTGGAATATAAGTAACATCTATTGAAGAGGAAAACTACCTTGAGAAATATGAAATTATTCATGGGGTTTCATTAGTTATATCTTCACAATATATTGGATTTATTGAATGATTAAATCTTCTAGAAAACGAAATGGTTATGTACTTTCTCATCAAGAGTACTCTATCATAAATATTAGAAATAGGCAGTATTAGTTGAGTGGTATACTCAAAAACATGTAGTGATAAGACCATGGGAGGAAAGCACACCCTTAAAAATATGGAATGGAATGAAACCATTTTTAAAAATTTTGGTGTCTTTGTACATAAATTATATATGTGCAATGAAGAAGGAAATCAATTAAATTATAGTGATATTGTAGTCAAAGTAGAATTAGGATATTTAATAAAGATTAAGGCCAATAAATGCTATAAAAAAATGAACCATAAAATTTTAAAAAGTAATTATTCCAATTCAATGAAAAGAAAGATAAAAATAATTATAAAATTTTAAAAATTGGTGAATTTTTTGAAGAAGATAATTACCTTGGAAAATTGTATGATGTTGCCGAAAATTTTCAAAGGATGAATATTTTGAGGCTTATTTGGAGGAGAAAATCATTGCTGATGAAAGTTAGTATACCCATTAGAGGATAAAAAAGTGATTGGATGTTAATGCATCCAATAAAATGTAATATAGATATTTTCCAAATCCAACATAAATGAATTTAGAATTTATAATTTGTTTCTCTTTAATCAATGGTGGAATTAAAGTTATTTGAATAATTGAATATAGTTGTATCCTTGAATAAATACATGAATTAGTAATTGGATCAAATTAATAGTTATAAAATAGGGAACACATAAATAAGAATTAATATCATAATGTGATTAGAAAAAAGCTAATTTTTAGGAAAAAATTATATTATCATGGAAATGTGCTCTAGAATAATACATTTATAGTGTGTAAAGGCTATGCAAAAATTGTAGGTATTGATTTTTAAGGAATGTTTTCACCAGTATCATGAATTGAGTCGATCAAACTTGTCATGGAGATGGTGATTTAAATAGGATTAATGATTTTTTATATTGATGTAACAACAATATTATTGGTTATTATAATTAAATAATATGTTTATATTTAATCAATAGTGGTCTTTTTAATTATAATTGATGAAATAAGGTTTTAAAAATTAAAGAGTTTCTTTTATCATCTAATATAAGAAATGTTATCATGGTATGCTCAACAAGGCTCATATTTAATGAAGTTTTAATTCAAATGGGGTTATTTTTATCACAATGTATATATGAATACATCCAAGAGATAATAATTCATGGTGATCATTTATGTATATGATATAATATTTTTAATTACAAGGTAAAAATATCTGTAGGACATTTCTTATGTCATGAATCAAAATTTTGAAAATATCATGATTAGTAATCCTAGTGATTTTATAGAACTACAAGTGGATAAAAAATATATGTTTTGATGTACCAATATGAATATATGAGATATCTGTTAAATAAATTAGATATTCATGATTCAAAAAAATTACTTTGATTGTGGATTAAACCAATATTAATATGCCTGAGGGTATGAAATATGTTGATTGCATATTTCATAGGAAGATAATTGGATGTTTTCTTCATTTAGCTCAAACATTGTTGGATATTATTTTTGATACCTTTTTGGTGGCCTAATTTAAATGTAATCTAAATAAGGGGAATCAGGCTGAAGTTAAATGAATAATGACCTATATCTAAGGCACTTTAAAGTTTAGATTCTTCCTTGATGGTGGAAAGGATCAGAAAATATCATCATTTTTAGATGTGGATCGGGTTGGTTATGTGCTATATCAAAACTCTAAAAGTAATAGTTTATGCTTCCTTGAATGTAAATATATAGGATAATATAGTTAAAAGGTATTAAAGAACTACATTGAGAAAAAGAGAAGAAAAATATATATCATAAACCATGAAATTCACTCAGTTTCATTGGATAATGAAATAGTAATATAGTACTAGTAAATAAGTGAGGTATTCTGTGGTGATAATTTATAAAATATGGTTTTTATTGCACTCAAAAAAATATAGTATAACACTATTGAACAAAACATACTGTGGTCATATTTCATAAAAGGAATAAATAATAATGAAATGAGTATTAAAAAATGGGGTATATTGGAAATAACCAATAATAAGAAGACGTAATGACTAAGGTGTTTGTCACTCCGACATTTGAGAAACATCAATAGAACCTCGATGTTTAACCACCTCCCTCTACTTGAGGATGTTCAAATATTCTGCCCTCCCAATTTCAATACAATTCTTATATAGTTTTTTCAATTTTGGTTGGTTCTTTCACTATAGAATTATTATTTTATGGGGATAATGAAAATTTTGTAGGTGAGTTCAATAGAAAATAATTGATACATGTAGTGATAAAGGGAGAGATGAATTATGTTTTCCCTATTATTTCTAAAAAAATTATTTTTTGATAAATTTTATAATCAATGGGGAGGATATGAAATAAAATTCAAAGGTAGATATGATTCATGTGTAATGGAATTTGGATGATTTTGAAAAAACTATAATTTTTTGTATGAGGAGTGTCCTAAGGAATGGAATATTCTCTTCAACTATTGTATTTTACATCGATCATTCCTCATGTATCTAGAGAGTAATGGATGAGATATTCAATTTTTATATGGATGATGAAACATGAGTTTTCAAAATTGAATTTAACTTCGTTTTTTAGAAAAACTAAAGGTGGATAATGTTATAACTAAGGTTAGTTCTACTGAATTTTTATGGAATATGTTTTATATTAAGTATAAATAAAGAGATCAAAAAATGAGATAATATTGTTGGACATGATAGTGGATGTGTTTAATTTTTTTTCAATCCACTTGTTGGTCACCTTATCTATCTAATCAAGATATTTTTAGCCAATAAAATAAGTTTTACAACAATCACCATTCAATTATACCCTTCATGTTTCTAAAAAATAATAAATCATACATATAGATCTTCTTGGAAGAAGAATCTCTCGTGAAACTCTTTTTTCATGTCCCTGAAATTTAATATTAAATGGTGATGCATTGTAAAAATTTGGATCCATCAGTGAAGTTTAGTTAAAATTTTGGAGTAAAATAAAGATTCAATAATTATAATCATTCAAAATATTCTTCAATAAAGGTTTCATATGACCGAAAAAATAATTTTATAGAGAATTTGATTCATTAATACATTGAATTTTAATATGTAGAAAGTCATTTTATTAATCCAAAAACAATTCTCATAGAAATAAAGATATTTTTATGTGAAATTATAAGTCATCTATAAACAGAAAATGTTAAACTTATGTGAATCCCCCAAAGTTGGAACGATTTTTAAACAATCAAATGTGATTTTCATTTTTCACAAAGACAAACTAATGTGATGTCAGATTATGTGAAGTTCTTAAGCATAATATTGTTCTTAAAGAGTTTTCTAAGGAACAGTTCCTACAAATACCCCATTAGAAGACTCATTAAATACGTAAATATTTTTTTATAGAAAACAAGATAAAAATAATCACTTAATTCTAGACTATTGAAATTATATGTAATCTAAAGTATGGAAAATCCTAAAAAATAATTTTTATCCGGGCATAACTGCAATGAAATTTCATGAAGGTGAATCATGATTAAATTTCATAAAGGTATAATTTTGAAATAATTTTATAAAATGTTACACCATGAAGTAGAACCATCCATTAAGTAGTATCATTCATGATAGGTATAATTTTTCATGATGGGTATACCATGAAGGAGTTGCATGAAAGATATATTTTCAGTAAAGGATTTACACTAACATTAGTATAATGCATGGAACATTCATGCATATTAATTGTGATTTTTCTTGAGATCAATGATTGTATCGGAAAATACTACTTTGGAATTTTGGATGAATAACACAATACACATGCTTCCAGATATTGAATCAACCTTTATATCAATAAACTATAGATACATCTAACTAAATAGGTTTTTAAAGGATGTGTTAGTGATATGTTACAAGGGTGGTAATTCACAATTCCCTAAACTTCATTGTGAAGGTATAATTCTTGAAATAAAAAGACTATGATCTATAAATTACATCCATAATACTACTTTAACATTTTTTATTTGGAACATCTACTAGTCCTTAACATGTTATCCATGGACATGACCCTTAGTGTTGATTCAAGTACAATTGATATGGCATTTTTAATTTATTCAATTTTAATTGTGATGGATTTGTGATTTACTTTGAAAGGTTTGATGTGTTCTTAACAATTTTGGAATTTGATCTAAAATATTATGAGAAAAAAATGTTCATCTTGATTCACCCCCTCCCAATCTGGGTGTATCATGTTTCAATAACATTTATTATCAATATATTTTTTGATGAATTATTTTCAAGAAAAAATTTACAATTTAAATAAATACTACTATATTTTCACACATACCATAATTTTGACTAAAGATAATCATTACTTCTCATGGTTATGGAATTCCTCAAACAATTTAATTATGTTTGTCATTTTATTTTACAAAATCCCAATACCAATATCATTATTAAATGATAATATTATGTCATAGTTGACCCTATTATCAAGACATTATAGTCTAGAATATCTATCAGAATCATTTTTCAAAAAATTAACACAATCAACTTTATCGACCTTCCCATAGGTCACAGTATTATGACATGATCCATGGATAACATCATGGAACTTATGATTCATAAAACTATACTCACTAAATTACATGTCCGAAAATATAAATTTAAACCTCCCTAAACATAGTGACTCCCAATATAAAAAATAATTATTTATCATTTTCTACTTGTGAAAATTTTCCAGGTAATATGTTCATAATATTTTCTATAGCTGTTAGTTATCGATCCTCACACCCAAAATTTTATAATTATCATAATAACACTTTTATGTGTATGATATAAATCAAAAAAACTCCATTTTTATCCTCATGGAAGATCAGGAAAGATATAAAATTCATTAGACTAATCCAGGCATCACACTAGAAATATACAGTTTTTATGATTATAAAAATATAATTATTTTTATTTTTATTTATTAATTTTATTATTGTAATTATTAATTTAATTTTTTTTTATTTTATTATATAAATTAATATGTGTTTAATGTGGTGGAGGGGTGGTTCCCTCCCCTATTCCTTAATCTCATAAACCTCGGCCATGGAAGGTCGCAGGTATTGACCTATGTTTTTGGGGTCACGGCCTACATCCTATTTAAAATGTTTTATTTCTTCTTTTTTATTTTTTTTCATTATTTTTTTATTTTTATTGGTTATTAACTCTTACATCATAGCTCATCCACTCTTACCTCCTTCAAAACTAAATAAAATTTTTAGTATGTCTTTTCTGGATGCCCTGATGCCAAAACTCGATTCTGTTTTTACATATTTGACCATTAAGGATTCAAATTTAGAATAAAATCCATTTCATTCTAAGACACTATTTATATAATATTTCATGATTCAACTATTAGATCATTGGGTTTTTTGAACTAGTAATATCATGTCACTTATACATTTATATCTATCTGTATATATAAATCTTGTGACAAACATCATCAGATTCCCTCATATCCAAATTTGTGAAAAAAATCAAATAATGGAAATTTTAATATGGTTTGGAGGTCAAGTTAATGAATAATACCTTGAATATAGTTTCCTATCTATATCACCCATTATCGCCTCTTTGATGTGCTCTTACAAAACATATGGTAGAGAGATGAGATAAGAAAACATTGGATGTAATTATCATTGAACTTACTAAATGAATCGAAAAAATCCATTAATCCCGGAAAATTCCCAAGTTACCACCCAACATAAATCCCTATTTCTCAAAACATTTATCTAGTAAATTCCCAATCATGATGTATAGTTTATAAGATATTAATTTTTTCAAGTCCATAAGAGGACTCTGGCCCAAAGGTCATGAATTATATCTTAACATCTATCAGTTTCCCCACCAAAATTAACAAGTCACATTCTATAAAATATGTGTTTTAACAAATACAATGAAATTAAAATGAGTAAAATTTAATTATTAGATGATGATATATTCGTAATTGGAAATCAATGGTCTAAATCATAAAAATATAAATATATTTTCACTAGAAAATGATTCCACAATTGGTGAAAAATCCTAACATCATCTAAAAATTATGAAAATATTATACTATGGTAATCACCCAATTCTAGTTTCAAAAGAATTCTCTAATTCTAAATCTCACACTCCATATTAAGGTAATTTAATATTATTAAATTTTAAAACAAAAAATAAAATTTTCATTTTAAATGTCTTAAAGTGATAAACCTTTCATTTAAATTACATCGTTAATACTACAATGAGCACTAAAAAATTAAATGGCATTGAAAAAAGTGTTGTTCATTGATTAGATTAAAATGAATTACTTTTGAGAACATTTATAATTAAAATTATGATTAAAAATATTATATAAATCACAAATAAGGAACTTTTCCACATCTAAATGTGATTTCTATCCACCAATGAGGTGTGTAAAGATTCTCAATATAAATGTCGCTTCCTTGCTATCAATAATTTTCTCCTAAAATTTGCAGTGTATTATAGATAATTTTTTTCATTTAAAAATTTACTTATAAATATATTTTAATGAAACAAAGCATTCCTATACTCTATAAATTATAGATTTTTCATCTAAATATAGATTAGAAAACCATAGAACTAGTTATTTTAGTTTTATAAAAATACGTAGGTCAAATCTATAATTAGAGCCAAAATATAACTAAGACCACAATTTTTTCATTTCTTAAACATGGAATAGTTTACATTCCAAAACAATATTTAGAAAAATTTGATATATAGCTGACAAACCACGGAGTTACATTCCTTCCTATTCTATTTAGATATAAACATAAAAAATCCATAGTGACAATGGTCATAAAAAAGTTTTCTTTCCACAAGTAAAATATTTTTTACACTAAAATATGTATTCAACCCACATCATTATTTTTGTAATTTTTCTTTTAACTATGCTAGAGAGTATCTACAACAATATTCTTCCCCTCAAATTCACTATTCTTATTAATTAACTATTTTCTTAATTGATCCACCATGTTGTAACCAATCATATGCCTTGTTGTGGCTTTCACCTTCTCACTATTATTCACTAATTTTCTTCTAATTTATCTATAATAGGACATAAATAATTTAATAGACATGTGTATAATAATTTCAGTATGAATAGTGATCATGATTTATGAAGTTTTCCTTACGAAATAGTGCTAGAGTATGATCCGAATTTTAGATTATCATTTAGAAGATAATATGATATTGTAATGTTTGGGGAATAATTTTATCAAATTATGTGATGAAAAGTACTATATTTCACTTGTACTATTAATAATATCAGGGGTTTGTTCATTACCCCCCTTCAAAAACATACTCTTCCCTTATTCTATTTTCAAACTTATCATCTAATTTTCAATCTTCCATTAAAAATATCATTATATTACAAGGAATATTCAATTTTTTAATTATATTTTTATCATTATTATCAATAATTAATCTTCCTTCCCAAAAATAACGACAGAAAATGACCTAAAAGCCCTAAAATCATTGTAATTACTGATGCCTAAGGTTCCTCTTTCATTATCATTCCATTAAATATTTATATACAAAAAAATATTACTCGTCCAAATAATTTCTTTGAATCCATGTGAGATCCAATTACTAGAATCAAATTTATATTAAATAATAATAATAATAATAATAATAGATATAATTTGGAAATGAGGTCCATATGAATCATCACATTTGAAATTTGTAACATTTATTAATATTATTTATTTATAATATTCCCCCATGAATGTTATTGATTTCATCTAATTTTTTTAGACCATCACATAAAAAATAGTGACAATATAAATAAGTAAATTAAAAAGGGATTTATTTTCAATTAGATTTGATGATGGATAATTAACAAAAATATTTGAGTAACCTAATTTGTAAAATATGATTAAGGGTAGGATTGAAAAATTCACAACTATATAAAACTAATAAAATAAATTTATGAAGAGTTAGTTTCAATTACTCAATTTGGACTTTAATGTGTATAGGTGATCTTTTCATGAAGGGTTAAAAAACTCTAAAAATCATCACTCTATCTAGTAATATGATGTTTATTCATCTCTCACCTTGAGATATTATTATTAATAGATATCTAAGATGATAATTCAACAGTTCTTTATATATAATATGATTTTATATTTCATTAACATGGTCATGGACTGATGGATGGTCATTCAGCGATGAATATGTTTCTTGAGAATTAAAAAAATCCATTAAATCATAAATAAAGTATTATTTTTTATCAGATCACATCATAGGGATTATTTTATAATTTATATTTCTTATAGATTGAGGAAAAAACCATAATTTTGGTGCTTGTTCTTAGTTATTTTATTTAAGGATTCATTGTGTTTATTTTAAAGTAAACCACATTACTATAACCTCCAAAATTTCATAGTTTAAGATAAAATCATTCATGATTTTTGAATCAATGTTTCTTATAGATTCATGTGTAGTGATCAAGATCTATTAAAATGATGGGAAAAATCTAGGTTTTAGAACAACATAAATGTATATGGAGAATATAAATTTTGTTATCTTGGTTTAACGATAGATTAATCATAGTCTCTTTATGAGTCACTCCAACAAACTGTATCACGGGAACATAAAATTATATATTGGATTAATGTGGAAAAATATTATGTCTTAATAATATTGGAATCAGATATAAAGTAGTACACCAAAATTTAATCACAAGAAGTCATTTTCCTATTATAATCCAAATTTTTTGAGGAAAAACTCTTCCATGATTTGAGTAGGTATAATATTTTAATTCATTATTTTGGATCATGATTTATCCTTATAGTTCTCTTCAACACACAATGTTTTTCAAGTAATTATTTAAATATATTGTAGTTCTTGGTGAAGTTTAAAAAAATGACTACTTATTATTGTGATCATTCTAAATAATTTTAATGTCATGTTTGAGATATTATAATGTGGGTACATTTCTCATTCATTGGAGGCACATACAGAAATTGAGGGAAGATCATTCATGATTTTTGTTACTCGTTATTTATCTTATTTATTTATATAATATATTTATTACTTATATGATTCCAATACCATTTTACTTCTCCATACCATGGTTCTTTATTTATAATAAAATATTTATGTGTAATGTGTAATTGTATCCACTAAACACCAAGGAGACATCCACTCGTTAAAAATAACTGAAAAACCATGTAAAAATATCTTATATGTATGTGTTTCTGAATTTTACTATATTTAATCATTATTTTTTCCTTTATTTTTTCAATAAAAGTATTTTAACTTGCATACATACATTTTCTAGACAGATAGTAAAGTGTTATTTGTCACACTAATTCACCACACTCCCTTCATAGTGTTTATCAATGTGTTTTTATATAGATATTAAATTTGAATTAGGGAAAGGTTATTCTTATGGATTTGATCTTAACATTAACTAATTATATAATTTTATGAAATACTTTCTCTATAGAGTATGAATATTAAAAACAATATGGTAATGTATTATGGAAAAATATTTCCCCTGTGTAGAGAGAATATAGTTCCATATAATTTTTAAATATGACCAGGATGTTCATGAGATTATAGATAATGGATTTAATATTTGAAATTATGACTCAATAGTTACTTTATTTGATAATATTAATATTAAATTTTCTTTTAGATCATGAAATTAATTAGTCTCATTAATCTCTATGAATGATTTTATGAGATCCATGGGCTTCAATATAGTAAAACCCATTTAGAGAAAATTTAATGACACTCATTATAGTGATAATAAGGTTATAAAATATTGATTCCAAATATTTTGTATAAAATATGAAGATATATGGATGGTTGAGGATGAATTAGTGGATGAGATATTCATTTGAAGAAACAATATTGTTATCTCAATATGAAGTTACTTATAAGTTATTAAATATTTTTCTATTACGAAAAAAATATTTTTGAATTATACTGGATATGTTTTTGGCCAAACATCCTTCTTTATAGTATAAAAATTTGGATTATTTTACAATAGAAAATATAAACAACATCTTCATATCCTATGTAAGGAAAATCTAAACACGTGGCAGCATTCAAATCATATAATGGTTTAAATAAAAAATAATCAAAGATATATCATGATAGAGTCTTACTTTAAATATGATTTAATTTCATTCATCAATTTTACATCACGTTTCCTTAAAGCTGGTAAAGAGTAAGTAGTTGTTACAAAGTAAAATTTCTTTTAATATGTTTCAATTAAGTAAATACTAGAAAAAACAAATTTCTCAGAGAAAAGCATGAGTAAGATAAGGATGATCATCCTAAACAATTAACTCATATAAATAAGGTGAATTTTGGGTATAGTAGAATAAAATAAAATAATAACAATTTTAAGTCCAATTAATCAAATAATATAAATGTTATATAAAAAAATATTTTATCATGTGTTTAATAAAGTTGAAAAAAATAGTCAAATAATTAATGTTTCATAATATATTTGACTTAATTAAAGAATTATAATGAATCCACAAATGATTATGGAATTGGAAATGAATACTGTGAAGAATAATATACCTTCAAATAATTTCAAATATTATTAAATATCATGGTTTAATTAAAATAAAACCTTTAACTTGATAGAGAGAGAAAAAAAAATGACGAAAGAGGGAAAAACATTAATAAAGTCCCATGAAATATCAAATATCAAGGTTAATTATATAAATGAGTAGGAGTTCTTGAAAAGATAGTTCAATTTAAAATAATTTATATTTAAATACTCCTGATATTTTGTTTAAAATAACCAATAATTCCTTATAGATGTTTTGGTTTTTGTTTTATAATTTCAATTATATAAAAAGTGAAAATCATAAATCAATGTAGAATGTTTCTATGTCTATGAAAAGATATGATGATTATCACAAGAAGTGATAAAATCTTATTTCATAAATATTAAAATAAAAATAATGTAATGGAATCAATGGAAGTAAGGTAAATAATGTTACAACATCACCAAAATGTGGTGGTACACTAATTATTTTACATAATTATTTTTATAAAAAACACAAACCAAATAAGTGATGGAATAAAATTGGATTTATGGATAATATAATAAAAAAATAAAATGCTGATAAAATATCCAAAATACCATAATAAGGATGAATAATATTAATAGTGTTCATGATCCAAGAAAAATAAATATAAAAATTTTGAGGAACAAAATTACCAAATAAGAAGAAGATTCGAGTTTTAGGAATAATATTATTGTGGCTAATTTTATTTCCATATGGTGAAATTGTTTTGGTATAATATATCTTCCATTTAGTAAATTATAGATCACTATTTAATAGTGATACAATTTGAAAATAGTAATGGAAAAAATACAACATCCTAATGAAAAGGTAAAATTGGAAAACAACTTTGATACTCTTAAATAAACTTGTGGTTAGTGTGATCAAATAGAATATACCACTAACGAGTAGATCACATTACTTCTAGATCAATATAAAAAAAAATCTCTCAATATAAAAATTATGCGGAGTGATCAAGAATAAGAGACGGTGGTTCAAGATATATAAAAATATTCAAAAAGAGGAAAGCATTGGATTTTATACATTGGTTTATCATTACAAATGGTCAAAAAATTAAAGGAAATTCTCAAGTATATATACGGGATATCACATTTTTAATTAATAGTTCTTTAAATTATAAAGTCATTAGATGTAAAATAATTTGACAAACTAAGATCACAAAAAATAATGTTCACCTTATTAATATACTGAGACATAATATTTTTAGTGTTTCATATATTTGTGAAAATGGTTATGAAGTTATTATCCTGAAGAATTGATGATTAATTTTTATAAAATGTACAGTATGTATAGAAATATATTTTATATTTATAAGGATTAAAATATAAACTTTTATGAATGTGAGAGAATAAAATAAACTTTGGAACAAAATATTTATTCATTTAATAGAAAATATCATTAGAGGGCTCATAAATTATATGTTTTTGATAAATATTCCAAAAAATAATATTAAAAGAAAAAAATTATGGGTTATTTTTCACAATAATAATATTGTAAAATAGAGTGAAACATTTATAGAGATCCAAACCATTTGTCCATTTGAACATGCACAAGTATATGTTTGTGGTCTAATGAGATTCAAGTAATCTAATTAAAACTATTATTTCATTTCCTTTTTTAATTATTTAACATATATCACATATGTTTATTTTATGGATAGAAAATCCTAGTATTTTGTGAAATTAGAATGTTTTCATAGATATATTTAAAATTATAGAGAGTATATTGTCAAAAGCCTTTGATCCAAATAAAAGTTGATTATTCTGAATAATTCTATGTGATTAATAGAGTATAAAATGAATATAATAATCCATGAATTCCTCAAAAAATTAGTAGATATTTGGAAGAAATATATATTTTTTGTAATGGGTAGAACCATATTATTGGATCATGGATGCTTGAAATTATTTTAGATACAAGACATTTTTGTTGTTATATATATTCTCAACTAGTGTTTACTTTTATAAAATTTAGCTAAAATTCCCAAAAATATGTGTTTTATGAAGAATCCCAATATGAAAATATTAAATGTGTTCATCACCCAATGATACATCACGAATAAAGGGAAATAATTTGTGAAATTGATTGAATGAATATATGAATGAATATTTATTTTATATACAATACTTGGATGAAATTTTCAATGTTATAACAAAAAACTCTAGATGATAATTGATGGACATGTTGTTATTATAATGATGTATCATAGTACATAACATACCTCACTATAAATTTATATTGAAATTGAGGATGTTTAAGGAGAAGTGGTGATTAGCTGTATAAGAAATTAATTATTAAAGATGTTTTTCAAAATTAGTATGATTATTCGTAATTATAAAGAAAAGTTGAAGGCTCATAACTATGAATTCATAATTTTTCATGAATTTCAAATCATGTGTATCCCAAAAAATAGAGAAAAGGTGGGAGTACTAAAACATGAATAATATTGATTAATTCCAATAATAAAGTCATAATTTCACAATTAAAAATTAATGAAGTGGGTTTTCAATACAAGAGTTGGATTGTGTCTATAGCGGAAAATATAAATCAAATTGAAATGAACAACACGATGAAGTGGATGTCACATCACATTAAGAAGAATTTTATTGTGATAAAATATGATTTATTGGAATAAAATCATTGATAATAGAGAATTTTCATATAATAAACTCATCATGTTTATAAATGATACCCTCAAATGATTTTACAGACTTTTATGATAGTTTTTTTGTGGTGGATATGTTATAAATAGTAAGGTTTTTTTGATCAAATCAATTAAAAGTACATTAAAATTGATGTGAATTGAATTTTATTAATGGTAAATATAAATAAAGGTATTACATTGAATAACTTTAGAAAACTTCTTAGTGGAGATGGTTCATTTTATTGAATGTTGATGAAATATTTTTATTGGATCAAAAAAGATCTTCAAAAAGGGTATTGTATGTTAAACAGTAGTTTTGGGAGCATGTTTTACAATATATTCAAGGTGTGTAATTTATATATCAAACAAAAAAATACAAACTCATACATTAGAATTTTCTATCTTGATGTTTAGTTCTTTTCAAGGATTTAGTGAAAACATACAAGGAAATTACCCCACAAATTAAAATAAACTTTTTCATTATTAGTGTTTAAAGAAATAAAATTATTCTTTGCATTTCATGTTTCAAATAATATATATTTCATATTCCATTCCAATAACAAATATACTATTTAGTTAATAAAAATTATCCCATTTGTGTCATTATTTTCAAGTATTTTTTCTCTTATATTATTGGAATATATTCTCCCCCTAGTCTCCCCCTTGAATCACCTTGAATTTTGAAGAAAATGTGGAGGTATTGGGTGGGAAGAACTAGGTACAAAGTTTGCCTACACAGTTTACCAAACCATGCAGACAAACCAGGAATAATGTCCATGTTATAAAAAAACTTTTGTTATCACACGTTTTAGCTTTTGGTATTAACTCTATTATACCCCTTTCTTCCACCATTAAAATAAATTAGACATATAAGGCTTCAAATCTCCCTAAAGCTTCCTTGGAACAAATATTTGAAGGGGGTTTTGGTGGGGAAACATTAAGATTCTTCAAGTAAGTGATTACTTCTTTGTTTTTACACTTTCTCCTTAGGGTTTCTTCCCTCCTTCTTGAGGTTCTAAATTTCTAGTAGCTATATTTTCTTCCATATGGTTTAATATTGAGTTTTTGTGTTAAATATTCTTGGTTAGGGTTTTTTTCACTCTCATGTGGTGTGGTTGTGGTGCAGTTGATGTTTCACACAATGATTTGTAGAATTTTATATTCAAGGTAGGTGGTTCTATGTGTAAACATTATTTTATGAATTTATATTTCTTTATTAACCTATTATCATGTTTCCCATACATTTCGTGTGCTGAGAAAAGAATTTTTGATTGCATTGATTAGGCGTTTAATTTTTAGATTACATTTTGACATGAAATTGATTTTTTTCAAGAGTATTTATTATTGTATAATTTGGGGTTATTTTATTATTCAAGAAAAAACATTAATGCTGTTATGGATACCAATAATGTTTTGGTGTGGCATTCATGTGCATTTGGCCTCAAAATAGGGGTTTTAAAGGATTTTTTGTTCAAAGACATGTTATACTTCTTGAAATTATTTTATGAAAATTTTAAATGGTTTATCAAAATACATAAAGGGTGTGAAACAAGTTTGGGTACTCTTTAGTGTTTTTTATGATTTATAAATGTTATTTTTATGTGAAAATGTTATTTTAGAACATGTAGATGTTGATCGGGCACAAAGAAGGAAGCTCGGGTATCTAGGTGGGTGGACTAGGACTAGTATGCTAGTGATCCAGTAGTGGACTCATCTCTATTTTACATAGAATGATTGAATATGAAAACAATAAATAAACTGTGATAATGTTAGGGGACCACTAGTACATTGGGGTTTCCCCTCATAGTGGCTCATTCATGAAAAGCCTATTGGTTATAGTCACTTTTACACTGAGATACGATTTACCTAGGGCCGCACAGCTAGCTAGTTCCTAGGAGTGTTCCTGTGACTACTGATCATTGACTATATTATACTTACCATATGTATCTGGAATGTTTGGATTGAAAATTTAGCAACATGTTTGTTTTCTTTAAAATTGTTCGTTCTTTAAAGTTGACCTCTTAAAAACAATTTTTATTTAAAGTTTCATCTCTTAGAAATTAGCAATTTAATTTCCTATTTCTGAAAACATGAATACTATTTGGCTTAAATTTTTTAAAAAATGGAATATTTTTGGGTGGAATATAATTGTTATTAGTGTCACACCATATATACACCATTGGGTGTAAGTAGACTTGTTAATGTTTGTCACAGGTTAGGGAAGGGTCTTTGGAGATGGTAGTTCAGGTTGTTTACTTCAATACATGGTTCGGTGTTATATAGAATTATTGAGGGTGATGTACCCTTTTTGTTTGGTGGTTTTTGAGGAGTACATGGTACTATTTTTTAGGTTTGTCCCTCTTGGTCTTTTTTTAAAACTATGTAATTCAATTATGAGTTTTTGTTAAGACTTGTTTGGTGAAATTTTTCATATTCAATTTATTTATTATTATTGATTGTTTTATATCTCTAAACTCAGGAAAGTCATTCCCAAACCATTATATATGATACCCAAGCACTTTTTCAGACCACGGTTATAGGGTACACCATTCGGGCATTTTCATATACATGGTCGGGCACCGGTTTGGATGGAAACCAGATATGGTACGTGAAAAATTGTATCAAAGGGATGTTAATCATATTGGGTCATATTATTTGGGATGAATCTAGTTAGAGAAGTGCTATGAATATTGGGGCTTATTGTTTTGGATGTGAGTATGGAGTCTAGCATTCACCTATCATGATAGACCTCCAGTGACCTTTGGATTTTGAGATTATTGTTTGACTTCTCTTCTAGGTGAGGCATGCGGGCTGCAGACTACCCATGGACATTGTTTGGGGTGATGCATTTTTTTATATCATTATTGTGACGAGGTTATTTATATATATTTGAATTTATGATGAAATATTTCAGAATTGTTGTACTAATTTTTTCTCTTGTGAGTTTTTCCTTTTTATAGCAACTTGCCTCCTTAGAAACCTCTCATGCACCCATGGGAGGACGTTAGAGAGAGTTATTAACCGCTTGATCAGATGTTGGTGGAAGACATAGTTCAGGATCTATGGGATCTAGGGTAGAGAGTGGGTACTACAACATCTCCAGTTAGAGAATATGAACCCAGTCCAAGAAAAGATAAATCCCAATAGATTCTAAAGACCAATCCCTTTACTTTTGGAGGTAACATGGAACCACAGAAAGCATAGGAGTGGCTCTAGAAGATAAAACGCAAGTTCGAGTTCCTTGACACACATGATATGTTCAGTGTCAAATTTTACACATTTCTATTTAAAGGTCACATTCATAGGTGGTGGGAATCATTGATTTAATTAGGGAAGCATGAATAGATTATCAAGAAGGACTTCAAGGCTATCTTCAACGACCAGTATTGTCCTGAGGTCTTAGCCTATGCCAAATACTAGTATTTTATGGACCTTGTTCGTGTAGAGGATTCAGTGATATAATATGCCAACCGCGTTACTGGGATAGTCTGATATGCCCTGATATAGTCTCTACTGAACAGATGAAGGATCAAATATTTGAAAAGGGATTGCAGCCATAGATATATTCTTAGGTATTCTTATTTTGGTTGAAGACCTTTAATGAGGTGGTTGATTGATATTTTCTTGTATAGAATTACTGAAAGGGGAGGTCTGGTTTCTCTAGTATGGTATCAATGATGGTCAGTGCTAGTTCATCAGAAAAGAAAAAGAAGAGAGAGGAGTAGGGGAAGAGGGGAGGTGGAAGTTCAGGCCATCCTCCCAGGCAGTTATCATATGTAGCTTCTGATGAAAATCTCATCTTGTTCTATTATTGTGGGACACCAGGGAACACCTAAACTATATATAAATCATCTGTGAGTCTTTGTTATCATTGTGTATCTATGGTAAACTTTTATCAATTTTTCAAGGTGATGTGTCCCCTATAATGTGGAGAATGATTCGTGGTTTCCAGGGGAGTTTCAATTCAATTAAAGACATCTAGGACAATGGAATATGGTATTGGTGGATGTAATAGAAGGGTTAGATCATCATCTATGAAGATCTAGTTAACAGAAGAGCTACAATTGACTGGTCTTTCTCAGTATGAGACTAGGCATCATCATGTAGTGGATCAAGAACTTGCTGGATTGAATGCATGGTCTTTGAAAGTTTTAGTTACCATTTTCATTACATCTTCTATAAATATTGATATATTTGATATTGGGGAATATATTTCTTTTATCTCTTCACATTTATTGAATCTAAAAAAATTTTGAACCGAGTTGTTGTCTAGATTGATGGAGTTGGTGACACCATTGAGTAGAAAAAAAAAGATAAAGGTTTTAAGATCAAGTCTTTTGCGCTTTCCATGTCAGGGGTTGAGATGGAGTGGGACATCTAGGTCATGGATATGAACTTTTTAATGTAATCCATTGCATGGATTCACAGGTTAATTATTTAGCATATATCGATTACTATAGGCGGCGTGTTTGTTTTGTGGCACCTAGTGGGAGTCAACGGGTTTTACTTGGGGAATGGGATCATCGATCGAGTCATGAAAAACCTCCACTCCTAGTGTTCAGAAATCATGTCTTCCAGTTATCGTCACTCATGCTATAGTATTATGGTCATTCTCCTGGGGGTGGAATTCTTCATGTAGTGGATGAGTTCTTTGAGGTATTTTCATATGACTTTTCAGGATTGACCCATGATTAGGACATCGAGTTCTCGATTTATTTGGTTCCGAGAACACAACCAATATCTATTCACTTGTATTATATATTCCCCACTATGTTTACAGAATTAAAGAAGCAGCTAGGAAATCTATAATCAAAAGTATTCATTCACCCTAGCATCTCTCATAGGGAATATTTAGTTCTTTTTGTGAATATGGTTTATGGGTACATCTAGTTATGCATTGATTACTGGAAGCTGAATGAGGTAACCATCAAGAACAAATATTATGTTCCTTGAATATATGACTTGTTTGATCTGTTGAATGGGAAAAGTGGTTTTCTAAGATATACTTGCATTCGGGGTACCACCATGTCAGGGTGAGAGAGGCGGATATCCCAAAGACAACCTTCTGAAGCAGGTATGTCCACTTTGAGTACTTGGTCATGCCCCCCAAATTGAACAATGTTACAGTGGTCTTTATGGTGTTCATGAATAGGGTGTTCCACCATTATCTCAAACCATTCATTGTGGTGTTTGTGGACAACATCTTGTATTACTCTGGATCTGAGGAAGAGTGTGAGCATCATTCGTGGATCATGTTGGTCACTCTACAGGATCATGACCTTTATGAAATGTTGTCCTAATTCAATTTCTGTATTAGGTGTTTGAATTTTCTAGGGCATTTCATATCGAATAAATGGGTTTCATTGGACCCTGGGAAGATTAGTACTGTTATGTCCTAGGAGCAGCTGAAGAATGTGTTCGAGAACAAAAGTCTCATTGGCCTTCCAAGTTACTAGATGTAGTATGTTCAAGATTTCTCTCTCCTTTCTTTGCCCATAACCATGATCACCCATAATGGAGTGAAGTTGGAATGGGTCCTATAATTTTAGTCATCCTTTGAGAATTATAAGCAGTAGTTGACTCCCACCCCCATCTTGATCTTTCTGGAATATGAAAAGGGATATGTGGTTTATGGTGATGCATCAGATATCGTTCTTGGGTGTTTGGTTATAAAGGATGATCACATGATTTCATATGGATCTCTCCAAATATGACCACGTGAAAATAATTACCCTACCCATGACTTGGATTTAGCAAAAGTGATGCATACATTGAATATTTGGCTTCCCTACCTCTTTGGGGTGAACTTTTTGTTTTAATCTGATCATAAGATCTTGGAATATATCTTCTCACAAAAGAATATTAATCTGAGCTTGGACCATTATATTTAGTATTTTTAGGGGTCTAACTTTGATATCATATATACCCTTGGAAAGGGTATTGTGGTGGATAATTGCATAAGTAGAAAAGTTCCACTCTAGTCATTGACGAAGTTCAATGATGATTGGAAACTGATGGGGATCTTCTCTCATATTCATGTAGAGATCAATGATCATGGTAGAGGTGTGTTCTTGGATAGCATTTAGCTGAGTCCATATCTTTTTTATTTTATTCAGTAGGATCATACCATTGATGAGCTGTGTAGGTGGTCTATGCAGTTAATTCATGGGGTGGAGACGTCTTCTGATTGGTCACCATCTCACGAGGGAATCCTGTGCTTCAAGGGTCGTCCGGTGGTTTCACTGTCTCTGAGGAAGATGGTAATTCAAAATAGCCACCAATATTAGTGGTTCTATCATCTTGGAGCTATAAAATTGTATTATGATATCCATTTGAAATTTTTGTGTCCAGGTATAAGAGAAGAGACAGTTGACTTCGTATTGAGATGCTATACATGTTAGTAAGTAAAAGCATTGCATCAAAGGTTGTTTGGTTTTCTTCATCCATTACCCATTCCTACCTAGAAGTGGAATAAGGTATCCATATATTTTATTTTCATACTACCTCATACACCTTGAGGTAATAACGCTATTGGGGTAGTGATTGATCATCTGACCAAATCATCCCACTTCATTCTGATTGTAGATACATCTAAAGTGGATGTGTTAGGCTGATTGTATTTTTGTGAGGTGGTAAGGATCCATGGTGTGTTTTTTGTAGTTGTCTCAAACAGAGACCCCAATTTTAACCATTGGTTATGGGAAGTCCTACATAAGGATTCAGGTTGTAGATTAAGATGATCACAACATACCATCATCAAATGAATGGTCAGACATAGTGGGAAAATCAGATTCTGGAGGACATGCTTTGTGCAAGTGTTTTGGATTTTTGAGGATCATGGGATACCCATTTGGTATTGGTTGAATTTGATTATAATAACTGTTATCAATTATTTATTTGAATGTATCCCCTTGAGGTGCTCTATGGTCGGCCTTGTTGGTCCCCTTTGTGTTGGGATGAGGTCGGGGAGACATCACTATTGGGGTCAGACTTGTTCAATAGATTCTTGAGAAGGTCATGTTAATTAGGTAGTGGTTATGGTTATCTCAGAGTCACCATAAATATTATGATGATCATTGATATCACCATGATTCATTCTTCCATTTTCACCCTTACACCACTGTGGTAAAATTGTTTTATATTGAAAATTATAAAAATAATAACAAATATCATTCCATTTTTGAATCATTTATTTTGTTTTTATCACAGTTAAAAATAGAAATGTTACTTGTTTTGATGAATAAATTGTAGGAGGAGGCGATTTAAAGGGGCCATGATGATGTCCAAAAAAATGGCCCAAAATGCGCAGGATCCATGCACACCAGCGAAATCAACTTCATATTTCTACTAAAACAGGAATCCAAATCAGAATAAATATATTGGTATGGTAAAAAACTTAATGGGATAAATTTCATATGAGGGAACTGAAGTTTCATTCGGCCACTATGATGCCCAACTCACCTGATCTGCCCAGTACACCGAATCTAAATGAAGTCAAAAGTGGTGTGCTATGATCCATCGATATCTTGGACTCTAGGTTTAAAACTTGTACCAAAAATTCGGTGGAGACATCCAAGAGGTGGGTATAAATTTTTTTTATTTTCACCAAAATAAGATAAGTTTTTATGAAGGTCAAAACCCATGTGACACGTGGTTTTCAGAAATCTGTGTGCTCAAGACCACCTTCCCATTTTCATATAAAATGGAACCTTGGGATCCCTATTTGGAAGTTCTTTGAGAAGGAAATGATCTGGTATTTTGGATCCCCAAAGGATTCATATCATCATACAAGGATTTCTGGAGGCCCCTATCCTCATAGGGAGATCATGGATGAAGGTGAAGTTCCACCCGAGCTTCCTCTTCCTCCTGTTGTCGAGATAAACAGTGGACGGTGATTTTGAGGGAGATACACACACCTGGGAGGGAGTTCCAACACATGTTCTTGTACCAATTTTGTATAATTTGTTTGCTAAATATTTTACTTATTTCATATCTTGACATGACACTCCTCTGATTTCATTTCAATTGTTAAAATTAAGTGAAACAATTTTTATTTCAACACCGATCAGATTAAGATTTCAAGTGGGAATCATTGGTTGTTCTGATTGGACAATACAAGAGTCTTATTTATCTCACACATAAATAAGATATCAGAAAGGTTTGGTAGCCTTTCTTCTCTATGCTAGATACCCAAACCTTAACCATAATATTTTTGTGTCAAGGGGTGGTTCTTTGAGCATCGTTTAAGAGGCAAGAGGGAAGTTGAGTTCTTGACAACCCTAAAACAATAGATTCCATTAAAACATGTATATTTTTCAGAATGATGAACTCAACATGATGTGTAGTGAACTTGAAATTATCACCTTGTCTCATAATTCTAAAGCACTAATTTTATTTATCAACTATTAACCTCTTTAAATCAATTCATTTTCATTAAAATGTTTAAAACCACCCCTCTTTTAGTACTTCTTATTAAAAACGCCCACTCTAAACCCACAAACACTCCTTGAGGGATGACATAGGGTCTTCACTAGACTAAAAATCAACCTTAAAATCATAATCAATTTGACATTCCATGACTGATCGTTCAAAATTTGGTGTCGTTTTCGTGGAGAACTTTGGTTTTAGTGCATGTTTTTTATAAACTTTTTTGTAAATTTTTTGATTGTTTGTTTGATTTATCTTCTACCTTTACATTTTTTAGTGTTTTAATTTATTTCTATTGTAGGTTATTTGTATGAAAAATTTTACTCCAAGTGACTTTCAACCTTTCGAACTTAAACGGAAGAGGATCCTACATCAGTGACCCTAAGATACACTAGAGTAAACATTGAAGGAGGACATAAAATACATGAATCCTTGTCTTGATCCTTCTTATTATTATTTGGGAAACCACTTTAAAACTGAAATTAACATGAATAACATGGATGAAGACAATATAACAGAAAAATAACTAACCTCACCTGATGTTGAAATATAGCTGGCACATATTCAATTACAATGTGAGGCACCCAATTTTGAACTAAAATCTGGATTAATTTATCTATTACCGTGATTCTATGGAATTATTAGAGAGGATCCACACAAGAACTTAAAATAATTTCATATAATTTTTTCAACATTAAAACCAACACATGTGGATGAGGAGCAAGTAAATCCAAGAGAATTTAAATTTTCATTAGATAAAACTGGGAAAGATTGGTTGTAATATGATAATTCACCAATAAGAGGTTGGGAATACATGAAACTCCTTTTCCAGGAAAAATATTTCCCAGCCTCTCGAACTGCAATAATAAAGAAAAGAAATTTTTGGGATAAGACAATATCAATGGGAAACACTTCATGAATATTGGGAGTGATTTAAAAGATTATGTTCATGTTTCCTATACCACCAAATAAGCGATCAACTTCAAATATAGTATTTTTATGAAATCTTAATTCGAATTGATCATAAAATGATTGATTCCACTACAGGTGGTGCAATAGTGGATAATAACCAAGTTGTTGAAAGAATCTTAATTAATAACATTGCACATAACACTGATCAATTCGGTTCAAGGTCCAATGTACCCATTCGAGGTGTCCGTGATGTGAAAATTACCGAATTCAAGAGGAAGGTGGACACGAAGTTTGAAGAGGTAAGTACCCTTATTAGAGAAATTTCTCTTTCCCATGGGAAATCCCAATATCATCTTCCCATCCATTGTGGTATATGTTCTTCTGAAACCCACTACTCTGATCAATGCCCCCAACTAAGTGAAACGTCTGAGAGTTGTGATGAAAAATTTCCACGGTTCCCCTATAACCAACCCTTTAGGAAAGAAACATACTATCCATCCAATATTGGGTGGTAAGAAAACCAATATTATAGGAAAGGGGGTATTCAAACCAACCTCAAAAACCATGGAACCAACCACGATAGAGTAGTCAACCACCACCACCCAGAAATCCTCAACCACAATAAAGTTTGTTCCAAAAAACCCCTCCAAAACCTGAGCCTAGCTTAGAAGACATGATGAAACAAATGGCTATCAACAATATCCAATTTCAAAAACCAATCCAATATTCCATAAATTACCTAAAAACCCAATTAGGCTAACTTTCTAACTCAGTGGGGGAAATCCAGATCCATAGTCCAGGTAAAATACCTTCTCAACTAGTAGTTAACCCTATAGATAAATGAAATGTCAGTTCCATCACCCTTCAGAGTGGAACAAAACTAAAAAGCCAAATGACCCCTCCACTATAGTCATCCCCTCCTAAGTAAACCATCATCCCAACTACCAGAAATGCTCCAAATGAGGTAGAACCTTGTCCTGAGAGAATCCCCTTCAAAGGAAAGAGTGTGTCTATTGATGAGTCACGTAGCCTAACTATCCCTCTTCCATTTCCACAAAGGTCCACCGAACAAAGAAAACCAAAGGAAACTAAACTTGAAAATAAAATATTGGAAACATTTAATAAAGTGCAGGTTAACATTCCTTGGATTGATGTCGTGAAGCAAATTCCAAGATATACAATGTTTCTAAAGTAGATATGTACACACCAAAGGAGACTTCGAGGTGAAGAGAAGGTAATATTGGGGAGGAACATATCAGAATTAATAGATCCTTCACTTCCCACTAAGTGCAATGATCCTAGGACATTCTCGATTTTATGCACTATAGGGGAGTATTCTTTTATAATGTTATGCATGATTTTGGTGCTTCTATAAATGTGATGTATCCCTCCATTTACTCTAAATTACAGGTTATGTGAATGATGAAAACTATAATTATTGTCCAATTGTTTAACCAGTGTACCGCACACCCCTTTGGTGTGTAAGAGGATGTTCTTGTGACGGTTCAAAAATTAATTTTTTCTGCAGAATTCAATGTGCTTAAAATGTAGAATGATAGGATGAACGTACATACCCTGATTGTATTGGGGAGATCCTTCTTGAAAACTTCCAAAAACATATTTTAATGTCCATAATGGTATATTATATATGGATTTTGGTTCTGACATTGTCAACTACATTATCCTAGATTCCATGAAGCACCCATCGGAAGAACATTCATCTCTCGCTGTTAATTCAATTGATGCACTTCCTTCCACTAAACAAACAAAATTTATTTCCTCCGATCCTCTTTCTGAGTTTTCTTCATTGATTGAAATTATAGTTAGTGAATCATACATTGATTATTTTATTGGTCTTGAAAAGTCACATTCATGGTTATTAATTGATAATTTCATGAACATTGAGGATCCAATGACCATCTATTATATTGATAAGCTTGTTAAAGCTCACTCCTCACCTGAGGATGATTCCATTTAGTAGTTAGATGAGATCATTGACCTCTTACATTCACACACACTCCCATCAATCCAATATCCACATAAATTTAAACTAAAACAACTGCCTCAATATTTAAAATATTAATATCTTTAGAATGGAAACAATTTTCCCATCATTATTGCTAGTTCACTCTCTTCTGAGCATGAATTGTGACTGCTTGAACTTTTGAGGGAATATAAAAAATAATTCGGATGGACACATGCAGAAATTCCTAGTATTATCCCATGAATTTGAACACATCATATTTTATTAAATGATGTGGTTATACCAGTGAGGCGGACACAACGTCGACTGATCCCATACCTCCTAGATGTTGTGAAAAAAGCGGTTATAAAGTTATTGGCTGCTGGAATCATTTACCCCATCTTTGATAGCCATTGGGTCAGTCTCCTTCTAGTAGTTCCTATAAAAATTGTCCTTATAGAAATCAAAAATGAAAATAATGAATTGTTTCTAACTCGTGTGTAGAATAGTTGGTGTGTCTATATAGACTAGCATCGACTAAACCATCACACTACGAAGGACCCTTTCCCTTTGAAAGTCATTGACCAAATGCAAGATAGGATAGCAGGTAAGTCCCAATATTGTTTCCTTGATGGTTATTCTGGATACTTTCATATCCATATTGCACCTAAGGATCAGGAAAACATAACCTTCACTTTCCCCTTTGGAACATTTTCATATAAGAGGATGTAATTTGGTCTGTGCAATGCTCGAGGTAATTTATAGCGTTGCATGGTTAGTATTTTTTCAGATTACCTGGAGAATTTAATGGAAGTATTCATGGATGATTTCAATATTTATGTATCTTCTTTTGATGAATGTTTGGGTAATCATTTTTTAGTCCAACATCGATGTATTGAAAATAAACTCATATTAGTTAATGAGAAATTCCATTTCATTGTGTGAAAAGCTATAGTTTTGGGACATTTCATTTCTGCGGATGGTATCTAAGTAGATAAATCAAAAGTGGATTTCATTTTGTCTCCACCATTACCCTAAAATGTATGGGATGTGTAGTCTTTCCTAGATCTTTTGGGATTTTACCGTCGTTTCGTTCCTGAAGTTAGTAAGTTGGCACTCCCCCTCTCTCAGTCACTCCAAAAAGAAAAGGAATTTGATTTTGATAATGAATGTGAGGAAGCTTTTAATAAGACAAAATGGAGCCTCACATCACCCATAGTAATCCAACCATCTCAGTGGGATTTACCATTTGAGCTCATATGTGACGTCTCTAACTATACAGTTGGGACAGTCATATCACAAATGTCCGATTGAGATCCACATGTCATTGCCTATGACTCACATACTTTGGACCCTACCCAAGAAAACTACACCACAACTCAAAAATAATTCATTTCCATTGTGTGTTCCTTGGAAAAATTAAGGTCATGCTTTTTAGGGTCCAAATTTATTTTGTTCTCAGTCCATGCCACCCTCTAAAATCTATTTAAGAAACCGAAAGAAAAACAACGTCTCATTTGGTGGAAACTCCTCCTACTGGAATTCAATTTAGAAATTAGAGATAAAAAGGAGAAGAGAATGTGGTGGCTGACCACATCAGTAGGATCCACCCATCCTCAGACATTGACTTTTCCCCCTATATACTTGTAAATGAAATGTTTCCTGATGATAAATTGTACTGAGTGCACGATGTTATTTATTGATATGGTAAAACTGTAAACTATTTGGTAGCATCTTGTATGTATACTGATTTAAAACAACAACTCATTCATCTAAAACATGACTCTCGTTGTTAAATTTGGGATGACCCCTACCTTTGGCCAACCTGTAGTGATCAAGTCCTCGGGCGTTGTGTTCACAATAGCGTTTTTCAGTCCATCCTTAGGTTTTTCAACACTCTTGCTTATAGGGGCACTTTGGTCCCCAACGGACTGCTCGTAAGGTCCTCGATTCTAGTCTATTATGGCCCACATTTTTTTGGGATTCCCATTCCTTCTATAAATTGTGTCCTCACTGTTAATGAATGGGGAATGTATCTAAAAGAAATTAGAAACCACAAAAACCTTCTCTCTTCCATGAAATTTTCGATGTTTGGGGAACTGAAATTATAAGATCATTCCCTAATTCATTTAGTAATGTCTACATTCTATTGGCGGTGGATTATAGTTCAAAATGGGTAGAGTGACGAGGTACAAAGACTAATGATTCTAAGGTAGTTGTAGAAATTTTTAGAACCCAAATATTCTATAGGTTTGGATTACCTAGGTTCATCATTAGTAACCAAGGTTTTCATTTTTGCAACCAAACAATGCAATCACTTTTGTGATGGTATGGGCTCGATCATAGAGTTTCTACTATATATCACCCATATACCAATGCTCAATATGAGTTGTAAAATGGAGAAGTAAAACAAATTCTTGAAAAAACTGTTCGACCTAATAGAAAATATTGGAGTCTTAGACTCGATGATTTTTTATGGGCTTACTGTATTGATTTCAAAACACACATTGGAATGTCACCCAATAGGCATGTGTTTGGATTGAGTTGTCACCTACCTATTGAGATTGAACATCGGGCCTACTGTGCCATCAAACAATGAAATTAAAATCTTTCTAGTTCAGGTGCTCAAATGAAGTTTTAGATTCAAGAGTTGGAGGAAATGAGAAGAGAAGAATATGAGAACTCCATGACCTATAAGGAGTGAACCAAAGCTGTCCATGACCGTATCATCCTTCATTTTCCGTTCCATATTGGGAAGAAGGTCCTCCTATATAATGCAAGGGTAGAATATGCATCCACGTAAGCTTCGTTCCCACTGGTTTGGACCATACGCTGTTACAAAAATCTATCCACTTTGTAACAGTGTATCGTCCAAACCAGTGGGAACGAAGGTTACATGGATGCATCTTCTAGCATTGCATCATATAGGGGGACCTTCTACCCAATACAGAACTGAAAATTAAGGATGCGACGGTCGTGGGTAGCCTCGGTTCACTCGTTATAGGTCCTGGAGTTCTCTTATTCTTCTCTTCTCATTTCCTTCAACTCTTGAATCTACAACTTCCTTTGAGCACCTGCACTAGAATGATTATAATTTCATTGTTTAATGGCCCAGTAGGCTCAGTGTTCAATCTCAACAGGTAGGTTGCAACTCATTACAAACAAAATCTTATAGGGTGACATTCCAATGGGAGTTTTGAAAGCAATATCGTAAGCCCATAAGGAATCATCGAGTCTAAGACTCCAATATTTTATATTAGGTTGAATTTTTTTTCAAGAATTTGTTTTAATTCTCTATTTGACACCTCATATTGACCATTGGTCTATGGGAGATATACAGTAGAAACTCTATGACCGAACCCATACCAACGCAAAAGTGATTGCATTGTTTGGTTGCAAAAATGAGAACCCTGGTTACTAATGATGAACCTAGGTAAGCCAAAACTATAGAATATTTGGTTTCTCAAAATTTATACATCTACGTTAGAATCATTAGTCCTTGTACCTCGTGCCTCTACCCATTTTAAACTATAATCCACCACCAATATAATGTACAAATTACTAAATGAATTGGGGAATGATCTTATAATGTCTGTTTCTTCACATTTTTATCATGAATTACATTTTTATTTAATGATTAAATATTTATGAATTTGGAAATAAATACGTACATAATTTATGAAAATTTAACTTTTCCCAGGAGTGAAACTGTTTAGGTGGGGGGTGTGATCGCACTGCGATTCAATGTTTCATTTTCACCCTTACACAACTATGCTAACCTTGTTTTATATTGACAATTATAAAAATAATAACAAATTCAATTCCATTTTTGAATCATTTATTTTGTTTTTATCACTTTACAAAATAGAAATGTTACTTTTTTTATGATTCCATTGTAGGAGGATGTGATTTGGAGGGCCCATGATGATGTCCAAGAAAAATGGGCCAAACTGCGCATGATCCATGCCCACAAGTGGGCTCGACCTCATATTTCAACTAAAACGTGCATCAAAAAGGGCAAATATTTTGTGGTCTGGTCAAAACTGTAATGGGATATACTTCATATGAATTAAACAAAGCCTCAATAAACTTATATGATTCCCAACTGTCCTGATCTCCCCCGCACACCAAATCTACATGAAGTCAAAAGTGGTGTGTTGTGATCTGTCCATATCTAGGGTTCTAGTTGTCCAAATTATTCCAAACATTTGGTGGAGACATCCAACAGGTAGGGATATAACTTGTTTATTTTCTCCAAAGTGAGAAAAGTATATATGAAGCTATAAACTCATGTGAAAGGCGGTTTTATGAAATCTGTGTGCTCAAAACCACCTTCCCATTTTCATATAAAATCAAAACTTGGGATCCCCATTTGGAAGTTCATCGAGGAGGAAAAGATCTGGTATTTTGGATCCCCAAAGGAGTCCTCTCATCATAAAAGGAGTAGGGAGGCCCCTATCTTCATATGGAGATCATGGATGAAGGAGAAGTTCCACTCGAGCTTCCTCCTCCTATCGTTGTCGAGCTAAACAGTGGAAGGTGATTTCAAGGGAGCTACACACACTTGGGAGGGAGTTCCATCACATGTTCTTGTGCTAGTTTTGTGTAATTTGTTTGATAAATATTTTACTTATTTCTTATATTGATGTGACACTCCTCTGATTTCATTTATATTGTTAAAATTAGGTGAAACACTTTATTTCAACACCGATTGGATTAAGATTTCAAGTGGGAATCTTTGGTTGTTTTGATTGGAAAATACATGATTCTTATTTATCTCACACATAAATAAGATATCAGTATGATTTGGTAGCCTTTATTCTCTATGATAGATACCCAAACCTTAACAATAAGATTTTTGTGTCAAGGGGTGGTTCTTCAAGCATCGTTTAGGAGGAAAGTGGGATGTTGAGATCTTGACAACCCTCAACCAATAGATTCCATTAAACCACGTGTATTTTTCCGATTGATAAACTCACCAAGATGTGTAGTGAACTTGTAATGATATATTATCTCATTATAAAAAACATAACTTTTATTTATCAACTATTAAACTCTTTAAATCAAGAAATATTTTTTAAATTGTTTTAAAACCACCCTTCTTTTAGTACATATTATTAAAAACGCGCACTCTAAACCCACGAACTCTCCTTGAGAGATAACCTAGGGTCTTCCCTTGACTAAAAGTCAACCTAAAAATCATAATAAATTTGAAGTGTCAGGATAGAAAGTTCAATCATAGGCATTAATATCTTGAGTTCTTTGTGGGTGATAAGGTATTCATAAAGGTGGCCCCCCGTTTGGGCCATCATCATTTGGGAAAGCATGGAAAGCTAACATCGAGGTACGTTGGGACTTTTCATATCACTGAGTGTATTGGAATGGTGGAATATAGGTTATATTTTCATTCTCAGTGGACAACTATTAACGATATATTCTATGTATTTAAATTGAAAAAGTATAATCTCAATTTGTCTCATGTGTTGAATTGGGAAGAGTTAGAGATAAAGCCTGATTTATCAGAGTTTGAACTGCCAGTGTGGATAGTGGATTCATAATTGAATGATATTCAATGAAAGAATATTCCAATGTTCCGTGTCCTTTCGTATAGGGTTAATAATTTTCATGATACATGGGAGGATAATATTTGGGTTGATCATGAGTACCCATTCTTGTTTTCCGATCAAGTTTCAAGTTGATTTTTCGGGGTGTAAGGTTTTCATGGTGGGGAGAATTGTAACATTTTCTCCTTATATTCAGGTATTTTCCTATTCTATTATTATCCTATTTCTCCTCCTAGTACCTTCCTTGAACCCCCTTGAATATTGAAGAAAATGACAAGTTTTGGGTGGACCGAACCAGGCACACAGTTTTCCTGCACAGTTTACCAAACTGTTCACCCAAACTCTTCCTGGTGTCCATGTCATAAAAAAATTATTCCACGTGTTACCTTCCAATATTAACCCAAGACCACCCCTTTATTCCCCCATTCAACCCTAGTATCCATTGAATCTTCGAAGGTCCAAAAATCATCCTTGGAACTAATATTTTAAGGGGTTTTTGGTGAGGAAACATTATGATTCTTCAAGTAAGTGATTCCTTCTTTGTTTTTGCCTTTTATCCTTAGGTTTTCTTCCCGAATTTTTGAGATTCTAAATTTAAAATAGATTTAGTATCATCCATAGGTTTTAATATTGAGATTCTTGGTTCAATCTTCTTGGTTGCGATTCGTTTTCACTCACTTGTGGTGTGGTTGTGGTGCGGTCGATGTTTCACAAAAATATTTGTGGTTTATGATATTTAGTGTAGGTGGGTCCATGTGTAAACATTATTTGATGAATTTATATTTCTCTATTTATCTTTTTTCATGTTTTTTATCGAATTGTTTTGGTGTGAAAACCATTTTTGATACCAATGATTAGGCATTTAATTTTAAATTTTCATTCGACGTGAAATTGGATGTTTTTCATGTGTATTCCTTGTTGTATCATTTGGGGTTATTTTATAATTCATGAAATTGTTTTATTAAGTAGTTTTATATATGCCAGTTTTGGTTAGGTATGGCATTGGTTTTCATTTTACCTCAAAAGATGGATTTTGAACGGATTTATTTGAAATGCCTTGTAATACATCATGAAATTATTTTACGAAAATTTTAAATGGTTTATTGAAATATATAAAGGGTGTGAAACATGTTTGGGTATTTTTTTGTATGTGTATGATTTAGAAATTGTATTATGGTGTGAAAATGGTATTTAAGAACATGTGTAACTTTATGGAGAACAAAGAGGGAAGCTCGGGTATCATGGTCGGTAGACATGGAATATTATGTTAGTGATCTGGTAGTGGCCTCATCCTTGTTTCACTTACCAAGATTAAAGATGAAAACACCAACTAAAATATTATGGTGTTTGGGGATCACTATGACATTGGTTTTTCTCCTCTTAGTGGCTCATTCGTTAGAAGGTTATTGGTTATGGTAACGTTTACACTGAGATACGATGTACCAAGGGCCCCACAGCCAGCTAGTGCCTATGGGTGTTCTCGAGACTAGTGACCATTGAATATATTGTTCAAACTATTGAAATATTGTTTTTTTGGATTTTAAATTATGTATCATTTTTTTCCATTAAAAAATTTATTTCTTAAAATTTATACTCTTGAAAAAATTTTTCATTTAAAGTTTCATCCCTTCAAAATTATCAATTCCATTTGCAGTTTATAAATACTTTCAAACTATTTGTCTTAAAATGCTTATCAAGTGGAATATTTTTGGGTGGAATCCAATTAGGCTCAGGATCACACCCTAATTACACCTTTGGGTGTAAGTAGACTTGGTATTTTTTGAGAGAGGTAAGGTAAAGGTCTTTGGAGATGGTCATTCAGGTTGTTAGCTTCCTTCTTTGGTGCGGTTTTGTGGAGATGGCTTGAGGGGGATATCCCCATTCAGTGTCATGGTTTTCAGTTGGACTTGATGATATTTTTTAGTTGTGGCCCTCTTGGGCATTGTTTAAAACTATGTGATTGAATTATGAATTTTTGTTCGGACTTCTTTGGGGCAATTTTTCTAATTTAGTTTATTTATTATTGATGGTTGTTTTATGTCTGTAAACTCAGGAAACGCATTCCCAAACCATTTTTATGATACTTGGGAACTATTTCCAACCCATGTGGATAGAGAATTCCCTTTGGGACATGAAATGGACCGGGTCAGGCACCGGTTTGGAGGGCGACCAGATCTAGTTCATGACAAAAATGATTGGAATAGAATACTCAGTATAAGTTTTAACACCTACAGTTCTTATTATAAAATTACATATACAAATATAAGGAATAATTTTAGATAAAATATAGTTTTAAAGGAATATTATAACACTAAATTAATTTATAGTATGAAGACTATACATTGTAATTTTCATTAAACTTTTTTCTCAATTCCAATATAAACTAACAGAGTCACATATTATGGGAGAAAAGAATATCTTGAATTATGTCAATAGAACTATAAAGTATGTATTAAGGAATGATATAGAAAAATATTTTGATATTTATATTTTTTCAGTTTTTGACTTGTAATGTGATGTGAAAGATTATAAATTTACATTCTGAGGATAATTCTTTATCAGATGGTGATGCAATATGTGATACTCTAAGAATAAAAAATCAACCACTTTATATACAATGAATGGTTTTTGGTATGAGTTATCACAATACATAACTAAATTGATGTGAATAAAATAATATGAGATGATAAATTATATTGTTTCCAACAAATACAAATAGGATGAATGAGGAAACCTCATGAAGTGAAATGAAATATTGGGGGTATAAATACATCAATTGGAACATGTAAAATATATAATTTATCATTACATAAAATTTTCTACAACTATCAAAAATATTACTCTATTCAAAAATGTGGAATTTGTAAACTGTCAAAAAAATTCCTCTGTTAAATATGTTATCATGATTTATTTATTTTCAGTATATATATATATAAATAGTTTATAAATAAATCTATAAATTAGAATTATACATGAAACACGTTTTTTTGTTTAGTAAAACATGTTATGGAAGTCATTTAAGATAACCATATTTAATGTTATTTATATAAATATAATTTATTATCCATGGACCGTGAAGACATTATTTCAGGATTCCATTGTAACTAAGGGAATGTAAAACACATTGTTAACTCCATGATGTTATAATATATGATAAAAACTCCTATGGTTCACAACACATTATTTCTTTCAGATTGATTGGTAGACCAAAAAATCTGTAATAAAGAGTAGAAATATTGTGGTCTTGTAACTATGTAATAGTCTAAATAAAATCGAATTTTTATTATAATACCTAAAATAGAAATATTTAGAAAACCTCAACATCCATTCTTAGATAAATAATGTTATGTTCTTGATAGACTATAACATTGTATGAAAAGAAATTTGATGTAGCTTATTAATAAATTAGAAGGATGTGATAAACCATACTAGGTTTACATCAAACAATGTTTTTGTCTTGTTCACATATGTATTTTTTATGGAAAATATACCATTATATTTGACTAAGATGAGGATTTTCATCCATATATTTTGGATCTAGAATTGACCAAACTAAATAATATTTTGGTTCTCTTCACCATTCCACGGGTTTATTGAAATTATTAATATGTGGAGTTTTTCATTGAGAAATATGGTAATACAATATATGACAGCCACCTATTTAGAAATTTTCAATAACAATTAGGGAAGTTTTGAGATTATTATAAAGTGTAATAATGATTTTATAATTGGAGGAATTTGAGAAGAGTTGAAGAATATCATTAAAATATGTTTACATTCACTATTATTCTTATGCTAATGTATTACATGTTATATACTTATAATGTTTTTTGAAAATCATCCATATCTAACAAACATTATATTTACTAATGGAAAAATGGTTTCATGGGAAGTGGGATTATAACTGATAATCTTCAAGGATCTAGATACTCATTATAATGACTTGGTGAACCTTGTAAAAATATCATATATATGTGTTCTTCTCTATCGCTCTCAAATTTATTAACCTTTTTTTACCCATTTTAATATTCCAAAATTTAACAGATATTTGAAAATTCATGTTATTTGTAGGAAAACAATTTAATTCTATTGCTTCAACTTTTTATATGAACTTTTATGTTCTTTCCATTAGGAAAAGTCACTCACACCCCCTCAAAAAATCATGATAAAATTTTTTTATCTTATAATCCTAATATTAGAAACTAATTTCTCTAAAAAAAAGTATCTTCTAATTAATTTTTAAATAAAATTAGAAATTATTAATTGATTTTGTTTATTGGATGTCAATATAAACATTCTATTTTAAGCACATGATGAAAAGATAAAATTGATAAGATTTTTTTGGACTATCACCTTTAATATACCCCCCCCCCTAATTATTCAATAAAGACAATAGTTTTCATATATAATGTAGTAACAATATCATTGTTCTTATAAAATATATTTTTTAAAATAATGAATAATATCTCAACCAAAAACATTCTAGGCATTACTCATGAATCACAATTACACCAACATGATTTTAGGAAGTCACATAAACATTTTTATCAAAATAATATTATGATATAAAAGGTCCACCATATGTGAATAATCTTCATTTTTTATATTTTTCCATATGTTGACTAATAAATATTCATTATCGGCATTACCAACCAATTTTTATTTCATCCTTTTTAGAATAAAATAGTAATCAATCGAACATTTCTTAAAGGTATAGTGGTATACTGTTGAAAACACTTAAGTACCTCTATATAGGATGTAAAATTTAGATTACCAATAAATTCATAGAAAAATATATTCTTGGACATGAAACATATTTAAGACTCATTAAAGACCCTATAGTAATGATATATAGTATTTCATGACTAATAACCTCTTTTATGTCATATCATGAATGAAATGGATCATTATATTGATTTAGATACATCAAAACTATTATTTTACTTGATGGTTATGACATATCCTTATAAAATATTTATATAACTTCTTCATTATATCACAATTTTTTAAAAAATAATCGTACAAATGATAAATCTCTAAAAAAAGGAATAAATTTTCTATTCCAAATAATATTATTTATAATTATTACATGAAATACTATGATATCATAAAATATTAAATGTTGGTCCCAATAATGTTTATATCATTCAAATTTACTATAATGATTAATCATTCAGACCCATACCACTTTATGAACACATATAGAAAAATTGGATCATTTTAAGAAAAATATTTCATCAAATAATTTTTTAAATAGTTTTATTATATACATTATGATTATTTTAATCAATATAATGAACATATAAATTAAATAAATATATATTTTTAAAAATCCTAAATATATAGAGTAAATTTTAAATACTTAAATTATTTTTCATATAAACATCATTATCCATGTTAACATATCGGTATAAAGTCAAAACATCCATAAAGGATTATTTTTGTTTTTTAAAACTAATTGATTCTTTATAATAATGAAAATTTATAGCATCCATTATAGGATTCTAGGTTTCATTATAATCATTATTTTTTCTACAAAAAACATATTCAATATATCTTATTTTATCCCTAATGGTCCTTTGAAATTTTTTAATATAGATTTAAGGGCAGAGAAGAAATCAAGGGTTAAAGAAACCATTGAGATATCTATGTGACATGGGAAAGGTAATACATTTATTTACAATGACTTATAAAATTCACTAAAAAATAATACATTATCATGTAATGTGATGTTAAAAAAGGATAATATTTGTATCATACTATGGAATTGTTTTTTGAAATAATAATTCAAAATTTATGATCTTTATTTTATGTTTCATTTTTTGAAAACATGCTCATGAAATTTTAGGAGTTTTTTTTAGATATTTAAAGAATGAAACTAATGTAGATATTAGATAATGTGTAAAACCACATAGTTGTTATCCATTTAATATTCCATGGTTATTATAAGATAAATAGAGTTTATAGGAATCTAAAAAATGATCATCATTCAAACCATGATCTATTAAAGAATATATGTTAATTGATTTCACACTACTGGGAGGAAAACATATCACGGTTTTTATAAACAAGTTGTGGTTTAAATTTAAATAATATATTTCTGATTCATGGTATGCAGACATGTTTTAGTGATGTTTTTTAACTAAGGTATAATAACATGTCGTTGATCTAGGAATGGTGAATGATAACATTTCCAATATCATTTTTCAATATGGATAAGTTGAACAAAATTATTTTTATTTGATATATGTTTTCCTTAACATATATATTGAATTTTTTTAAATAAAACCACACCATGTCCATTAATGGAACATGCCATGGTTATATTTAAATATGTGAAAAATATTTTGGAGATAACCAATATATTTTTTAATATTTAAATATAAAAACCATTGTTTTAAGATCAATAGTAAATTGATAATTACTGCAGTGTAGTGTATAAAATTAGTCCATATTTTATGTCAGTATATTTAAGAATATATTTTTGTAAATGAAATTTAAATATATAAAAACATAATTCTATGAGAATTGTCATGGAAGTAATGGGATTAACATTATACAGAGAATGAGTGAAAACTTATTTAGTGTAACAATAGATGTTATAGAGCATGATAAAGAGCTTTAAATGATTTATCAACTCTTATTGTTAATATTCTAGATGATTTTTTTCAATTATAACACACTGTAACATATAAGGGATCCTGATTGTTTTTTTAAAACATCGCCTATAAAGTGTTCAGGAATAATTATTTTCTCTTAATATTCATCGTTGATAAAAAGATAATGACCAAAATATAAATGATAATGCACAAAAATCACCATTTAATACCCACTACCAAGTGTCAGTGAACATTATAGAAGTATAATCTTAAATTTTTTTATTGTGTTATAATTTATTACAATTCGACAGGTTTGGATTCTATATTATATAATAATTGATAATGATAGAAGAGTGTTTCGAAAAATAATAAAAGATTTTTAGAACAACTTCACCCTCCCCCAACTAGTGCTCCTCGTATCTTACATATATATATCAATTCTTAATAATGACTAGGTTATCATTCAAATATCTTGAGTTTATATCTAGGTTATATATCTATTTAATTATTTTTGGAATAATATGAATTTCAATAACAATAAGGGGTCAATTTTTCTAATATAAAAGTATTTTATATATATATATGTATTTTATGATTCCTTAATTAATCACTTTTGGATTTTATATATTTTAAATAACATTTCATGTAAGTTAAAAAACTATTATATATACTTTCAGAGATTAGAAAATTACTAAATCTAAAGGATATTCTCCCAATTTATTACTATATTATCTCCATGAAAATGAATCAATGAAGATAATGGGTTGTAAATATATCAAATTCATATGATATAAACTCTATTACTTTAATAATGGTGAGATAACCCAAAATAAACAATACACAAATTATATCATTATAAATTTTAAGATATAATATTGGATAAGGAAAAATTGGATGAAAAGGAATTACCCAAGGTAATTTGATTTTTAGTGTGATAGGTGTATATGGAGAAACACATTATTATATATCATTTTTCTTCAAATTGATTTATATTATTCTAAATTAATTTTATAAAAAGGTAATAGTTATTTATAATAAATATTTATATAAATTTTCTTTTAACTAATTATAAATTATTTCAATTACAATTGTAATGAGAAAATGTATAACATTAAAGATGAAACCTATATTGGATAATGATATCACATTTAAATCTCTAATAGTATTGAGAATTAATGAAATATATAATTCCCGCATTTAAAATACTAATAATTAATAGGATTACGTAAATTTCAATTATTTAACATAACTTATCATGAAAAGTTTTTTGAAAGTAAAAGCCCAGTTCAAGGGTTATCATTATTTAAATAATTTAACTATGATAATATATATAATTTTGTTAAAATATTTTTATAGATAAGTCCCGCAAGGAATAATATTATGACTAAAATAAATAAAAATTTAGAAGGAAAATAGTAATATTCTATATGAGTACAAGAGAAAACATTTTTCTAGAGTCAATGGAGTGGTTTCAATGTCAAATATAAGAATATATATTCTATATAATAAAATGATTCATCTTGTAATAAGGAATGTTAAGTATAATAATGACCCCTATGGGATAAAGGTAGGTGTTATTACTTGTTTTAGTCTAAATATTATAAATATTTCTATTATGAAGAGAATAATTGTGATTATTTTGATGAAGTGAGTTAAATTTAAATGGTGTATCTTTTCAGATTTAATGTTGTGATGTTTGTCAAGAATATTTTTGACCATGTTAAGAATAATTTATCACTGAAGAATTTAATAATCTTGAATGATAATAAAGTTACTTATAGGTAATTATGATAATTCATGAGGAAAATTTATTGTATTAATGTAATTTTTACAAAAAATGAAAAGATCAATTATCACATAAAATCTCTCTTGGTTCTGATATATGAATTATTTAATTCATTCCAAGAAATAATAATTAAATCTAAAAAATTAATGAATCAATTTTAGATTTTTTGTGATGAATTATTTGAGGTAGTAGTATAATCCTTTTAGGTTCTCAAAAAACATAATTATTATCTAAAATATAAATGATAAAATATTATGGTAACTTAATTATATTTATTTAATTAAGGTAATGTGAATGATAAGGGAAATTGAACACTTATTTTTTCACATATAAATTCAACACATGTTGTTTTACCTGAATATGATTCAAAAAATAAAATAGGCTAATGATGTAATAAAATTGAATAATATGAAGACTAAGCTCAATATTAAAGTGTCTGAAAAAAATGTTGATTAATCCTGAAAGATTAATGAATAATCAAAAAAAAGTACTTATTGAAAAGTAAATAAATTTAATCGCCCAAACACATGTAACATTATATGAGATGATTTTCATTTGAAGGTAGATTTGTGTGGTGTCTTCTGATAGGACATAATACATATAGTTTTCTCAATAACTCATATTTTACAAAAAAATAGGTTTAAAACCAAATATATATAATCTAAAATCATAAATAATAATTTAATACATCGAGATAATAAATAATATTACATAAAAACAAAAGGATTCAATATTCTTAAGGAGACTTGTTGATGATATGATCGGTAATATAATAATATTAAATAATTTATCACTATTCCACCAGAGTAGGAAAATAAAATTTTAAACTCTAAATATTTACATTAAAATAGAAGTATTCAGGAAATTAATATGGAATTTGAGGTTTTCTACAAATTATCAAAGAATTAAAATTTATGGTTCAAAGATATTATATTCTAATAACATATAACTATAAATTAAATTTTAAAGGACTCCATAAAATTTAGTAATTATAGTTCATTAAAAATAAAATAAACTATGATGACTATAATTTGTGGAAGGAATTTCACCTCAAAATATATTCTCTCTATTGATGGATAAAGATTAAATTTATTAAGTGCATATCAATTTTTAAAAAATAAAATGGATGAAATTTTCCAGAAAACTATTTGTGTAATTATAGGATTAAAACATGGAACTAAATTTATATTGGTCTGGAAGACTCAAGGTAATCTATTCTAAATCAATGATGTTATGACATATTGATAAAATATTATAATGAAATATAATTAGTTATTACATAATCATTTTTGGTTACTTTGTACAAAATATTATGAGATGTATAATCTCTCATTATGTTGGGAAAAATATTACGAAACTGAATTTTCATGTAATAAATTCTTATAATTATTTAAACAATGAAAATATGGTATGATAATATCAAAATTTTGTGGATATTAATATAACAAAGGCCTCCTGAACATATTCATTTGGATATGTACTGGAATACATGTTTAAAATAAACTAATGGAGACAATTACTTCAATTTTTTTTATTAAACAAATTTGAATTATATTTTAGTAATTTATAGTAAATAATTTTTTTTTAAACGTTTAAAGGAATTTTGAAATTGGTAAAGAAGAAAATGGATTATGATATCAAGAAATTTTCATCTGAAGATGGGTATAAATATATAAACAAATAGTTTGAGTCATATTTTGAAAAACATTGGAAAATTCATTGATATAGCTCTTCATACACCCCCTAACAAAATAAAATTATTTATTAAAAATTTTGGATATGTTCACCTTGAAAAGAAACATGTTATTAATGAATGTCCATAATTTTTTTAGGTATAACACATTAATAATAGTGTGTATTCAATATAGAATATTTCTTCGACGAACTCCTAATAATTATAGTTCTTTTTTATATTTTTAATAAAATTAAAATGTGAATAGTTTTTGTGTATTTGGTATCCTTCCCTTAATTTTAGTAAAAGTATGATGAATTTAGATTTTTTTTGAAAGAGTATATAAGGGAATTATTCATGTGTACACTCCTAGAGAAAGGATTTGTCAATGTTTCACAAAGAATATTAAGAACATAATAAAAATAATGTGTATTATTTTCATTAGTATTAATGTTACGTAATAAACATAAATAAATATATAAGATCTTTTTATAGAAGCTTGAGTGGATATCTCAAAATAGGAAGATACATTCTAATTATCTAGAGAATTTTTGAATGAAGAACATATGGATTCTTAAACCTCTAGTGATGATGATGGTAATGATAAAAGGGAAATAATTTATGAAATATTTTAAAAATTATTAATCCTAAAACAATGTTTTATAAATACAATTAATCATTTTAAATAATATATAATTTGACAAATTTAACTTTTAACACCATACCATCTTAAATTACATCAATTACTATTGAAAACACTAAACAACAAGAGGATATTGATTGATTCCTTGAAATATAAGTATAATATACTACAGAATAATGAAAATTTGGATCTTTTATCACTATATAAATAAAAAATTTGATTTTCACAAAATGGGTTTCTATAAATAAACTCACTAGAAAATGAGATGTTTCATTGAAAAAAACCTCATTTTTTTGAAACATATACTCTTAAATCATGGTTATTAAATTTGATGTGCAATTTTCATTACATTCATGAAAATATTCTATATAATTTTTTTAATATTTTTTACCATGGGAATTACATGATTTTATATAATGATTATAATGATGAGGATGTTCATGTTGAATAAAAAGAATGATTAAATCTTAAAAGTGGTTGTTGTCATGTATAAAATATAAAAAATGAACTCTTTGGAATTAAACATAAAAAAATTCATGGTATTAAAATTATGATAGTTTATTTATTATAAAGAGATTAAAATTGTGAAATTTGGGTGTTCCTATTTATTTCTTCAGATTTAGTGTATTTTTTATGTCTCGGGTCTAATACGACTCTCCTATTATCTAAAGGAAAGTGAGATTTCGTTCTCTTTCTATAACGATGATTGAAACATTTGTAAAAAAATTGGATATGGGGTCAGTTCATCCTATGATGGGTCTTATCACCTATTTTAGTACAATCATATTGATTTAATGAATGTTCAAGAAATATTTATTAGTAAAAATATTGATTACCATTTTGTAGAATATGTATGACCAACAATATGCATTTAGTAGGACACTGTGTACAAGGATTATATAATCACTCATTTAATCCGATAATATATTTTATTTGTAGTTTAATGCCATATAAATAAAAAAAATGTAATTTATTTCGATCTAGGGTGGTTTTGGGATCCTATGAATGGACGGAAAAAATGTTATAGAGTTGTGAATGGGCGTCTGAAAGGGGAATCGTAGATATCCCTGTGAAGGGAATGAGAATTAAAAACGACCTTTGTCATTTAATGAGTAATTTCATATATTTTAAGGTCAATTAACCCAATTAATTCATGGTTATAGGAGGTTCTTGGATAGTTCCTCACTCTCCTGACGTCATCTCTAGGGCTCTTATTCGCCATCTTCCTCTTACGGATTTGATCCCTTCCTGGTTGAGATAAATCCTTTCTCTTTTTCCATCTTCTTTGGCCTTCCATTTTTTGGTTTCATTCTCTTTTGGATCTATGGAGGTATCTCGTTTTCTCATCTCCATCCCATTCTCTTCTGATCTAGTCCAAGACACTCATCTCCATCTAGGGTGGGACTGTTGGTTATTCTATTGGGTTTGAGATTGTGAAGGGGGGATGAGGAAATATATGATTCTCTATTTTGTGGGATTCTTCACTCAGTTCTCTTGATTATTTTGGGGTTCTTATTAGGGTTCAATCCAATTTTATTTTTAGGGTTTCATTCCCACTTTTTCCTCCCTCATTCCATTTTCATTCAGTTTTGTGTTCCATCTTTTTTGTAATTTATTAGGGTTTCATCCCATGGTGTCGCATCTTTCTTCCTAGTTATGGATTCTATTTGGGATCAATCTCTATTTTTCAGGTTTTATGACCTTTTATTCTAGGATCCAATTAGGTTTTCTTCTTCGATTCAGTTTTCCCTTGATGGATTTATTCTTCTAAACTGTTTGGGTTTCTGATGAGTTGTTTCTTCTGGTCGTTGGTCGGTGATGTTATTCTCTTCAGCTTTGTATTAGTGTTTCATCGGGGTCCTTAGGAGGGAGATATTGAAGACTCTGTTGATGGTTTCCTCAGGTGTATTACTTATTTTGGTTGGTTTATAACCATCAAGGTGGGTTCCAGTGTACATTTCAGGCATTGTCGGCATTTTTTTTGGTTTGGTGGTTAAGTGACTGGTGTGTCAGGGTGTTCTGCTCATGGTGACTACTAGTCTGTAATTCTTATTATGATGTATTTTGTAACTCTATGATAAATAAAATAATGACTATAATGATTTTCTATGTATTGTTTGAGACTATGATGACTTCTCTAATGACAATGATGGTTTGCGATGGTGTCTCTCGATGGTGATGTTGGTGTTCATACCAACACCGATGACAGTTTCTAGGGGTTCTATACGGTGAAAACAATGGTGATCATGGTGAACATGGGGGTTTGTGGTGGAAAAATCATGACAATGATCTGATGACTGATGTCTTCGGTGACAGAGTTTGTGTCTCAAGGTGATTTGGTGACCATGTTTGGATGATGGTATGAATATTTTTTTAATTTCAAAAAATTGAAATGGTTATTTTATTTCCATGGAAGCCTTTTTTAGTCAAGGACAGCAATGATTTTTAGATTTTAGAAGGTTTATGTCATCTTCATTACTATATTAGGTGTGCACATGATATATATTTCAGGTTGACTGAATTTGTTTTTTGAATTTTGAAAGTGAAAATTTTGTTTTTATGGCATGTTTTTTCTTGGATTTTTAAGTAGTAAGGCTTTGGTGGTTTAGTCTCTTAAATTTCATATCTGGTTAGAAATAGTTTAAGGTTCACACATAACAATTAAAGGTGATATTAGAAAATACAAAAATAAGATACAGTAAGTCATATATTTTACGTTCATGTGAAAAAGACTATATTGGTTCCTTTTAATGTTTTTAATCAGTGACAAATTCAAAGATGTATAATATTATGTGTAGAGTAATATTATGTGAATGAAAACTAATAATGATGTGTCACATAAAATAAAAAAAATCCATATTTGGATTACACTTTTATATGAACTACGTGATGTGATTATTGGTAATTGAGATAAGTGTCTCAAATAATGAAATTCTTAGAAACCCAGAGGAGAATCTCAAATATGGTAATGTTGGGAACCAATAGAAGAATCTTGAAACAAGGAATATGAGTATTCCAAGAGGGGACCTTGACTCAAGGAATCAGAGGGAACCAAGAAGAGGATCTCAACTTATGTTATTTTTTCAGATGAAAGGGGTGGATCTTAACTCGAGAAATATGAGGGAACTAATATGTGGATTTAGACTCAAGGATATTTAGTGAAAATATATATGGATATCAAAAAAATAATTTTTCTTGGATAAGGTGGGGTTTTTAGGTAATCCAAATCCAAATCATGTTTGACCTGCCCTAAAATGTTCATGGTTGATTTTTCATGGGGTTTAGTAATGAAAGAATATGGATCAAGTTGAGGTATTGAGACTATAAATTGTCACAAATCCAACCAAGGATTCATGGATGGATCCCCCAGGATATATAACATTAGGTTCTAAGTTAGTGACCATTGATAATGGGTCCTATGAATAGTTAACTTGGTGAAGAGGTGCATAGGTAAATGACACAAAGGATTTGGTTCATATGTATGTGGCCTTGGTGAGTGGGAACTCATCTAATCAACGAGGGACGGGAAAAACATCTGGAATTTGGTGTGTCTCCATGAGATAAAGTAGAAAAATCTTCACAATGGGACAACCCAGGTTCCATGACATTTATCAATAATGAGGACCTAGGGGGAAGATCATGCTTCCATTTTAATGTTTTAAGGGTTTCAGTATTCATCTACCTACTGAGAGACTCCGAGGGATTGACATTAATCTACTCAAAAGGATCATCGGTTCAATAGTAGTTCACTCTTTTTCATACCATTCCATTAGGTTTTGATTCAAAAATAACATATGTGAGTCCATGTAAAACTCAAAAACATATTCTTTTGATATATACATTGAGATGATTTTTATTTTGATTCCCCTCTTGAAATGTGGGTTCAATGGTCCTCTTATAAGAAATCACTATCCTAGGAACACATTATTTGAGGGTAACCACTTGTAACCACATTAGGAACCCATGTATGGATCTAGGCATGCATAGTTTGGAGTGGTTTTTATGAGTGTGTGTAGAGATGGACATGAGACATTGATCGATCCATTTGGTTGTGCACATTGTAGGATGTTAAATATTTAGTAGACTATTTGGGTGTATGTTTGTGTTTTTTTGTTTTTGTGTGTCTATGAATGAAATATGACACAATCTATTTAGGCACGTGTGAAGCTAGGATCAAAACATTATATATAGAATGTGGTTGTGAATGGAGCTATAAAAAAAATAATGTGAGAAAATGAGGCATGTTTGGAGTTATGTGATAAAAAATTACATGATTAATTTAGACTCATGTGGATATAGGTGAGGAATTTTTATGTGACCCATAAAACCATTTATATATATTTATCACATAGAAAATATGATCATAATCTCTTTAAAATTATTAAAGGTAGTATTTAGTGTAATATTAATTGGGATTACATTTTCTAAAGATATATATTAATAGGATTTTCAGTGATTGATTGGAATTTTTTATTATTGATGTCATCTAGAACAACCACTATTTACACTGATTTTACATGCACGGTTCCTAAAAACCCAAAAAATCACATGGATATGATGATAATAGGATCTTAAAATATGTAAAAAAAATTATAAATTATACCCAGAGATATGATTATAAAATGAAATTTAACTATATTACTACAATGGAATGGATTTCATATGTAATTTTTGAAATAATTTTTTTTACTTATATAGGATCATCCATTATTAGTGGAACATGTGTTATATGGAATTATAGTTAGAAAAATACCATAACACTATGGAACATGAGGGTTCATATGTATCAACATCTAATGATACTATTCCAATTAGTTTAATGAGGATAATTCATGGAGACATAACAGTGGAATCTTCATATCCATTTGTTATTTTATACGTCAACAGAAACACTATAATTTTTTTAACAAATCCACAGAACTATTTGGGGTTGAAACATATTGATATAAAATACTATTTCTAAATAATTTTTTGAAATATATTTAAAAAAATTAGAGTATGTTTCTATATTAGGACAAGTATCAAATATATTTATGAAGATAGTATCAAAGGATTCATTTTAGCAAATATGAGTATTGTATAGATTGAATTCCCTCCCTAAATACATATGAGTTTTTCCTTTTTAATTCCAATATTGTATAAATTTTATTAGTTTTTCAAAGGGTTAAAACTAATATTTTCATTTAAGGAGGAATTAGTTTAGAAATAAAGATAGAAAATCGAAAAAAAATTAATACATATGAGAATAAAATGAAGAATATAATGAGGAGATAGATTTTAATAAATGATGAAATCAATAATTAGTATCGAAACTTTTTGAAGGAAATTTCATTATATGTTGGGAATTTATTTTTAAGGGGTTATTTTCATGTATCCAACAAATAAAAAGGGAGATTATATAGTTCCCTAAGAGATATAGATGTTTTAGGGGTTATTGAAGGTCTCCTTCTATGCTTAAAGATACTATTAGGTGTACAGTGAAAATTAAAATAATGATATGAAACAAACCCTTGATAGGTCCAATATATAAGGTAAATTTTATTTTATTCATTCCATTTAATTATAGAGTTCTCTCACAATGATTAATCAATCCTATAATTTGGTGTTTATATATACTCGCACTGGGAGTATATTATGGACTTGTTTCTTTTGATGATGACTCATGAGATGTTATATTTATTTCTTGTTATATGTTTTTTGAATATACTCGTTAATTTTTTATAGTTTATTTTTACTTTTTCTGAATGATTTTGTATAATTATATAATATAAATTGTAAAACAAAATTACAGTTATGTATTGATTACACTGTGGTAAGCACATAGGAAAATGAATGGGGAATTGTATTGAGAGATTAATTATTTTTAAAACTATAATCCACTCAAGATCACTAAAAAAATACACATACACCATAGGTTGGAAAAGTATAAAATGAATTTATAATTTACATCATATTTAAAAAAACAATATATTTATGTGACTTGTTTTAAATATATGTTTTTTGTGATGATTCAATATTCTACTAGATCAAAACGCAATATAGATATAATTATGGTGATTTATAGCTCAATGTATTTTATTATTTAAAATTGATGAGTTTTGTAATGATTCCTTGGTTTGATATACATTATCTTAGAAAGGAAACTTGTCACCATCCCATTGATGACCGGTTGGAAACCTCTTAATAATGGAGGCATTGGCATCAAAAACATAAAATTGTTCAATGATGCCCCGCAAGCGAGATTTGCTTGGCGTCTCATTAATAGCAACTCTAAAGCTTCTGAATTATTAAATCATAGATTCCTAAATAAACATTTAACAGTAAATTTTGATTTCATTAACTCTTCGAGCTGGCCCTCTATTAGAAACTCTTATCAGAAGATTATGGCTAACTTTATATGGATGGTCAGCACTGACTCCAACATTAAATTCTGGTGTGACAACTGGATGGGTTATCCATTAATTTCTATATAGCCTCCTAATAACACTCCTTTAGACACCAGCTATACTATTAAAGATGTTATGAAGCTTCATAGGCATGATCTCCCCAACAGTATTGCTCAAATCATTGAAAAATATACCTTCTCTATTTCCGGGGACTTCCTTGTTTGGGAACCTTCTCCCAATGGCATACTTGACTCGAAAAATTTCTACATTCACAAATTCTCTACAATAAACATAATTATAAATGGGTGAGCACCTTCAATAAGAATTGGATCAAACCCTCTAGGTTCACCCTTATTTGGTGTATTGCTCACAATAGATTGCCCACTGAAACTCGGCTTCAAGCCTTTGGCATTCAACTTTGCTCAAATTGTCATTTATGTAATCAGCACAGGGAGGATTATAATCATGTTATCTTGTCTTGTGCTACGGCCTCAGCTCTATGGAACTACATCTTTGAGCTTTTTAATTGTTCATGGTCCTTATCTGACTCGATTTGTTTACTTTTGAAGAAATGTACTAAACATGAAGCCTCTCAGCAAATAAAAAATTTGTTTTCTGCGGTAGTGGCAGAACTACTACCTAAAATCTGGTATGTAAGAAATGATCTTATCCATAATAATCACTCTTTTAGTATCAATGCCGGAAAAGCACGAATTTTCATTGTGATACATGAAGCTTCCTCAATTCAAAAAGATTGTTACGGCAATTATATTGGAGGCTTCGAGATCCTCAGACGTATCTGTGTCCCGGGTATTTTCTCGAAAACCAAGCACCCCTTTGAAGTATTCTGGAAACCACTGATGCCAGGTTAGATTAAAGTGAATGTCGACGGTGCCTCAAAAGGAAATCCTGGACCTGCCAGGTGTGGGGCCGTTTTTAGAGATTCTGCTGACCATTTCCAAGGTTTCTTTTATAGTGAGTGTGGGATTGCCTCATCCATTGAAGCGGAGATGCTAGGAGTCATCCATGCTGTTGATTTTGCTCTCCAAAGAGGATGGTGAAACTGTGGATTGAAAGTGATTCTACCACCGTTGTTCAAGCCATTTGGAATGGAGTTATTCATCTCGTCTGGCCGCTCACTCTGCGTTGGATGAATTGCTTGAATTCGCTTCAGGATATTGACTACATTTCCACACATGTCTTCCGTGAAGTGAATGCTGTTGCTGATGCCCTTGCCAACAAAGGTGTCCACCAGAGCATGATTTGTCTAGATGCGCTGCCAGCTGATTTACTTCACCTCTTTGAAAGACATTGTAATAAAATCACGTCCTTTTGACTCATGTAAATTATTGTTTCTTTAATTAATAAGTTTTGCATCGGTCTTTGACCGAGGCATTACCCAAAAAAAGATATTTTAATTTCTAGATAAAATCATGTCAGGGATGGTAAGATATTATGTGATGGTTATTTTCAAGTATATAATATTTATTTCAGAAATAAATTTAATTTTTTTAGAGAGTTAAGGATAAAAATTTTTGTTTCGGTATTTTTCATTTACTATGAAATACCAGTTACTATAAATTATGCCTATATATTAAATTTTTAAGTCTATTGAAAAATTTATTTTCATTAACAAAAATAATACATTTCTACCACGATATCTATGAGATATTTCTTGTGAAAATAAATATATTTTTACATGAGAAAATGTGAACACTCTTTTAAAGAATCAAGAGAGCTTGGGGAACATGAAGAAGATAATTATTCACAACATTTATACTTATTATTAGCCTTCATAAATATGTTTCTCAGTTCATATAATTTGTACCATGTGGGGATATATAGATTTATTATTGAAATATAACACTTTTAAAGTGTTTCTTTCATTACCTTGAACATATCATTATTGATTGATAAAAAAATTTATGAGATCGGAGATACAACCCTCCAGTCATAGAATAATCCACACACAATACTAAATAAATCTTGTAAAAATATTAGTTTTCTAGTGATTATTACCTTATTATTCATAAGTATTAAATAGTTTGAGAGATGATCCAATGAATTGATGACAAAATAAGTTGATAATTGTTTGTAAATAATAAAATTGTTGGGAATATTGGTAAAATCCCCCTCACCAATGCATCACATATATCACACAGGTGAATAAATACATCATAACTAAATTACTTTAATATTTATATTGTATAATCACACATTTAAAACAAAAAAGTTCAATCCCTTTAATTTTTTTATAATCAACCCAAAATACCCATGGATTTCAAGTGCATCTAATTTAAATTAGATTTTAGTTTTCTATTTTTAAAAATATATTTAACCATATCATTTATCTAATTAATTTTTTTTATTGAACCCAATTGAGGATATAAATTTCTATATAATAAGAAAATAATTTATCAATAATGGCCTCAACTCAATTTTATCATCTCCAAATATTGTAAATATATATATATATATATTTTTACATGATCATATTAATGTACATCAAGTATGTTATTCTAGTGAGGATAATTATGATTAAGTAATTTTCAATTATCCTTATATATAATTTGTTTCTTTGCTAGTTTGAATTTATTTACATTACTATGATTATAGTTTTATCCATGTAACCAAGTGATCTACTGTACATAAATCATATATTTGTATCATTTTAGAAAACCGATAGGACCCACCCACCATGTCCCTAACAGTGTTTATAGATATTTCAATTGTTCCATCACATGCTTTCCTCCAATAGGCCAGGATTTATTGACCAGTACTAAGAAATAATATCACATAATGAGAGGCCTTATCCTAAGAAACTAAAAAAAATCCATGCATCTCTATGTCCTAAATAAAACCAACAATAACAATGTAATACCATACATGGAAAACAACAGTAGAAATAAATCCATGTATCACAAACTGATTCACCATAACGGTGTAATAGTGACAAACTCTACATGTGAAGGAAAAAATTTATAAAATGATATCATAACGTAAATATTAAACTAAAAAATGTAATAAGAGTGAATCCATGAATAAAAGACTCCTAACCTGAACACCAACAACATCAATAACCACTGTTCATGACTAAGTATCAGCTCTTCAAAGTCTACATCCTCTAATATTTCCCCTTAACTATCCGTCATCTTCATATACACAACTTGTGAGGGCATGAACTCCCAATAAAGGGTGAGTATAAAAATACATTATTGGGTACCTCGAAAAAAATATAGTATTGTAAATGAAGTGAGATAAAAACGTATAACAATAAAAGAGAACCATATACATTCTATAGGGATTTAGATAACAAATGACATATAATGTCCCAAATTCCCATCATATATCCATCAACATTTTATCTTCTAAGAATAAAACAATATCCAATAAGATAAAATACCTATAAAATCATTACTTTGTTACATAATTAAAATCACATAACCTTCAATAATCTATAGCGGGTGACCTGTGCCTCACCAAGGTTTCATATTAGTCAAGCGAGTACAACCCCCAATGGAGGAACTAGAACTCATCAAATATAACTTGTTGTTGGAGGGTTTAAAAAAATGGTGGGAGGACCCATGCCCTATCTCCTAGGGAAGTTTATTACCAAAAAATATGTATAGAAGACACACAACTTTTAGTTATATTTGTGATCAATGGAGTTACTAAACCCCATGCAATAAATAGAGAACCTAAACCACTTGAATATAAGGGTGTATGAAAATATATAATGTATATAGGGGATCCCCACCATATATTTAGTATTCTTGTAGTGTATTACTAACATCATTCCTTCTTTAAATGTGTTTTCTAAACACATTTAGCACCACATATGGAGAAAAATACTCAAACTACCAAAAATTCCCCACAAATAGTCTAGGAAGGAAAAAAAATTAATATATTTAAAATATTATGGAAATGAACTATATGTTTTTATAATTCCAGAAATAATTTAAAGATATGCACAAAACACATTAAGTGAGGGTGTATATAGCATGTTCTCTAGATGAAATTATGTGTGATCTTATAGGAAAATTTAGTATGTATTCTAAATGAAAATTCATTCCATTTAATAGACATTGTGTATGGTTATTAGCTACAAGTCATGTAAACATAAGGGGAAGATAATAATTTATCGAAATTTCCTATTAATACCATTAAACATACATGAAATGTTCTAATTATCTAAAAAACATGTTTCATATACATAAATTAGGTCATGTAAAAATGAGCCTGACCCTTTACCATCTCCTACCGGATTTTTTAGGATGGGTAATTTAGTGGAGGTATCCAAAGACTCATACTTTTTATCCCTCTGGGTTAGGCTAGACAAGAACACTTGACATGCCCACATGCCCCTCTTGACAAATCATTGTCATGATTGTGGTTTTCTCATAACTACTAAGACTAGTTGGCCCACACCTCCTAGAATAGTATTTCACTAAGCTTGTGATTGGCCCCCCATTGGGTTCATCCCACAAACTTCATGTCCATCCACCAACCATGTTGATGTGGATTTAAAATACCCCCTTGTATTATCTAATATTTGGGACTATCTATGACAAACATGACCATTATAAACCCCATCCACCATCATCTTTGGATCCATCTCTGACACCAAATTCATTATAAGTAATTTCTACACTATTAGTACGTGCATCACATGCCTCTATCATTTCATGCCCAATATGCCACCCAAATTCTTCTTCCTAATTCCATAAAAGAAACTTTAAAATACCAGCATATTATATTCTACATTCCAACTAACACAACCACCTTCACCACTCAATTTGATCCACCTATCTGACCCCACCATAACACCTCCCAGTCTATATATCAATCATTAACAATTCCAATATTGATTTCATTATCTACTCTATCATTGTTAAGAAAATACTTATAAGGGGTGCTATAAATATATTGGTTGTGTGAGAGTGTTTCCCCATGCACAAATACCCCAATGTGACTCATCATTGGGGTGTAGAGAAGAGGCATAATTACTAGTGACATTTAGGCCACCTGATCTTATTTTTATGAAAATTCAGTATTTCAATCATCATCACACGAATATGAATTGGTAAATAATTATTATATAATGATAAATCATCTGAAATGATTTATTTAATGAAAATACATTATAAAATTGTGATAACATGAATAACTATACATATAATAGTAAATTATAGAATTTTCATGATGTGAGTTCATCATCTCCCTAAATTCCACCACTATTGAAAGAATTCATAGGATCCTAATAAAATAACACAAAACCATAATATCACTTGAAATAAGAATAATAATAGTTAATCCTATATTTATATAGACAATTTAGATATATAATGACAATAAATAGACCAAGACCAGGTTCCAAAACAAAAATGTAGATTACACCACTATAAGAAAACCCCCTTCCAACTAAACCCTATGAAGAAATGTGTTAATGGATATTATTTTCATATATATATTCATGAGATATTAGTGATTTCATATTATCCTTGTGAATGGAGGAAATTTTTTAAAAATATTATATATAAAATAATATTTTTTGAATTACCATGACATAATTAAAAAACAATGTTTTCATGATTACTTTATTAAAATATTAATAAATATTTTCAAAGGGTCTACAGAAAAAATTTGTGTCATTACATTCCCCAAATATTCACGTATTTTCATACCAAAAACTATAACACACTCAAAAAGTTAAAAGTACAAATCTTACATTTGATTCATACTCTTATATGATACCTTTCTATGCTTCCCATGCTACTATTGGATGAACACCACTGGTATCAGCAATCCCCAAAGTGTATTATCCTACTAGCCCTAGATCAGCACAAGGTACTCTATAAAGGTTGTATCTTCCTCAATTTCTAGCCTTTCCCAATATAAAATTTTTTATGATTTTTTTATATTTATACTCAGTTAGAAAACATGGGATTTGTTTTCCAGAAAATCCAACTATAGGGTAATACCAAGTGATAATATACGTCACTTAACTTTCACATCATGTATAAATGCTAGATGAACCATGGTTAGATCTTTCTCCCCCAACCAATCCCCCTCAAATTTGCTACATATAGAGACCATTAGGAACACATGGTATCTATCCCCAAAATATAAAGGCCTCTATGTTTGTTCATTATATGAATTAAAATATATCTAATTTAACCCCATATGCTTTAAGATCATCCACCCCTTCTCCTTTGTCAACCACACAAGCTTTGTCTCCATATTTGATGGATTTACAAAAAATTTTTGATAAAAGGGATGATAAATTTGGTCTACTATGAAAGGTATTGAAAGTAACCACCTTGTTATTGAGGTAGTGTATATTATTTTATGTGATCAACACTAATGGAATTTTATCATCCCAACTTCTATAGAAATTAATAATGAAATCTCATGACATGTCCCTGAGAACCGCTATAGTCTTCTTAGTCTGGACATTTGTCTTAGTGTAGATTGTAGTGATCAACCGAAACAAGGTATTGGATGGTTACTCAAAGATCATCCATAAATAAAAATGTTAATTTAGTGCCTGTATAAGAAACAATAACTAAGAGTGGCCTATGAAATCCATGATCTCATCCATTTGTAGAGATCTCAGGCTCCCAAGGAAACACTTCTCACAAATTTAAAAAAACTAAGATAACATTGTTAAATAGTTTATGATCATACAGAAAAAATAATAACACTTGAAAAAACAAGGATTTACTATCTTGAAATAAATTGATGTTACATCCCATTTTAATGGTGGAACCTCTAGAGGTCGGCTTAATCAGACTATAACTGGGGATCTATCTTTACATATTAGAATGTATGAAATTGAGAAAATAACTCTACAACACTCCTATTTATTATTTTTCATCAGCAATATTATATTATATTCTAGAACATATATATAACTCTTAGATGTACCACCAAGATATATGATGTAATTTTCATTAACACCTCCTCATGCATCCTTACTGGAACCACCATCCACCCTTAAAAGTGGATAACATGCTCCACACCGTTAAAGAAATCTCATATCACGTAATCGTAGAATATACAGTCACACAAGACATCAAAATCAATATCTCACATTTGGGACTCCATCACATAGTCTACAAAGGAAGGATCTAGCACCATTGAATGAAGCAAATAAATTTCTCTGTCTTCCATGGTGACCAACTACACTAAGGCTAGTTTATCCATTATAACCCAGTCCTCATATGACTTCTTTAGAAATAAAATACATGATATAATTATTAGGGTATCTAAGACCATTTTTTCTATTATAGGATAGTATATTACCTTAAATTTTTAATCTTATAGGAACTCAAGCCATTTCACATGCCTTTGGTTGAGATCTCAAGGTGAGAAAATATGCTTGAGTGTTTTGTGATCCATGTAGACTATAATTTAATCGTTGAGAAGATATTTCCTCCATGTATTCATGGAAAAGACTTCTATAATATGATCTAGATCACGGTTCATATATGTTTTTCTCATTATTTATAAGCTACCAGGAAATAGTGGTAATTACCCCTTCCTCTATATCAGCATAAATGCATTATTAATCCCCAAGGTATCATAGAACACAATGTACAAAAATCTATCCTCTAAAAATTATTGAACTACATCATTTTTAACCTCAAATTGAGAACCTAAAAGTTTCCATATAATTGATCAGACCATATAAAAGACTACCCCTTCTAGTAAATAGAATCCATGGGAGATATGATCTTGGAGAAATCATCCACAAGACAATTGGAATACCCTGATAAATATAGATGTTATGTACCATGAACATATTATTGGATGCCTCCCAGGAAATCACAACTTTGATCTTTGTTGGGTAACCTACAACTCCATTCTATAATTTTCCTGTCCCTAAAAAAATTATTTACTGAATCAGATATTTTAAATTTTGGAGTTTTCCATATAGCCAAAGATTTTGTATAGGTCCTAGTATAATCCTCAATTTCTTACCATGCTGATCGTTTATCCTAGAATATATGAGGATATTATTGATAAATTCCACCATGAATTGCTTAATGTATGGATGGATGATATAGTTCAGGATCCATTTGATTGTGGTGAAGTAATTTAACACACCAAACAATATCACTAAGAACTCATAATTCCCATACAAACTATGGATGATAGATGAGTTGGGTCGAGGTAGTCCAGGCCAATACAACATAGACTATACCTAAAAATTAATTATTTTTCTTATACTCATCTGTAATAAAATCTCAAATATGTAAGTCTTGTATAGTCCACATTTTATGTGGACTAATTTTATTGTAGGTATGATGTTTTAATTAACACTACAAATAATTTTTATTTAAACATATACACTTATTTATTTAATATTAAATATTAACTTTATAATGTTTCTCATATAAATGTTTATTCATATATATAGTCATTTGATATATAATAAATATGTTTGTTAGTCATAGAAAATTATTTATTAAATTGAAATAATGTAAAAATAAAAAAAATAAACATATTCATAACTCATGGGAAAACACATATATATTTAATTTTATGTAATTAGCCTAAAAAAATTTCACATGGTCTATATAAATCCATTTAGAATATAGATAACATTTCCTAAGCTTTCCCACAATAAAAATATGACATGTCGATCCTGGATAACAATATTTAATCTCACTAAGGGCACTTAGAATAATTAACTAATTCCATCTCCAAAATTTCCACCACATTAATCATAAGTTAAATATATTAATAATTGAGTACATTCTTTTGGAAACACTCCAATCCTATCATCTGGTTAAAGAGGTATTATCTCTTGATTGGAGAGTGTTTTTTCATAACTGTCACCTCATTTGGGTGTGGATAGTCAATAAAAATATAACATATACCATATTAATTCTTTTAAAACAAAAAATATATATCTTAGAGTTTAAATTAAACTTATAAAACCTTTCCACAAAATTTATTCTAACTAATATACCGACTACCTTATTTGATTCAGAGATATTGAATATATTATTGTATTCCTTAGAAGTAAATAAAATTAGAATAAAATAATTCAATGAGGATATATCCAAGGAACCTCATAAATAAAAACATTCATTCAATCATCAATAATAATATAAAGAAGATCCTTCAAATCATTTTTATCACAAAAAAACCAAACTCACCAACTGGTGGGTATTCAACTATATATTCCCAAGGGTAAGCCCTCATCATCCCAACTAAATATCTTACTAAAATATGAAATATTATCTTTATCCACTATCTTGATATCACACCACTCTTTATATATAATATTCTACCCATAAAAAGACTAAATATAACCTGCCAATATTGAGTATGATACCACATGGCTTCATTCTCTCTCTAATGAGGTCTTAGGAAAACACATATCTACTAAGAGAAATTTATCACCATGAAAAAGTTTAGGTGAGTTTTTTCCCCTTCAGTATGATTCTCCTATTAAATAGGTCTATCTAGGGGTACCACTGGAATATTTGAATCTCAATCTAGAGATACAGTGATAAGATGTAGTTATAATTAGTGTTGACAAGTATGAGTTACAGTGTAAAAATGGCACAGATAATTATGAAAACAAATTGTATATCCTTAATGATTCCATCCACAAACTACCTCTATCAATGTCTTATCCTCAATCACCCAATTCCTAGAGATGAATATATTGAAGGGGTAGTGTGGATGTGGATCGAATTGTTATCCAACTCTACTTCCTCTTATTGTCCCTCCTGCTCCTCTATCAATACCTCCCACTAGTGGGTAACCATTAAAACCAGAGTAGTACCCCTATTTTAAAAATTATAAATTTTTTGAAATCCACCTACTATAACACTTAGGCTTCACTCAATTGGATATATAGTTGAGTTTTCTATAGACATGTGGTCATAACAACAGCAGGTATGGAAAATTATTTCTTTGATATGAATTAATCCTCGAGGAGATTATACTCCCACTGATCACTGAGACTTGGATCTTGCATGTGTATACCAACACTGACAACATCATTAATTATATTATTGATTAGATATAGCTAGTGACCATGTCCTAGGGTATCTATAACTGAACACATTCCCTGGATGCATCTTTCTCAAGAATATATCAATCATTGACACTCTCTACAAAACTTTTCAATCTACTTGGATAATTATATACATATTCCTAATTTTAATATCTCATTTAATACCCTTCTAGAACATCCATTGTCATATAACCATGATGGTCAACATATCCAGGGAGCACCTCATAGGGTCAATGAGCCATGATGATTAATCAACTATGATCTTTTTACCCAATTGAATATCCAACAACTCTTATACTCAATCCTTCCCTAGAGTCACAATATATACTACTATTTGAATGTATTCTCAGACTCTAAACATAGTAGAGTAACATTATCATGGTTTTGTATAGTTCAATCTCACCAATAGATCACCACATTACAAAGAAGGAATTGTTCCAAAATTAAAATCTAATCAAAAGTGATATAAGATAATAAAAATACCTTGGTCTCTACTTCCTTTAATCCCTAAATGGATTATGGCTCCGGATCCCATCAAAACATAGGTGGAATCTGATTCTAAAACATGTACAATTTAGAAATATACAGGTCATCTCATTCTGCTCATCTAGAATCACCATATTCATGGAATGTAGAGGATCACCCTCTACATAACAGATAATGGATAAAACCATTCCCCAACTAGAAGATTTACCTCTTGATAAAGTCCCTATATTTATACCAAATCAAACAATATATTATTATAAAGATCCTATAGTACTGGAACTAGAATTTTTGGATTACATAATGGTATTCCATAAACCTCATGCCTAAAATAATGGACCTATACCCTGGTTCATCAAGCATGTACCAAACAGCATTTAATGTGAGGGAGACCCAAGATATATTATAAATAGGTTTCCATGGGAGTTTCATTCAATTTCCATCTCTATGAATCTCACCTAAACAAGTTAGCATCACCATTCAATATAAAATACAGAGAATTCCAAGAATTCCTCACAAATGGGATTCAATGGAAAAATAGGACCCTGTTTTTTTATTTATGTAAAAATTGATAAAAATGATTATTTTTTCTAATTTTTACATTATGTAAAGGAGATTCGTAAGACACCCTAGAGGAGGGGGTATATAATATGCACTTCGTCCAATAGAACGTGTTTTCCCCAATAGGTATTCAGGTGTGTATTACCTAGGAAAATCTGTTCCATTTAATAGCTAGGGAATGTGGTTATAGACTAAAAATCTTGTGAATATAAGAGTTATTAGGATGTGTAACCCAATTTCTAGGGCTTGTGATTTTATTGACATGAAACTTTTTTATATGCTACACTGTGTGTGTTGCCACCCTAAATTTGTTTGGTTCAAAGTGAACCTAACTTATTGTAATCACCATCCTAGATTATTTTTTGGGATATTTTGGGATGGTTAGCTCAAATACTAATATTTGTATCCCCCAATTTTGGTTAAATTCTAAATGCCTGACTCACCAGTTAACCCTACTTATCTGATCATCGTTAGTCTCTAGACCATTATTTGGACATCCTACCAGGATAACCTACACTAAATGTCCCAAAATTATAGTGAGATAGAACTAGGCTCTATATTGGTATCATCCCATCAACATCTGTACTATGTTCCCACCAAATGGTGGGTAATTATACCATACCTCTTCTTGTTGATCTAATGGTAAGGTTTATCCTTCCATAATAGCATTACCCCCCCTTGGATACCCTAACCATAATCATCCCAATATTTATATCCAATCTCAAAGAAAACATACCACATGTTTCAATATCAAATTATTCACATCATTCTACCCAATACCATCCACCTGACAACAATTGTTGAACAATTCCTCCATCACACCATTCTCCCCATTCCACCCATCACTAATTCCATCTCCGTCTATGTCAATCCATATATATAATCTCATTTCCAACCATTTGAATGGTCATTGGGGATTTATTTATTTCATCCATTGAAAGGGAGATAATATAGATCGGGGAGAGTTTATATTTACTTTGGTGTGATATCTCTTCAATTTCACATAAAACCTATGATAAAACTTATGATCTGGGTATGGGTGAGAGGGGTGGGTTGCACTAAAGGTTAAATTACCTGCTATTTTCATTCCAAGAATTCATTAATTTTATGATCATAATAGAAATCTAGATATAGAAATTATAATGGAAAAAATATAGATAACTTTTCAGTGTTTATGTAATAGAAATATATGATCAAATTTTGTTGAAATGAACAATGGAGCTAGGAAATGTAAATTTATTTATATCCCTAAATAGAGTTTTCTACACCTCAAATGTCTTCCCTTGATAAAATAATTCGTGGGATCCTTATAGAAGAATGTGAAACCCTAATCACCCTATGTTTTATGTAAATTATGGGATATCTTATAATTAGTGAGATTAATAAGATATTTAAATACCCAAAACAGGTCTGGACTTGGGTATGAAACCCAAACATATAATACATCCCTCCTCATAAAAACCTCTTTCTTAATAAAAACATTGGGGGAAAATATTTTAAAATATTATATCTAAAATATTATTATTTAGGTTACCATTACATAATTAAAAATATCAGGATACACAACAACATTATGAAAATATCAATAAAATTTCTCAAAGGGTCTGAAAGAAAAAAAATCTAGCCCACTACAATAAAAATATTTTATTTTCCTTATGTAATATCTATTTAGATTTTTTTATATTAGTTAAGTAATATTTTGTAAATCATTTAGAATCAATTAATTCATTAGGAAATTTATTTTCTAAATATAAAAATTTTAGTTCTTTTAAACATGAAATTGACCTATATTTTTATGAGTATCAATATAGAATAATGAGGTTGTTTTCTATGATATTTCATTTGGAGTAAATTTATATTCAGATTCTAATTTCAAAAACCACTTTTGAACAAAACCAAATGGTTTATAAAAACATCGCTTATCAAAAGTTCATGGATGTCTATAATTAAATGATATTTGTATCTAAGATAATTTCTTGAACTTTTTGTCGTTTTTTTGTCAGGGTAATGTTATAGTATATATATAACACAAGTGATGTTTATGAAATAGGAAATATATTTTTCCTAACCACAAGATAATTATAAAGGGGTTATTCATACTTAATTGGTGATATTATTTATTCTAATGTTTTATAATGAAAATTATATATCATTGTGTCTTATTGTGATATTTTTTCTCATAAAAAATTCTATAAGTTATGAGGATATGCCATAAATCCCTAATCTCATATGATGTGTTTTATGATTTTGGGGTATATCATTCCTTATGATATTAACATCACAATGATATTTTCAAGGCCTATCATAGAGTATAATGTGTACATTTCATGCATTTTTATTATGTGTTTAATCTATATTTTATTGAGTAATGATTTTGAATGTTACGTATTAACATTATAGAATCTTCTAGGAAAATAATTTTTGGATAAAACACCATAAGGTGAATTTTTTTGGTAGATATATTAATGTATTTAATTAATAATTTTATCAATGGTTGATTCATTACTCATTTGTTACATAAAATATGGGAAAATAAAATCGATATTGAGGAGCCTCTATAATGTATATATAAAAAGTCCAATCAATTGGCATAGTGTTGGTATGAGAATATAAAATATTTTTATTTTTTTAGTCACTTCTCAGAAGCTCTCTTTTTCATCCATTATTATCAATTTATAGATACTAGAATATCTTCTTTTCAAGGAGTATCATCCAAAAATGTTGGTTGATTTAGTTGATCCATGGATGGACCCTAGATCATGGATTCCAATGGAAACCTTTCATCATTATTTATGAAGAATATGATTGAAAAGAAGAGTAAATAATCTCTTAATGGAGGATACATAAATGTGATTCATTTATAATATACATTGTTTCGATTTCAAATAATGGAATTATTTTAATTATGTTTTCAAATGACACTATCTACATTAAAAAGGTGTTATTTGATCCGAAGAATCATAATATTTGTATTAGATGTTTAATGACCTAAATTTTTTACATTGATCCATTTTATGTTTTTCAATTGAATAGTTCCTTCGTGGAATGCTTTGGTAGTTTGTAACATGTATATCCCTCTAGAATCATGGTAATATAGCTACAATTTACAGTGTTATGTTCGATTGAGTCAATCTTGTGTGAGATTCACGATATGTGTGGAACCCGTAGTTTTATCTTATATTGAATTTTCTTTCCAATAATGATGGGTTACATCATGGATATCTTTAGTGGTTGATCAAGGATCTATGTGAATCAATCATGATTGATATAGGATTAAAAGTTACATAGTGAAACCTGGTGTTATTTTAGAGAAAGCTCAATCAACTTGAATTTAAAGAGAGTTGACCACGTTTCATAAAGAGTTATGAGGGGTTTTAGTCCCACTATGGATTCAAGGTCTCTGATTAACTAAGGGTCATTACAGTATGATGGTACCTATTATACAATTTTTTTGGTCTTACTGTTTATAGTTCATCGAATTGTGTTATAATTTTTCCCTTATTGGGTTTCCATATGTTATAATTATAAATTATTATTGAACACTCTCTATCTGGGATTTTCTTTTATTCCCATAATCTTCCTCATTTATAGTGGATCAATTTTGGAGCCCTAATCATCTTAGATTATCTTTTACCATTAATTATAACATGGTGACCCCATAGCAGTCATAGTGTATGGATTCATGCTATATTAATGAATGAGATACAAAGTAGGATATTATTCTCATCTCATACTCCATGATCACATGATTCAGTTATGAATATTTTTATATTAATTAATAATTTCCACATTATATTTATAATAAAAATAATTATCATTCCTTTTAAGAATCTCCATACCTTTATAAATGACCCCTTGTTGAGTATTTTCTCATATTTACTCTTGTGTACCCCATATTTATCTCAAATCCCTTATTTTTTTAATAGTCAAATTAATTAGAATTCATTTTCCGTTACGATTGTGGATTTTGGTATTAGTTTATAGTTTTGGAGTCATGATATAAATGTTATGATATTGGAAATAAATTTTTAGAGAAATAATTCTATACTGTATAGGGTCATATTACATCATGATAAGGTATTTCATGTCTTGATGTAGGGTTTCATGAATTTTTTTCCAATGTCTTCATGGTAGGATAAGGCCTATTAGAACCCATATAGTCACTAATGACAGAAAATACGTGGAATAAAAAATACGTAGTGTGATTTTAAAAGGATCACATAAACCTTTAATGGAATAAGTAGTGTAGCTCATTGAACAAAGGAGGATACATCACACTGTTGGGGGAGAGATGCATCATTCAAAGGGAAAAGGTATATTAGTCATGTGGACCTCGATATAGCCACATATTTTATTAGACAAAAGTATATACATCATGTGGAACATGAAATATCCACATTTTTTATGAAACAAAATAAAAATGTAATATACAAACCATGTATGGACCACGTTATTCACATAGAAAAGGTAGATGGATAACATGACCATGAGACACACCTCAATTAAATAATCCATATACATTCCATGTGGAATATAGTGATTACTTAATCCCAACATGTTCATTTCTAATCAATTCACCCCTTTCAATTTATAGAAACCCATGGTGACCCTAAGATGTGTAGAGAAAGAAAAAGAACTCAAATAGATCTAATATTGGGAAACTTTAATGACTTTACAAGTAAATTCATATACCAATAACTTCATACAATAAAAAATCATCTGAAGAAGGTCCGTGTTATTTCAGCCATGAGATTATTTCACGGTCAAGAGGATCTCTCATGTTAATCTAATCTATAGTGTACCGGGAATTTAATACATTATTATTAGATCTTAAAATATGAATATTCATTTTATTATAAAAAACAGGCATGACGGTTGTAAAGGTTTAGTGGCTTTGGAATCATAGATACATAAAAAATTGAACTACATCATCTCCCATTATTTTTATAAAAGATATATCCCTTATTATACATATCATATATAATACCTTTCTTTATAACATGGGGAATGGAAAGATAAGAAAGGTTGAGATCGGATTCTCATTAATGGTAAACAAAGGAGATATCTACAATCACTTAAGAATAACATAGGAATAAGGGTATGAGAACATGATATTAACATTTAAAACCCATACCCTCCATATCAAGTATAATAATATTGAAACATAGAATAAATCATGGTAGTTTATAATACATGAATCAAAAAGGAACAAAAAAACATTAGGCATTATAATAGAACATTGGCATAATAAATGGAATTATGGTACACACATAAGAATAGAAAATCATTTCATTAATTTATGTGGATCATTTCCAAGACTATCATAGTGAAATGGGGTCACACCACATGAAATAATAGTAGTAAATTTACAATCCCCATGATGTTTTATTACAATGGGTTCACTACTCAAACAATAATATTTATCAAGGTTCACTCCAAGGACTACCATAGTGGACAAAGTCCATTACTAAATTAGGATCACTTCCCATTCCCGTATAGTTTATCTCTTGAGATATTAATTTTTATCCAATCCATCATAAAGATATATCGATCAAACCCATCACATAATCCATACATTGTTTTAGAACAATATCATAAAACATTCATCAAATAATAACCCATGAAAAGGAAGAAATTTTTATAAACATTTCATCATATCCAAACTCGTGGAATAATGTGTTTTATAAACATATATTCATAATAATTATAAATATAAAATATCTGGAAAAATAATATGAATTTCACTATTTGATCATATCCCAAGTAAAACATAATAATCACTAAAGATTTCTTATGAATATAAATTCCATAAAATATCATTAAAAAGTTATTGAGAAAAATAGTCCCTCCTTCTGAAATCACCTCTTTAAAATCTATAAATTTCAAACATATTAGGTAAAATTTTTTCATATAAAATAAATATGAAAACTTATACAGGAATGTTGAAATGATTCATTATTCATGATGCTGAAAAATTACAACCATTTAATACATGTTAAAACAAATATTATATTCATATTTTTTATAAAAGTTTAAAACTAACACGGTCAAAAAATGACAAGAATATTACCGTAAAACCATTTTGAAAAAAGTTCAAAAAATTTATAAATATATTTAATAAATAATTTCATAATAGTACAAATTTATTTAAAATAATTTTATATGACATTGAAATAGAATAAAAATTATTTTTGATCGAAGATGAAAATAAAGTCTATTTTTCATAAAAATGGTATTTCGGTCTCTTGAGTTCATGAACAGAGTAAAATTAATGGAAAAAATTATTCTTTAGAAATAAAAATAGAATAATAAAAAAAATATTTTATTAAGAGGTACACCATAATATTTCATCATTGGAAACGTAATAAAAGACAATCCTAATAAATAATGAAATTGTAATATTAAACTTCTACCACATTGTTTACCTTTTAATTATAATCCCAAAGAAAGAATAAATTTAAATAAAACATTAAATATAATGAGAATTAAAAAATTCATCATATTAAATTTCAAAGGTTATATATATATAAATCATCAATTTAGATAGGTTTATAATGTAATATATGTCCCAAAGAAAGAAATTTAGGACAAAAATCTATTACCTCAAGTCTCTACTTTATTTTTATACAATTGAATCTCATAAAATTTATATATATATTGGTTTATTATATATGTATTCTATGACCATAATCATATATATCATATCATAAATTATTTACTTATAACATTTTATCACTTGTTTATTAACAATTTCTTGTTAAAATCTTGTTTTGGGTAATAATTGCTTTGTTTATCATGTATGTTTTGGTTTGGTATTTTCCATCCTTTTAATTTGATCATGGTTTCATGTTTTTCATTATTTTAACCATGAAATAAATATAATATATATTAAATATATTTTTACATTTATTAATCCATTATATTTATTGATAAAAAAATGATTTACATCGTTCATGGTGACTGTTGGTCGTATGTACACACAAACAATTTTTCCATTCTCTCAAATGATAGAATGAAAGAAAGATAAGTAACATAACACAATTAAAAATTGTTATTATGTTATAAATATAATTTAAATTCATTGAAAATATCTTTATTACCATCCATATCAAATTAAAAGGAAAATTGTGTCACATCGCTTTGTGGAGGCGGTAGTCCATACATATGCACGAGCGATGTTATTGTTTTCCAAATGATTAGAAGGTATGATTATAGATGGTATATTATAATACCATAATTATAATTATGTAATAAAGATCATATCAATAATTTAGACCCATCATTTTATCCACTCTTGAGAGGTGGTTATGGGAAAAGAATTATGATGGTTTATGAGGCGGTAGTCCAATATACACATGATTGATGGATTCATTTCCAATTTGATAGAATTAGAGAAAGATATAGATTATTTCATTGACATAATAACATAAAAAGTTATTTGATAAATTTATTTGACTATATCATCATAGTTTATGAATATTTCAAGTATGAGGAAGAATAATTGAGACAAAAAAACTTCTTTTAGGATTATATCGTTTCTTCAGAAATATTCTCTAGGTTAGAACTAATATCCTTCGCAGAAAGGTTTCATATTATTAATAAGGGATATAATATGTTCTCAGAAAATTAATATATGTTTCAGGGGTATTTATTTTCCAAAAAAATAGGATTTGTAAAGTTTGAATGAAGATGAGAGGGATGTTTCATTTATAAGTTGGGAATAGGACACACATGGGAAGATTTAAAAAAAATTATACAGAAATTTTACACATAATAAATGTTTCAAATATACAACATTATCAAACATAATATGAAATAATTTATATATTTAGCCAAAAAATGGAATTAAACCAATTTTTAGTTCATTTTATCCCTTAAATTGTTTATTTAACCAACAGTATACCCATTTTAACCATAACCCTAGTAATTAATTTTTCTTGTTTTAGCTATTAATTATGACCAAAAATTAATTTTAAATTATAATATAATATTAATTATTATTATTAAAAATATTTAATCTATTTTTTAAAGTTATATTCATAAAAGTGTGATAATTTAATTTGAAATACATCATGTAGATGTGATAAAAAATAAATTTTCCAAACAAAACACTTTTTTAGTTTCAAAAGAATTTTGTGAAAAATAAACATGAAATTGATTCTATTGAAATAAATTGAATTTATAATAACATAATTTTACTAATTTTACTTTTAAACCATTTTTAAACCTTATATAAATTTTTTATTTATTTAATTGAAAAAGTTGTTTTAATTGAAAATAAATATTTTCACTATTCATTAAAAAATAAAACATTTTAGAAAATTCTAAACAATTATCCCTAAGATAAATTTTCTATACAAATTTGTAAAATTGGGTTTCTTTTTTCAAAAAAAATTTCTAAAATTGACAAATAAAATATTATTTGATCATAAAAATGAAATAACAATCATTTTTTTGGGAAAATGTATTTTCAAATCATATAAATACTTTACTAAAAAATATGTGATTATTTAAAAATATATTCTCTTTATATAAAACATTTATAACTCATTTTTAAAATATTTTTTTTCTTATTCAAACCTTAAAGTTTAACAGCTAGTTTATAGTGATCATGTTTAAATAATTTTAATAGTATATTATGGTTTGTTAAAACTCATTGTTTCATGTAACAAAAGCTATCAATGAAATTATATTTTTGTCATAAAAAAATATTTCATAAAATATTAGTGGGTTACATTCTACCCATCTTAAAAAAAATTATCCCTAAAAATATCACTATTTTGATACAAACAATTGAGGATATTTCTACTTTATCATACCCTCAGGTTCCCATATAACTTCCTCAAGTTGGTTGTTTCACCACAAATCCTTGACTAGGTGACTGGTATTCTTTCATAACACATTACCTATACGATCTAGAAACATTAAAAGTATTTTTTCATATGAATAATAATGATTTAGTTGTATTACCTCAATATTTATTACATGTGAAGGATCAGGTGTTTACTTCCTCGTGAGAGATACATAGACCATATTATAGACTTGGGAGAGGTTCGATGGAAGAACAAAGTGATAAAAAATTATCCCTACGAAATGAAGAATATAAAAATGGAAAATATACAATGGGTTAATCTTTCCATTATTACCAATTCTTCTATCCTTTTCAATTGATAAATTCCTAGAAACCTAATCTCACTGAATTCAAAATTCAAATCACATCGATGATTATCAGCATAACCTTTTTGTCGACTTTATGCTATGCTTCTGTGTTTTTTAAGGAAACTAACATTATCGACCATTTCCATAGATACATCATGTCCTAATGTAGTTTTTTCTCATATTTCATACCAAAATGATATATTTCTACACACTTCTTTAAATGGTAGACTTCATAAGGAGCTATCTAAATTTTTGAGTGAAAGATATTGTTGTAAGAAAACACTAATAGCGGAAGGTGTTGGTATCAAAAGCCTTTTAAATCCATATAAAAATATCAAAACATAAACTATAGTGTGTTAATTGTTCTCTCATATATACTATCTATTCATGGATGATATGTAGTGTTGAAACTCAATTCTATATCAAGAGCTTGCTGAAGGGTTCGAACGTGCTTCTTTGTAAACCTTTTATCCCAATATTATAAAATTAAATGTGGTACTCCACTTATCCTTACAAATCCATTAATTTATATCATATAAATATGATCTAGACATAAATATCCTCTAAAAGTGATGAATTGTGATGAATTTTTAAGTTGACCGACTACAAACCATATAGCACTATTCTTTTTAAATGTTTTTGGGTGTCCGATAACAAAATCCATGGAGATGTTTTCCAATTTACGTTTCAGTATGGGGAATATATATAACATCGCCTTATACTTTTGTCTCTCAAATTTAACGTACTAACATACCAATAATTGAGATAAAAACTCATCAATATCTCTCTTCATGTCATCACAACATTAATACCATTTTGATATCTATACATCTTTTTATATCCAAGATGAATAGAGAATAAAGAACAATAATCATTACATAACAAATCCATATTTAAATATGGTATGTGAATAAAACATACATGGTTCCTAGACCTTATCATTTCATCATGATCATGTAAAAACACATAAACATTTATCAACTTCTTATGAAACTCTATATCTTCTTTATTCAACTCTTAAATATTAACTAGTATAGGTGGTTGGATACTCATTTTACAAAGATAATATTTCTCCCCTTCCTTCAATATTACCATCTATATCCATTGAAAATTAATTTATATTTGATATTGTGTGATCCTTAACATATATATACTTTCCTGATTCTTTCGACTCAAATAATCAACCACCTTGTTTCCTTTCCTATGGTGGTCATGAATTGAGCCGTTATAACATTTAATTACTTCCATTCATCTTATCATGTTAATATTCAACTCCATTTTTTGAATATATACATTAATTTTTTATGGTCAATATATATATAACATATTTTTTTGTAAATATAATATTTTTATATGTTTAATTAATAATTTATTTTAGTTAACTCCAAATAATGAGTTGGGAAATATTTCTCATGAATCATCAATTTTTGTAAGAAATGAGTTGTCTTCATATCATTCTTCACGAGGATAAATTCCGACCCCTTATTGGATGAATCAATTGTGATTACAAATACTTCTCCACAATAAAGTAAAGTAATTTAATGTAATGTAATCCCGAGTGCACTTAATGACCTTCTCTCCGGTTCCTTGAATTTTTATTACATTCATCTGTCTAAAAGAACAGGGCTCGATTCCATAGTTACTAGCAGTGTGGATTTGGAATCCATGGGAAATTTTCACAATTATTCTATAATAACTACCACTAATATGAAAATAATGTATCTTAATCACCATGGTTGGTTTGTGAAAAAAATCAATAGCCTTTCTATTTGATGGATCTATCGATATATCATCACTTGTGAATATATGCCCAAAGGGGAAACTTTTTTTATACAAAATTCAAAATTTGTAAAATTTTTATTCAGTTTTTTCTTCCTTAGTGTCCTCATAAAAGTTATCAAGTGATATTTATTCTATTACTTTTAATTTTAATAGATAATAATATCATCTATAATGACTATAAAAAACTAATCAAGGTAATATCATAAGAATCTATTGGTTAAATCCAATAAGTTACTAGGGTCTTAAAAATATCAAAATTCATAAATATATATTCATAGTGTAAATAATTTATCCATAAGGTTTTCTGGGGTATATCCTCCATATTGACTAGAAATTGATGATATCTAGGAATAATAACAAAATTTTATAATTATTTATCCCCACACACATGATCAAACAAATCATAAAAATAGTGTAGAGGATACTTTTTAATTATTGTGATCATATTTTCTTCCTGATAATCAATACGGAGTCACATAGATCTGTCTTCATTTTTGAAAAAAATAATAGGTGCACCCAAAGTTGACACACATGGACAATTACATCCCTCTCAAGATTATCTTATATTTTCTTCTTCAATTAGTGAAAATCAATCAGGTCTATTATATAGAGAGTCTTTTAAATAGGTGTATCTCTATGTATGAGTTCTATTGATAACCCAACTATACGATTTAGTGTAAGAATAGAAAAATATTCTATAAAAACATCAAAAAACTCATGTAAAATAGTTGTATCATCGATATAGAGTTTCTCCCCAACCAACTTTGATAAAAATTCATTTTAATGAGGAATTAAGTCACATCAAACATTTTTTATCTCCAAAAAAATTCATAGTTTTCATCATAAATATAGATGATCATATATTGGTTCATTATATCAAACATTACTTCTTATCCTGGGAAATTTATGTAGGATTTATATAGATAAATGCATTCCATGGAGAAGATAATATCAAATTCAACCATACAGAGTGTAATAAGATTTGTAGGAATCATATTCCCATAACAATCAACCAAATACGAATCCTAGAATTATTATGTGATCATCCATATATTAAGGTTTTTTATAGATAATTCAATATCTAATCATTTGGGTTGTATTTTTAAAACCATAGAAAATTATTTATACATAAAATAGTTGGTAGATCTAAAGTCAAATAATACATTATATGTTCTATTTTGTATAGTATGTTTACCCTTCACCACATCATTATTGTACCCTTCATCAGAAATAGTGATTTCTTGAAGTTTCTTGGGGTATCACAGCTTAAGATTTTACTGACATTGATCATCATCATTATCATTTGTATTTGGCCACTAGTTGGAATAATTCTCATACTCCATTCATTTGAAATATTGGAGTGTGGGTGGTCTATTCTCTGGATCATTATCTTCAATTTCCTCATTAGATGATGTTTTCCCATGACTTTAACATTCAGTTTCCCAATGTTCAAACTTTAATAATATAAAATATTTTACATTACCCTTAAGATAATTTCCACCATGTTTCCACCCAAAATTTTATCATTATGGAAATTTCATATTCTTCTATACATGGTTTTTAGAGTTTCCTTAAAATTCTATATTCACATTACTATCAAAACCACGAGATAGATAAGTAACTCCAATCTCCATTTCCACCTTGATATTGAATCAAATTATTTTCTCATAGTTATTGAATTCCCCTATGGATAACCACCAATAGTGACTTGGTTTTATTCTACTGAGGAATAAATCAACCTTACTTTCATGTTGGATGATAATAATAAAATAATACAATACAGGTTATGAAAAATTGGACTCATTGGTACCAATGGATGAATTCCCCTTTGATTTTAGATCAACAAAAATTTCTCTATTTTTATATGAATAATAAGAGGGAATCACATATATAGAAATAAATTAATAAACTCATCCCACTACATGGAGTTGATTTCATCATGGTTTCTAGTATTCTTGATAAGATTCCAATATTGGACTGTTTTTCATTCCAAATGATAGATAACCAAAATGAAGTTTTTATTCTCCGAACACTGTAGTATGAAGACTACCAATTCAGTGGTATTAATCCATTTCCTGGAAACTAGTGTATCAGTGGAACCACTAAACGAAGGTGGAAGTTTCCTCATAAAGGAATCAATGGAAATTTGTTTCATCATTTCATCATTTTTATTTTTAGAATGATTAATTTCTTAAGAAATTAGTGTTTGAATAGCAATGAGGTTAATTATTCCAAATCCCTTCACACATTATTTCTTAGTTTAATAATCAATTTATTTTATATCAAATTCATTATTAAAATGATTCCTTCAACATTTACTAAAAACAAAAGACGTAGTGTGTGCAATAATAATCATAGTAGGAAACCACATAATCATGAAACATCATTTATAGGATGCCAAATTCATGACACCTACTTTTCAATCTATGAAACCTTAGGTTTAAACTAGGTCATTAATTGTCATCAACTACTCAAATCATTTATTATGGTTTATAAAGAGTTTTTCAATTTAGAAAACATATCCCCAAAGACTGTTAAACCAGGGTGTAACAAGGACAATTATTATTCCCTATGTAACGATTGATTCAATGACCGATGTCCTCTTTTCAGAGTTATTAACCCTAGGTAACTATCTCCGAGCCACATCCACTTGTAGTATACATATAGGGATTTAAATTCCTAGAAACCAATTGATCTATCCTTTACCAAAATTATAGTATGTTTTTTTATAATAATATCTATCCTTATACTTATCCGCAGGGTTATCACTAATGTTTTATCATCAAAGTAAAAAAATTAACTAAACCTCTATAATGATTTCAACTATAGTGGAACATTATTTTCAGAAATAGATATTAAATATTAAAATATGAATATTCATTTCACCATAAAATAACACACATGAGGAACGTAAAAAAGGTATAGTGTCTTTGCTCACATAGATATCAAAAGAATTGAACTACATAATCTCCCAAAATGTTTATCATAACATGAACCCTTATTATACATATCATACATAATCAATTTCTTTATAACCTTGGTAAATGAAACATAGGAAAGGGAGGTATTATTTTCTCAGTAATGTTAAACAAGGGAGATATCAATGATTATACAATAATAACATTGGAATAAGGGTATGGGAACATGAGATTAACATTTGAAAACCATATCCTACATATTAAATATGATGATATTGACACATCGCATAAATCATGGTAGTTCCAAAAAAATTAATAATAAATGAATGAATGAAGATGATCCATGAAAACATATCATTAGCTTTATACATGGAATTTTGGTATACATATAAGTATAGAAAATCATTTCCTTTTTAGTCAAGTCTCATTTCCAAGACTTCATAGTGGAATGATTTCACTCCCCAAACCATAATAATATTCATGTTTCTTTCCCAATACAATTATAGTGGACTTGTTTCACTCCCCAACCAATTTTATTAGTCAAGGATTCCTCTAAATTCTTTCATAGTGTAAAATTTCCCTTACTAAACTAGGTGCACTACCCATTTTGATTTTATTTATCTAATGATATATATATATATTTACCTAATGAATTTTAGGGAGATAAAGGTCTTAATAATCAAATAATCTATACATTTCTGTCCCACAAGATCATAATACATTCATAATATCATAACTCATGAAATGAAAACGGGTTTCATAAACATTTCATTATAAAAACCCCCATTTAAAAGAAATTGGTTTCATAAACATAAAATCATCATAATAATAAACATAAACCATCCATATAATGACTAATAATGTTTCCATTGTATTATATCCCATGTAAAACATAAGAAACATAATTTTTTTCATTGATCAATGAAAATTGCATAAAAATATCATTAAAAAATTCTTGAGGAAAACATCCTTTCCATTTGAAATTATTACTTTAAAATCAAACAATCTACCAAATATTTAGTGAAATAATTTCAATGAAAATAACATTGAAAATATGTAAAGTAAGATTAAAATGATTAGTTATTTAGGATGGGAAAAAATTATGTTCTTTCTTTACATGTTAAAATAAATATTCTAATCGCCTTTTCAATAAAAAGATAAAACATCTTCTTTCAGAAAATGATAGGAAGATTTATTTTAAACTATTTTTTAAGAAAGTTAATCATGTGTAAAAAATTATAAAAAAACATTGGATAATATTATAACATTATTTTAAGCTTTTTTAGATAACATATTCATCGAAGTAAAAGTATTTCTGAATGAATAGATAAATAATGTTTATTTTTTCATAAAAACTTTATTTCAATATTTTAAGTTATTAAAGTGATGAAAATGAATGAAAAAATTGTATTATAAATAAATAAACTTAATATAGTAAATTAAATTTTATTATTGAGAAATATATCATAATATTTCATCATCATAAACATAATCATAAACAATCTTGATAAACAATGAGATTACAACACAAAAAAATTATCGCTTTGGTAAATTTTGAATCATAGTCCTCAATAATGAATAACATTAAAAGAAACTTTTAATATAATTAGAGTAAATATATTTAGTATATATCATTTCAAAGACTTTTTATATACACCTCGTAAAAAAATAAAGGTTCATAATGTAACATATGTCCCAAAGAAAAAAACATGAGACAAATTTACCAAAACTAAATTCTCGCCATACCTCATATATATTCAAAAATAAAGTATAATAAATATAGGTTTATTATAAATCAATTATAGGACCATAATCGTATGTATCCTATCATATTTTATTTACTTATAACCATTTATCACCCATTTGTTAATAATTCTTTGTTAAAATCATCTTTCAGGTTATAACTATTTTGTTTTTAATGTATATTTATGGTGGGTATTTTCAGTTATTTATCATTGATCGTGGTTCTATAATATCCAGAATATTAGAAATCATGTAAATATAATATATATTAATTATATATTTATTTATATTAATCAATTAACGTTATAGATATTAAATTAATTACATCATTCATGGAGACGGTAGGTCGTATGTATGCATGAACATGGTTTTAATTTACTTTATGGATGGAATAAAAGAAAGGTAAATATTATATAACCTTTCAAAACAAAATTTTATTTCCATTATATAATTAATATTAATTAAATAAATCCATATCACTATCCACATCAAAATAAAATGAAATATATTTCACATTGCTTCATGGAGGTAGTAGTCCACACCTATGCACGAGAGATATCATTATTTTCCAACGGATTGTAAGGTAAGAATGTATATGTAATGTTATAATTATTGAATAATAATTTTTTCATAAATATAATATTAATTCAATAAATAAATCATTATATCTACCTATGATATGTGGTAATAGAAAACAAGTTACATTGGTTTGCGAGGCAGTGTCTGCCTTACGCACGCCTGACGGTTTCATTCCCCATTTAAGAGAAGAGGGTATGGATATAGTTTATTAAATTTAAAAAATAAAATATAAGTATATGTTATATAAATATTTTATTTTTTCATTATAGAGTAAGAATATTTTAAGTATGTGCAAGAAAAATTAAATCCAAAATGCAAGGTTTAGCACTGTAGCAATGTTTTATAGGGCCTCTTCATGTTACCACCAAAAGCCTCCCTGGGAAGGATTACAAGTAAAAATAAGGCCTCTTTAAAATATATAAGGAATTAAAAAAGTAATTTTTGTATGTATTGGATGAAAATATTATTTTAAATTGTTAATAGTATTAGAGATGGGGTTCCATTTTATAATTGAAGGACTGGACATAATTGTAATTTTCGAAAAGAAAAACTTTTACCTACATTTAACACACATTCTACGGATCAAAAAGTGATGAATATTTAAAAATATATCCTATAAGGTCTAAATATTTCAGTAAAATATGTATTGGATAATTTTTAGGTCATTTTTTTACTTTTCAATTTAGGTAAACCCCCTATAAACACATTTTAACCTTAACTGCAGTAATTAATTTTTAAGGTTTTTTTCTGTTCATTATAAAAAATAATTATGCTTACATTATTATATAATATTAATTTTTATTATTGAAAAAAATTAATTCATTTACCCAAATTCAATTCACAAAATTTACATAATATAATTTTAAATTAAACCATCAGATGCAATGAAAAAACAGTTTTCCAAAGAGAATATTTTTATATATTTAAAAACATTATATAAAAAAAACAATTAATTTGATTTTAATTACCTAAATTAGATTATTAATAAAATAATTTAAGTAAATTTTATTTTATATTACTTTAAAAAAATATATAACTTTGTATATGATTAAAATAAAAATACATGTTTCAATAAAAATCGTTATTTTTCACTATTCATTAAAAAAGTTAACTTTTTAGAAATATATAATAAATTCACCTTAAGATAATTTTGAAATTTTAATACCAAAAATGAAATTAATATTAATAAATAATTTTTATAAAATATGAAAATATTTATTTTTTTCCTTAAAAAGAAACAAAAAATCATTTTTTCGGAAAAAATATATTTTCAAATATTATAAAAACATAACTAAAAAATAAGTTCTTATTTTAAAATATATTCAATTTATATAAAAAATTTATACATAATTTTTGAAATATGTTTATTTTTATTCATAACACCAATTTTAATAGATAATTTATAATGGCCATGTTTAAAAAATATTAGTAGTATATTTTGGTTTATTAAAACTCATTGTTGCATGTAATGCCATATATCAACGATATTAATTTAAAAAAATCATAAAAACTAAGGTTTTTACACATCCCGTGATGTTTTTATTGGGAACCCACACACCTGGTATGTCTCAATGGATTCTTACATTTTCAAAAAAAATCCATTGCATGAAATAATTTTAAGGGCTCTCTTTTGTGGACCCACCACATGGAGCAACATCCATGAGGATTTCACATTGTCAATCCAAACCTCTATCATTTGAGTCAATCACACAAAATTTACACTATAATCCCATCAATAATACATACTTACATAGATTCTTTATACACACCACTCTCATATCTAAGAGTACCAACCTGGTATTTCGTTTTGTAACACCCTAAATCTAATAACCTAGATTCTATAGTGATCATAATACATTATCATAAGATTGAAGCTATCATATCCCAAAGGATCATATGGTGTACCAGTATAGGGATGATAGATACATACATCAACTTCGTATTAAATTTGAAAACATTAAATACAACATAAAATTATACTAAAAATTTTATCATTTATCAAATAATATCCCTAAAATATTTTATATATCCCTTCTGGATATCCTGGGGAAAGAGAAACATTGTAAATAGTGGTCCCAATTACTTAATCAGAAAAAATTTACAACAAAATATCATATAATAAATAAATAATAAATAATATGAAAGAGATAAATAATTATCAAATATTCTGTATAACAAATTTCATAAAAGGGTAATATATCCTTAGATAATATAATGATATATATTATCACAAAGATGATAATAAATAGTTTCATAATGATATAATTCATAATATCAGACATTATAAAATTATCATTAAGTCCTCATTCCAAGAGATCATATGTAAATTGTAAAGTAGTACACCAAATACTCAATATATATAGTTTAATGAGACCTATCGATGTATATAGGGGTAATAAATGGCCTTTTCCACACTTAATAATTCAAAATATTTCATAATATAAAAAAATAATACTAATTCAAAAAATAATCAATAGAGACATTCATATTTGAAAAATATCATATGAAGTGTTAATATTTTCTCAATTCAATTACTACAATAACATGAGAATAATCCATCCAGAATAATATGGTTGATTATATAATTAGACTATATACCAATTAATGAATAATATTCATCAATGTATGTATACATAAATGAGAATACATTTAAAAAACACTTGAACCATTATTTAAAAACATAAGAGAGGTAAAATTTTATTATGAAAGAATTTTATATTAAAATTTCCACAATATTGAGAAAAAATCCATTATTTGAAAATATCCCTGAAGACTATTAAATAACATTGAAATAAAATGATTTCTATGAAAGTGGTAAAATATGTTCATCTAGAAACATTAAAAAATATTTATTACACAATTTTTCATAGAAACTCATATGTACCCCATCAATGAAAAATAAGACTCCCTTTAAAACATTTGAAATTAAGTAAAATATTGTTTAAAATGACTTTAAATAATCATTTGCTCTTAGAAAATAATATTCATCGTAACATTTTTAGAAACAATGAAAAGGGAAAAAAGGTCCATTGAATAAATAGAAAATATATTCAGCTTTTACTAAAAAATATTTTCTTATTCAAATTATGTACCTAATATTGAAAAATGAAAGGAAACACGTAAAATCCTTGGATAATCACAAGAGAATACAATATATTTATTTTAAAATACTAAGACCTTATAAATTCCTTTAAAGTAATTTTAGACATAAACAATCCTTAATAAAATTGACATTATAAAATAATCCTTTAACTTTTAATTAATTTTGGTCATTGAATTATATCCTCATAAATAATAAATTTAAATAAATTAAATATTTTTTAAGAACCTTTTTCAGTTATATTTCATTATTAGGGTAATTTTATTATCAATTGGCATCCTTTCATGAAATAGTTCTTTTTGACAATGAATAATTAAAGTTGTTTAATTAATTTCTCCAAAACTATTTAGGTATATTGGTTGTGGTTAAAGGTGTTATGAAATGGGTCTATAATATATATAATACTACTAATGTCATGAAAATAAATTTTTTCATTATAGAAAATTTTATTCTTATCCATGCATAATGTTAATACAAAAAATACATTGCTTTGTGGAGGTGCTAGTACACACATACTCATGAACAACATTATCATTCTCCAATGGATGTATGGGTAAAAATGAAGATGATATATTATATTAAAACAATTATAATTATGTTACAAATATTAAATATATATTAATTAATACCATCTTCATATCCATCCATTAAAATTGATAATGAAAAATGAATTACACCCCTATATGGAGATGGTAAGTCGAACGTATGCGCGAGTGATGTTTTCATTTTACAAAGGATTTAAAGGAGATATAAAATTTCTAGACCATTAATATAAAAACATATCATTAAAGTGAATATACTTATGTAATGACGTTAATATGGTAATTGATTATTTGGAGTATGTTTATATTGAAAGGAACTTGAGAAATCTTGGTAAGAACATATACGTATTATTTTTTGTAACCTCCTTTGGAATACACATTAATCCATCATTGAGATGTCTCTTGGTGAGACTAGTAACTCTCTGACATAGGGAGGGATGTTCGTAAGTTATTTGATCAAGGAATAGTCATTATAAGTGGCTCCAGTTAAGTGGAGTAGAGATGAGAGAGAGTACCTTTTATATGTTATTTTGTGTAAAAACTTGTTGAAACATGAATATTTATTATAGAATATATGTATTAATCTACTCAAGTGGTTACAAATTAATATATATTCAAATATAATTAGTGTGATGTGGAAATATAACAAACCAGTGATATTTATGAATGTTTTTATGTCATATTGATGCTTTCTGCATTTATGTTTAACCCTTTTAACTCCTTTTACCCATAATAAAGTGATAAATATTTACCATTAATACTATTTATGCCTAGAAATTATCAAAATTTACCTTCAATAAATGTTTATAAAATGCAACAAAAACTATTTTTAGAAACAACAAATTATGTATAAAAACTATCTTACCCTAAAATAAAGTATAACAATAATTATTGTGAAATTAATTGAATTATTATACATAAAAGGATAATTTATGGTGTTTTTAAACAAATAAAAACATAATGGAACCTTGTTAATACTTTATTTATAAAGAATAACTAAATACAATTTTTTTAAATAAAATAATTACTTAAATTTCTAAAATGATAAGCACAAATTTGTAATTTGAATATTATCTTTTTATTTTAATTATATTAATTATTAATTATATATTTGGTCTATAAAAAAGGTTTCAAAACATTCATGATATTATTGTATCATAATAATATCATAAAAGTGATAGTATTTGTAAAATCAGTATTTTTTACTATTACCCCATAATATTATCTATTTCTAAAAAATATCAGAAATTCATGATCAACTACTTTTAAAATTATAACTTCAAAAGGGAAATTTATTCTATAAAATTAAATTAGCTAAATTTGTTAAATTTTTTAATTTAGTTCTTAATCACATTATTGAATGATTTTATGTGAATTATGATATAATTTATCTAGAAGGAAAATTTTTCCTACTATAATTGAATATTCGGTGTTATATTTTCCCCCCCTTCAAAAATATCATCCTAAAAATTTCTATAATTTCAACTTATGAACATAAGTGGGTAGTTATTTATAATAATTTCTTTATGAACCCATATTTCCTCTTCTATATTATTATTTTTTCAAATAAGCTTTTCTATTTGAGTTGTCTAATACCTCAACACTTGTTCTCTATTTTTATGAATCTAGATAGGCTCTTAAAATTAGGACAAATCAAGTTTCAATTTTATTCTATAATTATAGATTAAATGTATTGGTTCTGGAATGTACTTCCTCTATAACAAGATATGGAACACATATTGAACTTTAGAGTTTCTAGGTGTAATTTCCAAATGATAAGTCGCAACTCCATTTATTTATAAAATTTAAATTTCCTCGATCTTCCAAAGACATAGTTTCACTTTTTAAAACCATATAACCCATTTTCATGGATTTATATTCAAGAAAACAGTATATCCAACTTCAAATTCTATATTCTTCCTTTAGTTATTGGCATATTTTTATATACTTTGAGTAAACATAATTTTATGTTGAGTCATCTTCACATTCACTATTTTCTATTCTATAATATATGATCCTACAATATTCTTTTCACCAACTTTTTCACAACAAGTTGGAGTATGAAACCTATTTCCATATAATTGTTCATATTGTTCCATTTTAATTCTTAAATGGAAGCTATTTTCATATAAAAATTAACCCAATTTTAATTAATAATCCTACGTATCTTGAAACTCAATTTCACTAAACCTCAACATATCTTCAAATGTCTAAACATTCCTATCATACTACCCATATGGTTGAGGATGATAATAGGTGCTCTTATATAGTTAAGTGATGATAGCGTTTTTAAAATCTTCTAAATTTTTTTATATAAATTAAAATCATAGTGGGATACAATCCAAAGAGGTTAACCATGAATTATTACTGGTTAATTAATATATATACTTATGAGGTTCTCCAGATGTTGACTCAACCTTATAATGATGAAATGCGGGGATGTGGTAACCTGGTCAACAATAACACATATAACATCATTCTTTCTATGAGTTTTTGAGAATCTAGTGACAATTCCCATAGTAATATCATTAATTTTACACAAAAGAATAGATATATATTTAATGACACCTTTATGATATTTTCTCTCAGTTGATACCTGTTGAAAAACCAAACATCTTGATACATAGTCTATAATTTCCCTCTTCATATTATCACAGAAATAAATTTCCTTCAAATACTAATTATTTTTACTGCTACCATGTTGTGTCAAGATATTTGAGGAATAATACCCATATAATAACTTTCTTTTTATATTAGACATATATAGAACGCATACCCTCTTCCTTATTTGAAAATACTATCTCCATAGATGAGGTATACTAACTTCCCATTATTAATAATATTAATTTTCTTTGGAACATTTTTTTCATGAATATGGGAACATTATATTTTATCTATTAAGGATGGTTTAGAAATAATATCAAATATATGTTATTTTCCCCTTCCTGATTGATTCATGTATCTATATTTACTATGTCTCTAAATATATGAACTTTTCAGATATTTATTTTAGTCAAAACTCCATGATCTCTCTTAATCAATGAATAAATAAAATACTTCCCCATCCTATTTTGGTAGTGTATTGAGAAATCATAATCCATTATTAGTTATAACAATCACCTTTTCCTCATTTTTATTTTTTCTGTAAGAATATTTATTTCAATTTTGTGGGATATATATATCAAATATTTCACCATAATAGAAATGTGTCTGTATATTTAATGAAAAGATTATAGCTACCAAATCATGATCATGGGTTTGATAATTCTATTAGTGGATCTTTAATCACCTTGTTTTATATGAAACAACTCTATTGTTCTCCTTAAGGACACATCCAAATGACTTCTATGAGGTAATGCTATATATCTCATATGCATCCTTTATTAATGGTAATGTAAATATCAGTACATTGACCAATATCCTCTTTAATTCTATAAAACATTCTTTACATTATTCTATCCAAATAAATATAACCTCGTTATGTGTCAACTTGGTTTATGGGTTAGCTAATGGAGAAATTGTTTGAATAAATCGTAAATAGTAAATTATTAATCCAAGGAAACTATAAACCTCAGATATACTAGTTAGTTTTGATCATTCCTTAACTATATTTCTCTTTAAAGGATCAACTGAAATTTTATCCTTATAGAAAATAAAACCAATAAAATAATAAAAATTAATTATGAATTCTCATTTGCTAAATTTTTTATATAACTTCTTTTCTCTATGATTCTTAATAAATATTCTCAAATGAATCTTATAGTCATCGTAGCTTTTAGAGTATACCAAGATATCATCAATAATTATGAAAATGATATTATTAGGATAATATATGAATATTGTATTCATCATATGCATAAAAAAGGATTAATTAGTCAATCTAAATGTAATTACTATAATTTAATAACATTTATATATTTTATAAAATTTTTATTTTATAATATCCTCTTTCATTACTCACATCTGATGATACCCATAATAGAGACCGACCTTTCAAAAATATTGATCTTTTTGAAGTTGACCAAACATGTCATCAATATGTAGTAGAGGATAAATTTTCTTTATATTAAATGAATTGATTTTTTGTATAATCAATGTCTAGACTCATAGACACATATTTATTCTTAACAAAAAGAATAGGGGATCCCCATGGTGAAACACTAGGTCATATAAATCCAATATCACACAACTCCAATAGTATTTTTCGATTCCACTAATTCCTCTATGTCTATCCAGTAGGGTGTCTTAGATAGAAATTTTATTTAGGGATAAAATTAGTAGAAAACTAAACATTATGCATAAGTGGATCATTCGGTTGTTATTCAAGAAATGCATCAACGAATTCCTACATAATAGTTATATACATTATTCTAAGTCTACCTTTCCCATTTATTGGATGTGTCTACTATTCTTCCCTAATATTTCTACTAAGGGGAGCTACTACAGGTGCATCTAGACATGATTTAGATGATACAGTATCCCATTTGAATAAAAGGGATTCTACATCTCCATCACAAATCATAATCTCTTTCACATAAAAATAACTTTTCCCATTATAATTTGAAATCCAATTCACATTAAGGATTATATAAAAGTCAAACATATATATAATAAACAAATTTATAAATAGTGTATTCCTATGTGTCATAATGAGAACTGACAAACATATCATTATTACAAAAGATTTCTATTATGATTCTTGATTGACATCTTTCTTCTAACAGTGTTAGGTAAATGTCTAATTTTCTTCAAAAACATTAAAGATATAAAATTGTGAAAATATATATAATCAAATAAATTAGTAGCTCAATTTGAGGTTATTATCAATGTTTATCCCACAAAATCATTATGAACTTTAACCTCAGCTATAGTGATCACAGAAGAATTCTTTTATACCATCTCCTTTTCTATGGAAAATTTCCTTGATTCTTAGGTAATTAATTCAAAGAGTGTACCATATCATTATATTTTAATCACAATATATTGGATGAATCTTTATTTCCCATAAAATCACATTCTTGATGGCATTTCCCTCTATACAAAAAAGCAATCTCCAATTCCAATCAAGATTGTTTCATGGTGTTAATTTCCAAAATTATTACAAAGTGGAAATTCCACCATCCTATTCTTCCCTTTTTTTCATATTTCTTTTTCCACAGTAATCATTTTCCTTCTTATTTTCTTAGTTTCCTTGGAAAATATAATACATGGAGAATACATTTTCTATGTTAATTTCACATAATATTTTACCCTTAAATACTGAAAATGTCTAAAATTCTAATAACCATTGAAGGATATGAGTTTTCCCATCAATGAAACAATAAATATTACAACTTGAATTATGTACATATTAAATATTATGATTTTATAACCTTGTAAAGCTAGCTTCATATTTAGAAATATTATATCCTTCATTTTTCATTATATTGAGTAATTGCTTCTCTATATTAGCTCATTCCTCATGAGGAATGTATTTTCCAACGAATAAATAATTAAAATTATTCCTCTCAGGGTAATTTATTTCTTATTAAAATTTACTGTTCTGGATCAATGACCACCATTGTCACGAACCAGCCTGATTTGACCCTGAACCGGTCACCCAGGCCAGCCCGCGACAAGTCCTGAGAGGCATTCCTGATCCTCTTGAGATAGTGACAAGAACCAAGGGAATCAATAGAGTACACAAGGTAATTATTTCACCCAAATATAAATAATAAAACAAACAACTAAAAGTAATGTATAACCCAAAATTCCATTATATAAAAATTGAACTGAACATTATTTTTACAAGAAATTGAATGTAAAACTAATCCAACAACTCAACTGACCAAACCCGATAACCAACTAACTCTATATTACCCCATGGGTCACTCTTAAACAAATTTATCACACATCTCCCAAGGAAATTGAACTAAATTTGAAACCTGCACAAGTGATGAAACCAGAAGAAGACTATATGCGTGAGTATTAAAACTCGGTAGGTTAGTTCGATATTCTATTTCCAATGCACATCCATTAAAATAAAAGAATATTTAATTTCACGTTTTATATAAATGTATAAAGTTATGTTTTCCAAATGAGGACTCATGATATAAAAAATTTACCATACAAAAACTTGCATGTTTTATAAACAAGAATGCTAGTAACAATTTTCAAAAAGGTGCAACTTCAAAATGAAACAAGTTTTTAAGAGGTCTGGTTTAAAGAATTTATAATTTTAAATAAATCACACACACTGATTAATTTACCCACCAAACACACTGTATGCCAATATTGAGTACAAAATATCCAATGACAACAAGTCTCGGGAACACCCCTAGGCACTAGTTAGTTGTGAGCCTCAAGTACCTCGTATCTCGGTGAAAGTAACCATAATAAATATTTGTTCTCGTGCACATGAGAAACTAGTAGGGATCATACCCATAACCTTGTTGTCCCCTAACATCAAAATCATCATAGTTTAGTTTTTGTTATCATCGTCAAACTTCTTACATGAAACGGGGGACAAACCCCAAGGAATCGCTAGCATACAAGTACACGACCGCCCACCTAGATACCTAGGATTCCATTTCATCCTCAATAAAGTTACACATTTTATCAAATACACTTCACACATCAAAAATTATTTAACAAATCATAAACACACAAATATCATTCGAACACATTTCACATTTCTTTCATGAATCTATAAACCATTGAAATGATTCGTAAAACAATTTGAAGGTGTACAATGAGGACTTGCACATAAAATCCATAAAAAAATGTTGTTTTACGGCCACAAACTAATCAAAAACATAACAAATCATATTTTAAATCCCAAAAACCATTTAATAAATCATTTTCATGGACCATAAAATTTCCCCAAAATATAGAACATGAAATACTCATGGAATCCATTTTTACAAAAAACAATTCCAAACAGGCCTTTAAGCCTTTCTCAAAACTATCTTTTTACAAAGGTATGCATTTCAGTTTTATTAAGGATGTTTATAAACACCATTTAAAGAATCAAAACACATTCATAAAACCCTTAAAAAATTATGATATATATTCAAAAAACAACCATTCTCATAAGGATGTGAAATGGTCCATTTTCTAACAACTCCGGCCAAAACATGTTGTAAACCAAAACACATTTGTTTGTAAAAACAAATACAAATTGGAAAGAAATATGAGGACATAATATAACAATTATAATTATTACAATTTATTTATAAATCCGAACAAATAATTCTTAAATCAAACATAACACATAAAATACAACCGGGAAATTTATCGAATACATGACATGCCCTTTTAAACAAAATAATTTATTTTATTCACTTGACATAGAATAAAACACTAATTGCATGAAATGTTTTATACAAGATACTGTAACATATTCAAAATAGCATCAACCAGGTTCTAAACCTCAAAAAATAGTTTTGAAAGATAGTGGAACATTTAAACAATCACTTGGTGTGAACTTTTATGACAAAACAACACTACCTTTCTCAAAACAAGGATTAACAAAACATTTTTTACAACAATAAAATTATAAAAATGATGAAAAATAATAATAAACATACATATAATATGAAAACAATATGTAAATTATGAATCTTAAAAAATAAAGGCATGTGAAATGGATATCCTATCCTAAATCCTTGGTTTAATGGAAATGCACACCCAATATCACCATCCGAGGGTTTACAAACCCTAAACCTTTGAAGAACATCCCCAAATTAACAAAAACACCATAAAAAATAATTTCATAGCATAACACTAGTTCTATAATGGCTATTGATTATTATAAAACCAATAAATAATGAAAGAAGGAAGAAGAGGGAGGATAAAGGAGAAGGAATTTCACCTTTCCAACTAGAAAACTCTTTGTCTTCCATTAGATACACCCCCACAGAGAAAAGGGAATGTCTTGAAACTTTTTGGAGAGCCTAATAAGGTCTAGAAGAACCAGGGAAATATTATTTGTGGGAAAATAGTATTAATTTAATGATTTATGGATGAAATAATTTACCATTACAACTATGAAAAATTCGACTAACCATGAGAACTTTCACCCAAATATGCGATTCAAATGAGTGTCAAAGAGGTAAAATCGATAATGGGGGAGAGTCTGGGTATTTTGGATTGATATGGGAGGTTTATTCAGTGAAGAAAAATTAAATAATAAAAAATATATAAAAGAAACCAATTATTTTTTTTAAACTGGAAATGGGCCCCCGGGTTGGCCCAATACCTAAATAAGTAACCCAAAATCACCATGATTATTAATTTATAAGGTGTACAAAAGTATATGGTGGTTGGAATATGTTATTTTATGAAATTTATGTAGTTTAATGGTTTAAAAATGTTGAATATGAAGGAGTTATGATAGAAAAAAATTTGGTTTTTAAATTTTAAAATTGGCTCACAATTGGCCCAAATCTTGAAATAACCAACCTTTCTCTAAAAACTCCTAAAAAAGCAATGGGGAACCCAAATTAGGGTGATTAGATATATATGGTTGTTAAAAAAGTAAAATTAATCTCACCAAACACCCAAGAAAAGGATTGGGATTTTCAATGAACCGGATCAAAACCATGACATGAGAAGAAAAAAATGGGTATGACAATTCTCCCCACCATTAATGATTTCCACCCCCAGAAAGCCATAATACTTTTCAACTGACAAAGAAAAACCTAAGAATTCCTTATAAACATAATAATGCCTCTAAAAGCAATGAAATATCATTCACAAACAATGTAACATAATAATATTTCTGAAACAAAACACCCACTCACAACCACTTCTGGTGAATCAGTGGATAGATCAAACCACTACCTCCCCAACCAAGCCAAGAACTAGATTATTGGGCCTTCTCCCAATGATCCCAAAGATCACCCAAACCATAGTTCACTCAAAAAATAAAATGAATTGGGGTGGAGGATGTAATGGTCTCCACACTATTTAATCAAAACTATCATCCAACAAATCCTAAAGGAAAGATCTTCGAGGCCCGCAGTGGGTCTCCCCACCATTACAGACCAACTAAAAATGAACAAAAAAAATTCAAAATGAACTAGAATTGGTACTCACCTACATAAGACCACAAAAAATCTCCCAAAACAACATAAAAACCCAATTTAATAGGGTTACAACATGAACATCTAAACCACCCACTCCCAAGTAGAGGGGATAAGAACTGGTCCAACACTTTAGGCACAGATCCGGACCCCCACCACTCGGGGAGTGGAGGGAAGGGGACCCAATAATTAGGCCAATGAAACCAAAAAAGAAAAAAATAAACTACCCAACACTATCCACCTATGAATATGTAACACCAATACCACACCTGATTATCATAGGTGGTCCACACAGAGACATTGATCGAAAACACACATCCATGAAGGCATAACTATAGACACTTTGTGAGGGGTTTGTCTACCATGCTCATTACGAAAAAGGAAAATTCACAGTAATGAGAAACCAAAATATATACATAGAAACTATCGTACTACAATGGTGGAGGCAAGAGAATGGTCATGCTTTCTATGCCTTTAGAGATTTCCTGAGTATGTGAAAAGCTTCACTCTGAGGCCTTTGGCTAGAGCCCTGATTCTTGAAGCATCTGTTGCACCACAGTCAAGTGCTAAGGATCACACCACTCAAAAAATTCACTTTCTCAATAAGACACATTCATCTAAATAGGAACTCATAGATACATATCAAAAATTTTTCTTACACCAAACGAGGAGTAGAATGGAAAAGGAATACGGTGAAACACACCAACATCACCAAACACAACTGCTATATCCAAAAGAATTATCATCACATCGAAGAACTCTAAATCGATCCTAAACAGATCTCTATTCCAACAAACAGGCTGAGGAATCATCCTAAGAGGTGGATTTTAAATTTTAATGGAATGATCAATAGGAAATATTTACAATGGAGAACTATCCATTTCTACATCACAACATCGAACACATATTTTGAAACCCAATGAACATTACTCCAAAACCGGGCACCAAAAATATCTCATGAAATGATACAAAAAGAGTATTACTTCTAGATCACAAGGAATATTACAAAATAAAAAAACTCTTCTATGACATAGAAATAAACAATCCACATAACCATTGTTTTACAAATAAAGTCCATAATTTTTCAACTAAAAACACTATTGAAAAAAACAAACTAATTTGTTGGGTTTCCACATTCACCAATGGTGATTCATCATGTCTCACCCAAATGCACATTTCCATGACACTCAAGCACCAAACCACCATGCCATATAGTCCATCCTTTTAGATATCAAAAAAACCATTCATGCGAGCACCCATGAAAATAGAAAAGTCCAAAACAAAGCATCATCATTGAAAAAACATGTACCTTCCAAAGGAACACTAAAAACCAAGTCAAAACCCCTTTTCATATTTCGCAGAACAAACAACACTTTATCAAAAAAACATTTGCTAAAACACGTATGCCTTTTCATTTTTAACAACTTTTAAAACAACCATGCTACACCAAACAACTGTTTCCCATTTTTTGAAATTCATCAATGTATATTTTCATAATCTGATGTTCATTGAGACCAATACCCTTTCAAAAAACACTAACTACTCAAAACCAATTTCCAAAATTAATTTATCATATTCAAACACTTTTCAAAATCCCAAAAACCCTCATTTAAAACAAATATTTAGAATCACCTTAAAATGATTCACACTTTCAAAACATTTTATTCCAACAAACCACAAGTTTGGATTATGGATAATCCAATCATGTTAAATCATTTCCACTTCCTCCTAATTTTTTCACAAAAAAATATCCTTCCAGAACCATTATTATATTTAATTTTTGAGATCCCCTTTTTACACTTTTCAAAATCAAATACATACTTTAAAACCCATTTCCAAAATTCTAACACAGTGATTTTGAAAACAAAAAATCAGAATTCACGAAAGGTCCAAGAGACCCCAAAAAAGGGACTAGTGTCAGCGGGTAACTTGTCCATATGGTCGGTGGCCATATGTCAAACACAACACCAACACAGAGAGACTTATTAGGACCATGCCTTTCTCCACAAGGCTTTCTAGGCCCTAAGAGATTACAGATTCCATTAGTCAGACTCCCCTTGTCATATCCCAACACCAAACAATAAACAAGAACAAAGGACACTAATAAAATAGAACTTCTTGTGGAAACCCAAGAAACAGAACGAACATGAGTTCACGATGCTCTTCCCACACTTACTCCTCAAGTCCCAGAATTTCTATTCCATCTACCTTGACATCCCCCAAATAACAAGGGTGGTCTAAAAAGGTGACCTCCTATGATACCATTTTGTCAAGGACCAGCCCGAGCCGACCTTGAACTGATCACCCATGCCAGCCTATGACCAAACCCGATAACCATCTAACTCTATGTGTCCCCGCTAGTCACTCTCCAATACAATGATCACACGTCGCCCAAAGCGATCAAACACAAGATGAAACCTGAACAAGGGCTAAAAACTGAAGAAGACTATAGGCGTGAGTGTTAAAAATCTGTAGGTTAGCCCGTTATATAATACCCAATGCACCTGATTTAAAATAAAAGAAAATTAAATTTCATGTTTTAAATACAAATATAAAGGTATGCTTTACAAATGAGGTCACATGCTTTAATAAAATTACCAGACAAAATCTTGCATGTTTTCTAAATAAGAATTCTAGTAACAATTTTCAATAAGGAGCAACTTCAAAATGAAACTAGTTTTCAAGAGGTCTAATTTAATGAATGTACACTTTTAAATAATCACACACACTACTGAACATACCAACTGAACACACTTTATTCTGATAGTGAGTACAAAATAAACAATGATCACAAGTCACGGGAACACCCTTAGGCACTAGTCAGTTGTAAGCCCTAGGTACCATGTATCTCTGTGAAAGTAACCATAATAAATATGAGTTCTCATGCACATGATCCACTAGTAAAGAGGATACCCATAACTAGTGGTCCCCAAAAAACATCATCATAATAGTTTATTTAGTGTTTTCATAATCAAACTTTCTACATGAAACAGGGGCCAAACCCCACGGAATCACTAGCATACTAGTACACATCTGCCCACCTAGATATCTGGGATTCCCTTTACTGCTCAATCAAGTTACAAATATTTTTAAATAAGCGTTCCAAATTAAAATTCCATTACCAAACCATAAAAACACAAACATCTAACAAACATGATTCACATTTATTTCACGAATCAATAAACCACAAAAAAGATTCGTAAACCATCATCAAGAAGTATAACGAGGCTTTTCACATAAAATACGTTAAAAAATGCCCTTTTAAGTCCACAAACCAATAAATAACATAAAAACCTAGATTTTTCATCCCCAATACCAATTAATAAATCATTTTCTAGGACCATAAAATTACTCCAAAATATATAACATGGAATACACATGGAAACCATTTTTACAAAAACAAACAAATTCCAAACAGGCCTTTAAGCCTTTCTCAAAACTATCATCTGACAAACGTATGCATTTCAATTTTATTGAGAAGGTGTATAAAAACCATTTAATATAGAAAAACACATTCATAAATAAATTAAATCATTTAGGTTAAACATTTAAAACACAACAATTATCATAAGGATGTGAAACAATCCATTTTCCAACAACTCGGGCCAAAACATGTTGTAAACCAAAACCCATTTGTTTATAAAACCCAATAAAAATTGGAACACCATATGAGGACCCAAAATAACATTTATAATTATCCCAATTCATCTATAAATTAAAACCAATAATTTTAAATTCATACATGACACATAAAACCCAACTGTGCAATTTACTGAATAAATGACATTCCCTATTAAACAAGACAATTAATTTTAAGCACTTGAAAAAAAATAAAACACTAATTGCATGACATATTTTATAAATGATACTGTTAAATATTAAAAATATCATATAACATGTTCTAAACCTCACAAAATGGTTTTGAAAGATAGTGGAATATTTAAAGAAACACTTGTTGTGCACTTTTATGAAAAAACAACACTATAATTCACAAAACGAGGATTAAAAAACCATTTTCCACACCAAGAAAATTATTAAAATGCTGAAAAATAATAATAAACATATATATCAGATGAAAAACATATTGAAAATTATGAATTTTAATAGATAAATTCATGTGAAAGGGATATCCTTCCTCAAATCCTTTTCATAATTGAAATGGACATCCAATATCACCATCTGGGGGTTTAAAACCCCTAAACCTATGATGACCAGCCCCAAACGAACAAGAACCCCATAAAAATAATATTATAACTAGACCTTTGGATGATAATTACTATTGGTGATTATAAAACCAAGAAATAATGAAAGGAGAAGGAATCTCTCATTTTCAAGTAGAAAATTCGTCGTCTTCCACTAGATCTTCACCCATAGATAAACAGGAATGGGATGAATATTCATGGAGAGTCCCCTAAGGTCAGGAACAACAAGGAAAAGATTATTTGTTTGGAAAATAGTATTAATGGAATGATTTATGGATGAAATAATTTACCTTCTCAATTATTGACAATTTAAAGAACCCTAAGAACATTCTCCCAAATATGCAATCCATTGAGCTTCAAAGATGTAAAATAGATAATGGGGGCGAGGATAGATATTTTGGCTTAGTATTGGATGTGGAATTAGAGAAAAATATTAAAAAATTAAAAATATATTTTATAAACAAATTATTTTTTTAAAACTAGAAATGGGCCTACGAGCTAACTAAATACCTAAATAAGTAACCCAAATTAACCATGACTATGAATTTTTTTGGGGATAAAATGTATATGGTCGTTTGAATATATCAGTTTGGGAAATTTATGAAGTTTAGTGGGTAATGAATTTTGAAAATTGAAGGATTCATAAAAGAAAGAAATTTAGTTTTTAAATTTGGAAATGGGCTAACGGTGGCCCCAAATCAGGAAAAAACCACCATTTCTCAAAAAACTCCTAAATAAGCAATGGGGAACCCAAATTAGGGTGATTATAAATATATTTTAGTTAAAAACTAAAAAATAATCTCAACCAAACCCCATGAAAAGGATCGATATTTTCAATGAACTGGATCAAAACCAGGACATGAAAATTATGACAACCCTGCTTTTTATTACAACTTAAGCATGCTTTATTACATAAAAATTCACTTGATACAACAAAAGAGATCGAGAGGTTTAGTGTCTTTGGGGCTTAGTATCATTAAATGAAAACTTTAAACTCGAAATACAACTTCTTTATTGAAATATTCCTTTACATGACCACTACATTCTTTCGTACTTAGCATTGCATGGGATAACCTGAGGACATGCATAAGAAAAGGGTGAGCTATAAAGCCCAGTAAGGGAGTACACAATGAATAACATGAGGAGTACAATAAATTTTAAGAAATAGGAACATCAATAGAGCATAAGAGTAACATGAACATAAAGGCATGATAAAGCATGATAATCATAACATGGAAATGTGGCAACAACACTTAACATTGAATTAGCATGAGCCAAGGCTCATTGCACATGGAGCATGAGTAAACCCTCATTTCACTTGAAGCACGAGTAAACCCTCGTTGCACGTGAATTATCATGAGTCATCACTCATTTCACATGATGTATCATGATACTATACATTACCCAATGCATTAGAGCGCTATAAAGGGCGCACCCTTCATAAACATTTTATTTCATGCATAAGTGTGCCACATGGATCATAAAACATGGATTCATAAAACATAATAATTTATACCACAATAAAGGAATGTGGAATTCATACATGAAACTTTATAATAAATTATTAAATGTGCATAAAGGTGAATACCCTTGAAGGAGAAATGGGCATGGTATTCACTACACAATGATATAGGCTTAGAAAATCTGTGTGATTTCGGCAGTGTAACAGTGTGACATAAGAATTCATAAAAATGGTTGATGAGAGAGAAAGGGGTTCCTCATCATATTTAAATGTAATGGACAGTAAGGAGGTAATATAGATACATTTCCCAGCAATTGAAAAGGAATTTAGATTCATGATACAAAAGTATTGCTTGAATATAGAAGGGGAGAAAAAGGTTCCTTTCGGAATTTCGACATAGTAACGGGGCTACATGGGAGGCATTTAATGAGATATAAAGGTGTCTCACATCATTCAAACAATAATAGGGAAGTATGGGAGAGGTTCAAAACCATACCCCAACATTCATAATTGAAATTAAAAGGGCAATACAACTTAATGAAAATTGACAAAAATGAGAAAGGAAGAAAAAACCCTTACTTGGAAGTATGTTTCCAAAGGCTATAGAGAGGCTTGTGAGAGACTTCTTGGGAGCTTGGGGAACCTTGAGAGGATTCTAGAGAGAGTAGGGCAGAGGTTGGACGAACTCCAAGGGCTTTTAGTGAGGAGGAAGTGGGATCTTAGGTGGGTTTATATAGGAAAGGTGAAGGAATTCTTTATTATTTAGGATGGGGACCCCTTATATTAAAATAATACAAACCTCAAACCATCACATGGTATTTTCCAATGGATTCTGGGAAAGGAAAGAGGACAAATATATTTTACAAGGCCAAGGTCCGAACTTATAAAAAAATTAGGGTTTCCTATGTGGAGGTGAGTCACACTCCCATGGAAATTAATTTAAAAAGGAAAAGTGTTGAATAAGTATTGAGGGCTCCATTAATGCTTTGAAAAGTAAGTAAAACAAACCCAAAACTTAATTATTTTAATGATAAAACACATATTGGCCGAACATAAGGATTATGGTATTTTATTACATCACCATTGGGTCATTATGATGTCATAAAACACATTATATATTTAAATGGTATTTAAGTTTTACCCAAAAATTTGACTGTCTCAGAAAATTATGAAAAATTCACTATTGGAAAATTTCGACATCCTGATTCCAAAAATAAAATTTATTTTATCTAAATAATTTTCTAAATATGTGAATTTTCACTTTTAAAATAAAAACTGACATTTATAAAAAATTCACGGGTTTTTTACAGAAATGGCTTTCAAACTTTAATAAAAATTTTAATTGCATTCATGAAATTATAAGATCATTTATTATTAATAAAAATTAATTTAATATTAATAATAGTATTTTATTAAAATATTATTTATTTCAAAAATCCTTTAATTTAATAAAATATAATTCTTAATTAAATAATAACTAAAAACACCATTTGTACTTTAAAAACTAATTACAATGTATCAAAAATGACTAGAAATTATATTCATTATTATATATAGAAATAATTTACATGAACATGGTGCTACTTATTTGTTACATAACCCCTTAAAATAGCTTCATAATACCTAAGGGTAAGGTGTGCGATGGTGACAGACTCTTGGGGTGGCTCGGATAACATCACTCGAGTGGTAATTTCAATCAACTTCCACTTTTCCCGTAGACGATCACGTTCGAGCTTGACATGATGAAGCTCAGCTTGGGCTTGGTCAAGGGCATAGCAAAAAGACGCCAACTCTTTTCCGAGCTCTGAAAAATGGGCTTCGTATGGGGAAATTCTACTCGATGAGGCCATCACTTCCTTTTTCTGAGTAGAAATGGCTTCTTTAAAGCCTTATATTTATACTACTCATTTGATCACTGTTCAACGACTGTAAAAGTAATGGTCACAAATCTTAACGTAAAACTAAAGAAGTTGACATCTTATAAAAACATTTTTCATGAAGAATCATTTAACTGGATCAAGAAGGATTTTTCATTAATGAAACTTTGGTTCATTACATTATTCCCCCATTAAGAAATTTCGCCCTCAAAATTTTCCTTCTCCCACACTAAAACCAATGTGGGTAACTCAGCTTCATCATATCCTCCGACTCCCAAGTTGCTTCTTCAAACGTGTAGTTTCTCCACAACACCTTGACGAGGGGCATTGTCTTATTTCGTAGAACTTTTTCTCTATGATCGAATATCTTCACTGGTTGCTCCTCATAAGAAAGATCATCTTCCAATTGTACCACCTCGGAAGAGAGTACATGTGAAGGATCTGGTATGTACTTCCTTAAGAGGGATACATGAAAGACATCATGCACCTTGGCCATAGTAGGTGGAAGTGCTAGTCGATAGGCCACACCCCTAACACGATCAAGAATCTCAAAGGGGCCGATGTACCTTGGACTTAACTTCCATTTCTTTCCAAACCTCATGACCTTCTTCCACGGAGATATGTGTAAAAACACCATGTCTCCGTCTTTAAACTCAAGGACTTATCGACGATTATCTGCATAACTCTTCTATCAACTATGGGCTTCCTTGATATGCTGCTGAATGGTTTTCACCTTCTCCACCATTTCTTCGACCATTTTTTGTCCAAGAAGCTTACGTTCACCAACCTCATCCCAACATGCCGGTGTTCTACACCTTTTCCCATACAGGGCTTCATATTGTGCCATTTGGATGCTCGAGTGGAGACTATTATTATAATAGAACTCAACCAGAGGAAGATGTTGATCCCATCCTCCTTTAAAGTCCATTGAGCACGCTCACAACATATCCTCAAGTGTTTGGATAGTCCGCTCGGATTGTCCATCAGTTTGAGGATGATAGGCCATACTAAAGTTCAGTTCAGTATTCAGAGCATGTTGAAGACTCTTCCAAAACATAGAGGTAAATCTTGGATCTCGGTCAGAAACAATATATAGTGGTACTCCATGCAACCATACTACATCCCTGATATATATCCGTTCTAGTTGATCCAAAGAGAAATCCTCTCGAATAGCAATGAAGTGTGAAGTCTTTGTAAGATGATCCACAACAACCCAGATTGCATTGTTGCCTTTGGATGTCCTTGGAAGTCCGGTGACAAAGTCCATGGTGATGTTCTCCCATTTCCATTCTGGTATGGGCAATGGTTGCATCATCCCCTTAGACTTCTGCCTCTCTCCCTTCACTTTCTGACACACCATGCACTTTGATGTATATTCAGCGATCTCCTTCTTCATATTTTCCCACCAAAAGTTTTCTCAGAGATCTCGATACATCTTTGTGCTCCATGGGTGAATAGAGAAATTTGAACTATGTGCATCATCCAAAAGTTCCTTCTTCAGCTCCGAACATGATGGAACACATAGTCTTTTCCCAAACTGCACAATTCCTTCTTCATTAACATTAAACTCTGAGGATTTTCCCTTTTTGATAGCTTCCACTTTTTCTTGGATTCCTACATCATCCTTTTGAGCATCCTTTACCCTTTCCAAAAGAGATGGTTGAGCAATCATTTGTGAAAGGATTGATGATGTTCCCTTATTTATGATTCCCACATCCATCTTCATTAAGTCTACGAAGATTGGATCCTTCTCAATTCTCATCATTGATAGAATCGCTGGATCCTTTCTACTTAGGGCATCTGCCACCTTGTTCGCTTTCCCAGGGTGGTAATGTATTGAACAGTCATAATCCAAAATGAGCTCTATCCATCTTCTCTGGCGCATATTAATCTCTTTCTATTTGAATATATATTTAAGACTCTTGTGGTCAGTATATATCTCACATTTCTCTCCATAGAGATAATGCCGCCAGATTTTCAAGGCAAAGATCACCGCCACCAACTATAGATCATGAGTTGGATAGTTTCGCTCATGTATTTTTAATTGCCTTGAGGCATAGGATATCACTTTATCATTTTCCATCAGCACACATCCTAAGCCCTTCTTCGAAGCATCACTGAATACCACAAAAAGCTCTCCACTTGTGGGTAAAGTGAGCACGGGTGCAGTGATAAGGCTCCTTTTCAACTCCTTGAATATTTCTTCGCATTCATCACTCCAAGCAAACATTACTCCCTTTCGAGTTAGCTTGGTAAGAGGGTTGGACAATCGTGAAAAAATTTCTCACAAATCGTTGATAATATCCAGCTAACCCCAAGAAGCTACGGATATCAGTTACCGATATTGGCCTCGACCATCCCTCAATTGCATCTGTTTTGGAGGGGTCCACAGATATCCCATTGATTGTGATGATATGGCCCAAGAATGAGACCTCCTTCAACCAGAACTCACAGTTGCTGTACATGGCATAGAGCTTCTCCTTGTGCAATGTCGGCAGTACAGTTCTTAAATGATCCTAAATGGTCCTCCTTGGTTTTGGAGTATATTAGAATATCATCTATAAAGACTACCACAAATTTGTCTAGGTAATCTCTAAAGACTTTATTCATCAATTCCATGAATATTACTGGAGCATTGGTGATTCCGAAAGGCATTACAATGAATTCATAGTGCCCGTACCTTGTATGAAAAGCAGTCTTGGGGATATCTTCCTTCTTCACCCTTACTTGATAATATCCCGACCGCATGTCCACCTTACAGAAGTATTTTGCTCCACACAGCTGATCAAACAAGTCATCAATTCTTGGGAGAGGATACTTTTTCTTTATCTTGATTTTGTTATGTTCACGATAATCGATGCAAAGCCGCATTGACCCATCCTTCTTCTTGACGAAGAGGACTGGTGCACCCCATGGTGATGCACTTGGGCTTATAAACCCTTTATCCAGATTCTCCTGTAGGTGTTTTTTCAGCTATTGAAGCTCAAAAAAAACCATTCTATATGGATTCTTGGATATTGGTAGCGCCCCAGGTATAAGTTCAATTGAGAACTCAACATCTCTTCTTCGAGGAAGACCAGGAAGTTTCTCGGGAAATTCTTCAGTGAATTCCCTCACAATAGGAATTTCTTCAAGGGTGGTTTCTTCCTTGGACTCAATCATCTGAGCCAGATATGCGTGCTCATAAGTCAGTAATATCCATGCTTGAGATGATGGAGCTAAAGGAGATTCATCTTCCTCCTGACACTTGTAAAGAATCGGGGGTCGATTCTCCATATAGAGTGTGATTTCCCTATCCCGACAATTTACGTTGGCTCTATATAAGGAAAGCCAATCCATGCCAAGAATTGCATCAAATTCCACCAGAGGGAGTATGATGAGGTTTTCCGGGAAATTCAATCCATAGATTATAACAGGGGAGGACTTATACTCATGGTATGCAATGATTTCCCCATTTTCCGTACTCACTGACATCATTACTTCCATGATTTGTGGTGGTGCAGGGATTGTTCTACTAATCTTTTGAGATATAAAAGAATGCGTAAAACCTGAATCAAAAAGTACGTTCGATATTCCTGAATGAATAACTAGTGTACATGTCACCACTTCGTTGTTGGGGTTCACTTCGGCAGAAGTGATGGAAAATTTTCTTACTTGTTGTCTTGGAGGTTGCTGGTTGCCTATGATAACCCTTGGATTAGGGCACTGATTTGCAAAATGACTCGGTTCATTGCATTTGTAGCATTGAACAACGCATTGAGGTACGAACGGAGTGTTCCTCTCCTCTGTCACAGCCGCGGGTCCTTCTTGCTGACAGTTAATATCTAGGTTCCCTTCTCTTCCACACTTGAAGCATTTTCTTGTCCCCCTAAGGAAATTTCCAGGGTGCTTCATTCCACACTTTTGGCAAGTGGGGTGCTGGAACTTCTTAGCGCCGTTGGATTTATCCATCGGACCACCAACATTGAATTCCACCTTACGTTTCTTGTCCCCATGATACCCCTGTGATTCTCCGATCTCCATATCAACCTTGAGGGAACATCAGACAATTTCCTCATAGCTGTCGAAGTCACGGATCGCTAATGCTTTCTGCAAGCTAGGATTCATCCCACGAAAGAAGCGGTCAACCTTGCATTCAGGGGTAACGACAAAGCCGGAAGCGTATCATGCAAGCCTTGTGAAGTTTGCCTCGTACGCTCCCATAGATTCTTCATCTTTCTTCTTGAGGGAAAGGAAGTCCCTTTCCAACTTAAGACAGAGGGTGCGCACAAAATATTTATTGAAAAACATCATCCGGAATTCCTTCCATTCCAAAGCCTCGATCTCCTCCTCAGGCTTCGTATTTTTGATCAACGTCTACCATTGATCAGATTCACCCTCCATACAATAAGCCGCCAGGAGAACCTTCTCTTTTTCAGAGCATTGGAGGATGGAGAATATCTTTTCAATGGAGTTGATCCATTGTTCAGCGATCGTGGGATCGGATGATCCACTAAAAGTAGGAGGCCATTGTCTCATGAAGCTCTCGATAGTGACTTGTTCTTTCTTAGGGGGATTTGAACGTTCCTCTTGACCGATGTTTCTATTTAAAACTTGAGTTAGCTGAGAGAGAAGCATGACAAAGTTCGCGATTCCCACTCCCATTGGATTGGGAATCTCATTAGTACAATCATCACACTGATCATCACAACGATTGTTAGCCCGAGTTCTCCTATTACCGGCCATTGGCTGGAATAAAAGGAAAGTTAGGGGTAACACATAAAGGGTAATCCAAAGACAAAAGTTGATGACTTATAAATAATCATTAATCTCTTTAACTCATGAGTCTATAGGATTCAATCCAGGCTTTTCATCATCTTCCTTCTAACATATATTCTTAGGGGCATTTTTCCCTTAATAAGGGTTCATACTAAGATTGTGAATTTATCAAAACATATCCCCCGGGAGTGTCGTAACCAAGAGTGAAGCAAGGACCGTTTTCATGCACCAGTTCCCATTCGAGTCTAGCTCAAAGCGGTGTTTTCGGGTTTTATCCCTAGGATACATCTATTCCAGAGCCGCCTCTACCTGCTCGTATCCAGATAGGGATGTATTTGTTTGATAAACCACATACATAGTATTTACCAAAACTTAGGGATGTTTTTATTATGCTTAGTCTTGTATCAAAGGCTTTACTAGGGTTTCCTAATCCCAAAAATAACTAAACCTATCCTCTAATACCAACTATGACAACCCTACTTTTTATTACAACTTAATCATGCTTTATTACATAAAACATCACTTGATACAACAAAGAAGATCGAGAGGTTTAGTGTATTTGGGGCTTAGGATCATTACATAAAAACATTAAACGTGAAATACAAAATCTTTATTGAAAACATCCTTTACATGAACACTACATTCCTTCGTACTTAGCATTGCATGGGATAACCTGAGGACATGCATAAGAAAAAGGTGAGCTATAAAGCCCAGTAAGGGAGTACACAATGAATAACATGAGGAGTACAATACATGTTAGGAAATAGGAAAATCAATACATCATAAGAGTAACATGAACGTAAAGGCATGATAAAGCATGATAATCATAACATGGAAATGTGGCAACAACACTTAACATTGAATTAGCATGATCCAAGGCTCATTGCACATGGAGCATGAGTAAACCCTCATTGCACATGAAGCACGAGTAAACCCTCGTTGCACTTGAATTAGCATAAGTCAACACTCATTGCACATGAAGTATCATGATACTATACTTTACCCAATGCATTGGAGCGCTATAAAGGGCGCACCCTTCATAATCATTTCATTTCATGCATAAGTGTGCCAAATGGATCATAAAACATGGATTCATAAAACATAATCATTTATTCCACTATAAAGGAATGTAAAATTCATATATGAAACTTTATAATCAATTAGTAAATCTTCATAAAGGTTAATACCCTTGAAGGATAAATGGGAATGGTATTCACTACACAATGATATTGGCTTAGAAAATCGGTGTGATTTCTGCAGCGTAACGTCGTGACATAAGAATTCATAAAAATGGTTGATGAGAGAGAAAGGGGTTACTCATCATATTTACATGTAATGGACAGTAAGGAGGTCATATAGATACATGTCCCAGCAATTGAAAAAGAATTTAGATTCATGATACAAAAGTATTGCTTGAATATAGAAGGGGAGAAAAAGGTTCCTTTCGGAATTTCGGCACAGTAACGGGTGTACATGGGAGCAATTTAATGAGAGAGAAGGGGGTCTCTCATCATTCAAACAATAAGACGACAGTATGGGAGAGGTGTGAAACCATACCCCAACATTCATAATTGAAATTAAAATGGCAATACAACTTAAAGAAAATTGACAAAAATGAGAAAGGAAGAAAAACTCTTACTTCGAAGTGTGCTTCCAAAGGCTAGAGAGAGGATTGTGAGAGGCTTCTTGGGATCTTAGGGCACCTTGAGAGGATTCTAGAGAGTGTAGGGCAGAGGTTGGACGAACTCCAAGGGCTTTGAGTGAGGAGGAAGTGGGAGCTTGGGTGGGTTTATATAGGAAAGGTGAGGGAATTCTTTATTATTTAGGTTTGGGACCCCTTATATTAAAATAATCCTAACCACAAACCATCCCATGGTATTTGCCCATGGTTTCTGGAAACGGAAAGAGGACAAAAATATTTTACAAGGCCAAGGTCCGAACATATTAAAAAATTAGGGTTTCTTATGTGGAGGTGAGTCACACTCTCATGGAAATTAATTTAAAAAAGCAAAGTGTTTAATAAGTCTTGAGGGTCCATTAATGCTTTGAAAAGTAAGTCAAACAAACCCAAAACCTCATTATTTTAATGATAATACACATATTGGATGAACATAAGGATTATGGTATTTTATTACGTCACCATTGGTCCATTATGATGTCATAAAACACATTATATATTTAAATGGTATTTAATTTTTATCCATAAATTTGACTGTCTCAGAAAATTATGAAAAATTCACCGTTGGATAATTTCATCGTCCTGATTCCAAAAATAATATTTATTTTATCTAAATAATTTTCTAAATATTTGAATTTTCACTTTTAAAATAAAAACCGACATTTATAAAAAATTCACAGGTTTTTACAGAAATGGCTTTCAAACCTTAATAAAAATTTTAATTGCATTCATAAAATTATAAGATCATTTATATTTAATAAAAATTAATTTAATATTAATAATAATATTTTATTAAAATATTATTTAATTCAAAAATCCTTTAATTTAATAAAATATATTTTTTAATTAAATAATAACTAAAACACCATTTGTACTTTAAAAACTAATTACCATGTATAAAAAATGACTAGAAATTATATTCATTATTATATACAGAAATAATGTACATGAACATGGTGCTACTTATTTGTTCTATAACCCCTTAAAATAGCCGCATAAGACCTAAGGGTACGGTGTTTGATGGTGACGGACTCTTGGGGTGGCTCGGATAACATCGCTCGAGTGGTAATTTCAATCAACTTCTACTTTTCCCGTAGACGATCACGTTCGAGCTTGACTTGATGTAGCTCAGCTTGGGCTTGGTCAAGGGAAAAGCCCAAAGATGCCACCTCTTTTCCGAGCTCTGACAAATGGGCCTCGTAAGGGGAATTTCTATTGGATGAGGCCATCTCTTCCTTTGTCTGAGTAGAAATGGGTTTGTTAAAGCCTTATATTCATACTACTCAGATGATCACTGTTCAACGGCTATAAAAGTAACGGTCACAAATCATCACATAAAACTAAAGAAGATGACATATTATAAATACATTTTGCATGAAGAATCATTTAACTGGATCAAGAAGGATTTTTCATTAATGAAACTTTGGGTCTTTACAAAAATAAAAAACGGATGTGACAACATTGAATAGCATCTCATTTGTGATGATAAACTATCATAATAAATTTATGTCTTTCACTACTTCCAAATGTGAGAAATATCTTATCCCTAGAATTTATCAATTTCATAGCTACTAATGGATTAGTATATCCATTTAATGATGTATATTTTTGTCACATGAAGAAGTATTACATTATAACACCATGTTGGGGTTCTATATGATACTCTATATGGGTTTGTTTATTGGTCACAACCTAATTCAATTCCCCCAATATAGTTACAATTTTTTCTACTCAATATATAACTTAATTGTATTTTGTAGGAAGAAAATCCCAAAATATATTACATCCATTGAAAAAATTTACATTCCATCCTCTATGAACCATTTCAACATAATTTCATACACTGGTTTTTCTTATAGTATAATGAATTTTAGAACATTGTGTATAATTCTGGATATTTAGTTACACTCAACATATACTGAAAATATATGGATATAAAATCTTGGAATCATAATCATATCATCTTTGGAAATATCTTAAAATCATAGAAATATTTTCAAATCATTCATAATGGTTTATAAATAGCATTTTAAACAACCAAATCATATCCCTTAACAGCGTATATCCAAGTGTTCTATCTTAGACCCACTCATCATGCATCGATTAATGATCTTATTTATACTCGACTAGGATTTATTGGGGTGTTTATTTACATTGTGTGGTTCATCCATAGTGAAATCCACATTCTTGTAGTAGTAAAATAATATAATTTCTCAGAAACCACACATTCTCTACTATAGAAAATATTCATGATATTAACCTATACTTAGACTTACCCAAGGAATATTTCATAGGGTTATTTTATTTAATCAGTGTATTCATAAGTATAATTCATAAGGTCTATACTTAATTTCCCCTAATACTAAATATAACACTTTTGACCCTAGTAACCCATATCTAGTTATTATATTTCAATATTCTCATAACAACAATATATTTTATCCTGAATGATTGAACAGTTTAGAAATATTAGGAGACTAGATACATACATGACTCTAAAATTACATTTGAAAAAATGAAATAAAACATAAATTATATGGTGAAAATTAATATTTCTTTTAATATATCACTGATAATAGTTATAGATGCCTTATTGGAATACTAGGGAAATAAAAACAAATAATGGGGGAAATTATATTCTCGATAAGGGAAAGACAGCAATGTATGGAATAATAGAATAAATATATCATGAATAATCTGGAGGAGATAAACTATAATAAAATATATCATATAACTGAAATCATAAAATGGGAATATATCCATGGATGTCAAAACAATATAAATTATCACATTGATTACAATAACAAGTTTCATAATGATTGAATGCATAATGTTAGACATTATAATCATACTATCAAAGCCTCATGCCAAGAAATCATACATAAATAGGTAAGTAATTTTCTAAAAACTCAAACTAGTTTATCTCAGGAGACCTTCCGATTCATATATGGGATATAATGATACCTTCCCATATCATTCTGAGCCTAATGTATTCAACATAAGAAATACATGAATCAAAATTCAATACATAATCAACATTCACATTCATTTTGAAAAACTACCATACTAAAAGTTAATATTTTTCCAAGTCAATATCTAAAATAACATGATCATAATTTATCTATGGTAATATGGTGTATGGTGTAATTTGATTATATCCCAATTAAATCATAAGATTCATCGAAATATGTTAACATAAACGAAAATATTTTTTGAATGAAAATTGGAACCATTCATTAAAAATGTGAGACAAATATCCTTTTCATTTGAAAATTTTTTAAATAAAAAATTGGAATATTGAAAAAAAAAATTCATTTAAATTTAAAATTGAAATGTGTAAATTATTTATTAAATAAAATAATGCCTATGATGGCGAGAAAATATTCTCATGCAGTAAAAATTAAAAAAATATTCCTTTTCACTTTTTTAAAATGTCAAAAGTACCTATTTTAGAAAATGATAAGAATATTAATTTTATAAAATAGAATAAATAATAAAATATTTTGAATCTAACTTTAAACAATCATTTTATCATTGAAAATAAAATTCTTAAAATCATTTTAAGACACATGGACATGGAAGAAAAATTCAATTAACTAAATAGAAAATAAGGTCGGATTTTCTTGTGAACTTTTATCATGGTTGTGTTACGTTTCAAAGAGAGGTAATAAAGGAAAAAATTAAATACCCACATAGGGGATAATAAAATATATTTACATTAATGATCTATTATATTAATTTGGAGTCCATTCATTGAGTAATTCTTTGAAATTTGGCGACATAATGTAGTTGGGTCATTTTCTCACAAATTGCTTTGGTATGTTGACCGTGGTTAAAGTTATTATGAAATAGTTTTAACCTCCCTAGAATTTTCATAATTTCATTATTATAATTTCTATTCATTATATAAATTTTTAGAATCATTCATGCTTGGTTGTAATATAAAAAAAAATCACATCATTTTGGGGATGTGGTAGTCAACATGTATGCATGAATGGGGAAACCATTCACCATAAGAGGGAAGGGTACAAGGGTAAATGATATATTATATTAATAGAATAATATTCTGTAATAAATATCATATTTATTAATTATTTCAATATTTATAAACATTATATTAAATTGGTTCTGAACAAAAATTACACTGCTACTTGGAATGACATGTCACTCATTTACACAGGAGATGCTTTCATTTTCAATAGGATGTAAGGAAGATAGAAAATTGATATGCCATTAACATAGCAACATATAAGTATGGTGAAAGTAATTATGTAATAATGTAATTATTTAAATATGGGTATTTAATATTTGGAGAAGGTTTAAGAAGAAAGGGACATGAAAACGCTCAATAAAAATATATACCTCTTCTCCTGGTAACCTTCTTTGGATTATACCTTAATCAATATTAAAGTAGAATTTTGGTAAGACTAGGACCTCTAGGAATATAAGGGGATTTTTTATGGTATTTGGGTTGGTATTTTTCAATATAAGGGGCACAAGTATTTTTTTATAAAAGATGGTGGGGGTGCCCTTTTTAAGTGAGTTTGGTGGGAAACTAATAATTAATTTGAAATTAATTATTATATATATATATATATTAATCAAGTAAAGTGGATCCAAATTAAAATAAATTTGAATATTATGTGGTTAAAGTTGAAATAATTTTGACCAATGATATTTAGTTATGTTTTTTCTGTTATCTTGAAGATTTTCCCTTTATATTTAACCCTTTCAAGTCATTTCACCCTTAATCGATTTAATAAATATCTACCATGGTTACTGTTCATTATAACAAAAAATCAATTTCAACATATTAACTAATATTAATTATTCTGATAAAAAATATTGAATCCATTTTAAATGATTCAATTTCTACATATTTTCGAAGATACATTTAATGTCGGTTCATAAAACATAATGTTTACTTTTTTTCAAAAAATGTTTGTTCTAATCATAAAAATGATTTTACAAAAAAAAATTGTATAATGTTGATTATAAGTGAAATAATTGGATTATCTTACATAAATGTAGGAATATTTTTCTTTTATAAAAATAAAAACTAAAATGAACCTTATAAATACATAATTTATTTAAAAGAACCCAAACATATTTTATTTGAAGGAAAAACTTACTTTTATCTCCGAAATTTTAAGAATATATTTATAAGTGAAAAATTATATTTTTATATGAATTATATAACTTATTAATATTTAATTATCAAGATAGTATTTTATTAATTTTCAATTTATTCTTATATAATTATACTTTCAAAAATGCAAAAGTATTTGTAAAATCATTATTTTTTAATATTCACTTTAAAAATCATCTATTTCTAAAAAATCTCAAAACCGAGACCTAAGATAATTTTGATATAAATAATTAAAAAATTAAATTAATTTTTAAAAAATAAATTTATAAAATATGAAAATTTAGGTTTTAATCATATTCTTGAATAAAGCTATCTGGATTATGAAATAGTTTCTTTGGAAGGAAAAGTTCACTTACTATAATTGATGATCGGTTTTTACATGTAGTCGCATGTACCTGTTTTATTTGAAATTTCACTAAAAGTTATAATTATTTGGGAATCCCATGTTTTTACCTTCATCTAAATCTTCTAATTAGTCCATTTGAATCTAAAATACTTCCAATGATTCATTATTCCAAGGTCAAAACCCTAAAATAGTCTAAGATGATACATCCTCTAAATCCATCGATCACACATGATTACAATGTCGAGGATGTTTGAGTGGCCCTCCATTGATAATGTATTATCTTAATTAACATTACCTCCCCCATATCCTCCATAATTGATGAGGGATATGGGATAATCAACAAAGAATCCACTTTATAATATTGGCCATATTCGTAAATCTGGTGGTGATAACTCCCCAAGCTCACCATGCCAATTCTAGATCTTGATTATAATCGATGAGCCATATAAAAATTAGATTTATTTCTAGGTAAAATAACCATGATTGGCCTAATTTTGTTTCATCATTATGAATCATCTATATAACCTATTTGAGAGAAAGGTTTTTGGTAAGCATCCACATCTACTACACCTAATCACTGGTAGGGAAGCATTTTTTCATGTGTTATCCCTATTCATATTACCCAAACTATTTTGAATAATTCTTGTAATCCAATTAGATATATGGAGAAATTTTCTCTTTTATATCACCTAAGTCACCAATTAGGTCAAGAATATGGTAATCCACAATTTGTAATCCCCAAATCCTATTTCCAAGGACATTCTCTTTTTGAAAACCACATTAAAAGTCCATATCCCCTACATCATTCATGCATTATGATTGCTCACCACATTATCTGTTTTTCTCAGACCAAGAATAAATAATGTGAGCATAGATGATTTTTTTGATCAATTTAGTATCATTATTGAGACACCCCTAAATGTACAAGTCACACTACATAAATATATATAAAAATGTGCATGTTTTACAACATTAAACTATATGGTACAGTACTATCATATGACTATAAAATGTGTCACAAAAACTTAATGGGAAATGATTTATATTTCCATAGGATACATAATATTTATCTTTCAGGTTCATACCCCAAATCTTACTAACATATTCTCATTAAGGAAAACATCTTATTTAATCATGCTCCCACCTGTATGGATATATTATATCTGGATCATCATTATTTCATCCTCCTTTTGGCCATAATCCATGTAATTTTTTTTATATATTGTATACCGACAAATGGATCTAACTGTCTCTCTCACATGTCTACATTCTCAATGACCTAAACCTACTCATATCGAGAAATATTTCTTTAAGAAGAAATCAAAAAGGGTTTTTTATGTATTAGTACCATTCTAACCATTTCTATGTATACTTTTCCTAGATTATACTGAATGTGACACAAAATTTCATCGAATTGGTCCTTCTCATGCTTTATTAAAAGGTCCAATATCTCACATTAAGTGGAATTCAACTATGTGGGTTCTGATTCCTCTCATAATCATATACTAGAATACCCTTCCCTAGGCCTGATCCCTACTCCACAATGGACATCGCCTCACTATTTGATGATAAACTATAGAGAACCCATCTATATTTTCATTAAACTAGCATATCTAACTTAGTATGAATATTAAATTAATGATAGATAACATCTAATGCATATGGATGTTCACATCAATGCATGGTTTTGATCCATTATTATCATAAAGAGGGTAACAATTTCCACACTAGTATTTTTAAATGATTAATTGATATTAATTAAATCTATATGGGAGATCTGAAGTATATGATATTTCACCCCAAAAGGGTGAGTTGATCTCACCCTCTCATCCTCTCAATCAATGTGCATTATAAATAATCCCTTGTAAAAATCCCTAGTGAACACCTACCATTAAAAAGAACATTTTTGATGATTTTTACTTTAAAATTTCTTGGACAAGAATGTTCTTAGAGTTTAAATTAGAAAAATAATGGTGAACACAACATGAAACATTCAATGACAAAAAAATAACTGAATTACCTTTTTCCCATGAACATGATTGATTGCACATGCTCTTACTTGTGATACTGTAATGATGTGTATTTTTTTGCTCTCCTTTTGGAATCCTAAGTAAATATCCACTTTCCCTTCAATCCAAATCAATATAATCATCCCAACGATAATATAATTCCATAGATTCAGTAAATGTTGTGTCCCCCATAGTCAAGATGATGCTTTTCACCATGATATTTCTACATTGAAAAGTCACAAATACACTCATGAGGGAGTAATGAATTATTTTTCTTATCCCAACATTAGATTAATCGTGAGATATAATCTAGGCCATCATACTCCATTATCCATATCACTAACTTATAGGGACCCCAAAAATACAATAGAATCTATTAAAATTGAGAACCACATCAAGAGTCCCTACCCAATCTATGTCCAAAAGTAATTCCTTTATTATATAGAGATGGAAGAGCAGTTCAACCATAATTTCTCCCTAGATTAGGAGTCACCTAATTAGGATACTTCAAATATCCACCACCACTATTAATGTGTAACCATGATTCCTCAACACAAAACTGAGGGTGGCCCCTAAGAGTTCTCCCCTCAAGTGGCCTTGGATATACTGTATAACATCTTGTTAGGATGGTGAGATACTAAAGATACAGAAGGGTCTTATTTCCCCATACCCACAAGGGATGTCCATCAACACATGGTGCTGGTAGAAAATGACAAACCACTCAATCCTTATCATGTTTATAAAACCTATCAGTATTCTATAGAACCATCTAGACCAACAAGAAAGCATATCTTGGCATTCATACCAGGGAAGCCTCACATTCCGACCATATCATTTTATGTTCATCGGTATGTCCCATATGTTAATAGAGGATTACAGTGGACATATATCCCCACTCTCACCAAGTAATGTAATTATATCCCAATCCATTATATAGAATTCCGTCAATATATCTTAGTTTTAATGGATAGGTAGACTCATATTTCTTTACAGTCCTTGTAGAGTTTCCATTATATTCTGGTAGAAGTAGTAGTGAACGAATCCTTATAGTATAATCTAATAGATAGTAGAGGAAATTCCATATTCCTATATCCACCTACATTGAAGAATCTCATTGTAATATTTTTGGAGTTATGTATGAGTGGACTCATATTATTTATCCTATCTAGGATTATTTTAGAACTATTTTAACAAATAACAAATATCAGGATCCTGCTCATATTCCTATTACAATTTGAGATCACTCATACATTATGTAAACCAATTAATAGTAATATCATATCCCTTCTAAAAATATCTCAACACATCGGAATCCTCTGACATTTTCTGAAGAATGGTATAGTATCCCTTCCATCTTTCATTACAAGGAACGTTAATGGAATTTCCCTCCAACATCCAAAAGGTAGGTCCACACCTCTACCCACTCCATGGAAACCTAGTAGAATTTTCTAGTGACCATCATAGGATAGCCTTATATACCAACCCATCTAAAAGATATATGTTTTAATACTCTAAAGGTAATATAGTATTTTTCCAAGAATTTACTTTTGTATAAAATAAACTATTCATTATTCCTAGCTTCCACTTCCCGATAGAGAAAATTTGGGAGGAAATATTACGGAGGGAAATACCCAACATAGAAGCATGATTGTATCATTATCCTAATTTTTTACGTTCATGAGGATTTATAGTATCTTTTGATAACAAACCAATACTCTTATAACATATCATTTGGAAAGGAACATATCTATAATTAACAAATTTCAATACTATTTTAATGAAATTTTCAATTCTAGAGGTCATGCCCTATGAAATCATCATAAAAGTCTTCCATGTGATGGCATACTGATTTATCATCAGAACTCTTCTCATTATGTGACCTATAAAAATACACTTTATGGATATAATATCAATTAGCATAATGGACTTCCCCCAACTAGTGCATCAAGAACCACCCACCACAGAGGTCCACCCTATGAAATCCATTATGAAGGTCCTCTCCATTGTGGAATTTCACACCATCTAGAAGGTCCTACCCTTATTAACATTATCATGAAGTATATATTATATCAAGTGATTTATAAGAGTTTTCCACCAATCACATCAAGGGACCCTTGTTACCAAATGATAAACTATCTCAACAAAGGAATAGTTCGAGATAATAGTGATTATCTGTGACACCTTTAGAATGTTTGTTCCTTAATTAAATAAATGGGACCCTGAATAGTCCTATTCCCCATGATAAGGCCACCAATAATTGACCATTATATCCAAATTAGGTTGAGGAATATAATTCTAAATATGTGTATAATGTAATGGTCGTGAAAAATTAATTATCCAAAAATAACATATTAGTTATATTTTATCCCAATAACACTCCTAGGTATTCCATTTTGAAATATTTTATGTAAGAATTAAATCTCTATCCTCGCCTAAATATATAATAGACTCCCGGCCATTTAAAGTCCAAAAATCTATATTCTATAGGGTATACCAACCATATTAAGACAATTGGATAACTCTGAAGTCATATTTAGTTGTCTAAAATTTCTATTGCATGAAACAAAATTGGGAAGAAAACAAAGAGGGATCAATCTGTCCTTCCTCGGTTCCTTGAAAACTATATGCTAGTAGTTCACTGATTACCCTTCCATCATACATATTTGAGGTTTGAGTGAGCATTGAGAATTTCATTTCACTCCACTTCAAGTTCATCAAATCCCTCTTAATGGTGAATCATGTAACTTCACCACCTGGGTACAATTATCTGTAATGGGGTCTTTATACATTGACTAGTATCGTAAAAAATATATCGTTACTTCCAAAACCCATAAATAGGAAACACAACACGCATGGGAAACTTATAAATTTTCACACTAGGCTTAAAAATGGCGGAGCAGGCTTCGCATTTGATGATAGAAAACTGATTAAGTATAGAGTGTCCCTAATTATCCAATGGTTTGTACTGAGAATAATTCCTACACATCCTTCTAATTCTGAAAAAAAATTATAAGATCAAAACGTATGTTAAAATAACCACTTCTACGGAAATATGGGAGTTTCCCAATCCCATATGGATAAGGAATTTTCTACATTTTTAAAATCGCCAAAACCATTGGGGCATCAAAACCCAAAAAAATTAATAGAATTATGGGGTTCAAATAAATATAACCATCACCTCAACCCATTGGGAAAATTTCATTATACCATCACCCCTTCTAGTACTATGGAAGTTATTCATCTCTAGACTTGTAGAATTATAATAGGAACCCCCCTCTAAGATCCATTTAATGTGTGATACACCCTCTTTGATAGGGAAATATTAAATGTAGATTATTATGTATTTGTTTTGGATCACCTATAATATATAACTTCTAGGAGATCACTCAATAGAATTTGAATCCTTTTAGAGAACGTAAGATAGTATTTCCCATCATAAAGTTGAATGTAAGGGAAAATTTTAGTTTTTTCCAAGATAAATATAAGTAAGATAATAGATATCCATATCATGTAAATAATAATAGTATTCTTACAACCAATTATACATTGATAAAAAAAATTGAGTCTCCCCTTTGGATGACTTGGAACATGATTTAAAAATTAAAGATAATGATATTGAATAAATTACCCATAATTTGATCCGCATAAAAGTATTTGAAGAATGTGTTTGATCCTAGAACAAGAGGTAGGCTTGGAATATATGAGCTCCTATAAATATATATCACCCTAAAACTTTTTGAGATTCTACTAATGAAAATGTAAATGTTATGTCCATATCCCACCCACAATCCATAGAAATTTATGATCTAAATGTCAAGTAAATATTCACTCAGTATGAGGGTAGGTAGGAATGACTAAAACAAATCAATATTGAATTTATTAAGTAAAATATTATTACTAAGTAAAACTACAAGATGAAATTAAATCTTTCCCCATTGGTAATTATCTATCAAGAGAAAATTACATAGTCGATAAAAGCATGCCCTTACCACATGGCATGTTCTAGATCTAGGCAGTCTATTTACCTAAGATTAGACTATGAAAATTACAAATAATTTCTTCATTTGGGAATCCATTTAGAGTCATTTTAAATAAATAAATCTCAACCAACTTATTATTTGAATCAACATTATGTGTGTGTTTGTTTTGACTATATTAGACCCCACCTAAAATATTTAGTCAAGAATCTATTTAACCGACCATCCCAATAGAACTATTTAACAACATCAAGTCTCTAACTACCTGATTAGAATCCATAGAAGGTGAATGATCAATGATGCAACTAGAGATGAAATAATACCATGTGTGGGTGTATGTGACACCTCCTCTTCCAAAAATTCCTAAACACAACCTTTTTGGTATTCAATGGAACTAATGAAACTAAACAACACCTCTCACATTTTTTTCTTAATGTGGCCCCATGACGGGAACACTCAAGTTAGAGGAAGTAGCCATGCTCAGAGATTTTTTTGAAATCCCAGGAAGGGATATCATTTATTTGGTTCTATAGTTTATTTACTGGGTATTTCATTGATTGGGAAATTATTTATGGGTAGTTTCTATATCAACATACCATAACGGTAAGAAAAAAATAGTACTTGATCTTTCAAATCTCAAACAACATGATAATGAGAGGATCTTGAACTTCATTTCCAGAATGAAGGGTATTACCTACTCCTTAATAATTAAAATCCCAAATGAGAATCTACTATAAATTTTTATATAGAAACCATATGATGAGTTGTAAACACTACTGATTCCAATGAAATATCATAGAATATTCTAAGAGATGGAAGTTGTTTGTCAAAGGTTAAAGGATTATAATTGGTGAATAAGGTCCATGATTAATATGACACTAATAAGTAAAATTTATATGGAAAATAATGTATAAATAATGGATATTATAATCTAGTTATTTCCACCACTATAAAAAACCCAAATCCTATACATCATGATATGGTGACTCCACTAAACTATAGTGAATAAATTAATTAAACCATCAAGATAAGAGAAAGTTTCAGTGTTTCACCTATTTGAGGATTAAAAGAAAAAGTGTAATTCATTATTAAATAAAAATCTTTTAGCACACCTCATTTTTGTAAATGAAATTAGATTTCTCAAGTTAATAGAACCAAAAAAAACAAATGATATTAGACTCATTAACCATCCAAAAAATCTATCATTCTATTGGATGTTGCGGAATATAATCTAAGAGTGCTTTATCTTGAATTAGATACTCTAAAGGATGGTGGGTTATAGTAATGTCAAGATGGGAAAACCCTATAAATAAATAGCATATGTTTATAACATTACATGAGATGAGAAAGAATAGTTTTAGGAATTATTGAGTAAGAACATGTTGAATTTTGATGATTATATGACTCTAAAATCAGTTAATCGAGTTACTGAGATCATCAAGTCTTAGTTCAACCAGTCAGGTCTAGCCTTAATTCCCATTAAAACATATAAATATCCCATATTGTGTCACAATCTTCTAGAAGTTAGTGATATAATCCAAGGATGGGAAACAAATAGAATGAAGACTTCATATTAGTTCCCAGTCCAGTCTAGTCACTTCAATCATTTTTTCCCTTTGTGTGGAAAGAATGGGATTCACCGCACCCAAGAGATCCCTCATTGGATAAAGAATCATGATATATTTTGGTTAACATGATTTACTTGACGAACCCCCTCACTAATGAACTAATATTTGATCTCAAACCATAAATCCCAAACCAAAATTTGGGATGGTAAGTAAAAGGTTTTAAAGACCAAGGAGTTCAATGAGGAAGAGGTTGACATTGATATATAAATTCAGGATATGACTCTATTTGAGCTATATATGTAGTTGAAATAAAGAGAGAAGATTTCTAGTGGGATCATTAGGATATCTAATATACTCTTAATTCATCCAAATCATAGTCAAATATGATCATATTAGAATATTGATTAGAAAATAAACCTCAATCTGGTCATCTTTAGGCTACAAAAATATCATCTCAGTCTAATTTTGGAATAATAGACCTATATTCATATATTATCTAGGTAATGGATTTTTCATCATATCCTACATTAAAATTTGAGCCTCAAACTAGGAAACATCTACCTAGTAAAAAATTAAGGACCCTAAACCAAGTGTATAATATCTTTAAATAGTTCATTTTCATCCAAGAAAATCTCTCAATATTGGATTTCCTTAAACTTTTAAAGGACATTTTGAAGCACCCATTAAGGCCCTCTGAATCCCACAAGAGTTTATGTCTGAGATATAATCATACAAGGTCTATATCTTAAATAACAACCCCATGGTGTGTCATCTGTTTATCTCTTTATAATGTAAGACAAAGAGGTTTACACATAGTGAAACATCATACACTTTTACATTACTTTAAAACTCAATGATATTGATATAAATTTATCCCTTGTTAAAAATGGATCTTAGATCAATTTCATACCAGTCCAACTCTTATGTTCTTGCGCTACATTAAGGAAAACATGTCTCCCTCAAATATGACAGTTCAAGGATTTGATAAGAGTGAGTAGAAACCTATTATAATAATCAATATCCAATCCATGTTTAAAGATATCGTCTCTAACTCATAATTCAAGGACATTCATTGGGACATGACATTCAATGCTCTGTTGGGAAGATTTCGGATTGATCTTCATACAATTGTTCCTTTATCATACCATTAATTCCTCATGTATTAAGTCAATTATCATGTCAGAGTTTTTTATAGTGATAATGTACCATTTTGATATTTTGAATCCCATTATATAGACATGGGACAATAAAAATGGATAACATAAGTCATTGGAATGAAATGACACTCATATCACCAAACCCAAAAACATGGGAATGGATCCTATAAGCATATTTAATGATCTCGGAAACGAGTTCATATTTCAAATAAATTAGGGCAAAGAGATCATTCTAGATATATACATTTACTAGGATAACAGATGTATCCATGTTCTAATGATATCACTAGTGTTAGATGAACATTTCTAGATAAAAGAGTTGTGTAATGCTTATAAGGATAATAATACCCATGAAGAAGGTGATCCTCCAATATTTTCATATTATATAAATTTATTCACTTCAGAATCTATATAAACCCAGATATTTTTATCCATAATTTACATGAGTTGAAAATTACCTCACTTCACTATCTGAATCTTGGGACATCAATCCTTCTTATGTATCGTGTGTCTGATGGATGCGTCGTCTATGGTGTATGGACCCTAGTGAAAAGGCGGTCCTTTTGAGATACTACACAAGAGTTTTGGAGAAAGTTGTAATACGGATGGGTTGGATTGACTGTGAATACAACAGGGACCTCGGCTCTAAAATAGCAATAACTTACAGACCGGGTGTCTGATTGACGTACTATCTATTGCATTGGAACCCTTATGATGTGATGGATTATCAGTTTACTTCTTCATGGGGCTTCATGCTGGTTGAAATATGACCAATGGCTTGTGGAATAGTTCTCCCAGAATCATGTGTGTTATGAGTATGATTCCAGTGGCTAGTAGTGAGGGGGAGGATGGAGGCAGATCATACGGAGGATAGTACCGAGTGATACTATGTGGGTCAGCACCGATCCTGTGTGGGTCAGATCCTAAGTGGGTCAGCACTCAGCAATATTGTGTGGGTTAGTGCATACTGATCCTGTGTGGGACAGATCCTTTGTGGGTCAATGCGGGGGGTAGTACCTATTGACTCTGAGCGAGTCGGATCCTCTGTGGATCATTGGGGGGGGGTTAGTACCTATTGATCATATGTGTGTCAGAATCTGTATAATCAGTAACAGTGCCTGTTGACAGAATATGATGATCTAATTTCTCGGCTAATAATTTTTTACATATATACTTCATTAATACCTAGTGTGAGATGAGTATTTTATCTTCATGATGTTACCTATGTGGTACCTTCACCTTCGTGGTGTAATCTTCATGGTGTTACAGGTGTGTTACCTTTACCTTCGTGGTGTTATCTTCGTGTTGTTACATGTGTGGTACTTTTACCTTCGTGGTGTAATCTTCTTTGTGTTACATGTGTGGTACTTTTACCTCTGTTGTGTTACCTTCATTGTGTTTACTTTGTGGTAATTTTACCTTCATGGTGTTAGCGTTTTGGTATTCTTCCCTCATGTTTGACGTGATTATATATTGATAACTTAGGTATATGTATGGGCATATACCTAAGTAGAGTTATTGACTGCTTCATTCTTTGTGATTGAGGTCTTTCTTTGTGGTCTTTTCATTGTGTTATTTCCATTGTGGAACTTTTGGAGACCTTTAGGGGTCTCAGGGTCCCCACTAATTATTTTTATACTCACCTATTAATGGACTTCCCCTGCACCTTGTTGTGTATTGTGCAGACGATGGACAGAGTTGATCGAGGTAGAAGGAGCTAGGAGTTGACACTGCTCAGAGGTGGACCATTTGGGGTTACATGATGCATGGACTAATGATCGAGAGTTGTACCTACCCTTCAGGTATGATCCTCAGTGGATGATCCAGGAGCTTTTTTTCTCTTTTTAGTTATACTTTTACTTTCTATTTGGCAATGTATTCCATCTTCTTTACTTTTATCACACTTTTTACTACAGGAGTTTACTTCATGGTTGCTTCCTGTCGTGTTCTTAGATTGTGTTTTTGTACAGTTTTAGAAGAAATGTCTTCCTGTTATAGGGATATGCCTTTCTAGTGCTAGTCGCTAGCCGCTGGCCAATGGGAGGTGGGCTTGGGGTAGTCACGGCATGGGCCCCGAGGGACGGGTCATGAAAAATTCTTATCATTGGGGTCCATTCCACTAAAGAAATAGAACTACGATCTTTTCAAAAGAGACATAATATTATGTTTTTTTAGAGTTGTTTTTAGTTCGGGAGGTCCATGGTTGGTGTGGTGACTGACGTATCTATACACCAGGACCCTGAATTTTTATTTCCGACTCGGCGCATGAACACACTAATTGTGTGTGTTTTGGAAAAAAATTCCTTGGATTCATTGGATTCATATCACTAGGCATAACTTAATGAATGTGGAGAACCTGTTTCTTATCAGGATGCCAATGCATAGATAGCCATCTAGGATTCCTGAGAGAGTAAACGATGAAGGCACACCGAGTGATGAGGCTCTGATGTAGGGCCCTCTTACTATGTTGGCACCTTCAGGTGATGTACCAGCAGCACCACCACACGTTAGGAAGAAGTTACCACCAGTCACACTGGAAAACGATGAACACCGATTGAGCATGCTGCATGAGTTCCAGTGGTAGAGGCCTCTGAGGTTTTGAGGTGAGATAGATCCTCAGGCAGCTGACGACTGGCTAGATGTTGTGGCTAGACATTTCAACCTAGTTGGGACACCAGAAGATCAGATGGTGACCCTAGATGCAAGTCTTTATCAGTGTGTGGCCATGAGGATGGTCTGCATAGTGATGAGGCTTCGATATGTGGACCTTTTGTTGAGATGGTACCTTCAGTAAGTGTGCCAGCTATATCACTACTCATTGGTCAGCAGTTACAACCAACAGTACTGGTAGAGTACAGATGTAGCCTTAGTTCCTTACACATGTTTCAGTATTAGATATTCCTCAGGTTCCAAGGCAACCCTGACTCACAGGAAGCCAAGGACAAGCGTGAGGAGGTGGATGAGTTTCCAACTAGAAAGGGAACCATTCGATCATATGGTAGTCTTGGTAGAGAGCATTCTATGTGGCTCAGTAGGATGATGGAATGGTTTAGATTACCCAAATCTTGCGAACAGGTGACTTTTAAGTGGGCAAAATTTAGAACCTTCCTCAAAGAAGAGTGGTCTCTTGACATAAAGAGATAAGGGATGAGAGTTCCAGAGAGCTTCTACAGCTTTGGCAGGATGACATGTTAGTGGATGAGTATTCATCTAGGCATACCAACAATCCCAGGTACTCGATGAATATAGAACGGTCAGTGCTTCAGGGCTCGGACCTCCAAGCAAGGTGTGTTTAGGGACATCCAAGATATCACTACTCCTCTATGAATTTCTACTTATGTTAGGGTGCTAGAGAGAATATTTTTTGTTGAATTCTCTTTTGGCTGAGCGGATACAACCAGTGAATATTAATAGTGGGAAAGTGGGAAACTAATGCCAATATCAGAGAGTTTGGCTTGTAAATTTTTTTGGGATAAGTAAGTGTCAAGGATAGATAAATCTACAGTGCAGCAGACGTGGAAGTGGAGTTAGGAGAGCAGCATGAGGTGATATACTTTTCAACATGCTACAACCAGCACCCCAATGTTGTCCCCACAAGGCTCAAGGAGCGTGCGGACAGGGGAAGGGATTAGCTTCATGTAGTCAAGGTGTGTAAACTAGGGGCTCTAGAAATTATTTTAGGTACAGTCCTTTTCTACTACTAGATACCGTATTAATAGACATAGGTACCAATCATTCCTTCTTACCATGAGTCTTGTTCAAGACCTAGAGTTTCTGGGTAAACTGTTGACTTGACCCTTACGTCTGAAGATACCTTTGGGATGAGACTCAAAAATAAAACTTATTACAATGGTGTGATCTAACCTTTGAAGTGAGAGTTTTGGTTGGAACCTTTTGGTGGCAGCGTCAAGGCCTTACGATGTAAGTTTGGGTATGGACTAGGCATCCAATTTTCATAATCATATAGACTGTATAAGGAAAGAAGTTTGTGGTCTATATATAACATTGGAATGGGGTATTCCTTGGTCGGTGAAAAAGGAAACCCTTGAGCATAGGATAAACTCATGCATATGAGGGTGCAGCCGATCACTCTTGAGTCGGACATCCTTACCCACTTGGAAGTAGGATTTTTTAGTTTTCAGTTCCCAACAGGAGTGTCAGAGTGTGGGGATATCTTTTCAAAAGATGTTTCCAGGATTTCCTCCCGTAAGGGAGAGGGACTTCAACTTTGGATGGGTACTATCGGAGATTTTTACCTGACTTCTATAGGGTAGTGACACCCTTGTTAGCATTGACCTAGAAGGGGGAGCCTTTCCTGTGGATGGAGAAGTGTCAACAAAGCTTTCAGGAGCTGAGACAGCAACTGGCGAGTGCCCCCATCTTGAGGCTACCAAAAGTGGTTGTTAGGTATGTAGTCTTCTGCAACTCATTAGGGTCCATACATTTATGTGTCCTGATGCAGGAGCAAGTAGTGATTTATTATGTTTCATGACAGCTGAAACAACATGATCCGACCTACACCACCCATTACCTGGAGATAGCAGCAGTAGTCTTTGCCTTGAAGATATGGTGAATTTACTTGATGGTAGATTTCTTTACAGTCTACTCTGATCACAAGAGTCCTAGGTATATCTTCTCACAGAAAGAATTGAACCTCAGACAGCTATATTGGCTACAGTTCATCCAGGACTATAACCTTGAGATATTCTATACTTCTGTTAAGGGGAACGTGGTAGAAAATACACTCAACAGGAGGTCTAGGCTACAACTACTGAGTGAGGAATCAGATCATCTAGTCGTGCTACAGATATCCTTCGTGGAAAAATATATAGAATCTTACCTCCTGTTTATGACCGTCAATCCCCCAATTCTTTAGCAAATTTAGGAGGTATATCTTGGGACGTTGACTGTGAGGGCCAACATGCTCAGATATCCTCAGTATGGTCACCTAAATGATTTTATGAAGATGGGGAGCATGTCATCCTCTTCAGAGGACACACCATGGTACCTATGATGCTTTTGGAGGAGGTGTCGAAGTAGATCCATACATCCCCTTTAGTGGTACAACCTGTAGTGGTGAAGGTGTACCAAGACTTTCGGTGTCAGTAATGGTGCCCAGGTATGAAGAAAGCAGTGGAAAAAGTGTAACAGCCCGAGATTTTATGAAAAATATTCTTTTTTATTTTACTAATGTCTTGTGTTATACGCTACACCAAAAGGAGCTTGCACAACACGCATCCTTGACTTGCCTTGCATTACACGCAATCACAACCTTCCTCGATAGCGTGTGTGGTACGTAATCCTGAGTTTCACGAAACAATGATATGCTATTAAAATATTATTAAAACTAGCCGTTATGAATAGTAATAACCACTTTTTAAATTTTAGAAATTTTAACTCTCAAAATGGACTTCATTTTTGGATTCGGAGTATCGAATTTAGCCTAAGGTGAAATTTTGGTACTTTTCGGATAACTTTCATATTCTGATGAATAGTGAAAATTACTAAATTATAATTAAAAACAACTTTTTTAATCGAAATAATTAATAGTGATAAATTATTAATTTGAGTGGTTTTAAAGTATATTTAGAATATATTTTTACAATTTAATACAATGTTGGTCATTGGTTGTAATTTCACATTTAAACAAGACATAATCAAGTGTCAATCTTTTGATATATATTGTTTCCTAAAAACACGCTATTTATTTTAACAGCGGGATTTAATTATAAAATTAATTAATGCAACTTCTATGTTATGAATTTGGTAAAATAGATTTCATTTTTGAACTCGGAATATGAAATATAGCTTAGGATGAAATTTTGGCATTGTTCTGAAAAACATCAATTTTTGATGAATAGTGAAACTACTAAGTGGTAGTTAAAAAAACTGAATTTTTCATAAAACTTAATTTTGCCGCTTCTGTGAATGGAATTTCGAAAATCCGAGAGACACAGTTAATATCAAGGACTAAAATGTGGTTCAATGAGATGAAAATAATTTTTTTGGTGAATAGTAACTTTTTACTTTTTTTACCGCGGTTAATAGTAAATAGGGTAACTAAGGGTAAATATGATATTACTATTACCCTAACACATGTCCTAATTCTATTGGACAAGTGTAATTCGACCAAAAACAAACTTAGGAATAAAATATGACCATTTAGGCCCACTTGGATTAGATTAGGACATTTATTATTAATTTATTTAAAGAAGGGTCAAAATAGTTAAAATCAAAGTTTAATAAGTAAATCATTTTTAATATGGGGTTATACATAAGATAAATTCGACTATAAATATTCATTAGAAAGATAAAAATATTTCCTACATGATTGTATTTTATTTGTAATTTTTAGACATCAAATAATATAATTTATTTATGACACAAAGATGATGCAGTAATTATCTTGTTAATGAAATATTGACATAATTGATGTTATAAACACAAAAATAAATGTAATTTGAGACTTTTTATGAATTAAACTAATTTTCTAGGTTACTATAATATATTAGTGTTGATTTAATCAACTTGTTTCGAACATATAATTCTGTTATGACTTTCACAAAAATCATATATCAAATAGTGTCAAAATTGACACAAAATAGTTTTTAAATCAAATATTATATTATTAATTGTTATTTATTCCTAAAAATCTAAGGTTCGGCCAAATGACATAGATAAGGATATATGTATTAATAATATACAATTTGGGGTTCGTTTGGCATGTTATAGTAAGTTTATTAACCATATAATGTAAGAAAACAAAAAGACACGGTAAAAGTTAAATTATTTAACTTAGAGTTAAATCTAATTGATAAGGTTAAAATAATAACCTAAACTTGTCTAAATCTTATTGGATGATAGGATTTCGACCCATCCCCACTTTAGCTTCGAAATAAGACCATTTGGAACCATTATAAACCGATTTTGACTTTAATATAAAATAATATTTTGAGATATTCCTAAGGTGCCCCTCTCCTCCCTTATAAAAGGACACCTCCTCCCCCTCCTCCTCACACCAATTTGAGCACTCAAGCTCGGCCAACCTCTGCCAAAATCTCTTCTCCACTTCCCTAGAAACATCCTAGAGGTTCTGGTCTTCCTCAAAGACCAATTCTAGTGCCCTAAGAAGAGGTCTCAAAGAGGCACTTCAAAGAAGAGGTAATTACCGTTACCAATTCTTTCATCTTTATTTCTTCTTCCACTTATTCTTCTTAGGTTGTTTCATTATGAAGTAATAACATCAGTATCAATCATATACTGATATGTTATTATAAGTATGAAACAACCCTATTTCACCATCTATCCATCCTACGGAAAAAGAAACCACCGCGCGTGCGTACGTACGGAATACCGTCTCCACGCCGTGGTGTAATCTATTTTCCACCACCACCTTACATGGATGGGTATAATGGTGTAAAGAATAACTATACATAGTTATTACAACATCATATTTATTCTGATATATTGTATAATCCACTCCAATTCAATTCAATATTTATAGAAATGATATCATCGCTCGTGCGTACGTACGGAATACCGTCTCCACGACGCGATGAGATTCATTCTCCATGTTAACCATTTAAGAATGATTATAAAGTATATATAAGAAATAATAATGAAATATATGACATTATAAAGCTACTGGATTTATGTATATATATATGTATTTCATCTACTTACTTCCATTTCAAGACAATAAGAAAAGTAAAACAGCGTTCATGCATACGTACGGACTACCGTCTCCATGAACGGTGTTTTTCATTTTATTTATCTATCTATTATATATATATATATACTGAATATATATGATATATAAATCATATTTTATATTTTGGAAGTAAGTAAATCATTATATAAGTAATAGTGATGTCAAGAACAACAAGTCAAAACACCTAAGATAAATGAAACGATTTTACCCAAAACGCTTCTTTAACATGGAATTTACAAAAGAACGGGTAATATAATGTCATAAGTGAACCATATATGATATCATAACAATGAATATGATTCTGGAATAAGTCAATAACATGATTTAAATTATTATACAGGAGTTTTGTACACTTACAAAGCAAGTCGGACATAAGGTAAGGGAAATATCACAATCTCATTTTTATCCGAGATTGTTTATTCGTAAGTATTTACTGGGGTGTATTTTATCATCCACATCCATGTTCCCTCAATATGAAATATTGTTTCCATCCACTTGCAATAGTTTAAATCCAATTTTACCCTTAGGTGAGTTTTTAGAAAAGAATATGAAAGGAATCTTTTGTCGTTTTTCCGTACGAGGTACTTTTTGACTTTTCCGACAAAAGTACGAAGAATGTTTTTTTAACTTATACGGCACGAACGGATTTTTACGGTTTTATAAAGCCTTATTTTCATGAACCTTCCTCCAAAATATTTCATGACTATTTTTAATAAAATCTCTTTCTTTTAAAATTGTATGATGTTTTGTGAAAAGAAATTAATTTTGAAGAAGAAAGGATATTTTCCTCAAGAATTCATTTCAAGTGTTTTATCAAAATTATTTTCCATCTAAGATAATAAAGGGTTCTGTTTCTATCCATATTTTTACATTGATTTGACTATGTTGTGATGAAATTATGTTTATGAATTCCTTTATCTTATATGAATGGTTTTATGATGTCATGTTGTTTAAGAATCCCATTTTTATTACATGGGTTATGCAATGATGTATGATTTATGATTTTGTGGCACACATAAGAAAGGATTCATTAAGAGATGGGTGGGACCTATATCTCCCTCCAATGCATTGGGTAAAGATTTCATATCTCATGAGATAGACATGGCTGGAATGGTAGGTTATACCGGTTCAGTGAAACAGGACTGAAACGAGGATTACTCGATTCAGAAAGGGACTTTGTCCACTAAGATAGTCTTGGCAATGAGTCTTGACTAACAAGAAATGATTCTCTATGATTATGTGTGTATGCCACAATGAGTAATGTTTTAAGTTATGGTTTCATTTTCACTACTATGATTTATCCCATGTTATGAAATTATGCTCTCTTTTGCAGGTTAAGATTTCCAAAAATGTTATGTTCTTATGAAAATTATGTGATTGATATTTCTTTTGTTTACCCTTACTGAGCATTTGAGCTCACCCTTTTATGTTTTCTTTTCCCCAGGATATAAAGAAAGGTTTTAGGTAAAAAAAGGAAGATCTTTGTGGGAGATTTTGAAGATCTTTCACCAGGATTAGAAGATTACGTTCCGAGTTTCCAAAGACACTAAACTATTACGATCCTTGTGTGTGTATTTTTGTTATGTATTAAGTATTCCGCAAAAGTAATGTAATGTTCATGTACGTTAGGCTTCGGGTCTCTACAGTTGGTATCAGAGGAAAGGTTTAGTCAACCTTTGGAAACTAGGATGCGAAAACGTTAGTGAGATCCCTAGAGATATTTCTAAGGTATTTCTAGGGATGCCCCTAAGGATAAGTATACGTATAGGATATAGTCCTAGAACTATGGTAACGATATTAGATTAAACAAAAGATGATAGATATTTAAGTTACTCCCCCTTTATTATGATTTTTGCATCTAACACTATTCTATTTGGGTTTTAGAAAATGGCTGGAAACAAGATGATTCACAATAATGGAGGATATGATGGACAATGGAATGATATTCTTCATGAGCAACCAAATGAAATGGGATTTGGATGTCCAAACATCATTATTATGCCGAATCAGCAATCTCACAACATGATCAATAAAGTAAAATTTGGTAAGTTTCCTGACTCGACTAATAAGAGAAAGATGGAGTTTCATGATGATCCTAGAGGAAAGAAAGTTCAATTTCCCCTATGTAAATCATGTGGGAAGAGGCATCAAGGAGAATGTTTCAAGGGAACTGGAAGATGCTTTGGGTGTGGAAAAGAAGGACACAAAGCAAGTAAGTGCAAAGGAAAAGGTTCGGTTAACACCATGGATGAGGATAATGGTATTGCTACGACATCAAAAATGGTTAAGTGTTTTAAATGTGGAATGTATGGGCATTATGCAAACAAATGCCCTAAGGGAAAGACTCATGAAGAGAATCAGTATGGTCATATGGGTAGTATTTATGTGGATGATGATGAAGAGACTACAAATGATATGTGAGATGAAAGAATTTTTGAAGCTCGGTCAATGGTTTGAGAATGTAGTGGAATGATTACATGTTTATCATGTGTAATTTTGGAATAAAGAGACATCTATGGATTGTTACACTGTTGTCTTTCCTTGTGTTTTGAAAGTGCATGATTAATGTTACCAGTATCCATGAAATGTTATTCAGATATTTTTGGAATGTAGATGATATGCGCATAATGAAGGGATAAGGAGAAAATTAAATGTTTGATAGTATTCATGAGCTCATGATTGATATAAGGACTAAGTGATATCATGGTTTGAGTATATAGAATTTTGAGGATTTTGGTATGTGGAAAGTGTTAACTTTTAACTGCACTCATGTTTTCACTAAGGTATTCAAGAGAATACACGATTAAGGACTTTGAATGTTTGGAATGTGACCAACAAGACATATCTTATGATATGTGGGGATCAACGACAGTATTAAATCTCTGGTAATAGATGTCACTATATTATGAGAGTGGACTGCAGTATTATGTATAAGCCTAAAGATTAGACTGGATTATGTTGGACATAAGTTAGTATTGTTTAAGGATAGAAGATTTTCGATATTATTGATGGGATGTTATAGTGACGTAGTTTTAGAAAAAGGACAACCTGCAGGACGGGCGACAGCCCATCGCTTCGGACAAGGCTGTAGGAATCGAACCCACAACCGAAGTGCAACTGGCCTTTATCGCCTACCGCTGACCTACAGGAAGTCCCTGTTTAGTAGAAACTAGTTTTATTATATTAAGCAGTATGATATATGAAGTATAAGTCCATTTTAGGAACTATATATGATTAATCTCACTATAGATCGACTTATGTATATAATTTTTGCTAACCTTTTGTTTGAGACAGATGGAATGACCCGTCATTCTATCACATGATCTGCTAACACTTCACGAATAACAAATTCAACTTCATTTATTTAAGAGATGAAGTGGAAATTGTTTTAGGCACGAACAATAGTGAAATTGTACCAAAATAAAGAAAGTATTTATTCCAATTCAAATTTTCAACTTTAGGGAAATGATCTTGAAAACCAAAAATGTTGTCCTAGTGATCTTATACCTGATGAATCAGATGGTACCTTATATCATCACAACTCTATGGATTTGTGATTACTGGCTTTTCCATAGCCATGTTCTCTACCACTCTCCATCAGAACATGATGGTTAGATTTCTCTTCCATATCCATGTTTTCACCTATGTGGAAACCCAGTGATTAGTTTATTTGGGTAATCGTTACATTTCATACTTTAGTTTTTAAAGCCAAGTTTTGGTATTCCCTTTTACGATGTGGGTTTCTATTAAAGAAACTTTCTAATAGTAAACCATTTATAACCCCGACGAATTTCGAGGGCGAAATTCATTTTAAGGGGGGTAGAATGTAACAGCCCGAGATTTTATGAAAAATATTCTTTTTTATTTTACTAATGTCTTGTGTTATACGCTACACCAAAAGGAGCTTGCACAACACACATCCTTGACTTGCCTTGCATTACACGCAATCACAACCTTCCTCGATAGCGTGTGTGGTACGTAATCCTGAGTTTCACGAAACAATGATATGCTATTAAAATATTATTAAAACTAGCTGTTATGAATAGTAATAACCACTTTTTAAATTTTATAAATTTTAACTCTCAAAATGGACTTCATTTTTGGATTCGGAGTATTGAATTTAGCCTAAGGTGAAATTTTGGTACTTTTCGGATAACTTTCATATTCTGATGAATAGTGAAAATTACTAAATTATAATTAAAAACAACTTTTTTAATCGAAATAATTAATAGTGATAAATTATTAATTTGAGTGGTTTTAAAGTATATTTAGAATATATTTTTACAATTTAATACAATGTTGGTCATTGGTTGTAATTTCACATTTAAACAAGACATAATCAAGTGTCAATCTTTTGATATATATTGTTTCCTAAAAACACGCTATTTATTTTAACAGCGGGATTTAATTATAAAATTAATTAATGCAACTTCTATGTTATGAATTTGGTAAAATAGATTTCATTTTTGAACTCGGAATATGAAATATAGCTTAGGATGAAATTTTGGCATTGTTCTGAAAAACATCAATTTTTGATGAATAGTGAAACTACTAAGTGGTAGTTAAAAAAACTGAATTTTTCATAAAACTTAATTTTGCCGCTTCTGTGAATGGAATTTCGAAAATCCGAGAGACACAGTTAATATCAAGGACTAAAATGTGGTTCAATGAGATGAAAATAATTTTTTTGGTGAATAGTAACTTTTTACTTTTTTTACCGCGGTTAATAGTAAATAGGGTAACTAAGGGTAAATATGATATTACTATTACCCTAACACATGTCCTAATTCTATTGGACAAGTGTAATTCGACCAAAAACAAACTTAGGAATAAAATATGACCATTTAGGCCCACTTGGATTAGATTAGGACATTTATTATTAATTTATTTAAAGAAGGGTCAAAATAGTTAAAATCAAAGTTTAATAAGTAAATCATTTTTAATATGGGGTTATACATAAGATAAATTCGACTATAAATATTCATTAGAAAGATAAAAATATTTCCTACATGATTGTATTTTATTTGTAATTTTTAGACATCAAATAATATAATTTATTTATGACACAAAGATGATGTAGTAATTATCTTGTTAATGAAATATTGACATAATTGATGTTATAAACACAAAAATAAATGTAATTTGAGACTTTTTATGAATTAAACTAATTTTCTAGGTTACTATAATATATTAGTGTTGATTTAATCAACTTGGTTAGAACATATAATTCTGTTATGACTTTCACAAAAATCATATATCAAATAGTGTCAAAATTGACACAAAATAGTTTTTAAATCAAATATTATATTATTAATTGTTCTTTATTCCTAAAAATCTAAGGTTCGGCCAAATGACATAGATAAGGATATATGTATTAATAATATACAATTTGGGGTTCGTTTGGCATGTTATAGTAAGTTTATTAACCATATAATGTAAGAAAACAAAAAGACACGGTAAAAGTTAAATTATTTAACTTAGAGTTAAATCTAATTGATAAGGTTAAAATAATAACCTAAACTTGTCTAAATCTTATTGGATGATAGGATTTCGACCCATCCCCACTTTAGCTTCGAAATAAGACCCTTTGGAACCATTATAAACCGATTTTGACTTTAATATAAAATAATATTTTGAGATATTCCTAAGGTGCCCCTCTCCTCCCTTATAAAAGGACACCTCCTCCCCCTCCTCCTCACACCAATTTGAGCACTCAAGCTCGGCCAACCTCTGCCAAAATCTCTTCTCCACTTCCCTAGAAACATCCTAGAGGTTCTGGTCTTCCTCAAAGACCAATTCTAGTGCCCTAAGAAGAGGTCTCAAAGAGGCACTTCAAAGAAGAGGTAATTACCGTTACCAATTCTTTCATATTTATTTCTTCTTCCACTTCTTCTTCTTAGGTTGTTTCATTATGAAGTAATAACATCAGTATCAATCATATACTGATATGTTATTATAAGTATGAAACAACCCTATTTCACCATCTATCCATCCTACGGAAAAAGAAATCACCGCGCGTGCGTACGTACGGAATACCGTCTCCACGCCGTGGTGTAATCTATTTTCCACCACCACCTTACATGGATGGGTATAATGGTGTAAAGAATAACTATACATAGTTATTACAACATCATATTGATTCTGATATATTGTATAATCCACTCCAATTCAATTCAATATTTATAGAAATGATATCATCGCTCGTGCGTACGTACGGAATACCGTCTCCACGACGCGATGAGATTCATTCTCCATGTTAACCATTTAAGAATGATTATAAAGTATATATAAGAAATAATAATGAAATATATGACATTATAAAGCTACTGGATTTATGTATATATATATGTATTTCATCTACTTACTTCCATTTCAAGACAATAAGAAAAGTAAAACAGCGTTCATGCATACGTACGGACTACCGTCTCCATGAACGGTGTTTTTCATTTTATTTATCTATCTATTATATATATATATATACTGAATATATATGATATATAAATCATATTTTATATTTTGGAAGTAAGTAAATCATTATATAAGTAATAGTGATGTCAAGAACAACAAGTCAAAACACCTAAGATAAATGAAACGATTTTACCCAAAACGCTTCTTTAACATGGAATTTACAAAAGAACGGGTAATATAATGTCATAAGTGAACCATATATGATATCATAACAATGAATATGATTCTGGAATAAGTCAATAACATGATTTAAATCATTATACAGGAGGTTTGGACACTTACAAAGCAAGTCGGACATAAGGTAAGGGAAATATCACAATCTCATTTTTATCCGAGATTGTTTATTCGTAAGTATTTACTGGGGTGTATTTTATCATCCACATCCATGTTCCCTCAATATGAAATATTGTTTCCATCCACTTGCAATAGTTTAAATCCAATTTTACCCTTAGGTGAGTTTTTAGAAAAGAATATGAAAGGAATCTTTTGTCGTTTTTCCGTACGAGGTACTTTTTGACTTTTCCGACAAAAGTACGAAGAATGTTTTTTTAACTTATACGGCACGAACGGATTTTTACGGTTTTATAAAGCCTTATTTTCATGAACCTTCCTCCAAAATATTTCATGACTATTTTTAATAAAATCTCTTTCTTTTAAAATTGTATGATGTTTTGTGAAAAGAAATTATTTTTGAAGAAGAAAGGATATTTTCCTCAAGAATTCATTTCAAGTGTTTTATCAAAATTATTTTCCATCTAAGATAATAAAGGGTTCTGTTTCTATCCATATTTTTACATTGATTTGACTATGTTGTGATGAAATTATGTTTATGAATTCCTTTATCTTATATGAATGGTTTTATGATGTCATGTTGTTTAGGAATCCCATTTTTATTACATGGGTTATGCAATGATGTATGATTTATGATTTTGTGGCACACATAAGAAAGGATTCATTAAGAGATGGGTGGGACCTATATCTCCCTCCAATGCATTGGGTAAAGATTTCATATCTCATGAGATAGACATGGCTGGAATGGTAGGTTATACCGGTTCAGTGAAACAGGACTGAAACGAGGATTACTCGATTCAGAAAGGGACTTTGTCCACTAAGATAGTCTTGGCAATGAGTCTTGACTAACAAGAAATGATTCTCTATGATTATGTGTGTATGCCACAATGAGTAATGTTTTAAGTTATGGTTTCATTTTCACTACTATGATTTATCCCATGTTATGAAATTATTCTCTCTTTTGCAGGTTAAGATTTCCAAAAATGTTATGTTCTTATGAAAATTATGTGATTGATATTTCTTTTGTTTACCCTTACTGAGCATTTGAGCTCACCCTTTTATGTTTTCTTTTCCCCTGGATATAAAGAAAGGTTTTAGGTAAAAAAAAGGAAGATCTTTGTGGGAGATTTTGAAGATCTTTCACCAGGATTAGAAGATTACGTTCCGAGTTTCCAAAGACACTAAACTATTACGATCCTTGTGTGTGTATTTTTGTTATGTATTAAGTATTCCGCAAAAGTAATGTAATGTTCATGTACGTTAGGCTTCGGGTCTCTACAAAAAGTCTTATGTTAATAGGAGACAAAGATCATTGGAGTTCAAGGAGGTAGATCTTGTCTTCCTATGGGTTTCACCGCGTTGAGGATTGCAGAAGTTTGACCAGGGCAGCAAACTATCTTCGAGGTTCATCAGACCCTTCTAGTTTCTCAGCATAGTGGGCAAGGTGATGTAACATCTATATCTTCCCCCATAGATGCACTGGGTTGATAATGTTTTTCTATGTGTCACAACTGAGGAGAAGCATACATGATCCATCACACATTATCGACTAGGGCGAGTTGGACTTTGATGATGGGGGGAATTTTACAAATTTTCTGGTGGTGATAGAGGATCGACATGACTGAGTTCTTCGTGGATGGTTGATCCCTATGGTGTGAGTTTGTTGGTAGCATGAGAACCACCAGGAGAGCACATGGGAGCGGGAGACTCAGATTCATGCTCAGTACCCTATTTTGTGTGATTTTCCTTTGTTTTTTCTTTTGGGGATTTAAATCCACAAGGTGGGGAGAATGTAATGTATAAAAATTTAAATATATTTTTTTTAATTATATAGAATTATTTAGAGACTTCGAAATCTAACGATACATGATTCTGAGGCCCGGAGAGCCTGAAATGATCTGTCTAAGTTTTGTTAGGCTTTAATTATCACACCTAAAAAGTTTTCTAGAAAAAGTGTAATAACTCTTAAATAGTTTCCTAGATCAGAAATATGAGGGAACCATTTCATTCAGGATGGCGGGTATACCCTAGGTGTGACTTAAGTTTAGTAAACGCAGGCCTCCTGTGAGAAATCCCAAAAATGGAATAACTGTAAATAAAATTATTAAATAAAGTTATTTTATTTTTTAAATGATTATAACTCATGAACAGTGAATCAGATTAAAAATCTGAGACCACCACTGAATTCATGATAGTATGATTTCTTATGTATATATAATAACATTGGCAGGTGCGGGCCAACTATGGAAGTTAGATTTTGGCCATAAATAAAATAATTAAGTAACAATTAATTTATTGTTAAAATTCATAACTTCTAAATGGTAACTCATATTAAAAATTTGAGAGTACCATTGGGTTCTTTGGGGCATGTTTCCTTGAGGCAGAGCCTAATCTCGACTGGTGTGCGTTGACGGTGAATGTTAATAATTTATTGAACATTTTTAAGGAATGTTCAGTAAAGGAACGGGTGGTGTTTTCTATCTTTTGAACCAGTGCTTAGATTAAAAATCTTGGGGCACCATTTAATCCGCAGTGCCGAGATTCTATGAAGGGAGGCTTCACTTTGACCACAGTAATTATATAGAAAAAGTTAAATTTTGGACTTTTTAAGAGAATAATAAAATAACTTTGTTATATAATTTCCTTCTTTCTTTTCCTCCAATGGACAATTGGTAGTGGCGGGACCAACGACGTGGGAAGCCATTAAATGGATAGACTCCTCAAATCCATTATAACAGCACCATTGAAATTACTAAGGATCCTATTGAATGAACCCCCATTTATTCCATGGGTGTTACTCATCCTCCTCCTATTTTATATATATGATGTTGGGGGAGATATTGGCACGGATTCACCAAGCGACGAAGCTCTGGTAAAGTGTTGTGATACCCCACACTTGAAGGATAGAGCCGGTTCTAGCGATCAGTGACGAGCGACACCGAGTCACAAACCGAAGGATGATGTTTGAGAAGAAACATTAGTGGCTAGTTTTGTGGATGAAAAATGCCGACACTTCGTCAATCGTGAGCGTTGTCCATCGATCTTGAGGTAGGGTTTTATTTTGTTATAATTTCAAGTGATTGTTTAATCCTTTTTCCACCCTCAAGTCTTCAAGCTAACATGGAGGGAACGAGCCAAACAAACATGGACCAGACCCTCTGCTACCTTGTTTACCCTTTCTTTCTTCATGAAATACCGTTGGCGAGGAGACAACAACTGACCACGATGGAGGTGGCGCGCCGTCACGTGCCACAGGAGGAGGTAAATTTTCTTACGCCGCAAGAGGAGGTTGTGGTGCTATGATGCAGCGGTTTGCAGAATGGTCGGCACCGACCAGCTGTGATGTTGCGGTGGCATTCCGTCACACGCCGCTAGTGGCAAGGGCCGCAGCCAAAGCCGATGCAGGTGAAGAAGGCTGCCAGCCTGAGCTGGTTGTGGAAGGCGGAGGCGGAGCGGCATGCCATCGCACTCCGCTGGAGGACGCCATGGCTCGAAGCCATGGAAGGTGAAGATCGGCGCATCCCCACACCACGCTGGGTTGGCGGACCCCCAATCACCCAAAATAGAAGACCATTACGCGGTGGGGAAGCACCCCACTGGTTGGCTGAAAATGGCCCCGCACCCGTGGGGTCAGTTGGGAAGACCGGTTCGGACCCTCCCAGTAGACCGGACCAGCCCAGCAAGCCTGGCCGGAACTATGGCCCTGTGTTCTAGGCCGGACCCGCCAACGAACCTGGCAGAACCCGTGGCCCAGTGGGACAAAGCGGGTGGGCTGAGCCCCACCTGGCGGGATGGGCCAACTGTAGCCCGGGCCTGCAAACCGAACTGGGCCGACCCCGATCGGCCGGACCCAGTGAACCAGGAAGACCCTTAACAGGCCAGACCTGAGTGGGATCAGGTAAAAATTGGGACATGTAATGTTGGTCCGGTCTGACCGCGTCGGACAGGGCCCAGACCCAACTGGTCCCAAAATAAATAAACACCTATAACTGACAAACCGGGTGTCCGATTGACACATCGTCAGTGTCATTGGGACCCATTTGGGAAAGCAGTTCCTCTTGCATATTCATGCATGTAAAGACCCATAAAATTCAAGGGAATTTTTTTTCTTAATTCTCTTTGGAATTTTACAAGAACCCAGTTTCTTACGGCACCTGATTCTGAGGCCCGGTGTGCCCGGAATCATTTTCCGATGTTTGGCTCGGGTACGTTCAGTGAACGAATGAGCAGGTTTTTCTAACTTTTCAACCGGTGCTCAGAATAGAATTCTGAGGGCACCGATGGAATCGCAGCGCCGGTATTTGTTTTGAAATGCCTTTTCCAGAGTTGTGTTTGCTCGGGTGTGGTTTTAATTTTTCGGGTTATGTGAAAAAATTAAATAAAGGTGTGCGATAACTTTATTTTATTTCACTTAAAGCCACTTAATTCCACTTAAGCCAGGTTAAGCATATAAGGTGGGACCCATGATATCCTACCCACCTGGTAAGATATTTGTGAGGTGGGGCCCGCACGAGCCCCACTGTTTCTTTCCCTCCAAGTAACGCACCCATGAAAACAACTTTTAAATAAAGTCAATCGGTGCGTTTACTTAAATTCTAAAAACCCCTGTTAATTGGGCAGTTAAGTCGTGACAATTAATTCATCGAATTAATGGTTCGTTTCTTAACATTGTTTTTCGTTTGTTGGCATATGAATAAAATAAGACAAACACATGTGGGTGGCTTGTTGAGAGGATTTTTAGAAACTCTATGTTCTTCATCCTCCTTCCCGAAGAACTCGAAGAATGAGAAGAATGCAAAGAACGTGAAGAACGCATCGTTGCCGATGAAGAACGCCAGCCTCCGACGAAGGGCGACGAAGAACACTGAACCCTCGGAGATCGATGACGCGACATCGTGTACTGTGACGCCGACGATCTTTCTTCCACGATGATCATTCTCCGCGACAATCATCGATCATCAACCGATTGAGGTAGGGGATTATGGATCTTTTAATTTCCTTTGTGGATTTTATCCTCAACATGGGTTTAAATGGTGCAATTAAATATGTGTGTTTTCTTTAACCCTCAGTGATCGTCGACACGACACCGTGTACCGTGACAACGTGATGCCCCTTCCGCGACACGACGATCCTCTTCTTCCACGACGGTCAATTCCGTGAAGAACCCATGCTCGATGACAATGGCGTGGTAGGGGTTTGATTCATAAAAATATTTTTAAATTATACCTACGGCATATGATTAAATTTTCATTTTGAGAGTTTTAAAACCGCTAACGCGGTGGGTGCGGACCAACTAACAAGTCCGAACCCACCAGCCTTTTTCGTTCTTGGTGTGCGGAACGGCGGACGACGACAAAACAAACCGCGCGGGCGATGTAAAGTCCTCGCAATGAAGGACAGGCCCCGGGAGGGCCATTGGCGAAGACAAAACGTTTTTCCAACCACCGGAACTCATCCGGTGGCCCGCGGATCAGCCCACAGGCGCGGCTCGCTGGAACGGCGGTGCCGGCGGCAGGTGGCGGCAACGCCCGGCGCGCCGCCGGAATGAGCCGATGCGGCTGCAGCACGCGGTCCCACGACCGCGGGGGACCGAAGTGGGACAGGACACGGCAGCCCGTCCGCATCCGCTGGCATGGAAGGCCCCACTGGGGGCCTCGGATCCTTCACGCGGGGGCAGCACGCCCCCTGCTCCGCTCGGTCGTAACCGGCCGAGCCGACCCGCCGGCCGGGCCGGGTCGCGCCCAGGCCGGGCTGGGCCGGGCCAGCCGGGTCGGACCCGGACTCGGGTCGGGTCGATCCGGTTCGGGCCGGCCCAGGGGGGTTGGGTCGGGTCGGTCCGGGCCCAGACCCCCCGTTTTCAGACCTTTTCAGTCTTTTGCTTATAACATGAGCTACGGGACTCTGATCGACGTACCGTCAGTGGCAATGTGATCCTTGGACCGAGATGTTCGTTTTGACATATCGCACTCAAGGTATCGGAATACTTTGGGTTCGGCCGGGTTGGTTCGTACACGAAACCAACCGGGCCCTCAAAGCGGAAACGCTCGTAACTTGAGCTCTGGACGTCTGATTGACGTGCCGTCGACTTTGATGGATTCCTCATAGTGAGACGGATCTTTTGGCTTACTCCGCCCGAGGTTTGGATGCAGGTGGAGTATGTTTGGGTTGGTTTTTCCTTAAAAACCAACCGGGCCCCCTGGGACGAAAAAGACAATAACTCTCAGATCGGGCGTCCGATTGACGATCCGTCTGCGACGTTGAGTTCCTGTTGACGATACAGAACTTTTGGATACATCAACTCTAGACTATGTGTTAGTTGATGTATCAGCCTCTCGGCTCGTGGAGCGGACCCTCCCGAACGAGCTTGCTGTGTGCGGGAACCCTAGAGCTGGCTGCGACTGCGACAACGACGACGACTGTACAGAGATCCTCAGTGGATGCGACGGTGACGACTACAGCACTCAGCAATCCTATGTGGATCAGTGCTACCAATCCTGTGTGGGTCTTTGCGGGGGTTAGTTACCTATCGATCCTTTGTGGGTCATTGCGTGGGTTAGTACTTATCGATCCTTTGTGGGTCCGACGGCTTAGATGAATCAGTGGAAATATCTGATCATCTCTATCATCTTACGAAGGAGTATACCCTATGAGAGTTTGGGGTACAGTTGAGATACGGCTGGATTGGTTCGCACACAAAACCAACCGGGCCCCGGGGACGAAAAGGTTAGTAACTCACAAACTGGGCGTCCGATTGACACGCCGTCTGTTGCGTCGATACCCATGTGATAAGGCGGTACTTTGAGATACATCTTCGTGGAACTTTTTGATACTTGTAGTATAGACCAGTAGCTCGTGGAGCGGACCCTCCCAGAGATGAGCGTGCGGAGTACGGAGACCGTGTAACAGGCTGAGACCTGACGACTGCTTGACCGATTGACTCGGTGTGTTTCGGATAGCCCAGTGGGGAGTGCTTTGTTGTAGCGGCAGACCCACAGCGGAGGAGCGCTTGGTTGTAGCGGCAGACCCGCGGTACTCAACAGAAGGAGTACCTTTGGAGGCTATGAGGGGGAGCGCTTGGTTGTAGCGGAAGACCCACGGCGGAGGAGCACTTGGATTTAGCGGCAGACCCGCGGTACTCAACAGAAGGAGTACCTCTAGAGGCTATGAGGGGGAGCTCTTGGTTGTAGCAGTAGACCCACGGCAGAGGAGCACATGGTTGTAGCGGCAGACCAGCGGTACTCGATAGAAGGAGTACTTCTGGAGGCTATGAGGGGGAGAGCTTGGTTGTAGCGGAAGACCCATGGTGGGAAGAGCTTGGTTGTAGAAACAGGCCCACAGTACTCGACAGGAGGAGTACCTCAGCAGTGTTAGGTTAGTGTGTAGTACCTCGAAGTCGTGACAGGACCACTGTACACTCCAGAGATGGGGCTCTTCAGAAGTTACAGTTTCGATAATAAACATCATGGTTTGAGATGAGTCTGTGACCTTTGTGTTTACCTCTTGATTGAGATGGGTTACTTGATAACATAGGTATATGTATGGGCATATACCTGGGTAGTGGTTATCTGTTTATTTTCATAATCTTGTGTTTCCTCATGGTTGAGATGGGTTACTTGATGTCTTAGGTATATGTATGGGCCTATACCTAAGCAGTGTCAGATGTGACTTCGTGATTGTATATTTCCTTTGTGGATTATTATTTGTGGATTCTGGGAGACCTTCGGGGGTCTCAGGGTCTCTACTGAGTAGCTTACACCCACCCCTGCACGGGCTATTCCTGCACTACGTTGTGTTGGTTGCAGACAACGGACAGCGCTGATCGTGGTTAAGGCTTGCAGAGCAGGACGGTACCTGGAGGTGGACCACTAGGCAGGATGTACTCAGAGTAGACGGATGGACCCGAGGATTTGTGGAGGCTATCTGTACCCACCCTTCAAGTGGGAGTTCCAGTGGACGGCTCGAGGCTGCAGCCTTACTTTCAGTTGTTGTTTTCCCTTTCCAGTTGTACTTTACTTTCAGTTTGGGTTTGTATTCTATCCCATTTACTTTTCCGCACTTTAATTGTACTTAGTGTTTTACTTCCGCTTGTACTCTTTGGTGCTTGGTTACTTTTATAATGGTAATGCCTTCCCAGTTATTGGGATTTACGCCTTTGGTGCTAGTCTCCAGTCCCTGGCCTATGGAAGGAGGGATTGGGGTAGTCAAGGCACGGGCCTCGAGGACGGGTCGTGACAAATTGGTATCAGAGGAGTTCGGTACTACCACAGAACATGGGACTCTGATCTTTTTCTATGTGAAGCAACACTGTTAAGCATATTGGGTGTGTTTATCAGTCCAGGGAGTCCAGTGCTGGTGTGGCGGCCGACGTATTCGTACACCAGGACCCTGACTTCTGAATTCCAACTTAATGCACGAAAACATTGATTCCATATGTGTTTTAAGTTTTCTTTGAGATTAATTTATGTTAGATCACCAGGTATACTGTTTGACCGTGGCACACCTGTTTCTTTTCAGGATGGCCCCACGACGGTATCCAGCTAGGGTTTCGAGATTTGTGTGTGACGACAGCCCACCGAGCAAGGAGGCCTCGGTACCGGGCCCTTTGACAGCTGAGGCATCGGCGGTACCTCTACCCGCCGAGCCACCGATGCTTCCAGCCCCCGCTGCTGACGATGCACGTCGCCTTAGTGCACTGCACGAGTTCCAGTTCCAGCGACCACCCAGGTTCCACAAGGAGACGGACCCACAGACAACCGAGGACTATCTGGAGGCAGTGATACGAGTTTTCCGGTTAGTGAGGACCCCAGCAGACCTCATGGTGATCCTCGCAGCGAGCCTACTGCACGCGGCAGTAGGCAGATGGTGGATCTTGATGCTCCATGTGCACGATGAGGCATCTCTCCTCTGGATTGACTTTGATAGCTTCTTCTGCTCGGAGTTCGTCCCATCCACCCTCCGTGCGGTGCACATCCAGGAGATTCTACAGTTGCGGAAGGGAAGCATGACAGTAGCCCAGTACGCGACAAGGTTTACCGATCTCTCGTGCTATTCCACGAACATGGTACGAGACCCATTCTTTAGGGCTCGAACCTTCGAGCAGGGGATCAGGCAAGAGATCAGAGCTTCAGTTTTTTCTCGTAGCATTCCGACACAGACAGGGGTGTTGGAGAGAGCCCTCTTAGTGGAGAGTTTCCTTGCTGAGCAGTCTCCACTAGCAGGACCCACCACTAGCCGGCATACGGCAGATTCTTCTGCAGCGGGCAGCAGACAGATTACGCCGGGGTCCAAGAGGACTAGACCTACAGGTGGTCGAACGTGTGACACAGGATCGTTTGTGCGAGGCACCCAGGGTGGAAAATGACTTACCATGAGCGGACAGTGTTACTCATGCGGCGGGGTTGGTCACATGGCTCGTGACTGTCCGACCTACCATACGAATGACCAGAAGATGAACGAAGGACCTCCCAGGCAGAGGCAGAGGTTCGATCGAGGCAGACCGCATGGAGAAGGAGACTGTGGCAGTGGAGCCGGTCATGCATCTGGATGTGGATGATGCTTCGAGGTGTTGCCACCACCACCACCATAAGGTCCAACCTGACCGCAGGGAACAGGTGGACGTGGGAGAGCTCAGCTGCAGGGAGCTGAGGCCTACGATCATGGAGCTCCGGGAGCAGATGGAAAGGAGCAGGACTAGCTCTAGACCTGGAGACTTTTGTTCATGTTGCTTCCAGATTTTTTGATGATTGTTTTTTTTTGCTTTGTGTCTTTGTACTTGGAGTTGCATTAATAAAAAGACACCTTTCTTGTGGTGTTTACCTTCCTGTCCTCTCTTTTAGTTGTTACTAAGAGGTTCCCGTTTAAAAATCGTTGAATTGAACCTCACTTTGAGATACCTACTGGAGGAGACCCAGTGACCACACAGTAATGCCGACAGTGTGACTCAACCCTTGGAGGTGAGAGTAATGGTTGGATCTCTTGGTAGTAGCGTCGAGGCCTTAGGACGTCATCCTTGATATGTATTAGTATCATCCATGTTGGGATTGACTGTATTAAGCGAAGAACATGGTTCATCCAAGGGATGAGACCAGATTTCTCTTATCGAAAAGAAGAAATCTCAGCAGCTCTTGTAGCACCATAAAGTTCCAAGTCATCCAAGAGCGAATGAGGACAGCTCCAAGCTGGCAAAAGTCTTGTGCTGACAGGAGGCGGAGACCACTAGAGTTCGAGGTTGGCGACCACGTTTCCCTATGGGTCTCACCTCGACGTGAGATATGAAGAAGTGGCCAAGGAGACAAGTTATCTCCAAGGTTCAACGGACCTTTCTAGGTCCTCAGCATGGTAGGCGAGGTGGTTTACCGCTTTTGAAACCCTAGTTTGTGTTAATGCTTTACGAGGACGTAAAGCCCTGAGGTGGGAGTGATGTAAAGACCCGTAAAATTCAACAAAATTTTTTTTTCATCATTTTCTTTAGAATTATACAAGAACACAGTTTCTGACGGCACCTGATTCTGAGGCCCAGTGTGCCCGGAATCATTTTCCGAAGTTTGGCTCGGGTATGTTCAGTGAACGAACGAGCGGGTTTTTCTAACTTTTAAACCGGTGCTCGAAATCGAATTCCGAGGGTACCGATGGTTTTGAAGTGCCAGTATTTGTTTAGATACACCTTTTCCGGAGATGCGTTTTATCAGGTGTGGTTTTTAATTTTGGGGTTAAGTTAAGAAATAAAATAAAGTGGTGCGACATGTTTATTTTATTTCACATAAAGCCACTTAAGCTAGGTTAAGCGGATAAGGTGGGACCCATGATATCCTACCCACCTGGTAGGATATTTTTGTGGTGGGTCTTGCACGAGCCCCACCATTTCTTTCCCTCTAAGTAATCCACCCACGAAAACCACTTTCAAATAAAGTCAACCGGTGCGTTTACTTAAATTCTAAATGCTCCTATTAATTGGGCAGTTAAGTCATGACAATTAATTCAGCGAATTAATGGTTCATTTCATAACTTTGTTTTTCGTTTGTTGGCATATGAATAAAATAAGACCAACACATGTGGGTGGCTTGTTGAGAGGATTCAGAGAAACTCTAAGTTCTTCATCCTCCATCGTGAAGAACGCGAAGAACGCGAAGAACACATCGTCGCCGATGATGAATGTCGGCCTCTGACGAAGGGAGACGAAGAACACTGAACCCTCGGAGATCGACGATGCGACGCCATGTACCGTGACGTCGATGATCTTTCTTCCGCGACGATCCTTCCCCTTGACAATCTTCGATCATCAACCGATTGAGGTAGGGGATTACGGATCTTTTAATTTCCTTTGTGGATTTTATACTCAACATGGGTTCAAATGGTACAATTAAATCTTTGTGTTTTCATTAACCCTCGGAGATCGTCGACACGACACCGTGTACCGCGACGACGTGACGCCCCTTCCGCGACGCGACGATCCTCTTTTTCCACAATGGTCAATTCTGCGAAGAACTCACGCTCGATGACAACGACGTGGTAGGGGTTTGATTCATTTAAATATTTTTGATTTATACCCACGGCGTATGATTAAATTTTTGTTGTGAGACTTTTAAAACTGCTAACGCGGTGGGTGCGGACCAACTAACAAGTCCGAACCCACCACCCTTTTCGTTCTTAGTGTGTGGAACAGCGGACGATGACAAAACAAACTGCACGTGGGATGTGAGGTCCTCGCAGTAAAGGACAGGCCCCGGGAGGGCCATTGGCGAAGACGGCGCATTTTTTCCGACCACCGGAACTCATTCGGTGGCCTGCGGAGCAGCCCGTCGGCGCACCTCGCCGGCACGGCCGCGCCGGCGGCTGGTGGCGGCGGCGCCCAGCACGCCGCCGGAAGGAGCCGTCGTGGCTACAACACGCGGTCCTGCGACCGCGCGGGACCGAAGTGGGATGGGATGCGGTAGCCCGGCCGCGTCTGCTGGCATGGGCGGCCCCACGCAGGGTCGCAGATCCTTCACGTGGGGGCAGCGCGCCCCCTGCTCCGCTCGGTCGTAACCGGCCGAGCCGACCCACCGGTCGGTCCGGGACACGCCCAGGTCGGGCCGGTCCAACCGGGCCAGGCCTGGTCGCGCCATTCGGGTCAGACACGGAACCGGGTCGGGTCGGCCCAGTTCGGGCCGGCCCAGGGGGGGTTGGGCCGGTTCGGTACGGGCCCAGACCCCCTGTTTTCGGACTTTTTTGGTCTTTTTCTCATAACATGAGCTACGGGCCTCCGATCGACATACTGTCAGCGAAAATGCGATCATTGGACCGAGACGGTCATTTTGACATATCACACTCAAGGTTTCGGAATACTTTGGGTTCGGCCGGGTTGGTTCGTACACGAAACCAACCGAGCCCTCAGAGCAGAAACGCTCGTAACTTGAGCTCCGAACGTTCGATTGGCATGATGTCGACTTTGATGGATTCCTCTTAGTGAGACAGAACATTTGGCTTACTATGCCCTTGGTTTGGACGTAGGTGGAGTACGTTTGGGTTGGTATTGCCTTAAAATTAATCGGGCCCCTAGGAAGAAAAAGCCAATAACTCTCAGACCGGGCGTCCGATTGACGCGCCGTCTGCGACATTGAGTTCCTGTTTACGATACGGAACTTTTGGATACATCAACTCTGGACTATGTGTCAGTTGATGTATCAACCTCTCGGCTCGTGCAGCGGACCCTCCCGAATGAGCTTGCTGTGTGCGGGAACCCTAGAGCTGGCTGCGACTACGACAACGACAATGACTGTATAGAGATCCTCAGTGGATGTGACGGCAATGACTACAACACTCAACGATCCTATGTGGATCAGTGCTACCAATCCTGTGTGGGTCTTTGCAGGGGTTAGTTGCCTATCCATCCTTTGTGGGTCATTGCGGGGGTCAGTACCTATCGATCCTTTGTGGGTCTGACTGCTTAGATGCATCAGTGGAAATATTTGATCATCTATATCATCTTACGAAGGAGTATACCCTATGAGAGTTCGGGGTACAGTTGAGATACGGCCGAGTTGGTTCGCACACAAAACCAACCAGGCCCCGGGGACGAAAAGGTTAGTAACTCACAGACCGGGCATCCGATTGACGCACCGTCTATTGCGTTGATACCCCTGTGACGAGGCGGTCCTTTGAGATAATTCTTCGTGGAACTTTTTGATACTTGTAGTATCAACAAGTAGCTCGTGGAGCGGACCCTCCCGCAGATGAGCGTGTGGAGTACGGAGACCGTGTAGCCGGCTGAGACCTGACGACTGCTTGACCGATTGACTCGGTGTGTTTCGGAAAGCTCAGTGGGGAGCTCTTGGTTGTAGCGGCAGACCCACAGCGGAGGAGCGCTTGGTTATAGCGGCAGACCCGCGTTACTCAACAGAAGGAGTTCCTTTGGAGGCTATGAGGGGGAGCGCTTGGTTGTAGCGGAAGACCCACAGCGGGGGAGCGCTTGGTTGTAGAGGCAGACATGCTATACTCAATAGAAGAAGTACCTCTGGAGGCCACGAGGGGGAGCGTTTTGTTGTAGCGGCAGACCCACGGTGGAGGATCACATGGTTGTAGCGGCAGACCCGCGGTACTCAACAGAAGGAGTACCTCTGGAGGCTCTGAGGGGGAGCGCTTGGTTGTAGCGGAAGACCCATGCTGGGAAACGCTTGGTTGTAGAAGAAGGCCCATAGTACTCGAAAGGAGGAGTACCTCATCAGTCTTAGGTTAGTGAGCAGTACCTCGGAGTCATGACGGGACCACTGTACACTCCAGAGATGGGGCTTTCCAGCAGTTACGGTTTTGATAATGAAAATTATGGTTTGAGCTGAGTCTATGACCTTTGTGTTTACCTCTTGATTGATATGGGTTACATGATAACTTAGGTATATGTATGGGCATATACCTGGGTAGTGGTTATCTGTTGATTTTCATAATCTTGTGTTTCCTCATGATTGAGATGGGTTACTTGATGACTTAGGTATTTGTATGGGCATATACCTAAGAAGTGTCATATGTTACTTCGTGATTGTATCTTGCCTTTGTGGATTATTCTTTGTGGATTCTGGGAGATCGTCGGGGGTCTCGGGGTCCCTACTGAGTAGCTTATACTTACCCCTGCACGGGCTATGCCCACACTACATTGTGTTGGTTGCAGACGAAGGACATCGCTGATCGTGTTTGAGGCTTGTGGAGCAGGACGGTACCTAGAGGGGGACCACTGGGTGGGACGTACTCAGAGCAGACGGCTGGACCCGAGGAGCTGTGGAGGCTATTTGTACCCACCTTTCAGGTGGGAGTTCCAATGGACGGCTCGAGGCTGCAGTCTTACTTTCAATTGTTGTTTTCCATTTCCAGTTGTACATTACTTTCAGTTTGGGTTTGTATTCTGCCCCATTTACTTTTAAGCACTTTAAATGTACTTAGTGTTTTACTTCCGCTTGTACTCTGTGGTGTTTTGTTACTTTAATAAAGGGAATTCTTTCCTAGTTATCGGGATTTACACCATTGGTTCTAGTCGCCAGCCCCTGGCCTATGGAAGGCGGTCTTGGGGTAGTCACGACATGGTCCCTGAGGATGGGTCATGAAAAATTGGTATTAGAGTAGTTCGGTTCTACCGCAGAACATGGGACTCTGATCTTTTTCAATGTGAAGCAATAGTGTTAAGCATTTTGGGTGCGGTTATCAGTCTAGGGAGTCCAGTGTTGGTGTGGCGGCCGACGTATCCTTACACCAGGACCCTGACTTCTGATTTCCGACTTAATGCACGAAAACATTTATTTCATGTGTGTTTCATGTTTTTTTTGTGATTAATTTATTTCCGCTCACCAGGTATACTGTTTGACCGTGGAACACCTGTTTCTTTTAAGGATGGCCCCACAACGGTAGCCAGCTAGGGTTCCGAGAGTTGTGCTTGACGACATCCCACCGAGCGATGATGCCTTAGAACAGGGCCCTTTGATATCTGAGGCACCAGCGGTACCACTATCCGCTGAGCCACCGATGCTTCCAGCCCCAGCCGCTGATGATGCACGTCGCCTTATTGCACTTCAAGAGTTCCAGCGCCAGCGACCACCCAGGTTCCATGGGGAGATAGACCCCCAGGCAGCCGAGGACTAGCTGGAGGCAGTGGTACGAGTTTTCTGGTTAGTGAGGACCCCAGCAGACCTCATGGTGATCCTCACAGCGAGCATACTACATGAGGCAGCAGGAAGATGGTGGAGCTTGATGCCCCAGGTGCACGATGAGGCATCTCTCCTCTGGATGAACATTGAGAGCGTCTTCCACTCGGAGTTCATCCCAGCCACCCTCCGTGCGATGCACATCCAAGAGCTTCTATAGTAGCGGTAGGGCATCATGACAGTAGCCCAGTACGCGGCAAGGTTTACCAATCTCTCGCGCTATTCCACGGACATGGTACGAGACCCATTCTTCAGGGCCCGAACCTTCGAGCAGGGGCTCAGGCGAGAGATCAGAGCTTCATTTGTTTCTCGCAGCATTCTGACACACACAGGGGTGTTGGAGCGAGCCCTCTTAGTGGATAGTTTCCTTGCTGAGCAGTCTCCAGCAGCAGGACCCACCACTAGCCGGCATGCGGCAGAGTCTTCTACAGCCGGCAGTAGACAGATGATGTAGTGGTTCAAGAGGACTAGACCTACAGGTGGTCGACCGCATGACACAAGATCGTTTTTTCGAGGCACCTGAGGTGGACAACGACTTACCATGAGCGGACAGTGTTACTCATGCGGCGGGGTTGATCATATGGCACATGACAGGGGAGCTGGCCATTCAGCTGTAGGTGGACGATGCTTCGAGGTGTTTCCACCACCACCACCATGAGGTCCACCCCGACCGCAGGGAACATGTGGACATGGGAGGGCTCAGCTGCAGGCAGTTGAGGCCAACGATCATGGTACTCCGGGAGCAGATGGATAGGAGCGGGACTAGCTCCAGACCTGGATACTATTGTTCATGTTGCTTCCAACTCTGTTGATGCTTTTTTGTTGTTGCTTTGTGTCTTTGTATTTTGAGCTGCATTAATAAAAAGACACATTTCTTGTGGCTTTTACCTTCCTGTCCTCTCTTTTAGTTGTTACTAAGAGGTTTCGGTTTAAAAACCGTTGACTTGACCCTCACTTTGAGATACCTACTGGAGGAGACCCAGTGACCACAAACTGATGCCGACAGTGTTACTCAACCCTTGGAGGTGAGAGTAATGGTTGGATCTCTTTGTAGTAGCGTCGAGGCCTTACGACGTCATCCTTGGTATAGATTAGTATCATCCATGTTTGGATTGACTGTATTAGGAGAAGAACATGGTTAAACCAAGGGATGAGACCAGATTTCTCTTATCGGCAAAGAAGAAATCTCAGCAGCTCTTGTAGGACCATAAAGGTCCAAGTCATCCAAGAGCGGATGAGGACAGCTCCGAGCCGGCAAAAGTCTTGTGCTGACAGGAGCCGGAGACCACTAGAGTTTGAGGTTGGCGACCACGTTTCCCTACGGGTCTCACCTCGATGTGAGATACAGAGATGTGGCCGAGAAGACAAGTTATCTCCAAGGTTAAACGGACATTTCTAGGTCCTCAGCAGGGTAGGCGAGGTGGTTTACCGCTTTTGTAACCTTAGTTTGTGTTAAAGAATTACAAGGATGTAAAGTCCTGAGGTTGGAGTGATGTAAAGACCCATAAAATTCATGGAAATTTTTTTTTTCTTCATTTTCTTTGGAATTTTACAAGAACGCAGTTTCTGACGGCACCTCATTCCGAGGCCCGGTGTGCCCGGAATCATTTTTCGAAGTTTGGCTCGGGTACGTTCAGTGAACGAACGAGCGGGTTTTTCTAACATTTTAACCGGTCCTCGAAATCGAATTCTGAGGGTACTGATGGAATCGAAGTGCCGGTATTTGTTTAGAAACGCCTTCTCCGGAGTTGCGTTTGCTCGGGTGTGGTTTTTAATTTTTGGGGTTAAGTTAAGAAATAAAATAAAGTGGTGTGAAAACTTTATTTTATTTCAATTAAAGCCACATAAAGCCACTTAAGCCAGGTTAAGAGGATAAGGTGGGAGTCATGATATCCTACCCACCTGGTAGGATATTTGTGTGGTGGGGACCACACGAGCCCCACTGTTTCATTCCCTCTAAGTAACGCACCCGCGAAAACCTCTTTTAAATAAAGTCAACCGGTGCATTTACATAAATTCTAAACACCCCTATTAATTGGGCAGTTAATTCATGACAATTAATTCATCGAATTAATGGTTCGTTTCTTAACTTTGTTTTTCGTTTGTTGGCATAAGAATAAAATAAGACCAACACATGTGGGTGGCTTGTTGAGAGGATTTGGAGAAACTCTAAGTACTTCATCCTCCTTCGCGAAGAACGCGAAGAATTCGAAGAACACGAAGAACGCAAACAACGCATCATCGCCGATGAAGAACACCGGCCTCCGATGAAGAACACAGAACCCTCGGAGATCGACGACGCGACGTCGTGTGCCGCGACGCCGACGATCTTTGTTATGTGACGATCCTTCCCCACGAGAATCTTCGATCATCAACCGATTGAGGTAGGGGATTATAGATCATTTAATTTCCTTTGTGGATTTTATCCTCAACATGGGTTTAAATTGTGCAATTAAATCTGTGTATTTTCATTATCCCTCGGAGATCGTCGACACGACGCCGTGTACCGCGACGATGCAACGCCCCTTCTGCGACGCGACGATCCTCTTCTTCCGCGACGGTCAATTACGTGAAGAACTCACGCTCGATGACAACAATGAGGTAGGGGTTTGATTCATTTAAATATTTTTGATTTATACCTGCGGCGTATGATTGAATTTTTGTTTTGAGACTTTTAAAACCGCTAACGCGTTGGGTGCAGACCAACTAACATGTCCTAACCCACCGCCCTTTTTGTTCTTGGTGTGTGGAATGGTGGAAGACGACAAAACAAACTGTACGGGCGATGTGAAGTCCTCGCGGTGAAGGACAGGCCCCGAGAGGGGCATTGGCGAAGACGACGCATTTTTTCGACCACCGGATCTCATCCGGTGGCCCGCAGAGCAGGCCGCCGGTGCGCCGCCGGAAGGAGCCGCCGCGACTGAAGCTGCGGTGGCAGCAAGTGGTCCCACGACCGCGCGGGACCGAAGGGGGACGGGACGTGGCATCCCAACCGCATCTGCTGGAAAGGGCGACCCCTCGTGGGGTCGCAGATCCTTCACGCGGGGGCATCACGCCCCCTGCCCCGCTCGACCGTAACTGGCCGAGCCGACCCGCCAGCCAGGCCGGGTCGCGCCCAAGCTGAACCGGTCCAGCTGGCCGGGCTGGGTCGCGCCATCCGTGTCGGACCAGGACCCAGGTCGGGTCGACCCTGTTCGGGCCGACCCAGGGGGTTGGGACGGGTCGGTCCGAGCCCAGACCCCCCGTTTTCGGACCTTTTCGTTCTTTTTCTCATAACTTGAGCTACAGGCCTCCGATCGACGTACCGTTAGCGGCAATGCGATCCTTGGACCGAGACAGTCGTTTTGACATATTTCACTCAAGGTTTCGGAATACTTTGGGATCAGCCGGGTTGGTTCATACACGAAACCAACCAGGCCCTCAGAGCGGAAACGCTCGTAACTTGAGCTCTGGACGTCCGATTGATGTGCCGTCGACTTTGATGGATTTATATTATTGAGACGGATCTTTTGGCTTACTCCGCCCGAGGTTTGGACGCTGGTGGAGTATGGTAGGGTTGGTTTTTCCTTAAAACCAACTAGGCCCTTGGGACGAAAAATCCAATAACCCTCAGACCGGGCGTCCAATTGATGCGCCGTCTGCGATGTTGAGTTCCTGTTGACGATACAGAACTTTTGGATACATCAACTCTAGACTATGTGTCAGTTGATGTATCAGCCTCTCAGCTCGTGGAGCGGACCCTCCCGAACGAGCTTGCTATGTGCGGGAACCCTAGAGGTGGCTGCGACTGCAACGATGACGACGACTGTACAGAGATCCTCAGTGGATGCGACGACGACGACTACAACACTCAGAGATCCTATGTAGATTAGTGCTACCAATCCTGTGTGGGTCTTTGCGGGGGTTAGTTACCTATTGATCCATTGTGGGTCAGATCCTTTGTGGGTCATTGCGGGGGTTAGTACCTATCAATCCTTTGTGGGTCTGACGTCTTAGATGAATTAGTGGAAATATATGATCATATCTATCGTCTTACGAAGGAGTATACCCTATGAGAGTCCGGGGTACAGTTTAGATACGGTCGGGTTGGTTCGCACATGAAACCAACCGGGCCCCGGGGATGAAAAGGCCAGTAACTCATAGACCTGGCGTCCGATTGACGCGCCGTCTGTTGCGTCGAGACCCCTGTGACGAGGCGGTCCTTTGAGATACTTCTTCATGGAACCTTTTGATACTTGGAGTATCGACCAGTAACTTGTGGATCGGACCCTCCCGGAGATGAGCGTGCGGAGTATGGAGACCGTGTAGTCGGCTGAGACCTGACGACTGCTTGACCGATCGACTCGGTGTGTTTCGGATATCCCAGTGTGGAGTGATTGGTTTTAGTGGTAGACCCATGGTGGAGGAGCTCTTGGTTGTAGCGGCAGACCCACGGTACTCAACATAAGGAGTACCTCTGGAGGCTATGAGGGGGAGCACTTGGTTGTAGCGCCAGACCCACATCGAAGGAGCGCTTGGTTGTAGCGGTAGACCCACGGTACTCAACAGAAGGAGTACCTATGGAGGCTATGAGGGGGAGCGCTTGGTTGTAGCGGCAGACCCACGGTGGAGGGGCGCTTGGTTGTAGCGGCAGACCCGTGGTACTCAACATAAGGAGTACCTCTAGAGGCTATGAGGGGGAGAGCTTGGTTGTATCGGCAGACCCATGGTGGGAAGCGCTTGGTTGTAGCAGCAGGCCCACAGTACTCAACAAGAGAAGTACCTCAGCAGTCTTAGGTTAGTGATCAGTACCTCGGAGTTGTGGCAGGACCACTATACACTCCAGAGACGGGGCTCTTTAGCAGTTACGGTTTCAATAATGAAAATCATGGTTTGAGCTGAGTCTATGACTTTTGTGTTTACCTCTTGATTGAGATGGATTACTTCATAACTTAGGTATATGTATGTTCATATACCTGGGTAGTGTTTATCCATTGATTTTTATAATCTTGTGTTTCCTCATGATTGAGATGGGTTACTTGATGACTTAGGTATATGTATGGGCATATACCTAAGCAGTGTCGGATGTTACTTCGTGATTGTATCTTTCCTTTGTGGATTATCCTTTGTGGATTCTGGGAGACCTTCGGGGATATAGGGGTCCCTACTGAGTAGCTTATACTCACCCCTACATAGGATATGCCCACACTACGTTGTGCAGGTTGCAGAAAACGGACAACACTGATCGTGGTTGAGGCTTGCAGAGCAGGACGGTACCTAGAGGTGGATCACTGGGTGGGACGTACTCGGAGCAGACGGCTGGACCCGAGGAGATGTGGAGGCTATCTGTACCTACCCTTCAGGTGGGAGTTCCAGTGGATGGCTCGAGGCTGCAGCCTTACTTTCAGTTGTTGTTTTCCCTTTCCAGTTGTACTTTACATTCAGTTTGGGTTTGTATTCTGGCCCATTTACTTTTCAGCACTTTCTTTGTACTTAGTGTTTTACTTCTGCTTGTACTCTGTGGTGTTTGGTTACTTTTATAAATGAAATTCCTTCCCAGTTATCGGGATTTACGCCTTTGGTGATAGTATCCAGCCCCTGGCCTATGAAAGGTGGGAGTGGGTTAGTCACGGCACGGGCCCCGAGGAAGGGTCGTGACAAAGCAGACCCGAATGAGCTAGGCTAGACCCAGGTGTGATCACCCATGTTCAATGGAAAGGGTGTAAATAGAAGATCGAGCATCTCATGGATGCATCGTATCTGGAATAAGGACCCTAGTGACAAGGCAGTCCTTTTGAGATACTCCACGAGATTTTTATAGAACGTTGCAATATGGTCGGGTTAAATCGACTCCAAATCCAACCGGGCCCTCACCACTAAAATTCCAATAACATACTAACAGGGTGTCTGATTTATGTGTCGTCTGTTGCGTTGGAACCCTTATGATGTGAAATATCATTAGGTTACTTCTTCTTGGGACTTCATTATAGTTGAAATATGACTGAAGGCTTGGGGATTGGTTCTCCCAAAATCAAGTGTTCTATGAGCTGAAATCTAGTGGCTAGTAGTTAGGCGGAGGTCGGAGACATATGATACGGAGGTTTGTACCGGGAAATCCTATGTGGGTCAGCACCGATCCAGCATGGGTCAAATCCTGTGTGGTTTAGTACTCAGTGATCCTATGTGGGTCAGCACATGTCGATCCTATGTGGGTCATATCCAGTGTGGTTCAGTGCATACTGATCATGTACGGGTTAGATCCTGTGTGGGTCAGCAGATCCTGTGTGGGTCATTGCAGGGGTTAGTACCTATTGAATACGGGTGGGTCGGATCTAATGTGGATCATTTTTGGGGTTAGTACCTATCGATCCTATGTGGTTCATACTCTATATAATCAGTAATAGTGCCTCTTGATAGAATAAGAAGATCTAGCTTCGTGACTAATAGTCTATACTTCTATACTTCACTAATACCTTGTGTGAGATGAGTCATTTATCTTTGTGGTGTTACCTATGTGGTACCTTCACCTTCATGGTTTAATCTTTGTAGTTTTATTTGTGTGGTACCTTAACCTTCATGGTGTTATCTTCGTGGTGTTACTTATGTGCTGCTTTTACCTTCATGGTGTTATCATTGTGGTGGTACCTGTGTGGTACTTTTACTTTCGTGGTGTTACCTACGTGGTGTTACCTTTGTGGTACTTTTACCTTCATGGTCTTACCTTTGTGGTAGTCTTACCACATCTATGACACAAATATACCTTGATAACTTAGGTATGTGTATGGTAATATACCTAAGTAGAGTTTTTGACTACTTCGTGCTTTGTGATTTAGGTTTTTCTTTGTGGTTTGTCCTTTGTGGAACATTTGGAGAACTTCGGGGTGTCGGGTTCCATATTGAGTATTGTTATACTCACCCCGGTACGGGCTTCTCTTGCACCTTTTTGTGTCTTTTACAAATGATGGACATCATTGATTGAGGCTGAGGGAGCCAGGACTGGATGGTGCTCATCGATGGACCATTTGGTGTGACCTGAAGCAGGGACTGCTGATCGAGAGTTGTACCTACCCATCAAGTAGGATCCTCAGTGGATGATCCAAGAGTTATTTTTCTCTTTTCAGTTGTACTTTTAATTTCCAGTTAGGCTTTTATTCTAGCCCCTTTACTTTCAGTACACTTTTTACTACAGTATTTTACTTCGTGGTTGCTTCTTGTCGTGTTCATGGATTGTGTGTTTGTACAAATTTAATGGAAATGCCTTCCAGCTATAGAGATACGCCTTTCCAGTGCTAGTATCCAACCCCTAGCCTATGGAAGGTGGGCTTGGGGTAGTCATGGTATGGTCCCTTGGAGAAAGGTCATAACAAAAAATGTGTTTAATGAGTTATGATTTCTATGGTAGATGTGTTTTATTGTTATGGTTTACATTTGGAAAATGTTTCATGCTTAAATAAAGAATTTGAAGATGTCTTGGTGGTATGTTTGGTATTTCAATTGAGGCTTTATGACCATAGTTCAGGTTAGGCACATTCCCTAAACCCCACCCCAATAATGCATGGGTTGGGGAGTTGGACTGAGGGTCTTTTCCCCTAATGGTTTCATGTGACGAAACTACCTAGATGGGGGATCTAAGGTAAGTGTTATGTATTGTTTTGAAATGTTATATATGATGATATATAGAATGTGACCTCTCCCCTTATGCATATTTTTTATGACCAACTTTGTCCAAAGTGTAATTGATGAAAATTCCTAACCCATGGAACAAATGATGAAAATGGTTATAGTGAATCATGTTAACTAATGTCACCTAATTTATATTTTGTTTATCTCATTATTTATTTCTTACCTACATAAAATATATGTTGTGACTAGATATTTTGTAGACATCATAGGTTGTTCCCTACAGATTTGTACACACACCCTTATTGAGTTTCCATTGGGTATCCGATAAGGCTTCATGGATGGAGGTCAGGATAAGAGAAAAGACCATGTGTTGTATAGTTTATTTTGGCATGCGAGGTTATTGGATAAGGGATCTGAAGTTGGAGTCAATACCCATTTTGTGGATTATTTAGATTGTTCTCTATATTGTGGTTTCTCTTACACTTGGCACTATATGACTTGACATATCATATTTATTGTTTGGTTATGGGATGTACCCTATTTCTAGAAATAGATATGTGATGCTTGTGTGTTTCTTATTTGTTTCCTTTATTCCTCATTGATATATTTTGTGACTTAATCTAATAAAGAAGGTATATTCTACCCATTTATTATATTATACCCTCAGTATAATTCATCAACCTCTAACATATAGGGAGGTACACTTAAAGTCATGTGGTGATCCAACATAGACCATCAGATATAGTGGCTTCCAAGCTGAGGATGTTACAAAGTTGTATGAGAGAATTTTTCATTTTCTGTTGTCCTAATATTTGAGAATGGTAGTTGGGAAACTAATATGTTTCAGACCTTTTTAAGGATCCCTTTCATGGGAGTATTTAACCCATTTATGAGCGAAAAACTATGTACCCAAGGCAGGATTGTAGTTCTTGATTAACGTTGTAATGGTTGGATGATATTTCCCCATTAGGTGATGCACTTATTGTGTGATATAACTATTTTTTGATATTTTTATTGTGTCTTAAATAGTATGAGGTTTTTCATACATGCATCATTTTAAGAACCTAGTTATATAGGTTTCATGAATCATAGTAGGCACACATGGGGAATATTTGTGGGATGTGAGGGATAAAATGCCCTTTTTTTTATTTAAAAATTTGAATAAATCGTGTCTAATAATGACAATTAAATTGGGTAAATGGAAAGAAATTAATGTAATGTTTAGGTAATAGTACATAATGAGGAGTCATAAATGGGTCAAAATTTGGTTGTGATGAGTTTTAAAGATAGAAACATTCCCAAATAATAAATACTTATATTATGAAATAGAACATGGTTAAAAGGGGGTTTAATGAAAGACTTGTGACTATGCTAGTCGATTTAACCTAATGTCAACCATAGTCTATGGTGAGAATGGATGATGTTATTGATAGATATGTGGATATATCTTTTGGTATAGTGTATGAGAAATGGGTTTCTAATGGCTAGTAGTGATCCTTCTTTTGCACAAACTGTGAAATTTTTATGTTATGTGTTTTAAGATGTGTGTTTTTCATTGTAGATAGATTCCACCACGATGATGTTTTTTGAGTGGGATACATGAATATATCACTGATAATGAGTCACCAGTAGCTTAGAAAGAGACCCCATTTGTCCAAGGTGATAGTGGGTATGGGTAGTTCCATGATAGGTTTATTAGTTTTATGAAAATGATGGAATATAACCAATGGTGGTTTGTGTTGAGTATGTATGAGTGGACTAGAAAGTTTTAGTTTTAGAACCTACTGATGTTTTTTAAAGTGGGTGGACTTGAGAAATCCATGTTTTGGATAGATTCCATTAAGATGATTGTGGATAACTTGTATACTCCTCTTGTGAAGAAGGTAAATTTGGTGTACATTATGTTTTGAGGACTAGAAAAGTGTTGGTTGGATATTCTGGTTCAAACTGAGTAGGAAAAAGGTATATTGTGGAATGATTTCCAAGAAATGTCTCTGGAACATTTCTATCTAGAGACCATGATATGGGAGATGGTCGTGGATATTATGTGGTTGGTCTATGTGACTATGATAGTGATGGATTGTGTTGGTTTCATCATCAACATGAAACACTTTGTTCTAGTATTGGAAGGGAATGAGGCTGCTATTATGAGGAATCTTTAGGATGGACATATATATGAGATCAAGTCCCTAGTGAATATATTTTATATATGTATTTTTTCTAAGGTGGTGGATAATTCCCTCATTTCAGAATGGAAGTATAGAGAGGCTCTAAGTGGAAGACATGTGGTTCCAATTGGGTGATCCAGTGGTGTGATTTCTGATAGTATAAAGTGTTGTTTTGAGTTCTTTCACCAGGGAGGTGGTTGATAGAGTATTCATAGAATAGGACCAGACTCTCAAGGTGCTGACCATGTTTTTTTCTATCAATGTGGTAGGCCAGGACACATTCATGTTCAATGTCCCAGACCACCATTTGAGTCCCAAGCATGCAGCAGGATGGGGAAAGTGTAGTGGGTCTATAGGAACCCAATAAAGTTGGGAAGTGAAAGATGATCAACGCTGGAGAAAAGTGTAAGTAGGGGGTCGGTTATGCTAAATGAAGTAGGTATTTGGAATTTTACTAGCTGTACTGGTCAAGGTGGTGGACACAGTACTCCAAGTTAATGGAGACCATATCAGTAGGGTAGTACGGCACTAGGGACTTAGACAAAAGCCTAAGGTAGAGGAGCAGGTTATCTTAATGTAGTTCATCCTACACCTAGATGTGGTGAGGTTCTACCATAGACAGTTCAAGGTACGATTCACGTAGATTACAATAATTCTAGTGCTTTATTTGATTTAGGTTCTCCATACACTTTTATATCTGCTCATTTTGTGAATTTTTTGGCCCTAGCGGTGGAACATATGTGTGTATTTATGTTTATTGATACACCATTAGTTTTATGTGTAGAAAATATCTTGAAATGTAAGTAGTATACCATTGATAATGGTGGGTAACATTTTATGTGGGACTTTTTATGCCCGATATATCAGGTTTCATCCTAATTTTCGGCATGGGTTGGCAGGTGTTATAGCATGACCATATTGACTATTACCATCATAGGGAATCATTAACATACCTTGAGGGGATACATGTGTTCATTATGGGGAATGGGATATCTTGGTAGTTCAGAAAGGGATATTTTTTAACATATTAGGTGAGCTCACAACCCAGGTGATATGTCTAATTCATGGTGATGGGGGAGTGGAGTATCTTTTAAATCCTCCTATGGTTGATCAGTTCTTGGATGGGCTTCTTGAGGACTTCTCACGTCTAGCACCCAAGAGAGATATGCAATTCCTGATTGAGTTGCTACCCATATCTAAAAAAGTTTCAATTCTACTATATAGAATGTAAATGGTTGAACATTAAAATCATAACAATCAGTAGGATGAGTTTGAGAACAAATGGTTTATTTTTTCATGTACATCACCTTGGGAATATATGGTTTTTTTTCAATAAATCTGACAGGATGTTGAGGTTATGTGTCGGTTATCAAAGTTTGAATCAGGTGACAGTTAGGGATTGATACCATCTTCTATGAATTGATTATTTTTTTGACCAATTCTGTTGTTCATTGGCATTCTCCAAAATTTACTTGAGATCAAGGTATCATCGGCTAAAATTGAGACCTACTAATATACCAAAGACTAATTTTATGAGTAGGTATGTGTTGTATGAGTTTTTTGTATGTCCTTTGGTTGACCAATGCACTAGAAGTGTTTTTGGGCTGGATGAACTGAATCTTTCACCAATACCTAGATTGGTTTATAGTCATTTTTTGAGGATGAAAACATAATATGCTCCAAGAATCATGAATATCATGTCAAACATCTTGACATCTTACTAATTACACTAAGGGAGGGTAGGATATAATCCAAGCTATCTAAATTTCATTTCTGTGTCGACATGGTGAATTTCATGGGTCACTTAATCTCTAAAGAATGTGTTTTTATAGACCTAGAGAAATTGAAAGCTTTGTTTCTTGTGTGTATCCAAAGAATTTTTTTAATATCCAAATATTTCTAGGTTTGGATATCTATCATTAAAGGTTTATCAAAGACTTTTCTCATTTGGTAGTACTTCTTTTGGGATTGACCATGATGGGCATCAAGTTGGAGTGGTCTAGGGAATATGAGAATGCTTTCTAGGAGTTAAATAAGTGGTTGACTACAACATCAATTTTGATCCTACTAAATTTGAGTAAGAAGTATACCTTGTTTTGTGACGCATCTAAAGTTGGGTTTGGGACAGTGTTGATGTAGAATCATCGGGTTATGGCATATGATTCATGGATGTTGAGGGATCATAAATGAAATTAACCTATACATGATCTTGAGTTGGACATAGTGGTTTATGGGTTAAATTTTTTGAGATAGTACTTGTTGGTTTAATGGTTTACAATAGATATCAATCATAAAATAATTAATTACAACCTCTCCTAGTGTGATTTGAACCTTTTCCAGTGAAGATGGGTAGAGTACACTTATTCCTTAAATTTTAACCTAGTTTACACCCTAGAAAAGGGAAACAGTATTATAGATTCTTTGATTTGGAAGACTAAAAATAATGTGGTGACGGATTCCAATTATATTTAGAGGATGATGGAATTGTTTCCTGAGATGAATCTAGAGGTTCAGAATGGGAAAGGGTAGATAACCCTCGCATACTTGGAAGTTGAGTCCACACTTTTGAGAAGGATCAAGGAGAGGCATTATAAGTATCCAAGGTATTTTTCCTTGAGATAAATTCTTTAAGGTGGGTATTAAACTTATGGTTTTACTATTGATGATAATTATATCATTTTTGTTTGTCTTCATGTTGTAATTCTTATGTTTAAGTGGGAAGAGTTGTGTGTGAGTTCCATGATTCAAAGTGGGAAGTGCATCCTAGTTTGACCAAAATGTACAATGATCATTATAGATATTATAGGTGTCTAGAGATAAAGAATTAGGTTATAGGTTTCATGATGTGTTGTTAGACTTATTAAAAGATGTAGTTTATGCATCAGTGATCAGGTGGTTTGTTATATACTATTCCCATTTTGGAATAGAAATAAGATAACGTCATGATGGATTTTTTCGAATTCATTCAGAGGAAGCCTCATAATAATTGTTTGATATGGTTTTTGTTGATATATTGAAAAATATGTCACATTTATTACTAATTTGATAGACTTCCACCATTGACCAGCTAAGCGAGTTGTATGTTCGAAAGGTAGTGCAGCTGTATGGGATGCCATAGACTATTGTTTCTAATCATGATCCATATTTTACTTCATGATTCTAGAAAGGATTTCAAAAGGTTCTTATTACCCATTTCATTTTTTTATGGTCTTATACCTGTAGACAAATGGGCAGTTAAAACATATTATTCAAGTGATAGAGGGTATGTTGAGGGAATATGTCCAACAATTTGTTGGATCTTAGAATAATCACTTAGAACTTTTGGATTTCTTCTATAAAAACATTTTACAACTAACGATTTAGATGGGACCATATGAGGAACTATAAAGTATACCATTTAGATATCTTTTATATTTGATAAAGGATAAGGAATCAGAGTTGTTGGGATCAATTCTTGGGCAGGAGATGTCATAATTTGTTCAGTTGATTCAAAAATGTATAACTATGGCTCATAGTAGGTATAACTTTTATGTTGATTGACATTGTTGACCTCTTGATTTTATAGTGGTTGATCATGTTTTTCTTTATGGTGTTACCAAGGTTTCGTCATCATCATATTTGGAAATATGGTAAGTTGGTTTCTAGGTATGTGGGATCATTTGATATTGTGCATAGAATTAGTGGCATACCAATTTACTCTTACATAGAGCTATAGTGGCATGAAAAATGTTTTTACTATGTCACAACTTTGATAGTATCTCCCTGATCCATTTCATGTGATATATGTTGATGATTTTGATCTTGAGGCAGATTCACCCTTTGAGGAGAAACTGGTTCTTATTGTGGATCTTAGTGAGAAATTATTTTGGGTCATGATTATGCCTTTGGTTCGAGTGTTATAGTAGTATATTAATGTTCAATATTACACATAGAATATGGATATAGATATACTGGATCAGTGGACAAATCATTTCACCTTGTAAACTTAGTGATGCTTGGGAGTGTGACTCGAGGATAATCCATTATAAAATGGGGAGGTTGTAAGATCCTAGACATCGTGGAGGTACATTATTGATTTTGATTTTTTAAAATATCTTTAAATTGGTTTTAAAAATGTTTATCGGGTGTATGATGAGTCTTGGGGTGTTCTAGGGGTTCATGGCCAAAAAGAGGGGAGAAGGTGGACATCCAGTCCATGTTTCATGGTTGGAACATGGTTAGTAGTAACTGTGATTTTCTATATGTTGGGTGCAGGGTTTATGAAATTGTATAAGTAATAGACCAAACCATGGGGGCTTGAATAGATCCATCCTTCAAGGACACTGGACGGTTTTTCAGACCATGTGGGATCATCAGAAAGATGTGTAATCTGGCCCCCTCTTGGATAGATGGTGGCATATGGTTTGGCCAACCGTGAGGCCAAAGCATTCACCCCAACAAAAATGTGGAATTTTACCATTTTCCCTCTCAGTTTTTAAGAATATTTATTCGAATTTATTCTCTATTTCTCCTACAACAGCAAAGGGTCATTAACCCTTCCTCCCAAAATTCCCAAGGATCAAACTCCCTCATTTATAAGTCCTTTTAAGTGTCATTGGGGTGTGGGTTGATGCTCTGTTGGTATCCATGATGGGGATTTAATGGTGGTTTTTTTTCGAATCGAAGGCTATAGTTAAGTGTGTGGTTGTCTACAAAATCGATGTAGGTGGTATACACGTTATATACAATAGTATTTTTGATTTTTTTGGTGCATGTGGTCCTGATTCAATGTGTTTGTGTTTCCCATTTGGTTTTACATTGTAGAAATTATGAATTGGTTGGTTAATTGATGAATTAAACCCCTCATGATCCTTATGAGATGAATTGAGGTTTACTAGATCGGGTTAAGGTCCACCCATGGTGTGTGCCGCTTCTATGAACATGGAATTGAGTTGTTATGTGTAGAATTAAATTTTTAGGGGATAGATCCCTTGATAAATTTGTTAATAATTTATATTCAATTTTGAAATTGAACTAATGTTATTTTTGTCTAGTTATTGACATCGCATAGGGGTGTGTTTGGTATAATTTGAAAGAGATAAATGAAATAGAGTGAATGTGTTAAATGACTTATGGGTTTTAATGGAAATGTTTAAACGGATTAAGTCATGTGAATGAAGAATGTGTTAAATGGGGTAATATAAAAAATGGAAAATGGGTTAATAGGATAAGTAATATAAATGTTAAATGTTCTAATTCGTAAAGTAATGAAGATGGAAAATGAGTTGAATGAGTTATGATTGTAATGGTGAATGTGTTTAATTGTTATGGATTGCATTTGGAAAATGTATTGTGGTTAAGTTAATACTTTTCACATTGATGGGTAGTATGTTGTGTATTTTAATTGAGGCTTTATTCTCACGGATCAAGTTCTACTAAGACACTAATCCCCAGCCCGATAACACAACGGTTAGGGAGTCGAACTTAGGCTTTATGCCCCTAACAGTTTCATGTGATGAGACTACCTAGACTGAAGACACAAGGTAAGTGTAATTCATTATTTGTGAAATGTTCTCCCAAGGGATATAGGGAATGTGAATTTTTTCCTTATGCATATTTGGTATAATTGGATTAGGCCAAAGTGGATTTGAAGAAAATAACTAACCCATGGAAAATGATGAATATGGTTAAACTAAACTTTTCTAATTAGTGGTAACCAATTTATATTTTTTTTATTTCTATTTATTTTGTACAAACATAAAATATTTATTAAGTCTGTATATTTTATAGAAAATTTTGGTGGTAGCCTACTGAGTGGTACTCACATAGTGCTCAGTCCTCCACTAAGTACATGAGAAAACTTCATACTAAGTACATGAGAAAACTTCATGGTTATAGGTCAGTACAATGGTAATAGCCTCATTCTATGTGGTTGATTTGGGAAGTGAATGGGAATGGATGAGGGATCCATACTTAAAGTCAGGACCATTTTTGGTGATTCTTTATCTTGTCCTTTATTTTTGGATTTCTCTTACACTTTTCTCTATATGACATGACAAGTTTGTTTACTGTTTGGTTGTTGGTTGGACCCAGTTTTGGGTAATGGATATTTGATGCTTGTGTGTTATTTATTTTTTTCCTTTATTCCTCGTTGTTATCTATTGTGGATTACTCTGATAAAGAGGGTATATCGTCCCCACATATTACATTATACCCTTTTTGATAGTTGATAGCCTATAGAAAATAAGGAGGTGTTCCTAAGATCATAAGGAAACCTGACTTGGTGTATCAGATATAATGGATATAAAGATGGAGAAGTTACAATGGGTTTCATCAATATTTCATCATAATGACCATAAACCGTTCTAATAAAGAATAAAGATGGGGTCATTGGTTCACATCCCTATTAAAGCATAGGTAACATCAATGGATTTTACCATATATGAAAAATTATAATAAAATTTCATTGGAAAATTTCATAAGGAAAATATACTTTTAATTATTAAGTCACATATAAAAAAAATTAAAATTTCCATGGCTAGCATGAGGGGTGATTTCTTTATGTCATGCGGTGCATGATGAATGAAGATTCGAAATTTGATGTATTTTATTTTTTACTGCAATTTATATTCGTATTTCATTGTTTTCTTCAATAATATCCCTTCTATGTTTCCATTTTGCATGTCTATTTTGAGGGGGGTTAATAAGTGAGTTTAATTTCATTCTTTCGTTGAGCATGACCATTTCCTGAGTTGATTGAATTACTTTATTTAATGAGAGGTATAATGTTTATACTTCCACTTTGAACATTGTATTTTATCAAACCTAGTGTTTTAATATGGTTTTTAGATAACCATTATTTATAATACAAAGTACCTGGCCATAAGAAAATTATATTTTTGGATAGAGAGTGTTTACCATGACTATTGGACTCAAAAGGACCAGATTCTGAAAAATACATGATTTTTAAATAATTATTCCATACCTTATTATCACATGAATGATTATTCATTATTTCCCAGCACCCTTTTTATATTTTTCTCTCCCACATTCTACACCAATCATATGCTCAGTAGAATAGATTCAATTTCTTCAAATCAAAATTAGTTTATGTCTTTATTATTAAATTAATATTTTCTCTAACCCTATCTCTGTGGGTTCAACATCAAACATTCATATCCTATACTACCCTATAGTTTAGTGGTTTATTTTATTAAAATTATAAATTTATAAATTCAATAACCCTATGGAAATTTAAGATTCCCGTGGGGCTTTCAATTCTCATGAAATAACCAAAGGATATGAAAATTCATGTTATTCATTTGAGATAGATCATGAAATTTGATCATCAGAACCACAACCTTAAAAAATACCAATAAACAATGATAGTGTAACATAAATCTCTTAAAAACATATAATATAATATATTATCCCCTAAAAACATTATTATTTTAATTTATTAATATTCGTTATTAAAATCATTATTTTTGGGTGTTAACCATTGTATTTTTCATGATAATTGTTTTTGGTATTATCGATCCTTATAACTTGATCATGGTTTCTTCATCTCTATATTGTTATTTATGATGTTAGTATCATATATATTCCCCATATATATTTAAAATCATTCAAAAAAGTTACAGATATAAAAATGAGATTCACCATTCGTGGAGACAGTGGGTTGCACTTACACAAGAACGTTGTGTACACATTTCAAAAAATGGAGTGAACGAAATTTAAATAATAATTAATATTAATATAATCATTATTTTATAGTTTATATCATATATATTCATTAATCATATCCTTATTACCATATATATAAAGGGTAAATACAAAACAAATGACATCACTTCGTGGAGGTCGTAGTCCACACATACGCACAAGTGACATTATTATTTTACAAAGTATTGGAAGGTAAGAAGGTACATATGATATTAGAATTCTAAAATCACAAAAATTTCATAGATATAATTTATTAATTTGAAACCCAACATAAAATCCATCCATAAAATATGGTGATGAAAAAAGAATTGTATCTTTCTACGGTGGTGGTCGTCCACATGTATGCATGAGCGATACTTTCACTTAACATTTGATGGAAAATACAGCGGATAACTTTTGTTTAATAATCATAAAATCATTTTATTAAATTAATAATAGAAAAATTATTATTTTATAATGAATACCATATATTTATAGGAGGTAGGTGAATAAATAAATTGAATGAGGTTGTGTAAGATAATAACTTGTTCTTCGGGATACCACCTTTAGATCATTTCTTAAAGACACATGGAATGGTATTTCAATAATACAAATACCTCTAATTCATGTATATAAAAGTTTATAAGATAATTGTGTAGGTTTTTAATTTATCTAGATGACTCAAAGTGGTGTAAAAAATAGATAAGGGGGTCCTTTTATAAGGGAGGGAAAGGACACAATTGAAATTACAAAAAAAAATATTTATATATAATTAAGTTATTATCAATAAAAATTATTCTAAATGGATATATATTAGAATAAAAGGTTTATAATATTTTAATATCATCATACAGTTAAATTTATATAGGTATTTGTGTCATTTTAAATTTTATCAATCAGTTTGACCCCATAATTATCCAATTTTAATCTTAACAATGGTAATTCATTTTTAATATTAAAGGGTTATAATTTTACTTAAAATATAATAATCATCTCATATTTGGAAAATTAAGGAAATTTCATAAAATTACTCATCATAATTTTCCTATTATTACGTTTTTATGTTTTTTAAATAATTTAATAAAATATTATTTGACATAAATTATCATTAATGTCATTTTGAAACCATTCATTTAATTTGAATTTAAAGATGACATTATAGTAAAGGAATTAGAATATAAACCTTTCAAAAAAATCATAATATATTTCATTTAACTATAAAATTTTTTATAGAACAATAATTCAGCCATATTTTATTACTGTTAAAATTTTTGAAGTCATTTATTATATTTTTATATTAATTTAATATATATTGTGTTGACATTGTTTAAGAAAATAAGGTAATTATTCATTCACTAAAAAATATAAATTAATTAATATGATAAAAAAATTAATTTATCATTAAAATAATTATTTCTTAGTGAACGTATCATCTTTTAATAATTATAAAATAAAATTAGATTTATTAAAGTCAAGAGAGTGACATTTTTTATTTCTCCTCTTATTAAAATAAAAAAAAGCATAATCAAATAACATTGGCACCCAAGTGGCCATATTTTTGAGACATGGATAATAATGGTCAAAATTCACTCATCTAATATGATAAAATAATGTGTTATAGGAATTTTAAATCCCTAACCCATATTTTTAAAACTTCTTTACTCATTTTACCCTTACATAGGTGAAACAAAAATTACCAAGGTGGAAAATAATAATGACAAAAATAATAAAAAACATATTTACCAAATTTATACCTACTTATTCTAGATATTGGATCCATTTTTCCTGACTCATTTTCTATAAGTGGCAGAAATTCATTTTAAAATAAGTGTAGAAAACGTGATGAAAAATGTTTTATAAAAAAAATACATTTTTAAGTATAAAACTAGATTTATTCTTATCTCATTCCTATAATAAAAATTAAATGAATATTAAATATATTTAAATAATATATATTATATAAATATAATTAAAAATTATCACCAATTCTGATTAATTTAATTTAATAATATAAAAAAAATTACACCCATAAAAATAGTTTTTTGTAAAAAACAACTCTTCTACTTTCAATGAAAATTATTTTAATTTATAATAAATTGATAAACAAAAATTTAATTTTATACATGTGTAAACTATACATTTTTCATAATTTAGATAGTCATATTTATACCCTTCAATCCAATGGTTGTGTGATAATTGTCTCGTTAAATAATAATATTTCAATTGTATATTGTGGATCTTTTAAATTTGGTGTTTTATGTATAGAAACATATCAAGGAAATAAGAATTTTTTATAAATAAAAATATCATATGATCTCAGGGTGTTACACATACAGCCTCAAACTAGGTCACTAGAACAATGTAGGATTTTATTCATGTTTCAATAGGATACATATGATGCCTCTTTGAGTTTAAAATATAAAATCCAAAACACTTATCCTTTCATTGGTCCATACTCTTAAATACATCATTTAATTAGCTGGAAATTCATATTTTCTCTTTATAGTCTCCATATCCTCTTAATTTGGTCCATATACCCTAGGAGATGTTCGGTGAGCTTTACCCCTATCAGAAATACAATAAACAAATATTATAAGGACATATTACCCATGAACCAAACCTACTCTTCTTGGTACATATTCGATTCAACAGAAATCATAAATTTATAATCAACCATAAGTCTAACATGAACCATTTTTATGAATCTTTCCCCTATGATTCTAGTGCCCAAAACTTTGGATTAATTAGAATTGTTCTTTGTCACATGAACTTATATTTTATTATGTGTCCCATTAAGTGGAATTGATCTATGTGATCTATGATTATTTAGATAAGGATATGTAGGAATCCCCTTTCATGGGCCCAATACTAACTCCACAATGACTGTATCCTCCTTAGATGGTGATAATCTATAGATCGCCCATCTATTTTGGATTTAAACCATATAATACCAAACTAAATATTGGTGATAAGTTAATTAAAGATAGGGACCCACTGAAACATATAGATGTTCACATTAATACATGGTTTTTATATATCATTAGCATGGGGAGGAAAACTATTCTTGCAATAGGATTTACAAAGTATTAATGAATACTAATAAAATCTATATGAGATTTCTAGAGTAGGGGATAATTCCCTCCCAAAAGGTTGAGATGAGCCTATCATCCCATTCCCTCAACCAATGTGCATTTCGAAGCATCATTAGTAAGAAATCCTAGAGACTTCCTACCTTTGAAAGTAAGGCATGTGACAACTTTTATATCAAAACATCATAGATAAGGAATCTGTCACAGTTTCAATCAAAAATAATGCCACAACACTCTATATTTAATCATGACCACCTGATTTATAAATTAAAAATAATTCTATAAGAGTTTTAATCTTACATAGAGGACACATGTTCAAAATTAATATTGTCTGTGGTCAAATTTTCTTCGATGGTTTTTGATATGATGTGAAAGTGGTAGTTATATCATGGATGTGTAATTGTGGTATTGTTAAGGTTTATATGATCATCATATAAAATGAGATGACCTTTGATTATATAATGAAACCGTAGGGTTAGGAGTTATGGAATGGAATTATGTGTCACGTTATGACTGTGTTGATAACCATATTGAATTACCTTGCATGGTCCCTTCATGTGAATTTAGGTATATTTTCCCCAATGTGATTTATTATTGTAATAAAATAGCCTATTTTGGATATTTTATGCATAAAACATGATGGTATGACCATCATCAACATCATAGGTGATATTCGAGGTGGTTTGGATATTTTATTTTCCAAACTGATGTAGAGAAAATGATAAGGTATGGGCCTGATGGGTGGAGAATTCCGTAGTTTTTTACACTCCCCTTATTTCATTTTAGTGATATTTCATGGGTCCCTCACATGTTATTAGATGTTTTTACCACCCCCAACCCCCATATTCATAGGTTTCATTTTATATATAGTTTTAGAATATAGTGGTACTCCCTAAAACCTGAAAAGTTGTGGGACCTCCATAAGGTTAATAACATTTTCCACTCCCTTGATGAGTGTTATAGTGATAATTGTGCTTCAAATATACTATTTATAGATTAAGGTACTCCCTATTTTGATAAACCTTCTCTATAAGTAGTTGATCCTCCATTTGTATTTTGGTACTGCCTAAATCGACACCTATGTTCATGAGTTATAGGTTCCCCACCGTAGTTGGTGAGATGAAATTGGTTTTGTTTAGCTGGGTTGCTTGAATTATTAGGTTTCTTGGGATGATAAACTTCTTTATTAGTTGTGTTATTGATAATATATAATTTATGTCAAGATTTATCTACCTTAAGGAATTTCTAGGATTGTTACATGTCTTTTATCCACTTCCTTGAGTGGGTTATATCCCATCATGTTGTTCTTGAGTTGACTAAGACTTTGTTTATTCCTTTATGGATTTTGGGGTGTCATATTAGGTATTTTTTAGGAACCTAGGACACAATGAGACTGGGTGATTATGGGTTTATGTAGAATAAAGCTCTTCATTTTTTCTAATATCTTATTTTAGATATTATTACCTTATTATAAGAAATGTTATTCAAATTTTATTTTCTAGAAGTGACTACATATCACACGTGAATCACAAAAAAATGTAAATCATGTTATAAACCAAAGAAAATTATTTGTTTTCCTATAAAAGGAAACTCTAAGGAGTATATATTAATAATATATTAATTTGAATGATTAACCAAAACTTCACTAGTATGAAGTTACAACTTTATAAAGAGATCATTTCTTCACGAATCTCCATGAACTCTTACTCTGTTACACTCACAACTTTAATGAGGGATAAAAATATAAGTTTATATACATATAGATTTGTTTCTCAGTTTTTTTTACTAAGGTCACTTCAAGATCAGTATAAAAAATTAATATTCCTTGAATATTCATCTCTCAAATGGATTCACTTATAAGTTCCATGTTCTTATTCCAAATGTACTACAAGTTATATCTAACTCCTTGTAAGAAAATTAAAATCTTTGATCATCAATTAGACTCCATAAAAAATACTCTAGATGTAATAATTTCATAAATAGAATAATCCTTCAATTTAGTCTAAAAATTTCACTTCATGATCTAGATATATCTATGAAAAATACATGAATATGATCTTCCTAGTTATTCACCATAACACCCTCTCAGAAGATAATATTTAATACACTTAAATGCAACTACAACTATATCCCCTAAAATTAGACATTTAATATAAAACCAAGTTATTATCAACTTCCTCCAAAGAACATAGAGTTTTTTTTCAATAAATTTTCTTATTCCTATGTATCTTCTTTATATCTCAATTATTCATAGTAGAGTATCATATATATTGGGAATTTGAATTTCAAAATCAAGAAATGGTTAAATTTCAACTTCTTATGATTTAATTTCATCTTTTAGATCACTATCAAATCGATCCCTAGAAATGAGATTCAAAATGGAATTTATTGAATGTCAAAATTACCAATAAAACATAAAATAACAGGTAAGTCATAAATGATATTAATATTTTGTTGAAAACATAAATCAAGGTGTAGTATACCTCTTTGTGGTGTGATGATATGGTTTCTATTCAATCATTTTTTAATTTCTATATAGTCAGTGGTATGTAATAAGACTCCATGGTGTAGAACTGTATTAAATTAGAAACATAGCTATTCATTAATATTAAATATTTACCCTCTTCATAGTAGAGTTGATTTACTATAGAGTGATCCTTATTTTATTTTAATAAGATTATTGTGTGGTATTTTTCTATAGTGTGAGGGTATCAATATTTAAAGAGTGACTTAAATCGTCTTATCACCTCTATGGTGTAGCTTCATATACTATAATTTGTAACATGCCCTTAATTTTGTGAAATAAATCATTTTTTACTCTTTTTCATTGTCACAAGTCTTGTTTCATCACTCACATAGGTTGAATCCCACATTGAACTTTCCCATAATATAGCCTATGAATTATCAACCACAATGCACTACTCGACAACAATAAATTTTATATGGTGCTACCCCAAACTATGAATACTTTTCTATAATGCCTCTTTATACCGAATTCCTCCCTAATTATGACATCCAGCCTTTTTATTACATAACTTTTCATTACATTTTACATACGAATGATCTTTAAAGTCCATTGTCTTGGAAAAAAGAAACATAATACATGAAAACATAAAACAAGTTATTCTAGTACACTTCAAAGGATTCATAAAAGGTTAATCCTAAGTAAAATTATTGCGTCTCATATCCTGGGACATACATCAAAAAAAGGGTGAGCATAAGGCCCAGTAAGGAAAACAAGTGAAACAGTTTACAAGTGAACTTGAGCGATATCAATAAGAACATCAAGATAAATAGGTATATCATAATAATAATAACTTCAAATATAACATGAAAATGTGTCTGCAACCTTTAATTTATACATTCATGAACATATCACCAAGGTCTAACCCCAAGTTGTCATAACAATTACCAAGGTAATTCACCAAGGTATCATACAACTTTTCATATCAAGAGATTAATTTATTTACCCAACACATTGAAGCGTTATTTGGTATCACCCTTAATATTTATTTATTTTCTTACGATGAAAATTTATAATAATCAAACATTTAATAAATAACCCAAATATAATAAAACAAATGTGTTTCATGTCAAAATTGTGATGTTTAAAAAGTGCTTAAAGAAATAAGATCAGTATGTCATTTATAACCCATTTAAAGGGACTGAAGGTTATATGTATGTCAATTCCAGAATAAACTATATAAATTTTATGTCATTATGAATACCCATATAAATTAAATAGTTTTGGGTATTCACATAAATAAATTAATAAAATCTCTTGAGAAAAAAGAGAGATATTTTGAGATGTAAAATTTGTATTATAACGGCTATGCAACATGGTTTTAGAAAATATTAAAAAGAGAGAGGACAGAGGACACTCATTTATAATATAGTCATAATACAGTATAATAAAATAATAAAATGGATATAAGAACATGGTATGGCTATTTTAATTACATACCACGTGAAAAGGAAACTTCAAAGAAAAGAGAATATGCGATTTCTTTTATGAAAATTCGGCAGCATAACAGTGTCACTTAAAAATTTAGAAAATCAGTTGATGAGAAAAAAAGTGTATCTCATAATTTGGCCATAAAATAGACAGAAATATGGATATATAAGAACATACCCCTACATAATAAAATGTAAACTATAAGACATAACATAAAGGAAGTCATGCCTTAAGGAGGAGGGTGAAAGGTTCCCTTGCCTTGAAGAGTAACATAAAAAACATGAAGATTGGGACCTTGGAGGGATTGAGGGCACCTTAAGAGGACTCCATATGAGGTAAAAAGACCCAAGTTTCGTTTATGAGTAATTTTTAATGAATGGAAAGATGTAATGGGATGGTATTTATAGAAAAAGTGAAGGAATATTTTATTAATTTCTATGGGACACCTCATTAGTGGTATTTGTAAAACCATGGGCTGACCCATGGTATTTTCCCTTGGTATTGGACACTTGGGACACCTCATAACATTTATTAATATAAAAAATTATAATATAATTATTACATCATGATTACATCATTAATGATGTAATTAAGCACACTGAAACTCAAAAATGTATTTTTTCTATTCACCAAAAAACAAAACATTTTATAAAAATATCATAAATTCACCCAAACCTAATATTGATGCACTGAATTCATAAATGAACTTCATTTTATGAAAATGATTTTCTAATTATGAGATATTTAATTTTTATGTAAAAACACTATTTACCCAAAAAATACTAATACCTAACTAATTATTTCTGAAATAGTTATTTACTTATGCTATAATATCACCTCACCATTCATGATGCCTAAATTATATTTATACTTTCTTAAGTGACACTACTGTCCCATTGGTTACATTACTATTCATAAGGGTAATATCACTATTCATAATTTACTATTCACCAAAAAATAATTTGATCTTATTAGACTCTAAATTTATTACTGATAACAACTGTAGATGACCGTTTTTCTAAAATCATTTAACATTATTAATTATTTATAATATATAAAAATATTTTAAAATACAAATTTTTTTTCAAAATTCAATAATAATATGAAACTTCTATAAATTAATCCTATATTTATTTTGACATTGGAAATCCACAAATTTTACTATAATAATAAGAAAAAATTTTGTTTATAGAAAAGGATTACACAAAGTAACTAAGGCCTCATTACATAGCCCCAAATAACACCGGCATATGACCTAAGTGCAAGGTATGCTATGGTGATAAAGTCATGGGGTGGCACAGACAACATTTCCCATGTGGTTAATTCTATCAGCTTCAACCTCTCCCTTATGTGATTCTATTCAAGATTAACATGTTGGAGTTTTTCTTGGGCTTGGCCCTGATAAAATCCCAGTGATGCTACCTCCTTCCCAGGTTCCAACATACGGGCTTCATACGGCCCGAGTCTACTGGATGAGGCCATTGACTCTTCTTTCTGTATTAATTGACCATAATCATTTGTATTTATAAACAATAATAATAACATTAAGAGTATAGTTTCCAATGGTCATATTGACCGATGGTCATATAACAGTCAAAACTCAATGGTATCACTTTAATTATACTCACTTCATAAATTAAAGGATATAGTTTTGTTGAGTATAAAATGAAATAACACACAAAATTAGAAAAATTATATTATTCAAATGTTCGGGTCATTACATTCTTCCCCCCATAAAAAATTTTATCCCCAAAATTTTAACTCCTTCCATCTAAAGAGAAAAGGTTTTGGTACCTCTGCCTCATAGACTCTTCTAATTCCTATGTGGCTTCTTCATATTTGTAGTTCCCCCATAAAACCTTAACAAGGTTGTAGTCTAGTTGGCCAGAACCTTGTCCCTATGATCCAAGATCTCCACCAAATTCTTCTCATAAGATAGGTTATGTTCTAGTAGTACCTTCTCTGGGTTTTGTATAAGTGAAGGGCCAGGTATGTACGTCCTTGAGAGGGATACATGGATGACATCATGATCTTGTGATAGATTTAGAGGAAGTTCAAGCCATTAGGCCATTTCTCCCACGCGATCAAGGATTTCATAGGTGCCAATATACCTAGGGTTGAGATTCCCTTTCTTCCCAACGCTCGTGACACTCTTCCAAGGTAAAATTCAATGAATAAATTTTTCACCAACATCAAACTCCATGTCCCTTCAACGGTTTTCAGCACATCTCTTTTGTCGATACTGAATAGAATTAATGTGATATTGTATGGCATGGACCTTTTCTATCATCTCATTCAAAAGATCAGGCCCAAGAATCTTTATTGCGCAGATTCAACCCATCAATTAGGAGTTCTACATTGCTTCCCACATAGAGCGGCATAGGGTGACATTTGAACGCTCGAGTGAAAGATGTTGTTGTAAGAAAACTCAACTAATGGTAGATGTTGATCCCATCCACCTTTAAATTCCATTTATCATGTTCTCAACATGTCCCCAAGTGTTTGAATAGTCCTTTCATATTGGCTATTAGTTTGGGGGTGATAGGTCGTACTGCAATTCAATTCGATAATCATAACATGGTGAAGACTTCTCCTAAATTTTGATGTGAACCATAGATCATGATCAAATACGATATAATGTTAAACTCCATGTAGCCTTACCATTTCCTTCACGTAAATCCTAGAAGGTTGATCAAGAGAAAAATCTTCCCAAATAGAGATTAAATGGGCATTTTTTGTGAGATGGTCAACAATAACCCATATCGCATTGTTTCCTTTGGAAGTTCTTTGGAGACCAGTGACAAAGTGCATAATGATATTATCTCACATCCATGATGGTATGGGTAGTGGTTGTAAAACCCCTTTAGGAACTTATCACTCTGCCTTCACTTACTGACATACCAAGCACATTATAGTGTATCCATCAATCTCCCTTTTCATATTATCCCACCAATAATGATCATGAAAGTCTCTATACATTTTTCTACTCACATGATGTATAGAGAACGTAGAGCTTTGAGCTTCATCCATTAGATCCTTCTTTATTTCCGAAACAGTTGAAACACACAGTCTTGTACAAAACATTAGTACACCTTCTTGATCAATATTGAACTCAAAAAACTTCTCATCCTGCACAACCTCAAGCTTCTTTTGTATCAAAGGATCTTTTTTTGGAGATTTTTTTATCTTCTCTAGTAATGATGGTTTAGAAATCATTTGGAATAGTATTGATTAATTACCTTCCCTTATAATTCCCATGCCCTACTTTACTAGGTCATTGATCAAATGATCTCTTTGAATCCTCATCATGGATAGAACAACAGGATCTCCCCTACTTAATGCACCAGTGACTTTATTTTCTCTTCCATAATGATAATGAATTGAACAATCATAATCTTTAATAATTTCCAACCATCACCTATATGACATGTTCAATTAATTTTGTGTGAAAATATACTTCAAACTTTCATGGTCTGTGTATATATCACATTTCTCCCTAAAAAGATAGTGCCTCCATATCTTTAGAGAAAAAACAATCACAGCAAGCTCAAGATCATGAGTAGGATAGTTCTTCTCATGAGTCTTCAACTTCCGAGATGCATTGTCAATAAAATTTTCATTTTTCATGACGTCACACCCAAGACCTTTCATAGATGCATCGCTAAAAATAAATAATCCTTCTCCACTTGAGGGAAGGTTTAGAATGGGAACAGTAACCAATCTCTTCTTCAACTATGGGGAAACTTCCTCACAATCCTTTATCCAGATTAACATGACCCCTTTTCGAGTTAATTTGATTAATGGAATAGAAATCTGTGAAAAAAATATCACAAACCACTTATAATATCCCGTTAATCCAAGGAAACTACATATATCAGTTATTGTTATAGGCTGAGCCACTCCTCTACAACTTTTGTCATTGCAGGGTCAATTGTGATTCCTTCATTGGTAGCAATATTACCAAAGAAAGAAACTTTTTGTAATAAAAATTCACATTCAATGAACTTTCCAAATATCTTCTCCATTTGTATAGTTTCAAAAATAACCCTTAAATGATCCTCATGCTCCTCGTGACTTTTGGAATATATCAAAATATCATCATTAAAAACTACCACAAACTTATCAATGTATTACTTAAAGACTCTATTAATAAAATCTATAAAAATATTAGGTTAATTAGTCAGTACAAAAGTCATAAAAACAAACTCATAATTCCCATATCTTGATCGGAAGTTAGTTTTTGGATTATCTTCTTCCTTCAACCTCAAATGATGATAACCAGATCAAATATCAATCTTGGAAAACAATTGAGCCCCACAAAGTTGGTCACATAAGTCATAAATTCTTGGAAGAGGGTATTTTTTCTTTATTGTGATCTTGTTCAGTCATCTATAATAACTTCATAGCCTCATTGATCCATCCCTATTCTTCACAATGATAACAGGAGCCCCCAAGGAGACACACTCGGTCAGATAAACCCCTTATACAAAAGATCTTGGAGTTTTTTCTTTAATTCCACCAGCTCCACATTTTCCATATTATACGGGGTCTTTGATATCGGATGAGATCCTGGTACGAGTTCAACGGATAAATCTACCTCTCTTTTTGGTGGAGGTCTAGGTATCTCCTCAATAAATACGTCAATGTAATCTTAGATGGTGGGGAAATTTTTTATCCTTAAACACTCATTTCCTTCTTCTTTTTCACCAATAAAATCCATAAAGAAGGATATAAGAGGTTCCTTGAGACATAGATTAGGTTGAGATATCTCTCCTTGTAAGAATACTATAGGATTCCCATTCAATACTATTGATATTTACATGCTTCTGTATTTGATCTTAGTGTTATACTTTGAGAGCCAGTCCATCCCTAGTATAATGTCAAATTCCGGCATGGGAATGACTACCACGTTTGTGATAAATTTCACCCACTAATGTAAATAATATAATTTCTAAACACTGATGATGCTTGGGTAATCCCACCATGAGTCTTGACAGAAAATTCCACTTTTATAAATTCATGGGATGATTCTAAATTCTTTGCTAACTTTGAGGAAATAAAGGAATTCATAGAACCATAATAAAACAAACTAATTACTCTCTTTGAGATAACAAAAAGAGTACCTTCCACCACATCATTTGGTGCTTCAACATCATCTGTGGTGATATAAAAATGCAATACCTTATTCCCTTGGCCTTTTCTGAGGCCGATGGTGATTCCCCTCCACTACCCTCAGATTTGGATAGGGATTGGAAAAATTCCCAAGTTTTCCATGCATATAGCATTGGACATCAGGTAGGTCCTACACCATCTTCCCCTTGTCTTTAGTGTTGGGAAGTTGAGGCTTCACCACACTATGACAATTCTGAGCGATATTTCCATCTCTTTCACACTTGTATCACTTCTTTCTCCAGAGCAGGCAGTTCCCTGAATGCTTCTTCCCACATTTATTACACGTGGGACGTTTCACCTGCTTCCCTCCTATTCCATGATCAAAGGTCCTCCCTAAGCTTGTAACTATTGATATATTCGTTTCATTGGATTTATGAGACCAATTCATCTCACCAAACTCTGTTTCAACTTTCATTACACTCCCTACGATCTTCTTGTAGCTGTCATAGTCTCGATTGGCTATATTCTATTGCAGATGAGGTCTTAGTCCACCAAATAATCAAAAAACCATTCCATTAGGATCCATGACAAAAGTTGAGGTATAAGGGGAATGTCTTGTGAATTCCAACTCATAGATTCACAAATATTCATTCTCCTTCTGCTTCATCTCGAGAAACTCCTTCTCCATTTTTATTCTCATAGAACGAGTGAAATACTTATTAATGAAGATCCATCTAAACACTTACCACTTCATATCTTCAACCTCCACTCTTGGACTCGTTTTTTTAATCAGTTCCCACCACTGATCATCTTCTCCCTCTAAGTCGTAAATAGATAAGCTGGCCTTATCTTGTTCTGAACAATAGATCACATAAAATATCTTCTCGATAGATTTGATTCACTGTTCATAAATCAATGGGTTGGTATATCAACTAAAGTTTGGTGGTCATTGATGAATAAAGGACTCAATAGAATGTTGTTCCCATCATGGTGATATCAGTCTCTTGGATTGATTATATTCATTTCCCATAACTTGAGTATGTTCTTTAATCATTCTCAAGAAAGTTTCTATTCCACCTTCTATCGGAGGGTCATCAGCACATGGTCCATTGCGGTAACCATTTTCATGGTTCCTCCTATTTAGCACCATTTTCTATAAGAATAAAACCCTAGTTATATTAATATTTAATTTATGAATCTTTTTAACAATAAAGGATTTTATATCTTAAAACATTATTATTAAACAATTAAATTTCTCTATAAATATTTCATAATGAGTCATAAAAAGCTTGTGATTAACCAAACATATCCCCCAAGAGGGTCAAACTAGGAGTACAGTAAGGCACGTTTTCATGTACTAGGATACGTCAGGTCAAGACCGAAACTACTTGTCCAAATTTTTACTCCTAGGTATATCTGTGCCAGAGCCACATCCACTTGTTCATATCGAGACAAGGATTTATTTGTTCAAAAACCAGTTACTTAATTTTTCACCAAAATAACAGGAAAATTTATGATATTTAAACGTTCTTATAGGGTTATTACTAATGTTTTCATAGTCTAATTTCCACAAATAACTAAACTATCCTATGATACCAACTATGGTATCACGCCTTTTTATTATATAACTTTTCATTACATTTTACAAACGATGGATCTTTAAAGCCTAGTGTCTTAGAAAACTGGAAAATAATACACGAAAACATAAAACACATTATTTTATTTTACATGAAAGGATTCATTAAAGTTTCGTCCTAGGTAAAATTAATGCATCCCATATCCTGGGGATATACATCAAAAAAAGGGGTGAGCATAAGGCCTAGTAGTGAAAACAAGTGAAATAGTTTAAAAGTGAGCCTGAGCGATATCAAAAAGAACATAGAGATAAAGAGGCATATAATAATAATAATAACTTGAAACATAATTTTAAAATGTGTCTAAAACATTTAATTTAGACATTCATGAACATATCACCAAGGACCAACCCCAAGGTGTCATAAAAATTACCAAGGTTATGCACCAAATTATCGTACAACTTGTCATCACTGGACATAAATTTTTTATCCAACACATTGATGTGATATTAAGAAGAACCCATAATATGTATTTATTTTCATGTGATCCACGTATATCATAATCCAAAATTTCATAAATAATCCAAAGATAATGAAATAAATGGTTTTCATGTTAAATTCACGACGTTTAAACAGTGCTTAAAAAATAAGATCAATATGTCAGTTATAACCCATAGAAAGGGAGTGAGGGTTATATGTGTGTCAATTTATGAATAAAATCTATCAATTTTATATCCTTATGAATACCCCTATAAAAAAGGTTTGGGTATTCACATAAATAAAATAATACAATTTGTTGAGAAAAAGAGAGAGATTTTGAGAAGAAAATTCTACAACATAATGGCTAAGCATCATGGTTTTAGAAAACAGTAAAAAGAGAGGGGAAAGAGGTCATCCATTCATAAGAGGGTCATAATATAGTATATTTATAGAATAAATTAGAGATAATAACATGGTATGGATATTTTAATGACATAACACATGAAAATGAAACTTGAATGAAAAGAGAATATGTGATTCCATTTAAAAAAAATGTGGCAGCCTAACGGCGTCACTTAAAAATTTATAAAATCAGTTGATGATAGAGGAAAGGGTATCTCGTAATTTGGGCATAAAATGGAAAGAAATATTGATATATAATAATCTACCCCAACATAATAAAATGGAAACTATAAGACATAACATAAATGAAGTCATGACTAAAATAGGAGTCTGAAAGTTTCCCTTAACTTGAGGAGTAACTTCAAAAACTAGAAGGTTGGGACCTTGGGTGGCTTGAGAGAACCTTGGGAGGACTCCTTATAAGGTAAAAAGACCATATCTTGTATAATTATAAATTTGGAATGAAATTAATGAAGTAATGGGTTTCTATTTATAGAAAAAGTGAAGGAATATTTTATTGATTTCCAAGGGACACCTCATTAGTGGTATTTGTAAAACCATGGGATTCCCATGGTAGTTTTCCATCGTATTGGACACTTGGGACACCTCGTAAAATATATTATTGTACAAAATCCTAACATAACTATTACATCATGATTACATCATTAATGATGTCATTAAACACATTGAAACACAAAATTGTATTTTTAATCTTCAATAAAAAACAAAACACTTTATAAAAATATCCTAAATTGACACTTACCTAATATCGATGCTCCAAATTCAAAAATGAACTACATTTTATGAAAATAATTTTATAACATTTAGATATTTTATTTTTAAGTAAAAACACTATTTACCGAAAAAATACTAATACTTAACAAATAATTTCTTAAACAGTTATTTAGTTATATTATTATATCAGTTCACCATTCTATATTCCTAAATTATATTTTTAATTTCTTAAGTGAGGTTACTATCCCATTGGTCAGATTAATCTTAATAAGGTCAATATCACTATTCAAATTTACTATTAACCAAAAATTATGTTGATCTTATTAGACTCTAAATTTCTTCATGATCACAGCTCTATAAGTCCATTTTTTTAAATAATTTCACATTATTAATTATTAATAGTATATAGAAATATTTTAAAATACCTTTTTCCAAAATTCACCCAAAAAAATGAACTTCTATAAATTCATCCTATATTTATTTTGACATTTGAAATCCACAAATTTTACCATAATAATATGTAGAAAAATATTTATAGAAAATGATTAAACAAATAAACTAAAGAATCATTACATAGCCCCTTATAACACCTTCATAGGACATAAGTGTAAGATGTGCTATGGTGATAGAATCTTGTGGTGGCTTGAGCAACATTTCCCAAGTGGGGATTCTTATCAGCTTGAAATTCCACCTTAAGTGATTTCGTTCAAGACTAATGTGTTGGGGTTTTTCTTGGGCTTGGTCCAGAACAAAGCCTAGTGATGCTACCTTCTTCCCAAGCTTTGACAGATGGGCTTCATACGTCCCAAGTCTAATGTATGAGGCCATCAACTATTTATTCTTTATTAATTAACCATGATCATTTGTATTTATAAACAATAATCATAAATTTATGAGTATAGTTTCCATTGGTCATATTGACAAACAGTTATATAATAGTAGAAACCCAGTGATCTCATTTTAATTATACACACTTCATTAAATAAAGGATATAGCTTTGTTGAGTATAAAATAAAATAACAAAAAAAATTTGGAAACTAATATTATTCCAATGTTTGGTTTGTTACACTATGTGTTTCCTAGTTCTTCCCATACTCCACATAGTCTAATGCTGACCCACACTATTTTCTCTTATCCTCCTCCTTCCGGATTCATGTTGCAATTAAACTTGGTGTTATCACCCACATGTGACTTTCTTATGGTTTGGAAATGGTTGGCCCTATTTTTTTCAAACTCCAAACACCACTATGGTGTGTAAAGTCATCTTACAATAAGAAGTTCAATATTAAAAAAACACTAGACGTGGAAAAGTAATTAATATTAAAAAAATAGATGATATTTTTTTGAAACAACAGTTACAATATGATCACTAGTTCTATGGTGTATTTTGTTCTTACTTTTTCTAAAATATAGTACACTCATATCATTTCAACTTAATCCTTATTTAGAAACTCCATAACCATTATATATTGAGATATCATAGTGTTTAATTTAATTTCAACACAATTTCATTCATGTGAACCATCTCTCTCCAAATCATTCATGAACACCCTATAATACCTATCATGAACTATCCTAAATACCATGATACCCTGATACCCACACCCGCACAGATATAGCTTGAATGGGGTCCCTTATCCCCATAGGATGAAGACTAGAAACTGGAATCATACAGGATCAAGTGGGATTTAATTTTCCATTAAAAATAGTGGAAGATAGAAGATACAATTTATTATATCAACACTCCTCAACGAGAAAGTACTAGAAGTCAAACATGTAAAAATTTAGCCAAGAGGCTTGATATAAAACTCAATGAGACATCCACCCAAACTGAAATAAAGAAATATAAAAAGTCTCAAAACCCGATATAGTAAGAGGACCATATATCCACCAGTCACCATCATCACTCCAAAGTCCCAAGGATGATGAAAAACCACCACCTCCAAGTGGATCTTTTCCTTTTCTCATATTTGGAATAAGAAAATCTACAAATTCCAAAAGGTAAGGGTGGGGTGTAAGCTATCAATCCCAATAGAATATCACCATTTGTTCAATACAAGATTCCGTAATAATAAACCAATCATTATTTCAATTCAAATAATATATGTAATTACATAACATATCATTTTCATATTAAAAAAAATATTCATTATTTTCAATAGATAGAAAACATTTCAAACATGCATTAAATAAACCTTTTATATAAACTCATATATATAAATAATTTTTTAGGAGTAAAACAATTCTATAATCAATGGAATATATAATCAAATCAATCATAACAGGCACCATGGACATCTTCCCAATAGTATATTTGTTTATTGCTATATGATCCTCACATCTTTCAATTCAGTGATCATGGCTAAACATGTGTGCACAAGTCCCTCATGCTCAATCCAAATAGGACTCATTAATATATTATTAGGATAAACATTATAAACAATGTTATTTTAGAGTTTTCATCATCAATCCATTGCTAGGATCATGATTCCAACATACTCTTCTGAAATAACGGACTAACTACCCCAGATCGTATGTGCTCAATCAATAAATAGAGAATGGGAAAATCATTTCATTTTAAATCAATCATCATTAACAATTCAATTTCATAATTTTTAATTTCAATATTCCAAATCAATCTCAAAAATAAAACATATGATTTTCATCCATTCATGCCATTTTAATCCAAAAATAATCATTGTTTTTCATCATTTCAATTTAATCCAATTACACAAAACAAATATCAAATAATTTTATCAATTACATTATTTTATAATTCATCCCCTAATTCTAATTTCAATGGAATTCGAGGGTTTTCCCAAAATCCATTCCATTTTGAATTTCATAGTCAAATAATTTCAAATTGAGGATTTACATATCAATTGAAAAACATTAAAATCAATCAATAAAAACAATGTTTCAGTTACATAGAAAATTTAAAATGGAACCACCTACTTTAATAAGGGAATCAAGTGATCAACATCCACAATGGGATTTCCATTGATGATCAAAGGAAAATTAGATCAATGAATTGGATCTAGAATCAAGATCTATCAAGAAAAGTATTAGATCCATTGAAAAAAGGTTTAGATTCATCAAAAAATAGAGATCTAATACTCTATAAGGATGAGAATAATAAATATTGGAAGAATGTATACAAGAGAACATCCACATACCAAATATGGATTTTATCTTGCATAGACACTTAGATTCACCAAAGGAGGGGTTATAGGAGCCAAAATTTCTTCTTAGGATCCTACAAGGAAGGGAAATCATATTATGGATAAGATAGGGGATTTTGAAACTTAAACAAGGGTAGGGTTTGGAAATTTTAATTTAGTTTTCAGGGGAATTATATTCCACATGTAAGGTTTCATATAGAGGGTCACACCGTTAGAAAAAATGTGCACCCTTAAAGTATTCCCCATCTAGACTCATTGTCTAAGGATTCCAGTTTCTCCTAGGTGGGTGTATAGTTTAGTTAACCATGTGACAACGATGGAAATTCACCCTGCTTGAGAAAACATGGTTTGAAGGTTCTAGCTACATGGTTTAGACAAATCATGTGCCCAATCTATAGCATAATCAATGGGCATTTGTTTTTATGGGCCAAACTTTATGGTTTTCCTTTATCATTCTCCAACTATGCATAACCCAAAGGGCTTCCAAAATTATCAAAATTTCACCTAAAACATTTGGAACCAGGACCCAAAAAAATTATATAAAAAAATGAGCAATAAATACCTGAAAGAAGTAACATGATGTTATAACCTCCCCATAATAAAAAAACAATATCCCCAGAAAGAGCATCAAGAAGTTTCCATAATAATGATATAAGGCAATTGCTCTCTCATTAGTACCTCATACTACCAAGTCTCATGAGAATCATAACCATACTTCCATAGAACATGGACCAAATGTATCATATTCTTATGGAGTACCATTTTCTCAGCGTAAACAATCCTAACCTAGTGATCATTCAAAGATAAATCAAGATCAACATCAAGATCCTCCTTTCTCAAGACATGATATGGGTCAAAAAGATACTTCTTATGTTTTAATAAGTGGAACAAATTTTGTATTGAAATCAATTGTGGTGGAATTTCTAAATGGTATTACACTTTCCCCATATTATTAATGATCCCAAATGTTCCCAAAAAATATGTACCAAGATTCCCTTGTCTCCCAATTTGTAAATGACACAAATGGGATGAAACTCTCATGAACACCTGGTCACTAACTGAAAACTCCAGTAGTCGCCTATAATGATCATCATGAGATTTATAATTGATTTGTGTCATTACCATTATCTTAAAAATCAACTGAATATTAGTCGTTGTTTCTTGGACCAAAATTGGTCCAAAAAAGGAAGATTCACCAATCTCCATCCATGATAACATATATTTTCAAGGTTGACCATACAAAGACTTAAAAAGATCCATCCAAATTAAGGACACGTAACTGTTGTTATAAAAAACTCAACCACTCCCAATTGGATGTCCCAAGATTCACCATAATCGATGACTCGATCATGGATCATGTCTTCCAAAAATTTTATAATTTGTCTTATATGGACATCCATATGTGTATGATGCGTCATTCTCACATTCACCTAAGATCCATTTCCATCTAGGAGGCCTATCCAAAAATGAGATTTGAATTGGGGATCCTTATCAGTGACTATCACTGGTAGAACACAATTCAACCTGAAAATCTCTTACAACTATAGGTTTTCCAAGTTCTCAACTTTGGTTGTATCTTAGATGGGTATAAAGTTATATGATTATGTCAGCTAATTTAACACAACCCATATCATATTATTCTTCTATGTGGTTTAAATAAAACCCACCATAAAGTCCATATAAATATCATCCCACCACCAAGTTGTCACTAGAAGATCCTGGAATAAATTTGAAGGTTTCTTGTGCTCATCCTTGACCCGTTAGAAATTATAACAGTATAAAACAAATTAAACAATATCTTGTACCATACCTATCCAATAGAATCATTTTTTCATATCATAGAAGATCTTTGTGGTACTCGGGTTCACTTCTCATTGAGAATAGTGATAGTCTCCCATTATGAAATTCCACATGGATAAAGGAAAACTTTACTAATTCTGGAAACATATAATACCCTCTATAGAGAGTGATCACTCACTAACGGTCTCCCCACCATAAAGAGAGAACCTAATTCCATGTAATTAATCAGCGCACTTTTGATCCCTAAGAATCATCTTTAGAAGAGAGGAGGTTAAGTGAACATGGTCAAAAGAACCTCAGAATCATTCCCATGGACTCCCAAATGAAATTACGCATAAATGGAAATCAAAATCCACTCTTTTGATGATTCATTCATTGATCGAGTTAGAATTTTTCTACCCAAAGCATCAGAGACATCATTTCCCTTTCTCAGGGTATAAGTAATATCTAACTTTAACTACTATAGGTACTCCACCCAAAACCTCTGATGGAGATTCAAATTTTTTTGAGGTAATATATAACTCAAGATATTTTGATCAGAATAGTTGGTAATCCTTTCTAAAAAAATGTAAAATTATTATCTTGTAAGGGAATTAATCACAGATATGACTTCAATGTCATGGGTCGGATAATTATTCTCATGTTGATGAAGATGTCTGGAGACATAGGAATTGATGTGATCTCCCTATCTATAAAAAAACCCAAACCAATGTGATGAGTCACAAATTAACACATAGAACTATTCATCCTCTAGAATATTCAACATTAAAACATAAGCCAAAATATGTTTCAACTCAACAAAATAACTATGACACTTATCATCTCTAAAAAACATCTCTCATTTTTTCAGTGAAAGAAGTCAATATAGAATCCATCTATGAAAAAATCATTAAAAACCAATGATAATACCCTATTAAAACAAATAATCTTTGAATATTAAAAGCATTTCACAGTTTTTACCGCATCATAATATCTTTAACCTTCTTAAGATCAATTGAGATACCATGTTTTGAGACCATGTGTCCCAAGAACTTCACTTCCAAAGTCCAGAAACAACATTTTTAAAACTTTCCATAATATGAGTGATCTCTAAAAATTTAACATATTGTTCTCAAGTGACACCCATGATCCTCCTCAAAAAATATTATACAAGGATGTCAACCAAAAAATAAGAATTAATATTTCAAGGTACTCATAGAATATCCTATTAATAAAATCCATAAAGACTATAAGAGAATTTTTTGGACTAAATGGTATGACTAGATACTCACAGTGGCCATACCTACTCCATAAGATGGTTTTTAGAATTTTGGATTCATTTATTCAGAACTGGTGGTAACCAGACTAAAGATCAATCTTTGAGAACCACTTTTCTCCATTTAACTATTCAAACAGATCAAATATTAGCGGAAATGAATACTCGATCTTTAATGTAATTCGAATTTTCTTTCTATAATCAACACATCGGTGAATCACATCATTAGATTTCATTGAAAAGGGAATATGTGATTCCCAAGGTGATTCACTTGGGTTTATAAATCCATTGTCAAGAAAATAATCATAATAAGTCTTCAAATATTTCAGTTTTATTTGTTATATATGGTAAGAAGTAAAATATACTAGTTGAGTACCCAGTACTAAATCAATTGAAAACTCTATATCTCTTACCATTAGAAATCCAAATAAATCAGATAGAAAAATTTCAGGAAACATGATGAAAAATGGATAGAGATCATTAGTCAAGTATTCTTTCTCCATGTAAAAATAAATCACTAGTATTACCTTTCCAAACATCAGAAAATAAGGTCCATCTCTACTTGATCCCAGGTCCCATTCTCCCTGAAGGACAAGGCCCACCCAATTGGGTGTGGTAAAGGAGACCCACCAAAGATAATAGTCAATATGAGCTGGGTGAGAGATCAACCAATCCATCTCAATAATTATGTTAGGATATTTCATATCGAGAACTTAAAATTTCCATGTAAAATTAATCACTGATAAAAAGAAAACACAAGTCAGACAACAAATACCCTTCTCTCTCTTCATTCTAAGGGTAGTAGTAATATCCATAACAGAAGATAAAATCACCATAAAATGTTTTAGTAAATAAATAACATGGGTTGATATGAATTATTGATATGAATCAGTATCAAATAATGATATCACTAAGGATGAAGCTATAGTGATGGTACCTCACATAGTCACTGGACCCATGTTAACTTTCTATGGAGACTCACCCACTCTGTGAAGAAGCTTCATTCTAGATTGTTTCGGTTATAACCACTTTTTTATTCAAGCATCTATTTTCACCATAGTACTTTTAGGTGTTGAAAATCACATTCCGCTGTGTGGAGAGGAAATGATATAACTGAATTTCTGAAAGTGACATGAGCATTCACATTAACTTCAGATCATGGGTACCACAGTGAAATCCCATTTCAAATTCTCTTCATTACCACACTGTAAGAAAGTAAAATGGCCTCTACCATGCACTGCATGAGTTTTGGAAGAACCCTACTATTGAGATCCACCATGAGACTCATCACTCTTCCTATTTAATTTAAAGGAACTCAAAGAATGTCCATTTTTAGAAAAAGGATATCCCATTAACCATGACTTACAAGCAAGTTCAAGCTCTGCAAATAACTCTTTATCCTGTAAATAAACCTAAGAATTCATCTTTATTATGAAAACCTAGGATTTATTATCATCTCAATGTCCCATATAAAATCATTATTCATTTAGCTTATCATTAGTCACAATATCAATAGAAAACTACACCAAATAAATAAAGTGGATTTCATAATGAGCCACAGTCCTGTCACTTTTATGAATACTAAGAAACACTTTTAAAATTAATAAAACAATAAACTCTAGATATAACTAATAAATAATTATAACTATGAAGTCCTTCTAATCAAATACTTGATGATTCAATATCATTAACAAATAATCCCACCACCTTCTTCTAGGTCCCTCAAGCATGAATGTAGCACACTTCACATTAATTGAATCATGAGTTTCCAAGAATTCAAAGTGTAACACCCCAAGCTTCTACGGTACACTTCTCTTTGATTAATGTGATAGCGTGTGTTGTACGCAACACCGAGTTCTAACACACCATAACCAATTAAACTAGCCGTTATGAATAGTAATACCTACCTTTTGAAATTATATATATTTTATATTTTAAAATGGACTTTATTTTTGGATTCTGAATATCAAATTTAGCCTAAGGTGAAATTTTGGTACTTTTCGAATAACTTTCATATTTTGATGAATAGTGAAAATTACTAAATTTTAATTAAAAAAATTTTTTTTAATCAAAATACTTAATAGTGATAAATTATGAATTTTAGTAGTTTTAAAGTATATTTAGATTATATTTTTACCATTTAATATAATGTTTGTCATTGGACATAATTTTACAATTAAACCGAACATAAACAAGTGTCAATCTTTTGATAGTTATTATCTCTTAAAAACAGCTTTTTGTTTTGACAGCGGGAATTAATTTTAAATTAATTTTTGCCACTTCTATGTATTGAATTTAGGAAAATGGATTCCATATTTGGAATCAGGATGTTTAAATTGTGTAAATTAGTAACTTTTATTTTAGTCATTTTGAATAATTACTGCGGTAAATATTTTATTTACCATGGTTAAGGGTAAATCCGGTAAATAAAAGTTACAAAATAATATTATAATAATACTAAATTACCCTGAAACGTGTCTTAACCCTATTGGTTGATACATGGTCGACCATGGGAATATTTGGGTCGATTTTGGGACCCCATTGATCCACTTGTAAGTGATAATGACACTTTATTTTAATTAAGTTAAAATGAATACAAAAATGACACAAGCATATATATTTTAGAAAAAACAATTGTTAAATAGGGTTATATATGTTGGATTTTAGATTATAAATATTCATTAGATATATAAAAAGATTTCCTACATAATGATATTTTATTTATAATTTTTAGACATTAAATAATTTATTTTATTTATGACACAATGATGATGCAGTAATTACTATAATAGTGAAAAATTAAAATAATTGCTATTATAAATACCCAAATAAATATAATTTGAAACTTTTAATGAATTAAACTAATTTTATAGGATAATATGATATATTTGGATTGATTTAATTTACATTGTTCAAAGTAATCAATCTTTTATGAGTTTCACAAAAATCAACTATTGAATAGTGTCAAAATTGACATAAAAGAGTTTTTAAAACAAATATTATATTATTAATTGATATTAAAATCCTAAAAATCTATGGTTCGGCCAAGAGACTTTTATCATGATAGGTTCATCATTAATGGACCACTTGGGGGTCTCTTGGATGTATGTAGTATGTTTATTAACCATATTATATAAAAATACAAAGAGACATTGTAAAAGTAAAACTAATTAACATAGAGTTAATACTTAAAGATAAGGTTAATATAAGTACCCAAACCTGTCTAAATTCTATTGGGTGAGTTGTTTTTCGACCCATACCCACATTAACATTTAAATAATCAACTTTGGAGACATTATAAACCGAATATTAATTTATTATAAATTAATATTTCTAGCTTTTCCAAAGGTGCCCCTCACCCCTCTTATAAAAGGGAACTCCTCCTTCTCATTTCTTCACACCTTCAAAGCCTTTTGGTTCGGCCAAACACTGCCCAAATACTCTCCCAACATCTCTCACTACAACCTAGTGGCCATAGTTTGATCCTAAAGCCAACCTAAGGAGCCCTTTTGATCAAATCAAAAGGAAGAACCCGAAAAAGAGGTAATGTTTTCACCACCCTTTTCTAAGTTCATTTCTTCTTCCACTTCTTCTTCCTTTGTTGTTACCATTCTAAAATAATAAATCCAGTATCATATATATACTGTGATGTTATTAGAAATATGGTACAACCATATTCAGTATTCTATCCACCCTTTTAATAACATGTCACCATACGTGCGTACGTACGGCTTACCGTCTCCACGTCGTGGTGTAATTGTTATTCAATATAATATTATTTGGATGGGTATAATAATGATGTGTAACTCATGTAAATAATAAATATAACATATTAATGATTCTGTATATATGATATACCATCCATTTATATATTATTTTAATATCAAAAGAATGATATTGTCGCTTGTGCGTACGTACGGACTACCATCTCCACGAACGCGATGAGATTCATTCTCCATCGTATCCATTCAAGTATAATTATCATTTGATGATTTAAAAAAATGATGTTTAAGGACTTGATATCATTCTGGATATGAATAATATAAAACCTATCCTTTACAAACATGTCTTACGTAACAAAACATATAAAAGAAAACACGTAAGTTAACACCCGAAACAACGATAATACTAAGATATTATTATCAAATCAATATTAAAAGATCATATATGATATCATATTAATGTATATGATTATTGTATAATTTAATAACAATTATTTCACCATTATATAAGAGGTTAACCTACCCCAACCATGGAAAATTACAAGGTAAGGGTTATTTCACAATCTCTTCATTATCCGAGGTTGTTTATATGTAATAATCTACTGGGATCTCTTTATCATCCACATCCATGTTTTCTTAAAAATGTATTTCAAAACTTTTTTTATTATTTACAAGAATATGGGTTAAAGTCATTTATACCCTTTGTTGACTTTTTATAAGAGTTTTATAAAGGAATCTTTTCATCGTTTTCAAAACAAGGTCCTTTTTAACCTTTTCGACAGAATTATGGTAAGAATTTTTTTTAACTTATACGGCGGGTGTGGCTATTTTCCGCCGTTATAAAATCTTCAAAGCTTCCCTTACAAGATTATAATAATATTTTCAAAGAAAATGTATTATTTTATATGGATCTTAAATGATTTCAAAATAAAAGGAGATATTTCTTTAAAAAGAATTTTGATTTCATCTATGTCAACATCCTTTGATGGATTTTAAGATTATTTGAAGTTGATTTATTATGATACCAAACTTCTATATTGTATTGAAGGTTTTGTAATATGTTTGACTGTGGATGTGCTATTTTTATACCATTCATAGTTTATGGTGAAATTATTGACATTTCGTATGCTAGTTTTAATACGAATGTTTATGTTATGTTTAAACCTTTTCATATGGGAATGCATTGGACTTAGTAAGTGACGGGTGGAGCCCGCTATAGCTCCTCGATGCATCCGTAGGTCTCATGAGACAAACTAGTGTCTTGGAACAAGGCCTTGACAAAATATTATTTGTAGTCTTGGCACGAGGCCTTGACTATGTGGTTATGATAGTCTGGCATTATGCATTCCAACATTATGAAAGTTGTTATTGATTTTTTCATGTGATTATTTGATTAGTAGAATATCCATGTGAATAAGTAAATGGAATTATTTAATTTTATTTATGCAATACCATGTTGAAAGTTCTTGTTTGAAAGGCTGTTGTTTTAGTTATACATTGCCTTATATGTTTATTCTTATTTATGAAAGTTTTCGCTATATTGTTATCCTTACTGGGCATTTGAGCTCACCCCTTTTCTATGTTTTATTTTTCCCAGGAAGTGAAGAAGTAAATTAGGAATGACCTGTAGGGATATTATGTGGGGATATGAGTGTGGATTATGGAGACATTATGTTGTTGTAGTAGTTTTTCATTTTATGATGTAATGTAAAACTTATGAATATATCTAGTGTTTCCAAGGCTACTAAACCAATCGGTCTTTCGAGATTTGATCTTTCTTGTGATCATGCCAATGTTATGTAATAATGCACCGACTCTGGGTAACTAGGGTCGGGGCATTACAGTTGGTATCAGAGTAAGTTTAGTACAAACCTTGGAAGCTAGATTTAGATAAACTCTGATTAGAGCACGTAGACGTAAGATGAACTTTGAGGATTAGTATAGAAGAACTTCCTAGAATTTTGGTATTGTAGAGATTTTTTGAGTTTTTTGAGCAATACATCCCTGTCTGGATACGAGAAGGTAGAGGCGGCTCTGGCACAAATGTACCTACGGGTAAAACCCTAAAACACCGCTTTGAGCTAGACTCGAACGAGGAACTGGTGCACGACAACGGGCCTTGCTGCACTCTTGGTTACGACATTCCTGGGGGATATGCTTAGGATAACTCTCATTTTCTTTACAAATCATTATGACAGGTTTATGAGTATATACTTCCTCAAAGAAATTTTTTTTATGATTATGGATTATATCCATATATAGTTCAATTTATGTTAAGTGTTTTATAAGTATGGGATTATGTATTTTGATTCATAAACTGATCTAGTTTATGCCATTGTTTAGAAATGGCGCCTAGTGGAAGAAATGGAAACTGTATCAATGCACTCACTCCATGTAGGGATTGCCCTCCTGCTCAAGATAATTATAGTGGGGCTGGTGATGCAACTGGTGCCAATCATCTAATCACCATACTGGGACAACTTACTCAGGTTATGAATAATAACCTTACCCGTATGGAGCACCCTGATCCACAACGTGGAGGATCAATGTTAGATCTATTCATGAGGCAACAACCACCAACGTTCAATGGGAGTACAAATCCCTTAGTAGCCGAGCAATGGATAAATTCCCTAGAGAAAATATTTCAGGCTTTGGGGAGCAGTGAAAGGGAAAAATTTATCATGGCAGTTTACCGCCTCACTAGAGATGCTGATCAATGGTTGTAATTGATTAAAAACATGAAGGAAGATGATGAAGTATCAAATATGGAATGGAGGGAGTTCAAAGATCTGTTTTTAGAAAAATACTTTTCTTGCGACCATCGTGCAGATATGGAAAGGCAATTTCTGAGTCTGAGAGAAAAGGAGTATGAGAATGTCACAAAGTATGAGGCTAACTTTACAAGGTTAGCGAGGTATGCTGGAGACTATATTCACAACCCAAGAAGTAAGATTGATCGTTTCTTTGATGGGTTAAAACCATTTCTCCGTCGAGCAGTAGTCTCACAATCCTTTTCATCGTACGAAGACATTGTCTCATGTGCTATCAAGACCGAAAAAGAATTCTCTAAGTCTTATGTCATTAAAGAAAAGCAAGAGAAGAAGAGACCTGCTGATCAATCTGGGAATGGAAATAAGGGGAAGAAGGGAAAGGTTGAATATCCATCTTGTTGTAAATGCGGGAAGAAACATCCTGGTACTTGCTTGAAGGGAATGGGAGTCTGTTACAAGTGTGGTGAAAGAGGCCACCAAGCTCGTGATTGCAAGGGGAAGAAGGAAGCTACCAACGTTCAGTGCTACAATTGCAGGGAGATGGGGCATTATGCAAATGCATGTCCTAAGCGTCAGGAGAACATACCTCAGAAAAGGCCAAGGGATCAAGGCCAGGCTTATGCTATCACTACTTCAGAGGTAGAAGCTCCAAAAGACGTGGTGGCAGGTAATTTAATTGTTTCCTCAAGTTTAGCAAATGCATTATTTAACTCTAGATCGTCGCATTGTTTCATATCTTCCCAGTTTGCTAAGAAAATTAGATATTTCCAATTTGATTTAATAAGGGAGTTGTCAGTTAAAACTCCTAAGGGAAGTATCATTGCAACAACGTTTTGTGAATCAGTCCCCATTAGAGCACATAAATTTTCTTTATCTGATGATCTCATCGTCATACCTATGATTGAGTTTGATATAATCCTCAGTATGGACTGGCTTTCGGACTATGATGCAAAGATTTATTGTAAGAAGAAAGAGGTTACGATTCTTGATGATAATGATAAGGAACACCTTATTTTTAGAGCAGAATCGTCACCACCTAATTCTTATTTAGATCCACCCCCAGTAGCTCAACTAAATTCAATTATTGGGGAGGAAGAGAATGAAATAACTATCGGTGAGGAAATGAATGTTCAAATTGAGTATGTACCTATTGTGAATGAATTTTTAGATGTATTTCTGGAAGATTTACCTGGACATCCTCCAGAACGAGAAGTTGAGTTTTCCATTGATTTGATTCCTGGATCAAGGCATATATCGAAGACCCCTTATAGAATGGCCACTGTGGAATTAGTCGAACTAAAGAAACAACTAGAGGATTGTGTAATAAGGGATTTATTCACCCCTAGTGTTTCTCCATGGGGAGCCCCTGTTCTTTTTGTTAAAAAGAAAGATGGATCTATGAGGTTATGTATCGACTACAGGGAGATCAATGCTATAACGATAAATAACAAGTATCCCCTACCTCGTATTGATGATTTATTTGACCAACTGCATGGAGCTCAATACTTTTCAAAGATTGACCTTCGATCTGGATACCATCAGATGTGTGTGAAGAAGGAAGACATTCCGAAGATAGCATTTCGAACCAGGTACGGGCATTACGAGTTTACTGTAATGCCGTTTGGACTGACTAATGCACCCTCTGTATTCATGGATCTGATGAATAGAGTTTTCAAGGAGTATCTCAATGAATTTGTGGTGGTATTTATTGATGATATCTTGGTATACTCCAAAACCTACGAAGATCATGAAAATCACTTGCGCAATATCTTGAAGACTCTAAGGGGGCATGAATTATATGGTAAGTTTAGCAAGTGTGAATTCTGGCTTCAGGAGATTTCTTTTCTTGTCCATATTGTCTCTAAAGATGGAATCTCTGTTGATCTTTCTAAGACCAAGGCAATCCAAGAATGGCCAGCACCTACGAGTATAACTGAGGTACGCAGTTTTATTGGTTTGGCAGGTTATTATCGACGTTTCGTCCAGAATTTT